>OX459190.1:4982500-7465000 GCA_949775195.1 Diarsia dahlii
ATATAAAAACCTGTTTCCGAGGAGTACTACCACAAACACCGTGACACGAGATTTTTATGGATTAGATTTGTACTCATTTTAAAGGTTTTCTACTGTTCTTTATTTATTTACGGCAAAGATGACACATTATTTGGAGTTCCACAAGGCACGATTCTGGGTCTCTTGCACAACTTATGTGTTTGATTCTTTGGATAGGATCTAACGTAAACAGAAGCCTGTTATCTAACGGAAAGTAGGTATTCTTGGTTTTTTTATTTGTCTTACGAGATGTAAAGCAAACAAATTGCATCTGATATAGTAGGGTCCCGAAAGAAGATACCAGTATTTTATTAAAAGCTACAAGAGCTTCCGAAGCATCAAAAGTCCAAATTGTCGTCATTGTTCGTGATATACTTAGGTATTTCTGAAACGAACCATAATATCGGTTCTCTTAAATTCTCTAGACCGTACTGATTGGATGGGATTGCCTTAACTTAAAATGTATTTTTACCTCGGAAATAAAGCTCTTTAATTCGGTTAAAAGCATTGAAATATTTTTGATGATAATGATAACCTTTGACTCCTCTTTTAATTCCTGCCAAGTGAGCGGAATAAAAATATACATTGTCACTTGTTTTAAGTATAAAAGGACCACTGTATGTAAGAATGTTAAATCGCAAAAAATATTAGTCTAAAACAGATCATTACGATTGCCTTTTTTTTTTTTTTTTTTTTTTTGGTGTGTGGAAAATCATCGAATAACCCCCCCCGCTCTTGGGCAGAGCGAAGGGGATTATTACGATTGCCTCGTGTATGTTTTATTTGTACATGCATTAAATTTTTTTTTCGACACGAATTACGATTCGAGCGGTTTCAACAAAGCTTCTTCTCTCGTCACTGGGCGTTTTACCAAACTAAGATATTAAAAAGTGTTATTGGAAGTAAATTGCATCTCAATGTACCATCTACTCCAAAACCTGATCTGGTTTGAATGTAAAATTAATTACTTGTAGTAATAACCTTGATTTACACACAATAGAAAAATCGTGTGCATCGAATCGTTAATTATCAAATTAACAATCATTGGACAGCTTATAAACAAAAATGACAACTTTGAAATATGATATCATCCAATTACAAGTTTAATATTAAAACATATTATTATTACCACTTTTTTACAACTTCAAATGAAGTTGTACCTACTAGACCAGGGTATTTAATTTTTGAAAACAAATAAAATTACAGTAGGATGAAACCCAATGGAAAAAGTAGGGAATATAACAAAAATTAAAGGAAAAATAAATTACGGTCGATCTTTTTTTAATTTTTGTTATATTCTCTACTTTTTTCCATAGGGTTTCATCCTACTGTATTTTTTTTTCATTTTTTACCATTTTTGAAGGCTTCGGCCCTGGTCTATACAGCAGCAAGTTTTAAATGTTACACAAAATGTTAAGTGTTTAACTCTACAAATAGATCCAGTCTTTGATGCATGTTTATTTTTCGAATCTAGTTTTGAAAACAGCCCTTTTCAGCTCCTACAAGATCCACCTGAGCGTTTGTTCACACAACGTAGACGCTACGTGAATATTTAAATTATAGTTCGAGTTACTTACACACGGTATTATCATGCTCATTGAAAGGTATCGATTATAGATCAAATTAGATCTAATTAACAGTCAATGAACAGCAGTTAAAATAAAATGACAGCTCTGGAATCCGATACCACCATAGATACCACCGATACGATATAAATTAAGCTTATTACCAGTTTTACAACTTAATTAAATGTTAGCTTTGCAATATATTCAGTCTTAATTCAACACAATTATACTGATCTAGGTTTAGGTCCGACTTTCATGTTTTAAGTTGGTTAACGCAAATGTACATGTGCATATTTTTGCGGGCGAGAGCCCTGCACTCTCCATTCAAGCTTTTTTTCAAATCATCAAGAAGGGAGTGTCAGACTTGTACTGCAATGTTCCTTCTTATCCCTTTAGTTCCGGGGCAGCGGAATCTCCTTCGAACAACCCGCTGCCCTGGCAGCTCCATCTACCATCATCATTCATTCTCTTTCCCTTCTCCCAATTCTTTTGGGGTCGGCGCAGCTCCATCCAAGCCTGGATTTATTTCTGGAGTTATATATCGCACAACATTTACCGGTCAAAGCGTTATTGTGTTTTTCTATCAGGAATTTCTCAGTGTTACCACGAAATTTGTAACTTATATTTTGTTTGTTTATTGTTCTAGTGCCAATGACGTAACACATCAAAATGAAGGACACGGATCTAAAGTTGCCCACGCGCAATGTGCTCACCGGGGCGGTTGTCAACTGGGAGGATGACGAGATGGGGATCGGGGATAGCCCCAGTAACCTGACCTTAGCGTGGAAGGATCTATCTGTCTATAGGAAGAGGAAAACACAGACGAGTATATGGAGGTCTCCTGTTTATGAGGAGATTAGGGTTTTGCATGGAGGTATGTACTTATTTAAATTTTTTGTTCTTATTTATAAGCGACCTGTGTCTCTGCAGTGAGAACATTAAAGGTTGATTACCTTTAATGTTCCCACTGCAGAGACACAGGTCTCCTCTCTATGTGAGGGATGGGATGTGATAACCCACCACGCCAGCTCAGATTTTTGTTATGCCTGACATTTTTAGCAGCCTTGTCTCACGAAGATATCCTAGAAAAAGATGGATATAGTGACTCTGTAAAGGCTATTCGTCCAATTCCGAATGATCCCGAATGATTGCCCCCCTCGACCGGACCTTATCAACTGGGCATATTAATCAACTGGGCATATTATTATGGTTATCATTTGTAGATCTTTGACAGTCGTAGGCTCAAGGCTCAGCCTTTAGTAAACAGTGTCCATTCAGGAAAAGAAATATATTGCAACTTCCATACATTTTGAACTGTGTGCATAGAACTTTCCTCAAACACAGATAATTGTGATCTATTTTTAAAATATAACACGAGTCTTTATGACACTGCTCTTTTAAATTAAATGCTTGCCAATAAAACCGCAAACAATATTTATATTTATGGTCGGTATTATGATGAACAGGTGGCTTTATAATCCTAATTAAAATTAATAATCAATATATTATAATTATAGCCTGGTAATGAGGTGAAGCACCTGGGACCTATATTAACAAAAAAACATAACAATGCATATTCATCAAATTAATTAAACCGGTACTTAATTTTAATTTAGTATTCGTTACTAAAGTGAATAAATTAGACTGGGCTTTTGTAGAACAGGGATATCATTTTTATTTTTTTTATTTGGGAAACCCCAGAAAATTAAAAAAGCTACCATATATTTTAATATGTTTTTATTTAATTTGATGATACGGTATTATTACATTGGCATCGTTCAAAATCAGAATACAAAAGGTCGCATGCTGAGCTAATTTTCTTGATTTTTTGACATATCTAATGTAGTATGTGTGAGTTTAAAATATATGTTTATTATGTAAAACATATTCTGCAAGATACTTATTATTTTAAATATAAAAATGGCCATTTTGTTTACCGCAAACTTTTTCTAAAGTAAAAATAACAATAATTAGCATAGAGCCGAAAATTGATGGAGATCTTGAATAGGTACACCTTTTTAAATGAAATATCAAAAGTCCCTATCAATCCCTAATGTGATAAAAAAGTTATTCACGGTAAAAGATAAAAAAAAACTGATTTTCGCATTTTTCTTGTTTTAACTGTTAGTGACTGAAGTTATTGAAGTAGTCATTTGAATTATACCTAAAGTAGGTACATAGGTACATGTGGCTGCGGGTTGTTTGAAAGAGATCTGCGGCGTCGGACACAAAGTCAAGAAGGAACATCGGTGATTTTTAGTCAGTAGAAGTCTGACACTCCCTCCCGCTCCGCCCAGAGCGGGAGGAGTCATTTGATGACTTCCAAACCTCAAAAAAAAAACATGCATTTGTATCGGTTCAAATTCAAATTCAAATTCAAATTCGTTTATTTAGCTTACAACAGAAATCTGATAGGATTAACAACGGGTCCCAAACTAGGCACAGCCTGTATCTTGGTGACCCAGACACTTCACAGACATTCTCTTAGTTCTGCTAGCGCAAGCGAAATATCTAACATTAATTAGGCATTATTAAAAAAAAACATTGAAATGAAAACAATATGAAAAAATAATTAAATGAAGATCAAATAATAATTAATAATATTGAGACATACAAAAAAAAAAAAAAAATTAATCATAATTTGCATACAAACAAACAATTGCATTGAGTAGGTGTGGGGGTGTAGGGTGTGTGGGGTTGTGCGATGTGTGCGTGTGAGTGAGTGATTGTGAGAGTGTGTATGTGTTGCATCTTAGTGTGTGAGTACAGGGTATTTTTAACTTCAGCTGCTTATTAAACCTTCTGTTTCCTCATAAGTCCGGCCCAGCAACCAGTCCTTGAGTTTTATTTTGGCCTCAGAGTAGTTGTTGGGAACACAGAAGCTTTTGCTTATAGCATTAAAAACTCTTATAGGGAAGTACGACGAGAGTCGGGCTGCGAAAAGGGTTTTTGTTTTTGGGAGGGGTATTCTTTCCGCGACTTTCCTACCTCTCTTACTGTAACAACAGCGATTTTTGTTGCGTTTTATAAGGTTTAAAAGTGACCCTAAGACAAACAGTTGACGTACGCGTAAGACTCCGGCCTCTTTATACAAAGCGTCCGTGGAAAAACGACGCGGCTTTCCCAAAAGTACTTTGAGGACGGCCCGCTGAGCGCGTTCCAACTCCAGCATGCATGCATGGTTCAGCTCTTTATTGTTATTTTCTAATGTCTATTTTCACTGGACTAAAACGTCCCAAACACCCAACTAAAGCGAATCTATGTTTTCTACAAATATCAATTAACATACCTAATTATTATTATTGAATTAATGTATCAACGTCTTTTATAAATAAATACAAAGCGGTTCATTATTGCACAATATGCATTAAAATTAACAAATAAAAACATTAAGAACAGGATTTTCAATTTTGAGCTAAAAGCTATCTCAGCAACCTTTTGAAGAAGAATAGAAAACTTAATGCAAAATAAATTATAGCAATAAATAATTCATAAATAATTCATTTTTTCTAACAATAGAAACTTGACCTTTGAAAAAGATAACAGACAGATATCAATCCATTAAGTTTATACTTTTATTAAAAGTATCACTTACCCTTAATTTTAATGGAGACAGAGATAGGGTTACCATTTTGAAAAAAAATGTCGGACATTTTAAAAGATATCTAAAAAAAATACGTTTTTATTTTTTTACTTTGTCATTAAACTTTTTTTTTCTAAAAATGCCTTATTATGTTCTTTTCGACAAATTAACAAGACTGGGCAATGTCCGATGGAAGGAGTAACGGAGAAAATCGGACGGATGATGTCCGGATGGTAACCCTACTGGAAGCTAAAAAGCTTTTACACCAACATAATTAACGAAACAATTAAAAATTATTCTTTAACGTTAATTAGTGATTCGAAAAACATAGAACCAATCTATAAATAAATTAAAAAAAGTTGATTTCCAAATAGTTTTTAAGTGGTCTCGAAGCCTCTGATTGTCCGTGAATCCGGTGAAAATGTTGTAATATATGCAAATAAGCGTGTAGATGACATAAAATAATTAATTATGAGTACCTATGTACCGGATTTGTTGCTACCTGTTAGGAAAGACCACGCATAGTACGCACGACGACCAAAGAAACTATATAAACCCAGTTTCGGCGGATTTGTTCCCGTTCGTAATTCGTATCCGTAAAATGAAAGATCTGCAGAACGAACGAACGGGAAAGTGTGTGCTGTGTACACACGGTGCCACATCAAGCTATGCATTTCCAGTATAACACGGCCTCGCTTTGTATAGATTTCCCCTGCAATGAGTTATCCCCATAAATTAGTTTTGTATAGCTTAATAGGGTATTTCACCAAAAAAATCTAATTAGTCCGTCTGTTAGATTATCGAAAAATATTGGATACGTGTTTTTTGTTTTATCAATATAATAAAAATTGACGAAAATAAAATGTGTCAAAGATCAAGAGTGGGGGTTTTTGGCATCACTTAGTGGGTAAAAAAGTACTATCCTTATGACGTCACACGACTTGACACGACTTTTCGAAGCACTGTATCGTCTTCATATTTTGTTTACGTGAAAAAAGAAAAAATACGTGTCCATTATTTATTGAAAATCTATCTGACGGACTAATTAGATTTTTTTGGTGAAATACCCTATTGGTTATTGTGCGACGTGCGTACTTGCCGTGCCTCGGAGTATCTCAGTGATAGTATACAGAGTTACCATAACGATATTCCTGGTATGTTCTACGGATTCATTACGAATTCATTGACATTCTAGACGTTCAAAATATTTTCTATTCTTTCAATATTAGTTTCACATGTGTTTTGTTCAAGTTTTCATGAAAGTTTTTCTTTTCAGTCAATGGCATCGTAACGTCCGGAAACTTAGTCGCTTTAATGGGGTCTAGGTAAGTGTTTTTAAGACTAAAGGTACAAGTTGGTATCCGACTGCACGCAGCAGCAGCAGACGACATGTCGTCGCTTCATGTCGTCACGACACGTCGTTTTACTAAAGGGCATATCTCCTGTTGTTTTTATGCGCACTACTGATCTGCGGTCGGACGATACTAACTTAAGTTCACAAAAAATAATATCGTCCTGTCAGCATCCCTTCTTTTTTTAAAACAACCCTCTCCTCCTCAGTGGTGCCGGCAAGACCACACTCCTAGCCGCCATAAGCCGTCGTGACAAAAGCGCGATGACGGGCTACCTGATGCTGAACGGCAGACTGGCTGGCGCTGACCTCATCTCCAGGATCTCTGGCTTCGTACCACAGGAGGACTTGGCTATTGAAGACTTGACTGTTGCTGAACATATGGAGTTTATGGTACGTTTCATCAATTAATTGGACATCAGTTGTTATAGTGCCTCACTCATTGGAGTCCTCTTTTCCCGATTATGGTTTGCCATTCTAACTGGATTCAGTTGGTTGTCAGACCTTGGGGTTGCTGACTACCAATCTACTTAACATAGGCCCGGTAAATTCTCGTATATCGTTCGTAAGGACAAAATTCCACCTTGTTGACGGTCTACTCACGGTGTAGCTTCTTCTACTGGTTCTAGCACTTTAAATGATCAATACTTGCGTTTGTAATATTTCTGCAGAAGAGAATGCGGAAGATTTGTTGTTTTCAATGATAACATTGAAATGCACTTAATTGAAATGTTAATGAACCATTCTATCAGTTGTAAGACAAGACATTTCAGAGACAACATTTTAGAAGAATTTTAGATGACACTTAATTAGAAATTCATTTTAAGTTAATAAATTCTTGTAGTTTGTAAATTTCATAACTCTAGTTATCTGAAAAATATACGATCAGAGAAACCCAATAACATTTTTCCAAATATACCGGTTTAGGTGTACACACTGACCTGATAAGGAGGTCGATGAAATAATTAATTTTAATATTATTCATCGCCTCGTGTTACTCTTCTACTGACAACGATCTTAGATGTTTATCTGATACGTTATTTACATCATTATAATTTGACATTTCACGATACAAGATACAATCTAAATAAAATAAATTTTTGAACAAACAAATTATTTAGATACACACATCAAAAGTGTCTAGGGATCAACATATATTTTTGCAATAACTTTTCTCCTGATTGATATTAATTAAAATTTTCTTTAAGGATTCATCAAATAAAGTGTTTTCGTTTGTCACAGTAACGATAAACCAAGTCACCTTTGCATTAATAAAGAAATTTGCCATTTTCCTAATAAAGGGATTTTTGACATTTGAACCACTAACATTAAAGTTCGAAAAAAAGACTGAAATAACAGTTTTCTTTAAAATTTTATTGGGTAACTTAAACAATTAATAATCCGTGTTTCTACCGCGAACACTAACAACACAAGAACATCGGTTTGGCATACTCAAAATGAGTTCATCCAAATCACGCTGTGGAATGGCCGCCCATGTTCGTTGCAACAACAAAAAAAGGTCTTCTTGCGACTGGATACCCTCCATATTCGGCAGAGCTCTTCTCTGTAGCATATCCCATGCATGCTCAATCGGGTTCAAGTCTGGCGACTGAGCAGGCCAGGGCAGGACATTGATGTTAGCTGCGGCGAGAGTCTGTCTTACAACTCTTGCGGTGTGCGGTCGTGCATTATCATGCATTAACTGAAATAAGGGACCGATTTGCACTTGTAGAGGAACGATGACGTCTGATACAATCGTCTCAGCATAAATTTGAGCGTTGAGGTTGCCTCTGATCCAAATCAACTCAGTTCTTCCGCCGATCCAAATACCCGCCCATACCATGATGGTTCCACCACTATAAGGATGGACTTCCTGGCAGGATTTTAATCGCTGTTGCTGTCCAAGGGTTCTCCAGTGTCGTATACGTCTTGTATCCGGTCTCATACCAAAACGAGACTCATCAGAAAAGCACACGAAACGCCATTGTTCTTCTGCCCAATTTCTGTGTTCAAGAGCCCATTGATATCGAATCCTACGATTGTGCATTGCTATAGGTGGTACCCGTAGCGGTCTTCGGGAATGAAGGTTCACTTCATGCAAGCGGTTTCTGACTGTTTGGTCGCTAATTAAGTTCCCTGAAGAGTGATGAAGCCTCACGGCTAACATCATGGCGGTTATTGTTGGAGCTCTTCGAGTTAAGATTTGAATGTATCGGTCTTGTCTCCGTGTGGTGCAGCGATACCGTCCTCCATGGCGCTCAGCCACGGTACCAGTGCTTCGGTAACGTGTCCAAAGTCGACTGATAACACTCTGACTTGTATTCAGAGCTAAAGCCACAGTACGTTGCCGGGAACCAGCTTCTATCATTCCCACGGCTCTGAGCATTTCTTCCCTGCTTAAATGACGTCGCCGCTCCATAATAACGTTGGTTTTAATCAGTAGTAGGGAAACAGTAGCACTAATAATGTCTTCAATGCGTTGTATGATTTTATAGGGAAAATATTGACAGCTGATTTTCATCTTTTACTTGAATTTGATTCACAGTTCCTGATTCAAATTATGAAATGCACCAAAAAGGATCCATATAAATTTATAAAATCATAAATTTATTACAAAGCCACATCTCAATCTCAAGAAATCCGCATAAAAATGCTTGATCCCTAGACACTTTTGATGTGTGTAGTTCATAGGTTAAAAGGTGTAAAGTTGAAATGTGCTTACAACGCGGCAACGTCTTGTTACGAATTCGAACTACTTAATTTATTGAATCACCTATTGGCCAGTATTTTTAGTACAAAAAATTTTCAATGTACGTCTATTCTCAGTAAGAGCGACTATAAGATGACATTTTTCTTTTTTGAGTGAGAAATCTTCAAATGACTCTCCCGCTCTGGGTGGAGCGAAAGGGAGTGTCCGACTTCTACTTATTAAAAACCACCTATGTTCCTGCGGTATCTCTTTCGAACAACCCACAGCCCCGGCAGGTGTCGGCCCTTGCGGGTCCCTGCAATGTTGCTGACATCTCTTTGAGGCGCCCGTGGAACACGAACGCGCCGTCGACACGGCACAAGTGGACCGTTCATGATCATGACATTAAAACTTCGAAAGTTTGGTTCTTTAGACATGCTGTTCCTCCACGTAGTTTTTCTTTGCGTTTTTGGGAGCAGTTTTTTATATTGAGTTCAACCGTAAATCGTGATTTTCACCTTAAAAAAGTCACTTACCAACAATATAATTTTTGCGTAGAGTTACTTAACTCGATGTACAATACAGAATGCTTCGTTCCCGGCTTCTTGGAGGGTCCGTATGCACCTTTTTTTCTTTGGATGGTGGGAAATCATCGAACGACTCCTCCCGCTCTGGGCCTAGCGGAAGGGAATGTCAGACTTCTACTGATGAGCTGTCCATATATACACCTTGCGTAGTCTGTAAGCTGACTTGAAGAATCTCTTTGTTTCGCCTAGGCTCGAATGATGATGGACAAGCGATCAACGAAGATAGTACGAGCGAGGCGCGTTCAGTTACTCCTGAGTGAACTTGGAGTCAATAACTGTAACAAAACTAAACTGAAAGCACTGTCTGGTGGAGAGAGGAAAAGAGTTGCTTTGGCTGTTCAGGTAAGTGATAACAAAACGCAAATAATCATGAAAGTAACGTTAAGTTCAGTGAAACAAAGTGTGCCAACGGAACACAGTAGGCTAACTTGAGAGAATTATAATACTCGTAGAAAGAAGAAAGACTGCGAAACAGTGTTATTGAGCGAGTGCATCTCCAAAGTTCTCAGTTCTCTTGGCAATTGGCATTAACTTAAAAATGTAGTACAGAGACCCGTGATACTAAATTCTGCTAAGCTGTGTACAATCCAAAGATAAAGGATAAGGAGAAACAGTGTACTCTAACGTGTGCATGTCCAAAGCACTAGCCCGAGTTCTCAGTTCTCTTGGTATTGACTTACCAATGTAGTACCTACAAATGCCAGTAGATCAAGGTAGGTACTACAATCTGTCAAGTTTAAATACATTTTCAGCTTTATCGTTAAAGCATTAGGTTCAAGTTTGATTGAGAAAAATTGCCAGTTTCGGGAGCTTGTTGTCTATACTCTGTCTGAATTTGTAAATGACAAATAACTGCACAACGAATATGATATTTATCTAGGTGCAAATAACACAATTCGTTAATACGCGGTGCCCAGTAGTTTCCAGTTACGTTACCATAACAGGAATTAAAGCAAAGTCTCTTTCACAGCTCCTAAATGACCCTCCAATCCTTTTCTGCGACGAACCAACAACAGGCCTCGACAGTTGGGGAGCAGCCGCCGTGGTATCTCGTCTAAGAAACCTAGCCATAGGAGGAAAGCTGGTCATCTGCTCAGTGCACCAACCGGCTTCTGGAGTCTTCGAGCTGTTCCACCAAGTCGTGCTGTTGGCCAATGGGAGGATAGCCTTCCATGGAACTATTGAGCAGGCTGATACTTTCTTTGCGTCGTAAGTACCATTATCTTAATGTAATTCTGCAGGGTGTATTTGAAAGTTAGCTCTGGGTGGAGTACTGGAACGTCTTTTTCCTCATAGATCAGGATTAATGAGGTATTTGGGTATAACGGAGGATCTAAATCCTTATTTGCTGCTATGGTTTTCCTTTCAGAAAAAGAAAATGGGCCTTGTAGAGAATCCATTTTTACACCACACCACACACACACACAGCCACATTTTTTAGGTAGGATATATTAGGTCTTTACCTATGAAATTGCCGATTTGTATGAGAATTTTAAAATATAAAAATTTTGGTATTTTTTTTATTTCAGCGAATCAAAGTACTGGCCCAAATGATCTATACAATTTTGCCATTTTGATGGCAGTTTGTTTATCCTTTTACTGTAGAAGTCTGCCGGACGGGAGGCGATGAAGTCAGCGAAAGCGTTTTGTACTGCCTCTCGGGTGTCGAATTTTTTTCCACTTAAAAAAATGTCTAAATTTTGAAAAAAGTAGAAATCTGTTGGGGCAAGGTCCGGTGAGTACGGTGACGGAGAACTTCCAGCTGTAACTCTTGTAGCTTTGCGATGGTCTTTCGTGAAGTGTGAGCTCGCGCGTTGTCGTGGAGAAGCAATGGGGAAGAACGATTGACTAGTCTTGGTTGTTGAATTGCGAGCTTCTCCATCATTGTTTGCAATTCTTTGCAATAGACATCTGCCGTCACTGTTGTGACATTCGGTAAGAAGCTGTGGTGTACAAGTCCGGTACATGAGTAATCTTTTTTGTAGCACACTGATTAGGTGATGTACCCGGGTCCACCCACTGAGACGAACGCTTACGGTTGTCGTACAGGATCCACTTTTCATCGCAGGTAACAATTTGATAAGAATTTCATCGTTTCTATGCCGATTCAGTAGTGCTATCCATGCTTCGACGCGTAAATCTCGCTGTTGGTCGCTTAGTTCGCGTGGCACGCACTTATCTAGCTTTTTTATCTTTCCAATTTGACGCAAGTGCCTCAATGGTGTTTTGACACTAACTCCAAGGCCTGCAGTAAGCTCAGCCTTAGATTGAGTTGGATCCGCTTCCACTATCGCCTTCAATTCGTCGTTGTCGACAATGTTAACCGGCCAACCGCGAGGCTCGTTCTTCGACTCAAAATTTCCAGATTGAAAACGATTGAACCATTAATGGACCGTGTTTATGCAAGCAGTGTTAAGTCCGTACACGTCGTTAATGTTTCGTGTTGTTTGCGCAGCGGTATTTCCACGTATGAACTGATATTCGAAAATTGTACGAATTTGTAGTTTATCCATGGCGCCAAAAACTACCAAAAAGTCACAAAAACAAAAAACTATCAAAAAAACAAATGACTAAATTTGAAATTAAATTAACACGTCTTTCGAATAAAATTTACTTGAATTTCGAATTACGCGCCAATCCACAGATAATTAAATCTGAAAATGCCAGTTGTAGAATCTGCAATTACATAGGTAAAGACCTATTATTATCCAAGATGACTAGCAGCGTTAGTCTAGTGGTGTGACCGTCAGACTACCAAGTCTTGACTTCGAACCCAAGACACGCACCTCTGATTTTTCGGTTTCATATTTGGATTGTGTAAAAACGGTTTCGCTCCATGTAAATTACTGGTGTCCGGTTAAACTGGAAGCCGACCCCAACATAGTTGGGAAATGGTTTTATAAAATGGATTGTATAAAATTATCACTTGCTTCGGTGAAGGAAAACATCGTGAGGAAACCAGCCTGGGAGATATTTCTCGACGGCATGTAAAGCCAAGTCAGAGGCCCATGGATTGCATAAAAACTCTGACACCAGTTAGGCAATAACCACACGACAAAGAAGAAGAAGCAGGACAGGATGTATGTAACTTAGTTTAATGTCTAAAAACACGTGCAGAACTTGTTATTTCATATTTTGCATTTGGCATTAACCTTCATCTATATTGTCGCACCAAGCTGTCTAGTTCTTTATAAAGCCAGCATAATTTGAGCTAATTAAGTATTTAGATGGTTAATATTATGGATTATTTGAATCAACTGTTTTTTTTTAAGACGTAATAAATAATATCAAATAAGGTGCAGCGGGGCAATCTCGACAACGGGAAATTTTAACTAATCTTAATAACTTCTACATTTTACTTTAAAAGTTGTCCCGCTGTCGAGATTGCCCCGCTGCTGCACCATACAGTCGGTATGTCTAGGACAAATGTGGTACCAGGAAACGCTTTGCATTATATATGAATCATTACTTTTATTTTGTTGAACAAATGATAATATGAGTGCCGAAAAAAGTTCGCGAGTGACAAAGTGGCATCGTGTGCCGGAATCGAGTTGTGAGTCACAGTGGTAGCGGTACCGCGCGCAAAAAAAATGAACAAGAAAGAGGGTAGACCGATTCGAATATCGGAAGTTAAAAACAAACAGTAAACATGGTAAACATTCCGTTTTCAGTGTTAATGATAAATGCCATGAATATGAATTTTTTGATGACTTTAATTACTTAATCTTGTAACTCAATCAAGATGATTGCCGTACTTGAAAATGTGATGAAACCAAACAAATTATCATTATCTATTAAGTTTATATTGAAGTTGGCCCTTGAATGTGAATATTACGTTAAATGGTAAACAAACACGATGGGTCTTATTAAGGTTGAATATGAATGTGGCGACACCTGGGGGAGGCCTATGTCCAGCAGTGGACGTCTTTTGGCTGAAATGATGATGATGTAATATGAATTTAATCAGTTTTTTTTTTAAATTATGGTGGAATTTTGGTCTTTCACGATTTTGATACATAATAAGTTGCAGTTGACAGACAAGCAACTTGATAGTTACTCTGCTTAATTTAAAATATTAAAAACGTCTGAGAAAATGGCGCCGTCTTATTATGAAAAATACAGTTTTATGTAAATTGAAAGTATTTATAGAAATCAATTTGCATTAGGTATACAAATACATAACAATGCTATTAGAAAAGAATATCAACTTTCGAACTCGATAGGAAAATTAATGAAGATATGAGGATAATTTATTTTAAAGGTGGAATAACCCACAGTTCACACAATTTGAATTAAAATAAATTGAAAATTGAATTGTTGAGTATAATTTCTTTTGAAAGAAGCGGTGCTTTTGTACTCGTTATGTTATGATATCTCTTATATTCTCTCTTGTGCGTACATAAATTATAAAATAAGTATAAACATTTAAGACTCTACATTTTATGTATCTCACTGCCATTTTCTTAATTTTACAGTTCCTTATCTATTCTCAATATTTTTTTAATAGTCAATCTTCAGTCAACGAACAAACCTCGTGTTTGTCGCCAAGAGGATCCGTTGACGAAACTGATAAGGTTCCATTTAATATTTAAATAAATACCTAAACGTTATCTATGTAATCTTAAACCACTTAAGAATTAATCAGTTAGATTCATATTGATTAACCCAACCATCTCGAATTTGTTGATTTGAAGGCTATTTTCATGTATATTCAAATATTATACAATATAAGAGTACTTAAATAGTACCTAAATTATATTTCATCAGCATTGATTTGCTCAACCTGTTCCCAACTGTATCTAGTATAATTAGGCTCAATAGGTAGAATATTTGCATGGGATTTTTTCATAATATAACAAGATCTGAAAGAAAGAAATTTCCCGGATATATAGGTTGTTAGCGACGCGCTCATGTTATCTTCATAAGTTAGTTTGTAAGTAGTACCTAGTTATAACGCACACATATTAGCATATAGATGTAAGGGCCGATGGACCCGCGCCGCGCCGCCAGTTGAGTTGAGTCCGTGCGAGCACTGCAAGCGGGTGCGCTTGTACGTGATTTTTCGTTTGTCAAAATAATATCAGTGCTTTTCCAAAAATATAAGTTTTTTAAGCTACCAAATCGTTTATCTTCGCCGATTACCACCCACAACACCTACAAAGTGGTCAATCGAACCGGATCAATAGCAGTTAATGTTTGTCACGCCACCAGTGAAAAACAAGATGGTGGGCACGCGAAGTACTGCGCGACGCAAACTCGCGCAAACTAAACTTTTTCAGCAACAAAAGGGAGCTCAAGAAACAGATACTGAAGAATGTCAGTCTTCAACCAGTGCAGTAGCCAAAAATATGGAGTTTGAAACACCTGCGGCAGGGCCGAGCGTCAAAACCGAACACACGTTGCCAAAGTCGAAATGTCGGTCCGAAACATCATCGGTTAAAGCTCGAAAGGCGCAGTTGCTTTTGGATGCTGCAAAGGAAAAGGCACAGATACGACTGGAGCTCATAGACAAACAGCTGGAAGCGGACTTAGCTGAACTAGAGGAAGTAGAAAAATACAGTCCACACGAAGAACGCGCTCACGACGTGGAACAATGGCTGGAACGGAGTCATCACGAATTAATGCAATCGGCCCCCGATCATGGTAATCCCTCGGGCGAGTTGCATCCACCTGGGACAGAACCAGCCGCGCCTGCTGATGCTGTCCTCTTTACGGCACCAGCAGCACCACCAGGACTACCCACGTCACGTCAGAAGCCGCCACCTTTAGTGCCACATCTGCCGATGGAGTCGCACTCACACACTGTACCCGAACCGCCACCGACGGCGGAGGCCACCAGTATGCAAGCGACTATTCAGATGCTAGCTGGCGCTTTGAAAGACCTGGCTTCTACGAGTGCACCAAATACCAACCTTATATCTCGATTAAGCACGCCGAAGGATCTCCCAGAATTTTCAGGGGACCCACTGGAATTTCTACAGTTCAGACAAGCCTATAAAGAGTCAACCGAGCTATGTAAATTTTCTCCTGAAGAAAACCTGTGGAGGTTGAGGAAGTGTCTCCGAGGAGCTGCCAAAGATGCTGTCGCAGCCTTACTTATTTCTGCGAGTCCACCGTGTAAAATCATGGCTACTTTGGAGCTACGTTTTGGCAATGCTGATTTAATCATATATAAAATAGTGCAGGATATCAAGAAATTGCCTTCAATGTCACAAAATTATCATAGTGAAATTGTGCCATTTTCAGTGAAAGTGCAAAACCTGATACAAGCAGTGCGAACAGTTGGACGCGAAGAATACTTACAAGGTATGAGCATTGTTTCAATTATATTGTCCAGGCTGCCTACGACACTGTTAAGTAAATGGTCTGATTATAGTTTCCCGCTCATTACTGAAGGAAAGAAATCCCGTATGGTCATATTATCTGATTTCTTGCACGACGAGGCCGTAAAAATATCAGTTACATCAAATATCTATTTTACGAGTCCTCGCACTGACCAAAATAAAAACAATAATCATAAAAACAAAGATAGTTCCGGCAATCGATCTCAAACTATATTATTACAAACAGATGATGATACCGATAACTGCAAGTTCTGCCGTACCTCAAAGCATAAATTAACTGAATGTAAACAATTCAAGAAGGCGTTACGTAAAACCAGATGGGATTTCGTAAAACGCAACGGGATTTGTTATAAATGCCTAACATCGCGCCACGCACGAGACACGTGCTCAGCACCGCCGTGCGATAAGAATGGCTGTGGCGAGGGACATCACAATTTGCTTCACTACGTCGTAAACAAGCCGAAAAATGACGCTGGAAGTAGCCAGGTTCCGGAGCCGAGGTCAACGCCTGTGCAGCAGGCCACGGCGTCGGCGACGACGCCGACGTCCTCCGCTGATACTACGCAAACAGTGACGCATATTAACGCGAGTGAAAACAAGGTGTTACTCAAAGTCGTACCTATACGTATACACAGTGCTAACGGTGTGTTTAGTGCAAATGCACTTCTTGACGACGGATCGACCGTCTCACTTATCAGTGCGGGGTTAGCGAAGCGTGCGGGGCTTCGAGGCCGGTCAGAGACGATGCGAATTCGCGGAGCCTGGTCTGACGACGAACTAGTGTGTAAAACGACCATCGCGCATGTTAAATTATCGGGTATGGACAGTAAAGTACATAATATAAAACTTCGATGTGTAGAAAAATTAGACTTACCTGTGCAACAACTTTCTGTTGTTAATTGTAATGATTATAAAAACCTGTTTGGAATAGATAATAAGTTATGTAAACACGATGTAAAACCAGAACTTTTAATAGGTCAAGATAACTGTCACTTATTGTTACCTCTCAAAGTTATAGTAGGTAAATTGTATGAGCCGTCCGCTACATTAACTCCCCTAGGTTGGTGCATTCATGGTATGTTGCGAAGGCAACACGCGCAACACGCGCAGGTCGCCGCCGACGCCGTCAAGGCGCACGCCACTCTGCTGCTGAGCTCGGCAGCTACCACCACCGCGGACAGGGACGAGCGCATACTACGGGACCTCCACGAGGAGGTGAGACATTCTTTCGCTGTCGACGCCTTGGGAGTGTCAGGTAAGCCGAGACAAAATATTAATGATACTCGTGCTGTCGCACTGCTGGAAAAGTCTGTCGAACTCGTCAACGGTCGCTGGCGTGCAGGTTTGCCTTGGAAGAATGAGGCCTGCACTATGCCCGACACCTATCCTAACGCTCTGAAAAGGTTAAAGGGGATTGAAAGGAAGATGGCACGTGACAATGGTTTCGCCGACAGATACCGCGAGCGAATAAATCATTTGTTACAAAATGATTACGCTCACAAGATGGAAAAGTTACTGACGGTACCCCGGACATGGTATCTACCCCACTTCGGGGTCGATAACCCCAACAAAAAGTCACTTAGGCTAGTGTTTGATTCTGCGGCTCCAGTTGGTGATAAATGTCTAAATGACTATTTACTAACAGGGCCGGACTTGTTGTCATCTCTGTTTGGTATAATGCTGCGCTTTAGGGAATATTCAATTGCAGTAACCGGTGACATCAAGGACATGTTCCTTAGGGTTAAAATTCGCCCCGAAGATCAGCACGCGTTTAGGTTCCTTTGGCGGAACAGCCCTGACGAGCCAGTTGATATTTACATTATGTCGTCACTTATTTTCGGCGCTAACTGTTCTCCTTTTATAGCTCAGTTTGTTAAAAATGTAAATGCGCGTCGTTACGAGTCGTCATTACCAGCTGCTGTTAACGCGATATATAAATCGCACTACATGGACGACTATATAGATAGCTTGCCGGACGACACGACGGCGATAGAAATGGTTAAAAATATAACTAAGATTCATAGCAGTGGTGGTTTCCAAATCCGTAACTGGACAAGCAATAGCATTGCTGTTTTAGATAGTGTTCCAAAGGATACCTTAGGTACTGCCAGCGTTAGGTTCAAATTCGAACAGGAATTCCATGGCGAACGCACTTTGGGTCTCATCTGGTATCCTGGAGAAGATGAATTAGGTTTCGATGTGTCTTTGAAACGAATACCGGAAAATATTATTTTAAATAAGGATAGGCCGACTAAAAGAATCATGCTGCGATTAGTTATGTCGATTTTTGATGTGTTAGGATTTTTAGCACCATTCACTATTCAGGGCAAAATTATGTTACAAGACACTTGGCGCTTGAACATAGGCTGGGATGACGTAGTACCCGATAGTATCTACAATAAATGGTGCAAATGGATCGAGTTATTAAAGGATATCAAAAAAATACGTATACCTAGGTGCTATAACAAAACTATGGTGTCGCAAGGTGGGAGCGAGACCGAAAGAAAACCGGTTGCCGAGCTTGTAGCAACAAAGCCACCTCCTCCCGCCGCCGCGCCCGCGGCCCCCGCGCTGGAGCTATCTGCTACGAGAAGCAGCTACGGGACGTGTAGACCGTCTACGACCACCGCTACGTGTGCTACGCCGGCAAATAATAGTTATACACGCTTACAGTTGCATTTATTTTGCGATGCATCTGTTCAAGCTATGTGTTGTGTCGCGTACTGGCGATGGACAGTCAATGGGAATGTTAACGTTGCATTTATATCGAGTAAATGTCGTGTTGTACCCGTTAAACCCATGACTGTACCACGAGCCGAGCTACAGGCGGCGCTGTTGGCTGCACGATTAGCTGATACCGTTCTCAAGGAACACAGATTAGTGCCCGAGCGCCGATATTTTTGGTGCGACTCCACCACCGTTCTACAGTGGATTAGAAATAACACGCGTAGGTATAAAACGTTCGAAGCAAACCGATTGGGAGAAATTGACGAACTCACGCGTATTCATGAATGGAGATATGTACCTACCAAATTAAACGTAGCGGACCTTGGTACTCGTGATGAATTTAACCACACAATGTTTCACAGTGAGTGGTTCTCAGGCCCTGATTTTTTGTACGAGATGGAGTCCTTATGGCCTGCTGACATCGTGAGTGCCGACATCGACAGAGAAGAAGGAAGTTTAGAGTGTGTAGTTGTGATGCATGAACCTACATGTAACTTACCCGTTCCTGAGCCGCAGCGGTTTTCCTCCTGGCTTCGCTTGCAGCGAGCCACGGCCGTAATTCTGAAATTTATTGATAGATGTAAGAAACTTACCGGTGAGGTTGACTGCGATGCGATGGCTCGAGCTGAGATCCTGTTGTTGAAAAAGGCACAGTTGGAATCGTTCTCCGCCGAAATATCTGCAATAAAAAATGGAAAACACTTGTCACGAGATAGCAAGTTACTTACCTTGTCACCGTATCTAGACGACACTGGTTTACTCCGCCTCGGTGGCCGCATCGATGCTGTGTCAGACGTGGATCTAGAAACGAAAAGACCCATTATATTAGACGGGAAGCATGATATAACGCGTCTTCTTGTCCGGTTCTATCATATTAAGGCAGCACACGGGAACCAAGAAATGGTCGTCAATAACCTGAAACAGAAATATTGGATTATTAGAATAAGGCCAACAGTTAAAAGGGTGGTTTCGAATTGCATGCTTTGCCGAATAAGGAAATGTAAGCCTCAAGTACCCAGAATGGGTGACTTACCTCACGCTCGAGTAGCACATCACCAACAACCATTTTCATTTTGTGGTCTGGACTTGTTTGGTCCTATGGAAGTGACTGTGGGTAGAGGAAGGCAGAAGAGGTATGGTGTTTTGTTCACCTGCCTAACTATACGAGCGATTCATATCGAGCTCGTCCCATCACTTACCTCTGACTCTTTGATAATGGCGCTGCGACGCATGGCAGCACGGCGAGGATGGCCCTGTCATCTATACTCTGATAATGGCACCAACCTTAGAGCAAGCGACAAGGAACTGAAGCAATCAGTGGAGGCACTTAATATAGATGCTCTCAAGGCCGTCGGCGTAAACAACGCCATGCAGTGGCATTTTATACCCCCTTCCAGTCCTCACTGGGGTGGGGCCTGGGAGAGGCTGATTCGAAGTGTGAAAACTTCACTTCGAGTAATAATGAAGGAACGCGCTCCCCGCGAAGAAGTACTACTTACCTTGATGGCGGAAGTGGAGAACATGGTGAATAGTCGCCCGTTGACACACGTCTCCGTGGACCCTGAAAGCTTGGAATCTTTAACTCCTAATCATTTTCTTTTAGGTAGCACATCCGTTGTGCCTATCATTGGGACTTTCGATGATTCCGACATGTTTTTACGTAAACAATGGAGAAAGTCACAAGCGTTAGCGGATATGTTTTGGCGTAGATGGGTGACAGAGGTTCTCCCTGACTTGCTGCCCCGAAGAAAATGGAACGAGGAGGTTAAACTTTTGCAGGTAGGTGACGTAGTGCTCGTGGCTGATCCTAACAGTCCTCGTAGCACCTGGCCGAAGGGTGTCATTCAGAAGATATGCCCAGGTAAGGATGGACGAGTCAGACTGGTCGAAGTAAAGACTAAGACTGGTGTCTGGAAGAGACCTGCAGCACGCGTCGCGCGAATTTCACTTGTTGAGGAGTGCTGTGCCAGCACTAGGGGGGGGAATGTTAGCGACGCGCTCATGTTATCTTCATAAGTTAGTTTGTAAGTAGTACCTAGTTATAACGCACACATATTAGCATATAGATGTAAGGGCCGATGGACCCGCGCCGCGCCGCCAGTTGAGTTGAGTCCGTGCGAGCACTGCAAGCGGGTGCGCTTGTACGTGATTTTTCGTTTGTCAAAATAATATCAGTGCTTTTCCAAAAATATAAGTTTTTTAAGCTACCAAATCGTTTATCTTCGCCGATTACCACCCACAACACCTACATAGGTCATGGAGGAAAATGGAAAACCCCTTGTTTATGAAAACTGTAGGTGCGTTTGCGCAAAACGCACTTGCTATGTACGGAAGACCGATCCACTAAGCCTTACAGGCAAATATTATAAGATGGGCTCTATCTGGACAAAAAAGTGCACGTTTCCTTTTCGTTGATAGTGAAATCTTTCGCTGAATCAAACTGTAAAAAGTATTTATCGTTTCACGTGAAATCTACGCATCTCACGACGATCTAAGTGTGATTTCAGATTTTTAGTCCTGCTACCGAAAAACAGCTGTATCACCAAAGCATCGGTATGAATAATTTAAAACCCGTGTAAAGCTCATCTCGTAAATAAGAGGATTATTAAATTAATATTTAAACTACCTAAAGCTATTAACAGATGACAATAAAAAAAACACGTGCACATTTGCACAAATAAAAAAACAACAAGGATGTAGAAAATTACATAAATTGTGAACATAACGTTTTCGTGTGTAGGTCAATTAATAACCCCAATAGAATTACAATAAACAAAAAATGAATGTCATTGTGTTGTCAATAAAAAAATAAAATAAGATAGGAAAAGTTCTAGGTCCTTCTATGCTTTTATTTTGGCTTCTTCTTCTCATTTATGTGACATAATTATGGACTCTTAATTTGTAAACGACGAATGGAGCTTCTATTTATCGCACGCTTCTATTTATCTATTTAACACACTTTTATTAGCTTCTACTGTACTGTACCTATGTAAAAAAAATAATAAAAGTTAAGTTTGGCCCTTTTGAGCTGAAGTTTTTGCGGAAGCGGAAGGTTAGGATGACAATGCATAGATATGTAAATGTTAGTAAATAAATGTAAGTTTTTTTTAAATATTTTTTTGGTATCGAACACCAGGTTCTGACAGATATTTTAGTACATTATCTGCCATAGTCCAGTATGCAATCTGTCCTTACCAGTTTGACTGTAACTTCAGTGCCCTAGGCACGGTAACCTTTTTTATCAGTACCACGCGAAGTGGCACGCGAATTAGGTGCTCTTGCGGCATCTAGGTACATAACATCTTATCTGTGTTCTTGATACTATTTTAAAATGACCGACACACCTTATCAAATTAAGAAATCAAACATAAACTATATAAAGACACTACAAAGTCAAGGTTGAATGAACTACGTACAATAATTTAGTGCTAATATATTCGGTAACACTGATAAGATGAATATAGATAACTTTCGAGAATAACTATCTTATCATATGAGAAAATCTCTAGTTATTGCTTTATGGGGTTTGTTTGACTACTAAGAAACTCATAAACCTGATGATGCCATGATACGATACATGTATGTACCTATAAATAATCGATAAAAAACATGTTTTTGTTATCCTTTTTTTGACCTCAATCTTGCCTTAAGGGCAGAGATGAGGTCGACGATGAAACGAGCCTACCCAGAAGAAGCCTATTTATCCGATATCTAATTGAAACCTTTGATGGATAGCCGTATTAATTTGTCACTAAGATAATGTCTCTAAAGGATTTCCCTCTTCTTCTTGGTCGATAGTGGATGTTTTTTGGTCCTTTATGCATATGAAGCCCGAAAAAGGCCCATTTATAAAGTTACAAATTATGAGTTAAGAACCCAATTGAAGAAAAGGTTTCTTCACAATGTGTTCCTCCTAAAACTCCTATGGACTTCAAGTTTAAATGCTTATAATTTGACTAGGGTCACAGTGTTGGGACACAGGTATTTTCTCTATCGCGAGAAAGTGACCTCAATACTCCACCACGCGGGCACCGTTGGGTTGGTAAATATCCCAAGTCTTCGAATTGGGTTTCAAGACATGGCCTGTTGCCTCATGATGTTTCCTTCACATTTTAAGTTCCTTTAGACTTCAAGGTTCTGCCCAAAATGTGACAACTATGAAACCATATCACAAATCAGCGTTTTTTCCATAGCCTCAGCTTCAAATGTCCTCTCGGCTTCAATGCGGCAGAGTACTACATATCCCTCCTTGGTGTCGAAGCTGACAAGGAGATGGAGAGCCGTGATCGAATCCGGCGCATCTGTGATGAATACTCACGATCTGACATCGCTGCTGAGATTGACAGCAAAGTTGGACAAGTTAGAGACGAAACTGAGTATTTTAATGGCGAAACTGATGGAAAGGTACGTAAAGAAATTATTTATAAATTGTTGGCTTTAAGAGTAGAGGACGACCATAGAAACGATGGATGGACTGTGTGAAGGATGATTTGGCTAGAAAGGAGGTGACTGCTGAGATGATGAGTAATAGAGAAGTTTGAAACAAGAAGACATGCTTACAATGCAATCAAATTATCTTGGCAGGTCCGAACTTCGTGCAGGTTATTTTGTTACAACTAATGTTTAAAAGTGTTATGATATTTATTTTATTTGTATTTCTCACTGTTTAAATTAGATATTTTCTGATCGTTTAAGTATTGGTTTATCTGGCAATAACAGTTTTCTTCACAAGTTTACATGCGTAAAAATTCGCAAAGCCTATGTTCAGACCAGGGCCTGCAGTCTCTACACTAATAACGACGCTACGAATGTCGTTAAGTCGAGAAATCGTAAACTTTCTGTAATAGATTTTCAGCTTTATTTCAACAGCATAAGGTTCAAAATCTATTAAAGAAAGTTTACAATTTTACGAGTTAGCGACATTCGTAGCGTCGTTGTTAGTGTAGAGACTGCAGCCCCTGCCAAGATAATTTGATCGTACTGTACATCGACCCCAAATAAATTGAAATAATGATGATAATAATGTTGACAAAAACTTTTTGGAACCTGAACTGTGATGACTGGTTGCTGCGCATTTGTGTTTGCTTCTTATTCACGTTCTTCGTGTAGTTTTCTTTTCAACATGGAATTACGTCGGTGCAATAATATCCGTTGCGTTATTGGGCACACGCATTTGACAAACTTAATTTATGCGACTTGCCTTGGGATTTTTGCTTCTGCTTATATTAATTTATACTTCTGTTAATTTGAAGATAAAGTTGTCCTTATCTGAAACGTTAATTGGTTTACCATTTAAGAGATAATTATAATTATGTACCCAATATTGCTTAAAACAGGATTTAAATTCAAAGGAGTCGTTAAATTCTTATCTAAATAAAATAGGAGTATAATCAAAGATAACAAAGTTTTTGTTATTCTCACGTTCTAAGCTTGTAATTATCTATAGATCAATCTCCGATCGTAAAGATTTGAACTTTTTAACAAATGTTAAGTATTATTCATAAATTATATATGAGCAATAATGTATAATATAGTTTAGATCAACAATATTATGTTAATACTAAAATAATGAATTTATTGGTTTAATATTTATAATGTTCTCACGCCACTAGAAAACGGATATATTATGAATATCAGTGATAATCGTTTCAATCGGTTTGATTTGTAAATTAACATTTATTGTTAAATGTCCTGGCAAAGAAATATTTATGACTTCATCGTCTTCTGCCTGGACTTTCCCAAATGTGTTAGTGTGGGTTTCCAGTCTACTGGATACAGCTGACTATCAGTTTAATATTCTTTGTTTCAGGATCAATATTATGAGAGATATATTACTCTGTAAGTATTTTACGGCATGGCTTTTAATTCTACTTTTTAAATTTCTTGTAAGATCATTTTTGGTACAATTTGTAAACTAAGTCTGTAGCAGGTTTTTTCAGAATTAGATTTTTAACAGCACGTCGAACCTTTTCGTCTATAACATACCTATAATTTGGAAAAACCAACTCATGTTCAACTGTACACGTTGTTATAATGAAATTAAAGTACAGTCGTCTGTCTTTATAGCTCCTTCTAGCTCTATTATAAAATTAATTTTATCGTCAATCAAGAATCTTCATAATTTTCAAACATAACTGCTACATCCTCTTGATCAACTCTAGCTGTTCCATTAATTTTCTATTTTAAAATGAATCTTGTATTTCAGAGTCAAAGTGAATTACTTCGTACAATTCCACTGGCTGATGTGGAGGAACTTGCAAGCGCTCAAACGGAATTACAGCATTTGGATAGCCGAGTTCTTATTACTCATGGTGAGTTTTAAATATGTCTGCTTTATTGGATACTAGTGATAAATCTATAGCTACATTATTTTACTTTTTATCAATTTTATTATGACTAGTATGCTTCTTTCATTTGGAATATTCCAACTATTCTTTTCTTTTATATTTGTGGCGAAAAACCATTTATTTTGATCTTGACTTTTTTAAAGTTGCATATGATAGTCTTTAAGAACTATGTCTAGGATTTAAACTAATTACCCAGGAAACTCACACGGAAGCTTGTTATAATGTGTATTAGACAAGTATACAGTCATATCTTTCTTCATTCTTCATCTCTCTCCGTAGTTCGTGGGTCTGATAATCTCAGTTCCCTACAACGGCCACTTCGAACAGCTGGACCAGCGTGACATACAGAACGTGGAGGGTCTGCTATACCTCACGATAGCTGAGACGATATTCCTCTTCATCTATGCCGTCTTCATCACGTTCCCTAGTGAAGTGCCCATACTGCTGAGAGAAACGGCTAGTGGATTATATTCGCCGTTACCTTATTATTTGTCGAAGATGATCTTTTGGGTAAGTTTTAATGAAGCAATGTTTCCTTTTTTTTTGGACTGAGGGAAATCGTCAAATGACTCCTCCCGCTCTGGGCAGAGTGGGCAGAGAGTCAGACTTCTACTGACTAAAAACCACCCATGTTCCTTCTTAGCCCTTTGTGTCGAAGCCGCGGTATCTCTTTCAAACAACCAGCAGTCCCACGCAATGTATTTTTTTAGTAAATTGATTAAACGGTAACGAGTTAAAATTACGATGATGATGACAATGTCAGTGCTGAAAGAAATATTTCATGTTTACTAACAGTCATTGGATGTAAACAATCAGAAATTATTGATTTAATAATTAAATTATGCAACCCCTCTTAGTACATGCGAGTCCATTACCAAGAAACGAGATTATACTACAAACACTTTTGTTGTTTTTGTTTAATATAAGATCAATAAAGAAACATCTTTGTATCAATCAGTTTGTAAAATAAGCACTTTATAAACAAATCTTATCCTTCTACGGCAGGTGTCCAAATGTATAATTTATTATTCATTAGGCTTTGTATACAGAAGCTATTAAATAATTTGATGTTAATATAACGACCTAGAAAGTTTTCTATTTCTATAACGAGGCCCTTTAAATTGTGACACCGATGATCGAGCATGGTCCAACCGACTCCAACCAGTTTTACGGTTAACGTCGTTAAACTGTAGTGGTTTTGGAATATTTCCTACTTTATCGTTTTCCAGTTTGTTATCAAAGAAAGAGTTGTTAATTGATTGCATGCTTATCTAAATATGTTTGAACTTATTTATGACCTAAACTACTACCCAAAAAAATATAATGGTGAATCAGCACTTGTACACACGGCTACACATCAAGCTATACAAAACCAGTTAATCTTGGCCTCACTTTACTAGATCTTTTCGCACAATGAATGATCAGATTATACTGGTTTGTATAGCTTGATGTGTAGCCGTGTGTACTTACACCAAAATTAGCTGTAGCTCTATCTGATTAATGAGAGAAATAAGACTTTACTAGTATAATACGTTCATAAATATAGTAATCAACTGTTTACTTTTTACCCGACTACGGCGAAGCCAAAAGGAAGGGTAATGATTTTGGCAGTCTATGTATGTACGTTATGTTCCACCGTAGCGCCTAAACTACTGAACGGATTTTAATAAATTAGGTGTCAATAGATTAACCCGTAAGAATAACCCGGGTGTCATAGGCTATATAAATTTTATAATTTTTTTTTATGACGGAATTTAAATGTCAAAAACTTACCTCAAAAAATATTAAATTGATATAATCATAGCAAGTTTGGTATCAAATGAAAGGTCTTGGCGAGCACATTACAAATATGTATTATATTATAGTTTAAGTACACACAAAAATAAAATTCAAATAAAAAAATTAAGTTAAAAAATCTAAAACCCGACTACTAACAAAATCGCGGTCTTAAAAGTAGAAAACAAGAAAATAATTCTTGTCTGATATTCTTCTCGCATGCCACTGATACCTGATGCTCCTTCATGGCGTTCTCATTGATACAGAAGTCAGCTGCTAATTGCCATAAGCAAGGTGGCATGCGACTACGAAGAATATCAGACAAGAATTATTTTCTTGTTTTCTACTTTTAAGACCGCGATTTTGTTAGTAGTCGGGTTTTAGATTTTTGAACTTAATTTTAATTTATGATAGATAATAATAAAGCCAAGAAGCAACATAATGACTCAAAACTAATTGTAGACAAGGACAAGGCAGTGAACTCAAAGAACGTTGTTCTTGATACATTTAAAACCTAACGTATACGTGACAACTCGAACAAAACTGAATTTTCTTGCAAGAGCAAACTGGTTGCTGCCAGGTGAAATAAGCCAAGCTTCAAAAATATGCCATTTAGATATTATGGCCTCACTGAGACATGGGGTCACAATTTTTCATAAAACATTTCTTGTCTACAGTTTCTCTTTGTCCTGAACTCCTGACATATTTGCTATTATTATTAGAATATAGCAAAATAATATAAAACTTAGTCTACCATAAAAGAAAATATATAAACTAAACTAACAACAGACTATAAAAGAGCATCGAAAAACTTCTCCTCAAAGCTGTCAGAAGGTTAAGTGCCCAATAAACTGGCAGCGTTGCCACGTTTGTACACACTTAGCCGCTGGTCAAAAAAAAGTCAGCCCTTGGGTCACAAGGGCAATACAATATATTATCATCTCGAACTTTCAGATACCTCGAGCAGTGATCGAACCGACTATATTCACGACCCTCGTGTTCTTGGTGGCTGGTCTCCACGGTGGATTCATGGGCTGGCTCGGCTTCAACTTCGTTTGTATCCTCTGCGCTAACTATGCGAACGCTTATGGTAAGTCCAAACATTTTGTTGTGATGCTTAGCTCTCCCTCTCTCTTAGCCTAATCCCTAGTAGATGTTACCTTGCCTGTACCTAACTAATTGTACTTCAGTTTCAGCACAGGTCTTAAAACATCAAAATTGATAATTTACATTAAATGTTGAAGTTACTAAGTACAGAAAAATATAATTATTGTGTGTCTACCATTTTAACGGATGGCAAACAATAACATCAAAATTATAAATTCAATCCTATTCAAAATTTTCAATTAAAACCTAGCTCTAAATTCTAAATTCAAACCAAATTCAAAATTCTAGTATTCCATTTTATAATTGGCATTGCAATTCCATTTTCAAAATTCCAGGCTCGTTCCTATCATCGACGTTCAACTCAATGGAGACCGCTGCACTCGTATCCGTACCATTCGACCTCATTGGCACTATGTTCTCTGGCCTTTACCTGAACTTAGCTAGCGTCTCACCTTACTTATCCTGGCTTAGATACTTATCAGGGTTCTACTACGGTGTCGAGAGCATTTCTATACTCCAGTGGGATTCCATCGAAACCATTGATTGTGTAAAAATTCCCGGCATGCCTTGTATAAGAACAGGGCCCGATGTTTTACGGCGATTTGGGTACGCAGAAGAACATTTTTGGCGTAACTGTCTTTGTTTATTCAGTATGTACTGCATAGCTCACTTTATCGCTTTCCTCATGGTTATCAAGAGGAGTAGGGGCACACCTGTATATTGAAAAATAGTTTAATTGTACATAGCTTTTAACGATAGAATCATTCGTGTTGCTGCTTGCAATCTCACCTGTGCCATAACGGTGTACAGGGTGGTAAGTTTAAGTATAGATGTGGCCTTATTGTTAACGAGAATTTACTTAGTACAAATATCATATTGTTGAAACTCAACTTTTATAACTTGAAAGTTCTTAATATTGGCAAAACCTTTAGAGATCTGATGAATTGGCTCAATAAACTTTATGAAGTTTTATATAAAGTGTTTGTTGTTTGCTTTCTTTACCCTCTACCACCCAATTCCTTATCCATTATGCACGGGAGTCCCATACACACAGCAATCGAAGGACAAACTTTTGCCTTGGATTCAGTTAGTACATGGTAAAAGATTTGCTTTTGTGTGATCTACAAAAACACACAAAATTACCTTGCTTGTCCCATGTTAAGATGTCCCTTACACTTTTATAATAATTAACAAAAATGTGCACACACCATCGATTAAATACGTTATATTATAACCTAGCCTGCATGTATCTGCACACAATTAATTCAGCTGCCTTTTTAAAAACCTTACTACCAAGCAATAGTTCCTGAGCTGGTGAAAATCCATATTTTAGAAAACTGCTGTAGGTATATTTTTAGTTTAAGTGGACGTTGTCATGACTTGGCTATTCATAACATAATTTATTAAAGTCTTTTGTTCAATTTTTTGTGATGAATATGTTGTTATTACTGAGCAGAAAGATGAAACTTAACCAACACCTCCACCTTGACTTTAGTCATTGGTTCGGTTAATTTCCGTTTCAATTCAACTCCTTGAGCTAACAGCTAAAAATGCTATTTGTTCTTTTTTTTTGTAATTGATAAAAAAGACATCAAAACCAAGTTTTTGTCTTTCACCAAGGTCTTTTGATAAAGTAATGTATTTGTTAGTAATACAAACTGTACCTAGACTGAAGACGAATAAAAAAATGGAATATTCCAATTTTGACATTGCAGGCTCATTTTTGTCCGCGACGTTCGACAAAATGGAAACAGCAGCCTTAATCTCAGTACCATACGACTTAATAGGTCTCATGTTTGCTGGAATCTACCTGAACCTAGCCACAGTACCTGCATACTTCTCCTGGCTTCGGTACATCTCAGGGTTTTACTATGGCACCGAATGTATTTCAGTTTTACAATGGAATTTAATTGACACGATAAATTGTGTGAACGCAGAAGGCTTGCCTTGTATCAGGACTGGGGCGGGAGTGCTGACCAGGTTCGGATATGATGAGAGGAACTTCTGGAGAAATTGTGTGTGTTTGGTGATCATGTTCTGTGTAGCGCATATTGTGGCTTTCGCTATGGTTGTTAAGAGGAGTCGGGGGACGCCTGTGTATTGATTTTTGTTTACTTTAATAATTTGTTGTAAGAATAAAATAATGTTACAGACGTCAGTGTTTTTTGTTGCAGAAATGTGTTTTATTTTTTTACTTACAGTATTCAGCAGTATTCTAAAAGGTTGCTTATTAATACAGTAGAATTACGACTACATTCGGGTCAGTCAGTTGTTAAGCCAAGATTCACGACTGAGCATCGTCAAGAAATGTCAAATCTAGAGTAGATAGATATTGAAATGGTGGTGGTCAATTGGTACTGGCCGCGACTTAAGTATGAGTTCGAACCAAGGCAGGCAGGCACTTTGTGTTAGTTGAGTAGTTCACTAACCCTGCTCTTAAAACAGTGAAGGGAAACATTGAAACACCGAAATGCCCAAGAACCTAAAACTCGGAGACCTGAGACATCTGCCAACACGCATTGGACCACCGTGCCAACGCGGAGGTACAGGACCTTCGTGATGGCGTATCACGGGTCCCCTACGTTGTTTCGAACGCCGCTGTTGCGACGCACGCTGTTGCGAATATTTTTTCCACTGCCTCACAGGTTCGAAAGCTCATGGACTCGAATGAAGTAGTCGCGAAAGACGCTGTTTCGAAAAACCTTTTCACTGCCTCATACGCTCGAATGCTTGTGATTTCGGTAATAGAAAGGGGTGAAAGGCATAGTATAGATTTGATTTAAAGATTCTATTACCTCCTGCCTACTTCTGTTCTCCTGGTAGTTTGTGGGACTTTACTAAATCAGATATTAAAAAAAAAACATTCCAGTTTTCAATACCTCCTTCCTATTTCTGTTCTCCTGGTAGTTTGTGGGTCTTTACTACGTAAACCACTTATACGTATACCACTACTACAGAGGAGCTCGTGGCTTAATAAGAACTGCCACTCGGGTCGATCTTTAGGTAAAGCTGTGCTTGCCTAGGTCGGTCTGTGGATGGGTCGACCGCCCGACATACCGAGTTTCCTCCGTGCCGGCTGCCATATATATAGATCTTTGGCAGTCGTTACAGGTAGTCAGTGACCTGAAATTCTGACATACAGTCTTACCAAAGGGTATTGTATTACCTAGTATTAACTGGGTTGTGGGGGTCAGATAGGCAGTCGCTCCATGTAAAATACTGGTATTTAGCTGCATCCGGTTAGACTGGAAGCCGACTCCAATATAGTTGGGAAAAGGCTAGGCAGATGATGATGACTACGTATACCACTTAGGTATCTAGACAATTTTTTATAAAGATCAGTCTTAGATTTGTCATAGAAAAACATGTAGGTACCTACAGTTGAGGTACTAATATTTCTGATTGTTACTTTGTTAATAATAATATTAAATGATGATGTTGACATCGAATTTGTTGATTAAATAAATTTAATTACTGCTTAAATATTTTTCTGTACACTTTATGACTAATTAATCGAAATCACAAGCATTCGAGCGTATGAGGCAGTGAAAACGTTTTTCGAAACAGCGTCTTTCGCGACTACTTCATTCGAGTCCATGAGCTTTCGAACCTGTGAGGCAGTGGAAAAAATATTCGCAACAGCGTGCGTCGCAACAGCGGCGTTCGAAACAACGTAGGGGACCCGCGTATCACGAGGGTGTTGTGTGGGAATGAGGCATGATCCACATCATGGCTCACTCCCTCTCAAAAGGCGGCCTGAGATTCATCAGAGGGACGTTATAGGCTGAATATTATTAGAAAACAAATCCACTAGGTACTTAGGTACCTAGTTTTATGATTTCATTTAAAAAAACTTCAATAAGTTGAAGTGTGTAGTCTAGAACAAATGACACGACTTATAATACGTCATTTACATCCTTGAACACAAAAGTTCATTCACCAACAAAGTTTCATAATATTAAAACATACCTAAACTCTTACGACCATTGTATAACGGACTAACGGACCATAGATAGAGCTACTCTATAGTCGTAGAATTCCGACAGTGAGTTGACAAATTATACTGTTATATCGATGCGTAATATTAGTCGCAGCGATTAATCATTAAGCCACCCAAGTGTCGAAATGATTGGTTATGCAAGAGCCGTGTAAGATAAGGTATTTAAATCAATTAAAGTCTATTAAAGCATTACAGAACGTATATTTATTTATTTTTTAGAAAAGACGCCTGCGTTGTTACGATGACCCAAAAAAAGGAATTTTAATATACTGGAGTAAATAAAGAGGGACCAATTAATCAAGTAGAAAATGTAGGCGTGCGTATGCCTTGTGGATAATTTTTATAGCAACTAGCCCCTCAATAGAGTACGTATTTTTTTTCTGATTAAATAGGTACTTTTGCGGTGATTTTATTGAACCCAAAATTATTCGATATTACTTTTTAGCATTAGCCAAGAGTTTGTATAATACCTGTATCTATTACTTGTGGCATTTTTTATGTCAGATCAAATTGAAATAATATCGATGACAAAAGTCAGCAATTCCGCATTTGCTCTTATAATTTTATAACCATTTTCGAAGAATAATACAGTAAAGCAGTTAGATTAAAGAATCAAAATAGAACAAAGCTCTAAAATAGAAGTTAGGTAATTTTACTGTGGTCGATGACGTGGGATGTTTACGACCAGGCTCTAATAAACAAAAAGTAAAATAAAGCCTACATGATTAGTAGAACTAGCCACGAATTAAGTAAGTTCAATTGAAAAAAAAACTGGTCACGGCATTTTTGAGTTGATTGAGCTGTCTAAATTATGTTATTCTTTATAATTCGGTTGCGTACGAGTATGTAGGTACTTGTAAATAATTATTATTGATTTTGTGTGTGAAAATGGTTTCGTATATTAAGTAAATTACTTATCATGAGTTAAATAATTTTTTATTATAGTGTTTACTGATCCAACGTGTCTATTAGCTAGAAAACGATTTAATAAAGTGTATTTTGTAATAGCTCAATGTATTTTTAGAAAACTACCTCTATAGAAAATATTGCTATCAATTTATATTATATTGATAAACTACTTCCTAATTTTTAATTTGATGACTAATGTACTTAAAGGTATAAATATTGTTCAACGACTTGATTCTATCTAACTTTAACCAGTTTAATTTAAAAAGACTGAATTAATATCTAATTTATTGTCATAAACAACTGTTTTTTATAGGCACTGGCCTATGATATGAAACTCGATACTTAATACCCAATGTCCAAGATTTTGCAATATTTTACTCGAAAATCCACTTCGGAAGTTGCATATATATATATACCTTAATTGACTGCAAATAGATAATATATTCATTTAATCGGTTTTGGAGACTATTATTTTGGCGCCATGTCATCACAAAACTATGTCATAACACTTTCTTGAATATTAAACAAAAAATAAAACAAAATACACCTGTTTTTTTAAATATTTTTTATTTTAATATAAATCTTATTCTAATAAGCATAGCCTTTCCTTTCTTCTCTCTTCAACCCAAGGTACCCAAGAACACACCAAAATAAAGTTAATAACAGAAAACCTAAAGAATCTTGAAGAATGAACTCCTGCACGTAACCATTTTCTAGTAACACAGCCGCACCGTCTTTTACGCAGGTTAACGTCTCGTTAGTTGGGCAATCTAGAAAAAAAAAACATTTCAAAGTTAGGAACTTTAATAATTCCGGCATAATATAAAAAAAAGCATCGCAACCGTAAAGCACAGCGGCAAAGACCGTCGCAACGGCAACGGGTGGTAATGTGGCAATCAAAGTACGAACGGAAGCATTAAAACACGTCTCTATCAAAATCAAATCATTTATTTGCAATGAATCACAATGAATCACTATTCCCAAACCACTGTAACTCCTGTTAGCCAGAATCAACAGTGGCGACCACAAGAAAAGCGCCGAGACAATGAAGCTCGACGAAGTCCCAGAGAAATGATTTAACTGTCTTGGATCCCGCAACGAAATTAATCAGAAAAGAATAGCGGAGGAGTAGGAAAAAACATAATTTCCACTTGGTTGCATGGCATGCTAATTATTGCATTTCCTTTATGTGCATATTTTTGCGAGCCCACCGCATCCTGATTCCTGCCTTGCCGCTGCAGACACGGTCACGAAACGATACCGGGCCGTCACAATCATTTGCCATCACTAGCACAAACTTGTGGACATGCAAATTAGATATTAAACCCTATGTAGGTGAATTAAAGTTGGTGTTATCTACAATTTATATTCCAAGATAATTTACGACCAACCTTTTAAAGTCGCACAGTAAATGATGGCCCGACCATGAAATGATGAATGAGCCCTAAGATGTTCGTGTTATAAAATGCTTTTGATGTTATAAAAGGTTTCTATACTATATTATTATGTGCGCAAGTATCTTACATCGTTAATCTTCTGTTTCTAAGAAATACTTCAATAGTACCTACATACTTTTGAAGGTTGAAATTCTATGGTTTGTTTTATAGAGGTAAAGAATTCGGAAGGTATTTAAAACATGTGAAGGATGTGGTAGAGGCTATTAATTAATGGTATTATTTAATTAATCGAAACATTATAAAAAATCGGTTTCTTAGAAGTCACGGAAAAATACTTGATGTAATCTTAGCACTACTAGGCGACCAAAATGGAAGGGTTATATCGATGAGGTCAGAAATAAAACATGTATAGGATAGGATAGGTGGATGCTGTGGTGTGCCTAGGGGTCATACGGTAAACAGACTGTTCAGAAACCCTTACATTATGAACGCACGGTATGAAAGCACCGCCACTAGGTGGATATTTTTTTATGTTTTATCAACAATCGACTGCTGGACATAGGCCTCCTCAATTGCACGCCACTTTTGATGGATGGATGTCTTTTGTTTGTAATTGTAAATCTGACAGACACTGCTCACAATAATCAGACATATGACCCCACAAAGTTGAGTGAACCCTGAACTTGGGTACCTACCAGTTTAGCGCCTTTATTAGTGTCCATCACATATCATGAAGCTTTTAAAACACTAGACTTACCAATATACTCAATCTGCCTCCAATAAATATTGCTGATCGCATCCATAGCGTAGTAGAAATGCGATATGTATTTGACAGGGTACATCCAGGGTGGCAGGGAGGACAGTCGCAGGAATGCTCCTGACATGAGGAGCAGTGGAAGGTCTATGCAGGGCATCACGTCGCCTATGATGCCTGTGGAAGTGAACATTGCTGCCATGCCGAGACCTGATGGAGAACCGAAGAATAGTACATTAGTAGATGCCGCTGCTGTCTAATCATTATCATTTTTACAGCAGTCCAATGCTGGACCTAGACCTCTTCAGTAAACTTTCATCCAACTGAAGGGTGTCGCCGATCAAGAACACTCTCAACATTTTTTGGTTAAATGGTTTCTAGTTTAATAAATGTAAGGTAAGATGGGGTGGTTCACGCTTGGTTCACGCTTGGTTCAGTGACGGAGAGTGACTGAAGGAAGCTGGATGAGAGTTGTCGAGAAAGCCCAATCATACACTGTTCACCTTAAGGCGAGGTTACCCTACTTTGTTTTTATGTACGCACGACCTCACCCCCCGCCCTGCCGCGCGAGCGATAGGTATAATGCCTAAATTTTTACTGTTTTTTCTCTCTTGGAGAAAAATTATAAAGAAATGATACATTATGTGACCCGAGATAATACACATTTTTTACGACCTTTATTATGATATAAGTTTTATTTTTCAAAGCCTAATATAACTCAAGTAAAACGATTATTTAGCCATCATTTGGACATGTCTTTGCGATTTAATTGGATGCAGTGAAGTGTAAGTAATCGTGTATCGCATGCCCGACATATCATGATCGAAGAGTCAACTATGTAATACATTTTTTTCAAAATTTAAATCCGTTCCATGTACGAGTAAAACGCTATTGTTGACGACGTTTATCGGGGTAACCCCGCCTTAATTCTCGGCATGATATCACCCGACTACTGATAGATGATATACAGCTCGACTTTATCTCAATTAGATAGCAGACGTAGCTTTCCACGTCCCTGTTCAGCCATTGCTATGTCAAAAGTTCAAAAAGCTCTTATCAAACAGGATTCCAAAAAATTGTATTTTTTCAAATCCACGTGCCATGTTTTTTGTCCCAGATGTCAGTTGTCACAAAAAATTACAGCAGTAATGTATCATTGTAGTCCCGTACAGATTAGGATAAGAACGTGTAGGTGAAGACAATGTAAGTATGAACTTAGTTTCTATTTATAGAAGGTACCAGTTTATTTGCGTAGGAACTACATGCATAATGTCCCGTTGTGTGAGTCAATTAAGGAAACTGGGTCGTATGGTTACCTACTGCATGAGACTTAACCGTTCAATATGTCAATGTGTTGGATCAAGTAGAATCTTCTAACAATCGAACTATAGATAGATAACTTTGTCGATCTATTTAATAAATGTAGGACTTGCAAAATTTTACTATGCTCCTATCAACATAAAATTACAATCAAAACAATATGATAAAATCACTTTTAACACGTTCAGACCGGCGTGTACCACCGGTGGAGCACGGAGTATTTGCTGCCACGGCGGGGTGTACCACCGGTGGCCACGTCAGATTATACTTTCAGTGTACTAATAAATGCGCGCCGCCTTGAGAGAAAGTGTTGTATTTACCGTCCCCGCCTAGTAAAATAGACAAATTTTCATAGTGTAGCTCAGGAGGTGGATGTAATTTGGCAAGACTTTTGGTTCATGGGGCGGTGATGTACCACCGGTGGCCATATGAACATTTGCGCCGTAGGATACCAAGTACCTATATGCCGGCGTCTGAACGTGTTAAGAGTTACTTCACATTGCACTATTGCTCTTTGACTGTAAAAACGTCGACAACGACTTGTAGCATCATCTGTAATCTCTAGCTAGCGCATGCACCCGATTCCACAAACACCTTGAAATAATGAATTATTCTCAACTCAACAGTCCTACAGTAGAATTAGTGGGATTTTTTCACACTAGTCCTACGATTCAGGGTAGTACAAAATCGTAGTTCAAGAACAACCGGGTCCATGCCTATCTCTTACCATAGGCAACAGCAGGTATTGCACTGAGGATCAAGAGGACGATGAACTCCGTAGCTGTCATGATGTAGTGAGGGAGGTCCACTGCCAGCGTCGCAATGGACACCAGCATGATCGGCCATATTATGCAACGGGGTATCTGTGGGAGAAATTATTTAAAATAGTAGGGCAAGTGAAGAGATCCGTAAATAAGAAAGCATATGATCACTGTCTCGTTGTTCTAGTTCCCAGAGTTCGACTCCCAGGTCGAGCAAAGTGCTAGTAGTTTTTTCCATCAGGAATTTCTCAATAACAGCCACGGAGTCTGGACATAGCCCTTTTAATGGTAATAGGCTCGCAGGCTATGTATTCTGAGATTTACATTATGACGTTTTCTAAAAGCATGCGGTGTGAGTGATCCAAATTAATCGTAATAACTTCGAAATGGGACTTGCAACTGAATTCTTAAATTGTTAATAGTTTCTAACAATTTTTTACAATTTTTCAATGTCGAAATAAGAATTGCAAAGGCAACATATTCTTAGATATCAATATTATGACGTTTTCTTAAAGCATGTGGTGTGAGTGATCCACTTTTTTGACCATATCATTTTTATCTCGGGTTTAACAAATTTTTTTAACTAAATCCACCACGATTTTCGTTAAGATTGAAGAGAGGATCACTCAATCCACATGGCATGCACATGCTCGCCTCCTATTCCATGGGACTGGCGAAATGTAGTCTCTGTCTAACTCCTCCCATCTCACCTCCACCTCTCCATCTCTTTGTAACTTGATCAAGTTTTAATCTATCACAATTATTGTGATAGGGTTTGGAATAAAAAAAAGTAAAAAACTAAAACCCGACTACCTAAACGACAAAAAAAACGATGCTGAAAAAGTATGAAACAAGATTTTCAGGATAGAACAAAAAGAAAAGCCGTATTCACACGGTATTAAAGTGTTTAGGTTGGTACCTATAACGTGTGACTACGGCTTTTCTTTTTGTTCTATCCTGAAAATCTTGTTTCATACTTTTTCAGCATCGTTTTTTTTGTCGTATAGGTAGTCGGGTTTTAGTTTTTTACTTTTTTTTATTTAAACAATTTTGGTGTTAAATATTTTTTTTACTCTTGACTTTTTGTCCGCTAGAGGGCGTGATTTTAAATTTGAGCAATATTTTGGAAATGTACAAGTGAGGCCCTTTCAAATGATACCAAACACGGCGTATTTATCTCCATTTTTATTTTTTAAGCCTTACTTTGTGTCCGCTAGATGGCGCCAAATCGCTTTTTGTGACACGTCACGTAGCCTATGTTCAGCGGAAAATTAAGACGGTTCTAACGATATCTCATATGTCGAGTTCCGTTAAGTAGATTAGAAGCTATGAGGGAACAGATGAAGATACACACATACATACATACAAACATACATACATACATACATACATACATAGCCAGTCAAAATCATAACCCTCCTTTGGCTTTGCCGTAGTCGGGTAAAAATAAGCACTCTGTCACTTATGGATGATTTTATTTTTTTCGCAGTTTTCCTTCATAGTTACAGCTAAGAACTGCAGCTGGTTCGTGAAATTAGTAGCATACACATTGAGTTGCTACGAAAAAACAATGTTTAAAGTAGCAGTTGCTCAACCATGGGATGTTTTCCTTTGTTGTGTGATTTTTGGATTGGGGTTCCTCCTTCTTTTAAGGGGACGGTGAACGAACATTCTCCATACAAACGTAATACCAAAATCATTCGCGATACGAACATATTACCAATTTAAAATTATGTTATTCGGATACAGACGATATTGATCTAGGTTGCTTGCATTTCGTAAATAGTAAATGTTTAAAAAAAAAAGTTTAATAGGAACCTAGATAAATATCGTCTGTATCCGAATAACATAATTTTAAATTGGTAATATGTTCGTATCGCGAATGATTTTGGTATTACGTTTGTATGGAGAATGTTCGTTCACCGTCCCCTTAAGTCGGTGTACAAATGTAAAGAAAAAAATACTCACAAAACTCAGCAACCTCGACACAAAATAAGCCGAGCACGTATACACCCCAGTTTCTCTCTTGAACAGCGCGATCTCATACTCAAACGCGTACAGGGCACTGTAAGAGACCCCGAAGGCCACCTCGCTGGTGATCAGCCAGAGGAAGCCCCGGATCTCCTGGACCCCTCGTTGTGTGGTCCCTGAAGCCCCCACGTAGGCTACGCCCAGGACCATTGAGGTTACTACCTGAGGAATAATAAGGTGAAGTCATATATTTTAAGAAGAGAACAAGAAAGGATAGGGATAAGATTGAGATGAGATGGAGAATGATTGTGTGAGGCATGTTTTGGAGTAAAGAAGTGACTGGGACTGCGTGACAGTGGACAATTGAGAATGGAAGAAGTAACAAAAGATTAAGACAGGAAAATGGTGAGAAACAATGGAGTTTATTACCTACGCGTTTTTCTACGAAATAAACGAACCGAGCCTCTACCTTCTGATGACCTATAAGTGCTTAATTGTTTTTTAGACATAGTTGATTTTAGTGTAATACGAAATATTTGGAACTTCAAGGAATAGTGAATTAATTCACAGACTTGTGTAGTGAACAAAGGATTTTTTTTTTCCAAAAAGTTAGGATTCGAATGCATGTGTTATTTCAGAAGACCTGATGGATTTTGATTAGATATTCATATAATTATGATAATTTATTCAGGAGGATATAGTTTATCCGGGTCAGTAGTATTTTAATTATATTTTAGCGATTCAAACGACAATACTAAATTAGCCATCTGAACTTTAAGTCTAAGATAAACAACTAAACAAACAGGTTGTTGTTTTGCAGCTGTAAACACCTGACAATGATAATCCATGGGTGGCCAGGATGTCTAAAAAGCCTGTTTGTCGAACAGGATATATTATTAAAAAAAAAAAAACATTAAAAAAACAAGACTAATTATAGGTAGGCACGTGTGACATTCCTAATTTAAATCTAGATTGGCACATTTGTGACACTGTACAGTCAGTGCTCAGAATTATTTGCCCCCCCCCCCCCTTCTTACACCACCTTGCCTTCTTCTTCTATATACGAGGGTCAAGTTAATGTTGCTCAAGGTACGTACAGTCACGAGCAATAAATCACGAGTATATAGGTACTTGGCAAATTCAAACGCGAATTTTTCGTCAAATAATGATGAAATAAAATTTTGCAACTTGAGATGTGATACTAACTATATGGGTTCCAAAATATTAGTTTATTTACTTAACATGGAAATGAAATCAATCGTATCGTATTACCTAGTAATAACTGGGTTGTGGAGGTCAGATAGGCAGTCGTTCCATGTAAAATACTGGTATTCAGCTGCATCCGGTTAGACTGGAAGCCGACCCCAACATAGTTGGGAAGAGGCTAGGCAGATACCATCTCTATCATAAAAAGTCGATAACTTACCACAGATATAAATAATTGTAACAGTTGGTTCTTAATTTCTCTCTTTAACGTCAAAGATAGCCGCCATAATAATAGATGTACTTGCTTGAACCAATTTCGTTGTATACTGGAACAAACATCATACTAAAAAAATACATCGAAACAAGATAAATTGCGCAACAGTTCACGTAAACCACAATATTCTATAGATGAACTGTAGAGTCTATGGTCTAGAACTGTACACAAGAAAAAATAAAAAAGATCTTTAGTGTAGAGGTTTTTCTAGATCTCAGTGCATGACGTTGGCTGAAGAAGAAGCACCAAGATGATCCGAAATAATCCCAGATGCACCTATTTTTATTTTAGGGATATCGATATTTTCCATGAGAATTTCCGCTAGATAAAAAGATGGCGAAACTCTTATAAAAAAAGGCGCCATTCCTTTCCTCGTTTAATCCCGACACGATCTCTATTCGCCAAGTCATAAAAGTTAATAATTATTACAACACAAGTACCTACAATATTTAAATCAATCAACACTCAAGCACTCATCCATCTAACATGATAATTAATAAAAATAATTATATACTCTTGGCAGACAGTATGGTGTGGCAAGTTTCGGTTCATGAACTTAACTCACCTTTTGGTATAAATACTAGCGGACGTGCTTGACCTTTTCTCTGCCTCGATCCAGACGATCTTAATATTTAAAAGGCACTATTTACATATTATTAACGTTATCATAACAACAATAGCTAAAGTCGTTTCACTGTATATATTTGTATGTCGCAGGAATATTGGAAAAATCTATTTTCGTATAAAATTCTAACATTTTTGCAAAATTCTGGGTTCATCATCATCATTTCAGCTGAACGACGTCCACTATTGGACTTAGACCCCCCCTAAGTGTCACGACATTAAGCGGTCCCATGCGTCTCGCATTCAGCGGATCCCCGCAACCTTCACTTGGTCACCCGGACTAGGTTAGCGCCAACCAAATCGCAAACAATGAGGATGTATTATAGTAATTGAACGCTGGCTTGTTTGACTGACATTTATGTTAACGTGTGCATTAATGTGTGAACGTTATGTGGGAAACGGATGAATGAGGGACGCAGAGAACAGAGAAATGTGGCTCAAGAAAGGGGAGACCTACAGGGTCCCATGATGGTGTATGTTATGCACCGACGTACGACATTGGTTAACAGTTTCACTCGAGCCAACCAGAATAAAGATGAAAACGAATTAATTCTTAAATTAGCCAATCAAGTTTCCGATCTCATATATAGGATTTCCGCAAAAAACCGTTATTACCAATAATTCTGCGACATATTCTTTTCTATATTTAAACAAAACATCTGCATCAGAAGTTAATAGATGTACATATTAAATGAGGATTTAACTAAAGTAGAATATAAAAGATCAGCACCAATCAGCACTATTACTTTTTAGATTGATTTTTAAAGACGTTTTTAGTGGAAAAAGGATGTGCCTATCTAGTTTATAGGAGGCATTACGGCTTTATATTTTTTTTATCGTGCATATTATTTACATAGTTAAAGGCCTTATGGTTTAGTCTCGAACACATAATATTTAAACTCGTACTCAAAACGGAACATTTTCTATATTTTTCAAATATATTCAAATATAGTGTGTTTGAAACAGTATAAAATACAGTAAAACGAAATCAGTTTAAAAATTTACTAACATTATTGATCGAGACCGTGCACATGGCAAATCAATTTGTTGTCCGGGTGACGTCGAAAATCTCGATTCTATGGAAATTAGCATGCGACGCTTTGTTACACTACCCGTGTTTGATTTCCATAACGATCAATAATTATGTATCTTAATTTTTAATTTTGCATCAAAAATTCAAAGCACAAAATCTTAGCTATAATGGGTTCACAGCCATCTATAAAAAAATATCGCTAGGTATAGGCTTCGTTAACGGTCACCCCATAGCGAAGCCCATAGCGTTATTTTTTTGTCCTGGAGCATACCTGGGATCCTTCTAGTTACAGAGATATTGGAAGTTGAAGTTCTAACTTTTTTTACAACACATAACTACATACATAAACTAGCTACGATCCTTATATCACAAGTTTTTTTTTAAATTACTTTTTCAATGTTATAATAAACGTTGTGCTGATGGATACATTGAATAGTCCAGGGGTCAGGTCATGCCATGTTTCGATTGCGTTAGGCCCCTCGCCCACTGCGACTTTTTGTAGCGATGCTGTCGAGCGTTCGCATCGAAACAATCGCGACTCGCGATGCGGTCGCTAGCTATTTGCACTCGCCCACAAAACTAACGCACGTTAGTAAGCGATGCAGCATCGCTATAAAAAGTCGCCGTGTGCGAGAGGCCGTACATAGAGTTAACAGCTTTGTGAAGGGTTCTTTAACACCTGGTATAGTCTTTAATTTGACACGACGTGTCCACAAAAGCTCATTCATCGCATTGACTTAGTTGACAATGGACTGCCTCGTTAGTCTAACTAGTGGTAGCAAGTGCGACCTCGGTTCGATTTCCCGGTCGGGCAAAGTGTAATTGGGTTCAGGATTTTTCTCAGTAGCAGCCATGGAGTCTGGATTTGTGCCTAGATAGCAATAGGGTTGCCCCTAATTTATTGAACTTTAAAATATCTGCCAAAGTGTAACACTTAGTATAAAGTACAACGAGTACAACATAGCCTTGTCATTGTCATATTTTATAACGCGCCAGCTACGATAAAATTAAACAATAAATAGTAGTAATAGTAATCTAATCTAGTCTAGTATTCTAGATTATTTCAGGAATACTCTTTAACTCTAGAACCTCTTCTTTTCTTTAATTTTGTTGCGAGTGCGTTCGTAATTGGATGAATGTCAAATTACGTTTCTTAACGTTAAGTCATTAAAACATAGTTTACCTTCGAATATTTTGTTTAGAAACTATAGTTCTATTTAACTACTTAGGCAGAAACAGGTTATATTCAAATTCAATTCGAACACAAAATTATCGCTCAATTTAAAAACATTTTTAATTAGTAGGTACCGCTACACTTAAAAACCATTTCACAGCCCATCTTTACTCCAAAACATAATATAAAGTAACATTTAAAAGCATACTCACGTTTTATTACAACCGTGAACCACATCTGGTCGCATCGAACTGGTACCATCGCAGTATTCCGACCGGTTCTGGGAAATTTCCACCAGTTTCTGAACATTACCAGTTGAGTTAGACACCGCTCTGATGTAGAACTCCGCCGGATTGTAGTTCAATGGGCACCGCAGGCCTATGCTGAAAAGAAAGGGGTTTTTATCAATACAAATAAATATAACTAAAGGGTTTGGTTGTAATTAAAAAATAACAGCTTTTACTGAATGCATATTATGAAAGTCATAGATACAAATGAAAGTATAGGTATGCGGTACAAATAAAACAAAAACTTCTTCTTTTCTTTTTCTGTCTGTCCGTCTGTCTTTCTGTCTGTTCGTTCCGGCTAATCTTCGAACGGATGGACCGAATTTGACGGGACTTTAACTTGCAGCTGATGCAATCATGTCATTATGCTATATATTCATTGGTCACACTGAACCACATACAAATGGCCAGACTGGTCATGGGATCACACGTTTTTCAATGACATTTTTCGTGATTACTTCTCAAAAGTATCTTATCATTGATTTATTATACTACGTAGAATATTTAAGTACACGTGTGAAAAATTGTATGTGCTATTCCAGACTTTAATCTATCTCTGTGCCAAAATTCATCCAGATCTGTTCGGCCGTTTTGTCGTGATTAGAGTATCAAACAGGAACAACCATCAATTCAATCTTTCGCGTAGGTAACTTAAAAATAATAATCTTATGAATATTTTTTCTTGAAGCGTATCAGTAGCTTTAAACTTTAATAAATCATATTAAGCACCTAGTCGGTTTTTGCATACTTGATGATCATTAAAAAAAATATATTTCGTTAAAGTGATTTCGAGCGCGGCTCGTCTACGAATAAAATTGTTGCTGTTTCATAAATCACGATGGTTTACGAGATGTCTGTGTTAATAAGACATTTAACACTTTTTTCATTATAGAGAAATGAGTGATAAAGAGTTTTAAAATGATTATTTTCTACATGGACCAAAGATTATTAAAATATTTTGGGTCTACGCCGCTACAAAGCACAAAAATATCGCTTTATTGACAAAGTATGGATATGGAGAGCAATTTGTCGCATTGATTATATTTTATTATCCACACCCCGTTGATATTTACTTGTCTAGATTTAAGAACAACAGCTTAATTATATTAACGTTATAAATATAAGCAATAAAATATTGAAAAGAATCAATTTACGACCGACAGCTCGCCGGGGGATTCGACTATTAGCATGTAAAATGTCGAATCATTGTTTTAAATTTACCCCAAATGGTGTTTCTGATAGCCTTAAAAGCTTTGTATAGCGATAAATTCAGTAGCTAAAGAAAATATTGTTTTGAAGGTTCATGTACCTATGTATGTTTGTTTGTGAGTTTATTTATTCCATCATGACATGAAAAATTAAATTTTAATTTAATAATTAATTGATTATGATATTTTTAGGGTTCCGTACCTCAAAAGGAAAAAACGGAACCCTTATAGGATCACTTTGTTGTCCGTCTGTCCGTCCGTCCGTCCGTCTGTCAAGACCCTTTTTCTCAGGAACGCGTGGAGGTATGAAACTGAAATTTATATCAATTACTCAGGTCTACTGTCTCTTGAAGCTGTGAAAAAATCAAACTTCTAAGCCAACGCAATCAAAAGATACAGCCGTTTATGCCGCAAATTTTCGACACTTGCAAGGGAATCAAAACCTACAGGGTGCTTCCCGTGAACTCAGAATCTTGAAATTTGGTACGAAGCAACGTCTTATAGCATAGATAAAGGAAAAATTACGAAAACCATAAATTTTTAGTTACATCACATAATAAAAATATTCTAAGTAATTTTAAACTTTGTTTGTACGGAACCCTCGGTGCGCGAGTCCGACTCGCACTTGGCCGGTTTTTTATTATTGCACAATATTAATCAGTCGGGGCCCGGGGGACAGTTCAGTGTATTTTTTTTTGTAGTTTTCCCGACTGCAATAATAATTATGTTCTTATTCATCACTGAAATCATTCCATTTATTTTTTATTTTTTGTTCTCTTTTTGACATGGCGGGCGGGTTTTTTTTTGTTTGTTTTTTGAACGTATGTTTGAATATTCATGCAGACAAATAAACATTTTATTTTATTAGTTGCTGACTCATACCCATTGTTAGGACAAAGTACAAACCACTTAGGACATTTGCATCCGAATGTCTAAGTTTATGATAATATTTTCAATACATTTCTGATTGCAACACTATCTAAAAATAACCCAGTATTTTTCACTAATAAAAACTACAAAACATTTTATTACATACATGGCAATAAATTGTATTGTGAAGAAACAAAAATGGCAAAATAAATTCAATATCGAACTAATAATGACATAATGTTTTAGAGATGAAATATAATATTCTTATCGAGCAACAAAATGTTGTGAGCGCCGCCGCCGCCGCCGGAACAAATCAGTGTACTTAATATTACAATGTATTTAGTGGTCTCGGCCTTTACGTATAGAAGGCGGTTGCTGGTTGCTATGAGCAAATGAGCTACCTTCCTTATATGGGGACTATGGGGACGTACGTTTGTTTTTAGAACGTAAAACCAATCATATTTTTTTATTAAACTGGGGTCTTACTGACCTAACTCGTTGTTAGAAACCTTTTCAAGTATTTCTTAGAAGTTACGTGTGTCTCTTTTGGACAACTTTTACAAAACCTAGAAATCTCAAAGACTGACTTTATAAATGTCTATAAAATCAGTTTATGATCCAACTCCTGAAAATACTAAAGCTGCAGGCGTTCAATTCCTGATGTAGTATATTTTTTCAGAATAGGGGATCGGACTGATTCAAAAAAATAGAATTCTGTTTAGTCCGTCAGTTAGATTATCGAAAAATATTGGATACGTGTTTTTTATTTTATCAAATCAATAAAAATTGACGAAGATAAAGCGCATCAAAGATCATGGAGTGGGGCTTGAAACGTCACTTGAAGGTACAAAATGTACTATCATATACTCACACGAGTTTTCGAAGCACCTGTATCGTCTTAATTTTTTGTTTACGTAAAAAAAGAAAAAATATGTGGTCAATATTTTTTGGAATCTGACTAATTAGTTTTTTTTTGTCCGATCCCCTATTGCTAAGACATGCAAACGGCATATCAACATCGTCATTCATCATCTTCCTGCCCTTGTCCCATTTTACTTAGGGTCAGCGCAACACGTTGTTTTAACCGACGAAAAAAAAAGGAGGTTCTCAATTCAACACATTTACTTTATCTTCTTTTCTTTCAGCCAGTCATCACAGAAAACATATAAAAGCTCCTCCTACCTTTCAAAAACCTCCCTACATTCCTCCTGGGAGCCATGGAACAGCAGTTTCCCCTCTGCCATCAGTAGCACGGAGCTGAACTCCTTGAACAGGTCACAGGACGGTTGGTGGACCGAGCAGATGATGACCCTGCCGGTGGTGGACAGCTTCTTCAGGACTCCCACGACGAGGAGAGCGTTGTAGCTGTCCAGCCCTGTGGTGGGCTCGTCGCAGATCAGGATTTGAGGGTCTGACAGGAGCTGTGAAAGATGATGGTTTGAATTAAAGGTCACTGTTTTTGTTTTCTGTTTTGATAGACAATGAAGTAGACCAACAAGTATTTTATCACTTGTTGTCTTTATTGGGCGAAGTGAGGGAGGTTTATTTTTACACGACTGCCTAAAAATAGAGTGTTATTTCAAAAGTTTAGTGGATATTTAGCAGGTTGCGAAATTTGCTTGCAATAACACTAAAATATGCAGTTATTATGGTGAAGGCAAATTTAAAAGCAAAAAACAGTTAAAATATTTTTATTGGATCCTCCTTTTAGGCAGATAGTGCTTGCCTTGCTTTAATACTGACTTTAAACCTATGAACCGAAGCATTATCCATCAGTGGCCAAAGGTCACGATTATATATGAGTTTTTTAAATTGTGTCTTTTTGATATCTCTTTCAATGACTTGTCTTACCGTGGTAGCCAGAGACAGCAACCTCTTCTCTCCCCCCGACAACCCACCGACAGGGGTGTTGATGTGATGCTTCAACTTAAACTCCTCCACCAGGCTGTCCAGGGTAGCCTGGTTCCGAGGGTCCTTGCAGCTGCCTAGCTTCATTTCTGTCTGGAACAATAGACAATAAACTCATAATGCTGATAAACATAATACCATTCAGAAGTAATATAACAATGTCTAATAAATTAGAGGAGAAAGGAAATAATAGTAGCAATAGGCTCGCCCCCTACTACATGGGACTTAAATATATCACAGCTAAGTAGACTTTACAAGTTTACGAGTAATAGTCGTAAACGAGTCGAGTAGTAGTAGGTACCTACTACAGTCAGCATCAGAACTAGATTATCACTACACAAACTTACTAAGCAGATTTTAAAAAAAAATCTGGTTAAATATTACTCGTTATTAACAAGTCATTGAAGAGTAAGGATTATTTGAAAGAATAATCTTCTGAAACATTATAAAAATTGCTGGAGTCCTGTACATCAAATAATTAAAATTCCGAAATGTTAAGCTACTTTTGATGCTGACTGTACCTTATTTCCCTCAACTTAATCACACCCGGGAGCACAGATTTTAAAACTGCAAATGTAATTTTTTTTATTAATGCAATAAAATCATCGTTCGAAGGCAGTTACTTTCACATATTTTGATGGGCTACTACGGAACCCTACATTGTGCGTGGTGAAGAGATGGGCGCCGCCCCCAAATATTGCGGCGGCGGCGTGCTGATGAATCTCGCTCGGCGGCGGCGTGACGCCGGCGATTTTTGTGCAGTATGAAAATTTTGTGTAAAAATCTTTAAAAAAATGCAACAATGCAATGACTCACTTTATTTATCAAAAAATAAAAAAATTCAAGCTAGGCAACAAAATTATTTTTCTACATTATAATTTTTGCATTTACTATAGTTATCGTGAATAACGCAATTGACGTTATGTAACCAGGGCTCCAAAGTGTTCGCAAAGAATGCATGTATTGGACAAAGCCAAATGACAAAACTGAAGATCGAGAACGGCAGTATCATCTCATCGAAACCAGAGATCCTGAAAGAGCTAGAGAGGCTTTGTGGACAGTTGTACACCTCGACTCGACGACCCATTGTCAGTTCAGCCCAGGAGACCAGAGCGAAACTGACCCAACACTACACTGAGGATATCCTAGACATTAGCCTCAAAGCCTGTATGAGATTAGAATAGACCTCCAACAACTTAAGAACAACAAGACGCCGGGGGATGATGGAATCACAACAGAACTTCTGCGAGCGGGTGGAAAAACAGTACTTTTAGTCCTCCAGAAGTTGAATTCCGTCATACTCGAAGGTACTACGCCAGAAGCATGGCACAGGAGTGCGGTGGTGCTCTTCAAAAAAGTTGACAACACCCAGATTGAAGAATTATAGACCCATCTCACTCCTGAGCCGTGTTTACAAGCTGTTCTCGAGGGTCATTACAAACAGTCTCGAACGCAGCGCAGGTTTGATGACTTCCAGCCTCCCGAATAAGCCGGTTTCCGAAAAGTCTTCAGCACATAGACCACATCCATACGCTCCGCTAGGTTATACAGAAGACTGAGGAGTATAATCGGCCACTATGTCTAGCGTTTGTGGACTATGAAAAAGCCTTCGATTCCATCGAAATCTGGGCGGTGTAAGTCTCTTCAGCGGTGCCGTATCGACTATAGATAGATCGAAGTGTATGTATAGAAACGCCACTATGTCGATTTGTGTTCTATCCGTACCGGTTATTGTTGGGAGCGATACTCCGAAGTTTTCGATAGTTATGTCTACCTTGGACAAACTGTTAAACTAGGTAGATCTAACTTCGACAAGAAGGTCGCCCGAAGAGTCCAACTCGGATGGGCAGCGTTCGAGAAACTACGCGACATATTTTCGTCCAAAATTCCGCAGTGTCTTAAGACGAGGGTGTATAACCAGTGTGTGTTGCCAGTAATGACTTATGCTTCCTTAACTGCTGGCATGGCCTCTTAGAGAAGCTGAGTCACGCAACGAGCCAAGGAGAGAGCTTTGCTCGGAGTTTCTACGTGCGACAAAATCCGAAATGATTAAATTCGCCAAAGAACCAAGATCACCGACATAGCACTCAGAATATGCAAGTTGTAGTGGCAATTGGCAGGCCAAATCGCTCGAAGAACTGACAACCGATGGGAAAGAAAGGCTTCGAGTGACGACTCTTTTTGTAAAAATAACAAAAAGAGTCGCCACTCGAGAACATAACAATATTTCCGAAGTACTTCCAAGGAATACTGCTACGAGTTTTATCACCATTATGCACGGTTAAAGAGAGTTTATTTATACTAATATTTAATAAACTGGTAATTTTAAAATGAAACATAAAAAAAAACCGAAACAAAATGGCACGTGCTAGCCTCGCTTACGCCGAGCAGCAAGTGGCGGCGGCGGCGGCGGCGTGCTATGGTGACGCGGCGGCGTGACGCCGGCGCGGCGCCCATATCTAGGTCCGACATGCATTTGGCCGGTTTACTTATTAAAATTCGAAAAGCATTAACCACTGAAAAGAAACTAAATCTAAAGATCTATTCAAAACTTTTAAGAATGCTTAACAGTTATTATTTAGTTTTTTTTTGTCTGAACAAAAAAAATCGACCGTCATCATCATCTGCCTAGCCTTTTCCCAACTATGTTGGGGTCGGCTTCCAGTCTAATCGGATGCAGCTGAATACCAGTATTTTACATGGAGCCTCCACAATTGACAACATTTCATATTTTTAACTTGTGTGTATTATTACGTTATAGTAAAGTAAATCCAAAACTAGGGCACCCGTATTTTTCTGTTTTTCGAAATTATGTACTTTTAATTCATAATTTTAAGTTTCAAATTGGGCGTGTTCTAAAAAGACGTAAGCGCCAAATGACGTCATTCACATGGCGGAATGGCGATATAACCTTTGCTTTACTGTGACCCGACAAAAAAAATTGATAAGTGTCACACTTGTCTTGTCGTTGTCACTTTGGCAGCTTCCTTTAATGGCGTTTAAGTTTCATTGGGATCCATTTTATTGGCGAAATATCGATCAAATGTTGATAATACTAACAGTAAGCGTGTCGAGTTGATAGGAAAAATAAATTGTACAATTTTAAGAAAAAATTATAATCTTCGGTGACATAAAACATTGACAATTTGACGTGTTGTTTGACATTAATGTTTTCATCGAAAACATTGGAATGCTTAGGCAAAGGTAACTACATCATTCAACCATGTATGTGACGTCAGCACATGTTTTTTGGTTTTCATTTTTTTTCTCAGAAATGAAGAAATCAAAAAATATAAAAAATGCATATTTGAACTCAGGATACGAAAATAGAGAAATGGTATTTTTATTTTAAGGTGGTGTCAGTTTTGAAATGTTGTGAATTATGCGACATCCCTTGGTAAGACTGATTGTCAGAATGTCAGGCCTCCGAGTACCTGTAACGACTGTCAAAGATTTACAAATGACATCCGGGATTAACGGCTTAAGGTGTTTCCCGAAACACAGGTAGAACTAGGTCTGTAATGGGTGGTTATCCACGGGCGTCATATTAGTTCGTAACTAAATTAATTCATAAAAATAATCCTCACGAATGGATTTTTTTTATTGCATGGTTTTTCAATCAGCGCATAGAAAATATTCCACTTTCCATCTTGACATTATTGATTTAATTAAAACTAGATATTTTTATAACAGAAGCAGGATATTGTTTGCTTCACAATAGAACATATCGCCGCGTCCGCGACCTGACATGATGCTACTTGCGACGGGACTGTTGTGTGCCTGTTTATTTGTCTTTTTCTTTGTGTGGGAGTCAGGACTGCCTACCACGTCGCAGTTACTAGTGGCTTACTCTAAGCAGTTTCTTATAGTTGTTGGCCACTCTTGTCCGAGAGCTCTCACTATGTCTCTCCTGAGAGGCGAGATGAAACGACATAAACCGACAAAAGACAAAAGCAAGCGAGGAAATTAAATCCTTCTAATTAAACGCAAAAAAGCGTATAAACACACTGTGTATTTGGTTAACACACTGTAAGTAGCACTTGCACTGGTATATTCACAACAACACCGCACGAATGGCAGTTATCTTCTTATTTTATTCGGTTGATAGTGACTAAGAGACGTGTAAACGACTTTATTGCAAGGATAAACGATGAGGCTAACGAATTATTAAATATTTTTCCTGAATAAATTGCAAAGAGCTTAAAAGCTTGCATCGGTGTCTCGGCGAGAGTGTAGTGTAGTCTCCTTCACATCTGGTTGCTCCACCTTTTTCTGTCGCAAAACGCGTGTCGCTTGAGCGCGTGGCTTGTGGCCGTGCAGTATTTAGAAAAGAAAGAAAGAAAAAAATATTTATTGTCGCAGAAATAATTATGGTAAAAAAAAAAGCAGTAAACACACAACTTACAACTAATTTCGATTTACATATAAACTCGATAATAGTTGTGATGATCTAAGCAAGGTGTTACCATAATAAAAGCATTGTTTTAATTTAAACCAACAATGAATGCAAAATAACTTGTTCAAGATGACATTATTTACACAATTCATGTAAAAGTGTTATAAATAACAAATTAATTAGCGATCGACACCTATTGGGGTCTATCGTGTTTTTCTGGTACGATAGAATCTTCTATTTTTTACAAATTAAGATCATATTATAACCTATTTGATCTCATTTCTCATCAAAAAAACAAACAATCTGCGGTTCTTTTGGTGGCAACTAAGTTAGTTGTTTTCGAATGAATTAATAATTTTGTTAGGAGTCTTGCATTTGGTCGACGTTTGACAAATTCATTTATTTCAATGTCTCATATTTAATACACTACACTACAGTACGATCAAATTATCTTGACAGGTCTGAACATAGGCTCTGCGAACTTTTACGCATGTAAACTTGTGAAGAAAACTTTATTGCCAGAACCAATACCTATACGATATCTAATTTAAACAGTGAGAAATAAAAATAAAATAAATATCATATCACTTTTATACATTAGTTGTAACAAAATAACCTGCACGAAGTTCGGACCTGCCAAGATAATTTGATTGCACTATACTTCTTGCGTTTAGCCTCAACTTGAAGCGATGACACTGCTTAGCATTTGTCATATTATGTATGGTTATTTGTTACATAGTTTTCTATTCCCCGAAAATCACAGTTAGTCTCATTTCATTGTTATAGTTGTACAAAAAGGTAACGCTGCCATCTTGTTTCTCCAATACACTTTCACGAAACATCATTAAAACATCCATAAACCACGTACCCATAAACGCGCCAAATAATGTTGACATTCAAACCAGGAAGCCCAATAACCCATAGACAATATAAAGGCAAACTGACCATAAACACCAAATGTTCCCTGACGCTGAGACCGTCCATAAACACTTCGTGTTGAGGGACTATCTCCACGGCTCCCGCGCAATCCTTGACATTTCGCGCCCATAAGGTCACCGACCCCTCTGAAGGTAGAGTACATTTTCCAGCTAGTGATACTAAGAAGGTGGTTTTCCCCGCACCGCTGAAATGAAAAAATATAATATTTTTATAAGGGTTTGTTTTAGTAGTACAGTCAGAGCTCTGACTGTACCAGGAGGGGCTACCCGTAACACGTTTGTAAACAGAATTATATTAATTTAAATCATTAATACAACCCCTTTAGGTTCATTTAACGACTTTTTCACGAAATCGACATTTAAAATGGGATTAAATGAACTTGCACGTTGTAGTGATGCTTTTAAGGATTTAAATAATAACTCGGAAAAGATAATTTTATTAATATTCGTTACGGTCGGGTCATACTTTAATCATACTACACTGACCTGCAAATTATAAAAAAAATTGTCACGGGCTGCTAATTTTTATGGGAAGTGCCACGCTTTTTTATTTTTTTTTGGTTGGTGGGAAATCATCAGTCGGTTAAAAACAAACTAACAATTTTGCAGATCTATATAATATTAGTAAATAAAAGAGTTTTTATAGACAAATTAATCATGTAATCAGATTATACACTCTATAAACTCGAGACACTTTTTCCTCGAAGGCGCGAAATCGTCGAATGTCAAACAGAAAATTAGTGATGTGACACATAGTGTCCTCATGTAGTGCTGCGCTGTGTCGATTTAGTAGGTTTTTGGTTTTCTTCCGTCTAACAATATTAATGAATTCTTGCGGTGACAAGATAAAACTAATTGGTTTAAAGTCAGAAGATAAATACATCATTTATAAAATATTAAAACCTCTTCTCAATTCTTATGAAATTGATCAGAATTTTTATTTTTTATTTTTATTTAATATGGGCTTACTCTTGACCTCAATCAATCTTGCCCTAAGGGCAGAGATGAAGTCGACGATGGAACGAACTTACCCAGAAGAAGCCTATTTACTCGCGAGATTTTGATAAGATAAGATAGAATTTATCTGTTATCTCTAATTTCTATTAAAAACATTATTAAATTGATTTATTTACCTTGGTCCAATGATGGCAGCAAACTCACCTCGTTGTATGCATCCTGTAACTAAAAAAACATCATTTTAGTACTAAAACTTCTTGTCAGATGTCGCTGACAAAACAAAGCGTGTTTCAACATAATATCGTGCTAATCCCTGAAGGGTTATGAAGGGATGTACCGTATACTAAACCCACATTTCGCCAGTTCAAGTCCCATGTACCTAATAGGGTCCTAGCCTATTGCCATTACCCAAGCAGGTATCCAGCCTGGTACTGAGAAATTCCTGATGGGCATGGCAAAAACCAAATAATAACACTGTTCTACTCGGGAATCGAACCCAGGACCTCATCCTCATGAGTCAGTTTTTAAGCTAGGAAACAGTAATAGCCTTCTCGAAATCATTTACTTAAGTTGTAAAAATGATTATTTTCGTTTCATCTTAAACGAAACTAATTTTAAACATACCATTATTAAGAATCACAGTTTTACTCTTCATAGGTTTCCTCCTCCACCAGGACTTCTCCTCTGGCGTCCAGACCTTCAGATCCTTGACTCTGATGACCACATCATTTTCCCCCTGCTCCTTATCATACTACAACCATCACAACTGATATATAACGTTTTATTTAAAGCTGGACACACAAACGGGTCGATCTGCTGGTTAAGCCGCGCTTGCCTGGGTTGTTCACCGGATTGGTGACCAGTTGACCACCCTTCGTGCCTCAGAAAGCACGTTAAGCTGTTGGTCTCGGCTGTTAGTAGTCGATCTTTGACATTCGTTACAGGTAGGTAGTCAGTGGCCTGAAAATCTGACAACCCGTCTTACTAAAGGGTATCGTATTACCTAGCACTAAACTGGGTTGTGGAGATCAGATAGGCAGTCGCTCCATTTAAAATTTAGCTGCTTCTGGTTAGACTGGAAGCTGATCTCATCATAGTTGGGAAACTATAATGGGGATTATTGACACACGAACAACCGTGAACTGACAATCTCACGTTCACACAGATTTGAATATCACTAGCGCACCGCAGCAGTCCTTTCATAATTAATTAATATTATAATTTGACATCTGCAAACCAATAGCAACTTTATATTTAGGATAGTAGAGATCATTGTGATTTTGACAGTGATGCCATGACATTATAAAAAAAAAACAGCTGTTCTGAATTGCCTCAAAATGTATTCTGATTTGTAGGACAGTTACGTTTGTACGAAACTGCAGATTTTTTTAAATAATCAAGGGGCAATTTATATGGATTTAGACAATATGTCTGGGATCTACCTATGTCCTGGTGATAAACACAATCATTATTTACTTTTTTTTACTGTTGCATACACATCTGCCAAACCCTTCAGGGATTGCTAGCGTAATGCTATATCGACTATACAAACATGTACAGATAAATTATTTCAAAACTTCAATTAGTCGTAATTATAAACAAAAACACTTACCGAATCCATTATAAGTTACTGTTCTAGACACTTAAATAAGTTACAGGTAACTTTTGGAAATCATTGACGTCTATTCATATAAAATCAAAATCGTAAAGTCTGCAGACATTTTACAAAGGGAGATAAATCAAAGATAGATAAACTAATGCACTATGAACCTTATTATGCATATAGAAAAGATGATGACAGATTCAAACACTACGAACTCGATCACAAATTAATACTGATTTAAAATATTCTAAAGCCATAAACGTCTACATACCGAGCCGAACTCCATTTTACTCATAAAAAAACAATAAAAACACAGCTGTACCTACAACTAAAAAACACTAATTAACATCATTATAAAAAACATAACCACAAATTGTGGCAACGATTATGAGGAACAAAGTGTCACAAACCAGACTGTCTCAGTAAATACTGCAATCATTCTTCAAACAGATAAAACTGATAAAAATAAGAAATATGAGTTTATTTGTTGAAAGATGGCTGCATGCCCTCTAACAAAGACTTTTATAAAACATATCACTTTATGCCAAATAGCTATCAAGTAATTTCCAGTTTTGTATCGATGAAACTGTACCTACATGTTTTCAAAGCTTCTATGATATGATTCGATAGCGAAAATGCATAAAATGTGTCATTTTGCGCTCCGTTTCTTAGTAATTTCTACGTACTCAGATGAGATAGCATGAACTTAAGTTACATTGTACAGTAATAAACTGTGATACTAAGTCGATACTTCGATACTTACAATAAAATGTACCTATGTAACATCATGCATGCCATGTGTGATCAAAGCGGCAGTTAATTGCACCCATTAGATTTCTATTTAGCAGTTCATCATCGGGTCCACTCAAATCTGTGTGGTGCTTTCTTCAAAAGACCATCTCAGACAATAATCTGCATTGTCTTAATGTGTGTATTATACCAAGATTATGTCCTCAAAAGAGACCTCTGAGTTTCTTTCGGATGTTTCTTCTCAAGAGTAGTAAGGTACGAAATAACAACCTCATCTAGTTTTAAAAAAGTGACATGTATTACTGTTTGTAAAAACCTATTTGCAAAATAATATATCATTTATCATCTGCCTAGCCATTTCCCAAATTATGTTGGGGGTCGTCCATCTTATAATTCTTGCTCTAGAGGTGATTTCAAACCAAATCACGGCTGTAATCACCGAAAAGCTTGGAAGAGTGTGCGAGGATGTAGAGACATTCACAATTCCTCGATTACTTACGTTTTTCACGGTGATGATTTCTGCATACATGATGTCTATATGACAAAACGTGAGTTTTATGAGGTTTCATAAAACTCACTTTTTGTTTGATTGAATTAATATTTGATGTGGTCATCAAATATTAATTGGGTTTAAAACAGATAATGAAACTGATAGCTAAGTTGTAAATGGATACTCCTCTAGTAGACATTTAAGAAAAAGATAAGCAAAAACATTAAGATTAAGAAGATGTAAAGATATCAAATGATATCAAAACTACTGCAAAAACCAAAGCACCAATTAAGTTTGATTACTCACGGAATAATTTAATGAGGGCAAAAATAAAATATAAATAAAATTTGAATTAAGTTTATTAGGCAGTTATGGCTAGCATTATACTAGCTTTTTCCGAACTATGTTGGGGTCCGCTTCCAGTGTAAACTAATCTGGAATTTATTTAAAGAAAAATCTAAATAACTCAAAAACTACTCAATATCGGGAGAACATTTGGTGACTTAATTTATTATATTTTAACCCCACTATGACGTCCTATTCCGACATCGAATTTAAATATTCTAATTATGCATCATTTGACGCCCTTAATCTTTGTCCAAACCACTGACTTGTTTGTAAGATTCATTTTATGACAGACTGACATTGAGTTTGCGACAGATCGCTACTTATCTTTATTAAATTGGAGGCTATTTACCTGACCACAATAAATGGAAAAAATACAAAAAAACAAGTGTGTCAGGTAGGCAGTCGCTCCATGGAAAATACTGGTATTCAACTGCATCCGGTTAGACTGGAAGCCAATGCCAACAAATTTCTGAAAAGACTAGGCAAAGGATGATTCAAAAACAAGTGTGTACCACCTGAAACAAGAACATTACTAATTAATGTAAAAAAGTAGTAGTTGAAAGTTTTATTATTATTTTTAATCATTTCACAAAGTTATAAGTTTTGTCGTAATAAATATTACAATACGACATAATATACTTAGTCTACATTGTTTCTTGATGTATAGCCAAGTTTAGCATTTTCACGTACCTATAACCAAGACACAAAGCCGCCAAAAGGGTAGAGATTTGGTAGAAGCCTACACTCAACATTGGGTGGGCAAAGGTTGAAGAAGAGAGAGAGAAAGCTTTTCCACATGGATAAACTTAACGGGTAAGTTATGGAAACTTAACTTTCAGCTGTACTTTAAGATAAACCAAAAGTAAGTACCTACTTGTATTGTATTGTATAGCGGGTTGGTGTCCACAACTCCATAATCAGTGGGTATTTTGCGTGAGGGAGTAGATACCTACCTACCTACGTATTACGGTCATTCTCCGATTTGGCCGTCCCTACCTAATTACCATAACCTTTTTATTTTTCACTACATTGACTTAAACACATTAAAATATGAAAGAATTCTTTCATGTTTTAATGTGTCTAAGTCAAACACATTAGTGTTTAATTAATTTGACTTAAACTCAAATTAGTGAAAAATAAAAAGGTTACGGTAATAAGGCAATCGGAGAATGGCCGATTAATCAATCGTCCATTTTGGTGTTCAAAAAAAACCTTTTAGTCTTACGATTAATTTTAGCCAGTAGGTTAATAGCCCGACCTTAAGATGGCACGTGTAAGGTTCAAAAACCTGGTAAATAATAATGTTATGCAACATAGATTACCTTCTGAAGGCTGATTGATGGTTATAAAAATGTTTACAACCTTCATACTATAGAGCATAGACACACACGCTATGATAATTACACACTCGTAAAGCGTCAACTGTTCGTGTTTTATAGAGATTTGATGAGGAGTACTTAATGTGCGTGACTTTGCTCAAAATAAGGAGAGGACTTACGCTTCGAAACTTGTTTTGAGGCGTAAGTTTGATTGCACCATCACTATTAAAACCTACATTGCCATCATCATTCTCTTGGCCTTATCGCAATGCATTTGGGGTTCCCGCAGCATGTCTTCTTCCATAATTCTCTATTACTGGTAATCTCATCTCACCAGGAGGTGTCTAATCATCCTCTAAAAATGAAAATTTTTGGATTCTAAATTGATGGATCCTTTGACGCAATTAATCGATCAAATTGATGGTCATTCTTTCAACCTTCCAGAGGATGGATTCTAAACAAAGGAATACGTAAATACTTGCTCCACCCGAAGCCGCGATATTGGCGAGTTGTGGCTAAACCTATTCAGTCTAATAAATATACAGGTTGTAAGGGACAGCCTGATGTAAATTGACTTAGGCGCAGGCCACACATAAATGGCGTCGGGCGCGGACAAGGCGCGGGCGGCTTCCTATTCCATTCAAATTTTACACCAAGTGCATAGAAATAAAGCACAATTTAGGATACACGGAATGTCGTGGCTCGGGCGCGTCATATCCACGCCCGCCCGCGCCATGTTCGCGCCCGACGCCATTTATGTGTGGCCTGCGCCTTACTGCCTAGCTAGGCAGCTACAAGAGTTCGTCGCGCTTGCCGTTCGCTACGTCATTGGATTCCCACAACGACCCTGAAATAATTTCTTTTAACAGTCACCCAAGTATGGTATACTGAATTTATCCCATCAGTCTACGGGGGCTATCCCAAGGACTATAACTGGCTAGAAGAGGCGAACTAAGGGATAAACTCAAGAACCAGAGCTACATTACATTGCGAACTGCATAAAAAGCAATTGAAACTTCATCGGCATCTATCTGATCTTCTTTAAATGATAATACAGCGGTATGTAGTTAGTTGTGTATTATCTTTTCGAAGTCGAGTCGAGTCTCTTCCAGTTTAAGCCAAAAGCATCTTGAATTTGCGTGTACCTGGTCTACTTAAGTACTTACAACCTATATTTATCTAGTTTAGTGTTTTGTGAGGTTAAAATTAACAGATTAATAAACTCATTGTCTTGTCTATCACAAAGTTGATAATGATGTCAAGATCATGTCTTCAGATGTTTTATTTTATTTATCAATTGAGTAGACTTATTTGTAAGGCGAAATATGATTTTCATGGATTGGACCAATTTGCTCATTCGTGCCCTTAAAGCGAAAACCAACTAAAGTCACTTATGGGCAAAAATACCGTTAGAATCTCCTTTTCAAGATCTACATACTGGTAAAACCCGATTTCCGAGATGACGCTCCGTTCTGGATTTAGCTTTTAGCTAAGGTAACTTATCAGGAGATTTTTTAAATAAAGAACAGACAAAACCCAGTGAGTGTCGGTTAAAGCAATGTTTTTGCACTGTAAGCAATTTTTTTCGCCAGGAAAAACATTATATCTGCGTTTAAGTGGTTTTGTCATGATTCACGTTAAATTAACAGTAACAATTCAATAACTGAGTAATGAGACTAAATATTTCTACTTAGTATTAGCAATTACCCATTAGGTGAACATAAATATTTCGTTTAATTAAATTCATAAAAAAACTGCTGTCTAAACTCTATTCTTCAAAACATAAGAAAACATTGCGACTACAGGAAAAACCACTAATCTGTAGCATTTATCAAGCCAATCCTTCGTTTTTCCTACTTGTTTTGAGAATTAAGCTATTTTTCCTTCACCACCCGAATAATGAATACAATGAAATCAAAATACACGTACTCGCCTCTTTATCAAGTATTATAATAGAATTTTTACGATTCGAACCTTTAAACACGATTTTCTCGAAACTACATTTTGTGCAGTTAGTTGGGTTTTGAACGGGCACGCATTGTTATCTGGAAATTGTAACCTTAATCAGAATTACGTGAAGTTTAAAATTTAAATACTGACCTTTAGAACTGCCTCGACTGTTTTGTCTATTGCCTCATTGGTTTAATCATTCTCAGTAGATCCATTGGTCAGATCCATGATGGATCTAGTGGGATTTTTTACTCTTCGCGGATTACAGGCGTGATGCTATATTTATGTAAAACATACTGACCTTTAAGCAAAATTTAATCTATAAAAAGTATCGACATTTAATACATTTTTTATTTTTCAAAATTAAGTGAACATAATCGTTTATTTATTTGTTCTAATACCTTTTAATTGGGTATTTACCATAGTTAATTAAACGAGTTGTGTATATAAGTAGCACATAAAGAAAGGCTTAGCTGTAAAGTTAAACCTTATTTATGTTACGACAATGATCAAATATTTTAATAATACTTACCTAAAATCGTTACAATTTATGATTTCATGATGCAATCATTGTGAAACTAAATCTCATTAGAAATGTAGCAATTTGTTTAAACGTGTTTATTTTATTGTCATTAAAGTTCTTTGGGTATTAATATTGACTCATCAATCAGTATTAATTGACAAATCAGTACAAAAAGCCGAAGAAGAAGTCGTTTATTGTGTGTTCTTGTCCCATATAATTCGGGGTTAGCTATGGTTAGAAAGGAGGTGACTGCTGAGGTGACGAGTAATAGAGAAGTATGTATGAAATAAGTAGATGAGAGATGCTGCGCCGACCCCAAATAAATTAGGATAAGGGCAGAAAATTATATTAATAATTGGGGGGTGGGATCCTCAACGTCAACAACCAAAACATCAAAAATCAAAATATTAACACCATTAATCAATTTACTTACTGAGGCCACAGACTGAGGCTCTGACTTAGGCTCTAAACATTGCTAACTCCATTATATATGCCTTTTGTTTTAGAGGGTGGGTAATCATCAAATGACTCCTCCCGCTCTGGACGGAGCGGAAGGCAGACTACTACAAACTAATAAAAACTACCCATGTTCCTTCTTAACCCTTTGTGTCCGGGGCCGGAGTACGTCTTTCCAACAACCCGCAGCCCCGACGGGCGTCGGCCCTTGCAATGTTGCTGACATCTGAGGCTCGCATGGGACACGAACGCGCCGTTGACACGGCATTTCGTCATAGGACGGACGGACGGAAGGACGGTGAGCTAGCCCATTACTCAACGTCTACAGGCCCGCGCCTACGGTGGTCGGAAATATCACGTGGCCAACTTCAATAAGCCTACTAGTAGAATTGAAAGTAGAATTCTCGTAGGCGCTCGTATAGTACGCCTTAGTGATCCGAGAGTTTCACTATTTCTCTAACTGTAAAAATCACGAGCTGGACAAACCCTAAAAAAAAGGACCACATTCTCTTTATACCTAAATAGCTGAACTTAAAGTTATGAAAGGTGGCCTTTTCTAGTGGGGTGATGCACTTACTTCTCCTAAAATCTGAAAAACGTGCCCCGAACCTCAAGACGAGCACGAAAATGTTTACAATTAGCAAAATGGTAATGTGATTTTCTTGGGAAATACTCGTAACTTTTTCTACTTTGAGCTAACACTTATTTCGTAAAATTGTGGCTTCCAAAATGTTTTTTCGTAAAGTTTAATTTATCTTATATCAACACAGTAGCTGAAAAAACATTTTTAGAAGTAGCTTCGAGCAACGTCCGGTGCCTGTTGACGTTCACACTTTTTTTGCGTCATCCACATTCTTAAGTAATCTATGTAAGTTTCTGGCTACTTGGGTACCTAGGCACTAAAATCTTTCTATTTTTTAGAATTCTTAGAGTTTTCGTAATGAGAATCACATTCTTAATAGAAAAGAAAACACCAGCTGTTTAATCGGCATCATGAATCTTATCAGATTCACGACGACATCAAATCATTCATTTCCGACATTATTGCTTGCATCCATGTTGTGTTGAGACCACCGGCGACACCTCGTTTGTCAAAAGCACCTGTCCACTAAAGTAATTGTTCTGAGGGCCGCTGCCATTTAACATACATGAACTTGAACTCAGGTTGGCCGAAGCAAGGAAAACCTCTTTAGGTGTGGATTTATAGATGACTCTGCCCTTTATTTTTTATTTCTGTGGGTGGGATAGCTTCAAATAATCCTTCCCGCTCTTGAGCAGAGCGAAAGGGAGTGTCAGACTTCTACTGACTAAAAACCACCCATGTTCCTTCTTAGCCCCTGTGCCGAGGCTGCGGTATCTCTTTCGAACAACTCGCAGCCCCGACTGGCATTGGCCCTTGCGCCGCAGCCACGATGGGGTTCCATGCCTCCTTGAACCACTTTTCACAATTTCCTCCTTCGTTTTAGTACTCCTGTAGTCTGTACCCATAGCAAATAAAACATTTCTACATTCTTAGCTATCGTCCAATCTGAGTCTTTAATAAGTATGTCCAATAAAAATAAAACAAATAACAAAAAAACTATTGACGCAAGCCGCATACCCTACTTCCACTTATCTCTCACGAACTAAGATAACTGCTGTGTACTTAAGTTCCTCTAAATGCGTTATGTTAATCCAAGATGTGTCCCAAACTTAACTAAATAAACGGGTTTGATACGGGTTTCAACTCTCACTTTATTTCTCTTTCATGTTTTGTTATACTATTAGTTTTATTCGAATCTTCAAATTTCGTATGTAGGATGGCTTTCGACATCGTCGCCTTTTCTCAACTATTTTAGGGTTGGCTTCCAGTCTAACCGGACGCAGCTGAATACCAGTATTTTACATGGAGCGACTGCCTATTATACCTCCAAAACCCAGCTAATACTGGATAATACGATACCCTTTGGTAAGACGGGCTGTCAGACTTTCAGGTCACTGACTACCTGTAACGACTGCCAAAGATCTATATATGGCAGCCGGGAGCAACAGCTTAACGTGCTTTCTGAGGCACGGAGGAAACCCGGTATGTAACGGGTGGTCACCCATCCACAAACCAACCTAGGCAAGCACGGCTTAACCAAAAGATCGACCCGAGTGGCAGTTATTATTAAGCCACGAACTCTTTTTTTTCCTACTCCTCCGCTATTATTTTCTGATTAATTTCGTTGCGGGATCCAAGACAGTTAAATCGCTTCTCTGGGACTTCGTCGACCTTCATTGTCTCGGCGCTTTTCTTGTGGTCGCCACTGTTGATTCTGGCTAACAGGAGTTACAGTGGTTTGGGAATAGTGTGGCGGGCTTGTCCCAAAAAAAAAAAAAGCCACGAACTCGTCATCGTAACTCATCAGTATGAAAATACTTAGGTATTGCAAATTGAAGATCTGGGTATCTAAAATGGCCACTTTAGCAGATCAGAATATGAATTGACCTTTCAAAATAGTAACTGCGTCTGTACCATTTTACGAATTTAACGCAATTCATATTGTTTTCCTATTACTTACTTATGATCTATTTTCCTTAATGGTCCCAGACGCTGTTACTATTATGAAAGGTCATTTACGCTTTTTGACGCAATTCCTATTATGAACTGCTAAAGTGGCCGTTTTAGACCCCCTGGTCACCACGATCATCGTTGGACACCTTTCTGCTCCGCCCAGAGCGGGAGGAGGCATAATTATGATAAAAAAAGATGATTTCCCATCCTCAAAAAAACAGGTTATTTTATCGATAAGTTCAAATAACCGTAGAAAGAACTGTGGCGCAAAGTACAAACCACCGCCGCGCCGGGTACCTAAAAGGCCTAAACCCACCCGAAACTGTAAAATTTTCCGAAACAACCTTGAACCTAATGCTTTAGCGATAAAGTTGAAATATATAATTTTTAAAAGATATATGACTGATTATATTGTGTTGTCGCCTACGTCTAGTTTAATTCGTGTAAAATCGATACTCAATATTCTGCAAAGTGTGTATATAAAATAGTTGTTTGGCTGAAAATGTAATTCAATAAAAACGAAAAACTTGTCCATCGCTAAACATTTTATTTTATAGTAACAACTTTCACACTCTCATACAATAAGTAGATAATACTTATCACAATAACCGTATAGTACACTATCATAATATACCATACATATTATATAAGGTCCCATTAAAATCGCTGGACAAACTTAAAGAAATCAATCAAACTACCAAAATTAGGCCAATTGTAAAAAAAAAATAAGAAAATCGCATAAGCTAACGAAAATACACAGAAAATGTTGGTTACCCAACATTTTAGGTCAAAATAAAATCAATTTAATCTTGTAGGTATATTTGCTTCGATATTCTTTGGTTAGACGTACTGAACGCTACGTTAAAAGTCCATGTAGGTATTTTAATGGGATCTTATAATTATATGACTTCAGCCTAATGGCACGAGTGACTCTATATAGCCTGCTTCAGAGTCAAAATACAAACTTAGACAAACTAGATTCGATCATAGGCACTTTGATCAACCTCTTCAAAATGTCGAGATATGGCGGCCTATTACAAAATAATAACTAATCGTTAAAGTATACATAATTAGTTTGTAAAAAAGCTTAGAAGAAAGATAAAACCTGAAAGGATTGAACAGAAAAATAAAGATTCATTTTATAACAAAATGGCGTCGGTATCTCTATTCATCGCACGAAATAACAGTTTGCATGGTATATATTTCAGATATTACCTAAATAATATCGAAAAAGAAACGTTCAAAATCGAATACTTATCTATTCTATTTTTAAAAAACCGTCAATCAAATAAAAGTGCATTTTTAAAATAGAGAGTAAAAATTTAGAATCAAACGTGATTGGTCCTTGGGTAAGGGGAGCGTTTGTGTGACGCGTTGTGATTGGGCCATTTTACGAATGGCGGTCGGTGATTGGTCAGCAGGAGCACGACTTAGTGGTTCCGTCCCGACTGTTCTCGCCGTTGGCAATCTTGTGGTCAAGCGCGAATTTTTCACCGTCTCTGTTGTCGTTGCTCTGGAGAAGTTTGTCGTTTAAAAGTATCTGGAATTAGAAAATGTTGTGGATTAGTTAGAAGTTTACCTTCATAAGTAAATATACATTAAGGTCATTTGAGGTTCTGAAAACGTATAAGTAGGTACGTACAACACAAAATTCTTTTGTATCTACTTTAGTATCTACAGGCCAGAAATTTGAATGCCATTTAAACTTGGAATGATCTAAATTGGGTGTTTTGCACATAAGGACAAAGAAACAGATTTCAGGAATTAGCAAATGTCTCCACCGTCAACTAGACCTTACTGCAAGAAAAACTAATCAATTGAAGCTAACAATCATCACAGTTAACTTCTTTGGCACCCATGCATACATCGCGGGGCAAAAAAAGAGACAAACTTGCAAAATTCATCATCACCTGCCTAGCCTTTTCCCAACTATGTTGGGGTCGGCTTCCAGTCTAACCGGATGCAGCTGAATACCAGTATTTTACATGGAGCGACTGCCTATCTGACCTCCACAACCCAGTTTATACTGGGTAATACGATACCCTTTGGTAAGACTGGTTGTCAGATTTCCAGGTCACTGACTACCTGTAACGACTGCCAAAGATCTATATATGACAGCCGGGACCAACAGCTTAACGTGCTTTCCGAGGCACGGAGGAAACTCGGTATGAAATGGGCGGTCACCCATCCACAGACCAACCTAGGCAAGCGCCGCTTAACCTAAAGATTGACCCGAGTGGCAGAGGAGAAGAGCGACGCATCGCAAAATATGTCAAATTTTAACAATAATATTTTTTTAGATTAAAATTTCTGCCAAGACCATTTTAGGGTCATAGAGGTCTAAAGTTCTAAACCATCTAAGTACTTATGTTAAGTTTAGGAAAACGTAGCCATCAAAAATCTATGTCTTCGAGTTGCCATAACACATGAGTGCAAGAGTTTTCACATAACACATTAAAGATTCCCAGCTTTCCAATGGCAAGTTATAAGTATTTGGCGAAAAGGTCTATCCTTCTAACTAGGACAGAAACATCTAAAGATAGGTTTGTACCTTTTTGATAATGTAGGGAGAGTCCAATAAATAATTTAAAAAACATCATCTTAACATGAAACTGAGTAAGCTGAAGGGAAACAAGGTTGTCTTCACAATTAACACTTTTAACCAATTAATGTAGTTTTTTCCATTCTTACGCTGTTAATCATGGCATCCTATACCATCTATCACATAGGTACTCCGAAAGGGGCAACAATTCGTCTTCCTATACAGCAGTCATTAAAAGATAAACATACATTTATAACGGCCCCGACTGACATTAATTTCCCCGCCTACCATAGACGGAAACTGCTCTATGGTACAAAAAAAAGAAGCGTGTTTGGCTACAGCCGTATTGCCCAACATTATTAGAGAACCAAACATACCTCTAAATATATGAATATTGAACGGTTCAAATTCCGTAAAATTAATTAATTTAATCATAATATTACACTTGAATTATTGAGATGTGGCCATAGTTTCTTATATTCAAAATATTCCAAGAAAGGTCTTGTGCAGCAAATGTCTGGGCTATCAGATGTAGCAAAATATCTGCATACCTAGCGATTTTGACTTTGAAGACCTTAAGAACAGTCTTACTAATTTTGATAAATTAATATTACAACATAACTGGAATAAAATCTGTCAATCCAAAGATTTACACAAGAAACTTCATGATTACGGAAATAGCAACTCCCATAATTTTGACGCACTTTTATAGCACTGGTGGCACAGTAACAGAATTTGACGACTCGGTTGGCACAGTGGTTGCTGCACTGAGTGTTGTGGGTTCGATACCCGCAAGAATAATAAAGAACAATGGGAAATTTTGTATGGACCCCGTGAGAAAGTGCTACTGCAAGGGTGGGGACCCTGGCTATGACCCATAACTCCATGCGTTCGAACTAGGCCCGCATATGTATTGCACAACGTTTACTGAACGAAACTTTCCGTAGAGGTGACAACGATCTATAATGTTATACTACGTAAAACGAATGTTTCAAAAGTAACTCAAAAACTGGTTTATGGTATAAATAATCAATGGAGGATTTATTTACGGTGTTTTAATCATTTTGTGTAGGTCGAAAACCGCTATCAATTAAAATAACATTAATTTGACCTCAGAATTTGACGATCAAGTTGATTTTATGGTAATTCTTTCTGTTCTTGGACGTTATTTCATTAGGGTTTTCTTATTGAATTATTTCTATATTAACTGTTGCCAGCGGCTTCACCCGCTACAACTCGAAAATTATTCCACTGGAAGATAAAATCGGGATAAAAACTATCCTATGTGTTAATCCAGGTTAAAAACTATCTGTGTGCTATATTTTATCCAAATCCGTTGAGTAGTTTTTGCGTGAAGAAGTAACAAACATACACACTCACAAACTTTCGCCTTTATAATATTATACTACTTAGCTGTTGCCAGCGGCTTCACCCGCTGCAACTCGAAAATTATCCTACGGGAAGATAAAATCGGGATAAAAACTATCCTATGTGTTAATCCAGGTTACAAAACTATCTGTGTACCAAATTTTATCCAAATCCGTTCAGTAGTTTTTGCGTAAAGAAGTAACAAACATACACACTCACCCAGTCACACACTCACAAACTTTCGCATTTATAATATTATACTAGCTGTTGCCAGCGGCTTCACCCGATTTTCGAGTTGCAGAACTCGAAAATTATCCCCACGGGAAATAAAATAAATATAATATTATCTTTACTAATATTATAAAGCTGAAGAGTTTGTTTGTTTGTTTGTTTGTTTGAACGCGGTAAACTCAGGAACTGCTGGTTGGAATTTTAAAATTCTTTTTGTGTTGGATAGTCCGTTTATCGAAGAAGGCTATAGGCTATCTTTGATAAAGCCACTATACAAAAAAGGGTCAAAATCAGACGTTGATAATTACCGACCTATCGCTCTCACACCCATTATATCGAAAATTTTTGAAAAAGTTATGTTCAGGAGAGTGATAAAATTTCTTAATAAACACAACATTCTTGTTGACCAGCAATACGGGTTTAGACAAAATAAGTCGACGACTTTGGCAATATTTATGCTAGTGAAAACTATGATGATGAATATAAATGATAAAAAACCTACTAGTGCACTGCTCTTAGACCTAAGTAAGGCGTTTGATCGTGTTGATCATGCGCGGCTTCTAGAGAAACTTGAAAGATACGGTATCAGAGGTCCAGCAAAAAAATGGTTTCAATCTTATCTTACCGACAGAAAACAGATAACTAGGTTAACAAAATTAAACGAATTAAGTAACACTTTAGAAGACTTTGATTCTGAAGCACTAACTAATTGCTGTGGTGTACCTCAAGGTAGTATCTTGGGGCCATTATTGTTTCTTCTGTACATAAATGATTTGCCTCAGTCAATAAAACATCAGTGTGTATTGTTCGCCGATGATACCACAATTATTATTAAATGTAAATATCTACAAAACTTTGACATTGAAATTAAACAAACACTAAATTACATTATAGAATGGTTAGATATTAATAAATTAAAATTATTTTTTTCCAAAACGAAAGTGCTTCATTGCAAAACATTTAAAAGTAAACATATACGTCTTAATGTTGCAGTTAATAATAATAATATCGAACAGGTATGTAATGCAAAATTCCTGGGTGTAACACTTGATGAACACTTTACCTGGAAGAATCACATCGAAATAATTTCAAAAAAAAATCAATCAATTCGTATTTGCTTTAAAAAGAATTAAAACTATTACATCTTTGCGTACCGCCTTAATGGTGTATCACGCTTACGTCTGCTCAGTAATACGATACGGTATAGTTGTGTGGGGAAATTCTTCCGAAATCGCGAAGATCTTCATTGCTCAAAAAAAGTGTATTCGTGCAATGTTCAAAATGCAGTGGTCTGACTCATGCAGGCCTATATTCAAGTCGCACAATCTATTGACAGTCCCTTGCATTTATATTTATGAAGTTGCCAGGTTTGTGAGGTCAAATCTTGAACTATTTGAACGGAAAGATAACACAAATAAAAGGAAACCTACACATTTAGATTTCGAAATGCCTGTTCCAAAATTAGAACTTTTTCGGCGGAGCTGCGTTTATATGGCTCCCCTGGTCTACAATGCTTTGCCGAGGTCAATAACTGAACTACCCTATAATAAGTTTTGTGTTACGTTGCGGAAGTGGTTGTTGCAAGAGTGTTTTTATTCGGTAGATGAGTTTTTTCAAAAGTGTCCCTGTAAATTTTATACTCTAAAGCACAGACATATTTGACTGTATGATAAGTGTTACAACTTGTATACTATTGCATGCTATATATTGGCCAAATGTGTGTTACCAAATATTTTATGTAATAAGAACTTCATGTACCTACCATATTTGATGCAATAAATAAATTGAATTTAGAATTTTATATAACATCACGCTACGGCTAATAGGAGCGGAGCATGAATGAAAAATGTTACAAAAACGGGAAAAGGTATTTCCTTTTTGAGAGCTTCCGCTGCGTGCGCTGCGAAAACGGTTTAAGGCGGGGTTACCCCGATAAACGTCGTCAACAATAGCGTTTTACTCGTACATGGAACGGATTTAAATTTTGAAAAAAATGTATTACATAGTTGACTCTTCGATCATGATATGTCAGGCATGCGATACACGATTGCTTACACTTCACTGCATCCAATTAAATCGCAAAGACATGTCCAAATGATGGCTAAATAGTCGTTTTACTTGAGTTATATTAGGCTTTGAAAAATAAAATTTATATCATAAAAAGGTCGTAAAAAATGTGTATTATCTCGGGTCACATAATGTATAATTTCTTTATCATTTTTCTCCAAGAGAGAAAAAACAGTAAAAATTTAGGCATTATATCGCTCGCGCGGCAGGGCGGGGGGTGAGGTCGTGCGTACATAAAAACAAAGTAGGGTAACCTCGCCTTAAGTTACGCAAATATCATGTATGAAGGAATTGTTCCTCTTTAAAATTTCTAAAAAAAAGTCCGCGACAGCATATATCTATCTTTTAAGATTGACTCACTGTAACCTTTTTTTACTATTAAACTGTTAGGTTAAAAATAATTATTTTTTGCGAAGCTTATTTAACCCATATGGTATTAATCTTTATCTAAATAAATGTGTTTGTTAGAAGGAAAATTTAATATAGAATATTTGTGCCCTTTACTCTAAACAGTTTATACAAATATCTTAGAAGATATCGCAATGTAAAAATATCCGCGCGGCAAAATAATTCGCGCGTCGCAATGTAGGGAGTTCTTTCCGGGAAATTCAAATTCAAAATATTATATTTACTGCATCATAATGTTTACAAGTACAGAGTGTTATCGTATATGTATTTAACAGTAAGAGATACCTATAGTAATTCACACTTTCATATAGTCTAAGCTAATCTAAACCATCTTAACTATTATAATAAAGAAGAAAGATAAGATTTTTTGTTTGTTACGATTTAGCTTAATTTATGTCGGATAGTCGATATATCGAGAAAGGTTATAAGCTATATTTATGTGACGCAGACGAAGTTGCGTGGGTCAGCTAGTAATATAAAAGTGTGATCTATAGAAAATAAAAAGAGTTCTTATAAGCGTGAGAGGTTTTATAAAAGCGTGTTTATTTAACAAACATAGTGTGGTATTAAACTAAGATTGGAAGAAGAGGAGATTAGCCATCTGCACGGGAGATATTATAGTGCGCTCTATGTTCCATAAGTCTCATACTTCAGTGGGACGGCAATCCTACGGCCGGATATCAGGCGCAGGACTAACGGCTTAACGTGCTGTCCGAGGCACGGGGGTATCACCGCCTTCCAAGCTCCGAGCTACTGAGAAATTTGTCATGGAAAAACCCAATAGCACTTTTTAGGGTTCCGTAGTCAACTAGGAACCCTTATAGTTTCGCCATGTCTGTCTGTCCGTCCGTCCGTCCGTCCTCGCTTAATCTCTGTGACCGTTAGCACTAGAAAGCTGAAATTTGGTACCAATATGTGTATCAATCACGCCGACAAAGTGGTAAAATAAAAATTGGAAAAAAATGTTTTATTAGGATAGCCCCCCTATATGTAAAGTGGGAAGTGATTTTTTTTTTAATTTCAACCCTAACGTATGATATATTGTTGGAAAGGTATTTACAAATGAATAGGGGTTTACTAAAATCATTTTTTGATAATGTCAATAACTTCGGAAATAATCGCTCCAAAAGTAAAAAACAATGCGTCCCCCCCCCCCTCTAACTTTTGAACCATAAGTTTAGAAAATATGAAAAAAATCTGAAAAGTAGAACTTTATAAGGACTTTCTAGGAAAATCATTTTGAACTTGGATGGAAACAACAGATGGAAACAGCAGTTAACCAATATAATTTGGTCCCTGAATCGTATGAGCGCCTATACAATCTAGAGGTCAAGTTTCATTGGCCCGTAGAAGAAATTGTATAAATTATTATAGCATACCGTTTTGGTACGGAACCCTTCATGTGCGAGTCCGACTCGCACTTGGCCAGTTTTTTCCTAACCAATCGAACCCAGGGGAACATTCAGCAGTCGCACTTGGGACCACGAGACCAACGGCGCAGTTGTTTCTTCCATACCAATATCATAAAGAGCTATACATGGAACAGAATTATATATTTAAATCGCGGGAATAATCTAGTTTTAAAATAAACCCTTACCTTATTAACTAATGACCTGGCTGCCTCCTCAATGTTGATGTTTTCTTTGGCGGAAGTCTCGAACCAGCCGGCAAATCCCTTCTCGCGGCAGAACTCCTCCATCTTTGCTTGCGAGTTCACTATGCCTTCTTTTTGTTGGTCGCACTGAGGACATAACAAACATGTACGATTTGACCATAAGATTGAAGTTCAATTGGCAATTGGCTACTTGATAAAATAAAATCTAATTAGTCCGTCAGATTGATTTTCAAAAAGATTGGACACATATTTATTTTTTCACGTAAACAAAAAATATAGAGGATACACTGTGGTGATTGTTAGGATTAGGGTCCCGTGAAAAAAAAGCCCTTGATATCTTCTTATAATCATTTTGTAATAACTTTTCAGGCGAAAGTAGCGAGCAATAGCTACTAAATTATAAATTTAAAGCTCTTTCTAAACATCTTAAGCCCATTTAGCGTCGATACAAGTAAGAGCAGTGACTCCCTAATGCAGGCCAGCTTATATTAGGACTCCTAAAAAAACACTATTAAAACTATCTAGAATAACCTACCTTATTTGCCAGCAATATGCAAGGTATAGGCGATCCATCCGGCAGTTGGACCTTGGCATCCAGGTCATTCTTCCACTTAACCACGGCGTCGAAGGTCGCGACCCTGGATACGTCGAACACGATGAAGGCACCGACTGCCTCTTTGTAGTACACTCGGGTCATGTTGCCGAAGCGTTCTTGACCTGTGAAAGGAAATATGAAGTTAGATAGGCTTGTTTTGTGTCAGCTCTTTTCATCGTCGACCTTATCTCTGCCCTAAGGATATAATTGAGGTCAAGGCCCATTAAATTTAAGAAAAATATTAGAGAGTGCATATCCGCACATTCCATTATGAGTGTCACGGGTAAGAGCTTGTAGAGTGAGGTGTAGAGAGGGTAGAGGAACACAAGGTGCGTAGTCGCACCGGGGATGGCATGATCTCGCCGCATTTGTAGCGGACGCGGACACGTGGACGGTGCGGCTTGGCAGCGTAGATACACGCTGCGACGGTGGGTTCTGAACCTTGCCAGTATTAGGCATAGTTATATTAGGATGAAAAATCATCAAATGACTCCTCCTGCTCTTGGCGGAGCAGAAGGAAGTTTCAGACTCTTGTTACTAAACTCATCCTTGTTTCATCTAATGCACATTGCGTTCCAGGGCCTCGGTAACTCTTTCGAACAAATGCCGCAACCCTGGCAAGCCCTGGCCTTAATAGGCCCCGTCTACTCTGCTGAAAAGTCTTTGAGGCGTGTGTGGTACACAACGCGCCTTCGACCCGGGCCTGGTTCTGATCGGAAGGCAAGTCAGGCATGATATAAACCTGCGAATCTCAATACCCAATTTTCTATATGATGGTGCAAACAACAATCCTAATCGTTATAGACTTCCAAAGAACAACAAGTACGATCCCTCTAGGTATGCGAAAAAAACAATTTTGTTTCAAGCAGTGGTGCTTAGATGCTTAGATATCTATCAAATATATTATAATATGCTTAATCAGCCCCAAAGGGATTCAAGAGAGTAATATTTACCACCACTGAAACACATATAGCACGCCGGTCGTACGCGGGCCATCCAATCAAACTAATAATAAACCAATGCAAAGACAAAGGCAGAAACCAACCTTATTCACTATACTCTTCACTTATATTTCTTACTAAGAGAGAGTTATTAGTAGATACTTAGATAGTATTAGTCATGTGAAGTAACATCAGGAACCAAAAGCAAAAAAACGACCAGCACATTGTGAATATGGTGATGAAAGCGTAAGAAGCTTCATCAAGTTTATGCTGAAATGAAATAAAATGAAATTTTATTTGCTAGAATTGTAGAACAATATTGGTGGTCAGGTTTTGTTACAATGGCTCACTCGATTCGCTAAAGCGAGCATGCAAAATTAAATAATACATTGAAATCGCAATATAATATAACCAACCATTCTGATTTATTCAGAGCTGCTAAACAGACAAGACAGCAGACTGCTGCAAGACAGTGAAAAGTCACAAAAATTGACAAGTACAAAGCTTCAGGATTTTTTTTAAAATCTTTGACAGTGGTGTGCCTTGATTTTTGTGACAAAATTCGAAATAGTTAAACACTTCAACCATCTGTGCAGGCGGGAAAACACAGAACTAAAATAAATGTACTAAATTTGATATAACGATGCAATGTGGAATACTCCAATTTTTCTTGACATGCAACGCCACCTTGGACTGCATATTTAAAATGGTCATACTATAATACAAAATAATATCCTGTGGTACATGGTAATATCCGAATTTTAACGAGAAGTTTGACCTTCAAATGAATATTCTCTATGGTACTAGGTAAAAACAAGGTGTAAATAAATACAAATTATTACAGTACCTGCACTTACCTAGTGGAACTACGGCACATGAGTAGAAAATAGTTAAAACACCAAAAAACACGTTTTAGCTATTCGTCAAATAGCTATTTATTCACCAAGGGGAGTAATCTGCACTTACCCTCGAGTGAAATATCACTTAGCTTGTTTTTCACTTTTTATGGTAAAATTAAATTGTTTGATTGCCAACGTCATCAAGACTTAAAAAAAAAAACAAAACGCGTTAGTAATGAACGCATTACTACCCTGATTTTCAGGGCAGTAATGAACAGCTTTCAAGCCTTTTAGTGGGGTAGTATTGGTACACTTACTAAGCAAGTGTAGTATAAAATAAATTACGGATCGTTCAAGTTGTCTCTATTTCTGAGCTGAAGTGTAAACTATGTGCTTTTAATTATAATATTTGATTGTAAAAGAGTGGGGCGCTGGAGCAGGAAAGACTTTTTTGTAAACAAATACACGAACAAGAACACAGAACAATTTAAGAACTCTACATTTTGCCACTGTTGACTGGTACTTTGAACAGACTGTTTAATGTAGAGCCTCCTACTAGTCGTGCTGCAACTCTAGTTAGAGCGTAACCTGCTTCCCGAAACATCGCTTAACTTGATTTCTCAGCAAGGTATACAAAAAATCTTTCCTGTTCCAGCGCCCTACGCTTTTACAATCAAATATTATAATTAAAAGCACATAGTTTACACTTCAGCTCAGAAATAGAGACAACTTGAACGATCCGTAATTTATTTTTGACTTTTACGTGCACCTATTGGTGCACGTAAAAGCGTGTTTTTTGGTGTTTTTTAAACTATTAATTTATTTTATACTTTTTAGTCTTTGCTAATGGCATATTTTAAACATAAATTTTAAATAGACGAATGAGCCCGCATCATTTATTTTTATCATTTTTTTCATCATCATCATCATCATCATCCATCCAAGTTCATTTCGTGGTCAAAGTTCATTACAAGACCTTTCTAACAAGTCCAAACACGGCTATATTACGATCATCCATCATGAAGTTCCAGTTCATATCTTCCGGCTCCATCATCAGATTAGCTCGACAGTACCATATTATTGTATTCAGACCTTGAAACCTAATCGTGGTCAAAGTTCATTACAAGACCTTTCTAACAAGTCCAAACACGGCTAAGATACGAAGATCCATCATGAAGTTCCAGTTTATATCTTCCGCCTCCATCATCAGATCAGCTCGACAGTACCATGTTATTGTATTGTCATCAAAATCACATACAACTGCCAATTTTCATAACGCTACGATCTTTAGAAGATGGTTAAATTAGTTTTCTTAGATTTGTTAACATAGTTACATACATACAGGTCAACCTAATAAAAGCGTGTTAAAAATGGAACAGAGGCAAAGCTTCGAACGTTCAGAATTATTAGCTTTTGCCCGCGACCTCGGCCACGTGAATGTCGGAAATATCAAAAATGACGATTTTCCAAACAAACTTTCATCCTCTGTTTCACCCCCTTGGGGGTTGAATTTTGAATAATTAAATTAGCTACCGTGGCGCTTTTAACTTAAGAAAAACTTCCAACACTTTTTCAGCACATTAAAAGTCATTGATTGATGACTAGCGCCCCGCCCCAGCACGGGTAACGGGTGCAATATAGATCTATCTGTTCGATAAACCTTTCTCTTGAATCACTCTATCTACGAGTATTATTGAAAACTGCATTTAAATCCGTTGAATAGTTTTTTTATTAACCAAGGTCTCTAATAATGAGAGGAAGTCACACAATAGGAGTCCAGCTAGGTCTATTGAATACGCCACTATTAAAGTACCTATAGGTACTTTGTAACGGTACGTCCTTTTAAACGGTTCTTAAACAATTATTGGGTCTTACTTTTTATGTCTTGTAATTTACTTTTTAATAGACAAGAAATAAGAAGAGTGAATTGAGTATGTTGAAAATATAGAGACATCAGATACATAAGACACGGGCGACAACTGCCCAATTAATGCATTCATTCAAATCGACATCACGTCATTTTTCCTATGATTAGTCAAATCTGGAACGCCAGCCCCAACCCTTGAACCTAGAAAGCTGAAATTTTGCACAGAGGTTTTCTTTATAATGTAGACTAGGAACAAGGAAGGATTTTACGAAATTCAACCCTTAGGGGAGTTAAATAGGGGATGAAAGTTTGTTATGAAAATCGTCATTTTTGATATTTCCACGTTGGGCGAAGCCACGGGCAAAAGCTAGTTAATCTATAAACTCACCCGCAATATCCCATAGCTGCAAACGAATGATAGTATTCGCGTCCCAATTCAATACTTTGAGCGCAAAGTCCACGCCGATGGTTGCTCTGTAGTGCTGGCTGAAGAACTGGTGCACGTATCTCTTGATGATGGACGTCTTCCCGGTGCCCAGCTCTCCTATGACCAGGATCTTGTACAGGTGCTCTCTACGCTCCGCGCTGGGGGATGCGTGTGACTGGAAGAGAGAAGAAAGGGGAAGTTAGATGGAGATAGAGAAGAATGCTCTGCAGTTGTAGGTAAGTGATGTTTTAAAAACCGTCTAAGTGCATGTCAGACGTTTCGACTCCGACAAACCGAATTTAAAAACTCGGATTACGACTTCCCTAATTCAGAGTTACACCACACATGCTTGACATCAGCTCCCCCCCCCCACCGCCCCCCCGCTTGTCCCTTATACCGGGTATTAGAGAGGCACTAATTCATACTTCGGGCTACTACTTATTGTAGTATTTACACAACTGCCCAAAATACGAGTGTTATGTTTTCAGGGTTTATGTATTTTCGGAGTAGAAAAGTTCATTAAAAGCACATGAAGCATTAGTGCGAGCGCGATCTATTCCAGCTTTTTTTTCAGTCATAGGAAAATACAACAATTTTGTGAGTATGATCAACCATGCCCGCTACATGCTGTAATTAATACTCTGTCCTGCATGCAGTATAATTAGCAATGTAAGCGTGCGTAGTTGCAACGTATTAAGAAGTATTGATCAGTTCAATTGGCTTTCAATTGTCCTAGGTTAGGTATAGCAGATTAGCAGCACAATTATCCACATGCTTTGTATCTACCTACATCCGAAACATCTATTGAAGATATATAATATCAGGTTGAATCTTGAGAGGCTAATTTTACGTTGTCCGAAGATTTGTTACTAAATAGTTGAATAAAAATCCAAAAGGCCTAAAAATTTATACCCCTGGCGCGTTCGCAGCATATTTCGCAAAGGCTTGTGTTTAAACGCCTACCAGAAAAAAACCTATTTTACTACCAAAAAAATTCGAAATGCCGGCCAAAATGGATTAATGCTCACCAAATTGTGTTTCCTAAAGTATTGTAGGAATGAACCTATTTTCCTTTTTATTCTATACCATAAAGATTTATAAACGCCTTTAAAGTTAACTGCAGACCAAATATTTTATATTATCACTAAATAGATGTCACCAATGTTGTATTTCACGACTTTCAATTTATCTCCATGACGCGCACTCGCTTCGCTCGCATATTAAATAACACTAATATCTTCTGTCCCCGAAGTGCCGGGCCTCCGCCGGCCTCCTTCGTCGGCCTACGGCCCGGTGCCCATGCCGCCCATAAAGGATACTGTCGCGAGACGATCGTATTATAATTTTGGTTAATTGATTTGGTGAGCATTTATCCATTTTGGTAGGCAAAAAGAATATAAATACATCACGTACAATTATTCTGATGAGTGTCTAATTATTTTGAAACTTAAAACGTTGTTCTTTAGGCACCTCAATATAGAGTGGGTTTATTTTATATGAAGTTAAAATATTTTATTTAGTACTTTACTGTACTTTAATCTAGGGTCTAAAAATCTTTTTTGGTGAGCATTTAAATTGTAGCCTTTCGCAAACAACATACCAACAAAACCCTGAGACATGTGACATCTACTACCAACCCGCAACTGGGATCGCGACGTAGATTATAGCCCATCCCTCTCCTACAGAGGAGGCCTGAGTCCCTGCAGTGGGTACATTTTAGGCTGATGATGATGATTTTAAAGTAGCCTCATAATCTATATATAGAGGCTACTTTAAAATAATAATAAAACTTGATTTTCTTATTTAATCTTGTTTTGATTTTGATTCCCCTGGCCAAAACAATTAAAATGGTATTATATTGGTAATCATCCGGCCAATTTCGTGAGCTGGCTCTGCCAAACAGCCAGATCTCTTGCAAATACCTTGGAGCCTTTGTTCCGTTCAATGGCGTCTTTAATATGCTCGGTAGGATTTGGAGATCTGTCTATTGAGCTGCCGGAAGTGATGCCTGTTTGTTAAATGTGTTTATAATGAAGTTAAATTTTATGTTACATTGTTACTTATAAAGAATCTGTTTAAATAAATTTCGCCAAGGGAATCAACTGAATATAATATAATCTCAGGATTCACCAATCATCTGCCCAGCCCCTTTCCAACAACGTTGGAGTGGGTTACCAGTCTAACTGAATGCAGCTGAATAACAGTATTTTAATGGAGCGACTGCTGATCTGACGTCCACAAATCAGTTTCTGGGTAACGTGATACCTGCGGCACTTGGTGCTTGTACTATTGAGGATATTTTACGTTAGTACACCATAATGGAATCGCTTTGTACAGATTGGCCCCGTGCGTACAAAATAAGATAAGAAAACGGGATAAAACATATATAAAATAAATCATAAGCATTTCTCAATGTTCACATTCATTGTTGCAAGTGTCGCTACAATTTCTACAGGAAAATAGATACCAGACAAAACGCATACAATTCCTTGAATTTATCAGAAAACGACTGTTTACTTGAATAAATAAATAAATGGAGAAGTTTGTTTACATGACGTCATAGAGTTGCGACACGAAGATATCATGTGCCCCTGTCATTTCTCACTGATAAAGGAGACACGGCTATTAATGTCAATTGGAAATTAATGATAACATACGTAGTGATCGATCTGAATCAGAAAATAAATCTTCTTCAAGTAGGTTTAATATACGTAAACACACATATTATATTATTATACACATATTCTACAGGTACCTTCCGTCGGGTTATTTGAAAGAGATATTATAGAAAACTGGTCAAGTGCAAGTCGGACATGCATACATGAAGGGTTCCGTACCATGACTTCTTATAGGTTTTCCTGTAATCTATACGTGTTGAACTAATTTCTATATTTTTTTCAGAATTTTAGGTTGAGTAGTTTCGGAGGTAAGGGGGGGGGGGGGGGAAGGGTCGAACAGACAGACACACGAGTGATCCTATAAGGGTTCCGTTTTTTCATTTTGTGGTACGGAACCCTAAAAAAAGGTAGATTGTAAAAGGAAAACTATCACAGTGACATAGTGCACAAGTGAGTATTACTAGTATAGTTTACCGTTTACGTATATTAGTTACTAATACAAATTGTATTGTATCACATGAATATTTATCTAAGGGGCATAGTTGCCTGAAAATAACTAAATAATTATATTATGTTGTAACTCGCTCGCTTTGAAATATGTTTGACGAACTTATTTCGAAGTCGTATTATTGCAAAATAGTAGTGCTACTCATTTGTTTCACAGAGACAAGACCAATATTGAGTAACATACTGAATAGCAGCGGTTGTCATTATGTTTAAGTGGCTCTAGTCCTTATTGCGTAAAATCTAGGTCTCAGGAACACTTATCTCTTGTAGTAAGTTATCAGAGTTACATTTACCGGTATAACAACAGCGTAAACAGTTTAACAAGGCATTGTTTTGTTAGCAGTGGTGATAATGTGAGAAAAATATGTCGTGACTCATTGGCACTATCTTTGAGGCCCGTTTTTATAAATATTTGTAAAATGTACACTTATTTCATTTCCTTCCCTATCATCATCCATCACTACTTAACACTATATCACTACATAGTATAAAACAAAGTCGCTTCCCGCTGTCTGTCCCTATGTATGCTTAGATCTTTAAAACTACGCAACGGATTTTGATGCGGGTTTTTTTAATAGAGTGATTCAAGAGGGAGGTTTTAGTATCTTTTTTGCACCCGTGCAAAGCCGGGGCGGGTCACTAGTGTTACATAAAATATCAAATGTGAAAGGCAGTACGTTTGGTGTTTGGAAATCAATAACGCCGTACCGGATGAACGAATTTGGCTGAAATTTGGTACACGGGTTGAGTGTGACCCAGATGAAGTCATAAGATCCTGGTATAACTTAGTTCTAATGGGGTACTTTTAACAGGTAGTAGGTAAAGTACTACATTTTAAAACTATCCTTATTATAACTACTGCCTGAGCCCCGTGATCTTCGTCCGTTTGAAATTATTATAAAGATTATATCTACTAACGTTTCTAATATAATATAATTCAATCATGATTCGAAACACACGCGACAGCATCTATCTTCTATATATATAAAAATGTTATGTTGGTTTGTTTACGCTTCAAAAACTCAAAAAGTTCTGCACCGATCGAGCTGAAATTTTAGAATGATGACTAATCCGCATCAAGGATTGTTTTTACAGTATCCACGCGGGCGAAGCCGCGGGCATCAGCTAGTTTATCATAAGAACGTTAGTTATTGTTGTTTTCCTCGGAAAAAGGGATGAAAGGTTATGGCCGTTTCTTTATATCTGACGTATTTGCAATATCGTCCAGTGGTTTAGGCGTAAAGCTATAACAAACAATAATACTTCCGCATTTATAATATTAGTTAGGATATTTCAGCCCTGTCAGTCTTTGACTATTTTTCATCCTGAATATATTAGGAATTACAGAACACACCCCAGACGAAATCGTAAGGGTTAGCTAGATAAAAGTTTCGAAGTTCTAGAAAACTCAACTAGGTTTTTCTTAGGTTTAAAGGTGCGGTAACAACTCACTATACTCGCTTAACTTAATCCACCAATCCGGTAACGAGATTATTCCGCACTTTGCTTTGGCGAGCAAAAACTAGGGATGGCGTAAGGGCTTCCTATATATATTATATAATTGTTAATCGTGCAGTTACTTTTGTTTGAGGTAAATAAGATAAGTACAGCGTGGTTGCTCTAGTGGTGGCGCGCCCACGAGGTTTTGTGTTCGAAAATTCCTAATAGCTGGACTTGTACCCGGTTTGTGGCAATACTGGCAAAAGACTCGCCACTATGACATGGGACTTAAACATAATGCCCAAAAAACGGCAAAAACGTGCCTTTGTACGGTTTTAATACTAGTGCATAAAGTTTTAATAAATAAATAAATAATATGGGACTTAAATAAATCAATAATAGCGAATGTGGGTGGACTAGTAACAAACTGTAGTGTGGCACTATTTAAAATAATTTTATGTCAATCTAACTAATCGTCACCGAATATATTTTTAATTTTATATTACCTAATTAAGTATTTTACTTTATCATGGTCTGAGACTTCGCAAGAGGTCATTATCATTATTCGTGTAACCAAAGATAACGATAAAATAATGTAAATAAAAAAAAATATCGTCATGAAGCATGGCTTATAATATAATGTAAAAGTCAATACGAAAGATGCAAATATTTTGACAAGTTACAAGATCATTTTAATAATTTCATTAAGTGTGTGTGTACAGTCCACGTAAAGTTTTACTTTGAAAGTTATTTTTACTTTTAACTAATCCTGAACAGAAATTCATAAAGTTATCAAAAGTGGACGGTATAATGTTGATGCGGAAGTCTTGTTCTTACAACGAATTACCTACTCTATAAAGGTGTCGGTAATAATTTTCTTAATTTTCGGTACATCACGTAAATAATTCATTTCAGTTACCTAACTGTAAAGTGTAAAGTATCGAGAAAGTTCCACAAAGATAGCTAATTTACAAAATATTATCTTGGCTTACTACAGACACTGAGTAGGCTCTGAATAAGGTACGTAAAAATAACAGACAGGCAGGAGGACATGCAGAAAATGCCAAAGGCATTAGAGGTAAGTCCGCCTTTGTACAGTTTTTAGTCGTGTATAAAGTGTTAATAAATAAAATTACTGATTATATTATAGTCATTAGTAAATATTTGTCTATCACAATAATTATATGATCACAGTCTACTGTACATGTAAGTATAATAGACCAGGGTCGATAATTTTTGAAACCAAAAAAAATTACAGTAGGATGAAACCCATTAGAAAAGGAGGGGAATATGATCAAAATGAAAGGAAAAATAAATTACGGTCGATCTGAGGTCGGGAAGTGGGGGTGGGGGGAGTTTTAAGGGGGGGAAAGCGGTTTATCTCGATTTCCGGCAAAACTACAAGTCCTATGGAAAAAAATGTAACGGCAAAGTTGTAGAGAATAAAAAGATCTACAACTTTGATTTTAACACTTTTTTCACATAACCTCAAAATTTAGGTGAAAAATTCAAAAAACCAAGTTTTTGGTTTTTTATTTATATCTTTTTCAAAAAAAAATGTTTTTCTACGAAATTTGGTGAAAACTTACCTTATTATGTCCCAAATACACTGTAATTTATTTGATTTAAAATATTTATTTTTTCGGCTTATTTTAACTTAATATCAAAAAAGCACCCTAATTTTCAATCGAAAATTCTGCCGTCAAAATATCAGCTTTTTTTTAAAAGTCGGTAGGCGTTGTGTTCCTTATAATCTCTACTTTCTGATGATGTATAAAAAATATACATTGCAATGGTAAATTTTCTCAGAAAATGCAAAATCAGCTGCCACGAAATAACAGGTAGTAAGGGCCAAACCCTCCTAGCCCCTTCCCCACTTCTCTGTGAAATACCTTTTGGTGGGCCAAAATTTTCCGTAGGTCTCCACGATATATAAATTATCTTAAAATAACAATAAATAGGCATAAAACAGCAATAAATACGCTTATAATTTCTTGTCTAGGCCTTATTATTTGGTGTGGGTATTATTTCGCAGCAGCTGATTTTGCATTTTCTGAGAAAATTTACCATTGCAATGAATATTTTTTATCCCCCCTCAAAAACCCCCCCACCCCCACTTCCCGACCTCAGATCGACCGTAATTTATTTGTCCTTAAATTTTTGTTATATTCTCTACTTTTTCCATTGGGTTTCATCCTACTGTAATTTTTTTTAATTTTTTACCATTTTTGAAGGCTTCGGCACTGGTCTATAATCCTTAGAATGCACAGAGATCGATGTTCATCAACGGAAAATATATTTTGGCATACAGCCAAAATAGATTTTCCGTTTACAATTATTTTTAAATAAAAATCAAATATTTAAAAACTCACGCTACTGGCTTTCTGTTTGGGAGACATCTTCAATCAGAAATCCTTGCTGAATGAATACGCAAGTCGTCAAGAAACACAAAAGTAAGTCCAAAATAAATCACACGCACGATACAGAATATTCTCGATTTCGTTATGTTTATACCACATCTCACTATGTAATAAACTTTAACTGTCTTCACTCATCCTCCATTTATTAAAAAAACATTTAAATAATAAGTTTTAATTCATGAATAAAATGTTTTTTAAGGATGCACAAGGACTGGACGCGGCTTAATTTAAATATGGAACGCTAATAGACAATTTTAATTTATTTTTTAATCTGACCACGGACTTAATCGTTCAACCTTCGAATACAAACTATCGAGTTGGTCCGATGACCAGCTATTTATGAAGTCGCGTCGAGTGGAAAGATAGCGCTTATCGGCCACCTGATAACGACAAGTATTTGTCATTTGCACTCCTTGGCCAGTAACCGATCCAATATTTGTGTCGATTTGATAAATAAAGACGATTTTTTACGTTCCGGTTTTTTTCGCTTGACCCGTGCAAGGACATTGGCACTTAATCAAAACTCTGATTTACTAGTTATTATTGATTTTACAATAATTTATTATTTCTTTAGTTAGGCTTAGGCAGTGCCATCTCTCACATACCATAAATATTTTTTTGGAATAAAATCATTTTAGATTAAATAAATAAAAACTATATGCATTAACACCTGCAAAGGAGGATTTTGCTTTATCTAAGACCACAATAGAATATTCAAGTTTAAAATATGATTTTGTCTTTTATTTTATCTTTTATATTTACATAATAGATGGATAAATGTCATTCTATGTTTCGGCATTTTAAAAGCATTAGAATATTCTCGCCAAGAAAACTATATTTTTTACAGATTCTCAGAGTGCTCTTCTAGCCAATCAACAAATCCCCTTTCGAACATATAAATCGCAGTTTCCTATCATTTATATAATAAGAGAATTTGCGTTCAGAACCATCTCTGAGGGTAATTCAATACAGTTTGCGTGGATTCCGGCCCATGCTGGAATCCATGGCAATGAAGTGGCGGATACACTCGCCTGTGATGCGGTGCAGTGTGGAGACTTAGTTCCTTATACAAATTTTAGCACTGAACTTGTGACCACCAAAAAATTTTCTTCGGGACACTTGGAAGATAGCTTGGGATATCAGTAGCAAATCGAAGGGCTGTTATGTTTCATTAATTCAACCTGACGTTCCGGAAAAACCGTGGTTTGGTAGGGCTAAGTTTGGTAGGATGGAGACCTCCATTCTTATACGAATGAGACTGGGTCATGTTTGTACTCCAGCCCATCTTGCCAAACTACATAATAATATCATTGACGACCCCACTTGTTCGTGTGGCACAGATTTAGGCGACTTAAATCACATATTTTTCTCCTGTCCCTTATATGACCATTTTTCCTTTCTTAGTAACCTTTTGTCTCTCCGTTTACCTTTTCCTACCTCTATACTTACTTTGTTTACTTTGTATGTACAAATAGTTTTCCTGTATATAAATGTATAGTTTCATGCATTATTTCGAATAATATTAAATTATAATTTTTCGTCATTGTAATTTGATCATTTGTACCTTCTCATTCACCTCTCCATTTATTGATCCTATATCCTATTCTAAATCCCGATGAATTACTATTTTTGTTTCCGTAAAGTTTCCCTACCTTTGTTTTCCTCGTACTAGACTACGTACATACTAAACAAAACTCAAACGTGACATTGGCTAATGCACAAAACGTGCGAAGCCACAAAAAAAAAATGTCATTCTCTTTGAATTGTTTTCTCGATGATATTTGATCGAGAATATCATCCGCTACCTACAATGAAATATACATCTGCCCCCTTATTGCGTATCTTTTTAACGTCAGTGGCTATCAGAAATGTCCATAGATTAACTGTAAATTGGTTATGGTTTGGTACATTTTTTTCTTAAAAACTCACCATTTGACAGTTATTTGATAGACATTATAAGTTATCCACTAAGATACACAATAGCCCTGCTGATTTGGTTTTATTGCACAAAATGATATCGGATACTTTTTTTTTGTTACCTTTCACGGATCTTGTTGCTTGGCGTAAAATGAAGCAACTTCTTTTGGTGTCCGAAAATAAATGAAATCAATCTGATCATTGATTTTACTAATAAAAACGCAAAGCAATTCTAGACAGTACTTTGTTACACGAAACGAAATCTTTTTTCTGGCAGCATTCAATAGTTAGGTATAGCTCTATAGGCCTTTCATAGTTCAATAACCGTGTTATAATTCCCTTAAAGATTATTTTTTTGACCCGTAGGAGCTCCTGGCTAAAACTAGTATCAATCTTCAGATTAAGTCTAGCCTAGGTTGGTTTGTGGATGGGTGACCTATTACTTACATAGACTTTCTTCCGTGCCTCGGAAATAACGTTAAACTTTTGATCTGCCTGTCTCATGTAGGAGTATCGTATTACCCTGTAGACCAGGTAGACCAGTAATGTGGAGGTCAGATAGATCTTCCTATGTAAAATACTCTTAGCTGCATGCGGTTAGACTGGAAGCCAACCCCAGCATGGATGGGAAAAAAATATTCTCATCATCTGAGATTTTTTTTTTTACATAAACCTTTGGTTAACAAACTTAATAAATATAGTTAGTGGTAAATAAACTGTGAAAAGAAAGTAGGTACAAGATTTCCAGACAATTCCTGATACATTCCTTTCGATTCATAGACAACAAACTCGATACTGCAGCAGTCACATATTGTCAGCGAATGCACATTGCACAACCGTTGGAACCGCGACGCGGCCGCGGTAAGCCTAGCCCAGGGATTAGGTTACGTATACGCATCAGCGACGACCTCCGACTGACTGGCATGCCACAGGGAATGGCATATCAATATGGCAACGTGTGACAGTTTTAGGCCTTTGAGGTTTGAAGGTTTAAAGCATAGTGCAATAGAGTAACCAAGTAGAGCTACTTTCGTGTTGAGATGTTTTGAAGTAGAGTTACTTTCAGTCCATACCTGAGTTATTCGTTTTTCAAATCCTTTTCAATAAAAATAGAAATGATAGGGAAGTTAATTGTCTTTGCAATAACATAATGTCCCTATTATGCAATGTTAATCCATTTCTTGAAATCTTTTGTTGCTTTGTCGTCTACTAATCGTCTAAAATGGCTATTAATGTTAATGATCCAATACCATAATCCGTAAAAATTGAATCACCGAAATCCATTAGGATTTTTTTATTGTTTTACTTAATTATCTACCTATTAGCAAGCGTACAAATTAGGTAATTTATACGTAGGTATCTAAATGAAATAAAAGAGCAGCATAGAGTAACGACAATTAGTATTTATTCATATCGATAAACTATTGATTGGACTAAAAAAGTAAACCACTATGATTTTAGTATGTTGCTTGTAGAATTATTTGGCAAAAAAATCAGAAAGATGACATGTATTTTAGTATGGTTTTTACTCGTTAAAAGAATTTTGTAGAGGTATCTTCGTTATTTTTGTCTATCGAGCAAAGTTAGTTGTATTATGTTTTCACAAGACTATGTCCTGAAAAATATTATATATTTTTCTGATTTTGCTTACTGCAGTGAATCTTATACTTTTACGCATTATAAAACTTGCGTTTTACGTCTGTTAGCCGCTTAAGACCTATCGTTCACACCATCTGGAAGTAAACGCGTATCAATTTCATGAAGCCACATAAAAGCACTAATTGAACCATCAAATTTTCCAACCCATTAACTTATATTCTCACCTTATTTATAAGGTTTCTCTATGACCCACTTCCTTTCTCGTAATGGCAACACAGACCCACTTCCTTTCACTTATAAAAAGTTAAGTGTTCGTAATTTGAATTGGTGAATTTCTACTTTTTTTTTTGTCACGCTTTGGTAAATAATGTGTGCTGACAGCAAAGCAAAGACGCTTGTTATTAGGCTATTCAGCAATTAAAATTAAATGTTGGGCGTTTTGGTATCATATGTTATTTTAATAGGCATTCGCTCCGTGTAAAATACTGGTATTCAACTGCATCTCGGTAAACTGGAAGGCGACCGCAGTCTAGTTTAAAAAGGCTAAGCACATGACGAAATTATCTCCCTCCATGCCAAAAAAGGCCATTTAAAAAAGACTTGATTTCTTTCAAATTACTGTTGAATTTTTATGCATGATCTTTTGCTAAACCTAAGCAGCTGCCACTACTATATTAGCTATGATATTGCACAAGTGACAAGAATTTACTAGTCCAACGGTCGACTTCACTTCATGTAGAAAGGGCAATACGAGTTTATCACCTCAGACCAAGAAAAAAAGGAAGACAGCGCGCCGCGAACACCAACAGTGAAGTCACAAAACCACACGCCTATAGCAAGTAAACATACAAGCTCACGCACACACCTACACTAAAACCACACGCATTTCTCCTAGTACGTCACGACTTCACGAGACATTGTCTACACATGTACATAGATAAAAAGTTGACTTCACTTTTGATGTTCGTGGCGCGCTGTCTTCCTTTTTTTGTTGGTCTGAGTTTATCACGTAATAATTATGTGGAATTGTAGATGCTTGCGACTTCTTATGTCGGCAAAACCATTTGAAAACAGGTACACACGGCTACACATCAAGCTATACAAAACCAGTTAATCTTGGCCTCACTTTACTAGATCTTTTCGCACAATGAGTGATCAGATTATACTGGTTTTGTATGGCTTGATGTGTAGCCGTGTGTACTGTACTTACGCGAGTTCTCAACTATGAAAAATGCTTTTATATAGATGAAATCATTTTGTTCTACTAGTAGTTTAGATATGGAAGGGAGTTGTGAAAGACTGACTGTATACAGGATGTAAATGTACCTACCCTTCAGGCTTCACGAAGCCGTCAACCAAACATTATGTACATCAAACTAAGTAACCCTACGCAAAAATTATTGCTGGTAAACAACTTTTTTTTTTGGGTCGAAAGTCACGTTTTACGGTAAAGCTTAATGTAGCACACTCAAAACATCATGGAGGCAATTCAAGTAAAAATAATTATTATCAAAACTGTAAGGTAGGTATTTAAAAAAAAAACTTTTGAAAAATTCGAAACTTTGACCTCGAATATCTCCGTAACTAGAAGATTCCGGTATGTATGTCCCAGTATATCCAGAAAAAAAATATCGCAAAGGCGGGGAGAACAAGTACATTTCAGCTCCGTTAAGGGTAAAAGGTGTAACCTTTTATAGAGGTAGGGGTAAATGCAGCTAATAAGTTAATAACCCCTTGGTAAGAATAGGTGTCAGACTTTCGGGCTACTGACTACTTTGTATCGAATATCTACAAAAGACAGCCGGGACCAACGGGTTCAGGTGATTTCCGAGGTAGGGAAGAAACTCGGTACCTTGGATGGTCAGTGTGGTCACCCATCCTCGGACCAACCTCATCATCAACAGCCTTTTAATGCTCGCACTGCTAAGACACAGGCCTCCTCTCTTCGAGAGGAAATGGGCTAAAATCTACCACGCAAGCCCAGTGCGGATAGGTATGTCACATGTCTTCGTTTTTTTTGGTTCTAAGACATGCCTGTTTCCTCACGATGTTTTCCTTCACCGTTTTGAGTGCAGCGGTGATGAAATAAATTACACAAAGTAATGTGCCTGCCTGGGTTCGAACCCACGACCTACTGTTCGTAAGTCGGGGCCGCCACCACTGGGCCACCGCCGCTCGCACGGACCAACCAAGATCGCTGAAAATATTTTGCTACGAGCTCTTTAATATTCAAAGTTATAACACTTATAATTCAAGCTTTTTACACGTGTCTGTGTAAGAAGAGCAGACCATAGACTAAGATTGTTATCGTTACATTCAGGAGATGCAGTCAAGATAGTATAGATTACTAAAAATGTTCATAGAATATCTGATTTCTTGCCTAATGTGAGATCAGTAAGGAAATCAGATATTCAAAAAACAGCGGTCTAACTGCCAATTAAAACAAACAAGTTTTCAAAGAGCATAATTCTATCATTTTGCCCGAGATTTTAGTCCACAAAAAATGTGATAGCTCGCATTATCTGCATGATATTAATTTATAGCCTATAGCACCCACGAATAATGTATATTTTCTATTAGTGTTTTTTTTATTACAATTGAATCATTCGTTCCAAAGATTACCCCCTAAGTATATAATTTAGTATAGATTAGGTAAAATCGTCAATGCTTAGACCTCTTTTTACCCGACTACGGCAAAGCCAAAGGAGGGTTATGATTTTGACTGGCTATGTATGTATGTATGTTTGTATGTATGTATGTGTGTATCTTCATCTGTTCCCTCATAGCTTCTAATCTACTTATCGGAACTCGACATATGAGGTATCGTTAGAACCGTCTTAATTTTCCGCTGAACATAGGCTACGTGACGTGTCACAAAAAGTGATTTGGCGCCCTCTAGCGGACAAAAAGTAAGGCTTAAAAAATAAAAATGGAGATAAATACGCCGTGTTTGGTATCATTTAAAAGGGCCTCGCTTGTACATTTCCAAAATATTGCTCAAATTTAAAATCACGCCCTCTAGCGGACAAAAAGTCAAGAGTAAAAAAAAATATTTAACACCAAAATTGTTTAAATAAAAAAAGTAAAAAACTAAAACCCGACTACGACAAAAAAAAAACGACGCTGAAAAAGTATGAAACAAGATTTTCAGGATAGAACAAAAAGAAAAGCCGTAGTCACACGTTATAACACTTTAATACCGTGTGACTACGGTTTTTCTTTTTGTTCTATCCTGAAAATCTTGTTTCATACTTTTTCAGCGTCGTTTTTTTTGTCGTAGTCGGGTTTTAGTTTTTTACTTTTTTTTTAAGAGTCTACATTCATATATGACTGAAATATTTTTGAGCAAACATTAATATTAAATTGCAATATACATACCTACTTATCTGAAGCATTTTTGTTCGAAAAAAATGATCAGCCATGTTTGTTATCAACATAAGACATTGCCGATTTATGGATGAAGAAAGCCTTTGTTTGTGGTCGCTCCGCTATTAAAGATAAACTTGGCCGAAATAAGATGAAGGTCAGAATATTTCTGAGCTCTCATTCATTAAAATAAGTACTTATGTAGATACTAAGTAAATTTAAAGTAAATGTGTACCTCATAAATAACGGTGCCTTTATCACTATTAATTCCCTATGTCATAAATATTTAAATTGAACAGTAGATATACATTTATATAAGTTTTCACCTCCAAAACTCAGGTTTTAAATGTCACGATAACTGAGATCTAATTTACTTTATTTTGCAAATTATCACCTTAAATCTGAATGAAAATTAATTGGACCGAAAAGCATAGGTAGGATAGCGTATATGAAAATGTTCAGATGTTCAATGTGCGTGTGTTCAAAAAATAAGGAATGAGTTTATTAGAGGAAGTTTGAAAGTAGCGATTGTTACAGAAAAAAATAAGGGAAGTCTATCTTTAAATGGGTCTATCTTGGTATGAGACGCATGTGACTAAAAAAGTGATAGATGTTAATGTTGATGAATGGAGAAGGAGAGGAAAGACAAAGAAAAGATGGATGGATTGTGTGAGGAATGATATGAGAGGGAAAACAGTAAATGATGCCGTAACGTCTGACATGAAGAAAATGTGTGGCGCCGACCCCAAGCAGAATGAGACAAGGGCAGAAAGATTATGTAGATTATGTAAATATTTATGTCCTTCACAAAATAAATTAATTAGTTTATATATATTTTCTCAAGAAGTGGTGTCGGTCTTTCTAATATAAAACACTCTGTAGATATATTAAAATTCCGAAACATTACCTATATTTTAAACTTTAAAAAAACATAACGAATTGAATGTTAATTTAATGTGAGAAAACTAGAATATCTTGTCTCATAATATATAAATGTTATATAAATAATAAAAAGTCAGGTATCTATTAATTATACCATCGTACATCAATCCAAACAAGATTTTAGAATTTAATAGAAAAATTAACTACTAAGTGCAAATCCGTGGCTGAATCCTATCCTAAAAAATATTAAGAATGCGGAAGTAAGTTTGTTTGCTTAGTACCTTTTCACGCCTAAACCACTGAACCGATCATCGATATATTGTCAGGTGTACAGAAACGGTACCTTTAATTCCGAAAAATCCCGAGGAAATCCGCAATAACGTTCTTATGATAATAGATGGCGCCACGTATCTTTCGGATCATAATTGAATAGGGTTGACAAAAAAAAATCTAATTAGTTCGTTAGATAGATTTCCAAAAAATATTTGACATATATTTTTTCTTTTTTCACGTAAACACTAAATGAATCACGATGTCTTAGATCAAAAAAGAACCAAGACACGTGACATCTACCAACCCGCACTGGGTTTGCGTGGTGGATTATAGCCCTCCTAGAAAGGAGGTTTGAGTCGCTGCAGTGGGAACATTATAGGCTGATGATGACGATGATGAAGTTTTCTTTGTGTACAAATAAAATATTAATTTCTTCAAGTTTTTTTCGAGTGCTGTAGAATGTGTTTTTCACGCGGATGAAGTCGCGGGTAGAAACTAGTTTAGATTTCGTTAGGGCAATATTGTCTAGTTATTTATGTTGTATACACATTCAACATAAATAACTAGACAAAACGCTTAAAGTTCCTTGAATTTTATCAGAAGACTATGTTTCGTGATCATCAGCCAATTATGTTCCCACTGCAAGGACTCAGGCTTCCTCTCTATAGGGAAACCTGCATCCCTCACAGATATTTCTCGAAGGCATATAAATCCAAGTCAGAGACCCATGGGTGGCACAAAAATTCTGACACCAGGTTAGCAATAACCACACGATAAAGACGATAGAATTAAGTAGTTGTGTCTTAATTATGCCAATCTTAAGGATATACTACGATGTATATGTACGACGTATGTTAATTACGTTTTTACTTGATTTTGAAGATCAAAGGGCACCACGAATCCCTGCTTCCACTGTCAGCTTTGTTAAAATATATTTGCGCCGATAAATACTAAATATTATGTAGCATACCCATACTACATGAATCAATACTACGGAACGTGTCCATAATACATGACCTGTTTTTTACAATTTTAGTCCCCTCCCCCCCTCCTGCGTGACCACCCGTAGTATATGCCAAGACCCCTCCCCCCTGTAGTGTCACGTAGTACCTAATTCAGAACTGTGGTTTTAAATATTTTTTCACGACTGAAAGTTAAAGAATAATAATTAGGCTCATATTTGTCTTTATTAATAAAGCGCTTACCTCGTGATCGTCACGGCAAAAGTGCGTACATACTTATAACGGGTACGTTTCCTTATCTACGTCTAACTTTATAACGTAATTACGTTGTTATAGATAGAAGAACCAATTGGGAAGCGCGCAAAACTCAAATGTCTGTTTGTTCATGTACGTTCTAATCATAAATATTTATCAACCTAAGAAAAAAATGTAAGTGTTTAAGCTACCTCATAAACTACCCAAGTGAAGTTGATAAAATACATGGGACCTAACGCGCAAGCTTGCCAGAAGAGGATCCAGCACAAAGCCTTACGGACCCGAACCCATTGTGCCCATCCCTTTCAAGCAGCTAAGAAGCTGGCTAAAAGATCAAACTCGAATACAAGCGGAGAAATGTTGGAGCTCGACACCAGGATGTAGGCAATCCAAGGAGGCTATGCCATCCCTGGATATAAAACTGATCAGGCGCCTTCTGCGCCTGGACAGAGATAGCCTGCGCCTGGTGGCGGGGACCATCACCGGACATTGTTCACTGAATAAACATTTTCACACCCTAGGAATCACTGACAGTCCCCTGTGCAGGGCATGCATGGAGGCGGAGGAAACTGTGGCGCATGTGCTCCTTGAGTGCACAGGCGTTACCAAGATTCGTGAGGAGACCCTGGGAACACCACGATCTCTTGCGGAGACCGGGAAGTCTGATCTGCTTCTGGAGGGAGGTGGGCTGGTTGGAATAATCGGCCGCCACGGCTCACGCACAATGGTCCACTTTAAGGACTAAGTGCGGAAACCTGAAACCCATAAAGAAGAAGAAGAAGAACGCGCAAGCTTCTACCACATGGAAAAAGTATTTCGTTAATCGGCCTATAAGTAATTGACGGAAATATCAATGAACATACATAAAGCCTAACATAGAACTTCCTCCATCTTCGAAGTCTGTTGATAAAATGGTAGTAGTAGGCGAACGAGGTCTAGTTGAAGAATTTTCCCTGAAATCGACAATCTAATTATAATTATCAAAATTCGTAACTCGATTTGTGCAAATATGGTGGCAAGAAAAATCTGTTTTTACAAGTTTTGAGACGTTTTTAAAATGGCGTTCTATATTATTTAAGTTTAGAATGGGTGTAGATCATCGAGATAAGCAATGAGGATATAAGTACTAACGTACTAGAGAATACACCGTAAATTCCTACTTTGTCCCGTTCAACTGCGGCGATCGCGCCGCACCGTCGCCGAAGAAAACGCGTAAGTGCCGTGATTTACTACTTTTCTAAATAATAATAACTTGTGGTAAATTAGTTACGGTATATAAGAATTGTTGTTATTTTAGCGCTGCAGCGAACTAAACATTCAAATTACGAAATGGGACAATTCAGTTATTTGACGTAGCTTCTCTAGTACGTTAGTACTTATATCTCGATGGTGTAGATTGATATTTTCCTAATAATTTTTTGAGTTTTTGGTTTTATGGCTAAGTAATAAAAAAATGGCGTCAAAACAGATGGCACAGAAAAGTGTTGTTTTTAGAGATACGAATGCTGATAATAATTAATTAGTCCGAAGAAATGAGACCTAGCTATTTTAGACCGTAAATCACGAAGGAGAAGAATGATGATTACGTGTGCTTAGTTGCTTCAGGTCAACTTCCCCATCTCATTAGTTTAACATTTCCGTAAACGAGTTTGTAGGTACAACGTTTCGTAAATTTAACCAAAACTGATTAAATAACCTGTTTGATAAATGCAACAACGCAGTAAATGACGGTACGGGTTACTAATGTAAAAATGTCACTCAGACACCATCGCTAATAGCCTAATTATGATACCTATTAGTAGATGTTACAATTTTCAAAACTTTTCCACCATTAAAACGCAGTATTGTCTATAGGCTATCTGTATTTTTTTTACTCAGCCTCTATTGACCCATTGCTGGGGGTTGGAGAGAATGAAGTATTTACCTAGAAGTCTATTATCAACTCATACACTCTTGCATGTTTGTGCTCTTTTGGCCTCTTTGGTTTGTTTTTGTATGCACCTCATGTCAATTTATTTGAGGTCAGCACACTATTTCCCATTCTTTAATACCTCTCCATCAACAATCATCTCAATGTCTTCAGTAAGAGTCATTCTATATCCATTCTAATACAATCATTGTTGCTTTGATCTTTCCCCTATTTTTATTCAAGCATGACAGTCTCTACAGTCAATAGATTCAATTGACACAAAATTAATATCATCACCCAAAAAAATGTGGCCAAACCAGTTGTTACGGCTTCGTCATTGACTAGAAATCGATTATTTAGTCAAGAGTCAAGGTAAATAAATATCTTGCGTTTCAAAAGATAGTTTAACGGCCGTAATGTAATGCAATAGGAAGATTTAGTGAAGGGGAAACTACAGGCGAAGATAAATAGGTACAGACGTACCTCTATGGTCATCTCTACCTCATTTATCTATACGTCATTTTGTTGACGTCACATCTCTATGGTGATGTCTTAATGTCGAAGTAGAGCTTAAAAAAAAAACAATTATTAGCTGCCTGAACAAAAAGAACCTGAATTTGAAAAGGCATAAAAAGAGAGAGGAAGAAGATTCGTTGTTCTATTTGAATCATTGTTATGTTGAACACAGAAAAGATACTTTGTAAACCTGGCATTGCGCTTGCTTTAGCCAGCCAAAAGGTTAGGTGATTGTGTACCTAGAACTGTGCATAGACAACACCACCTTTTGCCAGTTAAAGTTGCTCATAATTCATCATAATATTAAGATTATGATTAATAAAATATCACATCTGATTTGGTGCTGTGTTAAATTATATTATTAGTTATAAACTGCATGGGCTGTTAAACTCTTTGAATGTAGGTCAGTAAGTAATTTGATATTAATGCAAACGCTAGCTGAAATATAGGTAATACGGTAAAAAACTACCGTATCAATTTTCATTATTCAAATTGTTTCAATCTAACAGGTGCACAAGTTGCACAGACAATATGCAAATGCAAACAATTTGGCAATATGTTTCCAATATTTTGTTGTTATTTTAAATATCAAACACTGATTTGTATGTAAATTAGAACATTAAAAACTTCCTCCTAAAGGATGGAATAAATTGTGTTTCTAAATGCATTTTCTTGCACCTTTTCTGTGCCATTGAAATAAATAAACAATTGAATTTACATAAATCCTAGGAAAGTTGGCAGGTATTACAAAAAATGTTTGATTTCATTCAAAACACATCACTAGGTTCAAACTAGGTTAGTATCAAGGAAGTTATTTAGCCTCGACAAGAACTCGTTTTTGTTCAATATTAAGTAGCGTTAATCGGTTTTGGGAAGTCACAAATAGTTGTGTAATCGTTTTAAAAGAAAAACTAAGTTTAAATTATGTTTTTCTATAAATAAGTGGCTTGGTACACGCGAATGCTGTGGCTAGGTTAGGTACTATCTGTTATCGACGACTAACTATACTGAGACGCAGTATCTACCAATGCAACACAAAGAAAATGCGTGCACTTGTACAAACACAACACCGCATTCAAGGATACAATTGGTAAAGCGAAGCCTGTGGCGAAGCGCACACGAGCAAGCTGTTCGTACTCACGAAGGGCATCGCGCCGCGTCCGCTGTAAACTATCGTGAAATGTAACGTACTGGGACAAACACGGACGTCTCGGCGCTGAAGCCGCAGCACTCGCACACTGTGAGGTAGGAGTCGTCACCCGCCTCTTCGAAGGTCATGGCGCGCGCGCATCGCTCGGAGACCCTTCGGTCACTGAGCGCGCGCGGCGCAACACGCACACTCACCGGAGCGTCGTCGGTCCCGGCGCCGTCCGGCTCGATGAGGTCTCCGTAAGCCGGCATCGCGTCCGTATACCCCTCCTCTTCCGTGTCGGTGTCGCGCGACTGTGCCGGCGAGGGCGGCGAGGGCACGGCCAGCCGCACGCGCGCTAACGCCACCGCCTCCTCCAACGACCCCACCTCGGCCGCTCCCCTCTCTCCGTCGTCGTGGTCCTCCGACAGGCACGCCGATGCCTGCGCCACGAACGCGATGCGGCGCCGTAGTGCACTCTCCGGGCTGGGGTCCTCCACAGGCTTCTCCATCTCCGGTTCGCTGTTGCGCTTCCACGCGGCTTTGGAGAAGGGACGCGTTGCAACAGGGTGCTCTACCGCGATAGGGCTCACGGGTTCGACGGCAGATGGCTGAGGGGTAGGCGGTTCCGGGGTAGGTGGTTCCGTTTCGGGGGGTGGTGTTAAGGGATGGTCTAAAGTTGATTCTGCGGTCGTTGGTTGAGAATCTGTTGTTTGTGACTCTGATTTCTGTGGTTGTGACTCTGACTTCTGTGGTTGTGATGACTCGCCAGCCTTCTTTTTGCCAAAGCTGCCCATGCGGCGCATGAAGCCCTCCTTCTTCTTCTTATCGACGCTGGGCGAGCTGTCAGTGCTGCGCGACGCGTCGCTGGCCGCGTCACGTTTTTTATTACGCTTACGCATCGTGCGTTCGTCGCGGCCGATCTCACCGTCTGAGGCAACGGATTTGGAGGAGCCTGTGCGCTTGATCAAGCCGATGTGGAAGGGCGAACCAGGCCGGAACGGCGTTCGCAGCGTGTGTAGAGTGCGGCGAAGGCGCGAGGGCGCGGGGTATGAGGGGGGCGCCGGGGAGGGGGGCGGTAGGGGGGGCTCCTCGTCCCGCATGGTGTTGCTTGGAGCGCGCCGTGTCGACTGCCGGAGCCCGAGTCCTGCCTGCCGCCGGCCTTGCGGCCTTGTTCCCTGATACCTACCTGCTACGGATCACTAACTAACTTCCACTAGCTATGAAGTGATTAATTAACTTAATTAGAGCACTAATTGAAAGATTACAAACACTCCAAACTTTCCTGAATTTATCGAGAGCGCTTGACAGGACGTACGTTGAACGAGCTACGAAATGAACTAGCGTGCTCTGAAAAGTAATCTAAATATGATAAGAAATTGAGTCATCTCACCCAGTGCATGTCGGCAGGCCGTGAACCGCAGCCAACCACTATCTTGCGCGATTATATTTTCATTTAACAAAACGTGTTAAGGATTGAAAGGCAAAATGTATACTAATGTAATGAGCGCGAAATTCGACACCAGGTATAAGATATAGTATAATCCGTTCATTTTCTGGTTTGCAGCCTATGTCGAAGGTCGTATCAGTGTCTTATTATTCTTAATATTAAAATGATACATATCTTCTTAAGTTACACGGACGCAATGCTATTTTAGAAGGCCGATTATAGATATGTTAATTCTGGCATGGTTTCCGCCTACGCATTTCAAAACAAATATAGCCTACTATTCCGTAAGGAAAACCAAAAGTTACATATTTTAAAAGAAAAGATGACTTCATAATTTAACAAAATGTCAGCAACCTACCTGAAACCGCCAAGACATCAGAGATGAAAAGATAGTCATTTCTCACTTTTAAGTTTATATATTCACGATACTTAAAGGATTATAGAACACCACGAATCCACCTTTTCTCTAAACCATCAAATAACAAGTAATTACAGCAACATTAGACACGAAACCACTGAAAAAACAACCATTTCTGTCTAACAAAGCCCGAATATCGAAAACGAAACTGACCGTTACTCAAAGGGCCGATTCCACCGTTTAAACTAAACGCAATCAGAATTTCTAAACCACGTTCAATAAGCTGTCAGTGTCAATTTTCAAAAATAAACATGACACTGGCATCTCTTGAACTCAGTTTATGCTGATCGTGGCCGGTTCTCGTGGTGGTATTCACCCTAAGGTTACGTCGTATCGTAACACGGGTATTAGTGCGGCTCTTTCCATTCGGCACTTAATACCGCATTATTCCGTATCGGTTGAATGTCGTCGTGGATATCAAAGGTACGTACCATCTTGTATGGTTTCTCTTCCGTTTAAATGTGAGTCCATACAACTGCGTAGTTGTCTCTACACGGTTCAACAAGTCGTGTCCGGGTCACAAATTGTGAACGTAGCGTCTATTTTGTGGAATATTTGGGGATTAAAGTAAGCTGATGAGAGCAGTGGTGGCCCAGTGGTGCCGGCCCCGAATTACGAACAGTGAGTCGCGGATTCAAGCCTAGTCAGGCACGTCACTTTGTGTAAGTTATTTTATCATCACTGCTCTCAAAACGGTAAAAGAAAACATCGTGAGGAAACCGGCATGTCATGTCAGCAATGTGCATTACAACCAAAAAAAAATCGAAGTAATCTGACATCTATCAACCATACCATCCCTCTCCTAGAGAGGAGACCTGAGTCCCTGCAGTGCCATTAAAGGCTGATGATGATGACAACAGATATTTGAGTAGAAATAGATTATCCAAATAATGTGCAAAACTATCAGCAGCATTTAGCAGCTCTCCTACTGACAAAAACCAACCACCCACACTGACAGTGAAAACTCAAAAGGTTTTACGGAAACTTTTCATCAATATAACTTTTTAAACTGACATGTTCGCTAACACTATTATTATAAACTAGCTGATGCCCGCGGCTTCGCTTGCGTCAAATTATATACTAAAACCTTCCTCGAGAACCACTCTATCCATTGGTGAAAACTGCATGAAAATCACTGTAGTCGTTTTTGAGTTTATCGCGAACAGACAGACAGACGCGGCGGAGGACTTCATTTTATAATATGTAGTGTTTTCATGAATAATTTCCTATTAAATTCGACATGTTATATCTTATAAGTGTTCGGGCTACGAAATGCGATTAGGTAGCAACATTATGTGATATTTTTAACACAATTGATGGATTCATTGGGAATATGCATGTATTTTTTTTATATTTTTAAATGATAATTTACGTCATTATAATTATATAAGTATGCAAAAAAAAATCTGCACCTAAAATACAATAAAAAAAGTTTTAAAACAGTAGGCTGATTTCAGCTTTTTAAACGACCGCCATTTTGCCGCACAGATCGTGACGTCAGCATCTACAATATAATTGCAATCACTCAACAAATTTGTTCTGACTGACATTTGTTTAAATAGACTTCGGCGTCACAATTCGTTCCGACCATAGCGTTGCGTTTCAACTAATTTGAATTTCCCTCTCACTTTGTGCACTTTTCAATAATTATTTTCTTAATCAAAACGAAATTATATTAAAAAATATTAACATATACGTAAATCTGAAAGTAAAAAGATCATATAAAAAAAAAATGAGCGTTATTTGAATCACACGCATATTCCCTATTGTCTATTCTAATTAATTCAACAAAAAAAGACTGCTAAGTGCATGTCGGGCCACGTATAGTCCGGTAGTCGGTATGTGCGTTCATCGAATGCCCGGAATGATTAATAGTAATCACAGTAATAAGTTAAAATATAAACATAAACTTAACTTATAATAATTAGTTTTTTTTTATTAAATGTTGAAACATAATGTTATTTCTAAGGCTGTTACCGATAGTAGAATTATATATCGCTACATATTATAAAATAAAGTCCTCCACCGCGTCTGTCTGTCTGTTGGTGATAAACTCAAAAACTAGCTACTGCAGCGATTTTCATGCTTTTTTCGCCAATGGATAGAGTGGTTCTCGAGGAAGGTTTTAGTATATAATTTGACCGACATCCACGCGGGTGATGCCGCGAGCATCAGCTAGTGGATTTAAAAAAAAATGCTGAAATTAATACGTCACTTGGTAAAATCATAAATATGTGCCTTGCCTTTCCCAACTAAATTAGGGTCGGTTTCCAATCTAACCAGATGCAGCTGAATACCAGTATTTTATATAGAGCATAGGTATCTGACCTCCACAATCCCGTTTTTAACCGACTTCAAAGCTGCTTTTTCTTCTGAAGTTTATTTTTACCTCCACAATCCCGTTTTCGGTGCCAAATCGACTACCGGTACATCGAGGTGTTGAAGTGTTTGTACAAAAACGCCACCATGTCAGTCCGACTTCAGGACCAGACCACGGAACCTATCCTTCTGCAGCGCGGTGTGAGACAGGGAGACGTCATATCTCCGAAACTGTTCACCGCTGCATTGGAGGATGTCTTCAAGGTTCTGGATTGGAAAGGACTTGGCATCAATGTAAACGGCGAGTACATCACTCACCTTCGGTTTGCCGACGATATAGTAGTCATGGCTGAGACCATGGAAGACCTCAGTAAAATGCTCGATGACCTCAGTAGAGCTTCCGAAAGAGTGGGTCTTAAAATGAACATGGACAAAACCAAGGTTATGTCGAATGTTCATGTAACACCCACTCCTATCAAGATCGGAGACTCTACGCTCGAAGTTGTGGACGATTATGTCTACCTGGGACAAACGGTCCAGTTGGGTAGATCCAACTTCGAGAAAGAGGTCAATCGTCGAATCCGACTCGGCTGGGCAGCGTTCGGGAAGCTGCGCAGTATCTTCTCGTCCAACATACCCCAGTGTCTCAAGACGAAAGTCTATGACCAGTGTGTGTTGCCAGTGATTACATACGGGACCGAAACGTGGTCGCTCACAATGGGCCTTATCAGAAAGCTCAAAGTCACCCAAAGGGCAATGGAAAGGGCTATGCTCGGAGTTTCCTTGCGTGATCGAATCAGAAATGAGGACATCCGCATGAGAACCAAGGTTACCGACGTAGCCCGAAGAATCGCCAGACTTAAGTGGCAATGGGCAGGGCACATTGCTCGCAGAACGGATGGCCGATGGGGCCGAAAAGTTCTGGAATGGCGACCGCGAACCGGAAGACGTTGCGTTGGAAGGCCTCCCACTAGGTGGACCGATGACCTGGTCAAGGTTGCAGGAACCCGCTGGATGAGAGACGCACGGGACCGGTCAATGTGGCGACGCCTGGGGGAGGCCTATGTCCAGCAGTGGACGTCTTTTGGCTGAAATGATGATGATGATGATGAATCCCGTTTTACTAAGTTATATACGATACCCCTTGGTACATAAGAAAAGACTGCCTTAGACTTAGTAATATTATGATCATTTAATTTTGTACTATGGGATCTAAGTATGTAACGTCCACACTATTCTGCGATTTACCTGCCGTAAAAGACGCATTTCATTAAAATTCGTCTATTCTTGTGAGTCTTTGTCATATAAAATACCTACTTAATATAATTAACGATTGGAATCTATGACGCGTACTAAAAAAAATGACGCGTTAAATAAATAAGTGTTAAATTAACGATATCATTATACGAAGTGTCAAAGAATTAATATAAACAATAAACATAATTTGTAGTTATTTCGGAACGTACCTACTACGATGGCGCCTAAATTGGATGATCTTACGATAAAAAGACAAGGCCAACTTTGGTTGTCAAATAAAAGTTTTTATAAGGTAGAGAATGTGGAGCCTATTCAATATAGCCACTAATGTTGGTTTTAATCATCATCAGCTTTTTAATGTTCCCACTGGAGGGACTCAGACCTCCTCTTTAGAAATTTAATTATTTTTTTTGTAGAAACGAATCCCGGGATCCGTGGAGACAGACCCCTCTTTAGGAGTCAAGTGCGGTTTGGTAGATGTCACATGTCATTGAATTATTTGGTTCTAAGACACTCCGGTTTCCTCACGATGTTTTCCTTTACCGTTTCCCGCCTTGACCGCATATACCAACACCTTACCCATGACAGGCCTTGACTATCCTATCCTACCTACATACTAAGTACTCTTTTCATTCATTGCTGAGTATATAAAATTCCCATTCATCATAGAGTTGTACGGCAGAAATAACAACGCATTAGACGTCGTTTAGAGGATCATTGATACTTCCTGTATCGTACTATCATCGTACGAGTTTCGACATCTTGCCTCGTGCAGTCTTGAACGGGTCCCTTTGAACTCGTTTGTATTATAGGTACACAGATACTAGGTAATCAAAATTGAAGATTTTCCATACAAACTTTTATAAAATTGTGGAATTTTGAAAAATTCTCATAATCAGCAGCCTATAATGTTCATTATAGGTTGATGATACTGATTATGAGTTTTATTGCTATATATGGCAATGTTTCAGAGAACCAGAGTTGTTGACATAACTCACGGAAAAAGTAACCTGTATAGAGGCAATGATGGGCCGACTATATTAGCCGTAGAACCGGTGATCGATGGGAAGGACGTCATGTTCTTGAGTAGAAGCCGCGAATCGGCAAGCGTAAGGTGGGACGTTCTCAGGCTAGCTCTGGCGACGATCTTTGCATGGAGCTTGAGAATCGTGTTGAGTAGTGTGCAATTGATGAGGCCTATCACCAGGAGTGGGCTAAAGGCATAATGATGACGGTACCATTTTAGGTATCCATGGTTTTAATTGCATCAAACCATTAGTTTGACACATACTATTAACCTTTCAACTAGTCACATAATCTGAAAATTCTAAGTACGCATCATAATCATTTCAACCAAAAGACGTCCACTGCTGGACACAGGCCTCCTCCAAGTTTCGCCACATTGACCGTTCCCGTGCGTCTCGCATCCAGCGCAAAAACGCATAAACAGTTAGGAAAATTAACATTACGTACGTCCTGTGTAATTGATTAGTGTAAGTACACTACATAATTAGCCTACAACTATAATTACATAAATTGCGTAAAAAAGTCATAAAATAAAGTTAATTTCTTAATTTAAAAAAAATGCGCAGAAATGCTAGAAATAGGTACCTTGATAACCTTAGTGACGAAGTTCGGTTAACTGCGGATTTCAGGCTGGCGTATCAGGTCAAATTTGTTGCGTAGAAGTATCACGCAAGACAAGTGACAAGAGTTGACAAGTTTGGTGTTGTCAAAATCAGCAATTATGAGATCAATGATTGACCATTCTAACACTATTGAATAGCAGACTCGGGGCCCTGCCCTTATCCCATTCTATTTGGGGTCGGCGCAACACGTTTCTTTTCCCATTTACTCCTTTCTCTTTCATATCATTCCTCACACAATTCAAATTATAAGACGAACTAATCGTCCTATAATTTGTTTTAATTGTTTGTTCCGTGTGCCGATTACTGCCGAATCTGCCGATGTGCGTCCAATAAATATTATTGTCATTTCGTTGTTTTCTATATACATATAGACCGTAGTATATTATATATTTTTCCATAGACGGACTGAATAATAAATAATAATTCCATACTGAAGGGCCGTTGAGACAAGTGGTAAAACGTTATTAACTTTTATCTTTTTCTGACTAATGAATGAAACGTACACAAAAATGTTAATATCAGTAAATATTCGGTGCCCGTTTTATCATTTTAATTAAATATTACTAGAGATTAATTTACCTACCTAGGCGAACACACTGACCTTATTAGTGATGTTCTTCAGAAATATCTACTTCATAATGATTTACTCACAAATATTAGTTATTTTTATTTCAATACCAGGGACGACCATACAGGGTATTGATATGGTTAGCTATAATCGTGTGGATATCATAAGTGTTGGTTCATTGGTTGATTAAAATATAGGTATCAAGACCAACCAATATGAAATGACTCGAGATCGTCTACAAACCTGTTTTTATCAAGTTCATAAAGAAAACGGAAACTCGCGATATGCACCTTTGATAAAATGTTTATCAAAGGTGACATTAGAGAATCGGGCCAGCATGACATAACCAGCTTGAATGAAATGAAATCAAAAAGCTGGTTGCTTTTTCATTTCATTTCATTCATCATCATCATTTTCAGCCTATAATGTGCCCACTGAGACTCAGGCCTCGTCTCTAGGAGATGGGCTTATAATCCACCACGCAGACCCAGTGCAGGTTGGTAGATGTCACAAATGTCTTCGAATTTTTTGATTTTAAAACATCCCGGTTTCCTCAAGATATTTTAACTTTTTTGAAAATCAAAAGTAGGTAAGTAGGTAGGTACTAAAGGAGTTTGTGGTCTGGATTTGCGCCTTGTTCATGGCACTAGGTGCGTCATGTCAACTCAGCATGTAATTTATCAATACCCCTTTATTACTCATCATCTTAGGCAGTCACCTGGTTTCTAAGCTATATTATATTTCACACAGTCGATCCATCGTCTCTTTGGTGTTCCTATATCTTATATCCATCCACATTCAAAACTATTCTCACCTACATTTTCCTGACTTACCCGCATCACACCACGGCACCCGATTACCACACAACTTTTCAGTCACTGGCGCCACTTTCAGACACTCGCCCCCTAACACATTATACATAGCTGGCGAATTATGCGTTTGCTAGAGGTGACCACTGCCAAACCCTTCGGGGCTTACAAGAGTGATGTTTATGTGTACTTTTCTTCAATTTCAACACCATCATATTTCTGTCCTTGTCCCATTCAACTTGGGGTCGTCGCAACGTTTTCTCACCTCGGACACTCCATACAACGCCCGCAAAATAATTACCTATTACTACTACATAAACAAATAACGTTTGTGCACGACGTGCACGTGCAAATGTGTGCGTAAACTCTAGTAGGGTTGTCGTAGCCTAAAAAATGGCGCGGAAAGTGCAACGGTATGAGTATTTCATCAAAAGGTCATTCTTGAGAGTTACATGAACTTGGAGGGTTGTAATGATGATTTTGATGATTATAATTCTGTAACTCCATACGTCTTACACCCGCAAATCATATTTTCACTAACATACAACCTAGCACTGACCTGCAAATCGCTAAAAACGTAAGAAAATTTGAATTTCGCGGGCTACCCTGGAACATCAACCTTAAGGCATCATTTACTTCTTTCTCTTTCATATCATTCCTCGCACAATTAATGCATCTTTTCTTTGGCCTTCCTCTTCCCCCTCACCCATCAACATTAAATCTCAACATGTTAAGTATTTATACTTAATACCTACCTGCTTTATTAACCTCTAATTGAATTATCACATAAATAACACCTGTTAAGTTATCTGACTGATAATGTTCACCTGTCAAACAGGCCCTTTTTAATATACAGTCAGTTTTCGAATGCGGAATAAGATAGATATCGATGATTAATAATATGGGTATCTATAGAACGTGTGTCAAATCTAAATCATAAAGAGGTATTTGTTTGTATGTAGGCCCGATTCTGAAAATACCGTTTCAGTTACCTATACGCTGTATATCTACTCTATTTAGTACTTATTACCCAAACAGATTTCAAAGAAGCCGTAAGACTGACTACATCATTATAAATACCCTCTGAAAATGACTTATGAAACCACTTACTCTTAAAGTTCCACTAACTTCAGCATCATAGGCCTCCTCAGCATACATCACGACAGATTAAATAAAAATCAGTTTTTTTTAATGTATGTTCAGAAGTCACGCACACATCATCAAACTATCGATATCAGAAAGTCCTTATGTCACATCACTATCTTTCACAAATACTTTTGAAAAACTTAGCACTATATAATTAATTAATTATATTATTAATTATTATAGGTTGATGACCTTTAGTTGTTGTTTATCTAAAAGAAACTGTTATTGGCATTGAAATGTCTTTATTTATACCACATTATCGTCTTAAGCGGACATGAGACGATACAATATCTAATATTATTTGAAATACTTCTATAATACTGTATCCCGGACCGAGTATAACGCAATACTAATCGTTCTTTCACGTGTTTTTACCAAGCTATCGCATTTTTATCAGTAGATATCGATAACGTTTGCATAGTTATTTTGCATGATACCAATTTCCTAAACAGCAACAATCATTTTTTTAACCTTCAGCACAAAAAAGCTGGTGATATAAAGTTTGAGGCCTTTGTTGATCTGTTATCTGTATGTCGTTTTCAATAAGGCTTTTTACGAGTACTTGGTGGTCGTTCCGAACATGTCAGATGAAAATCTATTCATTCGTCCGCACTACTTGAAAAGTTTAAGACATTATTATCGATAAAGCGATAACCAGTTAAGCAGCGGTCGCCCAGTGGTGGCGGCCCCGACTTACGAACAGTAAGTCATGGGTTCGAACCCAAGCAGGGGCATTACTTTATGTAATTTATTTCATCACCACTGCTCTCAAAACGGTGAAGGAAAACATCGTGAGGAAACCGTCATGTCTAAGAACCAAAAAAAATCGAAGGCGTCTACTAACCCGCACTGGACCCGCCCCTGCAGTGTGCTACCCATAAAGGAGTTTGTGGCTAAATAATAAGCCGCACGGGTCAATTTCCAGGTAAAGCCGCGCTTACCAAGGATACCAAGAAACCTTTGGTCCCGGCTGTCATTTGTATAGTCCCGGCTGTAATATTTGTCAGTCGTTACAGAAAGTCAGTGGTCCGAACGGTCCGAACGAAAGACTGAAAATCATTATTGATAAAGGGTATCGTATTAAACGCCTCATGACCCCGTACTAACTGGGTTGTGGAGGTCAGATACGCAGTAGCTCCATGTAAAATACCTGTTTTAATTATAAGCGGTGGGACAGCAAACCGACCATACATTGTTGGGAAAAGGCTAGCAGATTATGAATGTTCTATGCATAAATTTAAATCAGACTATTCTTTTCCATCCTACCAATTTCTTTCACAACTTTGAAGAGGTCCCGTGATTAGGCTCATGATGAGCCTAATCACGGGACCTCTTCAAAGGACGACCTCTTCAAGTGCTGATCGAGACCAATATTGGATGAGCCGCTCATCCAATATTGGTCTCGATCAGCACTTGGGCACTGGGTCCCGTGATTAGGTACTCCTCACTCAATACCCAGTGTAATCGTACTATTATTTTAAATGCGAGAGAGTAACTTTATCTGTTACCTTGTCGGCCCAAGATCGAACCTTCGCTTAGCTTAGCGCCTTCGAGAAGGACATAGGGTTTTTTGCAACCTGAACTTAATAATAATGATAATGTTAACTATGATAATGTTCACGCAGTCACGGACTACAGCCAGTCGTGTATAAAAATAGAAAACTTCATTTATTTACTTGTTGTTTAGGGTAAACTAATAATGCCTGATCAAGAATTAAAGGAAAGACAAACAGAAAGAGTTCAGATAGATAATAGAGTCAAGGGACAAAGTCTCGACGAATTCATGTCTCATGACGCAATAATCTAACTCATTTCAATGTTTAGTACCTAGTGCAGAATTTGTTCGAAAGAGTTACCGCGATCCTGGTACGCAAAGGGCATAAAAAGGAACACGGATGGGTTTTATTTAGTTAAAAGTCTGACACTCCCTTCTGCTTCGCCCAGAGAGAGCAGTCATTTTTGATCATTTCCCATCGATAAATAAATAACCCTCCTTTTGGGCTTCGCCGCAGTCGGGTAAAAAGGCCTAGGCCTAAAATAAAAGGGTAGTTCTAAAACGCACCTGAGACAGCCATCTTCCGTTCCGTGTCGTCGACATATTGCCGCTGTACTTCGGCTTCGTCTTAGATTCGAGCAGCTTCTCTTTTTGTAACAAATGCTCGTGTACTGTATTCTTATTCAGATGCTTTATCATATTTCAATTTACATTTAAAACAATCACTTTATAACACGAACAATGTATTTCTCGCTAGCATTTCGACACGCGCACTATTATGCACTAACATGAAAAACTACTTATGACGAGACCAATCATATACAAATCTCGATAATGCCAACACTAAATGCACACTGAGAAAAAAAAAACAAATGTCAAATAATGGCGCGAAAAGCCAACTTTATAAAATTAAACTGCGTACGCACAAGTATCTTTATCTACGAACGCAGTGAAATAAACTTCGTTGTACATCGTTGTCTGCCCTCTCAGAAGATAAGTAAGAATACATTTTAATATGCCTATTTGCACTACAATATTAATTTTCAGTAATGATTGTTTGCCCCGGTTAGCAACTTGGGTCAACGTGCAGTTAACAATAACAATGGCTGTTTGTAGCTCGTTATAAATCATTCATTGAATTAAATTGCCTTTTACACTGGGTGGGCAGTGACGAATTTTGTGATAGTACAATTAGATATGGAGAGCGTAAAATAAAGTAGGTATATCTAATAATTAATTCATTTTGTTAAACATTATTCTGCGCATATTCTTATCGTAGATCATGCGGCTACCCTAGAGTCTTTTCCCAGCTATGTTGGGCGGGTCTGCTCCCAGTCTATAATTCAATACCATTGATAATACATGGAGCGACATTCTATCCAGGTTTTCACCTGGGTACCCACAATTTAGATCGAATTTTATTAAAATTTTGGAAAACCCAATATACATAAGTAGTAGTAAAGAAAATAAATGATAGACAAACAATAAATTAAAAGAAAATGTAGTCGTTCTTTGACAGTCGTTACAGGTAGTCAGTGGCCTGAAAGTCTGAAAACCCGTCCTACCATATACACCCAATACCGATTGAGTTGTGGAGGTTGGGTAGTCAGTGCCCTGAAAGTCTGAAAACCCGTCCTACCATATACACCCAATACCGATTGAGTTGTGGAGGTTGGGTAGTCAGTGCCCTGAAAGTCTGAAAACCCGTCCTACCATATACACCCAATACCGATTGAGTTGTGGAGGTTGGGTAGTCAGTGCCCTGAAAGTCTGAAAACCCGTCCTACCATATACACCCAATACCGATTGAGTTGTGGAGGTTGGGTAGTCAGTGCCCTGAAAGTCTGAAAACCCGTCCTACCATATACACCCAATACCGATTGAGTTGTGGAGGTTGGGTAGTCAGTGCCCTGAAAGTCTGAAAACCCGTCTTACCATTTAAACCCAATACCGATTGAGTTGTGGAGGTTGGGTAGGAAGTCGTATTTTGTTACATCCGGCTAGACTGGAAGCTGACCCTGACATAGTTGGGAAAAGACTAGGCAGATGATGATAAAATAGAAGAAAACGTTTTTCGTAAAATAGCAACATTTTCCAGTGATGCTAGCGAAGGAGGTGGCGGAACGTGAGAAGGACAGAACCTCTCGTCCCAGCCGCCGCGGGAGACGCTCCGGGCGTCGGGGGCCACGTGATTCCTTACTAAAAAGGAGTTTTAAAAATGTTATTAATGGATGGTATATGAGCCTAATAAGAAAGTAGACCAGGTGACAAATACGAGTGGCATTTATCACTTAATTAATCCTATTGAACACATCACCTAGTTATTTTCCACATTTTCATTAGTTACATATTGATAATTTTATCTATTCGTCGAGTGGGGTGAAATAACGAATTGATGGTTTCAGACTTCAATTTAATAACAACTTGTTATAAGTCAGGCAGTCCGACGGTCGCAATTTCAAGAAATTATTGATCATTGAAATCCTGAATACCCGAGAAGCCTCATAGAAGATCCTAAAATGGTACCACGTGGAAAAATTACCAGTGTGGCGACTAGCGACATCTATCGCAACACCTGCGTACTAACAAACGATCGACAGAAGTTCCTACATCGCGCTATCAACATTATCCGCGACATAAGCCTATACAGGAGTTCCCGACTTACAACTGTCGGGCAGTCAGCCCGCCGCGCGCCGGACACAACACCCGTCCGGTCGGAGGATCCTCCCTTTTCAATGGGGGATGAGGAACTTTACACCCTGTTCCTCACATCCCCCCAAACCAGCAATTGTATGATCCCAAGTGCCTATAAAACGGATATAAGTAACTAATTAGGTACTTACATTGTTAGTTAGTAGTTAATAAGCAATAATGACCGTGTCGCCACAAATATTTCAAGTGACCCGCGGAAACCTAATGATTGTCGTCGGCGCCGTCAAGATAACACTGTCTATTATAATCACTAATTATGAATATAAAAACTGTACTGATCAAGGGCGGTATCGTGATGTGTAGTAGTATATAATAATATAGCCATATTATATAAATAGTCCTCCCGGCCGTTTTTTTATATTCGTAGACTAGCCTCGTATTCGTAGATTGAAGAGCTTGTGGCTTAAACATAACTGCCAGTCGGGTCGATCTTTAGGTTAAGCCGCGCTTGCATAGGTTGGTCTGTGGATGGGTGATCGCCCATAACATAGGTACCGAGTTTCCTCCGTGCCTCGTAAAACATGTTAAGCTGTTGGTTGGTTGCCATATAGAGATCTTTGGCAGTCGTCAAAGGTAGAGGGTAAGACGTAGGTAGGTATTACCTATTAACTGGGTTGTGGATAGTCGCTTCATGTAAATACTGGTATTCAGCTGCATCCGGTTAGACTGGAAGCCGACCCCAATATAAGAGGGAAAAGGCTAGGCAGATTATGATTCGTAGATTAGCCATCGGCGCGGAAGATATTATAGTGCACAAGTGCGTGCGGCAGGGACAGGTTACTCTCTGTTCCTTTTCTCTCATAGTCAGATGGGGCAGCAATCCAACCTGACCGGAGAAAAATCATACGCTGGACCTAACGGATTACCGTGCTTTCCGAGGCACGAGGGTGTCTTACTGCCAATTCCAAACTCTGGGGTACTAGTGAGTACTAGTAATAGAACACTTTTGACAGCAATATTCAACTAAGAGTTTTACCTTAAAAGATATGTTATTCTATAAAAATACTTTTTTGCTAGTTTGGCGGTCTGACCGCGTACTCGTAGTAGGCCTGAGTTGCACTGGCGTAGCACAAAATAGAGGATTCACAGTCTACAGGTCTTTTTAGCGTGTCGATGGCAAATTTCTGTTAAATCGTTTTGGCCCAAAAATCAGTTCTGCTAACTCCACTCGCTGATGCAGTCATAAGGTCGTCAAGTGTACAGGTGTCAGGGCATGCAGCGCAAGATGGAAGGTGGCACATTATCTGTCGAGATACGCCGCATACACAGTTAAGGTCTGAGCCGTCAATGAGCCCCCATCTGTGTATTGTCTTTGCTACGGCCGACCGGGCCTGGGTTCGGAGTCTATTTAGAGGTTTCCAAGTCGGCCACGGCAAAGCATGTTCAGATGGAAGGCTTTCAGACGGCTCGATGAAGCCGTCAGGGGGCTTAAGTAGCTCCTGCCAGAGCTCACGTCTTAGTAATAGTAATAGCTACACGGATATTTTCGCAATTGAGCATAAACTGCAGTTTTTCAAAAATAATATTATAATTTCGTAGTACGACCGCGTAGGCTTTCGTAGCACCTCCCGTAGCACGAAAAAAAGACTCCCAAATGTATATTATAGCAGGACTTTTTACCCGACTGCGGCGAAGCCCAAAAGGAGGGTTATGTGTTTGACGTGTAGGTATGTATGTATGTAAGTATGTATGTATGTATGTCCGTTTCTTTGTTCCCTCATAACTCATAAACGGATGAACCGATTTGAATGAAATATACGTCGTTAGATTCGTCTTGATGGCGCGAGTGTTATCGGCTACATTAAAATTAAAAAACAAAGAAAAATTGTGGATTTTGGGGGCCAAATCGCGGAGTTAAAAAAAAAAAATTTTTCCTATACCATCGAGTAGGGTATTAAAATGAAGGATTTTAAAAGGAGATTACAAAAATATATAACACTTATATGTTTAAATGAAATTCAAAGTGACAAATCCTATAAACAAGCACAAAATTTAAATCATCTGCGAAGAATTTTACGCGACCAACGAAAGAACAAACACAAAAGAACTAAAAAGTGGAAAATAAAAAAAAGTAGTTAAAATTCTATTTTTATTTCATTCATTTCATAATTTAATATTCAAATGAACCCCGCCTGCTTCCAAGTTATGTTTGATTTAAAATGTGCTTGTTTTTTGCTTTTCAGTTTTTTCAGTCGGGTTTTTTAGTTTTTTTTCTTTTAGTTTTAGACGTTCAATGGATTTGTGGAGCTCGTGCCTAAATAGTAACAACCGCACGGGATGACCTTCAAGGTTAAGCCGTGCTGGCTGAGGTTGGTCAGTGGACGGGTGATGATGCAAAATTTTGGTGGTACCTACTCAGCTGCATTTAGTTACGCTGTAAGCAAACCTCGACGGCACGGTTGGCGTAGTGGCTGAGCGATTGGACTGTAGCGCTGCGTGTCGCGGGTTCGATCCCCGCACGGAACAAATATTTGTATGGCCTACAGATAGTTGTTTCGGGTCTGGGTATTTGTGAATGTGCGTTTAAATGTTTGTGAACGCACCCACGATACATGAGAAATTCTTAATGTGGCAACGTTTAAAAAAAAAAGAAAAAACTCAACATAGTTGGTAGTAGGAAGGAAGATGCTGGGCAGATAATTTTAAGACGTTTATCAAGTTAATTTCCCTGTCAACGAGAGCAGGCCTGTCCCAGCAGTGGGAACAAATAGACTGATGATGATGATGATCAAGTTTTTTGTGGTAGCAATGAATAAGTATATCTACTACGAACCTACTTGAACGCTAAAATGTAAGTAATCTTGAGATTGTAGTACGAGTCATACCTAGTGTAAGCGTGGAAAATATTCTAGTAGTGTAGGTCAAGTATTTTCTATGTCCCGACGGGGCTGCGGGTTGTTCAAAAGAGATACCGCGGCCTCGGCACAAGAGCTAAGAAAGAACATAGGTGGTTTTTAGTCAGTAGAAGTCTGACACTCCCTACCGCTCCGTCCAAAGCGGGAGGAGTCATTTGATGATTTCCCACATCCGAAAAAAAAAAAACAATGTTATGGCCTTTTGCCTTTTATTGATCGAAGCCTTTTGCCAACTATTTTGGGCTTAGCTTTCAGTGTACCCGGCGTTTCAGCTGAAGTATTTTTCATGAATCGACTGCCTATGTGTAGGTACTTTCGCAACTCAGTTATCGGTTAGCCCGATATTCTTGGTAGGTAAGACTGGTTGTTACAGTTTCGGGTTTCTGTTTTCCAAATAGAATATAATGGGTATGTTTAATATCTAGTCTCATAATTATAGCAGGCCTGACTGTCGGACTGCCTAGTCAAAGGTCTCAAATTCGAACCCTAGACACTTCTTATTCTTCGTATTCACGTGCGTACTGTATACTTGTCACTCACTTCGGTGAAGGAAAACATCGTGAGGAATCCATCATGCCTGAGAGAATTTTCTCGACAGCATGTACCTAAAGCCAAGCCATGGAGGCCCATGGGTGATGGCATAAAACTCTCTCTCTGACTCTGGCAACACCAGGCTAGGCACTAACCATACGATATAAAGAAAAAATGTCTAGGTAACACCTTATTTAAAATAATAGAGAAATAATTGAATGCTTAACGTGTGCAATTATTTTTCAACACGGGTTTCTTTATTGCTGTACACCTTACTGCAGCAATAAAGCAAAAGAGTAATCTCTCTATCTCACTAAATTTCACCATTCTAAGAAAAAAAAATAAAGTAGAAAAATGTAAGAGATTTACTTCTAATAAGGCTTATTTTCCTATAGACGTTCCCTCAAATATTATCTTCCTCAAACAAGACAATTTCACAGTATAGTCGTGTTTGTTTATCTATATCACGCCTATGAATGACAAGATAACACACTACAAAGTAATAGATAGGTAAATAGGTACATTTTTAATTCCTATATACCCACTAACTACTGATAAAGAACATGATTGATAACAGCCGTACAACGTTTATCAACACCGCACAAGAGTTAGAATGTATATAGACATATACCCTTATAACAGAACCAGACTTGTTTGAAAATCATCCTTTTATGGCTACGCTGTGACTGAATGACACATTTTCTAAAGAAAGGTGCATGAGCCGTGCAAAGGAAAAACAAAAGAATTTAGTTGCAGCGCCATCTCTGACCGCAATACGGAACTACAACGAGAAAAATAGACAATTTTGGTATACTTTTTAAATTGTACTTACCATGGCCGCAAATTGGAGTTTCTTGGTTGAACGGTATTTGGGGCAGCGTGGCTTGTGTTTTTTTAGAGGCACGGGAGGCTCTTCACGTAAACATCTATCCGGATCTCGCGAGGTGACTGCCGCGATGCGGGCGACCGCGGTGCACATGTTTTGTGCGTAGATAACGCTATGATTATGTTTCTAATTACTGCTGTATGGGATCGCGTTGGTTTTTCCTTGGGCTTGATATTATCACTGCTACTGAGCAGTTTTTGTGTCACAGTTGGTTTTATCGTGGTTTTAGAAACACTTTGAGGAAGTAGATAACAAGGATTATTTTTGTTTTACCTATATTTCAGTTTTGACTCAATGTTGTAAAGAACTACTTATTTTCAAGACGCTCAGATTTCAGTAGATCTATATTAGAACTACCTCACCATGTAATTAAGTTTCCACCACACAAAAACAAAATTTTCAGTAAAAAGATAGTCCAATAAATCTGTAACTACTTGATCACTCACAAAAATGTGGGAAAAAAGGGTTTCCTGACGATAGGAAAGTTTTATTTGGAAGAAAATGATCGTAGAACTCTGTCAGACCATATCAAACCGAGTAAGACTAGTTGACAGTAGAACATTGTATTTATACCAAGCCACTACCTATGTCAATGTGGAAGCACTTCATCAGCACCTATGTATGAAGACACTACCTGCCTATTTACTGCAACTCATTTAACTTAATATCAACCTTATTTCCTCAGAATTAAAGTTCAGAAGGCGATGTCTAAGTCAAGTACTGAAGATAATAGTAACAATGTAGGTTATTGTGGACACAAAGATTAAATTGGTCGTTATAAATCAGTAGGTTGATTGAGTCCTACTACCTACTAGACTAGACGGGACAATAAAGTCTGTTGCAGATTGACTATGAATGAAATGAGTGGCTTAGTCTCGTTCAAGTACCTAGATGTATTGGACATTGTGTTCATAATTATGTCACATAACACAACATCACGCCTGTAATTTCCGAAGGGTTAGACAGAGGTGTAGGTATGTAATAGTACACCCATATTTCCCCAGTTAAGCTTAAGCCACCAACGAGACACAAATCCAGACGCCGTGGCTTTTATGGAGAAATTCCTGATGCAAAAACCCAATAACACTTTGCCTGACCTTGAAATCGAACCCAAGACATTATTAATATGCTCTGCAGTCGTGCTTGCGATCACTAGACCAAAGAGGCAGATTTCCCCCACCTGCTGTCCCTGGCCACGCCGATGAGCCAGAAGGTATTTGTGTATGTGAGTTTAAATGTTTGTGAACGCACCCACGATATAGGAGAATTCCCTAGTGTGGGGCAACGTTTTTTTAAAAAAAGAAAAAAAAAAAGAAAAGAAAGAAAGAAAAGATGGTACCGAACTCATCCTTACATAATAATCAGTTGCTAGAGAATAACAACACTGGGTTGAACCTAATCCTGCTAGATTAGGTTCAACCTACGGAGCAGGAGCATTGAGTCGCATTGCCGCATGCTCCTGCCCCTTTTCCCACGCTTAGAACAATCTAAAGTGGAATATTATTACTACAGCAAGAATCAGGGGGTCGAAAATGGCCACTTAGCAGATCAGAATATGAATTGACCTTTCAAAATAATAACTGCGTCTGTGACCATTTTACGAATTTAACGCAATTCATATTGTTTTCCTATTATTACTTACCTATGATCTATTTTCCTTAATGGTCCCAAACGCTGTTACTATTATGAAAGGTCATTTACGCTTTTTGACGCAATTCTTATTATGATCTGCTAAAGTGGCCGTTTTAGACCCCCTGATCATGCTGCCAAGAGCTTCGTCGATAGTGTCGCTCTGTTTATCGACGCGGAATCGCTTGAGCAGGTCAGATAGTTTTAAGTGTATGCAATACAAGCAAAAAAAGACGCCATTCACCTCGACTCGTGAATCGGGGTCTTAAATGTATCCCGTCGGGACTGCAGGTTGTTCGAAAGAGATACCGCGGCCTCGACACAAAGGGCTAAGAAGGAACATGGGTGGTTTTTAGTCAGTAGAAGTCTGACACTCCCTACCGCTCTGCCCTGAGCGGGAGGAGTCCTTTGATGATTTCCCACCTCCAAAAAAAAAAGTCTTAAATGTATCAGCCAAAAAAACCAAGTAAATATTTTTTTACATTTATTAGAAAACAAAAAACAACTAATCTATACACATACAATAATACACCGAAGATATTGATAATATTATCAAATGTGATATGGAAACAGTCGACAAGTTATTGTAACAAACAAATAATTGATTTTAATTGAGTTGCCAGATTAAGCAACTCGTTTATAAATAAACATAGGCCTTGGTATGAGCGTATTTGCAGTACCTAACACACCTTTTGAAACATTTCGTTTTATATTCAAATAAAATCATTTAAATCCTCTTACAATAAAATAAGCTCCTGTTAGGTCCATAGATTATGATACGTATATCAAAAAATCTTCTTTTTGTGACATATTCAGAATAATTTTGATCAAACTATATAAAAAAAAAACATTTTCTAAGATATTTGAGGACTAACTAAAATATTTGTGAGATGTAGGTATGAGTACATATTGTAGATATCGAGTATATAGACTTATACTACTTATCATTTATGTAAAACAAAAAAAAATACCCTACCCTACAGAAAAAAATAAGTTAACTAAACACAAGAATGTCTTTGGGCATAAATATAATTTGTGTAATATAATAAAAATAAAAGGAACTATGTGCGAACACAGCCAGTTCTAAAATCAACCTTAAAGAAAGAACGAAACGTTTCAATTTAAAACTTAGAATTTAATAATTAAAAATAATTACAGACTATTCTATGTACATACTATTTTGTATTTGTGGTGATAGTGGGATTTTTTGGGAGCAAAAATTGATGATGGGATAATAAAGGGACTGTTGATCGGTCATTATCCGACTCCCAAAAAGATTTTTTTATTTTTATTTTATCTTTTCTTCAACATTACAATCGAAACTAAACTTGCCATTGCATTAGCAACGCTATTACGCAGAAATGTGTTTATATTTTTGTATATCCAGCTTCTCTGGGTGTATAATTCAAACTGTTAGCAAGTAACTATCCATTGCATTTCAGTATCATTGTATCATAATAATATTAAAAAAAAGCCCGCTCGTCTTATTTAACTGTATTTGTGACATCTTACTCAAGTCTACTTACTTACTAAAATTAAAACCCAATTTCATCAATTATTATGAAGGACACTCGGACTGCCAAAATTAAACAAAAAAACTTATTCTACTAATTCTCAAAATATAAATTTTATTTGATTCTATCCTTTCCTCATAATCACATACCGTTATTGTCGATTCTCCAAATTCCAGGAAGAAATCCTCGAGGTTTACCCCATAAATTATTCGATATCAAAGGCATACCTAATTCCAGGAAATAATCCTCGAGTTATACCCCATAGCCAAATTATTCGACATCAAAAGCATACTTACTTTCCACTCAAAACTTAATAGATATTGATTATTTACATTTAATTGATACCTGTTGGCTTCTTAAAACACTTGTACTTTCATAAAATGTAAATAAATATAAAGAAATGTAAGGCTTATATTGCGGATATGCAATTGCAAATCATGCGAAGAAGTAACTATGTATTGGTAAATGTAAAACTATGCTTGCACGATACCTTAATACCGTAAGATTACAATTTTAAAGTGTAGCTCATGTGTGGGCGACAGTTAGTTTATAAACGTAAATTAAATGTTTCGAACCTTTAACAAATATCACAGCACGGGCATTATGTACAAGCACTGCACTGCGTTATCTGACCCCTATTACAAAGAAACTATTTATTTTTAAGAGGGGTCTCATTAATGCATGGCACTGACTACATAAAACCGCGTTGTGCACAAATCATTATTAAAAAAAAGGAAACTTGTGACGAAATGTGGGTCTATTATATAAACCCACATATGTTATAAAGACTAGGCTTAATAATATCTTAATTTAATTATTTATATTAAGTATTCCTATTGTATGTATGAGTCGATTTCATGTCATTACGCAACGCGAATATTATTTACAAGGAATTCGCGTTACGTTTAAAACAAAAAAATTGTGCCGAGCACCGCCTAATCTACAAATATGAAAAAATAAAATATTAAAATCTAATGAGCAGTACATCCATACAAATTTCAACCACAACAAGTAGTAGTACAGTTGAAAATACATAAATGTTATTAGTCAGAGACGGCATCAAAGCTGTCAGATGTGCACCTCTCAGGTTATTAAAGACTTTATTTTCAGAACAGCAGAATTTATATTTGTTTGGCAGCTATACCCGCTCTTTGCTAGGTTTGTTGCGCCGGCCCTAATCCATTTTTTTCCAACTAATTTCACCAAAAGCATTCATAAGTGAGATTTCAAATATTATTATATGAATAGAGCAAGAAGTAGTTGAAAGTGCGAGTACTTTCTATTTCAGAATAATATGGTAAGTGTTAAACTGGGATATTAAGAATTCAGTTTTTTGTAATAGTGAATGTTCGAATACTATCTCAATGTGTTGGTATACTTAAATGAAGGTACTTCCGGCAAAACCGAAGCAGTGGGATCCAAGACCAAAGTACAATTCTGTTTGGATAAGTTATTGGGGTCATTTTATCAGAGGTTCACCTCTGCCTATCCCTTTGGGGATTAAAGGCGTGATGTTATTATCAACTACATTATTACTAAAACCTTAATTTATTTATTGACCTATAATCTTAAAAATTACACATTTCAGTCCAAGTAAACACTCGTTCAATAATATTTACAAAAAAAAACGGGTTTTTAAAAATAAACTTATATCTATCTTATAATATTGTTCTCCATATTTATAGCCCCTTTGCCAAGTCGTCAACCAAGTATTTGTATATGAAACTAAGTAACTTCCAAAAAAAAAAATACTGGAGAAACGACTTTTTTGGGTTAAAAATTCAGTTTACGGTAGAATTCATTATAGCGCACTGAAAGCATTGTGTTGATAGATGCATTGAATAGTACTGAGTTCACAGTATTTAAGAAATACTTGTGTCAGAATTAGAATTTCGACCTCCATACCTCCGTAACTAGGAAGTGTCCAAGTATGGTCAAAAACGTAATAATGGGGAGAAAAGTATGTGCATTCGGCTTTGTTAAGGGTATTTACACCCTTTATACAATTTAGCCCAATTATATGTTTATTTTATGGAAGAATTTCACGGTATTCAGAAAAGAAATAAAGACTGCTAACACATCTTACTAAATTTACTTTAAATTCTTATTTGAGTCAACTCATTTACAATTTTATTATTTGCAAGACAATCGCTTTCTTTAAAAAAAGAAATAAAGCCTAAAATAAACAAAGATTACCTATTATGTACCTGTACCTATCCTATATCTTATTTTAAGTATTATTTCAAAATCTTATTATAAACTTTTTTTTCAACTTACTAGTTTTTTTTTTCTGACATACATACATACATAAACTCACGCCCTTTTCCCATGGGGGTAGGCAGAAACCACAGAACGCCACTTGCTACGATCCTTACATATTCCTTTCGCCTCGTCCACATTCATACATCTCGTCATACACGCCACGCCGTTAACGAGTACTACGCACCTGTCCTTTCTGAAGAACGGCACCAAGATCAGTGTGTCTTTTTAGGGCGTCCCCTCCCAGCGTTGCCACTCACATCTGCCTTGTAAATACCTTTCGTTAATCGATTTTCACTCATCCTCTCCATTTTTTTTTCTTAATAAACGTATTACTTTAAACTTTTGTTTTATTCGACCCATTTACAATTTTATTATTTGCAAGACAATCGCTCTCTTTAAAGAATGAAATAAAGAATAAAATAAAAATCAAAATTATCTATTTATGTATGTATCTATCCTTTATCTTATTTTAAGTAAGTATTCTTCTAAAATCTTATTATAAGCTTTTTTCAACCCGTCGCGTTAGTGTGTTTCTTAGCATATTTTTTTAAAGTATTATATTATTATGTACTACAATTCTATATAAGGTTTAGGTCTTTCGTGAGTTACGCAGTTAATATTTACAAAACTTTCGCGTAAGTAAAAAGAAACAAAATACTATAACTACCTTACCTTTACTTAGTTTTATTTTGGATGATCGTGACGAACAGAGCGATTCATATTTACAAGAAAATCGCGTTTTTAATTAAATAATAAAGAAATCCAGATTAAACGATTACGGTTATATGATTGTTAGTTTTCAAAGAGCAGATAATTTTTTTTTTTCAAATTATACCCATTTTAGTTCAACAGCCTAGACTGAAAATAAGTTATGTTCGAAAATTAAAAAAAAAAACAAGTCTTGATCTAATATGTAATGTAATATGTGGCATTTAGTAAATGCCACCGAAGTGGCACAGTGGCATGGTGGATTTTAAATATCAGCAGTTAAATAAAATTTATGGGCCAAAGATGCCCGGAAATAGTCTTAAATATAACGTAAAACTAAGATATATTTAGTCTTAATTACTTATTTGCTATTTTAGCCCGGTTTGTGTGCGATACGATTTTAATTTATTTACAACTAACATGCTCAAGCGAGCGTAACAGACAAGTGAACATTGGTTGTTCTAATATCAACCTTTTTAAGTTTTTAAACTGACATGGTCACTGACACTACTATTAATATCATAAACGGGATATTTACCATGTTTGATTGTTGTTTCGAGTTCCCGATATTTCGGCGCTGTTACAAGCACCATGATCACGGATAAACTGAAGTCATTGCGGGTGGATGTTTATGAGCAGACAAATCGGTCTACCCTCTTTCTAGTTCGTTTTTTGCGTTCGGCACCACTACCATTGTCACTCACTACACGATCAAACATGGTAAATATCCCGTTTATGATATTAATAGTAGTATCAACCTTTTTGCATAACACCAGCTAACAAAAAAATATTGTAATATTCCAAATTAAAGTAATATTCCAAATGTTGTAAGTATGTAGGTACTTAAATTATTTTTCAACAAAATGAGTTAATTATTTTTCTTCTGGTAATATATTATGTAATTTATTAAAATAACGATCTACAATATTATTAAAACAGAACCTCTGCTTCATGTTGATTTTAAATGTATCAGTTTCAAGTATATGTATACAAAATTATTAGACAAAAAAAAAACTTGGATAAAATCCGCTGTACCCCATATACCCATAAAGATGGATGGGAGGGATGACAAATATTTTGGAATAACTGGGTAAGCAAGAAGGCCACATTATATTCACTGTCAAACGCTCTAACCCCTTAAAAACTACTTAAAAATCTAAGTCCCAATATTAAGTTATCCTAATGACAGTATTACCCTTCGTCCAAACCTCATGAAGGTTTCAAATATATATATATATATATATATTAGCCTAGGCACATAGATGCAAGAATAAACCTACTTAAAATATACCTTACCTATATTAATTTAATCTCTATGGTGGTAAGTTTATAACCAACGTGCTTAGGTGTCCGTAAGCGAGTGTTGCAGGCAAGTGCACTTTTGTTGTTTCAATATCAACCTCATTGCATAACACCAGTTATGAAAAAATATTCAACTGATGACTTCAAATTAAACTAATATCCCGATTGTTGTAAGTACTTAAATAATTTTTCATTATTTTTCTTTATTGGTCAACTAGACTTGGTAGTTGACTAATACCGTGATTTATTAAAATAATCATCTACGCCCGGTATGATTTAACTAGAAAATTTAGATAAAATCCCATGTCCCCCCTATTTACCCATACGGGTGTGTCAAATATTTTAGAATAGATGGATCAACAAAAAAGACGCATTTTAATCACTGTTAAACGCTCTTAGACAATTTAAACTAAGTTAAATCTAAGTTAAAACTAAGTTAAACCTAAATTAAACCTAAGTTTTAATACTAAGTAATCCTAATAACAGTTTACGCATCAGGACCCTTTCCACACCAAATAATGTTTTCAACAAAATTAATAAAAAAATAAGATTTTTAGCCTAGGCACACAGATGCTAGAATAAACCTACTTAAAATATACCTTACCTCTATTAATATAATTTCCATGGTGGTCCAGTAAGTTTTTAACCATTGTGCTTAGGTGTTCGTAAGCGAGCAAGCAAATGAACTTTGGTTGTTCCAATGTCAACCTTATTGCATAACACCAGTTGAAAACCAATATTTAACTGACAACTTCAAATTAAACTAATATTTCAAATGTTATGACTTCCAATTAAATTGATATTTCAAATGATATGACTTCAAATTAAACTAATATTTCAAATGTTGTGACTTCAAATTAAACTAATATTTCAAATATTATGACTTCAAATTAAACTAATATTCCAAATGTAAGTACCTACTTCAATTATTTTTCATCAAAATCAGTTTTCATTTTTTTTCTTGATCAACTAACAACTGCTCTGTGATTTATTAAAATAACGATCTAAGCTATTGTTTAAGCTGACTTGTGCTTCGTGTCGATTTATATTTATCAGTTTCGACTATGTATAAAAAGTCTTACACCAAAGAAAAGTTAGATAAAGTTACATGCCTTCATATACCCATGAATATCTGAGAGGGATGGCCAATATTTTGGTTTTTTTTTTTATTTAAAACGTTGCCCCACACTAGGAATTTCTCCTGTATCGTGGGTGCGTTAACAAACATTTAAACTCACATACACAAACACACCCAGACCCGGAACAACTATCTGTAGGCCATACAAATATTTTTTCCGTGCGGGGATCGAACCCGCGACACGCAGCGCAGCAGACCAATCGCTCAGCCACTGCGCCAACCGTGCCGTCTAAAGATTAACCGGGTAAACAATAAGGCCCCATTTTATTCACTGTCAAAAGCTCTCAGACAACTAAATCTAAGTTTTATCTAAGTTTAAGCTTTGTTACATCTAAAACCAAGTTAAATCTAAGTCCGCCTTATTACAAAACGTAGTTAAACCTGGTTTAACTTAGACTTGATTTATCTCGCATGACGTCTCACTTCAATAATATTCAAAAGAAAGTGACAGCATGCGAGATAAACCAGGTCTAAGTTAAACCAGGCCTAAGTTAAACCAGGTTTAACTACCTTTTGTAATAAGGCGGAGTATGTTTAAACTGAGTTTAAATCTATTTTTAACCTAAGTTATCCTAATAAACGCTGAACGTTTTTTATATAACGCGGCTTCTATTTACATTCGCGCGTTTCCTGAAAGAAGATAATGTTTACACGATATTTTTAAATAAGACAAGAATTAAATAGTTTGATGGTAGAATTAGACACGGTCTAAGAATTTATGCTTAAGTTTCTCGAGGCTTGTTAAAAAATATCGTGCATTTAAAAAGAAAAAAATAACGCCCTATGTTACTTTATAACCTTACATAATATATAGTGCATTTTTACTTCCCAGCGGTAGGTATATGCCAGAAATGCTTGTTAAAAGCATTAGTATTACCGAGTTCAAAGAGTCGACCACTTTTCAACCCTATTACTTAGCGTAATAAGGGTCGGGGGTGCCCGCATAATATTATGCGGACCCGGCCAAGTACATATTATGTACTTGGCCCGCGATACATAGTAGTAGTAGGAACTAGGAATAGTAGGTTTTGAGTCGGTTACCCGAGGGCCACGAAATGCGACGCCCCAAGCGAATTCGCTTGAAAAGCGTCCGCGTCGAGCGTCAAAAACAAATGTGCCTCGGCCAAGAAAATAATGCTGAGTTTGTGGCGTCAATTCGCTACAACTTGTGGCCTTGTAGATAATAGACATACATTTGTGTTTGACGCTCGACGCTGACGCTTGCAGCACAAGGCGAATTCGCTTGGAGCGTCGCATGTCGTAGCCTTCGAGTTAGAGTTCAACATACTCCACCTGCCCCAGACACAGGGTATCCATGACGAAGTTCCTACTAAAATATGGCATTAGAGTGTGAAAAGTGGCAGAACGTTAGAGAACTCAGGGAGTACCTACCTGATATTGTACCGAGCCAGAAAACCTACCTGTATTCCTTTGAGAAATTTCTGACCTGATGGTAAGCAATGATATTATTATGGTACCCTCTTCGATAGCAAACTGACATAAGATGTCAAAAGCGCGTGAATTGCTTGTCTAAGGGCCGGTTTTCCAATCGCCAGTTAACTTTTACCTGAGGAATAAATGTGATGTTTTGACAGATTGTCTATACAAAAACTGTCAAAATGACAAACTTATTCGACAGATAAAAGTTAACTGGCGATTGAAAAACCGGCCCTTAACAGTTGGTTATGTTAATTCCTTTGACATCATTATGCATCGTTGATATTCGTTCCAGTATTTTCCAGTACTGACTGGATTTTGGAGGTCAAATAGGCAGTCGTTCCATGTAAAATACTGGTATTCAGCTGCATCCGGTTAAACTGGAAGCTGACCCCAACAGGAGAGGGCAGATGATTGAAGGAATATTGCTTCATGTTGCTATTCATGCAGTAGCCAAATGCTCACACTGATCCACTCATTAACTTAATCCTAATTTAAATTCATTATTACTAATTTTGCATAATTAATTAATTATCAACGTTGGTTGTTGAAATGTCGTAAAGGACGTAAGAACTTACGTTACAAATGAAATAGCGCTCAATGTCCTTTTAAACCGCCGTCATTTATAAACTAACCTATATTAAATAAGCCTAATAACTGTCTGTCTTGGCCGTGTAACGTTCGGAAGTCCGTTTTCATTTACAAGTGACTTCTTTACATAGTATTAATATAGAAACTTAATATGGAAGATTTTTTTTGAAAAAATATATGATTTGCATTCTGCGATATAAGCCTTTTTTGAAAATATATACGTTCAAGCTCGCAAATAAGCTCACGTTTTTGACGTATTAGAAATAAAAAAAAATAAAAAATTATGAGAAAAGAAGTATTTTTCGTTTTTGTATCCAATAATCTTATTTTATGCAGGTACCCAGTACCTACACAATATTGAATTGTTAAAAGTAAGTATACAAGTATCTTATTATTAATTAAAACAACTTAAACGATTATGCAGAACTGCACATCGTCAAAGGTAACTTAGCAACTAAATTAACAACATTATACACAAAAAAAAATCCATCTTCAATTTTCCTCGAGTTCAAATAAATTAAAAACGCCAACTAAACCAAAATAACCCTTATTTGTTTAGGAAGGCAGCTGTCTCGGCTGAGCTGTTTGAAATTTAACGTGAGGCATTCTCGTAAGTCTCACACTCATATTATGATAAAAAAACTTTTTAACAAAAAATAAAACCGACTTCAAAAAAAAAAAACACAAAAAAGTGAAAAATAAACTTTAGAAGAAAAATCAGTTTCTGAAGTCGGTGACTTTTGTTTGTTTGATTTCATTTTTTTGCCACCGACTTCAGAAACGGATTTTTCTTCTAAAGTTTATTTTTCACTTTTTTGTGTTTTTTTTAAGTCGGTTTTATTTTTTGTTAAAAAGTTTTTATTTTTCACTTTTTAGTGGTTCACATGTTCATGGGTCAATGTGGACAATGTAGTTTTTTTTTTGAGTTTTGTTGATTTTTCAAAAACCGCTTTCGATAAAAAAATTATGGGACCATTTCGGAAGTATACCCTGTCCAACAAAAAAAGATTTTTTCAAATCGGTTAGCAAGTGACGGAGATATGCCCGAACAAACATAAAATATATATATAAATATAAACATCCGAATTGAGAACCTCCTTCTGTTTTTAGAAGTCGGTTAAAAAGGTTAATCAACCAATAAACCTAAAATTAACCTTAATTGTTTGAAAAGGAAGGTTCATCTCAAATGACCTAATGTCTTGCGATAATGTCTCGCACTAAATGATGAAATTTAGTGCGAGACATTATCGCAAGTCAAGACTGTGATAATTGTATCTGGCAACACTGGTATTATGTTAAAAAATTAACCTAAAATGAACCTTAATTCTCTAAGAAGGAAGCTTCGTCTCGTCTGACCGCGAGACATTCTCGTATGTCTAGAATGTGATCATTGTAGCTGGCAACACTGGTGTTATGTTAAAAAGTCAACTAATAAAACTAAATTAACGTGACCTATTCAACATTTAGCGCCAGACATTCTCGTTACTCTTAAATAAGATTTTTGTACCTGGCAATACTCGTATTATGTTAAAAAAGTGTACTAACCAATAAAATAAAATGAACCTTATTCCTTTAAGAAGGAAGCTTCATCTCGCGTGACCTATTCAACATATAGTGTGAGACATTCTCGTAAGTCAAGAATGTAATCATTGTAGCTGGCAACACTCGTATTATGTTCGGCTTGAGTCCCTTGTAGAACCCACGCCAACCTTCGTGCCTGTAAAATTGTGAGATATTATATTAGAAATTGTGAAAATGTCTTGTATGATATATGTTCAACTTACCTTGTCGATTTTATTACAGTTATGCTTCGATCAATAATGTACTAGATTCCCGATAAGCGCTTCAAAAACGGCCCGAAATATAAGACCACAAACGTATTTGTGGTCTTATTTCAAATTAGTATGGTCCAATCATAGCCAACATTAAGACGTCAAAATACCGCAGTATGCGTTCAAAAACTGCGTAAATAACCACCGTAACACAAAGGTTTTGGAAGGAATATATTTTTTTCGGTAATTTAATATCATTAAGTGCTTTTTCATAATATTTAAACATAATTAAACTGTAAATATAATTAAATCAGCGAATATTATAATTGTTTGGCCAATGTTTGCTACAACGCACCAACTATTGTATCATGTTCTTGAACAGGGAACGCTAGTTCCGCAATAGAATAAGCACGACATTGTACACAAAATGCTTTTAACCGTATTGCCTAGAGTTTAAGTTTCATTTTAGAATGAATATTTTTGTACTGATGACTTTTTACTTTGGAGCGACATTTAAAATGTTTTGCTTCTAATCTTTCTCCGATGAAAGGGCTTAAATAAATATACTTTACAATGATAATTAAACGTTATGTTTAAGTGTTAAGGTTTATAATCATCTGAAGTTGTTAATAATATTGAACTTTTTTCTAAGATGTTATGTAGATGTTTACGTGTGTGCAAACGTGGCCACTTGAGCGACTTAGTTTTGTTCCTGATGCTTAATCTAGTACTATTATTGATCGAAGCAGTTATGTCACTTTTTTGTAATAATTTGATGGCAATAGTAAGTTTAAAAATGGGTGGTACAGAATCAGAACTAAAAAGGGTATTCTTCAATATTTATATTTTGAAAATTATAATTACTTTGCATTCTCTGTTCTCAAATTTGAAGCCTTATCTAGGTTTACTGATTTAAGTATGGTATCAAATCAAAAGTTTACGACACAAATATTTAGAAAACCACCCTGTACTAAATGATTTCACGCGTTCTGTGTATTTTTCTTCGTTAATTATAATTATATGAATTGTAGCTGAAGTTGAAACTGTAATTTCTATTGAAAATCGAAATCAGGAATGGAAAAGCTTTTTGAACAAAATTATATTATAATTTAATGAAACAACAAACTCATGGTCAATTTGCTATCATTTATTGATTAAACAAATTGAATAGGCGAATTGAAACAATTGAACTTGTGTGATTATATAAAAATATAATAATAATTGATTATTTTATACGTCTAATAAATTGCTATGTGGCCAGCCACCGAATAAGACAATAATCATAACAGATCGGTCACAACGCTATAGGCACGTATAGATACTATATGGACACTGCAGATACGTACATTTTGTATAATTATAGATTATATGAATTTGTTACTATAACGGTTCGAACAGAAGCAGTATAGTAAATAGGTTTATTTTTGCGAAGGAACAAGTGCTTTATTTAGAACTTGCCAAATATTTTTGCATATTATATGCGAAAATACTTGACGAGTTTTTGCATACAATACGCAAAAATATTTGGCACCCAAGCGATCATCATTTACCATTATTCGAGCTTTTACAATAACAGGTACATAAAAAAAACTAAAAGTATATTCCAAAATATATGCAGTTCTCTACAAAAATCTTATTTTTGGGAGGTCATCTTATGGTCAGTTAAGTAGATATGTGTTGAGGTAATGACATCACAAAAATGCATATAAATTGAAAAAAATATATAAAATATTATACATAGCAAAAACAGACAAAAAAGCATGATATTATTTTTTGTGTACAGTCAAGCACATAATGCTTTCGGCAGTTAGGTCACCGCGGTCATTTTTGCGGTTGTCAATTTGACATACGCGAACATATTTTGGGTACGTCAGTCAATTCGCCTAGTTGCCTTGAGAATTATTTGCTTTTATATAGCTTGTGTCAAACTACTATGGCCATTGCCTTTTATCTCTTGGTGTGCGACAAAAATGCGATGTATACCACCCAACCCTGACCCACGCATACATCTCCTTCCTCGATCCTCGTTATCAGTACATTCAAGTTTGAAACAGACTATACAAAATCTTTAGCAGCTCCATCTCTTCACGGACCTCTGGCGTTGCAACCGTACATTAAAACAACATCTAATGATTTCAGATTACTTATTTAATCACATTTTATTTGGTGTATGTGTTTTCTCGATCCACGTGTCAATATAACTTTTATATTATCAATATATATTATCGTTAACTGTAATATTCAAGTCGTCTAACTTTTACGTAATAGCCGTCACTAAATGAATCTTGTATGAAATAAATAGAGTATTTAAAATTACAATGTCCCTTTTTATGATAAAATTTGAAGGAGCGACTATTGTGCGTGATTGTACTACACTTTGCTACGACGAAAAGGGGGATGATCAAAATGTATTTTTTGTCATTTTTTTCTTATAATGGAGATGAAATAGTTTTGACTTATAACAAAGGCGGGTTACAATTAATTAGATTAAGACAGATTAGCTTCATACTTGCATAACATCATAATATTTGTGAGAAAATATATTTACTATTTTTTTTTGCTTATTTATAATATTTTTGTGAGCAAGCAGAAACGAAACTATCTTACATAATAAAGAACCTAACGTCGTCTCACCACACATGTAACGTTATATCAAAGAAAAACTTGTCTTTTACTTTTAAAATGTTAAATACTTCGGGAAGCGCGACAGTTTAAGTACATACCCTATTATCACAAAAAAATTGATAAATTATAACTAAATTGTGCTACGCCTGGCAACACTTCTTGACAAGGTATTGCCAGATTTAAAATTAAGTCAGTCACTATCTGATGGGAAAGAGTACGACTACTATTTACAAGAGATTACTAATATTGTTATAAAAATAAATAAATAAAAATAAAAACACAACATATGTCGTGAGACAGATTTACATTTTAATTAAAATATTATTATGGTACAGTCGGTAACACAATCCACATGCATCATCAAAACTTGCCATCTTAACTATTAAACAATCTTAATTTATAACATATATTTATCTATGTATTGATGACTCATATTATCTTAATTCACATCGCAGAGGGAGTAAATGTTTAGTTTGTGTTACAGACTGTACAACAACGTAAAAATAAAAGGTTTTAATTATAATTTCTAAACACAGTTTACAATTTCTCAGAACATTTCCACAGTCATTATATTATTATAAAATACAAATCCATCACTGTTATTATTACGAAATTTGCTTTGAATTCGTGCCAACTACGGTCCCTTTAGCGGCAACTATGCCAAAAACGTCTAAAGTCATAACTATTAATAGTAAAACGTCTACTAGAATGCGAGGAAACTAGGGAATCCATTTCGAACTGTCAAAGTCACGTCAATGTTAGTAATGATACAATACAAACCAAAAAAAATGCATAATCATACAAATAAAGACTATACTAAACAATAAATTATCCCGCTTAAAACTAAACGCTTACCTTAACACTCCATAGACAACGAAAAAAAAAACTAAACAACAAAATCAGCGGCATAATAAACCCTGCGAGCGAACTGTCAAAAACATAAACAGAAAAAAAAACAAATTAAAAAAAGAATAATAAATAGTGTTGTACGCGTTTTCCCATCAGATGACAATAAGACTCAATCGTTATTGGTGAACTTCTCCCAAATGAGCATAACTAGGCATATGTTAGGCGTTACATGTAGCAGGTACGGCGTTAGGCCCTTGTAGAAGCCTCTGATTCGTTCGTACCTCCATGTCTCGTTGACGCAATGCCAGGCGCCATCGTAGGAGCGATGCTGGTCCTGGAGGCGAGCTCGGACCACTTGGTACGGGTAGGTGGCGCCTGCGGCTATCAGCTTAGAGATGGCGGCGAACGTTAGGTACTCTACTGATGTCTGGAATTTGAGAGAAGAGGAAAACTATTAATGTTATGTTTTACTTTCATTGGAAACATTTCACCTTATGTGGTAAATAATTAGTGAAATCATCAGTAACTGTTGTTGTTGACTGTACAGTAGGTATAAAGAGTGAATGAATAAGCCTAATGACCAATGATCCCGACCAGAAATATTTTGAATTAATAAGTATTTTTACTGTCGCCACAAGTATTTTTATTTTACTATTTATGTATACTCAGTAGAAAACACAGGAAAATAATATATAATATTTGAGTACATATAAACTGTTTATTTCTTAAGATATTTTGCCAGCAGACCTAAAAAGAGAAATGAAAAAGAAAGGTAGACAATAGGTATTTTGATTTGTTCTAACTATGCTAAGTACTGATGCAGACTTAATTCAATATAAATTGAAAAATCCAAATATTCGTATGTGAAGCTCGCTGCATTCATATAATTTACAGGAAATGACAACCAATAACGCAATTGAAATCATTTATAAACCAAACTTGCAAACCGAAGAGACGGCTACAATACATAAGTCATCGTTATGAGCAAACTCAAATGCACTGTATGCGCTTGGGTGCGTCAATTCATTCGATACTAAACGCAGGAAGTCGACACTGGATAACTACATAAATTGGGTTCAACCCAGATTCATGGATATGACCAAGTCCAGGGGGCTTGGGGCTGACTAATACAATATTTTTGCAATAAAATGACGACTGATTTATTGTCTTTTACCCATATTATATGTCAATGTAATTGATGTAGACGTAGTCAAGTCTTTGCCTTCCATATCTATTAATCATTATCTAGTACAGGTACAATCAATACTTAATGTTTTACTTCTGACGAGTAAAAGAGAAGTAGGTATGGAAGAAGAAGATTTATTATGCTGAGCATATTATCATAAATAAATTGGTATAAGGGCGAGAGAATGATGATGTATAGCTTTCAACTGAAGAATGCAAAATAAAGAAAATCCCTGGTTTAAATTAATCAATCAAAACATAATATTTTATTTCACGTAGGCATACATGGGCATGCTTTTAAAACGTCGACAAAAAGGTGCACGGTTCGGGTTGGTCGTTGCCTATGGAGAAGAACCGGCAAGAAACTCTATGGTTACTCTTTTACCAAGAAGTCTGAATACCGTACTAGGGTTTGTGTATGTTTCATAACAGCTGTGAGTGAATTATAATATTATCCTCGTGATAATAATAATAAAAGAAGAAGCATCCATTATTAGAATACCACGTGTACATAAGAGTTCAAACACAAAACATTAACTTAATAGTCCGAACGATTAAGCCATATCAATAAATATAATACTAGTACATTAGCATTAGTAAGAAGTATCACAATAGGCGGCCGACATAACGAGGACAATATCATGGCAATGCAATGACATTGACCTTGTCTGAGTATAACCGTGGTGTGGCTCATTACGGGTAATTTTCCTCTACTAATGTTTTTGCTAAAAGGCAACCCTGTGTTAATCTGTATTAATCTAGAAGTGCGATTCATGGAAAGTATGACGTAGTTTTGCTTAATTGACGCTAATCTGTCGTTGATTACCACTTTCTCGAAAGGAGTTTGAATATAAAATGAAACCTGGCCAGTTTTAAGTTCCAGCATTTAAAACTGGCCACAACATAGATAAAAGCTAGGGAGATGATGATGACATGAAGTAGTTCCATGATGATAAAACGGAATGATTCTTTGTTGCTCTAACTTCATCCGATCGATGATACATTGTCCATAATTATTCAAAAAATGATTCTGATACTCATTAAATTATAAGCCCGATGCGTAGTACTTGCAACCGGCGTATGTGTATGACCAGATATATGAACGTGGAAAATGAAATCTTTATTTGTACACATAGGTTTTTTAGTGGTGTTACAATTAAATAGGAGTTCCGTCTATGTTTTGCGTTTAAGCGTACAAATTAAATTGATGATTATAATCAGTTTCTATGAAAATTCAAATTATAAAAATTACATAATGTCAGAATGATTAGAAATTAACAATTAGATTATTTATTACAGTCAAATAGTTTTACACATACAAACACATTAATTGTCACATAAACATAGGGGTAATAATTATAACAGTTTTATTTCAATCGATAATTTAATTCAGTGCAATGTCAAGTTTTACTAATGTCATAAATCGGATATAGTAGGTATAGCAAGTTTCATGTAGATAGTCGTTAATTGTGTAGTAACATTTTTAAACCAGAAAATCATTTAACAATTTTTTGAACAGATCTTTATTACTAGCTTCTATGATATGTTTGGGTAATTTATTGTAGATTTTGGGTGCCATGCCTAAAAGGTTTTTGGAGAATATAGCTTTTTTGTGTCTTGTTATGCATATTGTATATGTTATGCATATTGTATATATATTGTTATGCACTAGGAGTATGTTAGGTTCATTGCTGGCAGCGTCATGTTATTCCTGGATTCCACCCATGGGAAAAAGGCGTGGCGTATATGTATAGCAATATTAATACTGCAGACTGGAATTATACCCGGTTGATGGCAAGAGGCTCGCCCCCTATAACATGGGTCTTAATCATAACGCGAAATGTGGGCCTCTGCCTAATCCTTCCGGGAATATAGGCGTCATGTTATATTAATATTAGACTTACCAATTTGATGTCAATCGGCAGGTTCCTGTACTGGTTGTACCTATTCTTCATCTCCTCGTACGTCATGAACTGCAACGCGCCGTGAGACACACCGAACATACCGGGAACGAAGCCCTGGAACGTACCACATTATTCATTAACATCACTTTTATTAAAGCTTCTATTTTATTTACAGGAACATCAAGGAATATAATCAGCCACATGTTAGCTGAAAATTCCAAGAAAAAGTGTAATAATCCATAAAGGTAATTGCAAATGGCGTCGCAACCATGTGTCTGGCTGGATTGTCTTAAATATTTAACATTCAAACCATTTATTAGGGTTTCTCAACTGGCCGCGGATTTTTGTACTAGATGACGTGGCATCGGCGCAAGGGCAAAGAATGAACATGGGTTCGGTTTTTAGTCAGTAGAAGTCTGACACTCCCCTTCGCTCTGCCCAAGAGCGGAGGGGGTCATTTGATGATTTTCCACCCACCAAAAAAAAAAAAAAAAAAATGGTTTCTCAACTGCCTTTTTCCTAAAAAATGTGGACGAAACATCAAGGTAAAAGGAAAAGCTCAAAAAGAAATGCGTCATTACTCAGAATCCTTTGTCCTTCACAAAGTCAAATATTTATTTTAGTTTCTAGAAATCCTCGTTTCAATTAACAGAAGAAATAATCTTAAGTAAAAATCAACATTAAGAAGGAAAGAACCGTCAACCATATCGGGAAAACCCCACAAAGAAAATCCACTATTTCCAAAACTCCTCTGTTCTAAATAAAAAAAGCTAAATTCAACACATATCCCTTCTCCTACAGCCTAGAAAACAATACCCCACCTGCTGTAACCCCAGGGTAATCCATTACACGATACAAAAAGCACAAACGATAAATTAAACCATTAAATTAACATTTATAGCGACTATAACTCTCGGTGAGCTGCAGTCGCCATGATTGTTAGTGCGTAGACTATTGATTTTCCGCCACACCCCGACCCACGGATGCAAGTTAGGTCATATCTATATTTATATGAGGGATGGGGTTGCCGCGTTTGAAGTATGCGTATTGATTCATGTGTCTATTACTGTTTTTGAGCTTATTTAGTATTATTTGGGAGCGTTATGGAGATTTTTGCAAGGTAATTTTTATACCTTTCCACTTGATATATCAAATTGAAATTTTGTAGTCGTTCCGTTTACATAACAATTTAAAATGATAGAGATGCCCTGATATACGTAGCAGACAGAATAGTCTTCGAACGAAAGAATTTCTTAACAGGTGACGTCAGGAAATTAAGAGTTCATTGAAATTGGATAGCAATCTTTGGCAGTCGTTACAGATAGTCAGTGATCTAAAAGCCTAAAGGGAAAATCCCACAAAGAAAATCTACCATTTCCAAAACTCCTTTGTTCTAAACAAAAAAAGCAAAGTTCAACACATATCCCTTCTCCTACAGCCTAGAAAACAATACCCCACCTGCTGTACACCCAGGGTAATCCATTTCACGATACAAAAAGCACAAACGATAAATTAAACCATTAAATTAACATTTATAGCGACTATAACTATCGGTGAGCTGCAGTCGCCATCAGCCATGACTGTTTTTGAGCTTATTTAGTATTATTTGTAAGCGAGACAGAATAGTCTTCGAACGAAAGAATTTTTTAACAGGTGACGTCAGGAAATTAAGAGTTCATTGAAATTGGATAGCAATCTTTGGCAGTCGTTACCATGACCGACCCATAGTCACACTAAACTACCACACCAGTGTGACTATGGTTAATTATATTTATCCGTAGTCACACTGGTGTGACTACGGCTGATCCGTAGTCACACTAGTATGACTATGGATAATTTAACCTGATCCGTAGTCACACTGGTGTGACTACGGCTGAACCGTAGTCACACCAGTATCGTAGCTTTTGGTCACGTCACTCATAACATGCAACGCATGTACTCCATGACGCGCGCTCGCTTCGCTCGCATATTAAATAACACTAATATCTTCTGTCCCCGAAGTGCCGGGCCTCCGCCGGCCTCCTTCGTCGTCCTACGGCCCGGTGCCCATGCCGCCTATAAAGGATACTGTCGCGAGACGGTGATTCATCCACTTAGCGGACGACTAGCAACAGCCTATAATTTTGGTTATTCATCCGGGTGCGACTACGGATCAGGTTAAATTATCCGTAGTCACACCAGTGTGACCACGGATCAGCCGTAGTCACACCAGTGTGACTACGGATCAGGTTAAATTATCCATAGTCATACTAGTGTGACTACGGATCAGCCGTAGTCACACCAGTGTGACTACGGATAAATAAAATTAACCATAGTCACACTAAACTACCACACCAGTGTGACTATGGTTAATTTTATTTATCCGTAGTCACACTGGTGTGACTACGGATAATTTAACCTGATCCGTAGTCACACTGGTGTGGTAGTTTAGTGTGACTATGGGTCGGTCACTCAGTGATCTGAAAGTCTGACAACCAGTCGTACCAAAGGGTATCGTATTATCGAAATTTTAACTGCGTTGTGGAGGTCAGATAGGCAGTCGTTCCATGTAACTAGTGTTCAGCTGCGTCAAGTTAGACTGAAAGCCGACCCCAACATAGTTGAGAAAGGCTAGGCAGATGATGATTGAATTTGGATAGCAAAACGATTTCAACTAAAACTTGTCTTAATTATAATGTTTGGTGTCTTCATTCCTCTTGCACATAATTAAAAACAATATTGTATTTTAATTCTTTGGCTGAGTGACTGACTCAAATTCAATCTTTCATAGGATGCCAAGGTTACATCAATCATTTGTCATTTAAATAATAAGTGCTCTTCAAAAAAACGACGGCATATTGTATTGCATTGTACGTTATTCGGAATTGATGTAAATTGGTCTGTTCCTGTCTGTAGTTTATATGGTAGAATTTGTATGTATTGTATAAAGAGCCAACCATAATGCGTATTTGTAATTCATGGGTGAATTAGAATTAATACAGGCAGCATACAGCGAGATGGGCAGACGACATTGTTGCCATGTGGGAAAACCCAGGGTAAGGCTGGCACTGGAAGCTGAAGATTCGCAGAAACCAAGAGAGAAAGGTCTATAACCCAGGGTGAAGTCAAATAACAGTACAGTACTACAAATAATAAATTGAATTTACATAACTAGCAATAGTACTATGTAAATAGTTATGTAAATTCGACCGTGACGTAGGGCCACACGTGTTAATCTGCATATTATGTCGTTTGGCGCAAGTACATACAGTGTCGTTATATGTATTAAATTAAAGTTTATAAGTTCCCGTGAAAATATCTGATACTCAATCTAAAATTAAACCAATGAGTTATTTTTTTCCCCAAAAACTGGTTTTTGTGGGAAAACCCAAATTTTTTCTTCCCGACTATCTATTTTTTATTCTTTATTCGGCTATAAAGCCCGCGCGCAGTCTTTGATAGGTACTGCGATCATTCTGATCTTCGTTTATTTAATTAAAAATTGAAATAAACATTATACACTTCGGATTTAAATATAATAAAGTATCATTGTACGAAAATAAATAGTTTAGCAGATTGTATTTGTTCCGCTATTTACATATATACCAAAACTAGCAGTTGCCCGCGACTTCGTTCGCGAGGAAATTTTGACGTGTATGTATGTGTGGGACTGCCTCTGGATGTACTATGCCAAAGCGAATGACAATTAATGCCAATCGAAGCGATTATATTCCCTTAAACTGGCCCTGTTATAAAATCTGTTCCCACACATACAAATACATATGTCTTAACTATATTCTATCTCTATACCAATTTTCAGCTCCAAAACGCCAAGGATTTCATTTATATACTTGCGGTAGCCCTTAGTCCAGATCGTCACAAAAAAAATTGTTAGATAATACACTTGCTAAATTTCAGGCCGGTAGTACAAAAATCAAACTTACATACAAACTCGCGAGAGCCTTTAGAGCTCCCTAATCCGACCCTAATGCAAAATCTGTTCTTAGCAAACCTCTACTCACCATGAACTCCGTCCCTGAAAAAAATCAGGAGAGTAATAAGGACTTTCATACAAACTTGCGAGGGCTCATAAACCACCCTAATCAGGCCCTGTCGCAAAACTAATTCATAGAAGATGTCTACTGACTATAAACTACGTCTCTGCCAAAAATCAAGATTGTAGCACGAAAAATGAAGGACTTTCATACAAACTTGCGAGGGCTCATAAACCACCCCAATCCGGCCCTGTCGCAAAATTAATTCATAACAGACGCTTACTGACAATAAACTACGTCTCTGCCAAAAATCAAGATTGTAGCACGAAAAATGAAGGACTTTCATACAAACTTGTGAGGGCCCTTAGACCACCCTAATCCGGCCCTGTCACAAAATTATTTCATAGCAGACGTCTACTGCCTATAAACTACGTCTCTGCCAAAAATCAAGAGTGTAGCACGAAAAATGAAGGACTTTCATACAAACTTGCGAGGGCCCTTAGACCACCCTAATCCGGCCCTGTCGCAAAATCCGTTCATAGCAGACGTCTACTAACTACATACTACGTCCCTGCCAAAAATCAAGATTGTAGCCCAAAAACTGAAGGACGGTCATACAAACTTGTGAGGGCTCATAGACCACCCTAATCTGGCCCTGTCGCAAAACTAATTTATAGCGGATGTCTACTGACTATTAACTACGTCTCTGCCAAAAATCTAGATTGCAGCACAAAAAAATCAGAACTTTCATACAAACTGGCGAGAGCCCTTAGACCTCCCTAATCCGGCCCTGCCACAAAATCTGTTCTTACCAGGCGTCTACTAACTATAAACTACGTCCCTGCCAAAAATGAAGATTGTGGCACAAAAAATGAAGGACTTTCATACAAACTTGTGAGGGCCCTTAGACCACCCTAATCCGGCCCTGTCGCAAAATTAATTCATAGCAGACGCCCACTGACTATAAAATACGTCTCTGCCAAAAATCAAGATTGTAGCACGAAAAATTAAGGACTTTCATACAAACTTGTGAGGGCCCTTAGACCACCCTAATCCGGCCCTGTCGCAAAATTTATTCATAGCAGACGCCCACTGACTATAAACTACGTCTCTGCCAAAAATCTAGATTGTAGCACAAAAAATGAAGGAGTTTCATACAAACTTGCGAGGGCCCTTAGACCACCCTAATCCGGCCCTTTCGCAAAATCCGTTCTTAGCGGACGTCTACTAACCATAAACTACCTCCCTGCCAAAAATCATCTTTGTACGTCCAGCGGTTTTCGAGATTTCGTGATGAATCAGTGAGTGACCTTTCGCTTTTATAGATATAGATATGCGTAAATTCTAGTGCCTTCTGATTTTAACATGCCATTAAGTAAATATAAATAATGCAACTATTTTCAAAACAACATTCTTGCAACAGAATCGTGTATTTCTAGTTTCAATTCACGTAAATATTTGCGAACTTTTTCAGCACCTTATCTATGACATCACAGTCATACATAACAGATAATATTATTATGTGATTTATTTACGTCTAGATAAAGGACTTATTTTATAAAAACGTTTTTATGAAATACTTTTGAGTAGCCGAATACTTTTTACCCGACTACGGCAAAGCCAAAGGAGGGCCTAAACACTTTAATACCGTGTGACTACGGCTTTTCTTTTTGTTCTATCCTGAAAATCTTGTTTCATACTTTTTCAGCGTCGTTTTTTTTTTGTCGTAGTCGGGTTTTAGTTTTTTACTTTTTTTATAAATTCGTGGTGGTCGTATTTAATCAGAATCACGTCCATCTTTCAAGAAAACTTAATTGATTTTGTAATCTTCGAAGTCTCTCTCTAGAGACAATTACGACTAATAAGGTACACATCTGATTTACCCTTGCTTGCTTACTAAATCGTAAATCTAATCACGACATCATCACGACATACTATTAATTAGTATAAAGTACAACAGTCTAGACATTTTGGGCGGGGCATGGCCTTTCCGAAACAAAAATAAAAGAAAACCGACTGGAATATTTTATCAGCCTGGGGTAATTTAGGAACAGTCACATCATGTCATTTATGTCGTACTAGTGACCCGCCCCGGCTTCGCACGGGTGCAAAAAAGATACTAAAACCTTCCTCCTGAATCACTCTATCTATTAAAAAACCCGCATCAAAATCCGTTGCGTAGTTTTAAAGATTTAAGCATACAAAGGGACATAGGGACAGAGAAAGCGACTGTTTTTACCCGACTGCGGCGAAGCCCAAAAGGAGGGTTATGTGTTTGACGTGTATGTATGCATGTATGTAAGTATGTATGTATGTATGTCCGTTTCTTTGTTCCCTCATAACTCATAAACGGATGAACCGATTTGAATGAAATATACGTCGTTAGATTCGTCTTGATGGCGCGAGTGTTATAGGTTCATTTGAATATTAAATTATGAAAAGAAAAAATGAAAATAGAATGGACCCCGCCTGCTTCCAAGTTTTGTTTAATTTAAAATGTGCTTGTTTTTTGCTTTTCAGTTTTTTCAGTCGGGTTTTCTAGTTTTTTAACTACTTTTTTTTATACTATGTAGTGATAATGGCCGCCATAGACGTTCAAGTAATTTGATCAAACAGGCTAAGTATTCAAACTGTTTGGTCAAATAAAAATACGAAAATTCATATTTCTTCCTTCCATTTGATTTCTCATTTGATCAAATTTTACCAGACAGTCATGCCAATTTAACCAAACTGTTCGAACTAGCCTGTTTGATCAAATTACTTGAACGTCTATGGCGGCCATTACCAAAGAACCATGTAATCGACCTCTGCAGACGGTCAAATATAAAATTCTGAAAACAGAGAAGTGAATAAGCAAATCTGAAACTTAAGATCTGACACTTTAGTGGCCATTTTCATTCAAAGTCATCTAGTTTCAGACAACAAAGGAGAAATATGGCTAACAGGCTTTTACAACCAGCCAAATAGCTACTTTAAGTGAAGGTTGTCGCATTCTAATTTTATACTACCCTAGGCCTAAGTTTCGTGACTGGAATTTAGTCGTTTCAGAACATGAATAACTAAGTTTGATAGTTGAAAAGAGACCGTTCGATAGAGAGTAACATAACATAACAGACCTTTTTATAGACTTATAGAGGACTTTTGGCCGCAGGGAGTGGTGTTCCGTCGCTTCCGCGAGCAAGTGCCACAAGAACGCGCAGTGACCTACCTAGTGCGCTAGTGAAGTGCTACTAACATAGTTTTAAGGCTCTATTATCTAACACAAATTGTATTTTTATTATATTTATGTTAGTCTGTAAGGTATTTATCTATGGGCCTTAGATGCCTGAAAATAAATTGATTATTATTATTTTAACATTCACGCCTGTAATTACCGGAGGTTTAGGCAGAGGTTTATGTACACCAACACCCCGATAATTAATTAAATCTTAAACTAAATAACACTGTCTGAAAGGGGAATTGAATCTAGAACCTTACACACAGCAGTAGCGCTTGCAATCAAGAGATCGACAAATTAAGCAGCTGAAAGAAAGTAGGTACTGTTTTCTATTTTCTAATGTCTTCAAAGTATTACAGTTATTGCAGTTAGTATCAACGTACACACGGCTACACATCAAGCTATACATTTCCAGTTTACCCTGATCTCGCACTGTACGGAAATCCTATACAATGCGAGACCAGCTTATACTGGAAATGTATAGTTTGATGTGTAGCCGTGTGTACATAGTTTTCACATAAACAAGAAATGTACATGTAATTGTAACTACTCACGCCAAACAAATATTTGTGAACCTAAGTATGATTACTTTGGAAAAACCAAGCAATTGTGGATGTTTGTTGAAGACCGCACGTCATCTGGACAATAGCTGATAATATTATTAAACGTACTTCGTTGTTGCAAATATTCGCACTCTGCATTGATGTTTTGTGTTTTTGTATGTTTAAATGTTTTTTTAATGAACTCGTTTTATTTAATTTCGGTTTTGAAACCAGTCTTACCAAGGGGTATCGTATTGCCCAGTATAAACTGGGTTGTGGAGGTCGGATGGGCAGTAGCTCCATGTAAATTACTGGTACTTAAGTATTCAGCTGCATTCAGTTGAAAGCCGAACATGGTTGGGAATAGTCGAAGCAGGTGATGAATTTATTTAATTTCGGAAAATTGTATTTTAAAGCTAACTAGCGGACGTCCCGCGGTTTCACCCGCGTAGATCCCGTTCCCGTGGGAATACAGGGATAAAAAGTAGCCTATGACACTCAGCAATAATGTGGCTTTCTATTGGTGAAAGAATTTTTAAAATCGGTTCGGTAGATCCCGAGATTACCCCTTACAATTTAGCAAATACACAAACTTTACTTCTTTATAATATTATAGTATAGAAGTATAGATATAGATGAATTTTAGGTTTCATACGCTGAGTCTAATGGCGCCGGTAATAGAGAAGTAAGGAACAAGAAGACATGCTGCGCTGATCTCAAATGGATTGGGATAAGAGCAACAGAATGATGATGAGTCGATACGAGCAGGTGAAGCCACTGGTCCATCTAGTATAGCTAATCAAGTTTGATACAATCTCAACAGATTTATAAAATCAATGACTCGGATAACGCCACAATAATTGATCAATCGATATATATAATCCAAATGTCAGCCTAGAATGTTCTCCCGTCGGGGCTGTGGATTATCGAAAGGTTAACGCAGCTCCGACACAAGGGCGAAGAAGGAACATGGGTTCGGTTTTTAGTCAGTAGAAGTCTGACACTCCCCTTCGCTCTGCCAAAGAGCGGGGGGGGGCCGGGTCATTTGATGATTTTCCACCCACCAAAAAAAAAAGCCTAGAATGTTCTTAATGTCTATTTTTAGATCATAACTCACACGTGACTGTGGAAACGGTGTTTTTGCATAAGAAGTAAGACAATAATTCATTGATGCGTGAATCTAATTATTTCCCTAACAATTATAAACGTCGAGATAACAAAACGGGCACACATCGCCTTAAACCGGGTTTAAGAACGTGCAAAGATAGCTGTTGCAACGACCACCGGAGTTTCGTCATTATTCACTTTAGCATTTCGCGAAGGTTAGTATAGATATAGAACAAGCACGATAGTTTCCTGGACTTAAATATGTTTGGGTTCTAGATTTTTCTTTGAAATTTAATCATCACCCTCCTGCCTTCATAAGACCAATCCATAGCACTCTCACAAGGCAAAGGTCCGCTTCTCATAGAGAGAGCAAGAACAATGATCACCACAGATACAATTGGTACACACGGCTACACATCAAGCTATACATTTCCAGTATAAGCTGGTCTCGCATTGAATAGGATTTCCGAACAGTGCGAGATCACCGTAAACTGGAAATGTATAGCATGAAGTGTAGCCGTGTGTACTATCTAGTCGTGTGACCTCCGGACTGTCATAGGTCTCGAGTTCGAAAGCACCTGTGATCTTTCGCCTTCATGTGCGTATTCTATATTTGCTTCGGTAAAGGAAAAGATCGTGAGGAAATCATCATGCCTGAGAGAAATTTCTCAACGGCATGTAAAGCTAAGCCAGAGGCCCATGGGCGGTATAAAATCTGACACCAGGTTAGGTTAACCTAACCATACCATGAAGAAGAAGACCACGGCTACTGAAGGTGGATGGGCGATTCCTGCCCTTATTCGAATATCATTGGGGCAGTTTTCTGAAAGGAATGGAAAGCGTTGGTAAGTCCGGCAGCGAGATGGGCAGACGACATTGTTGCCATTGCGGGGATATCCTGAATGAGGCTGGCACAAGAGCGTGGAGCTTAGCACAAGCAAAGAGGGGCCTATACTTAGCAGTGGGCGAAGTCTGTGGATGATGATGATGAGTTTTCTTCCATATTATTATACATGTCGCAGATTCAACACCGAGGCACAATATTTAGAGTTGACAATTTAGAATAACGCCATCTATCATCGTTTGTCGGAAACGTCAAGCAGTGAGCTTGGGTGAGGTCGATACAGAGCGTGGCAGGTCTGGTTTGACAGCTGTCAGTTGTCATATGTCAAGGGTCTGTTGTCAGTGGTCGGTTGACGTTAACTTTGGACGCATTTGACTTGAGGGACGGGACTTTTTGGTGAGACACGAGTGCGAACGGTCGTTCTGCCCGCCTGCATCGAACTTACCGCGTTTCCGTACTTTAATCCGTTTCCATCGGCTTGATCGTTTGAGATTTTGTTAATTTGTTATCGGAAGTAAATAAATAGGCGGTTGTAACCAGTGTTGAGACTATTATTTCGTACCTCCGCCATGCTGAACTTGGACTCTGACAACGATGAATCGAAATAGTTGAGCTACCTTCGTTATACTTACATAATTCAATCATCCGTCATTTAGGTACACACTTTTCTATCTTTTCATCAAGCCATCCACTTCATTCTCTCGCGCTTCACAGAACTATGCACATTCATATTCAACACTCAACTTCTCATCACATGCTCCTTTAGATTTCCGCTATTATAACTGCCAATCAAATTTAAATCTTCCCTCAAACAGAACAAAACACATTTTGCGAACTCTGCACCTCATTAGTTATTAAACTGAATATATTGCGAATGTAAATAAAAGATATATCGCAATACGAATTCCATATCTATGAACTGCGACCGGGTGTCAATAACAGCTGACCGGTTTGAACTGGATACAGCGTTTCGTATCTAAAACAGACCCAATTATAATATTATCTACTCGTTTCCACACTGTATTCTACATAAAAGTATTGAGGAGTAATCTTTAACCTTGCTTGCACATGTAGACTTTATATTCGTTTGTGTAAGAAATACAGCTCGACAATAGGGGATCGGACAGGGTCAAAATAATATGATTCTGTTTAGTCCGTAAGTTAGATTATCGAAAAATATTGAATACGTGTTTTTTGTTTTATCAAATCAATAAAAAATGACGAAGATAAAACGCGTCAAAGATCTTGGAGTGGGGCTTGAAACGTCACTTGTGTCGTCAAAATGTACTATCATATGACGTCACACGAGTTTTCGAAGCACTGTATCTTCTTCATTTTAAGTTTACGTGAAAAAAGAAAAAATACGTGTCCAATAATTTTTGGAAATCTATCTGACGGACTAATTAATTTTTTTTTGTCCGATCCCCTATTGAATAGCATAGTTCTAAATTAATTTCCTAATTGTCTAGTAGGTCTAAATTTATTCCCGTATATCATAAACTGTAAGCTATATGAATAAATATATCCTCACAGTTGGACACAGTCACACAGGAGGCTTTCTAAGAGGCCGAACTGGTCACATTTCTTCGAATTTTTGTTTCTGCATTTGTTTCCCATGATATTTTCTCTCACTGAAACTACGACTCCAAAATCAGTCAGATCAATCTCTTTTGTACCAAGTGACTTATTTGAATTTCATAATCATCATACTCCTGTACCGTCCCTATCTCAATTTATTTAGAGTCGGTGTAACATGTTTTCTTCTTCCATCCTCACCACAGTCATTTTCAAAACTTTCTTCACGATATTCTCCAACAATTCATTCTCAATAGGGGAAATATCGGACAAAAAAAAACTAATTAGTCCGTCAGATAGATTTCCAAAAAATATTAACCACGTATTTTTTCTTTTTTCACGTAAACAAAAAATGAAGACGATACAGTGCTTTGAAAACTCGTGTGACGTCATATGATAGAGTTATTCCGGTCTGATCCCCTAAAACTGATACCCTAGGGGATCCGTTTTATTATAAATTATTTTCTATTCCGGTCTGATCCCCCGTAAAAGAATCGGATACCCTGACACATTTTTAGGACAGTCAGCAACAAAATATTTGTACACGTTCTATTAGATTAAAAAAAAAGAATAGGTAGTAAAGTCCCACAAACTACCAGGACAACAGAAGTAGGAAGGAGGTATTGGAAATTGGAATCTTCAAATCAAATCCATTTTATGCCTTTATAGTAAAGTCCCACAAACTACCAGGAGAACAGAAATAGGAAGGAGGTATTGGAAATTGGAATCTTCAATTCAAATATATATTATTATGCTTTTATAGTAAAGTCCCACAAACTACCAGGAGAACAGAAGTAGGAAGGAGGTATTGGAAATAGGAATCTAAAAAAGTGAAAATGAAAGAAAAAAAAGTGCATGGTTTTAGAAAGAAATAATATAGATTTGATTTAAAGATTCCAATACCTCCTTCCTACTTATGTTCTCCTGGTAGTTTGTGGGATAATCGTACAATTGTAAGTAATAGAAATAAAAACTGATTATTTGTTCATTAACAACTGTTTTTCGGTTGACTGTACTTCACTTGCACTTGTGTCAAAAAGGGGATCAGAACGGAATGATAAATTACAGGGGATCAGAAAGGAATAAACAAATGAAAAATATTGGCAGTGGATCGGTTTGGGGGATCAGACCGGAACAACTCATATGATAGTACATTTTGTACCTTCAATTGACGTTTCACGCCCCACTCCATGATCTTTGACGCGCTTTATCTTCGTCAATTTTTATTGATTTGATAAAACAAAAAACACGTATCCAATATTTTTCGATAATCTAACTGACGGACTAAACAGAATCATATTTTTTTGAGACAGTCCGATCCCCTATTCTATTGTCTTCAATTTTCGAGTCATAAATTACTGACACTACCTGGTCTATCATGTCGACCTTGTCAAAGCTTTCTATTTGTTGAATTTATGAGCCCTTGTTACCTTGATTTGATACCAAGAGGTACCAAGGTCGTATATTGACCTACTTGCTTGCATGTTTGATATAGCATGCCGAACGTTTGTGTGACCTTTCTAACAGAATCATAATTTCCATTTAGGTACAGGAAAATTGTGGACAAAATATTGTTTAGTTTTGTGTCGATTTTCGGAATTGAGTCATGCCATTTGAATACTAAAGATGTTTTGCTGCAACTTTTCCTTAATACTCTGTATTGATACCAATATTTTTGTTTCTAAGCAATGTATTTTTAAGACAACGCTTTCTGTTAAATATCTAATCTTCTCAATGTAATTTTTAGAGAAGTGTCTCTCAACTGTTAAAGTATTAATTGAGTAGAATTAGAAATTAGCTAGGCAGGTACATTTGAAGGACTTTCGAAGGCTGACCTTCGGAAAGTCCTTAAAAAATGAATGGTGAATTGTTTTCACCTGTTCTTTTATCTCGTTTTCCCACGTGAAAAATAAAAGTATAGGCAGGTTTTATTGAAAGCTTTGTTAGCCTTGACAACACACTCGATCAATAAGTTAACAGGAGCCATCAAGTATCAAGTTTGATCTAATAGCGGTATGACGTCAAACCTTCTCTGAGATCCTTGATTGGACGAAACTGTTTGTTTTTTATTTTGAAGATGTTCGGCTCTGAATATTTTAGTGCTGTAGTCTGATGCTTGTTTTTCAGTAACGCTAACTAGGATTACTAATTAAAAATTTTAAATTTTTTATTTAGTTTTAGTTAAGTAAATTGTAAGCTGCTGGGAGTTGTATGCCGAACGAGCTGTGGGCCCTAAAGCTTAGGATTGGTGCCTTGAAACAGTGGCACGGAGGAAGGAGATGGACGGGAGGAACTGGATGTATTTCTTGAGAATTGGTAAGAAGGTGCACAGAATCGTGAGCGTTGGAAGGAATGGAGGGAGGCATTTGCCCAGCAGTGGGAGAATATAGGTTAGCTATGTTATAGTTGTTTCGTCTTAAAAGAATTTTAATTATCTTTAAATTAATTACGGCAAATAAAACTAATGTTAAATACGCATAAAACTAATGTTTTCCCCTGTCTTTAGTTCTTTACCATTCCCACCTGAACAACAAATCCTACAAGGCTTTATTACTAAAAGCTCCACTCGACTTGACACACGATCAATAAATTGACTGAGCTATCCAGTCTCATCCATCAAGTTCGATTTAATATCTGTATGACGTCAAACCTTCCACGGTCCTTGAACCAATATGCTAATAGACTTTTTTCCCTCGACATGCAGTAGGTAAAAAGAAAAAGGTGATATGGTTTTTATGGCATGTTTTTGCGGTTACTCCGTAAATTCTGTGAGGCATGACTCATATAGTTATAACTTTGTTATATCATACTTAGAAAGATATTATTTATAAGGCAATGTTCTAGTAAGAAAGGAGGTGTCTCACGAGATGACGAGAAACAGAGAGGTATGGAAGAAGACATGCTGCGCCGACCTGGGATAAGGGCCAGAGAATGATGATGTTCTAGTAAGGTTGCATTGTCTCCGTAGGGATTAGTCTAAGCCAGGGATGGCGAACCTTTATGGAACAACGTGCCATTTTTTCCAAAGAAATGTTTATTGAGACTACACGTGCCGTCAAATAATATTGCTTAGTCATTTTTGGCAGATAATTAACCTAATATTTTCAACTAAAAGCTCTTTCTTTGCTACAAAAAAGAAAAACTTGACCTATGTCGTAATAAATGTTTTTATTCTAGATGTACCTACAACTTGGTCTATCAAACGGTTTCTAATCGAATTTATTATTGTAAAAATTCCGTGGCGTGCCTAAAATATTCTGCAGCGTGCCATCAATGGCACGCGTGACGCGTGCCACTGGTTCGCCATCCCTGGTCTAAGCTCTCTAAGTATTAAAATCTTAGTATCTTATTGTCAATATTATCACTTGCTCCGGTGAAGGGAAACATCGTGAAGAAACCAGCATGCCTTTTTTTTTGGTGTGTTGAAAACCATCGAATAACCCCCCCCCCCCCCCCCCCCCCGCTCTTGGGCAGAGCGAAGGGAAGTGTCAGACTTCTACTGACTAAAAACCAAACCCATGTTCCTTCTTCGCCCTTGTGTCGGAGCCGCGTTACCTTTCGATAATCCACAGCCCCGACGGGAAACCAGCATGCCTAAGAGACATTTCTCGGCGGCATGTAATGCCTTGTCAGAGGACCATGAGCGGCATAAAAACTATGACACAGGTAAGGCACTAACCACTCCACACGATAAAGAAGCAGATTGTGAATTGACATAACATCGCCAGTGATACCCGAAAGGTTAAGCATAGCTAAAGCACACCCACATTTCGCTGGTTATGCTTAAGTCCCATGTATAATTACCGGCACGGTCCTTGAGCGCTCGGCGGAAGAGTGGGGATCGCTGTGCGCATCGTACACTTTATGACAAATAAAACACACACCCGTTTATTATTTATTGGTCGTGAGGTAAGTGCAGCAGGAGTAATGAACAAATCCCGAGTGACGGCCATGACGCGATGCGCTACGGACCAATCACTGCACTTTCCCCGCCCCGCGTCTCACTTCATACCACCAAAGGGACCCAATAACTCACTTTTGCGTCAGCGCTCAAGAATCGTGCCGATGATAATAATAGGGAGCAAACCTATTGCCATCAAGCGGACTCAAATCCCTCCGTGGCTGCTTTGAATGACAAATTCCTAATGGTAAAACCCATTACGACTTTGCCCGGCCCCATGCTCAGCATTCGCCACTAAACCAATGAGGCAGTATTTCCTATGACTTTACTTAGCCTTATGCTTAGCCTGTTTCTTTAGACACTTGAGGTGGCCTTTAGAAGCTAGATTAAAATTAGCGAGGATCAAGTAAAGTTGTGTGCAATTGGAGGAGTTTATCCCAGCTGTGGACTACTGTAGGCTGATGATGAAGCCTATGTCCACTGTTGGTTGGAAAACCAAATACATAAACTCTACACTACTCTACAGCTAATCTAGTTGTGTTTATTTGGAAAGCGTGACCAAATAATCATTACAACGTGCATTTTGTTGATTGTTTCTGACGTCAAATTGTTTCATAACATATGTATAATCAATGGCCTCTGTCTCGTGAGTGACGATGCGAATAAAAGAGAATATTATAAAATGCAGTAATTGCTTGGGATCGGCTTTGTTTTTTAATGAAAATACTGTCGAAATGAATGTGACGAGTGGATAGCACCTCTTATAGGCCTCAGCTTCCTATGTCCCTGTTATTATGTAGGTACTAGGTTTTTGTATCCATATTCATAATTTTATTATGCATAAAGAATGTTACTTAAAATTGTTTGAATCTTCATTACAAAGCAAAAAATTGCGAGAGCTATTATAAGATAGTCAATTGGTACTCCAACATAGTATGTCAGTTTAGCCACCCATGTCTACACTGAAAAAAAAATATTGTTAAGTTAATCAAGATGCCCTCGGTTAAAAAAAAAATGGTTGGATTTACTAGAAATTGGTTATTTTGACAAAAGCACTACAGAAGCACATTGTTTAGTGTAACAAAACCAATTTTGTTACAATAACTAGTGTACATCTAGTTGGATTCAAGAAAATTACATGTTATAGTTACAAAACAGACACGGGTAATTTTTATTTTGTTAATTTTACTATAAAAGTATCAGCTTAAAGAAACAGTTACTAGATCATTTGTTAGAATTACTAATATTCTATTCTTTAAATTAAACTCAAATGCCTTTTACGAAACAGTTACTATATAATTTGTTTGAATTACTATTACTCTATTATTTAAATGCAACTCAAATGCCTTTAGTATTATTAACCAAAGTTTTTGTAAAAATGACTATTAAGTAGTTACTAGAAATTCTATGTTCTAATGATTGATCAAATACCACAAAATTCAAGTAAGTTTAATAAAACTGTATTGGTTCATTTTAATAATAACATTAAACGCTATTACTTAGGTTAAACTAACAAATAACATAATTTAAATTAACCTATTCTAATAGTAAAGGAATACACAGCTTTTAGTAAGATGAATCTTTGTTAAATTAACATAGTTGTTGCATGATTTGACGAATTTAAGTCGTAAAAAATGTTTTACCTTTTTTATTCAAGTTAACAAAATCATTTCTGTAATATTTACAGTGAATGTCGTTCAAACTTACCAAATAACTAAGGTTAGTGTAACAAATCCGTTCAGCAAAAGCAACAACACAGTTTTGATAAACTGAACTGAATATATTTGTTAAAAATACATATTGCTAATGATAAAATTAACCAATGATTAAGTTGAATTTATCTTGGTAAAATTTAATTAATCGTTGCTTGTCATAACAGCTATTTGTCATTGAAAACAACCGATATGGTTTGATTAATATAACGGCATCGATTGATTCGTGAAAACTACAAGATAACTTATTTATGGTTTAATCTAACAAAAAGACATAGTTTCAAATGACAAATCACTATTATTCAAACTAACAAAATCAATTATTTAATATTTACAGTGAATTTAGTTCAAACTTACCAAATAACTAAGGTTAGGGTAACAAATCCGTTCGGCAAAAACAACAACACAGTTTTAATAAACTGAACCGAATATATTTGTTAGAAATACATATTGCTAATGATAAAATTAACCAATGATTAAGTTGAAATTATCTTGGTAAAATTTACTTAATCGTTGCTTGTCATAACAGCTATTTGTCATTGAAAACAACCGATATGGTTTGATTAATATAACGGCATCGATTGATTCGTGAAAACTACAAGATAACTTATTTATGGTTTAATCTAACAAAAAGACATAGTTTCAAATGACAAATCACTATTATTCAAACTAACAAAATCAATTATTTAATATTTACAGTGAATTTAGTTCAAACTTACCAAATAACTAAGGTTAGGGTAACAAATCCGTTCGGCAAAAACAACAACACAGTTTTAATAAACTGAACCGAATATATTTGTTAGAAATACATATTGCTAATGATAAAATTAACCAATGATTAAGTTGAATTTATCTTGGTAAAATTTACTTAATCGTTGCTTGTCATAACAGCTATTTGTCATTGAAAACAACCGATATGGTTTGATTAATATAACGGCATCGATTGATTCGTGAAAACTACAAGATAACTTATTTATGGTTTAATCTAACAAATGGACATAGTTTCAAATGACAAATCACTATTATTCAAACTAACAAAATCAATTATTTAATATTTACAGTGAATATAGTTCAAACTTACCAAATAACTAAGGTTAGGGTAACAAATCCGTTCGGCAAAAACAACAACACAGTTTTAATAAACTGAACCGAATATATTTGTTAGAAATACATATTGCTAATGATAAAATTAACCAATGATTAAGTTGAATTTATCTTGGTAAAATTTACTTAATCGTTGCTTGTCATAACAGCTATTTGTCATTGAAAACAACCAATATGGTTTGATTAATATAACGGCATCGATTGATTCGTGAAAACTACAAGATAACTTATTTATGGTTTAATCTAACAAATGGACATAGTTTCAAATGACAAATCACTATTATTCAAACTAACAAAATCAATTATTTAATATTTACAGTGAATATAGTTCAAACTTACCAAATAACTAAGGTTAGGGTAACAAATCCGTTCGGCAAAAATAACAACATAGTTTTGATAAACTGAACCGAATATATTTGTTAGAAATACATATTGCTAATGATAAAATTAACCAATGATTAAGTTGAATTTATCTTGGTAAAATTTACTTAATCGTTGCTTGTCATAACAGCTATTTGTCATTGAAAACAACCGATATGGTTTGATTAATATAACGGCATCGATTGATTCGTGAAAACTACAAGATAACTTATTTATTGCTTAATCTAAGAAATGGACATAGTTTCAAATGACAAATCACTATTGTTCAAACTAACAAAATCAATTATGTAATATTTACAGTGAATATAGTTCAAACTTACCAAATAACTAAGGTTAGTGTAACAAATCCGTTCAGCAAAAGCAACAACACAGTTTTGATAAACTGAACTGAATATATTTGTTAAAAATACATATTGCCAATGATAAAATTAACCAATGATTAAGTTGAATTTATCTTGGTAAAATTTACTTAATCGTTGCTTGTCATAACAGCTATTTGTCATTGAAAACAACCGATATGGTTTGATTAATATAATGGCATCGATTGATTCGTGAAAACTACAAGATAACTTATTTATTGCTTAATCTAACAAATGGACATAGTTTCAAATGACAAATCACTATTATTCAAACTAACAAAATCAATTATTTAATATTTACAGTGAATATAGTTTCAAACTTACCAAATAACTAAGGTTAGGGTAAGAAACAGAAAGAAAGGTTCGAGAAAGAAACAGAATATCGCAATGCCGACAATTTGTTGGCATTTGAAAATAATAAACATTACCAGGCAAATCGTCGTGCTGTGCTGTTTACGTTTATTTGGTTCACCTTTTCGTGGAGTATTTGAGTTCAAAGTAAATAAAGAAATGAGCAAAGGTAAGTTATATTGTTTCTTTACTTGTTTAAAGAATGGTTACGCGTTTCATACCTACATGTACATGTTGGATAATTACGAGAGCAACTTGAAAATGTGATTTTTTGTTTGTTGAGATATCTTAACGATTTTGTTTCAAATGAAAGGTCTAGGTCTGAAACCATTTTATCCAAAGAATCATGTAAATCGGTCCACGCGTTTAGTAGATAATTAAGAATTAGTATTGTGAAAATGTAAACAACCAGAATTTTTGATGTTTTTGTTCTACGAACTTTTCAATTAAGTAATGCAAAATGTGAAAATATCATTAATGTAAGTTTATGATGATTATTGTGATTTTACTGCATTTTTTATTTTATATTATTTTTCAGGACATTGTATAATCATACCGGAGAGTGACGTAAGTAGTGAGGAAAATGAGTCAATCCATTCTGCTGATGAAATAAAGAATATCGAAACTTCTATCGTGCTACAGTCACTGCTACCGGCATCTACTACGTTGGATCCAGATGCATCGACTCCAGAATTAGATTCAAATGCCTCCGCTCCAGATTTATCTATTGATATGTCATCAAAAGAAATGAAGGACAAGGGAATCCTGCCAAGCTCAGTACAAAGTATGGAAGATGACAAGATTCATGAATGTTATTCTTTTTTAATGTCAATGGCGAAACCTTTGTGCAAATTAGACAACAAAAGACGCTATGATTGTATGCATAAAATAGTTCACATTATCATGGATAGCACTCGGGAACATCAAGCTCAAGCGCAATACCAACAGCCGTAATGTTCATTTATTCTAAGGCGCATTGTATGTCATAACATGTTTATCATTTTTTATAGACCAAACTTAAGGCCAAAAATTCAAACGCTTCTCGATTGTAAAATGCCGCGTCGTGTCAAAGTCATTTTTCATTTAATAAACTTTGTTGCCTTACCTTCATGGCAATTGTTAAATGGGCAGCCAAAGGTGTTGGAATTTTTTCCATTTCTAGAGTACATTTCATCCATACACAATAAAAATCAGTGAATGTAAGTTGTTCTTGCTGTAAGCGTTTGGCGAGGATTCGAGCCGGGAACCGAAGGGAAGAATCTTAGTTCAACCACACAGCCACACTACAACAGGAAGCTACATTCAAAATCTCATACTTCTTGGATTTCTGCTGAAGGCTTGGCTGTGTGTGATAAATGATAATTATATATCAGTCCGTGATTAACGTAAGCAAGGAATTTTTATACCTACCTACTTTTATAGGTACTATACTACGTTAGTATAAAATTTCCTTGAACGTAAGAGCTTTAATCATATTTTAAAGAATGGTATTGGGTAGGTAGTGTAGATCAGATACCTATCTAGGAAGGGTTTCAAATGAAGCTGTTTCGAAATAACCAATATAATTTTGTTAAGTCGACCAAATTACCTTGGTAAGAACGTAGGTGCATACTGGCCTAGGAGTAATAGGTAGGTACCTACTTACTTACTTTTGGCGTTGTGCAGTTGTGCGTTAGTTGTGTGTTAGTTAGTCGGACAGTAATTTAAAACTTTTAGAGGAAAATGGGCAGGTATGTACCTCCTAGGAAGGGTTTCAAATATAGGTATAAGCTGTTTTAAAATAACCAGTATAATTTTGTTAATTCAACCTAGTACGTGCTAGCTAGTACCTTGGTAAGTAGGTCGGTGCCTGCTGGTCTAGCTAGGTACCTACCTACTTAAATACTTTTAGCTTAGGCTGTGCGTTGATTGTCAGTCAATCAGTAACGGAGTTTTGTTTATAGGTATTACGGTTTCAAATGAGAGAGGAAACCCAGTAGGTAAGCAAGTAGGTACTTTGTAATACCTAGACACAGTAAGCTGTAGGTAGATATAGATACATAATTATGTGTATTTTTTTAAATATCGCTGTTGGTTAAGATGGCGAATTATCAGTAGATGGAAAGTTCTGTAGTTATAAGAGTTATAGGTTTTTCGTTGTGTCGGTGAAAAGGCTTGTCGGTCGTCGAAGGAGTCATCGATGAAAGCTTCTATCGATGAAACGGAACTACCCATGTTGTACTTAAGTAGTACTGGTTATTCGAGTTTAGCCACTACATGTTAATGCGCAACAATAATTGCGGCCTGGTGTGGCGCGATGTTGATGTCGTAGTGTTTGTTTATTTTACCAAATAGTGATATAATATTCCTCGTAATATGGAAATTAGTTTATTGTTTGTGTTTAAAAATACATAGACAGTAAAATACAGTGAAATTGTGCAATAGGTACCTACTTCATGTGAAATGTTTGTCTCACGCGCCGGGTCAACGCTCTTTGGCGGGAAATCGACAAGCGAAGGGGTCGCTTGTTTTGATTTCTTGTGCTACTCAGAACACTCCAAGTAAGTACCTCAGGGTCTTAAAACAAAGATTATTATAGTCTAGTTTAATTATAAATAGGTTTTATTGACCCAAACTACAAAATTATTGGTAAAAACTTAGTTACATTAAACATTTTACTGATATTTTACCACATTCTCAAGTTTACATTTTTTTTTACGTAGGTACTTAGAACTAGTTGTTGGAATCTTGTTTTCACATATGTCGATTCTCTATAGTTCAAGCTATACACACGTATTTTTTATTTTGGTGTAGATGCATTAGTTTACGAGATACCTAATAACCTTTTAAGTCGGGGCGCCGGCGCGGTATACCTACGCGCGGGCCGTGGGGGCCGCGTTACGAATAAGGAGACGCGGGAGCGGGCGCGTGGCGAGGGAGTGGTTAGAGTACCTACCTACTAATTAGGTCAGTTAGTAATAAAATCTATGGTGATCTCAGGCAAGGTGGAAAGAAAGTGGTCGTGAGCAGTCACCCACCTGCCATGCCTGTCACACTCACAACTAGCCACAAGTGGTAGGTAGGTACCTAACTAACTACCGAACATCAGGTGAAGTGGAGTGACCACTCGGCATCCGATACCTACTTCGATCATCTTATAGGTACCTACTATGTCCCACGGTGGGAACCGCTCAGAATCTGGTGGGACTCCCAATAGATTCTGAGCGGTTACCTAGATAGGTATGATGGCCGACGTAAATCTCAAATCCAAGAGTTACCTAATCGCTCAATCGTCTGGTGGGCCATTAAAACTAACCGCTAAACAGGAGGTACCTAGGCAATCAAAGGTAAACGATCAGCATCAGGTGGGCTATCTACTTCAATCTGCAGAACACCAGAATTTGGTGCCATGAAGTTCAATCTAGACTAATCTAAAGTGTAATGTAGTAGTCCCTACAGAAAGTTCTAGATACCTAGAGTTAGAGCGGCGCGTTGTAGCACTTGTAGCCTACTACAACGTGTCTCTCTTTTTAACACGTAATACTATCTCGCACTTGCAACGCTAGGGCTGTCAACTCGTATTTTTGCCCGAAGATCAATTTCTAAGCAAATCTTTAAAGTGCAAAAATATCTGGACAACATTTATTGATTGTGGTAGAAAATAGGTTCTACGAGTATCTATTTGGTCATTGTCTATTGGGTGTGTCGATCGGTAACTTCACTCACTACTCAGTAACTTGTTGGAACTCATGGAGTACGGTGCATATTTTTGTGTATGAAAAAGAGAAAATGGTCAAGGTAACTTTGCCCAGCTAGTTGGGTAGGAAACCTTTCATGGTATCGTTATAATTTCTAAAGTAGTAAATGCCATTATTGCCAAAATTCGTGTATTTGACTACAAGTTATCTGTTTAAAGGCCATAATTGCGCAAAAAATCAATGTAGGTAATGTTGGTAAAAAGTCCAGATAACTTTGCTCGCCATCAAAATGAATAAAATAGGAACTTAATCCCATTGAAAAATTATATAAAAACTGAAATTATTCGAAAAAACGTTGGCAAAGTTGGCATGTTTCACGATACTACCTACTTATTCATCTGTGACGTGTGTGCGTGACGTAATACATACATTACCAGGTAGGTAGGTATCTAGTTATGTTATGTATGTTATTATATATTAGGTTATGTATGTTAATAGATAAATCGATCTTTTAGACCTCGACTTTTTGTGAATCGATTCATAAGGTTACGATTCGAATCGATTTAAAAATAAATATTTTTCGGAATCGCCATCCCTAGCTCGCGGCCGACCGACCCCGCCCTTGGCGGGGGCAGCGCGCGCGCTTCCGCTTCCGTCCGCGCTCGTCTTGTCTTGTCTTGCACAGTGCAGAGTGGACTGTGCAATGTGCATGTGCAATGTGCAATTGTGCATCATTCTATTCATTCTTTTGTGAGACAGCGTTCGGGGTGCTTGCACTGTAAGTTTGCGTTCGTGAAAAACGACTAGTAGTTTGCGCTGTGAGTTTGTGATGTTTGCAGAAATGCAAATCGACGATTTATTAGAAGCGTGGGAGGTGTCGCAAGACACTATAAAAGTGTTCCGCGGTAAGTACTTTCCTACCTCTGAATTATTGTGTCTAGTCCGTAAGGCAGGTAAGTATCTCTATTCATCTAGGTGCAAGGCATTTCTTTCTTGATTTAGGTACTAACTGTTGTATGTAGGTAGGGTAGGTGGGTAGGTAGGTAAGGTACCTTAAGGCCCTGGAGGAACCTATTGGTTTACCGATAAATATAGTTGTACCTACAATTTTAGTTATGTTATAAATACTATTGCTTCAGTAGTTTTATTTCTAGATGAATCTATTCGTCTTATAGGTAAGTAGCCGGCAGATCTTGGCGGGGTTGGCGGGTCTGAAGTGAACCGTTTTTTGCGAAATTGGCCAATGACTGACTAACGGAAGCCGATTACTACATACCTATATTATGTAATCTTACGATGGAAGATTCGCCAAACGGCTAACCTCAGACCCGCCTTGATCTGCCGGCCGTATTGTACCTAGCAGGTGCCTTCCTTATTATCCGCGCGAGATGAGAATGGGATGCGACTTTTTGGACTGAGACGCACGCGGTCGGAGTAGATAGGTACAGCAAACCGTGTGCAGACTGCCGTAATTTTGAAGCCTAAAGACAGCCAACATATTGATAGCGTAATAGTGTTTAGTGATAGTGTGTGTGTTTTATTGAATTTACAAACTATTACGCAACCGCCATTTTGAACTTTCAAACTGACTTGGGGACCTGTTGGGGACCTAAAATGGTCGCTTTAGCGGAATCATAATAGGTAGTAGGATATAATTGTTTTTTTTTTTCATTTTAACGTGATTCGTAAGTGTCGCTGCGTTGCAATAAATATTTACAAGTCAAAAACTCAATGAGGAGGAGGCTGAATTTTTTGAGTGTAAAATATGTTTATTGTTTTTCAGAAAACCACATCGATGCCTCATGCCTGGACGGTTTGGGGGAAGAAGAGTTAAACATCCTTATTCCGCAAAGCAGGTTAAGGGACAAAATAAAATTTAAAATGGGATTTAAAAAATATAAGGAAGAACTGGAAGCTGTGACTTCGGTGAGTACCTACCTACCTAGGGTTATATCTATTAAATTTAAAGTTCTTTACCGAAAGAACTAGTAGATCTAAAACTATTTCAATTTTATAAAGAAGGAAAGTCTAGCAAATTGTTATAAAAAAGAGGGATGTAATGGCTCAGTTGTAATATTGTTGTTTTCAAAAAGGTAAATTAAGAAGGCTACCTGCCAGAAGTAACATCTTTTAAATAACTTGTTTTTTAAAGTGTTTTAGAGTTGGTATTCTAATAAATATCTTGTATTTTCAATGTTATTAGTATAGTACCTACTAGTCCTACTACCTAGTGGATGCTATTTTTCTAAAATATTTTAAATTATGTGATAGTGTTATTATTTTGGCTAGCTATTAAGATAACATCTGTAGCAATGAAATAATAATATTAACCAAAATGCTGTCAAATGAAACCGAACTGATACCAGGTACATATTCACTATCATAATTAATTGGCAGGCAGGTATAGGTTACTCTCCAGAAAGTATTATTTACCTACCTACGCTGTGATAATAGTAGCGAATAGCTTATTCAACCATCACTCTAGCCTTTTTTTTTTTTTTTTTCGGATGGGAAATCATCAAATGACCCCTCCCCCTCTGGGCGGAGCGGGAGGGAGTGTCAGACTTTTACTGACTAAAAACCATCCATGTTCCTTCCTTTGCCTTTTGCGTTCCAGGGCCACGGTATCTCTTTCGAACAGTCCCGCGACATCACTCTAGCCTGAAACTAAAATTTACATATTTCATATTACAGAATAGTGGGTCTTTGGATACACTTTCAACCTCCTCATTAGAACTGTTTTCTGATGACAATGAAAACAGTTGCAGAATTGGAAGCAAGGTACCATCTATGCAGATTTTCCTTTTCTTCTACTTAGGTACTACCTACCTAGATTTTACGAAACAGCTCAGAGACATACCTACCGACTATTCTTGGCAAATTCGAGTTTCAGGAAATCTAGAAGAATTAGAACCAATATTTACTAAATCAACCAATATTTACTAAATATTTACGTTACACTATTCTGTTAATGTTACTTTGTTTTCTAGTTAAATTTACAAGAATTATTAAATCAAAGTATGCAGGGCCGTCAAGCATTGGCAGCCATAACAAATAATAAGCTTGATTCAAGCTCACGCTGCAATTTAGTACAGGCAATTGTAGAATACTACATAAAAAAATATGCCAAAATGACAAAATTTGATTTCGAAGCAATCGCAACAGAGGTCGTACGAATATGCCCAAACGAATGCAAGGTTTAAATTTAATATTTTTATTATTACTAGTAGTAAGACTAGTGTTGTGAGTATAATATTGTTAATGTAGTTGTAGAAGTTAGTAGTGTTAGTACATATATTTAAGTATGGTCTGTAATAAATGTACCTAGATGAACATTTCTGGTTTTTAAAGTTAAATATTTCTAAAAGTAGTATTGATTATGCATTATAAAAATCTGTTAATATACAGTTTTCTTCAACCAAATATAGTTTGCCTGCAAATAAAGACCAATATAAAAGCCAACCACAGTTATTTCAGTAAACAATTTATACACTCATTGTCCTTATTTAGTCAAAATAAATTTGTATGTAAATCAAACCAGTTTAAACAACAATATTTTTGGTCGATTAGTAATCCGTGAAACCGGGCCTTAGCCATTTCTTTATTAAATCCTGAAATAATGGTAATTGAATATCTGAAATTGTTTATCTACTAGTAAAGTACCTATAGTAGTATCTAGTGTTAGTAGGGCTCGTCCGGCGTCGTTCGGTATTATGTGAAATCAATGCATATATTGTTTCAGGAAACCTATTATGTTCCCAGTAGAACTGTGGGCCCCAAAAACACAATGCCAGCAAAAGGGAAACTTGTAGACAGGTATTACAATCAACTGAGAAACCTTAGAGTAGCTGGGGTGCTACCGAAAAAACGAAAACTTAGTTGTCCGGAATCGAACGAAAATGAAACCACGGAAAATGGTAGATATATTAATTAATCATAAAGTTTTTTTGCAGGGTGACGAAATATTTATTACCTGAGTAAAGTTACGGAAAAGCGAGTAGCTGGCTGAAATAATGCAAGCACAATATTTTTATTATCTATTAATAATAATAATGTGCTGTGTGTAACTTAATTATCTCTTACTTGATCTTGTTCTAGTTGTTGTGTTACATTATAATGGCACCACTTGTACTTTCAATGAATGACTTTTGCTACAAGGTAACCTATGTGGAGCCAACAACCTAAGTGGTCTCAAAAGTTACAAACATAGTCCTGAGTTTGTGACTTTGGGTAGGGTCAAAGCTACAATTTGTACTGCACTGAAAGATTTCTTGTTTTTTACAGATTCTGATTGCGAAATGGAATGGTTAAAATACAACCGCGACCCCTGGCCGTTAGTTGAAACAAAATGGAAAGCGTCATGCGCCTATAGGAAAAACACAACATATAACAGCAATAAAACTTTAGCCACAATGGTCAATGAATGGCCGTGCCTGAAAACCACCAACGGGCATCGACTGGTAAGTCGTGTATTTGTTACTAGACCAGTGCCTGGTGAAGGCTCAGTATCATTCTTCCTGGAAATTATAGAGGAGACCTATGTCCAGCTGTGGCAGTAACCAGACTGATGTCTATCTAGATTAAAACTGTCTTTAAACCAACCAGGATGTTTGATTTAACTTGTATTTTTTGGTTTAAAATGTAGGTATACTGAGGTATACAATATATTTTTGATTTTTGAAGTGAAAAGTTCTTTAGGCGGGCTCGGCACCGGCACTGAAAGCATATTTTGAGATGGGATGAAACCATCGACATCCGACGTACTTCTTTTTTTTTCACTTCTGTCGGCACTAATTATTTATAATTTACAGATTGAAATCGACTTTGAATATTTATACCCAGAGAAAAGTTCAAAGCTATTTGAAAAATGGGGCACATTTCAAAACAAAGCCATACATTTGATGGAGGCAGATTCTGCAATCCCAAATGATCTGCGAGAACACTTCAAAGAAGACGATAATGAAAGTAAGTATTTACCTTTAGTAAGTTTAGTAAGTATTTACCTTTTTTTAAATGATAGTCTCTGTAGATAGTCCCTCTATCTACAGAGAGCAAATAAACTTGGTCCCGATTAGAATATATTTGAGGTGCATTTGGCTTTGTTGCATTACGGATTGGACACAACAAAATTTACATTATGTATATGTTATTAAAATTCCCTTTTTTGAAAAGGAAATATAAAAAGAGGTAATCGCGATTAGTAGATTTTCGTGTAGGGAACAAAAAAGATACCCATGCGAAGCCGGGGCGAAATGCTAGACTAATAAAAATACAAAAAAATATTGTTATAGTAGCTGCTAAGGTATCTAGTACCTATCTTACTTACCTTACAACTCTTAATTGCTCCTTGTCTAATTTATTTTATTTGTTTCAGATGTCCGTGATTTAACACTGTGCGATGGCTTACAAAATTAAACCGACATCAAAAATAATGGGAGCAAACAAAAAAAAATTTTATAAAGTATCCATTGCGGAATCAACACAATCATTCTTAACACAAGTGAAAGTAAGTTAATAATTTAACAGTACCTACCTACCTTCCTACTTATATACCTACTTCATTTTAATAGTACAATATCACAATCGGTCTAGTATATAAAATAGCTTGGCATGAGTGATTGACTGACGTACAACGCACAGCCTTTTTTTTTTTTTTTTTGGTGGGTGGAAAATCATCGAATGACCCCCCCCGCTCTTGGGCAGAGCGAAGGGGAGTGTCAGACTTCTACTGACTAAAAACCAAACCCATGTTCCTTCTTCTTCGCCCTTGTGTCGGAGCCGCGGTAACCTTTCGATATCCACAGCCCCGACGGGCGTCGGCCCTTGCGGGCCCCTCCTTGCTGACATCTCTTTGAGGCGCGCGTGGAACACGTACGCGCCGCCGACACGGTCTGTTGCCGTCATGACGACGGCCGTGGTTCAGGCTGTGCTGTTCCATATATTATAAGACCCTTATATCTTACTAAGATGTGCTAAGCAAGTATTTCCTGAAATTCAAACCCTAAACGGGACAGCGGAGTTTACAGTTTGTATGAAAATAGCTTCAGGCAAACATAGTCCAGATAATATTTAGTTTCACGCTAACTTACCTTTATTATTTGGTTTTAGAATTATGCTGACATCGAAGAGGAGCTAGTAAACCGAAGAAAAGCATACGACAAAAAGGGGTTAACCTGTCAACCTATTATCATAAGCGTAGGAGAAGTATTTTACGTCTGTATAGATGACATTAAGTACAGCTTTGATTCTGTCTTAAAAGCAATCGACGTCTGCTTTAAATGCTTTATGGTTTTGAATCTTTCCTACCCCAAGGAATGCGAACAAGTATGGTTGTTTATCCAACAATACTTTTACGAAATCCAACTAAATTGCGACAAAAAATTCGGTCAAGTTTCAAATTTTATAAAACAACTGCAGGAGTAAACTCCAACCGATAAATTAGTGACTACGAAGCCTATCAGTTGTTTTGTACAATGTGGCGTTGTTTTTCTTGTGTCAGTCAGTTTGACACTATCAAAGGACTTTTTCTTCATTTGAAAGTAATACACAGTTTATCAGCAGATTCCACTTATTGTTGTCATCAAAATAATTGTAGCAGAAAATGTACTAATGCTAAAAGTTTTAGAAAACACTTAGGCACACATTCCTCCGATGAACCTCAAATGCAAGATATTGTTTCTACGCTAAGTGACATTCATGTGAACGTAATTCCATCTGCTAAGACCGTAAGTCTTCCCGAAAACAGTATAATAGATAATATTAACAAAGAAAGTTTGAATACCTCTTTAGAATACTTAGCAACATGGTTATACGGTCATAGTGAACTGAATAGAAAAACCGCCAATGATATTCTTGTACATATAACACAACATGTTACCCAACCAATTGGGTCGATTTTATCTGAACAAGTTTTGCCCTTTGCTGAAAAGTCTGTAAAGTCTAGTCTGGACGAAATTTCCAAATTATGCAATAATCCATTTAATAATATGACTGAGCATAATCTTTTTAAATACTTGAAGGATAAGAAACGTTTTGTTTTCCCACGAACTTTTGTTATCGATGATTCTATAAACATAGCTCATACAAACTCAACAGTGCGTCTAATTCCTAAAAAAAGAACTGGCGTTATTTTACCGCTTGCGAAAGCTCTCAAACAGTTTTTTGAAAAGCCAGGTATGTTTAGTGTTGTAACTGACTATATGCAGGAATTAAATTTGGATACAAGCTCGTCTATTTCTAATATAATACAGTCAACTTATTGGAAAGATAAAATCCGTGATCATTTTGGATCAAAAGATGTAATAATTCCGTTGTTTATTTACTTTGACGACTTTGAATGCGGAAACGCATTAGGAAGTCACGCTGGAAGCCAGTCCATCGCAGCAACCTATTGTCAAATAGCTTGTCTTCCGCCGCAGTACTCTGCTATGTTAGAAAATATATTTGTTACAATGCTACACTATTCTTCTGACAAGTCTTTTGGCAATGGGACCATCTTTCGTGAACTTGTAAAAGATTTAAATCATTTGGACCGTGAAGGTGTAAATATTAAAAGTCCAAATGGTTCGGTCAAATTGTATTTTAAGCTGGCATTAATTGTAGGTGACAATCTCGGATTAAATACTGCTCTAGGTTTCAGTAAATCTTTTTCAAGCAACTATTATTGTAGAATTTGCAAAGGGCATAAAAGTTCCATGAATACAGAAAGTAAACAAAATTATCATTTATTGCGCACTCGAGAAAATTATGAGAATGACGTCCATTTAAATGACCCACGCAATACAGGTATTCGCGAGGAATGTGTGTTTAACTCACTTTCTTCATTTCACGTAGTAGAAAACACAAGTGTTGATATTATGCATGATATCTTTGAAGGGGTTTGTCATTACGACTTAAGTCATATAATCTTATATTACATTGATAATGTTAAGTTTTTTGACTTAAATACCATCAACAATCGTATCCAGATTTTTAATTATTCACCACGTAGAAATATTCCAGGAAAAATAAAAAGGGAGCATTTATTAAATAAAAGGTTACATACTAGTGCTTCAGAAATGATCACATTGATCTATTATCTACCCCTATTGGCTGGAGATTTAGTACCAAAAGATGATGTTGTTTGGAATTTTCTTTTAGTGCTTGTCGAAATTGTAGAAACAGTTTTAGAAAGAAGTGTTAGTGAAGAATCCATAAGTCGTTTAGAATCATTAATTGCGGAACATCACATTGAATATGTTAATTTATTCAAAGATACTTTAAAACCAAAACATCATTTTATGATACACTATCCACATATCATGCGAAAGTTAGGTCCACTCAGAAACTTATGGTGCATGCGGTTTGAGGCAAAACATAGAGTACTTAAAAATATAGCCAATAACACATCTTCTCGAAAAAACTTACCTTACACTTTGATGGTAAAGGAACAGTTAAACGTAGCAAGTAGAATCCAAAATGGGCAAAGATTAAAGAAAACATATAAAATTGGAAAAGTTATTCAATCTGACCTTGTGAACATAAATGATATTCTAAAATATGCACCTCATGTTTCTTTAGAGAATAACGTAGAATGGGTAGAATATAATAGCATTAAATTTGCAATTAATAATATAATTACTTTAACTCCATCCAGCGGATACGAGTTTTATATTGTGAAAACCATAATGCACTTGACATCCAATGAAGTGCTTTTGCTTTGTGCGAAAATTTCATGTGTAGGTTTTAATGAGCATCTAAGATCTTATCAATTAAATGTTGCTGACTTTGGTCAGGATTTGTCAGTAATTGATGTTAGCGAAATAGTTGTATTTCCCTGCACTCCTTGTACTTTGTCCAATGGAGATACCTACTGTAGGGTACGATATATATAGTTTAATAATATCAAACTTTTTCCCATTAAATATGAATGGAATGCTCAATTTTGTTTATTATAGTACTTATTTAATTTAGAACCTTCAATGTAAACTAGACGTTGAAGGTACAAAATTAAATAGTATTCAAAATTGAGCGTACGGGTTCACTTATATTTAATTCGAAAAAAAATTGTGTTATATTACCTATTAATTGAATATTTCCTACCCCAAAGAATGCGAACAAGTATGGTTGTTCAAGCAACAACTCTTACGAAATACAACTAAATTGATTCTGAAACGTTTCTCCGACATTCGTTTCGCCGTTGATCGGTTCACCGACAGAACGATTCACCTTTCATTTTTTCTCCGACAGAACTTTTCAATGACGAACATTTCGCTGACACAACGATTCACTTTTCATTATTTCACCTATAGAACGTTTCAACGGCGAACGATTTGCCGACAGAACGATTCACTTTTGAAACTTTCATCGACAGAACCTTTCACGGGCGCGCGATTCGCCGACACAACTGTGCATCTGCCCCTGGGGTATAAAACATAGGTATTCGACATGTAGACCTGTTTCCGTTTGTTGTTTACACCTGAATCAAGTTGTGAAGACGAAACTTAAAGTTTTATGCAAAACTTGAACAAAACTAGTTGATTTGTTATGTTTTTGTTTTGGTATTAATCATGTTGGTTAGCTATTTGTTAATAATAACAATTATTTTTATTTACAAATATATTTCATTTAACCTTTCAAAACGTAATACATGTATTGAGGTTGAATCAAAATAGTTTTTTGTCACTTTTTTGGTTAGTTTTGTTCAAGTTTTGCATAAAACTTTAAGTTTTGTCTTCACAACTTGATTCAGGTGTAAACAACAAACGGAAACAGGTCTACATGTCGAATACCTGTTTTATACCCCAGGGGCAGATGAACAGTTGTGTCGGCGGATCGCTCGCCCGTGAAAGGTTCTGTCGATGAAATTTTCAAAAGTGAATCGTTCTGTCGGCAAAGCGTTCGCCGTTGAAACGTTCTATCGGTGAAATAATGAAAAGTGAATCGTTGTGTCGGCGAAACGTTCGTCATTGAATAGTTCTGTCGGAGAAAAAATGAAAGGTGAATCGTTCTGTCGGTGAACCGATCAACGGCGAAACGAATGTCGGAGAAATGTTTCAGAATCACTAAATTGCGTCATTTTTTTTTTTGTAAGTAATTAGATTCTTCACTTCTAATTTTATTTTTTAGTTGAGATTGTAAGGAGCCTATTTCGCTATCCTTGAGTAACGCAATGCTATCTGTCAAATAAAAATATTCTTATCTCTGGTTTTGTCTGTAATGAAGAGGCTGAAATATTTTTATCTAACGTATAGCCTTCTCAGAGTTCGTCTGAAATAAGTGCTAATTCTATTATTAATATTTTTTATTATTATTATTTTTTGAATAAAACAACTATGATTACCACGTATTTTTATTTCTAATATTAATTTTAGTATAGTTCCAATCAATTCCACTACTATTTGTTGGATTTTCTGTGTGATTTAAATTAAATAGGTTGGTCTGCTTTGATGTTGTGCAAAAACTTTGTTTCAGCGCTATGCAGGATTTAAATTCAAATAATGTGACAGTAGTGAGTGCCATCCTAGTGAAATTTTTATGTGGTTGAATTATTGTCTAAAATTAATATTGCACCTTTTTACTGTAACCAATACAATTTATTTGTTATGTTACAGACGCTTTGGGTAGGATATAACGATACTGTTGTTGGATTTATTAGCTTGATTAAACCAATTTAAACTGAGGTTCAGGAAGATTTATTATAACCATATTATGTACAATATTTACAAACTAAAAATCTATAATAGTAATAAAAATATGTACAAGTATCAAACTGAGGTTGAATAACATACTATTTTAAATTACTTATTATGGTTGTATTATTGTGGTTGTATTATTGTAATCACTAGTGCAGCTTTTATTGTGACCAATACAAATTATTTGTTATGTAACAGACGCTCTAGTTAGAATATCACGATACTGTTGTTAGATTAACTATTTGAAAATACGAGTAGGTACAGTTGTTAACTATAACATCATTGATAGTAAATTTATCGCTTTGTTAAAGGCATACAAAAATGACTGTCTGATTTATTCTAGGGTTTCGAACATGTTTACAGAAAGTAATTGTTTAAATGTGACTGGCTACAACATATATTAAACATTTATTTTCTGTTGAGCTTTTCCAAAACTCAAAATAAATCCGGCAGTCGTTTTAGTAGGTATGTATTATTCAAAGCGATTGTCACTATTTTAACAACGATATTGGTTACAATAACCAGCTGCACTAGTAATTTCAAACAGTAGTTAAACCAGTATTCAAGTTGGTCTAACCATAATCCAATAGTAAATCCAACAATAGTATCAGTATATCCTACCCAAAGTATCTGTCACTCATAACAGTTAGTATTGGTTATAGTAATCAACTACACTAGTAATTTTAAACAGTAATTTAACCACTATTTTAGTAGGCATCACCATAATCCAACAGTAAATCCAACAATAGTATCAGTACATCTTACATAAAGTATGTGATACTCTTTACAAACGGTATTGGTTATAATAAAGAACTACTCTAGTAATTTTAAACAGGAATTTAACCACTATTTTAGTTCGTCCAACCAGAAGCTAATGGTAAATCCAACTATAGTATCAGTATAGCCTACCCAAAGTGTCTGTTACTCTTAACCGATTGTATAGGTTATAGTAATCAACTACACAAGTACTCTTAAACAGTAATTTAACCACTATTTTAGTAGGCCTCACCATAATCCAACAGTAAATCCAACAATAGTATCAGTACATCTTACATAAAGTATGTGATACTCTTTACAAACGGTATTGGTTATAATAAAGAACTACTCTAGTAATTTTAAACAGGAATTTAACCACTATTTTAGTTCGTCCAACCAGAATCTAATGGTAAATCCAACTATAGTATCAGTATAGCCTACCCAAAGTGTCTGTTACTCTTAACCGATTGTATAGGTTATAGTAATCAACTACACAAGTACTCTTAAACAGTAATTTAACCACTATTTTAGTTGGCCTCACCATAATCTAATAGTAAATCCAACAATAGTATCAGTATATCATACAAAAAGTATATGTTATTTTTTACAGAATATATTGGTTATAGTAAACAACCACACTAGTAATTTTAAACAGGAATTTTGACCAATATTCAAGTTGGTCTAACCATAATCCAATAGTAAATCCAACTATAGTATCAGTATATCCTACCCAAAGTATCTATTTCTCTTAACAGATTTTATTGGTTAGAGTAAGCCACTACACTATTCATTTTAAACAGTAATTCAACCACTATTTTAGTTGGCCTCACCATAATCCAACAGTAAATCCAACAATAGTATCAGTACATCTTACCTAAAGTATGTGATACTCTTTACAAACGGTATTGGTTATATTAAACAACTACTCTAGTAATTTTAAACAGGAATTTAACCAGTATTTTATTTCGTCCAACCAGAATCTAATGGTAAATCCAACTATAGTATCAGTATATCCTACCCAACGTATCTGTTACTCTTAGAAGATATTATTTGTTATAGTAAGCCACTACACTAGTCGTTTTAAACAGTAATTTAACCACTATGTATGTTGGTCTAACCATAATCCAATAGTAAATCCGACAATAGTTTCAGTATAATCTTACCCAAAGTATCTGTTACTCTTAACAGATAATATTGGTTATAGTAATCAACAGCACTAGTATAATTTAAACACTATTTTGATTGGTCTTACCGTAAACCAATAGTAAATGTAACAATAGTATCAGTATAAATCACCCAAAGTCATTGTTACTTTAACAAATAATATTGGTTGTATTAAGCAGCTGCACTTCTCTTTAAACAGAAAGTAAACAACAATTTTAATTGTTCTAACCAAAATCGAATGGTAAATTTAACAATTGTATTATTGTATACAACTCAAAAAATCTGTTACTTTGACAGATGATATTGGTTATAGTAAATAGCTGTTCTTGTCATTAATGACAGTAATTCAACCATATTAGTTGGTCTAACCAAAATTCAAGTGTGAATTTATCAACATTTTCGGTATATCCTACTCAAAGCACTTGAGCCTTAACATACAAAAGTAGTTACTGTTACTATTACAGCTGTTTACTATAACCAATATTGGTTAATATTACAAGGATCATTTTAATGAACGAATGAATGAATGAACCTAGTTATATTGTATTAATTACCAAGATACTTGGTAAACTATCACCTGAAAAGTTACTAAAATTGCATTTGTTATTATAACAATTTATGAATTGGTTGGACTAAATAATATGGTTTCGTAGAAAAGAATACTAAATAAAATTTGTTTGATACAACAAACATGAATTGTTGAAATCAATTAAGAACAATTGTTGCTGGAACCAAAAAACTGTTAATTTCAACAATGTTTTTGTTATCTTTACTATTTTCAGTCAGTTTCCAGTGATAAGTTAACAAAGTCATATTTGTTACGTTAACAAAATTCTTGATTGGCGCTATTTTAAAGTGTAACTTTTGTTAGTTTTTGGTTGTTTCAACCGATTATTTTTTTCAGTGTATTAATATTAAATTGATGTATTGTACTTAAGTATGTTTCCGTTATTTTGTATTTATCCCGAAAACTGTTATACTGATTCTGATACAATTTCATCAATGCCGACTGGAATAGAGAAATTATTTGTTTATTCATTTAACACGTGAGAAGATAGTAACTAATCCATTTTGTAAAACAACATTTTGTCGGAATGAAAGATAAAACTTTAAATAAATCAGTTTTATCATCATAAAAGATTGACTTTTGTAGCAATCTATACAAATCAATCATATCTTCCGACTATTTATCTTATATCCTCTATGATATCACAAAGTAAAGAGACACAAACAAGATAGTCCAACCAAATAAAATTATGAATATACCTAGTAGCGACCCCGCCCCTGCGTCGCAGCACGGTTGGTAACTGATCTATATAATGTGACATAAGAATGAGATTTGTATACCAAACCTAAATGATATACTGGAAAAGCCGACCCCAACATGGTTAGATAAGGCTAGGCAGAGAATGATAGAAATAAATAAAAAAACATTAATATGTCGCAGATACGTTACGTGTATACAAAATTACACCAAATAAAAACAATAGATAAGTACAGGAATGAAAACAAAATTAAAAATAAATTCTCCAAGTTGTATTTTTAAAACCACATCGTAATCCATTGTGTAGTTTAATAGAACAACGCGATCACACATACTAAGCCACGTCATTTTATACATTAATATTTTCCATAAGCATTTAATATATATCCTGCGGACCATTTTGTATATTTACGGCTAATAAAAGACACAATGGGACTGAACAGCTCATTATTTGTTCGACAGGAAAACGAACTTATAGATTGTGTCAGCTAGATTGAGTGTATGTTCACAGCTGTTACATTAGCACGTGACTAAACTAGTTCACACTGACGAACTGAAATCTTATCAGCCATGTGGTGAACCCGATTATACCGTGCGTAACTATATATTTATTTTTATTAGTAGCATATTTTTATTTCTACCAAGTCTTTCGGGACATCATTTTTATGTTACGTTACGAAACTAATATTTTGGAACCCATATTTTCATAAAATAGGTCTTATCTCAAAGTAGAAACCGTTATTTCACGAGAAAAATATACATAGGAAGTCCTCATCATCTGCTGCTTAGCATTTTCCCAACTATGAAGGGGTCGATTCCAAGTCTAACCAGACGCATCTGAATACCAGTATTTTACATGAAGCGATTGCCTATCCGACCTCCACAATCCAGTTAGTGGTGGTAAATACGATACCCCTTGGTAAGAAACAATCTAGAAACCACTAGAAACTAAACAATTTCTAACTTCTGTATTAAATATTGTTCAACATGAATGAATAGCAGTGTTCCAAGAGATTCATTGGAACACTAAACTTCATTCAGTCCAAAAGCAATATAAATAAACGACTATCTGATATCAAGCACTCTACGTTATCATCAGTAGCGAAACAAATTAATGATGACGTCTCGTCACTCCGTCCGTATCATATCATGCATGTCTACCGTATATCCAAGTACAGAAACCTAATATGATACACCTAGATTCAGATGTGACAACGTAGAACCTATTATATAAATTATCATCATTCTGTTGCCAACACACCATCCCTATTCATTTACCGCACCGAGTGGACCCAACATGTTGTTGCGTTCAGCTGTGCGTACGACGCAGCTGTACCTCTCTCGTCTGCATCACTCCACGACGGTTGAAGAAGTCGTGCAGTACTTGAAGGTGAAGACCAACTGGACTCTGAGGGTTGAAAGGTTGGAATCGCGCCACAACATCAACTTTAAGTCGTTCGTGGCACGGGTTCCAACCCAGCATCTACAGACCTGCATGAAAGAGGACTTTTGGCCGAAAGGTGTCTTATATCGACGTTTCCGGGGACGATTACGTGACACCTCGCCGCGTAACACGACGCCGTCAACCTTACGTGTGTAGTTATAATACAACCCTCCGAGCTCATAAAGGTTTAAAAATAACTTTTTACAAGGTCAAAGCCATTCCGGAACCTTTATGAGCTCGGAGGGTTGTATTAATGATTTTGATGATTATAATTCTGTAACTACATACGTCTTACAGCCGCGAATCAAATGTTCATCAACATACAAGCTTAGGGTTTTTTCATATGTATTAGTTTGTTGTTATTGTTTTATGTTATTTGTGTATTTTACCTATGGGCCTTAGAAGCCTGAAATAAATGTTTATTATTATTATTATCGTCATCTTATCAGACACCTCCTTTCTTGCCATATCATTATTTAGGTACACAGTCACTCACACATTTGCCCGTGACTTATGGGCCTACCACACGCTCAAGCTTCACCACACTCTTGGTTCATACTTCATAGTACATCGCGCGTATGGTTGGTAAAACTGTATTACCATTACCAACCACACGCGCGATGTACTTGTGTGCACCGTGTAATCACGCAGGCAAGTCTGTGGTGAAGTGTGAGCGTGTGGTAGGCGCGTAAGTCCGCAAAAAAGTAGCTCGGCTAATATGCATGATATAAATATATCTTTCTATCAGTGAAAATAAATTAGATTTGGATCATTAGTTCCGGAGATTACGCCCTACGTACAAACTTACAAACAAATTGTCCCGTTACACTGGAAGCCGACTGCAAGGCTAGACAGATGATGGGTTCCTTAACTAAATAATGATCATTTGATACTTTTTACGCAATTAAACCTTCAACCTTAATAGAGTTGAGTAATTTGTGGATTCGTCTCAAAAGAAGGTTAACGATCTTTTAGTTGTTCAATGTAATTAACTGTAAGTAGTCATTTACGAAAGAGCTTCAAAAACAATTAAACATTGTTATAAAGACGTCAGATAATATAAATAAAATCGAAAGTAATTTATTCAAATTCAATCAGTACTGTAAAAACGTCAAAATTAATAAAGACCCGAAACACCCACTTTTCGCTATTTCCTAGAATTCTAGATAGGATGAAAATGTGGCTAAACCAATCCCCCAGATAAAGAGGTTAGGTACTCAAAACAAAACACATCGAATTAACTGCAACAGTGGGAAGACCCCATTCATAGATAGGTGGCTTGTGCCCCAGCAGTGGGAACATTATAGACTGATTATGCGTATGCTGAGGCTATGCCACGGTGGGAACATTATAGTGAGATACGCTCACAAAGCGAATAATAATTACATTAGCTTATATTACATAACAAATGTTTTAAAACAATAAAAGTACATCCCGTAGCCATTTCCCACAAAAAAATGTGTGGAAGAGTGTGACTCTCAATCAAAAGTTATGGAATGTTTCTTGCACACGTTGTTAATTGCAATAACAGTGATAATAATCGATTGCAACTGATTTCTGTCTTGTAAATCGATTAAATGATTTGATCGCTAATTATGACAGGTTGTGTGTATGTTTTCAATGACTACAATTTTAATTTAAAAAAAAGTAATTATAGACCATACCTTTTTCAGGTTAGAAACCAAAATCGTGTCATGTCAGTCTAAATTAGCCCAAAAGGTAAAAGGGTAATTTTGTCACCCATTTTACCGTCCTATTTTCGTAAGAACAATCCACAATGAGTGTCTAAATAACATTTTTGTATCTACAAAAAAAACGAAGACTCAAATCCAATGTTCAAAAAAGTTCGTTTCTGCTAACTCCATGAGTCGAGGACCTGGGAGAAACCCTTACATTCATGCAGATCCCCCTCTGTTATCAGCCTTTCGATGCCTAGCAAACGTCTTTAAGGCAGCACCCAACGATACAAAAGAAATTCCGAGTGTAAAAAAACTACACTTACCCTATACAGTCCCCGGATCCCTTCAGTCCTGTAAATCTTCATCAGGCCATCGATCATGCCCTTGTACCGTTTGTTGTCAGTCAGACTCTCCTCGTACTGGAGACAGAGGCGGGTCTTCACGACCCAGATGGGGTTCGTCATGATGAGGGATAGCACGCCGGCTTCCGCAGCAGCTAACATGTGCAGGCCAGGGCCGAGGGGAGTTCGAGCGTTTCCACCTTGGATCCATGTTTTTATTGCGTTATAACTGTGGAGAAAATGGCTTGGTTAAACAATATCGCTACTGTTATTGTTGCTAGGTATACCCCCGATGGGCTAGGTAAAGGGGTACGGTGAGCACAGACACTTTTCAGCAGATGTTTCAGTGAAAGGGGGCCAGAACATCCCATAGTCTGGATAGACTTCACTGCCGTCGATCCAGATTCTGATGCTTCTGAGAAAGTCTTCCCAATAACAGAAATGGTTAAACTGATTTTTTTACAGTTATAACTTAAAAGTTGGCAAACATTCAATTAAATGGCAAACATTCTGGAGCACATTTGTATCGGCAATTGACCTAGTCATAAACTGAGCTTAATGATAAGTCTAAGAAATTAGATAATCATGTTTTGATGTGACGCAAGATATTTATTGTATTAGTGATCTAGTAGCTAATCAAAAAAAAAAAACTGAGAAATAAACGCTGTATAAAGCAACATACGAAACAAAAGTAATCTCCCAACCAACCCGCACTAAACCGGCGTGGTGGATTATACGGTTCACTCACCGTCACAGAAAGGAAACCTTTGTTTCAGCATTGGTTACATAGACTGATTATGCAGAGAGTGCCTAAGGAGACGACATTACGAAAAGCCCTTAAGCAAGCCGACTGTTCGGAAACCGTAACATCATGGAGACTACTCTCCATTAAGTATGAGGGCAAGCTAATATTTTACCCTTGTATGAAAGTACCGCCAATGCTGTAACCTTCTGTTTTGTATCAAACAATCTAAGATTCTAAGGCATGTCAGGTGTTTTCCGTCAAACCATTTCTCTTCTAGACCGCAATTAAAATATTGAAACCGTAAAGTGTGATGACTCGAAATGAAATTATCCCATTCACCGCTGACACGTCTGTTTGTTTTGGCAGATTCTTCAAAATGGCACGTGAGCTAACGTAGTATTATCTACAACGGATGAGGAAAATGAGTTACGCCTCCATGAAACTACGACAGTGCGATATCAAATATCAAAAGGATTCCCATCAATGCCAAAAGCTTGCTGAAATTCGATATAGGAAAGAATAAAGTAGTCAATCAATAAGCAGTAGCTCTACATAAAATTCAGCAGCATCCGGTTAGACTGGAAGTCAGATCTGTGGTCAGATAGACAGATGAGGACGAAAGTAAAGATCGATCAAATGCAGGCAAGGTGCTGAGATATTATGACAAATTGCAGCTAAGTAAGACTTGGCAGTGTGCCAAAGTTTACATTCCATACAAAACCGCGCAATGTAATAAAAGTATGCGAGTTCCTAAACGGGAATTTCTGGGGGTCTTAAATGGCTGCTTTAGCAGAATCATAAAGGGAAAAGACATGTCAAAATTCTTAAAATGGTCATAGACGTAGTGAATATTCTGATTTGAAACTTTGTGATTGTTTTAGAAATAGAAACGTTGTTCATATTTAATCATTCAATTATGATTCTGTTAAAGCGGCCATTTTAGACCCCACGGAGTTATACTATCCCGTCGAGGCTGCGTGTTGTTCAAAAGAGATACCGCGGCCTCGGCACAAGGGCTAAGAAGGAACATGAGTGGTTTGTAATCAGTAGAAGTCTTCCGCTCTGGGGCAGAGCGGGAGGAGTCATAACTTGATTATTTCCCCCACCCACCAAAAAAAAAGAAAAGGTTTAGTGCGACTCCTACATTTCTTAGGTTTGTTGATAGAGCTCATAGTTGCGTCACTGTAGAAATAATCTAGGATGCAAATACAGATCAAAGTACTAATTATTGTTTAGTTTTGCGTTGCTCTAAATAGTTTAATCATTTTCTAGATGACTAATTTGTATTTATTTAGAGAATAATGCGTTTGTACGTTTAATTCAACGACGAACGACGCAACAGATAGATTTAGCGAAGTTACTATTGTCTGCTATGTACAATGCTCATGCTAATTTGCATTTAATAATTTTATTTGATGCTCTACCACAGATTACAGATACTACACTCCATGTACTTACGCGCGCTAACTACCTACCGGGCGCCGGTCTATCGTAGCCCAATTGGCTGTGGGTTGTCAACAGCCGCGCGGCGCGTATACGCATAATTATTATAATATTTCGGTCGACTTGAGTTTTCAAATCTTAAGAAATGGCTACTTCTGGTGCATTGTGTGCAGTGGATGGATGTAGATCCAGCAAGAGAAGAGATAATTTTTTCTTTTCCTCGTGATACAGAAATGTAAGTTTTATTTTGTTACTAGTGACCCGCCCCGGCTTTGCACGGGTGCAAAAATGGTATTAAAACCTTCCTCTTGAATCACTCTATCTATTAAAAAAACCCGCATCATAATCCGTTGCGTAGTTTTAAAGATTTAAGCATACAAAGGGACATAGGGACAGAGAAATGGACTTTGTTTTATACTATGTAGTGATAGTGATGAAAAAATGTACTTAGGTACCTACAATTGTTTAATTAAATGATAAATGTTGTTTATTTTATAAATAGGTTTAAATTACAAACACTTTTACAAGCCACTAAAAATTCGGTCGTTTATAAAATAGTTGTAGGTAGGTACTTACATTTTTTCATTGACGATGTTTCGTTTCGAATTCGATGTTTTTAAATATACCCACGAAACAGGAGAAATTCCTAGCGTAGGACAATGTTTTAAAAAAGACAATATTTTCTTTCTTTTTACAAGATTATATTTAATTTCACTTGTTCCGTTGTCTGTCTGTAGTAAAATCTTGCTAATTTTTAACTGCCCGGCTTCCGATTGAGCGGATGCAATCGTAAGAGTAGGTATATGAATATCGCGTGACAATGCATTATTATGATGACATGGAGCTCATCTAATGATGGTCATAGGAACAGTATGCTGTTAGAATAAAGTTCTAATCAGCTAGCACTACAAAGCGGTTGTTACGTCTGTTGTTTAGTATGGTTTTTACATGTTATAAGATTTTTTTAGAGGTATCTTCGTGTTTTTTTTCTATCGAGCAAAGTTAGTTGTATTATGTTTTCACATCACAATGTTACTAGCATATATCCTGAAGAATATCATATATTTTTCTGATTTTGTTTACTGCAGTGAATCATATACTTTTACGCATTATAAAACTTGCGTTTTAATTACGTCTGTTAGCCGCTTAACAGAATTGCAATTCGTTTTAATTTATATCGATTTCGTTTTACACTTATTTTTTAAACCAATTATAAATTCTGATACATTAAAAAACTTGTTTTATTTCATAAAGTATACTACAAATTCCTACTGACATCTTTGTCGACAGAGGCAGCCCTGGCAATTCACAATATCCACGCGGCGGCGCGCATCTACAAAGCAAAACTCACTTTAAGTTTGTAAGGTTAGGTGCATTTTCGTTCGCAGCGTCTATCGACTTGAAAGTGTAGGCTATTAAAGCGGTAGGCATTGAACATTTTGTATTCAGTGTAGTATCTGGTAATCTGTGGCTCTACGTCCGAGACCGATTGTTTTCTTTAATTCAAAGCCTCTCTTGTTTGGTCTCATTTCGGCTGATGTCAGCAAAAATGAGGTGAACAATATTGCACGTTTCAGTATTTTATTTTATTCAGTGTACCTAACTGAGGTGACTGCTGAGATGACAAGCAATAGAGAATTATAGAAGAAATAGACATGCTACCGACCCTAAAATAAATTGGGATAAGGAAAATGATGATGATGATTTGTGTGCCTAATCTTACAAAAATAAGGTAAGTACCCAATACATAGGCCGTAAATTCGGAGACGTGTGTGTGTGTGTGTGTATATGTCAGTACTTAAGATCTCTCAAAAATCTAGAACCGCCTCAGATTTTTTCATAAAATAACCTGACGTCGTAACGTAATCAGAACAGATGTGTTGATATGAAGCAATAGATCGCTCTGAAATGAAGATATTCACGTGAACAATTGATTGGAGACAGACGCGTGAGCCAAGAGTCACGTTTACTCACTCGGTAATGTTGGCATACAGCTCGATAGTTTCAATATTTACATGCAGTATTAGAGTTATCACACTTTATAGGTCGTGTATCCTGGTGGATAGTGAGAAAAAAACTTTTTTGCAAAAAAAAACAACCGACTTCAAAAACACCTAAAAGTGAAAAATAAACTTCAGAAGAAAAATCAGCTTCTGAAGTCGGTGACATTTGTTTGTTTGATTTGGCTTTTTTGCCACCGACTTCAGAAGCTGATTTTTCATCTGAAGTTTATTTTTCACTTTTAGGTGTTTTTGAAGTCGGTTGTTTTTTTTTCAAAAAAGGTTTTTTTATTTTTTAATTTTTAGTTGTATATCTTATAGAAATATTTACTATGAAACCTATAGGTACTTGTATAGCGATAGCGTCAGAAAAAGCACGAAACACGTAATACGTGCCTATGAAATTTGAGGGTTGCCCTCGATTTCTCTGGGATTCCATCACCAGGATCTGGTTTCCATATCATGGTACCTCCCTTGAAATATCTCCGTTCCAATAAAAAAAGAATCATCAAAATTGGTTCATAAACGACGAAGTTATTCGCGAACACACATAAAAAGCAAACGAAAAATGTTCATAAATTATAAAAAAAAAAAGATCATAAAATGAAAAGTACTGGGCCAAACCATGCTAAATTCTTATGGGACCAAATGGCAACTATTTGTTGGAATAACAAAAATGTATACCTATACTACTTGAATAAGTAGCCCTTTGTTCTCCGTTCAGGCCCGACTGGAACGACGTCGTTCCACTAAGAAAATTCCGTTGAGACCCGCTGGAACGACGTCGTTCCAGTCGGGCGCATCAAATTCAAACCTTATTTTTACCTAAAATATGGCTCTAAATTGTCTGGCAAAATTTGTGCCAAAGGGTAACTAGCTAGAGCTGCGTATGGCACCAATAAATTACTAAACATAAACCTGGAACACTTTTAAAAAAATATTGAGAGGTGCCATAGTGACGTTTGACAGTTGATGCAAAAAACGGTGTGGTAAAGTGTGGGTGTCGTAGTGTTTTTGTGTTTTGTGTTTGATTTTGTTTGTGAAACGTTGGTAAGTAAATGTTTATTAGGTTAGAAGTCCCTATTGCAACTTTGTAGATAATAATTTGCTAGGCAATTCATATCCCAAAATTAGTTTTCGAGCCAACAAAATATCATAACAAAGATTTCGTCGTCGTCATTGAATGAGCGAATTGAAAATATGAATTTGACTCCTTTTCATTGAAATATGGTCTTGGAAACATTATTATCAACATAAAATATAGTGATAATTCATTATATCGTGTATTCGAAGCAAATAATTTCGTATTTATTTATATTTCAAGGTTATTTCGCAATTCTAAAATGACAGTTCGCCAATAAGAATCTTATAAGAATTTTGAGTTGGAATCTTATTAGAATAATGTATGTAGGTCTCCTAAAAAACACTATCATTAGATTACTTGTACATTTGTTATATTAGTTCTAAAGTTTCGTGTAAATTGATTCAGTAGTTTTACCAAAACAAAATAAGATACGCAACAAGTCGAGTGGCGGCGAGTTCTGTCCTAAATCCGGTCGTCTGTGGGATGACAATATACGTCTTTTGAAATAAGAGTTGTTTATATAATAAATACATCGTCTAGCTCTTCAGAAACAAGAAACTGTTTACCGTTTGAGATAAGAGATAATAAAACTCGAGCATTAAGCGTTTTAGTGAGCAAGGTCAGATGACGCATGCGATGACGTAACTAGGCGGTCCGTGAGGGAGTTGAGTTAAAATCTTATTAGAATAATGTATGTAGGTCTCCTAAAAAAACACTGTCACCGTATTACTTGTACATTTGTTATATTAGTTCTAAAGTTTCGTGTAAATTGATTCAGTAGTTTTACCAAAACAAAATAAGATACGCAACAGGTCGTGTGGCGGCGAGTTCTGTCCTAACTATACGATATTTATAATTCTAAATAAGCTATAAAAGAGTTGTTTATATAATAATACATCGTCTAGCTCTTCAGAAACACGAAACTGTTTACCGTTTGAGATAAGAGATAACAGAACTCGAGCGATAAGCGTTTTAGTGAGCAAGGTCCGATGACTCATGCGATGACGTAACCAGGCGGTGCGTGAGGGAGGGGGGCCCGTTATTGCGCGCGGCGCTTGAGAGGTTAATAAAACGTATAACGTATACACATGACCCCACTGCTTAGTCTGTAGCGTGTAGCTCAGTAGAACACACACACCCTTCCTGAAGGAACTGAATTAAATATTATTCGTTCATATTCAAATTATGTCTTTCATTGGTCTAATAACCTAATAGGTTATGGGCCCAGGCATAAGGACTATAAAAAGTAAAACCAGTGATTCGGAATAAATAAATAAAGATTAATTTTTAAATAAATTAAAAGACACTTTTAGTGCAAAGTGAAAGAGACGTGAGCCCTGTGAACTTTGTGGCAGTGTAAAGTATTCTGAGTGACTTTTAGTGATTTAATATAATGGAACATTTAAAAATGAAAATAAATAATAAACCATTTGATGGAGACAAATACAGTATCTGGAAATTTAGAATACGGAATCTCTTAAATGAGTTTGAAGTGCTAAAGGTGATCGATGAAGATGCTCCTACTGAATTGGACGCTGAGTGGTACAAAAAGCAGAGCATCGCTAAAAACACGATAATCGAATATCTATCCGATTCATTGTTGGGACTTACAAGTGGTAACATTTCTGCAAAAGAAGTTTTCAAAAAAAACTGGATTTCATTTACGAGAGAAAAAGCATAGCAACCCAATTATCTCTGAGAAAAAGACTGTTGGACTTAAAGTTGAAAGGGGAAAATTCATTGATGAAACATTTTCGAGAATTCGACGATTTGGTAATTGAATGAATGGCTGCTGGCGCAAAATTAGAAGAAGTGGATAAAATCACACACCTATTTCTAACTTTACCGAAAAGCTATGATGGTGTTGTTACTGCAATTGAAACTCTGGCAGAGGATAACCTAACCTTAACCTTTGTGAAAACCAGATTGCTAGATCATGAAATAAAACTGATCAATGAAAGACGCGATACTAGTTTAAAAGTTCTTCAGGCAGAAACCACAAAACAACAAAATGAAACATCATTTCATGGAAATTTCAATAAAAGATGGCCAAACCGTCAGAACCGGGAGTTATGAGAATCAACGAAATGACATTACATTTATTCTGGATTCGGGAGCTTCAGATCATATAATTAATAGAGAAGATCTGGCACAAAACTTCAAAAAACTTGAGAGGCCAATAAACATCTCAACTCAATTGCAAAGAATGGGACTTTTATCACTGCAACAAAAAAGGGTAACCTTCAAGTAACCAGCGACTTGGGTGTGAAGGGAACAATACAGGATGTTCTTTTCTGCTCTGTTCCCTACATCTTGCTCTCAGTAAAGAAAATGCAACAAGCTGGAATGACTGTTGTTTTTGGGAATGATGGTGGTGTACAAATCTATAACGATGGTAAGGTGGTAACAACGGGTGAGTTTTTGAACAATTTAATTGGCATTCATTATGTGCTTGAAAATTGTGCTTTTAATGCAGATTGTTTATCGAATAAGGTCGTAAATAATAGTTATGAGTTAAGGCATCAAAGACTTGGTCATATTAGTAAATCAAAGTTTGTCGAATTAAAAAACAAACAAATGTTTTATGACATTGACCAAATAAATCATGTTAAACCAAATGATAAAATTTGTGAAGCTTGTATATACGGAAAACAAGTATGCTTACCATTTAATAAGTCAAAGGCAAAAAACATAAAACGACCTCTATTCAATGTGCATTCTGATGTGTGTGGTCCAATCACTCCTTCAACACTTGACGGTAAAAACTACTTTGTGATATTTGTCGATGAATACACTCACTACTGTGTAACCTATTTAGTTGCCCATAAATCAGATGTTTTTGCTATGTTTCAAGATTATGTGGCAAAGTGTGAGGCTCGTTTCGATTCAAAAATAGTCAATCTGTATTGTGATAACGGCGGTGAATATTTGTCAAATGAAATGAAAGAGTTTTGTGTGCGAAAAGGTATAAGCTATCACTTAACAGTGCCGCATACTTCTGCTTTAAATGGTATGGCAGAAAGATTGCTAAGAACAATAACAGAGCGAGGTCGTACACTGGTTTCTGGAGCCAAGTTAGACAAAACGTTCTGGGGGGAGGCTGTGTTGACAGCGACTTATTTGATTAATATAAGCCCCACTAAAGCACTGAAAAAGGATAACACACCATTTGAATTGTGGCACGATAAAAAGCCACAACTAAGGTATTTAAAGGTTTTTGGTTCAACTGTTTATTATGTGAATAAAAACAGAAAAACAAAGTTTGATGTAAAATCATTAAAAGGAATAATGATTGGTTATGATCCGAATGGTTATAAGGTGTGGGATGTGATAGATGAAAAGTTTGTAAAAGCAAGGGATGTGATATTTGATGAGATTAATTTCTTGTCAAGCAGACCGTTAAAGTCTGAGAGAGTTTTGGCCGAAAGTTTCGGAGACTCTGAAAATCACACCGTAAAGAAAATATGTAAGCAAACGGAAAATGAAAAGTTTGTAAAAGCAAGGGATGTGATATTTGATGAGATTAATTTCTTGTCAAGCAGACCGTTAAAGTCTGAGAGAGTTTTGGCCGAAAGTTTCGGAGACTCTGAAAATCACACCGTAAAGAAAATATGTAAGCAAACGGAAAATATACCTGTATCATTAAGTTCGCCACTTAATAAATCTGTAAGTGAAACAGATATGCAAAAAAATTCTACATTTGATGGTAAATTGACTTCGACTCAAAATGAACTCACTAAGAAAAACCGTAGGAGTGATTGGATTAAAGAGTTTCCTACTGTATCTAATGATGAAACTGATGATACATTAATGAACTATTTATTGTATGCTAAATCTTTGGCATGTACAATACCTGCATCATATGATGAAATTGAATCCAGAGTTGACAAAGTTAACTGGATGGATAAATACTATTAATCAGGAAATTAAATCCCTTACTGAAAGTAAAACCTGGACACTTGTACCGCTACCTAAAAACAGAAATATTATTGATTGTAAATGGGTGTTTACTGTAAAAAGTGACGAGTTTGGAAAACCCATAAAGTATAAAGCGCGTTTAGTTGCTCGCGGTTTTAGCCAGGAATATAATTATGACTGATTATAATGAAACGTTTGCACCTGTTGCAAGAATCACTAGTTTCAGATTCATATTAGCTTTTGCAAATCAATATAATTTGCTAGTTCACCACATGGATGTCAAAATTGCAATTTTGAATGGAATATTAAAGGAAGATACATGAAATCTCTTAAAGGAATTCCAAATAAAAGTAACTTAATAAGATGATAAAGTTGACTTTGCCGCATTGAACAATAGCGATAATACAACAAAGGCCCTTGTAAAAATCTCATTGGTTGCCTAATGTACTTGATGGTATGCACTCGTCCGGACTTGAGCTTTAGTGTAAACATCCTGAGTAGGTTTGCTAACAAAAGCAATCATACACTTTGGTCATATTTAAAAAGGGTATTACGTTACCTAAAAGGATCCATTGATTTAAAGTTAACTTATGAAAGAAGTAACTGTAACAATGATGATATATTATGTGGCTTTGTTGATTCTGACTGGGGAGGTGACGAAGTAGACAGGAAAAGTACTACGGGTTATTTGTTTAAACTATTTAAACAAAGCACAATATGCTGGAATACAAAGAGGCAACTCACTGTGGCGGTTTCTTCTACAGAAGCTGAGTACATGGCTTTGTTTGAAGCAGTTAGAGAGGCTTTATGGTTGAAATCATTATTGAACAGCATAAAAATCGAAACATCCAGTGCTATTCCTATTTATGAGGATAATAATGGGTGTATAAGTATTGCAAATAATCCCACGAGTCACAAAAGATCGAAACATATTGATGTAAAATATCATTTCTCTAGGGAACAAGTGGAGAAAAATTGTATTAAAATGATTTATGTGTCCACAGGTAACCAGTTGGCTGACATCCTAACTAAATCATTACCGTCTGTGCGTTTTACCCAAATGAGGGAAAAGCTCGGATTGATGTAATTTACTATGTAAAAGTAAAATAAATAAGTATTGTTAATATTGACTGATTAAGGTCAATGAATAACTTTGAGATATAAGCATAAAGATACTTATGAATTGGTCTGATTAGGTTTTCTGGGTTTCCCTAATCCTTTACACTAAATGGTGGACCATGTTATTTGTACCCCAGATACAGGAAGGTGTGAAATTATTTTTGTAAATAATTTGATTTTTTGAGAAATAGATTCATTTTTGAGGGGGCGTGTTGGAATAACAAAAATGTATACCTATACTACTTGAATAAGTAGCCCTTTGTTCTTTAATAAAACGTATAACGTATACACATGACCCCACTGCTTAGTCTGTAGCGTGTAGCTCAGTAGAACACACACACCCTTCCTGAAGGAACTGAATTAAATATTATTCGTTCATATTCAAATTATGTCTTTCATTGGTCTAATAACCTAATACTATTCCGCATCAAAATAAAAAAGAATCACGTAAATCGGATCATAAATCGCAGCGTAATCGGTGTACATCTACGTATAAAGAAAAAAAAAAAAAAACATACCAATCGAATTGAGAACCTTCTCCTTTTTGGGAAGTCGGTTAAAAAGCTGCCTGTCTACCTTTCCACTAACTTATAAGTGTCATCATCATCTTCCTGCCCTTACCCCATTCTACGTGGGGTCGGCGCAACACGTGTTCTTCTTCCATTCTCCCCTGTAATGCGCCTACTACACGCACGCACTTCCCCACAGTTTTGCCTGCGGTATTACACGGTGCACACAGTACATCGCGCGTGTGGTTTGTAATGGTAATACAGTTTTACCAACCATACGCGCGATGTACTGTGAAGTGTGAACGAAAACCATTGCTCACACAATCCATCCATCTTTTGGCCTTTGGCTTTATCTTTGGACTTCCACTCCTGACTTAAAATGAATTTAATCTACAATTCGTTTTGTAATTTTCTTAAATATTTTCATGGTTGGAAAACTACAAGGATCAACATTTTCTATTGTGCAGATGCACGGACATAATGCAAACATTGTGTCTTCATGCCTTTGCATAATAAACACGAAATAACAACTGTATTCTTCGAAGAGAACAAACACGTCATTGTGTTGTAAATAATTACATTACAATCATAGTTCGCCTATGGCAGGGATGGTGAACCAACGGAACGCGTGACATTGATGGCACGTTACGTTACACAATATTTTAGGCAACACCGAATTTAAAACATATGAGCCTTGCGACTGAACCTATTTTCAGAGATGAATAACCTAAGATGCGATTAGAAACAGTTTGGTAGAGGAGCCCAGTTCAACGTGCAATCCTAAAAACAACTAAAAGAAACCTCTTACAACCCTTTTACTATAGGTACATAAATATAAGTTACTTAACATCTAATCAGCAACAATAAAGTTACACCAATGTTACTTCAAATTGAATTACACGTAGAATTAAAACATTTATTACGTTACGAATTTACGATATGCCAACTTGATCCATAAAGGTTCGCCATCCCTAGCCTACCGTATAAGTCCGATGTAGGAGGGAGGAGTCAATATCACAGAAATCGTAATAGAAAAATATTCACGGATTTTTAATGTGACATGTGACGGATGTTGAAAAGTTATCAAATCGAGATAGAATGAAATATACGGACAAAACAATTATGTAATGATACTGAAAGATTATTTCGTTATCTTAGCTAATTACTTGATTAGTAACAAGCAAAAACGTGTGTAGAAATGTTTGCTATAATTTATTATTATTTACGAAAGATTGTTTTCAGCGATCAAGTTTAGCCTGCTTTTGGGTATAATTACTTTCGTAATGATGTATTTTAGTGACGTAGATCTACTTATTACGGTTAAATTGACGTTTTCGAAAAGTAGTGCCAATGATATGACCGATCCACATTGATTTTGAAACAATGTCTTTGTTTTGTTGTACCTACACACGGCTACACATCAAGCTATACAAAACCAGTTAATCTTGGCCTCACTTTACTAGATCTTTTCGCACAATGAACGATCAGATTATACTGGTTTTTACCCGACTACGGCAAAGCCAAAGGATGGTTATGATTTTGACTGGCTATGTATGTATGTATGTTTGTATGTATGTATGTATGTTTGTATGTATGTATGTGTGTATCTTCATCTGTTCCCTCATAGCTTCTAATCTACTTATCGGAACTCGACGTATGAGGTATCGTTAGAACCGTCTTAATTTTCCGCTGAACATAGGCTACGTGACGTGTCACAAAAAGCGATTTGGCGCCCTCTAGCGGACAAAAAGTAAGGCTTAAAAAATAAAAATGGAGACAAATACGCCGTGTTTGGTATCATTTGAAAGGGCCTCACTTGTACATTTCCAAAATATTGCTCAAATTTAAAATCACGCCCTCTAGCGGACAAAAAGTCAAGAGTAAAAAAAAATATTTAACACAAAAATTGTTTAAATAAAAAAAGGAAAAAACTAAAACCCGACTACGAACAAAAAGAAAAGCCGTAGTCACACGGTATTAAAGTGTTTAGGTTGTTACCTATAACGTGTGACTACGGCTTTTCTTTTTGTTCTATCCTGAAAATCTTGTTTCATACTTTTTCAGAGTCGTTTTTTTTTGTCGTAGTCGGGTTTTAGTTTTTTACTTTTTTGTATAGCTTGATGTGTAGCCGTGTGTACAATGTTATTTTGAAAACAACAACAATAAACGGTTACCTATATGAATAAGTTTAAAGGTAAGTTTTTTTTTTAAACAATAACAATTAAAGACAGCTTTAGCGAAAAATAATAAAATATAAACCACGTTACAATTCGAAAAATATATTCTACTAAAACCAAAACGGCCTTTTTAGACCCCCAGGCCAATAATTACAACGTCAGGCTTTGACTACCCAGCCTTAAAAAGGCCTGTTGACTTTATTTTACGTTTCAACTGTACACCGATACAGAGTAGCTAAATATTTACCACGTTCTGTGGTTTCTGCCCCATTGGAAAAGGGCGTGAGTTTATGTATGTGTGTCTAAAAACCAGTGATTCAGTTACACTTCCGCTCAACTGAATGAACTTCGAACAGGTTCGTAGCGAGCAACTCGTCAAATTGGAAATCTTGCCAATTTCAAACACGTTGACAGAGCATGCAAAGTAATGGAATCGTAGACTTCTAAAATGTAATGCATTGACCATTCCACGAAGCTATTAACAAAGATTTATGGCTAACGGAAAAAAGGTCGTAAGTGACCTGTATTTTCTCTGACCTGACGACACATTGAACTCGAGATGAGGGAGAATTTTAAATAAGCATTAACGTCGCAGTCGTTCACTACACAATGTAACAAAGGCACACACGTGGCCGGTAGTTATTGCGAAAATTGGTTGATTGGTTGACTGGGTGTAGTGTTACTTATTCGGTCGGCTCGTCGGCAAAAATCGAATTTATACTTTGGTGAATCGTGCCGATTCAGGTCTAGCTAGATCCAAATTCCAAACACTGATGATTAAATCGCTCAGAAAAAAGGACATCCCTTAAATAATCCTACCCTTCGTCCTTCCCCTTGACACACAGCCACAGGGACTTACCTGCTAATATTGGTGCATACAACCATTTACAAGTCAGGTCAATAGTTCTATCAACAGTGTTGGCCCTACAAATATTTGCTATCGCGAGTTTTCGGGCACCGGCCAACAGCTTAGTCATTGCACGTGCTTCAATACGTATGCACTAGAGTTGACTAGAGCTACGTAGTTTTATGCCTGACTTTCTGTCTGTAACATTTTTATTGTTCTATTTTTAATACTCAATGTGTTGAGGTGGTCTTAATGCCATAGGCATTTTCTACCAGTCAACCTTTGTGATTCAGAGACGACCTGTGGCATAAGCAATGCTGAAAATTGAGGTTGAATAGATCTTGAACATTCAGCACACAGATAAACCATGACTTGGCGGCTTAGGACATAGGAAACTTCTCATTCTATTACCTAGTATGTTTCTATCTATTGCATAATTTCTGACCACTGCCGAAATTGCAGGCAGAAACTAGTATACCTGTATAATGCTAATATTTCCAGTATCCAGAACTAGTTTTGTAAGCCGATTAGCAACAAACCACCAATCGGATATGCACTTAAATTACATCATTAAAATACCTAAATGCACGGGATTGGATCTGTGCCCGAAATATGGCGATAGGCGCGCCCCCATAACTTGAAACGTTTAAGTATGGGCCTAATGACGTCATTAGAAGGTGATAAATGATAAATGTTATCACGCCTTGGGTACCTGTCTACCATAGCGGAACGATAATGACGTAAAATGGTTGATAAAATCATGGTTTTGATCTAGGTCGTGCTAAGATGCTGTTGGTTGATTTTTGTCGCATTTCTATCTACCAAAATGGACTAATAGCGTTACTATCAGTCAGGCAAGTATAATTAAATAGGTGTGTCAGTTATATTATGTCACATTCACAACGTCAACATTATTATTCCTGATAAGAAAAACATGTTTTACAGTTTCAATCTTTTTTTTTTCCTACAGTTTTTTTTCTATCTGACTCGGCTTAATAAATGGTAATTGTTGAAACATTGTGCAGAATATGTATGACATGCAAAATGATAAATATTTGATTACACAAATGGACAAGTTTTACAAATAATTCTATACTCACAATAAAAAGTAGAAGCCCCAAGCGGAGCCTGATCCCCATACATTCGGTGTGACTCCTCTGTATAGTCCTTTCACTCCCTCCTTCTTAACAATAGTGACGAATGCACTGCTGAGTCCATCATACCTAGGAACTGTTGCGGTCCGGCCGTCGTTAACTGGAATAACACTGGAATATTAGCTTTCTATTTACTGCTACATGGAAAATATTCACTTTTGACGTGGAGTTGTGGATACCAGCCTGTTACACAATACTTACAAAAATGTTAACTTTATTACTAATTTTTATTTTAAGGAAATATTATAGGGTTAGCTCATCCTAGAATGAGAAACCCAAAGACGTGTAACCTGGCTGTTTATGGTCTAATGGGATCCTGCAGAGAAAAGGTGTGTCCAAGAAGTAGGAAAATTCATTAACAGCTTATTAATATCCCCACTGCTGGGACACAGGCCTCCACTCTTTGATAGGGAATGGGCTATAATCTACCACACGGGTCCAGTGCGGATTGGTAGATGTCACAAGTATTCGAATTTTTGGTTCTGGGACATGCCGGTTTCCTCACAACGTTCCATGACTTTTTAGATAGGTTTTCCTGGAATCTATATGTGTTGAACTATTTTCTGTATTTTATTTTAGAATTTTAGGTTCAGTAGTTTCGGAGATAAGGGGGGGGGGGAATGTTCGGTCAGACACATGAGTGATCCTATAAGGCCGCGCTGTTTGGATGCGTTTTCGTACGAATTTTACTCGTGCATACACGCACGAACGATCCTAATCTTCCAAGTACTATGGGAGCGACATACTGGATGCGAGTTAGTCGTACGTATAACTGGTATTCGTGTCCAAAGTGAGCACGGTTTAAGGGTTCCGTTTTTTCCTTTTGAGGTATGGAACCCTAAAAATATTTTCTCATTCTGTGTTGATCAACATTTTACGTTTAAACAAACATAGCATTTTGCAAGCCATACTATTATGAAATAGGTATATCTTTTAATAGCTTTTGAATTTTGCTAAGTGTTTACACCCCTAATTATGAGAATGATTTATATGGTCAATAAAAAAGGCACATAAAACGTAGCCACAATGGTAAATACAATTTTATTGAAACTTTCAGTTGTCATATTAACATTTCGTTTTAATTTAAATGAATACAATATCAAATAAAATCATACTATGTCCTTTGCAGCTGCAATTGTTATAGAATATTATAAAAACAAAACATTATTTATATAAAATTGTTCATAATGGCAATGTGAATTGCAAAATGTCATTCATTCACAATGCATTCAATAAAAGTATATGGCTCAATGCTCTACAGCGATGTTTGAGTTTTGAACAGTGTATTCATGACATGTGTAACTAAAAGGGGCAAAAAAGAAATGTCACCATTAACAAGCATATTATCAGAACTGTTCTCATTATAAGGGAAAGTAGGCAAAGGCACACTTAACTATCTGTCAAAGTGTCAACGGACCTTTTCCTGGTTATCTAAACAGTATTTAAAAAATAGAAAGATTTTTGTAGGGCATCTATGATTCAAATAGAGAATTCTCTGCAAGTTGCCAGTAGCCCAGTACCTACCTTCAGTTCAGGTTCTTTCAACCTAAACATACATTTCAAAAAAGTGAAGGAAATTATTGTAGCGTTTAGATAGTAATTATTTTATGAAGCATGTGGTAACAGATCCACAACAGCTTGTCTTAAGTTGCATCATTGAGGAAGTTACCTGTGCAATGTAAACAAAGCTGCCTTGTCTTCACTTTCACTAACTGAAGTTCAAGGCTGAAACTTATGAAGTTATACAGCACTAATTAATTCATTGATTATCTTTCACTGAACACGTACTACACGAGTGTCAGAATGCCAATCGATAATATTTAACCTTATAAAATCACGAGACCTCACATGGTAATTATGTGAAAAAAAATCGCATCACTCACCAGCAAATCTAATTTTGATTAAATCCAACGGGTGCAGTATGAGTGTGGAAGTCACGCCACCTGATATACCAGCTACCAGGTGCTCGTACTTGATGTGACTGAACAATGCCTTAGTGGCCGATGGGCTAGGGTTCTTAATTGTAGACATGATGAATTTACTAGATCACAGATAAAACTTTTGTTAGCATCTTGCGGGGACCCTGTTCACACCTATGTATTACCGGCACACACTTTCCCAGAAATCTTTAACGAAACTGAATTTATTGCAATCTTCACTAAACATCGTTGCTCTCGTAATAATACCACGAATTACGTGCGATAAAAAATGAACGATTTCCAGAGTAATTGAACATGCCGTTCCTTTCTCCGAAACATGAGGGTCGTGATGTTTTTAAAATAACTATTTTACTCCGGCCATGAAAGATAGGACAAATTGTGACAACGACGTGATTGTCTTCTTGTAAGTTGTTTTGCACTGATTAGGTTATCGCACAAAAAGGTTTGATATCTCTCGCAGATGGCCTTATCACCAAAATTTTCAAGTTGAAGTCATGACTGTGATTGAACGTGAAAAGGAACGGTGATGTGATGTGATGTCTTGTCGATCCAAGAGGTTATCAGGATTGAACTGAATAATGAAAAATAAGATATTAATCTGTTTAAACCAATTAAATAATATTTATTGTGTTACGCGTAATGTCAAAACAAATTAGAATAAATTATTAATGAGTCAATTCCAATATAAATGATTTTTTTATATAGCAATCACTGGAAATCAATAATGCAAAACTAGCCAGTTAATTAAACGATTGTATTTGGTAGTAAACAATCAGAAAAAAAAATCTATAGAAAGATATGAATATGAATACCGGTGTGTGTGGGGGATTCAAGCAGTGGACAGAAACAGAACTAGTCAATATAATATCATTATAGGTTAAAGTATTAATAAGATTTCCCCACGTCGCGCGTCGCGTCATTGAAAATTGATAACACGAAAAAAGGTAAGTATTCCAAAGTTTGCCTTGGCAACATTATTAATACTTCAACCTTTTTTTGACAGCTTGGAACTATTGCCCATTTATTACGTAAATCTGCGAGCAAAAATTTACAACAAAAAGGATCAGAATCACAGCAAAAATGTTGAAGGTGGCGACTACTTTGAGATTAGTCTCAAAACAGGGCAATCAGGTTCGTTGTTTGGCCACAGCTGCAGGTTATAAGGAAAAACTTGTGAACGTCCCACCAACAAAACTCTCAGTGTTAGATAATGGAATCCGCGTTGCGACTGAAGATTCCGGTGCTGCGACCGCCACCGTAGGACTGTGGATTGACGCCGGATCCAGGTACGAGAACTCCAAGAACAATGGAGTTGCCCATTTCCTTGAACACATGGCGTTCAAAGGCACAAGCAAGAGGTCGCAAACCGACTTAGAACTTCTTGTAGAAAACATGGGCGCTCATCTAAATGCTTACACGTCTCGGGAGCAGACTGTGTTCTACGCTAAATGCCTCGCCAACGACGTGCCCGCCGCCGTCGAGATCCTTGCTGACATTATTCAGAACTCTTCGCTCGCAGAACCCGAAATCGAACGAGAACGAGGTGTGATACTTCGCGAAATGCAGGATGTTGAAAGTAACCTCCAAGAAGTTGTATTCGACCACCTCCACGCCACTGCCTTCCAAGGTACACCCTTAGGCCAGACCATCCTTGGACCTACCAAGAACATCAAGAAGATCTCCAAGGCTGACCTTCAGAACTACATTAAGACTCACTACCAGCCTTCTCGCATTGTTCTTGCTGGAGCTGGCGGTGTTGACCATCAGAAATTGGTAGACCTTGCCAACAAGAGCTTCAGTGGACTGAAGAACACTGTTTCTGATGTAGAGCTGGCACCATGCCGTTACACTGGCTCGGAGATCAGGGTGCGTGATGACTCTATGCCGCTCGCTCATGTTGCTATTGCTGTTGAAGGTGCGGGATGGACTGACCAGGACAACATTCCTCTGATGGTTGCCAACACTCTTATTGGAGCTTGGGACCGCTCCCAGGGTGGTGGTGTCAACAACGCCTCCTTCCTGGCCCGTGCTGCCTCAGCTGGCAACCTCTGCCACAGCTTCCAGTCTTTCAACACTTGCTATAAGGACACTGGACTCTGGGGAATCTACTTTGTAGCCGAGTCTCTGCAGCTTGACGATATGTTATACCAGGTGCAGAAGGAATGGATGAAGCTCTGCACATCTGTCACTGAGGGAGAAGTTGAGCGTGCCAGGAATCTCCTGAAGACCAACATGCTCCTTCAGCTTGATGGAACCACCCCTGTGTGTGAAGACATTGGCCGTCAAATGCTATGTTATAACCGTCGAATCCCCCTGCATGAGTTGGATGCCCGTATTGAAGCTGTCTCAGTACAGAATGTCCGTGATGTGTGCTACAAGTACTTGTACGACCGCTGCCCTACTGTCGCCGCCGTCGGACCCACTGAGGGTCTGCCAGACTACACTAGGATCCGCGCTGGACAGTACTGGCTTAGGGTGTAAAAAGTTATAGTTGTACATTATAGAAACATTATTTAAATCAGTTAAGATCGAAAAAAGCATTAAACACTTTGCTCCCAATGTCTGTTGTTTTATTGTAATAAAACAAGATTTCTTGGTGAAAACTGTATTTATTATAGGACAGTAAGAAGAAATGTGTAAATAAACATGAGTGATTCTGTATTATTTTTTTATTTCATAACAGCATAATATTTGAATAATTTCTAAAACATAATAATCAGGTAGGATAAATTAATTACAATATGGAATAAATAATAAATCGTGTTGGCTATGGTTGACACAATCACCCCACCATTCCATGGCCCATAATTGTAACACAACATTCATGTAAATGTATTATTGCACAATAAAGTCAGGAATTGCAGAATATTGTGTCTCCAACATGCTAGCGCCAATATTCGCGTAAATACCGATCGTCATATTGACTTAATACTACATTCTATCTTGCATCACCCCTATATTCTACCTAAATAGTAACACTTCCTTTAGGAACAGGCGTAGTTTCTTTAGCTTCCACTCCGATGGCTATCTCCTCCTTTTCTTGTACACTAGTAACGCTAGGTTTCCTAATCACACTCTGCTTAGCTTTACTGCCGTATGGCTGCACCGGTTCACTGTGGCTGATGATGCTGGCTGAGGATATGAAGACGGACACCTGCTCGGGGGTAGGACAGGCCACGATGAGTGTGTCTTCATAAGTGTAGCCTGCGTTGGTGAGCAGCTGTTCGATTTGGACGAAGTAGCCGACTACATTGTTCTGCAATACAAACAAAAAAAAATATATGGTTGGTGTATGGTATTGGCCCTACCTCCCCTCTGTTGGAGATAACGAGACGAAGATTTATATTTTTTCCTGTTGTTCAAACAAATAATATGTGGTTTTGGTAGTACGAAAGTAGTGTACTCCTACTCGAAGAGTTAACTGTGTTCAGCAGGCATGAGGCAGAACATTTGAGGCTGATTATAACTGCTATTCCTGTTCTATATTATTACAGGGATGTTCAAATTATTGCAGAAGCAACAGTGTTGTGACTTTGATAAGTATTTTCATGTAACAAGTTTTATTTTACCTACGTTACATAATAACGACCGCCTCCACGCCACCGGTGGTAATCGTAATATTAAAAAAAAAAACCGATATTAGCGTAGAACGATATAATACTCAGTATCGGTCAGTGACGGTGTCGTGGTGGCATGCGAGACATGGATCGATCGTAATGTCGCCAATAAAACGGGCAAGCTTATTGCTTCTACTAGACTAAAATCGTCGATATAGTGTCAACGAACCACGCCCTCCCCTTGCTGCTAATCGTTGCATAAAAGGAGACATTCGTTGACTTTTTTACTACGCTAAAACAAAAAATACATAGAGAAACTTTTGGAATTTCTCTACGTATTTTTTGTTTTCCTGATTGTTAGAGTAGCAGCAGCAGTCACAATTTGTGTCCCAACATCATCAGCCTAGCCTTTCCCAAACTATGTTGGGGTCGGCTTCCAGTCTAACTGGATGCAGCTGAATACCAGTATTTTACATGGAGCAACTGCCTATCTATCCTAACTTGTGACCACTGATATCTATATAATACTAGCTGATGCCCGCGGCTTCGCCCGCGTGGATACTGTAAAAACAATCCTTGATGCGGATTATAGAATATCATTCTAAAATTTCAGCTCGATCGGTGCAGAACTTTTTGAGTTTTTGAAGCGTACACAAACCAACATAACATTTATATAAAAATGTTATGTTGGTTTGTGTACGCTAAAACTAAGAATCAGCTAGTTGTTAATAAAATCCGTAATAATATGAAAATGATTTCACGCGAACGAAGATCGTGGGCAACAGATACTTTATTATAAAAGCAAATAAATACGCACCCTAATAGGCCTAAACAGAATAAACTCCGTCTCTTTATTAGCCAAGTAAAGCTGCATGGAACGCTGCAACGGCGCCAGATGTGTGCGTATCTTCTTCTGAGCCTCCTTCACTGCCACCGCCATCTCCTCAGGAGTTGCCCACGGCTGGGACTTCAATTGTTCTATTGGAGTGAACGCTGTTGCCTGAAAAAGAGAAATTAGAATTTAGCTTTGGGCATACATTTTGGATTTAGATTTATACGAAAAAGACGATCTTCAAAGAATATTTTTGAGAAAATGGGTGAAATTTATTTGTCAGTTATAAAGGTACAGGAAAACGTTACGACCTATTCGATGACACGTATTCAAATTTTTGATTCTAAGACATGCCGATTTCCTCACGATGTTTTCCTTCACCGTTTAGAGAGCAGTGGTGATGAAATAAATCTCCTGCCTGGGTTCGAACCCATGACTGACTGCTCGTAAGTCGGGGCCCCTACCACTGGGCCACCGCTGCACTCCCCTGGATGTTGGCACAAGCAAAAAGATGTCTTTGTACAGTTGTACGGAGAACTGACTAAATTGTTTCCAGAAACCACACAAATGATCTAATCTCCTATTTACGTGCAACCGATCGTAAAGTACAGAGTTACCCTCCCTCTTGTTACTAGTAAAAATCTTGAGCTATGCTTGCTTAGTTCGTGGCAATACTACAGAAGCCCTCTTATAAATATTACACAAGCACCTCACCTTTTCAATAAACGCAATCATAGGTCCAGCCAGAATCTCAGTAGCATCTCTGATGAACTGTTCGCAGCAACTCTTCAACTGCCTATCCACCTCCTTCCTCGAATCCAGGAGATGTTCCCTCACCAACGGAGTACCATCCAGCAGGAATTCCAACAAAGCATTATTGCTATTCAAAGAGAAGATTTGCCTCGGTTTCTGTATAAGACCGTATGCTGCATTCCTCATATTGCTGAAATCTAGGGTAGTTTCCTTGACTATGAAATCCACTTGGAACGGTGCTATTTGCTCTCGTAAGATCAGAAGATGTTTTATTTGGAATAGCTCTCCATCAATACTCGTTGTGTTTGCTGTAATTTGCTTAGCAGCACTATCTACACTTTGAACGCAAAGCGAGATAGCTTCTTGGGCTAAACCTTGGAAGACCTTCTTTTCTAGACACCGGTATAGCCTCGATAGGGCTGCTAAAGTTCTTCGGACGCCAGGGTACCACATGCCGTGCATGTCGGCCGGGGACGCCTGCGGGCGTCGTTGGGCCTCCACGTTGATGTTGGCTACTTCTTGCGATGTGGCTGAGATGTCTGACACCATGGAGTTGCGGGAGTCGCTACGTTTCATGGACTGCTCTTGGATTGATATTGCGATTTGCTGTGGAGGAAATGGAAGTATGTTAATATAAAAGTCAAGTTTAATAATGTCATGAACGTCAGAAAATATGTAATGATTCTTTAGTCTGTTCGTTTATGAATACAGAAGCAAAAATTGCTTTTGCCCCTCAGAAGATTAAATTACTACACAATTATCGATTCTAGTGAAGGAAATAATCACATGCTGACTCTTAGAGTATACCTGTGGCTCCTCATATTTTGTCTAAAATAATGGCAATAAAGGAATTTACTAATAAAAATATTTTAGAATGTTTACAATCCACAAGGTAGGCCGAAGTTCAACAGTGGTATAATTTTGCCAAATAATTAAGACAACCCGAAACCCCACACAACTAGCGACCTCCACGCACCTCCATCATGAGCAGCTTCTGCGGGTAGGCGAGGTCTCCCCGCGCCGGCTTGTACTGCAGCACGTCGGCGCGCAGGTGCACGTGCGCGCGGAACACGAGCCGCTCCTGCGCGTCCTGCAGCAGTGCGCGCGCGCACTCGCCTAGCGCTGCTAGGCGGACCGCTGGGGAGATAGACAGACAAGTGTTAAGATCTGACGTGTTCATCATTCATCGGAAAATATCTAAGACTAACGGACGTCACGTGGTTTCACTTGCGTAGTTCCCGGTCCCGTGGGAATACAGGGATAAAAAGTAACCTATGTAACCCGGGCACCCGGGCATATTAAAACCGCACTAGTCACCTATTATGCCTACGCACATGCGTGGCTCAGTTACGGCGTGATTTTGTGGGGAAACAGCAAGGATGCACCGAGACTATTCACCCTACAAAAAAGACTCGTAAGAATATTAGTAAATATAGAAGACACTGACAGCTGCAGACCCCATATTCAAGATCAAAAAATACTGAACCTCCCCTGCCTATACATTTTGGAGATATGTAAATTCGTGCGAAACTACCCACACCTGTACACGACAAGGGAGGACATACAGTCGAAATTTACACCGCGCCATAAAAATAGGTTAAAGATACCAAGCTCTAAATTAAAAATGCACTCAACAAGTGCCCTTGTGATGTCAATCAAAATATATAATAAATTACCCGATAAAATTAAAGACATAGAAAATAATAATATATTTATAAATAAATTAAAACAATTTCTATTAATTAAATGCTATTATAATCTCAATGAATACTTTAATGATAAATTTTAAATTAGATTGCATTATAAATAATACATTTAGGATAATTCTAATATAAATAGTCAAATAAAAGCCCTCTTCCTCTCTCCTACTATTGCAGTGCCCGACAGGGTCCACAATGATCATAGCTTTGTAAAACCTACCATCTAAGTAAACTTGTGGAAGCAATAAATGTATTGAGTATTGAGTATAGTGTCGCTTCCCAATTTTCCAAACCGGTCCAGTAGTTTTTAAGTTTATTTGTTACATACAAAAATACAGATCTGTCCTCTTTATTTTATTAGTAATAGAAGACAGTGGTGAAAACATATAATTAGTCAATCTAGTTCAGATAACCACCGACCACGCCGCAAAGGCCTCCTCCATTTCACCAGGTCCTTAAGAAAAAAAAATGGCATGTTCTCTTGTTTAAATATTTTATTCTAGAATATGCTGCATTTAATGTTCTGGCTCCACGAAATTTCAAATCAATAAGCATTTACGAATACAGGAAGATCTTCTTCATCATCATCAGCCTATTAATGTTCCCACTGTACTGCTGGAACCCAGGCCTACTCTCTTTGAGAGGAAATGGGCAATCTATTGACTGGCCTGTTGGTCTAGTGGTTAGTGACCCTAACTGCTATGCCGGAGGTCGTGGGTTCGATTCCCACCCAGGACAAATGTTTGTGTGATGAGCACGATCATTTGTTCTGTGTCTGGGTGTAATTTATCTATAATATGTATGTATTTAGAAATATATAAGTATGTTTATCAGTTGTCTAGTACCCATAACACAAGCTCTGCTTAGCTTGGGACTAGATGGCGTTGTGTGATAGTTGTGGAATATTATTATATTATTATATCAATATTTAGAAGATAACGACATTGTATTTTAATTATAGAATATATTTGTAAATTGACTAAATGTGACGAATATTAAAATTACTATGACATTATTAATTTCCATGACAGTTACTTCTATTATTTATTATTTCGAATCCAATTTTATCAATCAATATTTTATTATCAATTTTATCAATATATTTTGAATGACATAGTAATTTAATTGAATAAATTCTGATTTTTGCTTCTGTCATAAATTCGTAACAATATATTTGCACACCTCGTATGGTTATAATACAGTGAACCATAAAAACGTTTGTAACATCCTCACTACCTGTTTTATGCAAATAAATGATTTGTATTTGTATTTGCGGGCATTAGTGCGGATTGGTAGATGTCACAATAAACACAGAAAGATAATAATCCATAATCATCACCTATACATTTATAACCATAATCAATAGGATTGCAAATGGTAGTCATGTTATACCATGTATCGCATGTGACTAAAAGAGTGATAAATATAAAGGTTAATGGATGGAGAGGGAGGGGAAGACGAAGGAAAAGATAGATAAAGTGTGTGACTAAAAGGAATGATATGAAGGAAAAAGGAGGAAATAATAGCATGTCGAACTGCCTCCGTGGTTGGAGTGATTTAGGCGTTTGCCTTGTGACCCGGAATCACGTGATTGAACCGCCTCAAGGGCCTCTGACATGGTGTCAATTTAAACCATGTCAGAGGCCCTTGAGCTTGTTTAGAAACTCCGACATTAGGGTGTGTGGGGTCGTTAGACCTTATTACCCACACGAAGAGAAGAATGGGACTAGGGCAGGAACATAATAATATGGTATACTCACGGTCATTATTGACTTGTTCCTCAATAACTTCCACTCTCAGTATGACGCAGAGCTCGGCGAGTGTTTCCAGATGGTTTATGTGAATGATGTGGGGCCGCAACGTTTCATACAGACCAGTACATAGGGACTGGAGGTATTCTCTGAAATATATAAAAGAACAGTATAAGACATCGGAATAATGTCAGATGGATTGACGATTTTTATAAGACTACTAGCTTTTGCCAGCGTGAAAATGACGATTTTCCATACAAACTTTCATTCCCTATTTAACTCCCGTAGGGGTTGAATTTCGAAAAATCCTTCTTTTTTCCTTCCTTCCTTATTCCTTGTCTACATTATAAAGGGAACCTCTGTGCAAAATTTCAGCTTTCTAGGTCCAAGGGTTTGGGCTGGGCGTTGATGAGTCAGTCAGTCAGTCAGGACTTCGCTTTTCTATACTAATATTATAAAGAGGAAAACTTTGTTTGTTTGGTTGTAATGAATAGGCTTAAAAACTACTGGACCGTTTTTAAAAATTCTTTCACCATTCGAAAGCTACATTATCCACGAGTAACATAGGCTAAATTTTATTTTGGAAAAAAATAGGGTTCCGTAAGATATTTGGGTTTTTCGGACACAAGGTGTAAAAAATCAACCAAAAAAGTTACTTATTTTGCGTACGCTGCCAAAACTTTAAAAGATAGAACCATAAAATGTTGTAATTAATTGTAGATCTTATAAATATCTACAAAAAAGTCCGCGAAACACTATACCTATCTATGTCGAGTGAGGCACAACAACCATTTTAATATCTAAAAATCTTGAATTTTTTTTTGGACTACATTTAAACGCATTTATTTTACTCATGCTATTAATCCTTATCAAAATAAATTATTTCATCACTAAGTACAGTTTATGTAGATAATATTTGGTCTTTGAATGATTAAAATTGGACGTTTGGTTTTGAAGTTATGGCGAAATTAAAATATTACGATTTCTGCTGCACGGCCCGTTGCGAAGTGAGCGTCACCAAGGCGGGGGGGCACGCATGCGGGAGGGGAGTCTCAGATCTATGAGTACTGCGGATTCCCGTCGGGGCTGCGGATTATCGAAAGAGATGACGTGGCCTTGGCACTAGGGCGAAGAAGGAACATGGGTTGGTTTTTAGTCAGTAGAAGTCTGACACTCCCCTTCACTCTGCCCAAGAGCGGGGGGGGTTATTTGATGATTTTCAAAGCTAAACAACAGTTCCTCTCAGAGCTAATCAACACTTCTGTTCTAACTGGCTAACCAACAAACAGTTCTTTTCAGGGGTAACCAACAGTTCTTTTCAGGGCTAACCAACAGTTCTTTTCAGGGCTAAGCAACAGTTCTTTTCAGGGCTAAACAACAGTTCTTTTCAGAGCTAGAATATTACACGCTATTAACATTTTCTTAAACATTTGAAAATGCCTAAGAGAGCCAGGTCTCAACTTTCTAAACATAGTTCTCAAGCACGGGCAGCAAGAATACGTCGTATGGGAGAATCTTCACCTGTCAGTGGTGTCTAAATACTCTTAGAAAATACATATACCACCACGTACTTGCCAGGACAGAAATCTGCCGCAGAAATTGTCTGACCTAGCTTTTCTAAATCAGTAGGTATGTGTACTAATATTACAAAGAGAGACAATTTGATTTTTTAAATGTTTGTTTACACACGTAATCGATAGACCATGGAAAAGGCGATAACTAAGCGAAAACCCCAAATTCTGCTGGAAGTCATTATTCCACGCGGACGAAGTCGCGGGCAAAAGCTAGTTATTTATATAGATAGATGGCTGTCTTCTGGCCTCCACAACACAACACAGTACCAACTAAGTTGTGGAAGCCAGATAGGTCGTCGCTCCATGTAAAATTCTCGTAATCAGCTGCATCCGGTTACAATGGAAGCCGATCCCAATATAGTAGGGAATAAAGCTAAGCGGATGATGTTGTCTACTGGATATAATCCACATTTCATCATCCATTTTGGTCCCCGGTTAGACCCGTACTGACTAAAACACACCGGTGTACCTACCCTCGCATACTTGCATCGGGGAACAGCGGGATCTAATCCGACTTCTGCTGCCTCGGACTAGTAGAAGCCTCTTAATCTCCGGGCGTTGGCCTGGGGCAACTTAACTCTACGGGGATTACAGGTCTTCTTATCGTGTGGGCAGTAAGGTCTAACGACCCCACACCCTAGTGTCAGAGTTTCTAAACCGCCTCAAGGGCCTCTGACATCCCGTCGGGGCAGCGGGTTGTTTGAAAGAGATACCGCGGCCTCGCACAAGGGCTAAGAAGGAACATGGGTGGTTTTTAGTCAGTAGAAGTCTAACACTCCCCGGGAGGGACTGTTACTGTTAGGGATTATTTGATGATTTCCCACACACCAAAAAACAAAAAAGGGCCTCTGACATGGTTTGACGACCGCCATTTGGCGGCCGTTTGGCGGATGTTTAAGATTTTCTTGCAGCACTGCAATAATAGACAGAATTCGTGGTACAGCTGTGGCGCTACATGACTGTGTGCTCACTCTAGCGCAGGCGATGTGTTGCTGAAGAAGTGGGTGTAGAGCGCGCACTCGTCCCGGCACGCGTGCGCCAGCAGCGAGCACGCGGCGCGCGCCTGCGAGCAGTGCGCGCCGGGCTGCCGCGCTACATGACTGTGTGCTCACTCTAGCGCAGGCGACGTGTTGCTGAAGAAGTGGGTGTAGAGCGCGCACTCGTCCCGGCACGCGTGCGCCAGCAGCGAGCACGCGGCGCGCGCCTGCGAGCAGTGCGCGCCGGGCTGCCGCGCTACATGACTGTGTGCTCACTCTAGCGCAGGCGACGTGTTGCTGAAGAAGTGGGTGTAGAGCGCGCACTCGTCCCGGCACGCGTGCGCCAGCAGCGAGCACGCGGCGCGCGCCTGCGAGCAGTGCTCGCCGGGCTGCCGCGCCGCGCCCGCCCGCAGCGCGCCGCCCGTGGCCGCGCCGCACACACGCGAGCGACGTTGCGCGTACTCGCGTTGTACGTCTGCTAGCAGGAAGGCGTAGCTGGAGATAGATGAAAGACCAAAAAGGTCAATGAAAGTTGAATATTTATCTTTATCACCACTCAACGGTTTGACTATTGTATTGTAAAGAAATAGTAAGTTGCCCATACTAACAGGGGATCGGACTGGGTCAAAATAATATGATTCTGTTTAGTCCGTAAGTTAGATTATCGAAAAATATTGAATACGTGTTTTTTGTTTTATCAAATCAATAAAAAATTACGAAGATAAAACGCGTCAAAGATCTTGGAGTGGACGAGTTTTCGAAGCACTGTATCGTCTTCATTTTAAGTTTACGTGAAAAAAAAAAAAAACGTGTCCAATAATTTTTGGAAATCTATCTGACGGACTAATTAGTTTTTTTTTGTCCAATCCCCCATTATATAGGTACACACGGCTACACATTAAGCTATACAAAACCAGTTAATCTTGGCCTCACTTTACTAGATCTTTTCGCAAAAAGAACGATCAGATTATACTGGTTTTGTATAGCTTGATGTGTAGCCGTGTGTACCTAATAATAAATGTATCCAAAATATTTTTAAAAGAGTATGGATGGAGTTTCTTGGCCATTGTTCTTTATACGTTGGATTCACAAAGGTACAGCTTGTCTATAAAGTCATGAAATTAATGTTTGAGGAACTAACATTATTCAAAAGTAAGGCAACACTAAATCATGGTACATCAAATGTCATCGGCTGTCATCAACTTGTTATTTATCTTGATATCTTTTGCATTTTTTAATGTTTTTCAAATCTACGTTGACAAAACTTCGAAAAAACGTGTTAAATATGAGGAAAACAAATAGGAGTGGAGCTCGGGAAATTATTTCAAAGTATATCAGCGATGTTTGTTAGAACACCAAGCTGACCAAATTTTATCAAATTTGGATGATATTTATACTCGAACAGCAGCTATAACAGGTATGTAATCGTGTTATTGTTTGTTTTTTATCTACCAGAAGTCACAAATTTACTAAATATACGATTTTAAGACTAAAATAAGCATTGTTTACATTGCGCATTTATAGGTTAGATTGCAAATGTAAGTAGCTCATATTGTAGTGCGACGTTAACTTTTGATACTTTTGGGTAATCAAATTTACCGGTGATTTTAAATATGAATAAGTTTTAACACGTTTGAAATAAAAACAGTGCTATGTATTTTCTGTTAGATATTACATCTTTTTTTAAATCTTTCTTTCAGGAAAATCTGAGAGTACAGTAAGGCGTATTGCAGATGAAGGCAAACACAGATCAGGGGGTCTAAAACGGCCACTTTAGCAGTTCATAATAGGAATTGCGTCAAAAAGCGTAAATGACCTTTCATAATAGTAACAGCGTCTGGGACCATTAAGGAAAATAGATCATAGGTAAGTAATAATAGGAAAACAATATGAATTGCGTTAAATTCGTAAAATGGTCACAGACGCAGTTACTATTTTGAAAGGTCAATTCATAATCTGATCTGCTAAAGTGGCCATTTTAGACCCCCAGGCCGTCCTAAGAAAGAAATGGATGACTTCAACATAAAATTTCGCTAAAACAGATCTGGATTTTAAATGTAGCCTAGAAGTCCTGCGTAAAATTTTGAAATCGATTGGATTTTCTTACAAGAAGATCAAAATAACAGAAAGGCTCTAATCGAACAACATATTGCAGCAAAACGGGCAAGAGAAAATGGGCATACAGTGGTACAAAAGTTGAAATATAACATTAATAAAAAATATGTACGAACATTTTTCTTTTATTTACTCATTTTTATTTCAATGAAGGTCGGAAGGAAAACATCGTGAGGAAATCTGGACTTATAATTATTATAAGTCTGAAATCGCCAACCCGTCTTGAGCACGCGTGGTGATCAGTGCTCGTGCCGTCTCTGTTGAGAAGAGGCCTTTGCCCAGCAGTGGGACAGTAATAGGCTGGTATTATCATTTTTAATGAAGGTCGCATCTTTGTTTATGGTTTCTGTATTTTTTTTAAATAAGATAACAGATTTTAATTAAAACCAGGTTTGCTTCTAGTACAAAATAATGTGCTAGTATCAAAACCATTTTAGTCACACTATACAGGGTTGCTATGTGCACGAGTCTTCACGACCGCAGCGCCCTCATTTATTTTCATGACTTTATAGACAGGCTGTAGTTCACCTTTGTGAATGGTCAATGGATTCCATTGTTAACTACAAACTATTTTTTTCAACATTCTTAACAAAATTAAGTAATTTAATTCCACTTACTCAGCATTCTTCTCAGCCCTTCTCTCAATTTCACTAATAACCATTTTCAACTTAGGTGCTGCGGCTTGGAACTTCCCGAAGTACACCGCATAGGCAGTGTCCATGGTTTCCTGGTCACTCTGATCCTCATCCTTGGGCGCCAACATCTGTTCCGTGGCGTGGTTCAACACGTGCGTGACGTACGAGCGAATGAGCGAGATGGCACGATTTTGGAGATGGCGGTACTTTACTAGGTATGTGTGGGATTCTTTGAATTTGTTCTGCAATGTGGAAAACGGTTATGAAGTCATGATGAAGACGAGACATGTGCAAGTTGGTTTGTTTGTGCACATGGCGACAAATCAAGTTATCATCACATTTCCAGAGATTTACAGAGCAATGAACTGGATAAACTAGATAATTATGTAAAATACCAGCTTATGAAAGTTGGTATATTTAATTAAAACAAGATTATTTTCAGACATTTTGATTAACTGCTCATTTCAGAAATGGAAAACAGATGAAATAAACTTTTGTTTTTTTGGATGCCAGACATCCAGTAATCTATCTAATCGTTTTGCAACATCATTTGCGAAAAATTTATTAAATAAAGCTAATATCACTTTTTCTTCCTACTATTCCATCATTATGTTTTTTGCATGCAACCATAATAATATCAGGAAACTTATTGGTTCTGTACAATGAGTCTTTTTAGTATTTGAGAGATATACCCATATTTTTTTATGAAATGGGCCTACCTCAATCTTGTCCTAAGGGCAGAGATGAGGTCGACAATGGAACAAGGTAACCCAGAAGAAGCCTATTTTGGTACTGACAGGTAGTCTGATTTTATTTCATTTCTTCATAATGTGTTCTTGTAGCTAGGTACTTACATTCATTCTCATATACTCGAGACACTCATCAATCTTGGCAAGCACATTGAAGAATGTCTCACTGTTCACGGACATTGTGGGACTGTTCAGTCTCTGAGACAGGTGCTCCACTTGGGTGAAGTAGTGGAGCTTTTGTTTGATGTCATCACCTGAAGATGTTAAAATACAAATTTAATTTCATACAAAGAGAAATGAGAAAGGACTGTTTGTCTCAATCTGCTCATGTTGACATACTTTTTGCATAGAAAACTAATCGTCATCTGCTTAGCCTTTCCCAACTATTTCTTTTTTTTTTCTTTTTTTAAAACGTTGCCCCACACTATGAATTTCTCCTGTATTGTGGGTGCGTTCACAAACATTTAAACCTTTTTTTGGTTGGCTTCTAGTTTAACCAGATGCAGCTGTATACCATTATTTTTCATGGAGTGACTGCCAATCTGCCCTCCACAGCCCAGCTAGTACTAAGAAATATGTTACCCTTGGTAAGACAGGTTCTCAAACTTACAGCCCACTATCTACCTATAACAACTGTCGAAGATCTAGAAATGACAGCTTGGACCAATAGCGTATTGTGCTTACCAAGGCCAAGGCATGAAGGAAACTCAATCCGCCTTATTACAAAATGTAGTTAAACCTGGTTTAACTTAGACTTGGTTTATCTCGCATGACGTCTCACTTCAATAATATTCAAAAGAAAGTGAGAGATAAACAGCATGCGAGATAAACCCAGTCTAAGTTAAACCAGGTTTAACTAACTTTTGTAATAAGGGAATATGTAATTTAAGACAAACATTCAACTAATCATTTTGTTAAATTCCTTACCTATACTGGAAAGTTTATTTTGGTCAGCTAGCAACTGCTCACTCATGGTGTGCAAAGCATTAGTTTTATTTGATACAAAGTTGTACTGCTCTGAAAGTTTGTCTAAGTCAGACATTGTAGCACCAATCTGAAATGTTTTCAATACAGAAATGTATTTATTTGGTACAAATATGGGAATGGGAACAATAAAAGAAGGCTAGTATTCTAGAAAAATTTAACTAATTTTAGCAATATTGTTTGCAGAAGTGTCTTTGGAAAAAATAATAAGTTTATGAATTTTGTCTTTGGCTTATACAACTTTCAATGGAAAGGTTGATGACTTGTTTAGTGTAGTAACTAGTATATTGGTAAATTTTAACCAGAATTTAAAGCGACTACAATCTGTCAATTACTATTAATACATTTTCAACTATGGCTAAAGCATTAGGTTAAAGGTTGATTGTGACAATTTCGAAGGTTTGGGTACCTTGATGAGCTGGCCTCTGTAGCTGTACCTACAGTGCAATCAAATTATCTTGGCAGGTCTGAACTTCGTGCAGAAGGCTGCGCAGTAACATAAAATAGGAACCAAATGGTGATATGAGGCGGGGTTCGGGGGGCGGTAGTCTAGGCTAGAAATGCACCTTACATAAACACAATCAATCCTTGCGATCAAATATCATAATCGATTAGTTTTATTTTGAATACGATCTTACTAGTGTATAATCTGGCAATAACAGTTTTCTTCAGAAGTGTACATGCGTAAAAGTTCGCAGAGCCTATGTTCAGACCTTTCAAGATAATTTGATTGTACTGTACCAAGATTTAATTGTTCTGCTGTTTCTTGTTGTAAAAACATTTATTACACAACACACACAAGTACATCACAATACCTGATTGGTCAGTGCAACACACTCATTTCTCCTATCATCTAACTGCATATGGTAAGCCTCATAGGGGGTGTCATCAGACTTCAGGTTGCTGTCATACAGGCTTTCATACCACTCCAAAAAGTCGTATGTATTTTCCACAGTGGGTATGTTGCTCTTTTCAGTCTCCTCACTAGCATTTTCAGACTTTTCCTAGAAATATTCAAAGGTACACGTCATTAGTACGTACCATTTGCAATTAGTTAGCTGTTTGTTCAGCACTAAACTGAACTCGGTTAATCAGTGTTAACTTGCTACGATAACAAACTGGTAATAGATCATTTTCAAGGTAAATAAATACGTTATCGAACTTCTAATGGTTCAATACGTTCAATGATGACTTGAACTCCATTTATAAAAGGTTAAAAATCATTGAAAGTTTAAAAATAAGTAGTAAATGGTAAAAATACTAACATCGTCCAAGTTGCCGGATACACCAAGTAGTAGCGACTCTAAATCCAATATAGCTTCTCTCTGATCAGATGTTAGTGGAGCCAAAGGGTTGTCTGTAGCCTCCCATAATAACAACTTGCTTTGAATCTCTTTTAAACTCATATTATCCATATTTTCGATGCCTATGTATGTTTTCCAACTTCTAAGACATGGCAGCTAGTGAGTGACGTAGGTACACCTACACAAACAATTTTTGGAAAAGCTTGTTCCATATCATTATGTGAGCAGTCAAATTTTTTCTATGTAAAAGACAAGGGTAAAAGTAAGTAAATGCTAATAATTGCTACTTTGATCAACTTGGGAGTTGGAACGAGTTTTGTGGCCTAATGACAGTATCAGTGTCGTTCAGAAATTAAAGTTGTCAAGACAGTCCTATCCGAGCTTGTTTATGGTGGTTCAAGGAATTATGAATTTGGTTTAGCGCCATCTAGTGTCGAGTAGCAACGAAAAGTTTTCATTCTTAAGTTCAAGGTAAGATTTCGTCACTTTTCTCATCAGTTTCTCTTTCTAGAATAACCTTTTTCTTGCAGTCATTTATAAAATAATTTTAATCAAAGAATTTTATTGCATTAGGTATGTGACGCAATTTGTCTTCGCTGGTGCGTCATTTATTGTTGGTCCAGTCGAGCTACCATTTAGTATAGCGCCATCTATGATTCAACTTCATAACAGAAACGCATTCTGCTATTTGCCGTGGCGGCGGTTGCACGTTGCGGCGTGCATTCGACGCTCACAATCTGATTCAGAAATATAAATAATAGATGGAGCTGATCTCACCTAACTAAAAGATACTTGGCTGTGTGCTATTTTAGCGCTCTCTATCCTCAGAAACTTGTCAAAGATGGTACGAACCAAAATATGTGCCAACAGATGGCGCTGTAGGTTTATTGCCTGCTTAAAGGAAGCATGTAAACAATATTGAATCACCTGATCATCCTATTTAGTCCGTCCCAAAGCGGACGTGAGAAGCGGTAGAGTCGCTTGTTACTTTGTAAACAATGCTTTCTATTAACTTTTGGACCGGACCAGCCGGAAGTCGTTTTCGTGTCCTATTTTTCAGTGTAGGTTTTCTTTACCTTGTAGACAGTAGCAAAGTTGATTTAAACATTTTTTTTACAAGCACCTCCTATTTATCGGATTCGTGTGCGTATTGTATATTTATTACTTACTTCGGTGTAGGAAAACATCGTGAGGAAATCATCATGCCTGAGAGAATTTTCTCGACGGCATGCAAAGCCAAGTCATAGGCCCACCGCCCATGGGCGGCATAGCCACCAAGTTAGGCACTTGTGTCTTCGCTAAAATAGTAGGTAGATGCAAAACATCCAAAATTTATGTTTTCCACAGTTTCAGTACATGTTTTGAAGTTTTGCAGTGTTTTATTTTCAATTTAACGAAACTGTGCGGCATCGCCATGTAAACGGACTTCTTAGGTCTTGCAAGTTTTAAATTGCCTGTTAAATTGATGGTTTCATTGAGAGTTCAGGGTAAATAACAAATAATACAATGTTTTGAGTAGTTTTGCATTTATTGGGTATGAGGAACCTTTCTGGTCAACATAAGCTACAATGGACTTTTGTTTACAGTATATTTACAAGTTTCGGTACATAATATAGTTCATATTACCATTATCTAGGTCTAGATTAATGCTTCTAGTAGTAAATTACTGTATATTCACAATAATTATGAAGACCTAACAAAAATCGTCTATACACATACAATGTAGTAGCGTTGTACAAAATACTACTCTATAGGTAAAATAGTCACACTTCAGTCGCTGGGACACGCCTTCCTAACTTTGGCTTTTATACAAACATAGAGCCTGACTTTCACGTCTCATCCCACTAGTTACAATCCATACAGTCAGTCACCAGCCACTTTGTTCGCTTGTTTAATGTTAAACAATCAAGCTATTTAAATACAGCGAATAATTTTAAATTATAACGTTTAGATATACCTCTCGCGATAACATCTGATGTCAACCTTTGAAGGCAGACTACGGAATCGGTTCCTTTAAATCACATTCTTTCGTTATATACATCGTTCCGACTCACAATCTATTACAACTTGTACTATATACAAACAATTTTTAATTATTTAAAAAAATACAATGTTAAATTACTATATACCTCCATTATCATAGGGTTGGAATAAAAATAGTATATTTTTTTCAGTTTCAGCGTGCAAAATTTACTAAAGCCAGCATCGGCCGAGGTCACATTCTCGCAACGATTCTAAATCTAATCGACTGCTCCTTAAAACGTTACACATACAACGACTGTGGATAACGTACATTCAAACTTTTATATTTAATCGTTAACATATTGTAATTAACAGTAGCAACTAAATGAAAACTGCACACAACGCATTCAGAACATAGCTATCGACAGATCATTATTATCGGCCCTACAGGAACACTTGCAATTTAATGCAACGTAGATACATACAAGAAACGTGATAAATAACTTAAATTACAATTAAAAAAATTTATAGATAATAAATTAACACACAGTCCTTGTTCAATGCATAGGAATATTTAACTATTTCATTACATTTATTATATTAACACACGTCTTATAGTTATCTTAAATGGAATACATTACGTGGATACCTAAACGTTAAACCAAATAAAATATACTCGACGTACATCAAAACACTAAAGACTCGTTGCAGAGATGCGTAGCAAAAGCATGGCAGTTAGCACGAAATTCTGCACCCTAAATATTAATAACAGAAAAACATATATATCTATGAATCCGAAGCATAATGTCTGGTGGTGCGATGCGCGGAAGCCGCCCCGAGCCGGGCCGGGGCGGCGGCCGCTCTAACTAGACACTTGTGTGATTTATACGAGGACAGGACGCGCCGGCGCGGTGCGTGCGCGCAGCGTCCCTCGGCGCTCGACCGGTGTACTTACACTCGTTCCTTGTTAACCTACGAATTAACATAGCACAGCCATAGTGACTCCGTGGGAGGGGTGCCTTGGGCGGGGTCGCGCGCCGAGGGCGAGGCCGGGGACCTCAGTGGCCGGCGGGGGCCGGCGGGCGTGTTCAGCGGCGCCGCGCCGCCGGCCTACGACACCGGCGGCTGGGGACCCTGCGGCGCCGCTGGAGGCTTCGCACCAGCCGCAGCAGGCAGCTGCGCCAGCGTGTCCTGGCTCGCGTGCGCGCGCAGGTATGTGTTCTCCACTTCGAGCTGGTTGATTCTCTCCATCAGTTCCGCGATGCGCTCTTTTAGTACTTCCACTTCTTCGCGCACCGCGAACATCAAGTGGCTCTTAACCAGATCCTGAAACAAAGCAAAACGATTCAGTTAGTTATGTGTAAACTTTTCATAAACGTCCTTCACAAAGTTCTAAAAATATTAAAAAAGGAAAATCAATAAATCAGTTCAATAAATAAAACATTTAAAAAATGTGTAAATTGGTTTGGGTAGGCTCTATACACTGATTATAACGCGCGATTGAATCGTTATCTTAAGCTAAACGTATTGCGTTTTACGAAAAGGCAACGTTGATGAAAAATGAAAATAAAAATTCCGACTTAAAATAAAACGTACTTTTGGATTTGGCACGACCACGTAACAGGTATCTTTTTGTCCTTTCTGTCTGATTTCGTACAGGCAGCCATCTCTGGGTTTTTGCACAACGTCGATCATGTTTAAACTGAGTGATAAATTTATTTTCAGGGTCACTGAATGTATGAGCGTTGCCGGCAACGACTGAAACTCGACTGGCGATAACGTGGAACTCGCGAACTATAGCGACCAAGTTGCTCTCTCGCGTCCTACCAGGCGACTGATGGTCTGCGCGCGCGCGCGCTCGCCCTATATAAAATGGCGGCGAACACGTCACCACGCCACGCGAGCCGACCGTGCACCCTGAACTCAACGACACAACCTACATTGATATCAACAAAGCCCTTATTTTCTAGATCTTTATTGACACACGTGCAGAAACAATATAATTATGGCCTAACTACAGATCTGAGCATAGAGGACGCCAATTTTGAGAATCAACTATAGAACAATTAAAGAGAAATCCCCGAATCGATTATAAGCAATTAAGAAACTTATTAATGGGAACAAAATTACGGTCGTAGCATGCGGATGTAAGTACAAACTTACAAAGTAATTGACGTACACTCCGCTATAAATTGGAGCAAATAAAAAGTCTTCCACGACAGCCTCTAGCATGCACTCAATTAGTGTAGATAGAAAAACAAGTACCACGTCGATACTGAAATTGCTAAACTAGAAATACATAGATTCTCAGCGAAGAAAAAAACATATGGCAAGCATAAACTTTGGATTTTCGAATAAAGACACGTTGCTAAATAAAGATTTACATGTGAGCAGTAGATGTTTACGACACTCGTGAGTGACTGTTTACTCGGACCAATTAAGCTTCATTGGAAATATTTCGCCCATAATAAAGAGCCTTCGTAGCGGACGACAAAAATAACAATATTAAACTGTGCCGGAATGTTACTAATTACACAAGTGGCGCTCTAATACAAGGTTGCTTAATAGCAAAGAAACAAAAACAAAGAATCACAAATTCCTATGCTTGAATATTTTAATAGAGACGTTATAGAAAACAGCGTCATTATTAGAAAAGAGACAATCAAGGCAGGACATTACGGTACTAATGGAATTTATTTCTGCAATGGACTGAGATTTTTATGTTAATTTTTTGTAATGTAATGACAAAGAATGCGGATAATGAATGAAATAGGCCGGCAACAAGCATTCTAAGAGTATTAGACTAAGTTGCAATTCTGATCGAATGCCATCATTATTGCAATACAATGTTTATAATGTCATAAATAAATCGACGAGAATTTAACAAGCGTTTATAGATGATCTTTTATTGTACTTTTGTGCTAAAGAATTCTAATTTTCATAAGAGACATTTCATGTACAGCCTACAACCACTACGTGGCGGCTACGCAAAGAGCGACGAAAACAATTTTGAGAGCAAACTTCGAGTGATCCTGAAGATTGGTGAGTCAAGATATGCACTTAGGCTCGATGAGTGGCTAAATGTGGTGTGGTGTGAGTGAATTTCAGTAATGATATAATTAGACCAGGATATAAATAGAAGGCTTGATGAAATTTTCAGTGTGGTTACTCTTACGTGGGAGTCGCGACCTTCAAATAAAAGAATCTGTGCTGAAATTATACCGGTCTGCGCCGGATCTCGTTAGACAATATTGAGGCTCGCGTCGCTATTAGATTGATGGGGCGCCAATGTCCTCATTACAACAATATATTGGCGTTCAGTAGAGAACCAACTCAAGAGAAACTAGAAAATTTAGCGTGCAAATTAATACAAAAGGAAAACAGTAATTAGTCGCACTTCACCATCGTTAGCACCTTATTTGCGATGTAAAACAGCACTTATCATTGTTTACCTACATTTCCATGTCAGTAGGTGAATTAGATAAAGAAAGAGAACGCGAAAAACACGTAAATGGAACAAATTACAATTTAAAAAATTGTAAGATGTAACGTGTGATTTGAAAGAAGTTCATGAAGCGACGGAGAGTGCAGTGAACTTTTTGCGCAGGCGCGCACCAAATACAGCGTCCGATGATATAACCAGTCCAAGGGTATACGTGAAAACCTGTCGCATTGTTTTTAATTATAACCGGCCGCACCGCTAAATACGACGACATGTAGTAGACACCTGGGACAATTCATTGTGATCCTATCTAAATTCAACCGATCTTGCTTTGATACTATTCACAACATTAACAGATTTAATTCTGTGTGGTGGTTGTCACATAACAATAAATAATCTTTGGTCAATAAACGACGTAGGACGTACTCATTTTTATTATCATTAGTTAAAAATACAATAATCCAAGATTAAGACTTATCAGTATCATAACAATGATAACGTTGAAATAGAATGATATCAATCCGGCTATTAGCTGCACTTACGTAAACATACAATATATTTTATCAATCATCAACAGCGGATTATGAGAAAACAAAGAACGAGGACTAAAAGCAAAGGTAAAAAACAGGTTTGAAGTTGAACGCGACTCGTAAACATTTTGAGCAGACGAGTTTTAATTTAATTGTATTAGTGACATCATCTCTATTATAAAACATTCTGTTTGTACACATGTGTGCCAGCAAGCACCAAAACAAACAGATAAATGAAGTCCCCATAGTAATGATCCTAGCAGTAGATACGGGTGTGTTTACAATACATATTGTACAAATATGGTACACGAACTGTATTTGGATTTTAGTAAAGCGTTTGAGTGGGTGCAGCTCGACGTTGATGTTTACTAAATATGTGATGGACCTGTCGCAGATCTATTAGCGATATGTAGCACAGTTTAACTAGTTACATTGTTACAACAGACGCCAACCTTGTGTGACACTGGTGCGGTGTAAGGACGATAATGTAGGTGTAGAAATTATCTTCTCTGTTGCCATTTGTCTTGTTGTTGATTTGAGTATTAATGTTGCTAACGATATGTTTATTACACCTCATTCTTGAATATAATCAATCAGTATGTTTAGTTCACATTGTGTGACATAATGTGTAAACGTTAATGTTGGCGAAGTAAATAGCGATAACGTTTATAAATTAAGTGATTTAATATTACAAGGTAACTTTACGACAACATCACATTGCTGCAGAGAATTTCTAGTAGGTATCAAATGAAAATTTCTTGGCAGGAACATTAAATTTCCATAAATGTTTACTTGCGGGGACTGACTAATTCATCAATATGCATCAGCTTGTAAAACGGGTTATCGATCTTTCAAAGAGCATTCGTAAAAGTGGTCACGCAGGCATGATTGTCCACACATGGCTCACTTCACTCTTTCGATTTTCACCTCACCGTGCGTACATAATATGTACCTATACGAAAAGGCTCCTTCATGCACTAAAATATTTATAAGTTCCATTTAATTTGCAGTTATATTAAATATAATATTTTCAAAAATGGCCAAAACCCACAATGATTTCAATATTTCATTCACCTACATCAAGTAATTTCGCAAATAAGTATGAAGTAATGTCAGGATGAATAAATAAATAAGTTTATTCTTAATTCCAACAATGACAATGTTATTATTAATAAATGAACGGCACACTACCTTAAACAATAGTGTTGGTGGTTTTAGACTAAATACACATAATTCTCGGGGAAACAAAATTTTCAAACAGAAAACGACGCATAATTTCCGCAGTTTATGTTAAAAACATTTGTATCCACATTCTTAAGATCGGATATTGTTATGATTATGTGGATCCTTATTTTAGGCTGTATTTGCACAGTTTGAGACAATGGTCTATTAATATTCATGACACAATTGAAAGATATACTTTATGAACGTGTAATGTTTACTACCGACACTTGTAACTGTATTGCCTGTTGTTTATGTTTTGTGGTTGATAGCAGCCTTTCTTTATTGCGCGCAATTTCCGATTCTGCGTTAATTACATGTATTACTTTCTTTACTTGCAAGTATATTGGCGTTTCACTCATATTATTATTTATTCCTGTATTTCTACTGCAAGTTATAACGCTTTCGATAAATCACAAGGTCTAAGGTCGGGTCTATCCAATAACTAGTACCGCGCCAATCCTTGACCTGCCTTGTTCATGCCAGACACTCTTATCAATTTCCTTATGGAATTAATAAACTTTATAAAATAATCCAATAAATAAGTGTAAACATGTATTGACGTAGCTGTATGTTATCTCAGTGATAAGTTAAAACAAACAAGTGAAAATTGCTCTGTAGCGGTCAAACACTCCGTAATCAAGACTGGTTGTTTGACCCTACGAGGTGATGTCATTGGAATACTCAGCGTGTATATTAAAGAAAAATAAACATCATCATCATAATTATTTATAAAGGTAACAACATGGAGGAATAATAACGTCGAACCGGAAAACACAAGGATAAGTGTCAACAATATTGTGGTTTAAATAATTCTAGAAATGTATTAAGAACATCATTTTTTAATCTTATCGTCTATCACTGCTGAATATTATTATTACAGCGGTGCATAAAATATATACGACGAATGTAAATGTTTACTTTCAGATACAACAATTCCATGGAATCAACACGCAAAGCTTACGAATGGCAGATGCCAGGTAAAAAATTGGGGGATACTTATTTTCAGCGAAAACATGTTTACCGTAGTGTTTGCAATCTGTTTAGCGTTTATCTGTTAAACGTATACAGTGTACGATTGTGTTCGGTAATCTATAGATTTACTTTAACTCTGCTAGATTTCCAAAGATTATTTAATTTTTCCAATACTTAGATAATATTTTAGCATTGAATTATGATTAGTATGGAAAAATAAATAACAGATAAAAACACAGTGCAGATATGTATGGGCAAGGTTAATGTTGGTATTACGTTTCACGAAACAGTGATCGCGCGATTGGTATCTTTTGAACGTTTTCTCAAGGAAAGTAATTCGTTTTTATTGGATATTGTTTGAGTAGTTTCGAAAATTCGAGTTGAGAATAAAATAGAGAATAAAATAAAATGTTGTCGTTCATAGTGCTGCTGCAAGGTTGCATTCGATTGCTATGTATATTAGAAGGTTTTTGATGAAGATGATGTGTTTATTCAAAGAATCTAAATGGTGATCCTCAAAATCAAACTGAATTGATGACAGGCGTTCACACACAAGATCACAGACAGATCACACTGTTACAGTCGCGACTTCATTACGGGGAAGCAGGTTTGTTTTCCAAGAAAACTTTTCTAGCGTTTCCTGGGTTCGTGATGCGATTCCGATCTGGCGCGTGCTCTCTCGGAGCCGCTCTTAGTTGCAAATTACTCGACGCTTGTTCACGTTATTGGCGGCACGCGACCGAATCGTGTGACCTCCTGACGTCTCCGGGTCTTTATCCAGTTGGTGGGTGTACACGAATCGGCCGCATAATCAAGAGAGCACGTGTCTCCACTCCAGCTCCGCGCCAGTGCCGGCTTTCCTTCCGTGTCTATTCTCGGCCGGCCGAGTCCCGTCGGGTCACGTTTAGCTCATGCAAATCACGTATACAGCGAGGGAATTAGCATACGATGGTGCTTGAAGCAAATAAAAATTTCCCCACGCACTTCCAAACAAATAAACACCGTCTTCATAATACTTGCTAATGACATATTGGAAACACGACAAAACTAACGGGGCGCTGCGGTGGTACATCAAATTAGCACACAGATCGAGGCGTCGATCATCACGGAGAAACTTTAAAGAGTAGAATGAATGTAAACGGTTGACCAGAATCAAAGAAATTTATGTTTGAACAGATGCGTGAAACCGGGTCAGTGGTGTAAGCTATGGCTGCTACACATCAATATGAGTACGGTACGCATAAACATATCTACCCGGATGACGTAACGTTAGGCGTAGATATTACGAAAACCAGCGAGAACCCGTGTACAACTGAATCCGAAATATATACGGACTGCAGGTACTACATTCATCGTGCGCCATGTAAGATGGCGTTCTTCAAGGTGGACCGGTTTAAATACTGGTCGCGCTACGTTTGCTTGATGCTTGAGATGTTAATATACACTACTGTATGCATTAAAATTTATGCAAAATAAATTGTTTTCCAAGTTGAAATTTCATTTACCATCGTGCTGTTCTTTAGGTTTTACAACTAATATAAAACAATCAGGACAATTATGTAAAAACGAGATTATCAAATTCATTGCGACAGGAAAACGGTACGTGTTTTGTTCGTCGAGTCCGGAGGTATACCCATTGTGAAATGTTTTCGTACGGAAAGCTACTCAACAGCGTTGATAAATAAATAAAAAATATTACGTATTTACGATAATTGGATACACTTTTAATCCTTTGATAATCTAAAAGGTGTGACGTGAACATAATTATGTTGAGTTTAATGAAAAACAAGCAAGCGCGATAAGTAACAATTAGCAATAAATAATATAAAAAGTATAGCCAACGTAGAGTGCAGATTCAATTAATTAGTTAACAAAAGATTAAAACAAAATAAAGACATATATGGATCTAGGAGAACTGCACGAGCGTGTTGTGGGGAGTGATAAAAATACTATGATGCGATGGTAGTGAGCATTAGGGCTGGATTGGGGTCAATCGCTTGAGGCCATCTGCGTCGGCTAATTATAGACGATGTGAGACGCGTCCAATAGTGCACGACGATGAATCTCAATTGCGATAGCAGATGTACTTGATGAAAGAAGTGAAATCTGTTGCAAATGTTGCGCCCACCCAGATTACAATAAACTTAAAAGTAAAGGATGTCACAAGTGCAGAAACAAAAAGAGGAACAAAACAGAAGAGTAATAAAATCGATGTTATTAGCGAGACCGAGATATAAAAATGTCGACTGTCGAGTCGTTTGACAATTATGTAAGTGGCTCCAAATGTAGGACGTAATATTTGGAAGCTAGGAAACAAAGGTTGCATTGTCTCTCGGCAAAAACTACAATGGTGCAAATACTAATGTCATGAGAATCTAATCATGTGCAAATGGAACACAACAGTTGACATTAAATGTACAACGCATGCATTTCGTTATAAGTAAATTGTCTGTGCCAATCGGTTCAGAAACGCGATGATTTTATGTTTAGTATTCAAAAAACAATATATATAAATCGATGTTAAAATGCGGTCTCATGGTATTATATGCTGCGGGGCAGAACGGGACGCGTTTCCTGGCCATTAAAAAAGGGAAGTCATTAGTGATTCAAATGGTGACTCCGATTTTATAACGGTGTTATGCAGTTCGACCATTGCTATTATAAACACGGATAAACTATCTGGAGATTACATCTTTACGCAACTGCTGCGTGAAACGGAATCGTAATGGCCGCGATTCAGATTTAGCGTGTAACGCGAAAAAATGATGATAATGTCGAAATTTCCTCAATGATTTAGGTACGCGAGTACGTTTATCGGCATTACGTAGAATACTACGATATCGGTCGATGCTACGAATGACCGACATTTCTCGGAAGTTTTCGTTCAAGGAGACCTTTTGATTTATTACCTCAAATATTTGATTGGCATTACCACTTATGAAAGAGATATTTGTAGTTCGTTAATCGCACTATATACTCGCCAACCTATATTGGAGAATTAGAATTGGGAGTTCATTGACTTTCAAGTTATTGGGTGGCGGACGATATCAGTGGCTATGCTGTTATTTTTGTTTGGCACAGATAAAAATAATACGAAAGATATCGCGCACACGCGGCGTGGCCGTCCGCGCGTGCTGTTTATCTGAATGCGGCGATTTACTGCACAAAAGGGACGCGGCGTCCACAAAGCCGGTTATAAGATGTTCCACGAATTACTAGGATTGAGAGCACGCGGAACCACCGCGGTCGACTGATACGACACACTCTGGATGTCTTGGATTGCAACGCGATGTCTAATAAAAAGCAATGATCGCTTACCGATGGAATCTGCGCGACTGATAGATTAAATACTCAGAAAGGAACGATAATGGGGTAGAACATTAAGATTTAATTGTTTGAAATGTGTGGATATAAATCTTTGATTTTTCGCAATAACCAATTAAATGAACAGCCTGCAGCATTTATGATCAAGAAAGCCATTGTTATATTGAGATTGGATTTATTTCCGCATGGATTGAATACCAACTGTAAAGGATAATCGGAGAGGATTAAAAGTCCTAAAACCCTGTTACCTCTTAAAACAAAAATCCGTGGTAGCAAAGAGTGTCTAAGCTCTTTCCCTAAGTCCAGATTAGACGAAGACAAAACTTTAAGAATAATTCGAGACAGGATTACCAATTCACAAAGATCCTTCACTTCCCTTAGAAAGAGATTAACTAACTAATCACAGATTCTGGCGAATAAATTAGCGCTCAGAACAATATCAACAATGGATGTATACGTCAGTATTTCAGAAAGGAACAAAGGCGTTAATACCAACAGGATTATAAAGAATAACCAGTACCTTTACAACGGCAAATTCGATCGCTATCTCATTATAAATGCATCTAGTACATTAGCCAGACATGAAAGAATTAAAGTCAATTATGATAATAGCGGTAAGATTATAGGTAGATTTATTAAACCAAGTCACGTGAACGCTATGGGCGATGTGTGCAGCTATAGTTTTCAATCACGTTACTTCACTCACAGTTGACATATTTCTTGTTGAATGAACGATAGGTTGTGGTTGTGTTTTCCTGGCCCATGCATAGTTCAAAACAAATCTTGAGAGTTGATAAGGAAATTCTCTACTTGTTAATTTAGGATTTGGAGTTTTGGACATCATCTTCTTCTTAGCGTGTCGATGACAATTTAAATTGAGTCAGCCCAAAATTTAGCGACGAGTTTGGCATTTTCAGTTCCTATCATTAGCTCCTGTGATGTGCAAGTAGCTGGACAGGCAGGACACGATGTCAAGTGTATCATCGTCTGTGGGGTAACACCACATTTGCAGTCCAGGGCAGAGTCATCTATGAATTTCCACTTGAACAGGTTTTCCTTGCTTCGGCCGACCTGTGTCCGGAGTCTATTTAAGGACTTCCAGGTCAGCCATGGCAACTCGTGTCCAGGTGGGAGATGTTCGGCAAGTGGCACAAATGGGTTGGGTAGGAAGACACTTTCACGCCACAGCTTGAGTCTTTCTTTAGAGCGTTCGCCAGAGAGCGGGGGCACACACTTCAAAAAAAAAAATAAATAAAAAAAAAAATTGTGTGCGAAATAGAAAACCGGTAATGGGGTGGAATAAGCACGTGAGTGGTGCTCACAGGCAGGCCAGACAAAAGTTTGAGCAGTGGGTGTCGTATGGCAGACCACGTGAGGGTCGGGTTTGGACTGAAATGCAAACAAGCCGAACAATTTTTAAGTCGCGCTTACGATGGTGCCAGAACCATAGTGACCAAATTAAAATGGACAAGTTGGCGTCGCACCATTCTAGGGGCGACTTCCGCAGTTTTTGGAAGTCCACTGATAAACTCAATAGTAGGCCGGGCCTGCCTGTGAGTGTTAGCGGCGCTGCTGATGTCGCTGGAATTGCCGAACAATTTAGGCAGCACTTCGCTGTTTCGTCACCATTGGGACCGTCACAGTTCACAAGCAGTCCTGGTGGTAGTGGTCAGGAGTTCAGTGTCCGGTTTACGGCAAAAGAAGTAAGACATGTAATTATGTCTATGTCGAGGGGTAAGTCTCCTGGCCACGATGATTTAAGTATTGAACATCTTAAGCATGCTGGTCATCATCTGCCCAGGGTCTTATCGATGTTCTACTCCTTCTGTATAGGACATTCGTATCTGCCTGAGCGGATGATGAGAACTGTGGTGGTGCCAATTATTAAAAATAAAACTGGCGATGTCAGCGATAAGGCCAACTATAGGCCCATTTCATTGGCCACTGTAATATCAAAAGTGCTTGACAGTTTGCTTAACACACAGCTGGATAAATATCTAACTTTGCACGATAACCAGTTTGGATTCAAAGCCGGTCTCTCTACAGAAACAGCCATATTGTGTTTAAAGCAGACTGTCAGGTACTACACTGATAGAAGTACACCGGTGTTCGCTTGCTTCCTCGACTTGTCGAAGGCATTTGACCTGGTTTGTTATGACCTGCTGTGGCAAAAGCTGCAGCAAGCGGCAGTGCCAGACGAACTGATCCGTGTTTTCCAATACTGGTACAGCAATCAGGTCAATGTTGTTCGATGGTCGGGGGCTTACTCGGCCCCGTATAGATTGGAGTGCGGTGTGAGGCAGGGGGGGTTAACCTCACCGAAGCTCTTCAATTTATATATTAATGCACTGATAGAGAGGCTCAGCAGCATGCATGTCGGTTGCCATATTGGAGGTGTGTGCCTTAACAATATCAGCTACGCAGACGATATGGTGCTGCTGAGCGCCTCTGTCTGTGGAGTGGCTAAACTGATTTGCACTTGTGAAGAGTATGCGAGAGAACATGGTTTGCTGTATAATACGAGCAAGAGTGAATGCATGGTCTTTCAGGCCAGGGGGAGCCCAAATTATTTACCGGCAATTAAGTTAAACGGATGCCCACTTAAAAGAGTTGACACGTTTAAATATCTTGGACATTTATTAACCTCTGACCTGAAGGATGATGCAGACATCGAAAGGGAACGTAGGGCGCTGTCTGTTCGTGCAAATATGATCGCCCGCAGATTTGCTCGGTGCTCGAGGGACGTCAAAATAGCCCTATTTAGGGCATTCTGTACGTCCTTTTATACTGGCAGTCTGTGGTTGGATTACACGCAGAAACAGTACAGAGCCCTACGTGTCCAATATAACAACGCGTTCAGGGTGCTCTTGGGGCTGCCTCGCTTCTGTAGCGCGTCGGGGATGTTTGCCGAGGCGCGTGTTGATTATTTCCACACAATCATGCGCAAGCGGTGCACATCCCTGGTGCGTAGGTTGCGGGGCAGCCGCAATAGTATTCTGAACGCTTTTTCTGAACGTTACGACTGTCTGTACGTGAACCACTGCTGTATGGTTCACCTACAGACTAGTGTTACTATTTTATTTTAATCTTTTCTATTTTATTGTATTTTAATTTTAATTTTGTAATGTTTATTTTGTGATTACTTACTGTGCATACTAACATAGTTTATAAGTTCCAATTGTTACTAACCACTGTGGATCATTGTTATCTCTCAATAAAATAAATTATAATTATTAAAAAACTGTTACGGCTTTTTAGCCTTTGCGGAACGAGGATGTTACTGTGTAAAGGGTGTCTAACGTCGGAAACCATTTTGGCTCTTTCATCAGAACTTGCCACCGCTCTACGAACTACTGGTGGCGCTATGCCTGCTAGTGGATACAACATCTGTACCGGGGTCGGTTTAAGGCAACCAGTGATAATCCGGCACGTTTCATTAAGAGCTGTATCCACCAACTTTGCATGGGCTGACCGACTCCACACGGGGCACGCAAATTCACCGGCAGAGAAAAATAGCGCCAGTCCAGTAGTTCGCATAACGGTAGGCGAAGCACCCCACTTTGACGATACCAGTCGCTGTAGAAGATTGTTGCGGGAGTGCACCTTCTGCTTGATATTATTGCAGTTCTTGCTGAATGTAAGCGACCTGTCTAGAGTAACACCGAGATATTTTGGGCAGTTGCTATGCTCGATGGACATCCCACCCCAAACGATGTTGAGTTTGCGGCTCGCTTCTCTATTGCGAAGATGGAATATGCAAGACTGCGTTTTACTCGGATTCGACTTTAGTGAGTTAGTGTGATAGTACGTGGTTAAGTCACTAAGAGCATCTGACAAAGACACCTCAGCCTCTTCAAAGGTGGTGGCTTGGGAGGTAAGGGCAAGGTCATCTGCATAAAGAAAGCGAGAGGTGTATGGGCTGGATGGCTGATCGTTGGTATAAATGTTGAATAGGAGCGAGACCAGGACACTACCTTGAGGTAGGCTGTTTTTTTGTGCTCTCCAACGACTTTTTTCAGAGAGAAAGTGGACTTGAAATCGGCGGTTGCGGAGAAGTTCTCGAAGTATACGGATGAAATTGTGATCATTGATCAAGGTTTCCACCTTCCACAACAGCCGTTTGAGGTTAACTGTATCGTAGGCAGCTGATAAGTCCACGAATACAGCACCAGTGACCATTCCTCTCTCGAAACCATCCTCGATATGTTGAACAATTTTAAGAGTTTGGTTACTGCAAGACTTGATAGGTCTGAAACCAGCTTGCTCGGGGATTAATTTCGGGTCAATGACGCCCGTTCAGCAGCAGTCTCTCGAAGAGTTTATATGTGTGACATAGTAGAGAGATTGGGTGAAAGTTTCTAGGATCGTCTGCTGCTTTACCTGGCTTAGGAATTGCGATGACCTTAGATTTCCTCCAGAGACGGGGAATTGAAGCTGATTCCAGACAATTGTTGAAAAGTTGCAGCAACCACGACACAGCAACTGGGCCAAGCTGTTTTAGCTGCTCGACTGAGATATCGTCGACTCCAGAGGCTTTACCACACTTTAGGCCACTAATCGCTGTAACGATATCAGTAATGTTGAATAATTTACTGATATCGTCACAGACGCCATCAGTTTTTTGTGGCTTAGGGATCTTACTGGAACGGCGTGTCGGTCTGCCATTTAGAATTATTTGATGTGCTTTCTGGTTGGCGGTGACTTGGCTTGGCGGTGCGGGTTTAGGGGACTCACCGGTCAGCTTTCGAACTGTACTCCAAGCCTTTTTACTGTTATGGGTCATGTCTATGCTAGTAACAGTATTCATCCACCTCTCCCGTCTATTTTCGCCTAGCTTTGATAACAACATTTCTCCAGCAAGTGTGGTTTCCTCTGAGAAGGGATCAGATCGAAACAGTGATTGGTATCGGCTCAGCAATTCACAGGACTCTGTCGACAGCGCTGAGATGTAAGAACACTATATACAGATGTATGAACAATATCCACTTTAATCTCAGGATTAAAATCTGATTCAGTTTTTAATGTTTCGTTTTCAACATGGGTGTCCTTAATTACTAGTGGCTACTTTCAACTTTCTCGTAATAACCATTAATCCGCTTATTCATTTTCTTCTACAGACGTTAGGTTAAGTACTTACGCAATTTGTGTTGTCTATTAGATCTCGGAAATACATCGTAATTACTTTGTTCAGTAATACATTAAATGTATGGTCAAGGATTGCAAGATTACTAGTCGTGCAAGAGAAATGTGCGCAGCAAATCGGTCTTTTATTCTTTTGTAATCAATCAATCTGTTTCTGTTTACGGGAAAATCACACGTTACTACTTAAGAGCACAATGGTGTTTCAAGTATTTTTCCTTTAGCTCTTATCTCTGATCCGTAGTCTGTGAACTGTGAGCGCGAATGAAAGAACACAATAAATGATTTACTGATTTTATCATTTCCACCATATGTATCCACGGTTATAGGGTAATCGAATGAAAAATTATTTCCTTATGCAAGTCGTAAAGTTTACAGAAGGAAACAACCGATAATTGGACGATAGCTAAAAACCCAAGTATGATTAATTGTGGTTATTGAACTAATTATGTATTTTTGTGAGTATGGCTTCAAAGATTTGGTGTCGGGTGTGTATAGAGCCTGCCCTTATGCTAATAGGATTGGTAGAAGTACTCACCATAGCTTGCTCGATCTTGTTGTCGATCGCCACCGCGCTTGTGCCCGATGCGCTGTAACAAACAGAGAAAATACAATAAGACAATGTTACATTGATATTACACAAAAGAAACATCGAAAAAGACGAGAGTTATTTTGTAAAATAAACACTATAAGAGTCATATCGTACGATTTATTATATTGTTTACAATATATTCAATACCTAAATAAGTTGCAAAAGTAAGCAACTAGGCACTCCTGACCACACGTGGTAATAAAGAATTACCTTCTATGCTATTAATGTTGCAATTTGCATTGGCAACATCAACAGTTACGTATTTAGAATAATTATAATTACACACAAATGATTTCTAATGCGACTTAATTACCTATAGATCCAACAGATATTATGGTAAACAAGGTTCCTTTCAAGTTTTCGGGATACGGAAACCCAATGCCATAATCATGTTTGCATAATTCATAATTCATTCACGCACGGATGCGTGCCGTCCTGGCAAATACAAGAATTTGCGCGTACGTTTACATTTCCCATATAATTGCTAGTTTCCGCAAGATTATCGATTCGCTGTACGCACGTCTTTGTCTCTATACAAACGAAACTTAGTGCAAAGATTTATCGTTTACGTAAACGACAAGTTGATTATATTATCGGTGCATTGGAATGTGAACATTAATCGTATGATCAAACGCTTTCACGTATTAAAAACGCCACAACAAACATAGTGCGTGGTCACAGTACAGTTACTGCGGACGTTAGCAAGCATTGGTGCAATGGAAAGGTGGCGCAAGGGCGATCGCATTCGAAGATAATGCACATTCAATATGTAATTATGAGTGTAATAAATAAGTACGGGCCGGTAATTTTGAGAAAAGCTTCCGTTGGTTACAGTGCGGATGATTACGCTAACGCTAGCGCTGTGGATAAATATTGCAAAAGCGTTGACCCGTCTGTTGAACTGATCGCTATTTGTAACAACAATAGGAAACAATGGAGGACTAAATTCTGGTGTGGTCAGTAGCCTATTTCCTCGGTTGTGGTTATAAACTTATGAGTACATTCTATAGTAGGCGCAGAGGTGTTATAAACAATTCGTCAAGGACCTAGGTAGTTGGTATTATTGTAGTAAAAATTAATAAATACGTCTCCTCTCGCCAGATGTGGACACTTGACCCAGAAACCTCTATCGATCCGTTCAGACAGCCGGCCGCCGGGCAAGATTCGAGAAAAAGAATTAATTTAAAGCGATGTAACGTTACAAGTCAGCGAACCATCGTCGAGGTCTAAAACCGCTCTCGTAGGTAACTGTAAACGCGAGATAGCATTTTGTACATAATTTTGTCATGACGGTGCACTCATTAGTAGTGATTGTAGTAAGTGCAACAAAACAATGGTGCACAATGCAGCAACGTGTCACGAGCTGCGCACGCGGGGCCGGCCACGTGCAGTGCGACTATGACGACACACTCTACTTAGCAACTGGAGAGATACCATTACTGGCCACGATTGCCGGACTTACCCATTATGATCCAATCTCGCTGGTGTAATCGTCCAGTAGCTAGTATGTAGCACGACGTACTGCTGCGTACTTGACTTTCTCCGACGACGGATTCCGTGTCGCGTCAACGAGGTGAACAACACAACGCTAAAGTTGAAGCCATTCGACCGTTGAGGACTGCGTCACGGATCGATTTCGACCGGTTCGCCGGCGAGCTCCCCGATAAAACAACGGCCGTGGACCACATGACCACCACCGCAACAATGGACCGCCGGAACATTAACGTCTGCCGAGCAGACCGTCTGCGCGGTGCAAACAGGTGATTATGTAAATACAGCCGATTCCAAGATAATCTTTGAAAGTCTTAAATCTAATAGTCGGGTGTTGACGTTGACACACAATAAAAAGCTTGCTTTCTCTAGACGGAACTCTATAAAAACAAGTTTTAGTATTCCGTGAGTGATTACGCAAGTTTGGGAGTTGACAAAATTGCAAACCACCAACGTAGAGTACGCATGAAAAAGTTGAAACATAACACTATGAAACCCAAGAAGCGGAGAAAGTATTGAAGGTGACGACATTTCTCCGTCAAGACCACACGGTTAAACGATGATAATTATGAAATTAAACAGAGGCCCGGTTCATTTTGTTTATCTAGTGTTCAAAATTCTTCTGGTAGCAAGTAAACATTTTGTGACTCTACAATACTGCGGGATGACTTTCTCGTTAAATATAAGAAAAGAGAAAAATAAAATGTTGCCAAAAATAACTCCAGTGGTGGGCTTCATAATTGTGTCAGTCAGTGCTGTGAACCTGGCAACAAAGCATCGTCCGAACCAGGTTGCAACAGCATAAAGAAAAAATAGAATTTCAAAACTAGAATAACACCTAAAATGTGCTTATTTAGTTATTATCGCATTCTTATCACTAATGGAGAAACTGGATACACTGTACTAACACGACTGTTGAAACAGAACATAAATGAAAATGTGTTTAAAAAGATGTTAAGTAAATAGGAGAAGCAAACAAAGAGATAAACGTTTTGTCACCAGGCACGTGCGTGTTTGCGTAGATTACACTCAACTCTGCTGCACTTCAAACACATCTCTCAAACAAAGACTCAAGAGGTTTTCAAGACTTTCATCCAAGAACAAAAGAGCCTTTAAGATTTTTCGTTATAATGAGCAAAAACAATAATGCTTTATTTTTTATTTCAGTTATGATCACGACGAAAATAACATCTGCCTTGTCCGTCGCTGCTTCAAGTTTAGTGAATTACCACCAAACTGGTTTGATGGAAATCTTTTGTGCAGAAACACAAGATTCGTATATTCAAGTCAGAGAAGGCGAACCACAAAGATCGAGTAAGAATTCGTTTAAATGAATTTACATCAGTTGTCGATGGCCGTTGGCAGGAAAATATGCACATGTTAAATTATTCATAGCTATTTTCAATAAGGTTATGACCTGGATATGATCCAGATTAACATGTCGAGACAATGTATTGGATTTCTGGATGTTGCAAGAACAAAACAATGACAAAAAACATCAGAGGCACATGTCTGATATCACGTATTCACAAAAGTAAATTAGCAGACGTCAAAGAAAACATTACAATGATAACAGTATCAAAATTAGTTAGTGCGATGAATCACGATGCATCAAACAATTGCGATGTGTAGTTGAACAACAATAGCAACTAGAAAACAAAGGTCACTGAAGAAATTATGCGAGTCGCATGAAACTTTAATGTGTTAGTCATGAACACTTGAAGCGCACATTGTTTGTCCACTACCGGCATTCATCAGATGGTGGTCAATTAGTTTAAACTGTTGACAATTTGAATCAACTCCATTGGTTCGAATTGCTTGGCTAACATTTGCGTTAATTATAAAGTGATCATCATAATTCAAGAGCGTGGACACTGGACAGTCAAATAAAAACAGGGATTTAAAATTATGCAGAACATTCGTAGTAATAGAGGATTATCAGCATTATCGGTGTGCAGTGGTCGTGTATTGTTATCGTGTAGCGAGGCGAGTGCGCACGCGCAAGGTCATTGAAGGGAAATCGTTGGTTGTCGTGTCGACATGGCTGGCGCCAGCGGCTCAGGCGTTACATCTTGCAGCCGTGTTTCATAACACACTCACAGTTCCTTTTAATTAGCGCAAAGAAATGAGAGGCTGTTCGAATTCAATTTGAGCGAATTGTTACTAGACGATATAATTTTGACGAATGAGGCTGTAGAGGAAGTGAAGTATAAAGGCTTTGCGAAATGCAGAAATTTCGAGACGTAGCCATAAACACGAGAAATAATAGGTACAGCTGAAGTTGAGTTCACTTCAGTACACGTGTCGCTCGTAAAAGAACAATAGCTGGTAGGAGTGAACACTAAAACCAATTGGACACAAAGGGCATTAGTGGGACACTAGGGGCATAATGTGCTGGTAGTCAGTGTTTGTCACGCGAAACGGTCACGCAACGGTGCTTTCCTCAGGATTTCATAAAACACCGCTGCTGTTATGAATGACTTAATTATGAACGGTATTAACGCCCTGACCTAGCAATAATGAATTTAATGTAGAGTCAAATGATTAGAGCGCAATATTTCTAGTTCACAAAAAATATTATTTATAGTTCTAATAACCAAGTGTAGAATAAACGAAATTAATGTATTTAACGCGTGGCTGATTATGGCCGTGAAATTTTATATTACTCGTCGGAAGATCCTGGTGGCAAATAAAAATAAAATGTGAATGAGTTGAAACACGAAGGTTCAACGTCTGACGAACGAGTGTCAGCGGTGCAGTAGCAGGTTCATTCAACGGACAAGATTCAAAAGACGCAAGGTTGAAAATTGCAGTTAAACAGACCTAGACCTTAAGAATAATAAGGTGTTTAGTGCAACGGATCGATACAGTAGTAGTAAAGCTATAGGGACTCCTATGTTCAGTAGGCGGCGCTGACGTCAGCCGCAACGGTTTGTCTGGCTGCAGCCGGCCACGTTGCTGTGGAACCTTCACCGACTTCTAGCTCGGTAATTAGCTGTGCGGTGTAAGAACCTTCACACCACCGTCACCCGACCGGCCAACAACCAGCGACGGGCCCGCAATGCGTCAGCCTATCCAAACGTAGCAGGCAAAATGAAAAATTTAACGGTACTCACACGGGGTAGAAGTAGTCTATGTACTTCACGACGACCTCTCTGAGCAGATCTTGCTTGTTCATGATGGACGTGTAGCTTCCACTTATAAGTTTTGTTTGCATGGTTTCCACTTCGCCTATCGATTTTACTGCGCGGGACTCTCGAGTCCCCGTCGTCGGGTTCAACGGAGCCGTTTTTGTTGTTTTGTGCGTTGGAAAACGTTGTACGTGCTGAGGTAGCGATGGTAAAAAAAATGTTTGTTACGGCGCGCGGGCAACCGGATCGACGCGTTGCGGCAAACTGGGACCGGGCCGGTCGTAGCTAGGCGGGGCGGTGGGGGAGGGGATCGGAGCAAGTGGCGCGCGCACGACTCTTACCGACTCTACCTACTACGGGCTACGATGGCGCCTCGAAACACCAAGGCAACGCTTTTGCGACACACCCGTTGTACCTCAAAAACGAGAATAAATCTAACAGTCGCCGCACCTCGCATTTAATGCTGAAGCTCATTCGAATTAATCTATCGCGTAGGTTCAAGGCTAACCAGATTTGGTCAGTGCTTTTTGCTGTTGTTTGAATTATAAATACAACAAAGAGAACAGATTTCTGAGTAGTTCTATTTTAATTATAAATCGTAGCTTGAATTGAATCAGTTTTATTTATATTTGTTTTAATATAAAAAAGCATAGATTTGCAAACGAAAAGCACTACGTGAAAGACAGGTTTGGACAAAAACTACAGTTGTAATGAACGCATGAGCTAGTCATAAAACGAGGCTGTCCCAACAAGGCACTATCACTGAGAAGGCTAGACGAGTGTCATCAAACAATTGCCACAGTCATTAATTACTACTGGCGCTTCCGCGTCCGCGTATAATATTGTTCTCCAGAGTTCAAGTTTCGCGCAATAAAAGGGCTACAAAATTCTAGATAGAAAATGATATAAAACTACAAAATACACATGAAAAGCTTGAAAAATAAAAATATAACGACGCCAACGGCGAATGAAATGGATGCAAAACAAATTTTAACAGAAATGAAAGAGATAATAAAAAGAGTTCTGAAAAAGACATATAATATCAGGAAACCAAAAACCAACACAGAATCTTTGGAATGGTTTCCACTAAAAAGCATCCGGCAATAAATTTGATGCATCACAATGGGATACCGACAGGCGACAAGTTTCCAATCCGCAGAATGCTAATTTGCATGAACCGAGAACCATAACAACCTGTAAGTACGACAAGTGGCTTGGCGAGACTTCAAGGTGGATTGTTGTTATATTCTAACAATAAATTCATCTCCTCAACATAAATGTCACGGTCTAAAATTTTGCTAGATTTATTTAACATATGATTCACGTTACAAAATTAATAAATTATGAAACAATCATGTGTTAGATTATTTTCGTAAGTGTTTGTAATTCGGTAGGTGGTTTGTATATTAAATTATTTTTGTATGCAGTATCTGCACAATAATACCTGTCATAATAAAATATGCTGTTGCTAGATACGTGATATCATTGTTATTAACACAACGAGAGGAACTTATTATGACTGATAATGACATTTGACACGTGTACTCTGCATGATATTCATTAACCTTGGCTTATGTGTTAATTGTACATTAATTGAAAAAAAAAAATTGTGGAACATTACCAGCGCATTAATATGTATTGTTGGCCCATACTGCAACCACATGGTTTATCTTTCTATGCATCAGTACTGTACATAATATCGTTTATGAGCGGTTGTGTGTATGGGTCATAAAATATAATTGACGAGTTAAATGTGAAGCATTGTAAAGAACAATTACATAGGGCGTTAGTATGTATTTCAAACAAATTCTCAGTAAGTATTATTTTAGAGTATGTTATAGACTTCAATTTTGGAAGCACTCCTGAATCAACTGACCAAGAAGAGGTTGCCGACAAAGATATATAATCGAAGATAATTCCCTTGGTTCCAAGGTTTTGATCTAGCGTTAGTCTACCGTACTCAGTTAACTTGTTCAACATTGCTTAAGTACCTAAGGAGGAGACTCTTTGTTACTTTTTGTTGTCAAAAGTTTTCTTGCTGTTCCTCGAAAGCTCTGACAAAAACTCCTCTCTATAGACATATACAAAGAAAGAAAAACTCCCGGATGCTCTGCAAGTGAAGATGTTGGCAATCAATCAAAATCAAAGATCAAATTAATAGCATAGATTGTGACGAAAGAATACATACTCGTATTGATATCATAAGTATTAAAAAGGATTACGTTATCGCAATTATGGACGATATAATAAATGATAAACTTGATAGATTGTATTTCAATCAAGATGTACTACGTGATAAGATGGAAGAGGACAAGCTTGGAATAGATGCATATTTGCATATTGGTGCAACTATGCATCTGCATTAACATTTCAAAATCAATAATCACTTGTCTTTGTGATGGACGTTTGCAATCGTGATTCGATTTATTAATCACGCTGTACTAGTCATCTTCAAGTGCCTTCTGACCTTTGTCTCCTGATCAGTAGAATATGACGGCATCGACCAAATCCTTTGTGGATAATGTCATCTTAACTCACTATTATTACTCGTACCCTAGTCTCGTCTCTCTAACTAGCATTATTAGTAACCCCTGATGAAGAAATAGGGGTGATATAAGTATTTAATGCGATTATAAATGAGTTATCATTGTTGTATTGTCAGATAATATAATATTTCTAGCTGTGGACTATGACACAAAGACAAGAAAAGCCGTGCACGCAGTTTTTCTCTGTTTTTTTGTGAAGATCTGAAGATGTTTACTTCATCGTTGGCGTCATACAAAATGATCTTGTAACTACTTTATACTTAGGCTTTTTTTCTGGAATATTGTATTGTACTGTCATCGAAAATAAATACTGCTCAGAATCGAGAGGAGTAAAAAATAAATCTATTACGTTGATGTACATTACATGTTGTAGCTAGGGTACAGTATACGAAACGAATAGGATCTGAAAGCTGTCTTAGTCATGGACTCATGGCAATGTAGAAAAAAGAAATGCTCTTAAGTGGCAAGTTCCTGATTTCGCTCTTTATTGCCACAACAGGATACAGAGCCGCATAAATTGAAATTTCCGGTTGTACCAAATTAAAAGATAGAGCTCCCTCCATCCGCGATTGAACCAGAAAATTTCCCAGATTCACATGACTGCCTCTGAGAAATCTGAAAGTCTAACGAACAAGTGCAATAATTGCTGATTACTTTAGATATTAAATCCAAACAGCTTACATCAGATATCATAGCGTTCAAAGTATGCCATTACTCATTTAAATTGAATTCTCTGCAGTAGAACGTGTATCAAAGTAGATTATTACAACATAATCAAAGCAAGTATTCGTTATTTATTTATTATGAAATCACGCAAGATTGCAATCTAGGATTTTTTTTTTATATTTAGAGATATTCATTATATTAAGTACAATTTGATTACGATGAGGGATTGTATGTACGATCATATGGGGCCCAAGGTTGTATCGATTATAGTTTGTAGTGACTGAGCCAAGTGTGGGAAACCTTCGCTCATTGTCCGAAAAAACTCCGAATACAATTTTAGAAACAACCAATTTATTTCAAGGTAACACAGAGATAGAGCATCAATATTGAGCCATGGCTTGAAGAAGATATGAAATGATAATGTCATAAAGATTAGACAGCAAAAGACATGTGTGCAAGCAAATCATAGAAACAATCACGTAATCCGTAACAACAACGACAAGTGCGATAAGATATGTAGCCGATATAACAGACAACTACAAGTTATCTTGTAAAAGGATGAACATACATTACATACATGATACAAGTGAGTGATGTGTTAAGTGGTACATTGAAATCGAAGATTTAAATGAAATACTAGTTAAATTCAATAAGGTGTGAATACAAATTGATCACTTACGAGCACCACGTGTTTCTACGAGCGAAAGGCGATCGGGGTTGTTCGGTTTCAGTGGACGTTGACTTCGGTTGTGTATCAACTGTCAAATTAAGCTTGAAGCCAGCAATGGATTTCCGTCGTTTGGCTGCGAGGGCCCTGGACGCGAGGTCCGAGTCATGCACCTGTTCAGGTGGGGAGGCGGCATGCGAGCATGTCTTCATATGCGCCTGCGCGGTTGCAACTTGCAGCAGCTTCGTAGAGAGACTCCGGCGGCCTAAGGCCTCGCACGTCGCGCACCGTCCGTCCTCCATGAAGGTCCTCGTGCGTCCGACACGGCCACGGCGCGGACACTGAGCGTGTATTGTTTCCAACGGACGTGGTGGCCTAACTGATGTCATCCGACAGACGAGCGATACACGCGCGACCGTTCACGTTCGCCGCACGAAAAATTCAAGACTATGAACGGACGCCGGAATAGGATCGATACTCGAATGAAATAGGTTTAATGCGATAATAAGAACGCGATAAGGTGTACACGCGAATAAGTGTAATGACCTAGACGTTGTGGCATAGCACGGCTTCGGTGCGGCCTCGTCGGGCGGCCGTGCGCGGGCAGATCGGCGCATGCGACTGCGGTCACCACTACAAAGCACCCCCGCCGCCGGCGTAATCCGAACGTTAACGAAGATATCGATATTTGCGGTGAATAATACCACGTTACACGAACAGCGTATGATTTACATGCGTCTAACAGTCGCTCGTCGAGGTATCATTCCGGCATTCCTCTGGACATCGTCCAGGTGATCAGTATTAATAATTGGGGGTCATGGGATGTTGTCTCGCATATATCGTGCAGAAGTCCCATAACTATAATCTAAATATACATCTGACGCGGAAATCAGTTGATTTAACAAATTCTAACTGCGTAGGAAATAAACGCGCTACCTACGCTAAGTGCGACTAGTTACATTCAAGCAATTTGTATGACATGGGTGATCTATACATAGTTGTTGCCTCAATTAAGATGGAGCAATGTGGGGATCTTCACAGCTCCCCGCACAGCTCTGGCAGTGTTTCATAAAAATGACGTAGGTTTGAAATGCGATTTTTTCTTAGTCTAGGCATTAGATAAGAAGGGTTGAAACACAAAGTTCTTTCGTATTGACAAGTGGGTGCTGGCCAAAAAAATCAATGCCAATAGTTGCAGGTGACCGATTTAATTAATCGGTCGAGATGAAGCTTCTCGATCACGAGAGAGATTTGTTTGTCCCTATGAGTTGTGTTGCAGATTTTAGAGCAACTAATTCAGCACAAGGTTGTCTGTTGAGTCGCTCTGGAGCCGTTATTTCTGAACACTGACCGGCTTTTCAATTGCTTAAGCGAATCAATCATATAATACTTTGTCGGCGACATTTTTTCGTTTTAACGTTACTTCCACCAATTTGTTTTGTGACATTGAACAGTCCGATTAGAAGATAATTATAAACATTCTGGACGATTTCTGTGAAAACAGTTCTTTTTCGTATTTCGTGTCCCGTCTGGACCATAAAATCAAAAATTCCTTCTGTACACTGCATTATACTGATTGGCACTACAACCTTCGACAGTGATCGATCGCGTCAATGTTATGTTTCCATGAAAATATAATAGCCCTACGTAGTTTGTCCATTCTACAGTCACGCTAGATGTGAATTATTAATGCCTGAACTACTTTTTGCAACTCTTTAAACGTGAGGATTTACGTGAAGTATTTATTGAAACTTCGATATATTTTAGCATAAACAATGCTCAATAATCATTAAGTCTAAACTAATAGACAAAACAATTTAAATGACAGGAATTGCTGGTTGATTTGAAATCAGTGAGTGCTGAGTGGATTATGTCATGTCCATGGCAGTTATACGTGACAAAATATTCAGGAAGAGAGAGAGACAAATTCTTGTTACGTCTTATAATTATTTTAATTTGCTAAGACGTCAAAGGGCGTGACACTCCCTGTGCCAAGTGTTCGACACATTTGACATGCATCACTCTATTGATCAGAATTAAATATTGGCTGTCAAACCTTCTCGACACGCGTATCGATATTTATGTCCAGACAAATAGTCTCTCAGAGCAATGTAAACAAGTAATTGGCACATTTAAGTAGTAGTACACATAATTCTGGAAGTGGTGATTGTTCATAATGTGCTGTGGTGTAAAAAATGGGCACATCAAATAGTTAAAATAATATACTACGTTCATAAAGATTGGTACCTACATTTTATATCCTATCTTAAATTTAAGAAATGTGAAAATCTATTGATATTACTGAAGCCAGTCTCAGTGGAGCGATGAACGGGAAACTCGGCACGGATAGCCAACGTGAAGGAAAAGGAAATGGGCAACGTTTTATCCCGCCCGGATAAGTATTTCCCTTGAGATATAGGCTGAAATATTATGTTCCTGGTATACAAGTTTCTTATCTACTTCAACAATCATTACTCAAAATCTATTAAAATCAATGTTGAAATAGCTTTATTGTTATAGGGCTTATCATCAGGGCATCTGAAAGATTAAGAAATAGATAAAACTGAAGTTTTAAAACAAGGGAAGTCTTGTTAGAAATAACATTGTAAAACACAATATTATTCCCTCTGTGCGTAATTACAAACAGGTCACTAATGATAATGACACTGCAAGATAAATGTCGACAGCTAAATTGTAGCATAATTAAAAGAGAAATAATACACGGATACAAATTGCTGGTGACGTAAACGTAGATCAAAAATATAATATAGGAGTAATGATGATAAACAGCAACGCATTAATGCTAGTGCCAAGATCAAAGGTGGATTATAAAGTCCACTTGTTACCCGATCTACCCTGCGCTGACGTCAAAAGGCTTAACAAGATCTGGAGTATAAAAAAAATAAACGCTCAACAGAAACCATTCTTGTGCAGCCTAAAAAAGGTCTTTACGTAAATGAAATACATGTAGAGTAAGCTATTTTGTTTGGTTTAAAAGGGTCACCAACAAACTTATCCGTACTTGAAGGAAACACGGAACGACAAGATATAGGATTAACTCCCAAAGCCGAGTATTTAAGAGGTTAAGCCGGTGTAAAATTGTGTGCGCAACTCATCAACCTGGTAGGATTAACTGACAATAAAGCTCTCCGTGGACGGAGCAAATAAATAGATGGTCGTCTTAAGGCGTGGATCCTTTGAAGGTTGGTTTGGCTTGAATGGCATTTCCGTAATGATCCAAAAATGGAAGAAAAATAACATCTCGTGAAGACGTGGAAATCTTAGACATAAATTGGGGAAAATAAGTTACCTGGCCAAGTGCTTCTGAGTGACAAGTGTAGGAATCCCAGAGTACTAAATATATATTATTATACAAGTATAGTGGCGTGAAGTAGTCTTGAGTAGGTACTCAAATAGATTGCACGTGTAGGGATTTGCTTTAGTGTTTATACGATAAAGAAGATGATTGTGAGCAAAACATTTGCGCATGGTGTCGGTGAAGCGAGTAAAATATTGACAATGAAGATTTGGGGGCTGCGCTTCCAATGCATGCTCCTACATAACTCCCAGGAAATATTTACAAATCCATAAACACGTTCCAAATGTGGTGTCGATTTGTGGAGTATTGATCATAGGATTTAGCTATAGGAAGTCGAAGGTTTAATCAATTGAAAGCTTTTAACATTTTGGTAAAGGTACTCCTCCCTCATATTAATATCCTAAATGGGTCGAACAACCCCAGGTGATACCGTTGCAAAGTTGACTACTATTTGAAACTCGTATGTGATGTGGTGTACATAGTTAGGAAAAGGTTAAGCACATGATGATGTGATGTGGTGTGCTCATGATCCTTCTGCTTTTGTCTGACGATTCTTAGGATCAGTGTGCAACTGGTCAACCGTTACGCTAGCAGTTTGTTTAATTTCTTTTACAATCTATTCATCTTTTCTTTAGTGTTTCTCCTAGTCTCCATCTATCAACATGTATGTTCATCACTTTTCATCCAGACTGATCCTGTAGATACTAAACGCACTCAGATTCAGTATATTCGACCTGGCGAATATTGTACCATTTGAGGGGTTTGTGAAGTGTAACAGTATCATCGTACCAATGCATGAATTGGTGAGGTTTTCGCATGTGAATTCCACAGGAGCCATTCTTCGAGAAAATAAGCATCGCATAACATCGAAAGTTTTGAAGATCACTACATACTCTGAATCTACTACCTCTAGCAATATCACAAAGCCAAAAGATACTTTATAATCAACGCTAATCAAATATTTTTCCATCATAGTAGAATTATTGGATTACTGTAGTTTATCTTTTAAAGTGAATGTACCTAATGCTTCTTGTAACCTTAATATTCAGGGTGATAAACACTGATTTAATCAAGTTTATGGATGTTATAATACGAGTAAGTAAACCGTTATTCTTCGCATAACAACTGGCGTTTAAGTAATCTGCTACTACGAAAAGTTCGGATTAGTATGCAGTAGGATTTCTTAACTACAAATACTGACGTTTTACTTTCAAGTAAGGTTCTCACCTTGAAAGTAACGTAGTAACAATATTTCATTGTTAATTGTTTTAATTAAAGCATAATATTGTAACTAGGTTTTTGATTTAAGCGGAATGCTTATGTAGCAGAAATTACGAATTTCGGACTGTGGTGGTTCACAGTGAGAAATCCGGTCAATCTAAATTTACCAATGAGTTAGTAGCCGCAGGATCTGCATTTGATTCTTACACTCTGAGAAGTGTTAATTGTAGTTTTGAACCTAAATCTTACCAATCATATGCAACGGGATTATACCAGATACAAATAACCGAATGAAAGACGATATTTTATGCGAATGCATCTATGGATCTGGCACTATAATAAACCATGCAATTACTTACGTATGTACATTCATTATGTATGATTTCTTTGTCCCTAGTCGTTACTTCGCGTGGGAATCGAAGCAGCTGATGTGATGCGCTAACTTTCTATCTTCGTTACTAAGTCTTTGTGTTATTTTTTTCATTTGAAGCTGATTATAACAACACTATGGAGGCATGTCCGACCTTGGAATCTTAATGAGTATTCATGAAGTTTAAGGTCAAATTAACAGCTCCAAGCAGTGTTACTTCAAAGTTGGATTAATTAAGAGTTTATGCACTCCGAATATTTGTGTGACTGAAAAAATACGGTCGAGTGTTTTTTGTTATGAATTAAATGAAAAGGATACAAATGCTTAAATTGCAGTCCTATGGTCAAGCTTCATTGAAGTCAATTTAACGATTAATATCCTTAAACGAGTAATTACTCCAAAGAGACTTTTAATAGAGATATTTAAGCCAATCATAGCCTGAACATCGTTGAAAATTGAGTACCAATTTGCGGTGTCGGATGATATCGTCTAAGTATAACACGATGGCAAAGATATAAAACGGTCATAAAATATTCACTAGTATCGACGTTATGGTCGACCGCAGTGTACAGAAAACGGCCCGTTTACATCATGATAACACGTTCAACTTAATCGTATGGTGTGAAAATGCTTTCACTTATCATGTCTACCTCGTCGTTATCAAAATCATTATCTGTTATTGCTAGCATGGTATCGGATCCTATAATTAATATATATCAAAAACAACTGTTACAAATAGGTGTGCTTACGTGATATTCGAACAATGTTCGGTAAGAACAAAGTCGAAAGTTACTATCAGTCATTTACTGACCTGTCTAATACGATACTCATATGTCTATGTAGATTCTGCTTAAGATCTCTTCGTGTGTACTGCTGTTGCTGCTGCAGTTGTTGTTGTAGTTGTTGCTGCTGTTGTTGTTGTGGTGTAGGGGGCGACGGCGTCGGCGTAATCGCCGCGCCCCCCGGCGGTGCTCGTTGCCCTACGAGCACCTTTAACTCTGCCATCAACTTTTGCACCATACGGACACGTTTGGACTCAACCGCGCAACACACACAAGTGAAGACGTACACCTCAATCAATCGTAGCCAACTTGCCAAGAGCCATTGGCTCGGCCGTTGCATACACACGTGACGTCACTGCTGCACGTGATAGTAAAGCATCGATATCGATACAAGCGTCGTTACAACGCGCGTGCGGGTTCCACACTGTCGGCCGGCGTACGACGCTTTGACCTCGCCGCCGCTTTTTATAAGTGCCCGATGAGCGCGCAAGGTGGTGTATGCGAGACGGAATAAACATGTTTATATTTAGGCGGGATCTTCGGGACGCACGATACGCACGCTTTGATACGATTAGTTACTCTGCGTTTTTCACTTTCCATGAAGCCCGTACAAAAATTTAATTACCATGACAAACGAATGGAATGGAATTTTTGACGGCCAAGGCCACAAATCATGCTTCTTAAAGCAGATAAGGGCGATACACTAATTACACTGCAATAAACAATGGCCAATGTAGGTCGTCGTCGGTCGCAGCAGATCACAATAGCAGTGAGAGGAAACGGGGTCATACGAGCATTGTTCAACTTCAAAACGAAGAGTTGGGTTAAATTAAATAGGTCGCTCGGTACGCTTCCGATACCAAATTAGTACAAATATATACCAGATATCGCAATAGAAATAAAATTTCGGAGTACGACATGTTATTTGTAGAACTGATCAGGGAGATTTTTGTTGAGATCGTGTAAACAACACGTTGAAGAAATTCGAGGTATGTAACCGAGAAGAGAATCCTTGAATCGTAAATACGAAAAACAAGCTGAGTTCGTTCTGGTTTTTAAAATAATCGACTTTGAACGTGAATTGTGAGACGGGTCGGTTCATGGAGAGGTAGAAATAGCAGCACCTGACGCTGCCGGCGCAGGAAGTGTGGACGGCCGAACACACCACCACTATAATCAGAAACGAAGTGAAAACATGCACGTAGTCTTACATGGCGAAATCTAGAGTTGAATAACTGAAAACTTGTATAAATTCTTTATTACACAAGTGCACCTAGTTCTAGCTAGCTTATTTCTAATGACATCAAATAAACACCCGGAATTTGGGTAATGAATACTCGAACAGTTACGTTTGCAGCCTTTTAAGCAATGCAACGCATGTAAGAATAAATAAAAGTAAATGCAAATACTTTCAGTCTGACGAACTTTTTAATATTTCTTTGTCTCATTTTGGAGGGGTATTAAAAGTCAGAAAATAAATGTGTACCTATTATTTCAACACAAATATTCCGAATAGAGATCTGGTTTTCGGCAAGTCGGTCTTTCTGAGGCACTTAAGTAATCGTTTGCAGTTTACGGCTTTGTTTAAAAACAGATTTTATTTTCGGAGGACGACAGCTGCGCTTGCGATGCATGATTCGGAGCAAATAATGAGAGCGATTGAAGCATAAAATATTTTCGTAATCAAGGAGTAACGTCGGTTTTGTGTTGAGGAATAAAGGGCGATGTAGATGAAGTGATAAGTGCGTTGTATAATTACAACGCAGACAAGTAGAAGTATTAATAAATTAATAGAGAAGGAACGGTCGACGGGTTGCTCGTGTCCTGCGATAACAACTTTCTCTGAATGAGAGGGAGCGAGATTAGATTGAGATTATCCAAGCGTAATCATCAGCACGGCCTTACTAGTTCCTACTCGTACACAATCGAGAACACTGAAGAGGAAGTGTTGCCGAGTTCCTGGATTAATCATTAATTGTTACTTTCGTTACAAAAATATAGAGTATCAATGCTCATAGCTGCGTGCAAGCTGCAAAAGGCAAGTGGACTTAATGCCCCTCTATTGCGTGCGGTTAGTGACCTATCTTTCAAATTCATGGCTGTTGCTGGGAGCTCCGTTTAACGTTATATTCTTATCATTTGATGCTTTGTTTGTTTCAGAAGAATTAAGTGCACGAGGCATGCCAACGTATCTGATAGAGAAATTCAAGCAACCGTGCTTTTGGTTGAGCTCTCTTTGTTTGAAGCCATTTCGTCGCTGTGTGCAACCTTAATTTTACTTAATTTTTTTCTTGAAGCTTTTGTACTTTATCATTATGGTCCATAAAGTGCTGCACGGTTTGTAGAAGTTACTAAGGGGGAAAGTATTTTGGGAAAGTATAAACAAAAGATTAGAGACAAACAAAACGGAACGAACTTATACGAAAGCATTTAAAGCCTTTCATGAGGTACAGTGTTACAGAAGTTGGCATAATGTAAATGAGAAGTAAGTAATGTATAATTTTCCAGAGGTCGGAGCTACAGCAACATGAATAAACACTTAAATGTGCTATCCCATTGTCATAGTTTTAATAATCAATGGCAGGGAATGGGAATAACCACCCCATGACCGTATCCATGGCGCCCACTGCAAGGGTGATGACGTCACTTTTGATAGTACAACCGGAATTATGTTAAGGATAGGGTCGGAAATAATTAGAAACAATTTGCTTTATACAACTGCTGAAGATACCAGCTAGCGTACAAAAACAACACGCCCATTCATAAATAAAAACCTTAGGGCCGAGGACGCGGAAGCTTGACCTAGATTTGGAATTAGGTTTGTTGTTGTACAAAGCAATGCAGTACTTACAAATGGTGTTTCAGAGAGTCCTCCAGCGCACTGGATGATTAGTTTCATTCAGAAAAACACTATTTGACACTTTCGCCGGTCAGTATTGTGCGGAGGTGAGAGAAAGCGTGCTCTCTGTGCGATGGATCTGTACACACTGAATGTAGACCCCAAGTGTAGTAGTGAGTATGCGCGCGTCCCTATTCCCGACGTCCTTGCGTGAAAGGGGCGGTTTTGTAGGGTGGCGCCATGGTAGCACGTCAAGGCAACGCGTCAATCAATATGCGAGATGAGATCCCTGGCTAATCGTCCAAGTGTCACGCATAAAACGCGTGATTACTCAATCACAAACGGACGTTTACGGAAGTGGGAAAAAATATTTTCTTTTCGTTTGACTGATAAGAAGTTGATGCAACCGTTTGTGCAATTGTAAAAGTAACCGCAACAAGTCACACGCAACAGGTTTACGTATGCACATCACAGCAGATGTAAACGGCCTTGCATAACTGCATCATGGTTATTTTTTTCCGACCCTTCACCTTATAAACTTTCCATTCCCTTGATACTCGTATGTAAACAAATAACGGAACCAGAGGTATGACGATACCTTTTGATAACAATGGCAAATGTTGAAGAGAGAAAAACAAAACCCATTGCATAAGGTGAGTTGAAATCAATAATTTATGGCGTGTTAAAAAGTGTAATGATACTAATAAAATAACGGTGCGGGTATATCGAACAGATATGAATACTGTGTTAGCGTCTGTTACGCAAGAGAACAGTTATGTACATGCAGTTGGTACGGACACGCACTATCTCCTATCATATCAAGACGCATCGTTGCGAGAACCGACAGCTGATCGACAGTAACCACGGCGAACAATTCAATTATGGCTGGATGTTACTAAAACATTGTTCTTGACAAATTACATTGATAATGTTGTCTACCCATTGATGCAATGGTAGCATGCAAGATTTCTCCTTGAACTATTAGGTTACTTGCGTCGTGTGCGGATTTGACTCGTATTTTTGCCGTTATAAGAGTTATGAGCAGAATCCAAGGTTATAGTCACTCCAGTTACAGACAGAACGTGAATTGCCCGTTTAATCTAGTTCTGGCGGTTTCAAATTGCCAGTCAGCTGTCACTTAAAACCACCACTTGCGGCTGACAACTGTATTGCAAAAAGGTCTTAGTTTAAAGCTTACTGGTGGTGATTATTTGAAAATCTAAAACATCTGTGTGAGTCTTGACACAATTTTAGAGATCACGTCCGTGACGGTCGGTCATGTTTTCTTTATTTGTTTGACATTATTTAATTTTCAAGTGTAGTATTATTGTTATTTTTGGTTATTACTGTGAATGTGGATCATAAGACTAAGTATGTGGATCATTTTTTCTATTATTACAATTTGGTTAGTCTAATGATTGTTTGGCAGTTTGAGTACTTTAGGCGGCCTACGCAAATGTCATTTATTTGGTATAGTTCGTCGGGTCGTTGAGCTCCTTGGGTTATGATTATGTGTCGAGTACAGGCTACTGACAAATGCTTACACAGACTGGACAGATCCATTCAAATCTGTGTGGTTATTTCTCCAGAAGACCATTTCGAACACTAATCTGCATTGTACTCATACGACTTGACTAAGGTCTGTCTGGACTTTAAAAGAGACAGTGACCTGTGAGTTTGTTTGTGGGTTTTGTAAAAATCAATTTACAGAAATGAATACAATTTATGGGCATTATCAATTGCACTGAAATGTAAAACTATGGTGTTGTTTTAGAAAGATAACATGTTTTTTGGAACTCTAGGGCCTGATTTTTAATCTTCAAACCTTGCATTTTGTAGAAACAAGGTAAATGTAAAATGAACAGCAGTTCAAGTGTTCTTATAATGAGCCAAAGGATGTGTTAACTGAAGCTGGTGAGTTAATAGTTAATTAATGCATCTGGGGCTCGTAGGCAGAATAGTGTTATACAATAGTCAATACACTATTTTGGCATCGGTTCAAGCTGTCTTGCAATTGATTAACGATACACCTAAACACAGAGCAGCTAACTGAGAGCAGTGGTGGCCCAGTGGTGGCGGCCCCGACTTACGAACAGTGAGTCGTGGGTTCGAACCCCGTCAGGCGCATTACTTTGTGTAATTTATTTCATCACCACTGCTCTCAAAACGGTGAAGGAAAACATCGTGAGGAAACCGGCATGTCTTAGAACCAAAATATTCGAAGACATGTGACATCTACCAATCCGCACTGGGCCCGCGTGGTAGATTATAGCCCATCCTTCTCTTAGAGAGGAGGCCTGAGTCCCTGCAGTGGGAACATTATAGGCTGATGATGATGACACCTAAACACATTTCAGTCTACAATGAGAACTAAACAGAATACTACTAGAAGTTAAAAGTGAAATGATTTTAAAATTAATGCCAAACAACGAATGTTAATGAACTGTGTAAATTGCTCTGTTGATTTCGATCAAAACACTGGTTTATGGCAAAAAACGAGACAAATCGAATATAAATCGAGCAGAAGAAGTTAATGAGGCTATCGCTCTGGCAACACGATTTATGTACAGAGTAAAAGGAGGAAAACAAAATTTACATTCCATCTTAAAATGACGTCATGTCCACAATACCTAAGCAAAATAAAGAGAGAAAGAGCGTAGACAATGTAATTTGACAATGTGGAACAGAGTGACGAGACAAGTATGGATCGCCGAAAGCATCCCCAGTCGAGATTGATTGAGATAAAAATCAACAGACGTGATGTCGATATGATCTTTATTTGTTATGTAATCGACCATAAATGTACCGCACATTTACTGATGTTACATAATGATCAGTGAAATTCACATGTCTTTCATAACAAAAAATATTTTGACAGGATCACAAGCAAGGCAAGTGAAATGTTTCTTAAAATTGCAGTGTTAGCAGTGAAATCGAGGTAGATTAGTGTGCAACCATTAGTGTGAAATGAAATAAACAAGAGGAATTAGCGCCGGCCGATAGCCTGAGCTAATCTGACCGCAAGGGAGCGGGCGCCACTGAGACTTTCCCTTTTCTTCTTGTGAAAGTGATGATGCCCGCTGCAACAAAGCAATAGTTTGCATCTAAAATCAACCACCGATCAAATCATCCGCAGCGATGGTGAAAAGTTACATAAAGTCGTGTTCAGAGATAAAGGAGGGGCTCATCATAAAAACCAAGTACCTGCAAACACGTGCAAACGTTTTCTGCTGAAGAAAACGAAATTTCATAGCAACCGCAGTCACGTGCAAGGCGATGCACTCGATCAAGTTGCCAGTAAATAGAACGTCAGTCTGCTTAGATATGCAAAATGGAAACGCAGAATGTTAATTGCGAATGCATTTATAGAAAACAGTGGCCGAGTAACGCAGATTACCAAGACGACTACCGATATCAGTTAGCTTTAAAGAGTATGAGTTATCTTGTAGTCGTATATCTTATAGGTGCTGTACTATCAGCCAAGGACCAAAACAGCAGAACACGAAAACAAAACAAAGCGTACTTTCTAAACGAAGACTTTCTCTTGACGAAGTTCGGCACGGCTAATGTCCGCCCTTTATTGCCAACAATTAGCTACAGTTACTGGTCCTGTTTATGGCAAAAAGAAAATTATGTGGAGCAATACACGCAGTTGCTATAAATGGCCCGATCGAGAAATTCCATAATTGCTTAGTGATAGTCAACAACCACCAATTTTGCTGTTGTTAGTCAATTTAACTTGGACGAAAACATAAACTTTAACGAGGCTTTATTGTTTTAAGGCGGTGCGGAGTTGTTTAATGAATACGAATATTTTATCTTAGAATATTCGACAGTGGTTAGTGGCTCTGGCTTTATTTGGAATAATTTATTTAAATTTTGCATCATTATCCATTATTCAGTTGAAAACACTGAAATTGTAGTTGGAACAGGTAAGTATGAAGTCGAAAAAGTTATGTTTTTTTTACCCATCGAATCGAACCCATTTTGCGATAAAAAAAAAAGTAAACATAGGTGTGGACAGAACATGACTCGGTTTATGTTAAATTCAAGGTTACTCAGAAAAATATTGGACCAAACAAAGTCTTATCAGTAGCTGATACAGACATCAATACAAACATTGAACTTGTTTGAAGATGAGAAATATTTTCGCGTTAATTTGTCAATATTTTTTTGTGTCAGGGTACTGTTGATGCCGAATAGTTGCATGGTCGTTCGATTCTATTAGCGACCAATAAGAAAATAACATACGAGTATTAATGTTTGATGCTAACCGATAGTAAACAAGTGATTTTACCGACGACGCGACGACTCATGCAGTCAAGGTTGAGGTGCCCATTGTGTTGGATAAGAGAACAACAGTTGAATAATATTCCCGCAATATCCTGAACATTTTAAAGTACAATGAGAAGGAGCTGCTAGGTAGTAATAAAATAGTATAAAATATTTTTTATACTGATTTCGTCAAACTCCTTGACCGATTCGTCAATTGAACAGTTACTTAATCAGCAGCTCCGAATACAAGGGTCACACATTAATCATAATCTGGCCTTGCAGCTTTAATTTTTGCACGTCGGTAATAATATAACGTATCAGCAGACTTATACTGAAAGATTAATTACTTTAGGTAGCCTAAGGTCTTTGCTGATTAGAATGTATGAATGCAATTTTGAGCATTTCAAATATTTTTTTATTTATCCTACGTATTTTATTCTAGGAGACACGTTGCTTCATCGATATGTTGCAAAAACTTGACATGGCGCACAAGCTACACGGCTATATACGGCTTATTCTGTCGGTGTATCCATCATGGAACACTTTGGAAACATTCCTGCACCATAGATTACATAAGAAATAACAGACAAAGCGGGATGACGCAGCACTCAGGACGAATTGCCTTTAGCATACGACTCACCCAATGAAATTTTTGATGAAGCAGTAGACAGCGAACAGGGTCGCATCATTGAGGCCGAGGTCCGGCTTGATCCTGGGCAGTGCGACATGCGGCGAGGCTGCGTCGGCTGGCGGGCCGCGCACCTCTGGCGTGGCCGCGCTCATGGCGGGCGCGCCGCGCGGCCGCGTGCCCGACGCGTGCGGAGCGATCGTGACGGCCGGTCAGCTGGCTCAGCAGTGGGCCCAGCGGCGGCCGCACCCGCCCCGCATAACACCACCGGCGCTCCCGGCACGCGGCACCGCTCGCACCGTCGCCGGAGCGCGCCAAAACCACCCGCGTGTTAGCCCGCGCGGCGCACGGCTGACACCGACTAGTGGCGCTACCGACACTTATCGATCGCGACGCCGCGTCTGCGCTCTGAACCCTCCACAGACACTAGTACGGAGACTTGGAGCCGGTCTCACACGTCCAGCATTAGGAACGCCAAGTAGATCACGAGAAAGAACCAGGGGCAAACGAGGTACATGCAAACTGACATCATTTGTTTGTTTGTATGCGAAATAAAGTTTATTTAGACGCAAAGTTCAGTGATGAGCTGGTCGTACAAAAGTTGTGGTTAGCACGTGCAGGTCGCGCGTGCGTCTAGCGGCGCGGCGGCACTCTGACTGGGCGCGCTCGCGCCGCGTGCTCACCGTCCGCACGATATCCGCTCACCACGCTATCTATACTCACTATATACAACTCACGCACAGCCTGCACACCTTGATTTACATACTGAAGGTGTGACAATCATAACACTTCAAAAAGGAAGTGCTGTAGATAATTTTAAATACCAAAACACACCTAAGTTCAACAATTTCAGGCTAGTAGAGACTATACAACATCTCATAGGTATTCCAAAGGTGAACATTTTTTACTTATAAAGTCATTAGAACAATATGCATTAAACTCGACAGCAAAAAAATAAATCCTTTCATACTGATAAAAAGTTAGATGATGAATCGCAAGAAACTTCAAAACTTTTTGGCACGCGCAGGATCGGCTGGGCGAAAACTTTTTGCTAACTTCACAATGGAAGCGACCGTGCTGACAGACTATTTATCTGGTGTTGTGAATCTTAAGCTACCAGCATTAATTTAAGACATGACACGGCCTATAACTGACTTAATAAAACCTAATTAAATGACGATACTATCTGTTTGGAAAATTAATAAACTTCATAATGTTATATTGCAATTCATTAAATAATTATGATCTGCTACTAATGCGAACTCGTACCAAAATACATGCCAAGAACAAAGACTAAAACGCAGTACAAAACGAAGATCCATTATTATATTTTCCAAGAAAAGCAAACTTCCAAACCACTCAGTATCTGAAGACCCTAAATAGTTGAACCACGGTCAATGTCCGCGTGACGGACCGGCGAATAGAGCGATCTGACAAGAGGACAAAAAAAATCTCTCCCACCGTTCATCAAGAGTCGTTGCGAAATGACGTAAAACAGTTTTTGCCATGACTACAAGTGGTGCCCAGAATTCGTCTAATGAACTCCCGGTTCTATGTGACCCGCTCACCGCAACGCTCCATGAGCTGCGAACATCGACGACATATCGAATTTCTCGAGTACATCGACCCGAATATGAATATCTCTGCCGGAGAAGCTTCGCTTAATCGTGTCCGCTGATGTATTTATTAGTAGTTTTTTCAGCAAATGAACTAACAGAAAAAGTGTCGATATATTCCTCGGGCTGTAAATAAATTACGCTTCACATTGTAATAAAGTAAGAGGCGATTGTCATCACATCTCTTGATAATCTTTTTGTCGAACGTGAGGGACAACAACAAGTCCGCTTCTAAGAAAATAATTCTTGACTTCCCGGCGTAGTGCTCTTTGATTTCTGAGAAGTAGTTTCAGGGAGATGCATCATGGAATCCTACTTTTGAATTAGGTACTAATAGTTGCCAAGTTTAAAAGCCATGTAATGATTTAACAGTCTCATCGATTAGGGATTAATTCTCAGTAGCCTGCAAATATACCGAGGCATTGAAAAACGTAAGTGGAAAAGAAGTATGCATTTTTCCAGAATTCTACCATGCTAGGAATAATATACTCTTTTGGCGTTCGTTGTGGGTTACACAGCATTCCTGTCGAAGTTCTGAATAATGATAAAGCAAGCCGGAGTCTGGACCGAATGGATATCGGACTCCTGTCTATAAGGAAAAAGAATGCTGAAGAGACTACCATTGTTATAATTTATATAAAGGATATGGAATTCATTGAAAATCATAAGAAACCTTAAGTAGTATCGCTGAAGCTGGGCCTATTAAAAATAATGAAAAACACAGATTTGTGACCATTTAAGATTCACCACAAAGTCCTACGAACATCCCATCCTCAATGCCTTTATTATTATGACAGAATAAAAATCGGATGAAAAAAGAAGGAAACAGAAATCAGAAACCAATAATGACATTAACATAAATTAATATTGTATAGACAGCCAGAAAGGTAGTCAACATTGATGCCAAAGTTCATACCAACAACAAACAATAAACTTACACTTAAAAGTAAGATTTGCCAATAAATACTCGTAATTTAAATTTATACTCGTAATTTAATTTTTTTTTTTGACTGGCCTGTTGGTCTAGTGGTTAGTGACCCTAACTGCTATGCCGGAGGTCGTGGGTTCGATTCCCACCCAGGACAAATGTTTGTGTGATGAGCACGATCATTTGTTCTGTGTCTGGGTGTAATTTATCTATAATATGTATGTATTTAGAAATATATAAGTATGTTTATCAGTTGTCTAGTACCCATAACACAAGCTCTGCTTAGCTTGGGACTAGATGGCGTTGTGTGATAGTTGTGGAATATTATTAACATTATTATTATTATTATAGGTGTTTATAATTGAGTGAGAGTAAGAAATAATGTTCAGACGATCATAAACGACAGTTCTATTATTTAATCAATCGAGTCGGACAGGTCTTGGCAGCAGAGTCATAGATAAACGTAGAGGCAGTTAAACAATCGTAAAGACTTGTTGGAAGTTAACTACCTAATTACTCTTTGGTGCGTAAATTATAGAGTAGGCCCGATACGCAATGGGAAATATGTAAGACAACCCGATGAAGTGCTAATCATGAAAATCATTCCATCCTTCCACATAATTACGACAGAATACATTTGTTTATTATTAACATTCAATTTTGCTTTATAAATGATTAGGTAAATGCAAAATTTTGTAGTGAAATCGATACTAGTTTCGATTGTAATATCAATGACACGATTTTCGCATAAATACGTGGTGTAGATAATGAGCCTGGTTGCAAATAAAACAGTGGTTCCCGTGAAGTGTTTCGCCTGTAAATGCATACGTTGTAGTTGTTCGTGACACGAGAAAATTACAAAGTTGCATTCGCAATCAGCGCTATGGTGTCTTTAACGTTCGCGTGCATCGTTCTATTGATGCAATATGACCCACTTGTCATTTCTATGAAATCGTTGCCTCTATAAACGTTACTGGGATATTTTATCTGCAACTCGTTTAGAGGATAGGCTTCCTTATTTCCAATAGTAATGTAGAATAATCTAAGTAGCTGTAAGAAAATTGACATCGTTATGAAATGTAAGATAATGTAAGCCAAACAGAGAATGACGAATAGAAACAAATTCATTTGAGAACAGTTTCGATCAGCTAAATCTAATCTAAAGCCCAGCAGCGGCTGCCGTATTTACGCAAGTATTAGCGATTTCCCGCTATCGGCAAGCCGCGCACGCGCACAAACTGATCTATGGCGCAAGCTTCCATCATTATTCTCATTACGAACTGGCGAGCGTGTTCGCAATTGCGGCACACCCGTCTCGTGCCAAATGGTGACTTGACAATATTACTAATACAAGTAGTTTGATACGTAATTTGAAAAGGCTAAAGCCCTTTTATAGGTCGACCACGCACTGCACACACCGTTTTCGTATAAATGTGGGCTGTTGCGGGAAACATTTGCTAAATCTGTTAAGTGAAAGCTCGGATGATGCAAGCGTCAGTGTGGCTGTATGGTAGGCTAAAAAGAAACTTCTAGATTAAACTTTTGGCAAGTGTCTACCTGCTAGGCATTGTAAAAACAATTGGCATGAAAATGTTCCAATATTATTATTTTGATTGGAACAACTTTGACGACACGGTTGGCGCAGTGGCTCAAGCAATGGACTGCTGCGCTGCGTGTCGCGGGTTCGATCCCCGCACGGAACAAATATTTGTATGATCTACAGATAGTTGTTTCGGGTCTGGGTATTTGTGTATGTGAGTTTAAATGTTTGTGAACGCACCCACGATACAGGAGAAATTCCTAGTGTGGGGCAACGTTTTAAAAAGAAATAAAAAATAGAAATAAAAAAACTTTTTAGAAAAACTTAAAGATCATGGTTTCGGTGTGATCCTCAATTCTCATCATTCTCATCTTGGTTAGGGGCTGGAACAACCGAGGACGTATAAATGTGTTCTTTCTTCTTCTTCATTTAGTTCAGTAGCATGAAAATCAAAATATATGAAAGTGTCGGAACGTGCCTTTACGTACTTCCGCAAGCAATTTCAGTGCGGAAATTATCAATTTGTCTCGAAAAGTTTTTTATGATCTGGTATTTATGTTTTCATTAATTTACATGTCTACTTCTTTTCATGTTTTAGTTTATTAGAAGATTGAATCAGGGTTCTAAAGTTCTAAATACAGCACATTGGAAACGCGAACGTGTCACCAAACGTTACGAGATGCGTGAAATTGTGGGAGAATGTTTGCGCACGTGGCTGTGGCCAGAGCGTTTCCTGCTAATAAAGCAGCCTATTCCTGCTTATAAAGTTTTCAATTTTGCCGTAACAAACAAACGGTTGTTAATCAACATTGCTACGATTTTAGATTTTAATTACTTACGTCTCACGTGAGACCGGTGACTTGAGCCTAGTATATGCTGAGGTGTGCACTGGGAAAGAATGCGATACACCGTTTGTCACCTTATCAGCCGACATCGCATCGTCGGGTGTCCGATTACGATACAATAAGCGTATACTATGTATTGCATAATTCAACTTGAATCGATTGCGGCAGCGGGTGCAACGATTTGTCGAATTTCTGATGATTCTATTTTACAAGCTACGATTTCTGGTTTGTTATCTTACGGAAATCGGTATCGAGTCCGTGTTGTCGTTCTTATCTATCGATCACTTTATCGTTAATTATTGGCATTCGATTATGAAGTTCTTTTATTATGTCAACGGAAAATAAACAAGACGATAATAGTATCACATTGAGAATGAAAACTAATTTGTCAAATTGTTGCAATTGATAAGATTATCAGAGCTGATATAAGTTGCCCACACACAGTTTGAATTATCGCTAGCCTTCGTTAAGGTACACAATCATGTAGCAATTAATCTATGGGTCTCTAAATGCAAATATAGATAACCTAACGCATAGAGCTTTGGTTAGCGATTTCACTTGCGAACCAGCTGGAGACACAAATGTTTCTTAGTCAGCAGCTTTGAAAATCAAGGTCTTTAGTATAGTGTAGTTTAGTAGTTTATAATTATACTATTACATTACCTACACCGTTTAAGAAAAGGTTAGCAAAACCTCACGCGATGCCAGAAGCATTCCGAGAAACAATAGTAAACAAGGAAAATGTTGCATTACAATGACGAATCAAAATTTATAACTATATGAGGAAAAAACTGAGCCTGAGCTGGTATTAGAAAGGTAATGTAGGGGTGAAAAGGTACTTATAGAATAGGTAAAGAAAATCATGTGACAGAATGAATAGTTTCCGTGGCACGTGTGAATATGAATACTTTCCGTTCACCTAATAAAGTAGTTACAACAGTCATCGCCACAACCTAGGTTGAACCATTTCCCTGTATACTTCATGACAGATACGGCATAAGCAATTTTAATGTAACTAACGTGCTTCCAAACCAAATCGGTAGATAAACCAAATTGTTCCAGTAAAGAGAGGACTCCATCGAGAGTCAAAAGCTGAGCTGGCTGACATGTAGCGGGTAGGTACGGGGAATGCCCGTGGGAACCCGACTACGGTCAGTGGGCGACATTCTCACGCAATGTTTATGTTTCGACTACAATTAAAACAATGCGCCGAGACGGCATTCCTAGTACTCACGATTAATATTAATTCCAAGAAATTCTTCAATATCAAAATAGTTTCAATACCGTTTAAAAATCCACTACGCTCAACCTTGGAAAACTTAATTAAGCACTGAAAGCGAGAAATTGATTCATCAAAAAACCCGTTTTAAACAGCTGCAGATCTCACGGCGCAAATGAAACGTTTCCGAGAATACATCAACGAAATAATAACATACAGTTTGCTTAAATGTAAGCTCGCCATTTGCTTAGAGAATGATATACCTGCACGTCAGGAATAAACGATCAGGTTGGTTAACAATTTATCATACAGTTGCACTCCTGCAATCGCCCCGAGACATTGCAGTCATTAGTTACAATTCGCAACAGTTGCTCTGCTATTTCGAGAAAATAACTAACTTTGGCCTGTCATAGAATACGTCGCCGAGGTGCCTAGTTATTTTTCTTAGAACGAAATGAAACATTTAAAAGTGCCAAAAGGAAAAATGGTCTCATAAATTAAATAGATCTTGATGGCACCACTTTTGGCAAGGAGTTAATTTGCGTTAATTGTGGGGATAACCCGAGAGCGAAATTATATGTGTCGATTACTTCGGGGAACATACGCATTGTACTTGCTCGATTTGAATTTGCAGCTGCATTGTGACTTGCACAATTTGCGCTCAATCTTTCAATGATTTTCCTTGTATAACCTAGGAGCATATTATAGGACTAATTATGGGAACCAAAGGTTCATATGAAAATACCTTTCGGTGAACAATTTTCTTAAGTATCTAACTAGAATTAAAACTTAAGTTGGTATAACGCTGACCCAAGAGTGATCAATTGTGGTCCATCAAAGTTAAGCACCAACTAAATAGAATCAACACGATACAAAGTTTCCGCAAACGTGTCCCGCATCGCGTATCTGTCATGGTCGACGTCGCGCGACAACCGTGCGACAGTCGCACGACAAAAGCGACCTCTGTAATCTGACCAATTAGTATAAGCGTCACTTTGAAAACCAGCCTAACACAGACTGCTTTGATCAACGCTCGACGCGCAAAATGAGCACCATTTTCGTCGCTAAAATTATTCCATGTTATTTGTTCCGAACAGGTTATTAGCATGTGAGTAAAAAGATAAATTTGTGTGCTTCTAAGAATACAAATGCGTGAAGAATGTATGTCACTGTCTATTACGAGAGTAACTTTAAACCTCAGGCTAGAGGAAGCAGCAATTAAAATAAACGAATTCATGTCTTCTGCCTAATAAACCTCAATCTTTTTTAAATCAGACTGGTTTTTTGCGAAGCTATCCCAACTGTCGCGTTACAATCAATGTGATGCTGAGACTCAACTATTATATTAATAGAACATTAAAGTTCAATATTCATTATAAACTGGTTGGTACGAACATTATATCCATGTCGGTCAATATAACTGGGCTGATTGCTGCGTCTAACGATATAAAAATATAGTCGATTACCTTCAAGACAGCAAACCAGAAAGCGGCAGTAATTATACATTAAATTATTATACCTGCAACAAAAAAATCAACATTTAATAGACGGTGGTGAAGCAAATAATTAATAAAGACTGAAGTGAACTTGTGACTATAATAATTTCCAATCGGCACGTTGGGATTATGCAACATGCACGACGATTGTAATTCGAATGCACTTGTTGCCAAACAAATAAGAACACAAAACACAAATAGATAAAACATTGCTTGAAATAATGGTTTTGACGAAAGTGACTTTGTAACTATGTTATTGCTAGCAGGCTAACGAATTCACACATCGTCACAGTAAGGATCTATCCTCTGGTACAAAGAGGACAACACAAGAGTAATTTCTATAAGGAAAGGGCCGTAAAGCTCTCACAAGTCCCATTAACAATGTTGCAGAACTTGCAGACTATTTCAGTAATGTAAAATGACGAATTTTCTGTAGCCACGAGACGACAAAAGAATAAAACGGCTCTTACGCACCAAGTAAAATTTCAAATAAAATATCGGCCATTTCCGTCGGTGCTGTTTTCTTCTAATCTTTTGAAGACTAAATTAGAAACTATTTCGCGAAGAAACTAATTATTAAAATTTACAGACAATAATGCTGTTTGCGAGATCCAAGTTTCCAAAATTTATGGTCGAAAATTGCCAATGGCGTCATTTCTGGCAGCATTTTCTACGTGTCTTTGTGTAAATGATCAGTGATTCAACGAAGTTATATCTTCGGTGCACTTAAACCACCCACTACTTGAACTGATGAGCGCAACATTAGTTGCTATTGGAAGCAAAAGCAACGATTTTGACACATGTCTGTTTGCCAAATACAGCCGGAAGACATCACAATTTCCAAGAAATGCTGGGACAAACATTTTATGTGTGGACAGGGGATAACGAATGAATAAAAATAATCATTCATCTGAATACTAACAGCAAGTAATAATTCGTTCATTTAGGATGATGGCACTATTTTAAATTATCATCACATTTCATTCAGAAGTCTAACCAACCAGGAAAGAAAAGTCCAAGTCAATCAGCTGATACACTTCAAGCAATTTAATATCAGAACAGAATCTGCAACTCATTCTCAAAAATTGAATCCGTGACCTTCGCTCTTTTATCAGAGGTTTAAGAACTATGTATTTAATTAACTATATCGTTGTCTGCGGTGCATAACAGCACAACAACTTTCATTTGAGAAATCAATGTCGTTCAGTCGACTTTTTATTGTTGCTTTAAATATTTAACGTCGAACTTTCTGGAGAAAAATACAGAGGTACAGTAGATTCGAGGTTGTTGGGTGAGAATTAGGACCAAGTACAGCAATTGGAGGTGAGCTACAAAGTTTAACATTTTGCATCAAGTGATTATATAAATTAACGTGTCTAAAGGTACCATCGTGAGGGGCACATCACGCCGCAAAGCGCGCTTCGCAACAACAACCGGCAATTTGTGAGTTGTAAGCGTTTCATGCTCAAGCTGTAATTACTATTCAATTGAAAACTGTTTTTATTTTTGGATACAATGTAATCTACAGCGAATAAGATGCTTTGTCGAATATCAATAAGATAATTCATAAAACTGTAATTCAGTGAGCCAAACATAACAGAGAGCCATTACCATGAAATATTACATGAGAACAATCAAAAAAGAAACAAAAGTATAAGTAAAGTACTTGGAGAGTGCCAGACACAAAAAGTTCATTCAATTTATCCTTGCCTAACCGAGCGGGGCAGGGTCATTTCAAAGCGCTTTCCTCCCAATCACATTTTGAAAAACAGAGTGAAGGTAATTTAGCTTTTTTTTTTTTTCAGATTTTATACAAAATATATAACTTTATTATCAAGCAACTAACTTAAAAATAACGTATATAAAATAAAAACAAACTAATAATAGGTGAAGTGACAGGTTAATGGAAAGGTTTATGACAAGACGTGGGGAAGAGCAGCACCATCTTCATAGATGTTTATCCGTTGCCATTTATGACGTGTGCCGCGAATGCACATACTACTTGCTCTGATGATGGCTGTTTGTATTCTCGCACGTAACCAGCCTGTAATTGTAGAAAGGGGCCTGCTCCAGCGGTCCGCTAGTGCTTCGGCAAGGTGTGCTATGAATGAAGTCATTTGTGGAGCAAAAACTCCGTCAACAGAAGTCACCAGGGGGGTGAAAGTGGCATGACGCGTCTCGCATGGGCCGCAGTACTTCCTTTTCTTTTCTTCTTCGGCAGAGCGGAGGACAGCTGCTACTGGGCGTGATGCGTAGGAGGGAGCGTCGGTGTCAACGACACGGACATCAAATAACGCCTCCCTCTGGGCAATCCACACTCCGCGGCAGGCGAAGTCTCCACGCAGTCCTGAGTCGCCTTCGGAGATGACTGGCTCCTTCGTGACGTTGCCCCAGGTTTGCTGGCACAGTTCACAGAAAAGGTCTCTTATATCGTTGTGTCTGCGTGTGATGAGGCCGCCCGTCTTGCAGCATAAGGCATGGTCCACGCTAAATTCGTCGCTGCCGCAACCGTCGCACGACGCAGGCATGGAGACTGGTGTGCGGTGATATCTTATAGCTAGCGCGTCCCTGAATTCGTGGGGTGAAAGATCGAAGTTGTCTTTTCTTGTGGGTATTACTGAGAGCCAGGTAGAGGTTTTTGTTTTCATTTTTGTTAATATTGATCTTTCTATTGCTCTTTTTTTTTTGGGTGGTAATTTAGTGAGAATATTTTCAAGTTTTTCATTGTCGTATGTTTCTTTTTCCTTTTTTCCCTCCTTTCTTGCGTCGCATAGAGATTTGTGATGTTCGGCTAGGTTTATGTCCTTTGAGTTGGTGAGAGCTGTTGAAAGTATTGCTGAACCCTTTTTTGAGATTTGGTATGCATGATTTGGTGTGTTAAAAGGGTCCGAAATGGCAAGCCCACCTTTGTGGACTGGAAGGGTAAATAGCTGGGCTTCCAGATTTGTTATTTCGCCTCCAATAAGCGTTGGTAAGAATTTTTCTTGTAATGTGTTAGTTAAAGGTTCAAAATGTTCTTCTGCATTTTTTAAAACTCGTAGTAGATAGGACCACTTAAACTGGGCTGCTTTGGTAAGGGCAGTGTATGCAGCTTGAGGTGAGTCTTTACAAATTAAAGTTAATTTCTCGACAGTGGATATCCAATTGGTGACATTCTTTTTTATGAAAACTTCACTTCCTGTGCCTATGTATCCTCCTAGAAAGCGGGAACCGGTTACGATGTCGAGATTGGTACCGGAGAACATTTTTTCAGCGGTGAGCTTGTCGGATTCTGACACTATTAGAAATGATTTTTTGCCTTGTGGGAAATTTTTATTTAGCTTTGGACACTGATATTTGAAAACTCAAAATTTACTGCATGTTGTGCATTTGGATAGACGTAGAGATGCAGATGGAGTAAAGCTTTAAAAGTTTAAACGAATGCAGGCCAAGGAAACCAAGGCTGTCTAAAAGCTTGTTGGGTTGACAATTCCGTCAAATTTTGCAGAAACAACTGAATAAGAGGACTCATGGAAACGGAAATCAAGGCAGATAAAAGGAGGTTATGCCAGCAGTGGGTGATGGTGGCTACAGTAATGATGATAATGATGAGCTTAGAAGTTTTTGCTCGGAAGTCAATACTAGACACACATAAAAGACGGGAAGTTCGCATACAGATGAACGTTACGCTCATGGTTTCTACAATTTGTTCCCTGACAGTTATTTATCGATTGCAACTATTCATTTCTGAGGCATAACATTGTTATTAAGGATATACGATAGAAATCGCATACGAATGAAAACCATGGTTGGAAGTAATAAAACAAAATTATGGCCGACTGACGATTGGAGAAACCGATGACCACGTGTTTCCTGCACGATCTGACACCGGTGCTTCCTGGTGCGTTTCTAAATCTTGCAACCTTGAATAACCTCATGGTTATTTGACGGGAGTGCTTTCACATAATTTAATGCGTGAAGAACTAAACTTTATAGTAACATTTCTAGCTGTCGATGTTTCGGTGTGCGATAAAACCTGACTAAAGTTTAGCTGGTTCAGGACGTGTTCAATAATAATTTCGGCTTTGTCGAAACTCCTGAGTAAAATAATCTTTTAAGAAGAGAACAAGAGGTCAAAGCTGTGAGTAATTTCAATCATTTTCGTGATGGATTTGTTCGCCAAATAATGCTCGTGGCGGGGCATTATGTTAATAATTGGTTTCGGGGATCTCAAGGGCCGGGCCGGGTTCGGTTTAAGGAGCAAACGCGCATGCGTGCCGAATTGCAAAACAACCGGTTCTGTTACACGATATATGTAAAGTTATTTCAATATGTAAACACATACTAGTTAGCAAGGAATTATATCGGTTGTAAAACAGCAGAATGTAGAATAGGAAACACGAAACGAGGCCAATTAAATATTCTTATACAAGCTTGTTATTTCTTTAACGTTTGATGGCACAGGTAATCATCGGTATGAATTTGTGTAAAAGAGAAAAAAGAACTCGAGTTGCTTACGCTCGTGAAATGCTACAGGCGATTCGAGCGGTCATTAAAGGAAAGCTGACATCATCGCCAAAGTTAGAAGCGACCGGCTATTGTTGTTATGCCAGGCACTACACCGGCGAAAGGAGATTGTTTATCAGTAACTGTTGCGAATATTAAAAATATAAGTGTTAAGAAGTACGTATTAGAATAGCATTGTTCTTATTCAAACTAGGACTGCGAAGTTCAATGCCACGGGCGTCGGATTACATGCAACAATTCACCGGTTCATTGATTTTATCGCGACCACATTTGCACGCATTGTGTTAAATGATCCATTGATAGGCCCATAAGCGGTATGCTGAATAGTCAAATAAACAAATAGATCTGTAGCTCTACCATGAGTTGTCATCGAAAACATAATCGCTAGCGTTGTACTCGCTAGCTTGCTAACGTGGATCAAATAGATTACGATTATGTTTGCACCATGAGATTTACGGAGTCTTACGCAGGCGCTAAGGTAAGCTCGATAGATTGTGTCGTCTAGCTAACTTCACTCTACTCATGTTTTGTTTCTTTCTTTCCCACTAATAAGAAGAGAGAACGGTATCTACACAAATAAACCGACGAAATTGAAAAGTTGACAGATAGTAGACTACACATAGTGTTAAGTGGTTTTTGAATTTTTATTCCTTATAATATGTCACTGTCGTGTATTCAATTTGTAATTTTGATAGTTGACCTTGAGTGACAGAGCTGTGTTGTGTAGTTTAAAAGTATACTATAGATTCAAACAGATTATTTAATACAATGAGGACCAGTGTCACACAGTTCCAATTGTTGGTGGAGTTTATAGAAAGGTAAGTTTGAACTTTCCTCAAATTTTTTTTTTTCATTTTCCAATTGGTATCTAACATTTTGGCTTGAAATTCATGTTATTCAAGTCGTTGGTCTTCAAATTTAGCGACCACTAACATATTCCATGCTAAATAACCACTTGCCGACATTATTTTGACTATATTAGACTCAAAAACGTATATAATTTTGATGTAAACATATGTTTCACACGCCAAAATGCTAGTGAGCTACGTAACTACTAAAGTAAGCGTCTTACTCGATAGGATTAGTGAAATTAGTGACTCATGGTACCGTTTTGTATGGTGACAGCTGAAGAACGTTAGTGACTATCGAATAGATTACGCTAGGTGTTAAACCTTTCGTAATCTATAGCGCTCATGGTATGAATTTTAATTCTTTCTGTGAGCGCTAGGGGCGCTGTACAATATTTCATACAACTAATTTACGGAGACGCTAGCGAGTTTTTGCTGTGCAAACTCATGGTAGAGCTACTGGTGTCCAAAATCTAACTGATTAGCATGCAAACGATATATTTGTCACTTATGTCTAGACTTCCACATTTAGACTGGCAGTGGTACCAAAAATAAGGCTCTAAGGAAGTGTTAAATACTTCAAAAGTATTCTCTAAAATTATTGCCACACAAAGTTACCGTGCTCACGGTCATCAAATTAGATAATATTTAAATAAGAAGAGAGAGAAAACCTTGTTAAATAAAACAAGGACATTCTAGTCAGGATTACATTTGTATATTAAGCACACGAGTCGTCCCTCATTCATATGTAATCAAACGAACTGGTTTTTCTAGACATATACAATTAATTGTTGAACAGCCCTTTTCATTTAGAAACAAAACACACGCTGCCAATCCTTGTTAGATAATGTCTAGACTGGAAGGAAAGTTTGCTGAATCTAATTAATAGAGTAAAGGGTAAAATGATTTTTAATTAAAGTTGGATGTTGAGAGTTCCTATTACACCCAAGGGCCAGTTGAGGGTGGCTTTTAACATGAAGCCCCACTCTATATGCAAATTGCGGGTAATGAGCGCCATCACGAAGTACACTTATTCCATGAATTAAAAAAGTGTAGTTAACAAGTGAGTAAGTGTGCTACTAAATATAACCGTGACGGAAACACAAGTAGTTTGCATATATTACAAATTCAAGTTTATATAATTTAGAGACAAAGTAATCGAAACAATAATAGACAATGGGCTCGTGTTGAAAAGGAGAACTACGCTGATAATGATGTTGAAAGAATTTTCGATTGCTTCGTTTATTTATGGACATCATTTGGGTTTTGGAAGAAACTAGCTTCTAACAAATTGCTCGAGCAGAAACACTTTCAAATGCAAATTGAACTAGAAGTAACAAAACAATTACTAATTTCTTCGAACCCATGAATAATTTCTAAATTTATTTCACTCTTTATTTTTACAACGTAGATACAAGTAATGAGTACATTCGTGAACAAAAAAGCCTGTAGGCCGTAATTTAAAACGCTTCCATCATACCGTGACGTGGACTTAAAGCCGAATCTTCACCATGAAAAATCTTATACAAAAACAGACCTGTTTATTCTGTTTCGTTCCACTGTTGTGCGAGAGGCGAATAAAAAAACTTTGCAAAAAATGCGCAGGATGAAATTGCGCGTGTTGGTGAATGCGTGAACGATGAAATGCTTCGACTAGCTTGATTTTTTCTTCGTACAACGTAAGACACTTTACATGTAGTCTATTCTAAAACCGCTGAAAAGAAAAACAGTAATGGAAAGGTCCCAAGAACCCAAACATATTGTGCCAAGTAAGAGTTTGGTGACTGTGCAGATTTGAAATTATTTGAAAATTGCGTTATGATTACAACTCCACTTGGTTTCAGATTCCGCGTAAGTACTAATTAAATGAACTACGTGCATAACTCGTCCTCTAGAATGCTTCGCCAACGTTCGCGTAAAAAACGTGACCTGAGTAGTACCAAAGTATATTTTTAAACTACCAGTATGTTACATTAAAACGATTTGCTTGATCGTTTTGGATAATAATAGGGGCATAAATAGCCCATTGTCTGTGATATTAACGAAAATAGCTGTTCTGTGACATCGATTTCCGTTGTATAGGTGGATTGATCCAGCAGTTTGCAATCAAACCGACGCCTACCGCTATTTGCTAGAGCTTTTATTAAGATTTTTGGGTCAGAACAATTGCTAGGTTAACTGTAATCTAAGCTTCATCGATAAATAAGTTCATCTGTTGCTAAGTGCGAGATTTGTGAATAGTTGTTGACCGCTTTCAAACGGGCTACACGCTTGAGTCAAAATAAAGAGTGATGTCATATTTTTGTGGGTACTTGGCAAATGTTAAGGCGAGGTTGCAGTACTTTGTTTTTATGTACGCACGACCTCGCCCCCCGCCCTGCCGCGCGAGCGATATAATGCCTAAATTTTGACTGTTTTTTGCTTCTTGGAGAAAAACTATAAAGAAATTATACAATATGTTTTCAACATTTACTTCAAAATAAAAAGTTCTATCTATTGATATAACTTTTATATAAATTCATGATGAAATGTCTTAGCAGTACACGTTTGAAATTGTGATTTAGAGTCATGTTTGATAAAAAAAAGTATCGAGCCGATCATTCTAAATCGCGTTTCTATCTTTACGATTTATTAGAGAGTATGTTCAATTTTTATATAATGATTTTTATTTATTAAAAAACTCGTATTTAGTTCGATTTTTATACGTTCAAAAATCTTAATATTACTGCAATCCCGCCTTAATGCGAGATGAATAGCTTTTTGTTCGTGTTCGACAGATGGTGGTTACAATGCTTCGTTTGCATTTAAATAAGTTATACATACCGCTATATATATAATAACATGTTATACTTATTTATACAGTTGTGTTTTACATTCAATATAGTTTTGCATCATGCTCCAATTATTAAGACCTCAAAACTAATCGAAAGCTTATCTATGAGTATAGTTCAATCAAATCAAAAACTTTAATTAAATACTTGATATTGGTACCTTTTTGCTTTGAGCATTAATCCACTCATAAGAAGTATGGTTGTAAATCGAATATAAAAAGTATGAACAGTACATGAGTTTAACGAAGCGATGATTTCATCAACATTTCAGTTAATGGCACCACGCACGACTGACGGGCCAAGTTTCAAAGTGCAAATAGTAAACATAATTATACGTTTGACAATATAACACACTCACACGTGAACATTTTCCAGTAACACTCAGCTATAAATAGTACTCGAAGTCGATGATCGGTTTTGGCTCTTCAGCGATACTTCGAAGACTTGGCCGTAGAGGCCAAATAGATCGCAGCCGTGAAAAGTGCCGCTACAATGTTGATCAACACAACCAAACGAGTCTTAAAGTAAAGTGTTTAAGGTTTATATTACAATGCTAATGATGTTAACGAAGTAACTGGCAGGAAGGCATCCGTCAATCAACACGGCAATCTTTGACGTTCGCGCTCATTCCGGGAATGGGCTGATGCCACGTGTCTGAAAGAACTGCCCACTGATGTGAAACATGACAGGAAAAGTGACGTCGATGAAGCATCAATGAAACTGAAAACTCACCTACAACGCGATCAATTTGAAATAAATAATGCATGAGTAACGATAAATATATCGTTAAATAAGCGCCACACGATAGAAGCATATCAATCATAGCACAATAGACATCGATAGCAATAAAACAGTCATAAAAATGGACGACCGTAAAACAACCTGTGTGAGTCGGTCGTTATTTAAGGGAATCCATAAAAACTGTAGCACAACAAACTATAAAGACCACCGCAATGTCGGTGCAGTGCTGTCGGAAATCAACGCGGTGGTTGCGGACACTAAAAATAATATTACGTGTTTAGCGGGACTTTTGATAGTTTCCCCGAAACTTTTAAATTATTATATCTCTTGACAAGTCTATAAAAGCTAAAAACTGACACGGTTCATTTAAAAATAAGCCTCCTAATAAGTTTTACCGTTCATTTGAATGGCCGATAAAAGACATAGAAAAAGGGTAAAAACGTGAAGAAGCACAGGCAACAAAAAATTAGTACTGCCAATCTGCGAAAGTACCGCAAGTTTTCTAATAACTGTACAAGCTTTCAGTAAAAAAAAGGTGTAACAAGTGAAGGCCAAAACAGTTAACTTTAGGCAGAAAGCACGTGTTATCTTGAACAATCTATGAAAAGACCTGAAATAGTTTTTGCGTAACTTGCGAGAGATAGTAGAACATTTTGCTGTCGAAATTAGCAGGAGTGATTGATTGACTATGGGCCTGATATTTCCCTATTACAGACTGGGTGAGTCAAGTTATTTGCATATCAGAGCGGATTATATAACATCATGCGATAACCTGATCACAAGCTGATTAAAAGAAACCAGATCAGCAACTAGTCTTTGATGGATTATGATATGTGACGTGAGATTTTTAATCGAATTTTCATTACTTTTTGCGGTTCTGGTTGATAGCACCGTGAATAGAGACAGACATATCTTCAATTCGTCATTCTGAGGCACAAAATCTTAATCAGTCCCGTTTGTCCGTCACTCCAAGCCATGTTTTGGCACGATGCTATCTCCAATGAGATGCTAATGTATTAGTTGGCACGTACGCCTCTCAAGATTTCAGCCTATCAGATTACGGTATTATTAACAGTGAGTAAGGGAGTGGAACTGTGGGGCACGTTCATTGTACCATCGAGTTTTCACGTTGCCCTTGTTTAAAAGTACCTTTGGTAATTTATCCCTGACCTTGCGTTCTTATATTTAGCGAGTGGAACGGAGCGGTTGACGAAATTATATAATTTCTCCGTAAATTGAATTTACATGCAAAACAAGATACTCATGTTTACGCAAACGGCTGGCACGAATTTTGTTGCCGAAATTGGACTTTCACGAAGATTGAAGAGCGTAATCTTCACGTTAAATTAAAACATGCTCAGGAGTATAGAACAAGTAGATTAGGTCGGAAGCGCGGAATAAGACTTTTATATTAACTAGAAGAAGTACCTATCTAAATAAGTTTGAATTTAGTATTCCACCTGAAGGCTAAACCATCCAAACAAGGTGGATACAATCGCGAGGGAGTACTACGAAAACTTATTCAGATGAGGCATTGTACGAAAATGTGTCCAGTGCCCGTGACCTAGGGTTTTGTTTGCTACGCAGTGTCCGCCAGAAAGGCGCAGACTGCTTGTCGCCGCCAGCACAAGAGCGAGATAGACACATATACTTAAATGAGGAGCGAGACAGAGACATATTACCGACCATGGCGTAGATATAAAAACTCTTGTGTGAGTGAAGCCGGGTGACGTAATGCGACTGAGCATAAAACGCAATTTTATGATGATCAATGTTAGCATTTTTCAGAAGCGTTGCCATTAGATTAGCAAGTTAGATATTTGACTTTAATTATTGTAAAATATTTTATAAGTTGATGTTGATAAATGGTACTAAATTAGGTAATGCTTGCCTTGGAACAGCGATGAGCCAAAAGTATAATAAAAACGACTATTAGATTAACATTATTTAACGATTATCCCATACCATTATCAAAATACAATTTATCTGGACTGTATTGCTGCCAACACCAATACCAAAAGTTGGATAGGTAAGTAAGTACAGGCAGATAAGGAAGTCATCAATGCTCCAATAGGCAGCTTAAAAAATAGATAAGCAAAAACTAATTAGTTTGATTTTATTACAATGAGCAGTTGGTGTCGCACGGACCGAAGTGTTTTAACCTTTCAAACTGACAAGAGATAATTTATTTTAGACTTAAAATAATGTTTTAAGAACTCTGGAAAAAGCACATAACAACTAAAAGAAAGGCACTTGACTTACAACTTAGAAAACTATATTGGCTCATGAGACGAAAATCCCAAGTCACACTGGAAAACAAACTCCTTTTATACAAGTGTATACTTAAACCAGTCTGGACTTATGCTTTGCAGCTATGGGGCACTGCATCCAAGTCCAACATTGAGATCTTACAGTGCTTTCAATCAAAAACCATACGAATGATAACTGGTGCACCATGGTATATATCTATATAAATAAAAAGAGAAGTCCTGCCTGACTGACTGACTCATCAACGCCCAGCCCAAACTCTTGGACCTAGAAAGCTGAAATTTTGCACAGAGGTTCCCTTTATAGTGTTGACAAGGAATAAGGAAGGATTTTTCGAAATTCAACCCCTAAGGGATTTAAATAGGGGATGAAAGTTTGTATGGAAAATCGTCATTTTCACGCGGGCGAAGCCGCTGGCAAAAGCTAGTTACAAATAATCACTTACACCGTGATCTAAAAATCAAGATGGTCAAAGATGAAATAAAGGACTCTTTAGTACCCTACTGCAAAAGAATTTTAAAACATCCAAACGAATTGGCAAGAAGTCTAATGGAAGAACAACCAAACCAAACATTTAAAAGGCTTAAGAGACGGGCTCCTCAAGATCTTCTCTGAGACAAATATAAAGAAACCCTACTAGATGGACATATCATTGGATACTGTACCATGCACGCCACATTTTACATACATAAAATCCAGCTTAATGTCGACAAGACAGATTGCAGGAAGAAAAGGAGATTAAAAAAAAAAAAAAAAAGAACTGAAAATACTTCTAATAACTCAAAAGGAACCAATGACATGGATTTCAGTATTCGCTTGAATGAATGATTAATATTCAAATATTTTAAGTCTAAAAGTCTTTGATGAAGAAAAAAATAATTTATTTCAAATTACATTGAACCGGTGACATTTAAAAAGTATGTAATTAATGAAGAAAACGTCCATCGTTACGTTTGTAAATGACTTGACCGTGAAAGAAATATGTATTGATAATGGCCTTTGCTTTGATACCTAATTACTCTATTAATTCAGTTAGTAAATAGACATGTGTACAAACAAATAGACCTCGGTAACGGCTGTTCGTTCATAGCAAATTGATTTGTTAATTAGCTCCTTCATATTCTCAATTGGCAATTATAATGTCTGTTTGAACTGTCATGCTTTGTATTTGCGTTTTGTTTGCCTTATTTGTAAGGGAAAATTATAGACCATTTCAAATGTTTAATAATTTTTACACTCAAGGCCAAAACTCGAATGGACACCCAAATAAAATCTAACAATTTCGAGAGTTAGGAGAAACTGAAAAGAGAGTTTTGGGAACGTTTTACAATACCCATGAAGCGGTAATAGTCCAGTTATTATAGGGGTTGACCTCGGAAAATCGACATACCCAGTATATTACCACATAAAAACTTGTATTTTGGCATCCTAAAAGTTGTCTCAAAATTCACATATGGTAGGGTGACCGCGTCTATTAAAAATCTAAGGTCAAAGGTCACAAAAATAGATTTTTTGCAAATATCTCGTTTTCTATGGGTTTCTTGCTATTTGTAAATATGCTTAATATTGTAGAGAATTAAATTCTCTACAACTTTTTCTTTCAACATTTTTTTATATTATTATCTTGAACTGTTTTCGAGATAGAGGGCGTAGAGCGCGCGGTCAGAGAATTATCAGAATCTGAGGTCAACTGGTAGTCTCGATCAAAAACTCTTAATATTAAGGTTTTATTTATTGCTAAACATATAAGAGCGTGCGGTCTGAGAATTATCAGATCTCAGACCGCGCGCTCTACGCCCTCTATCTCGAAAACAGTTCAAGATATAAAAAAATGTTGAATGGATAAGTTGTAGAGAATTAAATTCTCTACAATATTAATCATATAAGGTCCCATTAAAATAGGTGGACAAAATTTCAGAAATCATTCAGACCACCAAACAAAGGACGATGGTAAAAAAAAATAAGAAAAACGCATTTAAGTACCTACTCATAAAGGATGAGTTTGTTCTAGAGTGCCTGTCAATTTATTATTTTAAGTAAAAAAAAACACTTTATTTAATGTTTTCTTTCTGTAAATATCTTTGGTTTGACCTACTGAACGCTGTGTTAAAATTTGTCCACCTATTTGAATGGGACCTTATATATACAAATGACTGGCCTGGCCTGTTGGTCTTGTGGTTAGTGACCCTAACTGCTATGCCGGAGGTCGTGGGTTCGATTCCCACCCAGGACAAATGTTTGTGTGATGAGCACGATCATTTGTTCTGTGTCTGGGTGTAATTTATCTATAATATGTATGTATTTAGAAATATATAAGTATGTTTATCAGTTGTCTAGTACCCATAACACAAGCTCTGCTTAGCTTGGGACTAGATGGCGTTGTGTGATAGTTGTGGAATATTATTATAATTATTATTAAATAGCGAGAAACCCATAGAAAACGAGATATTTGCAAAAAAACGATTTTTGTGACCTTTGACCTTAGATTTTTAATAGACGCGGTCACCCTACCATATGTGAATTTTGAGACAACTTTTAGGATGCCAAAATAAAAGTTTTTATGTGATGATATACTGGGTATGTCGATTTTCCGAGATATGTACCTAATTTGGCCTAAAATGACTGGACTATAAGAAAACAGCGCTGTCAAGTTAATATTCTTAGAACAAATTTTGAACATCCTAAGATAACACGGAATGAAGAAACTTTTCAGAAAGGTGATTCAACAATTTTGATTTATAACCTGAACGTCAGATAAGACTTTGTGAACAAATCTGAATTTAGGCCTAATTCCCTTGAATTGTTTGAAGAACAGATTTCTGTAGAAACATGATAAAGCATAAGCCTTTATCACGAGCTAGCTACCGGATGACGAAGTATTAAGGCGAGGTTGCAGTACTTTGTTTTTATGTACGCACGACCTCGCCCCCCGTCCTGCCGCGCGAGCGATATAATGCCTAAATTTTGACTGTTTTTTGCTTCTTGGAGAAAAACTATAAAGAAATTATACAATATGCTTTCAACATTTACTTCAGAATAAAAAGTTCTATCTATTGATATAACTTTTATATAAATTCATGATGAAATGTCTTAGCAGTACACGTTTGAAATTGTGATTTAGAGTCATGTTTGATAAAAAAAAGTATCGAGCCGATCATTCTAAATCGCGTTTCTATCTTTACGATTTACTAGAGAGTATGTTCAATTTTTATGTAATGATTTTTATTTATTAAAAAACTCGTATTTAGTTCGATTTTTATAGGTTCAAAAATCTTAAAAAGTACTGCAACCCCGCCTTAACAAAATAAATAACAATGTGAATCACAGACAGAGTGATAATTTATCTAAGAACTGTATTTAACATGACAACGAGCGAGCCAAAAATCTATAAATAAATTTAGGAAACGTTGACTTTGTTCCGTACAAAGAGATTTTTAAACAGATATAGAGCGGACATTGGGAATATTGTTTTAGACAATAATTTTCATCCCGAACATTTTAGATTTTGACACACCGATGCTACCTGACAAGTATGACATTTAACTAGACACAGCAAGCTTCTTGTGTTCCAATAAAATTTCCTGCGGCTCGTAAATATTAGAATTTCTTTGGTTCCGTATACCAAAAAAAAAGCAATAAGAATTTAAATTTTAATAGGGAAAGTAAAAGCGGTGGCAGCAAACACAGAGACAGGAAAAGAATTCCTAGAAAATAGTTGCGAAAATGTAAGTAAATACTTGGTAAACTAATAAAGGTCAAAGCAGGTAAACGTAGTAAATAAACTGACACTTATTAATGTTGGGGCGGTACCCGACTCAAGCCACAAGGATACTTCTAGACATTCTAACCTTTTACATTGCCTTGCCTTTAAAACACGAATAAAGTATGATCAAGTTCAGAATCGTGCTGTCCTTTTAGATAAGTAGCCTTACCAAAGTAATTGCAAATCGCTAGCCAATATATTCAAATATTATGTTAACGACATAACCGTGGAACAAGCGCCATAGAGAGTGGGATTTGAAAAGGCTTCTGCAGTTTATTTGGCGCAATTCCAATCCCGGGATAAAGCAGTTTTGAGAAAAGGTATGGCTGTTTGGAGGCATCAAAGCATTATCATCTTCGTGCTCTTGTCAAAATCTATTTGGGGTCAACGCTACTCTTCCATTCTCTCCTTGTTACGGCATCATTCACTCTTTCAAATCATTCCTCACACAATCCAATCAATCTATTTTGGCAGTCCTCTTCCTTTCGAGCCATCAAAATGATTACCCATCACTTTTGGAGGCTTCAAAGCAAGGACCATTGAAAGAATAGTACCAGGTACAAGAACACTACTGAAGTATGCCTATGTACCATTGTGTCACGACAACTAGAACATAGCATACGCCGTGTCAACAAGGCTAACATCAAGATTATCCCTTTAATCTGTTAACCGTCGCGTGCGCAATGAAATCGTTTAAGTGCGTTGTGCGCGCCTTGCATGTGACGGTGGCGGCCCAGACTTCACGTCGGCGACTAAATGCTAATCGCGGTGTCATAAGAAACGCATTTGTTGACGTTGAATTAGAATAAATAGAAAGTAGCTAAACGGTCAAATTGAAAGTAGCTTGCCATATAAGGGTGGTCTGATGGTGTCGTGTTATTTATTTTTAAATTCAACATCACATTTACAACAGGTTGTAGTAATATTATTTAAAATAAATATTAGCAGAAACAAAACCCAAGTTTCTACAGCATATTGAAAAATTACTATAAATAAAATCAGCAATGATGTAACTATCCTAAATGTCATATCGAAGATTATAGAAGTCCAAAATAAATGTAAGAAGGAAAATAATCTGAACGAACCACTTAATAAACCAGTTACACACATACACTCATAAACTTTATACGAGTTAAAAAAACTATAAACTGACACAAATAGGTCAGTTGATCATTGCTTAACCGCATTGGCTGATCCGCGTAGCTAAGTAAGCCACGACCTCCTTGCACTAAACGTTTTTTTACTGCAGTCGGCACAGGTATGAGCGTATATCGTACCCATTCGTATCTTTTTAACTTCGAAATGGACAAAATTCCAGTCAGTTCTAGGAAGATCTGAGTGTAACTACTCTACTCACATACTACTAAGAAAAAGAAGGTTTTGTTAAAATATAAGCTGGTAATGGGCCGCCAACATACTACGTCTCAAAGAGGAACTAAGTAGTAACTAGTATGCATATTTATTTCTTCGCACCCGAAGTACAAACTCTCAAAATCCCTCTTTTGCTGGAAACCATATTGATCTGGTTAGAAAAGGAGTGCTGGGCGACGAAAAGAGTTCAGTAAAAGGAAACCACATCTAGGTGCCTACATTCACCCCTACTTTACCTACATAAAGGTAGGTTACGTTCAGTAACGACTGACGAATAGAGAAAGAATAGAAGTGAATGATGAGGACAATGTAATGATGTAAACCAACATGAGTCTATTTGTTATTGAGAATTATGACAGTCAATAGATAGGTTACATTTTCCTCGCCGTGTTGGTTCAAAACCTCTTGGTTGGTTGACCGCAATATTTGTATGTAATTTCCATGTTATATGTATTATGTAGGAAATAGTGGGACATGGACATCACCGAAGGAGCGGTGTGGCGTACCATGTGATTCAGTAGTGATGCAATTCCAATAGCCTGATCCAAGAGTCAGTCTTATTCTAGACAACGATTTCAATTACAACGCAAAAGTTAATGCCAAAATAGCGACTTCTGCGTAAGTGTTCGTTAAATTGAAATCGAGAAAAGAGGTAGAAAAGTAAAAGGAGTCAAACATGAAAACCATTATCAAAACGGGGGTAACCAAAGCTCCAAGAGAGTTGACTTTCATAGCTTCTGTGGAGGATTCAGTTATTTCTGCGCGCAGAAATGAATCAAAGACGACTGTGCCTAACAAGACAAAGTCAAAATCGCTCGAAGCGAAAGAAGAATATTTTATAGAAACCGTCTGCGAGAATAAGGCAGAAAAACATTCTTGCGGTCATTGCAATGGTTAGTATTATCAAAATTGAGCACACGTTCGTAAATAGCCGTGAGGTCACTCGCGAACTTAATTACGTATCGTACGATTTTACTGTATCGAACCGGTTGAGAAGGAAGTGGTCGAGATTTTAGGACCTCCTTATGATCACTGGCGGGTTGGTTTTATATATAACAGATATTTATTTAAAGTTCATGCCTTGAGTGGTATATAAACGCACTTAATGCCACAAGGCATTCTACCACTTGACCAGTGAACCTTTGAGTCAAATAGGACAGCATTGTGAAGATTACAAAAAAAGAAAGAAAAATACCATTTGGCGAAGAAGCTTACTATAACATCGATTTATTAAAAGCATGAACAATGAGCTTAGCCTAAATATTCGTCGTTGTTTTAAAACACGTATACAATAAGTATATCTTTTTTTGTAACAATGTTGTCTGAAGGACAATTCGGGCAAAGTTGCTTTGAATTTGATTAATGTGGCAACAAAACCATTTACATATGTATCTAATTAATTTTATTAGTCATCATAACATGATCTATATCTATAAAAGCGAAAGGTCACTCACTGATTCATCACGAAATCTCGAAAACCGCTGGACGTACAAAGATGATTTTTGGCAGGGAGGTAGTTTATGGTTAGTAGACGTCCGCTAAGAACGGATTTTGCGAAAGGGCCAGATTAGGGTGGTCTAAGGGCCCTCGCAAGTTTGTATGAAACTCCTTCATTTTTTGTGCTACAATCTAGATTTTTGGCAGAGACGTAGTTTATAGTCAGCGGGCGTCTGCTATGAATTAATTTTGCGACAGGGCCGGATTAGGGTGGTCTAAGGGCCCTCACAAGTTTATAGGAAAGTCTTTAATTTTTCGTGCTACATTCTTGATTATTGGCAGGGACGTAGTATGTAGTTAGTAGACGTCTGCTATGAACGGATTTTGCGACAGGGCCGGATTAGGGTGGTCTAAGGGCCCTCGCAAGTTTGTATGAAAGTCCTTCATTTTTCGTGCTACAATCTTGATTTTTGGCAGAGACGTGGTTTATAGTCAGTAGACATCTTCTATGAATTAGTTTTGCGACAGGGCCTGATTAGGGTGGTTTATGAGCCCTCGCAAGTTTGTATGAAAGTCCTTCATTTTTTGTGCTACAATCTTGATTTTTGTCAGGTATGTAGTTTATAGTTAGTAGACGTCTGCTATGTACGGATTTTGCGACAGGGTCGGATAAGGGACGTCTAAAGGATATCACAAGTTTGTCTGAAAGTCGTTCATTTTTTGTGCAACAATCTTGATTTTTTTCAGGGACGGAGTTCATGGTGAGTAGAGGTTTGCTAAGATCAGATTTTGCATTAGGATCGGATTAGGGAGCTCTAAAGGCTCTCGCGAGTTTGTATGTAAGTTTGATTTTTGTACTACCGGCCAGCAAGTGTATTATCTAACAAATTTTTTTGTGACGATCTGGACTAAGGGCTCCCGCAAGTATATAAATGAAATCCTTGGCGTTTTGGAGCTGAAAATTGGTAGAGAGATAGAATATAGTTAAGACATATGTATTTATATGTGTGGGAACAGATTTTATGACAGGGCCAGTTTAAGGGAATATAATCGCTTCGATTGGCATTAATTGTCATTGGCTTTGGCATAGTACATCCAGAGGCAGTCCCACACATACATACACTACACGTCAACATTTCCTCGCGAACGAAGTCGCGGGCAACTGCTAGTATTATTATAATTATGCCCATGTAAACGAGTAATTAATGTTTTAAATTCTATAATATGGCTCCCATGGGTGTCACTCACACTTATCATCACCAACATTATTTTGCAACATTCCAAAACAAGTGATGACGTTAAGGAGTTCAATGACATCACAATTCATGACATCACCTGATAAATATCGAATTGCAAGTAGAAAATCGTACATGCACAAACAAAATGTCAAATGCAAATTCAATAGCATTGAATATTGACACAATTTATAAAACGCTTTTGGTCATTATGGGTTCTGGGAATACTGTTTTAGAAAATAAACCTCGATCTCGATATGGACCAAAGAACTCGTAACTAAAACTTGTAGACACACCGTATTGGTCAAGAATTAATGTAGGAGTAAAGGTGTGGAAGCCTTACAATAAAACTTACTTTCAACTAGGTTAAGACCGTTTAATCGGATCCGTATTCGCGTCTGATCATGTTAACAGTGAAGTACGAAGTAAAATTGATAATGTATGTGAAAACATAAATTCAGCTAGAATCTAATAAACAGAGAGAACTGCAAATTGGGATTCCAACGCAAAAATAAATGGAAACTAGTTTAAAAGAATGACACCCGGCCTACGCAGTCAGTTTTTAGAACACTTACATAAACCACCAGCACTGGATTTTAATGGCTACCAAAAAAAAGTTTACGTGTGTGTAAATTTATCAGATGGAATAGCGTCATACGCGAATTATTTCGCTAAGAATTCGGCTCGGTAGAGGACTGAAGAGAGGGAGGGTAGTTACAAAATTTTCAACAGCTCATAGTTATCTCAGGAGTACGTAAATCACAAGCGGCGTCCGTATTACGCAACGTGGTAGCGACATAAACAACTAAATTTTTACAAGCCACGCTCCAACATATGAGTCATTATCAACTGAAATTTGGACTAAAGTCAACAGCACTATCTCACTTATGTAAACTTGCATAATATTCGCTGAATACTCGCAAGATTTAGGGCATTTACTTTATCAACGAAGATAGCGTCTCCCAAGAATTCGAAAATAATGATTGCAGCATACAAGAACTTGCCAAACAAGAAAATGACATAATGAGCAATGCCTATGGTACTAAATGCAGAAGGGCACGAAGCAGTTATCGTCAATTACGCAAGCATTAGAAACATGGACACGAGTAAACAAAACTGTTAGCAGCTTTACCATAAGGGCTAACAAACAGAAACATCGGTGAGGTCGCGGAGTAAAATATTGCCAGCATCCTTTTACGGGCAATAGATAAGTATCAAAACAAGTTGCAAAATGTCTATTTGGGCAAGCGATCAGTTGTGCAATAAATAAGATACTTAATAGAGACTCGATGAATTTGTGCGGACAATGGCCGTGGGTAGCAAGTCAGCAACAACTGACGTAATCGAATTTGGACAATTAGGTGCTATGGAGTAAACAACTCGGCCGAGATGTAGGTTATCGGTACGCGCTCAATATTGTGATAGTAATGGGGGACACACACATTAGCGATATAGTTGATAAATATGTTGATGAGCTCCTAATATTTATCTTTCACAACCACGTGCACAAGATAAGCTTTGGGGTAATTAAAATCAAAACGACAGCTTTCAAGTTAAACATAAATAAAGCGTTAAGTAGGGATACGTGCGTTAGAAAGCTATCGCGATGTGTGTTGATTGACGTCAATGAGACACGCGCTGCTAGGTGACCTAAGACCCGTTTTCACAGCATATCCGCCTAGGTCTGCGCTTTAGACACATTGATAAGATTGATTTGACGTTGGATCTTGGCCGAGAGACAACGGCTGCTTCTAGAAACGCTGATTGTGACCTTTAGCGTGACAATCGCGTTACAACGTAGCGGTGTGGTGAATTATAGTAAGCTTAGCTGTTGGCGGATTTATTATGAATTATAATTAACTTGGAAAGTCTCATCGTGACTGATTGTGAGAGCTGATGAATTGCTGTTTAGTGAAACTATATTCTAGTGCTGTGAGTTAATGATTCAGGTCTGGTTTCATAGTGCACTTCTTGATGAGTTGCATTTTTCTGAGGAATGTAGAACATGCGTGTGACCCGGAAACGTATCAACAGTGGCAGAGTGGCTGTTACCAAGCATTAATGCTAGACCAAGTAGGCCAACTGCATAATGCGCACTTTTAATTCATAACGAGCTGCACTCAGCATCGTGTCTAAACACTTCAAGTAAACTTTTACGTAAGACAGTTTCAACAAAATTCACCGGCAGGACTTTTTCACTGATAGTTATGTTATAAGATTAACTGAATACAAATGTAATACAATGATGTAAATGTTCTTGAAATATTGCATTTCTCTGGTTATTATTCTCGGCAGGTGGTGCATATTTAAATTATAAGTGTCATTGTTTAAATAAGATAGAATTCTACTAAGAGCGCAATCAAACGTGTTGAAAAAGATGCCGAAATCGATCTCGAGTTTTATTTGCTAGACTGAGACAAAGTGCGAGTCAATAGAAATAAAGACGGAAATGTGCAAAATGCATTCTAAGGTACCATTCGCAAATAAAACCAAGACGTTCAAAGCATACGTAGTGACATAACCAACCTTAACCTTAGTAATTGTAATAAACTTCACACGTCCTTAAAGAACATTGAATTATTTAGTTCTCACATTAAATAAATAATTTAAAAATTGACGCTAATCTCATACATCATTACCGTTATCAGAGGCAGCGTGCAAATGTAAACATACACACTGGATAAACATTGATAACTGGTTACACAAAGATGGCTGACATCGGGATCTATTGAATACCTAACCCTGTCTCGGTAGAGGTTATCTAGCATCAGAGATAACGATTCCACTGAGAACCACTAAATTGGATTCTACCAAAAAATATTTTAAACACGACCCAGATTTTATTAGCGAAATATATTTCTTTTAATTTCGTTTATCTAATAGGTGTGTCGACAAATAAATGTTGTGAGGAAGCGATTGCAATTAAATTTTTAGAGCAAGAAAGAAATAAAGAAAATGATTCATCAATTTCGTTATACGTTTCAGAATTCCCAATGAATTTCAATTAAAAGCACATTGTCGTTTCAATGTAAGTACATTTATTGAAAGCTTTAGATAAACAATGGCTGGGCCTTGCCCAAGTTAATTGGAGGACACTCCTTACAACTAATAGCATGACGTCAGTGTCAAAGGGGGAAATAAATTCAAAGCACGAGTGTTGGAACAATAAAACTATTGATTGCTATCAAACGGTATCTTGGCTGGAGATCAGGCTCGCGAAGATACGGCTGTGGTAATGAGCGACACCATGATAACATCACAATCGACCATTGTCGCGTGTCGTTCACATTATCCAATGTCTCAGACGGTAAAACATTATATATTCTTTACTATATTCAAGAGTTGTTAGAATCTGTAGATATATGATAAATTACCTATATGAAAAGTAATAAATCAATGGGTATATATGTCGCTGCTTATTTGTCATTGAGTATATTTTTTGTCAGGTAATTATTCAAAGTAAATCAGGCAAAAATATTGGCAAATAAGTGCTTTAGTTCTCAAATCTTCTTTGCTCAAATTTTCAAGGTAAAGCAAAGAATATAGCAGCATTAAAAGAATCTAATTAGATACAATATATTGCATCAATTTCTAAGACATTGTAGGTATGTCGAATGCCAGTCAAAAATGACTCAAACGCCAGACTAGTTGATAAAAATTTAATTATGTGCCAAAACCTTATAGTGCGGCTTCAGGTGACCGTTGGCATAGCGCCCGGACATGGCGTAAACAATCTATTTCAGATCTGAGAGTTGATTCGGTGTGTTATATTCTAACGGGGCACTTCCCTCTACCTGACGCCGCGGAGCTCTTTATATGGGAGTGTATGGCCACGAAACGTTATCCCTTCTAAAAGCATTGATGTCACATTAAGTTTCAGTGATGACTTAACCATTGATGATGTCACACTCAAGCTGGTAACCGAATAATTCAGACCTGACACCTCTAAAGGACAAGATCATCCATGACGTGACAATGGTGACTAAATAATTAAACATATAAGCATGAACCGGAGTGTGACCATTTGTTTGCGGTTTTCAGGCAAATCATACGATCGTGTGGTGAGTCGAGCACTAACAAAATATTTGCTTTGAGCCGTATGACTAATCGTTGGACATTAAGTAACCATTGCCGGGGTGGATGACCGTGTCTGTTTGTTCTTCGCTCAGAGGGCAGGTTCATTTGCTTAAAAAACAGCTTTCAGACAAAGGTGTGGACAAATTTGACATGAAACAATATGTTGGTAGGTTTTACCAAAACTGGTACATCGGCCTGGTCGACTTTTCTCAAGGATTAGAGCTTCGTGGACGTCTTTTGATTGATCACCAAGTCAGACGTCGGTACTTACCTTCTTTTGGAAAAATATGTCACCCGTTTAGAAGACATTGCCTTACCTGAAACAGAAATAGATGTAATGTTAGTATAATGTGTCACTGAAAATTGACACTAATTACTGCAGATGTGCTATTTAGATTTGATTTTATTTTAGTGTTGCTTTCATCTTTTATACAATGTGCGTATGACGGTATTGTTCTGAATTTAACCAGAACAACTCAATCTTAAACGTCAGAACAAATTTTAAGTAGGCTCAAAATTTTCCTACAGAAAATATACACGGAAACGGAACTAAGAGGGAACAAGGTCTGATAATAAAATTAATAGTAAACAGAGGGCGGGGATTAGTGAGGACAACATGAAGACATGAAACTACGTGGATGAGACAATCGGTTTGATTCACGTAGTAAACATGCTCACTCGACGGGCCACCTGCCAGACGGTAAGTTATGTATGCCGATTTGTTTCATTCAGATACATATGCGGAGATTAATGTGTTTGTTGATGAGAATTTAAAAATGAATCGAGATGACAGTAAAGTCTTCTCTAGTTTTCTTGACAGAGATAACAAAGCATATTTATCTGAAGTAAATAACTCCAAGCGCTATATCAAACTAGTCTAGACAAAAGACAAAGGCCGGTAGCTGATGAGCAAACAAAAACTAGAAGACACAGCACATAAAGACAAATAAGACCTTGGACAAAAAAACACGTCTAACAGATAGGTGTAACGTTACAAAATATCGCACATAATATCGACTCATGACATTGAACCTTGGTCGCTCTTGCAGCATAAAATAAGTATTGGTTGAGTTTCACAAAGTTTTCCGTATGTATTGCATGGCAACGTAGTATTATTGTGGTTGTATAACTGAGCAGCGACATGGCACATGCGCGATTAGAAATGCATAAATCACGTTGTGTCCCATGCGCGAGCGGTCCGCACGATACACTAGTGTGATCTCTATTATGTACAGCCTTTACTAGTGCCATTAATTTACACTGACAACCATTTTGTTGAGTGGTGGTTACAAAAACTTCTTTACGACTTACAATTTCAAAATACAATACGTTTTAGTTACCTACTCTGAATATTTTGGTTTCATTTTAGAGAATGTGTTTTTGTCTCTACAATTCTTTTGAAAAGATTTTGCCTGGGAATTTTCGTGGAAATGACTTCAGTGGCTATATTTGAATCAACTTGGAATGTTATTTGTTTACTTTTGAAGTAAGTATCTTTTTGGAACCCAATATGGGAGAGTTTTTAGCACCTTATAGAACAAGCTTTACTCATGCAAATGGATTTTGAATAAGAAAATCAGATGTTGCTGCGCAATACATATACGCGCGTTGTCCTATATATCCTCAGCTTCTAGTTATAATTGTTCTTGATAATAATAGTGCAACAATTGTGGCTGGTTACCGTATAAGAGTGGTTGTTATGTAAGTGGTTACAGGTACATAAAAAGTATTTAACCATTGGTTATAGGTATAAACTGTGGTAGTTACAATTCTATCATTGTGTTCGGCGTGGCTTTTACACGCAATATCTGGAGCGTGAACAACTCGTAATCCGAACTATTCGAAGTTTTAGTAGTATTCTGTCATTTATGGATTTGAAAACTATGGCCACTTTATTATTTAGATTTGCTTTTATAGTTCGTTAGCAAAAGGGACTTGCTAAAAACACATTTAAATAGAAAAATATACTATATTTATACACAAACTATACATTAGTATCAACTTGAGAAGACACGAAAGAATATTGTTAGTGTACCACATTGTTGCTTCTAAAACTAATATATTTGTCATTTCATGTGCAAAGAACAGAATAACTTTCAACTGATTTGGAACTTAGATCAGAATCTTTGAGTTAAAAGTCCTTTATGTTATAGTTCAGACGTCACGTATTTTCTGACGAAGGAAATGTGGACGATTGGGTTGCGTTAGTAGGTACTAAGAACGCATGCCTACCTGCTAGCATGCTAAGATGGCCAATTTTCAGGTATCAGGTATTCAAGGTACATAAAAAAATTACTTACTTCAAGTATTTTCTCCAAGCTGATTTTTACGTATATTTTAGGCAATATCCTTAAAAATAAGTCGCCAATACTCCCAGCCACTTTCCGTGGGCCGTATTGCTTAACAGACGCTTTAAAGAAAACTTAACCCCTTATGATTTAATACTTAAAGCTATTTGATCGGGTTATTGCCATGCTATATTGGGCAGGCGCTCCAACATGCACCCGGGCGTTGAAAGCAACGTTTTCAACAAAATTCTGAAGACACAGGCAATGAGCAGATCCTGTTGAATGCCCACCGAATGAGTCCAGTGGAGGTCTATGTCAGCCACACGAGCGATGCCTTGTGTTCTCGGGTAAACAGCCACAATACGTTTAAGTCTTCACTTTTTGGGAGCTTTAAAGCGTCTGTTAAGCAATACGGCCGACGGAAAGTGTCTGGGAGTATTGGCGACTTATTTTGAAGGATATTGCCTACAATATACGTAAAAATCAGCTTTCAGAAAATACGTGAGATAAGTAATGTTTTTATGTACCTTGATTACCTGATACCTCAAAATTGGCCGTCTAAGCGAGCTTGCTGGTAGTCCTGCGTTCTTAGTACATACTTACACTACTCAATCGTCAACATTTCCTTCGTCAGAAAATACGTGACGTCTGGCGGCCCTGGTATCTTACTCTATTATACTTGACTTTTAGTAGGTAGTTTTCATTCAACAAAGATACTTTATGTCATCGTGTAAAAGCATGTTTACTTGGTGAAACTACAGTTTTGGGAATTGGGGTCAGGTAGGCAGTCTGCTCGTAAATAGAGCTGCATCGGGATCGATTGGAGATCCGAATGCAGCTGAGTACCTGACTCCAACAATCTGCCAGGTGATGAAGGTGACTTAAAATTCAGAATAGAATAACTTTTGTGTAAAAACAGAAGTGAATGAGAACATAGGCTGATATTTATGTATGTTAGAACTATATTTGCAGTCATGTCTTACCACCGTTCATTGTCATTTATTTCAGAATAGTTCTCAGTAAGCCGTGTCCGCCCTTTTTAACCGACTTCAAAAAAGGAGGAGGTTATAGCAAGACTAATGAGATTGGTCTTAGAGATAGCGTGGAGAAGGCTTTCAGGGGAATTTGTTTTCGGGCACATATTTGAAGAAGTTTTTTTCTTGCACAATGAATTGAAGTAGGACAAAGATTGTGTAAGACAGTCGAACAGAAAAAAATTATTTGGAGATTTTTTGCACCTTGGTCTTTGAGACATTAGAACGAGATTACGATTGAGACTGAGATACTAACCAGTGAATAAACAATGACTGTATTTATTTTAATTTTGTTTGTGCGCAGTTTTTTGTACTTAGCAAAAAACTATGGGTTAAGAAAAGCACTCGCATACTGTGTGGGAGGTGTTATAAGAGACGAATAAAAAATCTTGTTTGCTATTTTAGCTAGGCAGAAAAAATATTACACTACACTTTCATATAATATATTTATAGTACTTAACGTCAGCAGCTGTTTCCTGTTTCATATTTTCAGTAGCATTATTGTTTTCATTTTCTTTGATTGAAATGAAAGTTTTCTTTTTTATAATGTTTGTCTGCAGACATTGAAGTATTATGTTGGCTAGACGTTTTCCGCTTTTTTTTTGTATTCCGCTAACTATTTTACCTTATCCTAGCCTCACCCTTAGGCAAGTCAGGCAAGCATTGTATGCATGGAGCACCGTTATGCGGCTGGCACCGTCCATCAGATATAAAACCTACTGACAGACGATAACGGTAACAGACAACGTTTCTTATGCGCGATACTACAGCCCACAGACATACGACGTTATTCAATGTTCTACATGATGTATCTTGACATAAGACGGGCCGCATTAAGGCGGTCTTATACGCTAGTAATGGTTCTATAAGTTCGCATGTCAATGTACTCGTTGGTTTTTTGTGAGGGTGCCCATATATGGGCATGTGATGTGAGGAGTGATTGGAGCCGTGTGGGAGGTAAGATGAATTGGCAAACAGAACTATTTCTTTATCTAATTTTGATTTGCTGATGTCTGTTGATCATGATTGATGCTTTAATTTTGTTATTTTGCTGAGAGCAAAACAAATTATGTGGTGTGAGATTCAATAAGATAAATTCATTATTCAGTAAGACAACTAAAATAGAACCACGCTTTGTGTGTGTAAATACCGTCATTAAGTGCGAACATCAAAACAGTCGTAAAATCATATAAGCGAGGAATTCCAAATCAATATAACACGTTATTGTTCAAAGCAATTATCTGTAGGTTATTTTTATAGCTATGATATAATAGACCCTACCAGCTGATTGAATAAAAGCCCACCCGCACCAGCTGTTTCGCACAAACAAGATAATTTAGTAATCAGTCTCTTTTATCTGAATATTTAACTAACCAGAGGTCACGAGGTCGTTGGGACGAACTTATTGATATTGCCAAAAATAGGCATGCGTCTACCGCAGAGTACGGGTGTCCCCCATAGATCGATAAAACGAATAAAGTGGAGAAGTCAGGCAGACATGTTCCCATTTGTTTATTTGCTCGACGTACCCAAAACCACCAATGTGTAAAGACAGGGGCGAAAGGTTTTTGATCGCGAAAAACAAGGTTAGAGATGGTTCCGTATACTTAACCATTACCCTGTTTACATGGATCGTGCCTCGACAAAAAACATAAATTGCCTCAATACGAGATTAACTCTCGCGCATGTTTAATTAGTCGTTAAATCTATTTGCGGGCCGGGTCAATGTTAGCCCACGGTTGATTGAAACAGTTAAATAATGCCGTGTGCACAGGGCTGTCAATCTCAATATCTTAGCAGTACGCTTCACAATTAGCCACATGTACTTTTCCAAACGGTAAATAGACGTTCGTTAAAGGAATATTAATTTTGTTACAGTTAAAACGTTTCTTAAGTTATTCTGGGAATATGTATATTAATTGGAGTTGGTGGACTTAGGACGTATAAATTATAATTTATCTGGAGGATCACAGTCTATAAACTTTATAAGTAGTTAGGAAATACGCGCTTAAGTGCGTACGCGCAATGCCCATTTTCGGAGTCGATTTCCAAGAGGAGTGAATGTGGTGTTGCCAACTAAGGGACAATACGGGTTAACTTAATAAATAATTTTCTACTGCAGATTTCTAACATCATGTTGACACTGCTTTATAATGACAAGTATGACAAAACCTGGTCCCGCAATATAACATAGCCACGTTTTATAGTCATACTGTATTTCACGTTACAGGATGAGTTAATATTTTTCCATAGTATGAATTTTCCGCAGTGACCACGATGACTGTGACAGATAATCGCGTCATGTTTCTATCATTAGACAATTACTTAGACAAGAAAAACATCGTCAATCATAATAAAATAAGTTTTTTGACCTCACTGCTTCAATAGACTTTGCACATACAACTTTAATTAGTTGTTAAAGTTTTAAACGTCAATACAAGAGATATAATTAATCAGAGTGTAGATAGCTAATTTTTTTACAAGTAAATTAAACAACAAATTGGAACATAAAGAAAACAAGTAAACGAAAGGCCTGGGTTATCAAGTGATAGGTGACAATGTTTGCAGACAAAACAGTTATATGTAAACAAGTAGTAAAATTATCTTCAATAGACATTGAAATAACACAGCACCAAAGTAAAAACATTTGTCCATATTACTTTTGGTGACTTTTGTTAAATATTTGTGAACGGGGTTTACAAATATTATTTTTAGGTTCAGATCCTGTCAATTTTGAAATAGTATGTCGAAATAAATTAGGTACCTTATTGAAATAATTCCTATCAGTGACCGGCAAAAAATCCAGTACATTTTATTGTAAATGTATGAATGGAATTACCACAGGACGTTATAAATAAAAGTGTACATATTTTTCCTTTCAGACTATTAGGGGTCAACGCGATTGGAAACATACAACGTGACGCACATCCAAAATGTGGATTTTTTAGGAAAAACTTAGAGATAATTATAAATTTAATAAAAATAGTAATTTCACATTTCAAGATGGTTAGCTTGCTTCTGGATTGACTGACAGTCTATAGGCCCAGAGCCAAATGAAAAGTTGAATAACCCCCCACAAGCAACATTTTTCTTGAATCCAATGCATTTCCGAGAAAAGCCTAGTCCTATAATTTCCACAAAATCGCCATAAAACAAATACGATAGCTACCCAATGTGGTACACATGGATCGTTTCTCGGGATCCGATGTTAGGCAAACATCGTCGCGAATACTTGGCAAATCGGAGGGGAATCTTTGGCACCGACGGCAAAGTCACGCCCCCGTTTTGTGCCTAACGGGTCTAAGATGGTACTCGCTTAATATTTAAATCATACACCATTGTATTTGAAAGTCAAGACCTTTAGGAATTGTTAGTTTAGCTTCGCTTGGGGTAATCGTTTGGTTTTTTGGTTGACTGTCAAGCAAGTTGTTTTAACGTAAACTGTACTTGTGTCCTAGATGGCTGATTTTCAGTTATGTTGTATTTGTTAAACCGGATAGCGGAAACTCTAAACACACTAGAATCACTTCCAATAATGGTGTCAATACAGATAATGCCAATTTGAACATTATCGAGCAAAACAAACTAAAGTCACATGATATAAGTAAATAATCAGTGAAATAAAGCAGGCCATCGGCGACTAACATTTTATCAGTTACTGTTGTAACGTTTGCATAATCGAATCGAGGAGGAGGATTGCCCTGCAAATCGGTGTCACTGTTACGTATTATCACGCAAGGTCGTTGCTACTACAAATACGAGAGTAGGAAAAATAATGTCTGTTTAATTAATGTGGTACAATACAACATTGAAAAAACACCGATTGAATTGGATGATTTGTTTAGTCTCTTGTTCACTAATCAATTCTCTCCTAAGATCCATTACGCGGTTCGGTAGAAGCTCCTTCTTTATTTATTTATATAAATAAATAAGCACAATCACTTACAATTCAAATAAGATAACAACGAAAATTGACATTTCAGCAATCATGCAAATAACAGGTATGCAGAGCATTGATACTACACTCGAGAGCAATGAATCCGGGTCACTTAAAGAATGTTAAAAATCTCGGAAACTAAAAATTATAGGTTAATGCAATAAATTGTATTTAATAGACAATGTAATAATCCTTAAATGAAGGTATTAAAACTTCTTAGTTATTGTAAAGTTATATCATAAAAAAATCAAATTTGAAAAAGGGCCACTTTCGAAGATGGAACTACGTAATTACAGCATTTGGTTTTGCTTTTGTTTGTAATCTGTCATTTATGTGGGTACATAAACCATGTTGATAGTGCTCTATATTCATTATTCAAGCTGAAATTATGTCGCTTACGCCTGAAGAATGCACCAGAATACTTACATTAGAGTCACAAAGGAAAACAAAAGGAGGCTTTATTGTTTTGGCTCCAAGTATAGCAAATGCCCGAAAAGTAGACTTTAATGATCTAGTCCTGTCCTGTACACATACCCATGCACCTATAGATTTCATATAAGTTAGCAACTTTGCATATCTAATGCACTATTCCAATCGTCGATCCTAACATGTTGCTGCTTTGCGTTGCCTTAGGCACAGTTATGCTTTCTCCATCATAAAAAGGAAAGGAGTTTTATAAGAGTTTCTAAACCCCCAAGACCGTAAACTTTACACTACTGTTTTCGCCTAATACAGCCTTTGTTGAGAGCCCTTTTTGTAAAGCAATCAAGTTACAAAGAGCTGTTATATAACTGATTATGTAAGTTGGGTAATTTGGCTTCCAATTCCCACATTGATTAATTAGATATATCTCTCGGAACAAAATGAGTGAATGTTTACGAATGTATCTTTTGCCACGCTCGACCTTTGTAGGTGAGACATGAAGGCCGATCACCGGCGAACCGGAAATATTGGACGATACGGGTCAAGTCTGACTGTGTGATGTTGAATCATGAGATACGCGTATTTACCAAACATGGATTCGGATGTGGTCGTCGATGTAATTGGGAGTGTCAGATTACGTGATGAGTAAATTGTAGACGGATTTCCTCTTATAATTTGAAGAATTTCAAATTAATTAAATGAGAATTGAGTATTTCTAGCTGCTGGTTATCTTGCTTGACACCATTATGCCACCAGAAAACAAATTAGGATGCCAGCCGTTTAATAGTGTTTTTGACATATTACTTTCGTAAATTTTCTTTATTCTTTCGCTGTCGTAGACGACGACATTCGGAATTTAGAAGTAGATTTATACACTGGAAGGACCGGTCTTGTCCAAACAGCTGTTACTGTCAAATAAATGAAATTATTTCTAGAAATCAAGTAATGAATAGAAAGTGTCCCGTACAAAGAAGTGACAAGTTAATCAGTTGGCAAATCGGTTGTATAACATGTGATCCACGTAATTCATGTTTGACGACAATCTCTGGCAAACACTGATGTCACCGCTTTAGATGACTGTTTGTGAACGAGGTACTCTATTTCCGAAGATAACTGTGTTAACACTTTATCGTTGACAATAGTTAGTCATGCATTAGGAAATGCTGTTACATTTCCGTTTAGCATAAAATGTTGACGCAATATTGAGCGATTTGCACAAGGTATTGGATCTCGATTTATGGCTCATAAAATTTTCGATTGGTAGTTCATCATTCCACGGCGAAGCTCTATCATCGCGACAGTAAAGCGACGCAACAAAGTAAAGCCGTACGCAAGGCTTCCAAGGTTTAAAAAGTTGCTTTCTGCAGGGGAATTTCGCCTCTGCTAGTACGGAGAAAGATGTAATTTCGTGTGCGTAATTGTATTGTTGTAGGTGACGTCATGTTGAGTCCTTGTACGGCTGGGTGCGCCGACGCATCCCGAGGCTGCGGTTACAACCACTCGGGATATATTTCAATGTCGTATGAAATGACGTTAGTGCGTTGTTGCTAAGGGCACGGAAGAAAGTACAGCCTGTACGCGGACTGGCTGGTAAGTAGATAAGCGCAATGCAAGAATTTAAATAGAGATTAAGTTCATTAGCTTCGGAAACTTTTACCCGAACCATGTTGTAGTAAAGCTCGAAGTCAGTTCGTGGCAGCGATCTGAATCCTACAAAACAAAGGCTACGTTGTGTATTTTTAAATTAAATACTTATCTATGTTTATTGGATATATATGTCCTTAAACGTTTTTCCCTTTAACATACATACCAACATAAACTCACGCCCTTTAATGCCCATATCTTTTAAGTCTTCTCTAAAAGCCTTGCCTTTTCCGGGCAAACCTTTTGGAAAGTTTAAATTAACTTACGTTGCCAAGCCTGCATTTGTATCTATTTTAGTGCCTAGATGATTCACAAGTCTATCACACCCAATGGAAATTTTAGATTGATCCTCAAATAATCTTATTTAAACTTGAGTTAGAGCTGCTTTACTTGTAATGAATTTGTCACATCTTCTGGTGAGATTTATTCGAAACGAGCAATTCATGCTCTGTCGATTTGAGATGTTGACGAATCAAGTTAGTTGGTATCTACTTACAATTTGCACAAACCCTCATAGATCACGATTCTTCTAACAATCTATGATCAAAGTACAATCGCTTACTTATCTCTGTTGTAACTGCGATATTAGAAAGGTAATATTGCCAAAGGTAGCAGAATTTCGCCGCGTGGCCAGCGAGGCAGCTTGAACAAAATGATGAATTGCGAATGGCGAATCTATGAGGTCACTACATTTCTTTCGGACATCGAACTCTCTACTGGTTGGCTGTTGCTAGGTAGATTATAACGGTCACATCATAGTGCCTCTTTACGGGTACAAGACAGCAAATTACAAAAGTTGCGCAGCAATTAGGCCGTTGCTTTAACAAGTCTGCAATTATTGATAATAGAAATGTTTCTGTTCAGTGTACGGCATAAGACTCAAAATGGAGCGGTGGTGGTTGCAGTAACGGCAAAGAGTAATATGGTGGCGACAAGAGTGATGGATGTGTACACACTGGCAATGTCTCTTTGATTGACAAAAAAGTTATTGAAATAATCGTTCATATAACGATAAATCCTGATTTTCTGTGTCTATGACTTCGTTCTGGATTCCTTTACGTGCACATAATTCTTGTTTTATCATTATTTTTAATGAGTCAGTTTTTTTTACAGATTACATGCCTTTCCTTCATAAATTACTATTTAAAAGATTGAATTTTCAGGCTAGACGAAAATATTGTGATAAATTAAAAAGCCTTTCTTTGAAACCGCTGAAACATTCCCTCTTGAATGAAATAATACACAGTCATTTTTGTAACATGCCACGATATTAAAATCTTGGGTCAGGTATTTAATTGGCAACCCCGTGCGGTCTAGGGAGGCGAGTGGAGCGTGTAAATAGCTGCAGGGGGAATCAATGGGGACTCATATACGATATTATATGTATGTTTACGTACTAGCATATTTACAGTAATGACGCAACCCATTTAAATGCAGCTAAGAGCACGTGTTTCAACACAGTTATAAGGCAAAACAGTTGCTATTATTTTTTCTGCATTTTTAATTGCATTACATTATTTCTATATGGTCTCGTTGTTTTATTAATTGTTGCAGCCATGTGTTGTTGCACGTGACAATAGAGGGCATGAATGATATCATAATTATTGCAGTAAGTATCTACATAGAACTACTGATAGTCACAGCATGCGTAACTCAAGTTACTGTGCGAATTCCTGGAATCCTTATTAGAACAATCATTATGCATGCCAACTGTTGTCGTTTAATGCAACTTTTAGTTTTATTATTTAACAGTTCAAGCACAAATTACGGAGGCAGACTTAATGCCATAGGCATTTTCTATCAGTCAACCTTTGGGTGATATAGAGACAAACAGTGCCAGGTCTATTTCCTTTTTTTTATGTTTTACTATTTTATCATGTTTAAAGTGCTGTCTCTTGATACCTAATTGTGCTTTTCGACTGCCAGTTGTTTACCCCAAATCCTTCTGAACTTTGACTCATAAGTTTATTGTTGAACCCACTTACGTCCTTGTTCAATTTAATACTCCCTTGACACGCGAATGTCACTTTAATGTTCGTAAAACTCCATCTTTTCTTTTTTTAACGACGTTGTTTTATTAGCTTGTTCAAAAAGTATTAAAACATTCAAATAAAGCATTCTCAGATCTTATTTACATTGTTTGTACGAAAATAAAAACTGGGCTAATCTCGCTGGTACAAAGAAAAGATCAAAATGAGTTTCATATTTTGGGGGTATATGCGTCAACTTTATTTACTCTTGGTTCTATATTGGCCTGACTATGCACTAACTACATTTTACATCCATAAACTGACACCTTATTCCTATGGGATAGGGTACACCCACATTTCGCCAGTCGTCCCATATAATAGGGGGCGAGCTTATTGTCATCAACCGGGCACAACTGCGAAATTCCTGATGGAAAAAACCCAATAACACTTTGCCCGACCCGTGAATCGAACCCAGGACCTCGTGCTCAGTCAGGCTTGCGACCACTAGACCAACGAGGCAGTCCATAAACAAACTCCAAACTACATAAAGTTATAGAGTAAGATTCCAGGGCCGCCAGACGTCACGTATTTTCTGACGAAGGAAATGTGGACGATTGAGTAGTGTTAGTATGAACTAAGAACGCACGACTACCAGCTAGCTTGCTTAGACGGCCAATTTTCAGGTATCAGGCTATCAAGGTACATAAAAACATTACTAACTTCACGTATTTTCTGACAGCTGATTTTTACGTATATTGTAGGCAATATCCTTAAAAATAAGTTGCCAACACTCCCAGACACTTCCTAGCGGCCGTTTTGCCTATCGGACGCTTTAAAGTTCCCAAAAAGTTTAGACTTAAACGTATTGTGACTGTTTACCCGAGAACGCATGGCATCGCTCGTGTGGCTGACATACAGACCTCCACTGGACTCATTCGGTGGGCATTCAACAGGATCTGTCCATTGCCTGTGTCTTCAGAATTTTGTTGAAAACGTTGCTTTGACCACTTGGGTGCATGTTGGAGCGCCTGCCCAATATAGCATGGCAATAACCCGATCAATTAGCTTTAAGTATTAAAACATTAGGAGTTTATGTATTCTTTAAAGCGTCTGTTAAGCAATACGGCCGACGGAAAGTGTCTGGGAGTATTTGCGATTTATTTTTAAGGATATTGCCTAAAATATACGTAGAAATCAGCTTGGAGAAAATACGTGAAGTAAGTAATTTTTGTATGTACCTTGATGACCTGATACCTGAAAATTGGCCGTCCAAGCAAGCTAGCTGGTAGTAGTGTGTTCTTAGTTCATTCTAACACTACTCAATCGCCCACATTTTCTTCGTCAGAAAATACGTGACGTCTGGCGGCCCTGGGATCTTGGGCTATTAGCTGTTAATATCCCTTACTTACGTTTTTCGCCTCATCCAATCTTACATTAATATTCAAAATTCTATGTACCTTTTTGAAACGCTATTTCCCATTAGATTTAGCTGAACAACATGCTTTGTTTGCTATTCTACAACCCTACTGTTATATAGGCACTTGTTTGTTGAACATTTTTTGCGTATTCGTACAAATACAGCTCTAAGGGCATTCCGGGCGACCGCGCGAACTAACACGGGTATAAGTATAATTGCTCACTTTTCTCGAGCTTTTGCAAAGAATTCAACGCGAAGATTACTCGTGAATTATTGTAACGATTTCGCACACATTTGCGGATACTTTACTGCGCATTTGGGATCCTTCTTCTGTCAAATCTCGAGTCTTAAGTGGGATACTGAAGATGTATTCGTTCAATAAGTTTTTGGGAGATATTGAGAGCACGTTTCCATTTTATTTAGCAAATTAAATTGAAGGCTCGAGCTTTTATCAATTTAATATTCGTTAGTCATGCTGCGGGCGGACTAGGCTTGAACGATGTTCTGATGTATCGTACTAATTCAGATATATTGATTGGAATGTTTTTTTTAGCGGAGGTCGTGGCTAGTGATGTGCCTGGTGGGAATATTGGGAAAATACCAAAATTGCCTGCAGCATTGGAAATATTGTCAAAGTTGCCGGTCAATGTAGATTAGGGCCTATTAATGCTAATTATAAGTGTATTATACATAGTTTTGACTTAATTTGACTTATAAGTCAAATTAAGAACGGAAACTTTATAATTAACAAATACTCTGCGAATATTCCCACTCCCGGAGATATTCCCGGGAATTTTGCCAATTTTGCCGGCAACGGCACATCTCTAGTCGTGCGTGGCTTAATAAGAACTGCCGCTTGGGTCGATCTTTAGGTTCAGTCGCGCTTGCCTATTGTCTGTGGTCTGTGGATGGGTGACCACCCATTACACACTGAGTTTCCTCCGTGCCTCGGAAAGCCGTTGGTTCCGGCTGTCATTTCTAGACCTTTGACAGTCGTAACAGGTAGTCAGCGGACCGAAAGTCTAACCAACCAACCAGTCTTACCAAGGGGTATCGTGTTACACAGTAGGTACTAACTGGGTTGTGGAGATCATAATTATAGGCAGTCGCTCTATGTAAAATACTGGTATTCAGCTGCATCCGGTTAGACTGGAAGCCGACCAAAACATAGTTGGAAAAAGGTTAGGCAGACGATGATTGATTGGAATATTTTTTGTGGTGATAAAGATTTGTAGTAGAGCTCGTTAGGGTATTGGCAAATATTGATCCAGTTTCGCAGATAGATCTGATCAAATTATTCACAAAAGTAGTAGTAGTAAGTCAATACATTAGAGCAGATCTACAATGACTACTAAGTTTTTTGTCTAAGCTTCTTAGCTAAGTGCAGATACTTTACGACTTAGGCAAATACTTAATGTAGTTCGCCTACACAATTTTAAAGTGGACTTTGTCTATTCAAATATTTATTTACTAATTCAATGTGAGTTACTGCTAACACCTTTTAAAATGTATAGTTTTTTTCTAGTGTCATTATAGCTGTTTCTGTTAGTAATCTAACTCTGAGAGCACTAAGCACTTATAATGTTTAAGTCTTTTTTCTGTCTCAAGCATGTTACATATTTGAGTTATTGCCAAAGCGATAATATTTCACATAAATCACAGAAGGTGCCACTCAATTATCATATTAAAAAGTTGAATTAGTTAGTTAATAATAGAATACGTTATCTAAATCCACAAAAAAAAACTATTTACTAGTTTTTGTACCAGCACTTAAATATTCACATTATTCACACCTCAGTCTCGACACCTACTCGTTTTGTTTTACTACCTACCTATAGTTATAATCGTGGAGGATAAATAAACAATAATGACCTTCACATCTGCCAGCCGAAAACAGGTATCCAATCATCATAATATTTATATTGTTGTAAAGCAAACGTTAAAAAAAAACTATTTTTAGAATTATATGAGAAGATATATGAGAAGAACATTATATTTTAAGCAAATCGTGCATGATCAATTCATATCGAGCAAGTTTACCGTCTCTAGAAAACTAGTACGATGACTTATTAATTAAAACAGTAGGACATAAAACATTTTTACGACTCCGCGAATGGTTCAATGTAGCAGACTTGCAATTTTGTTGAACATTCGGTGCCTCGTTACGGAGTCGTGTTCAGTACCCTTGCCATGACATCTAAATGCTTCAAGTCAATAACCTGCGAGCAAAAAATCTACAATAACTCCACACTGAAAGCAACCGCGCTCTATTCTGGGAGCATGACGTAAGCCTCACCGTGGTGCTTCGGAAATTATGAGTTAAATTACGAGATGATCAACACGTAGTTTTGGGATGAGGATGCCTTGGGAGGCATGCACATTTATCGTGATTATTCAACGTCATGTCGTTAGCTGTTAAAGACATGAAGGATATAAATGCTCGTACATATTTGGATGGACATTAGGGCTGGCCAATTATTTTGCGAAAACCCCAAATGTTTTCCTTGATGGTTTGGATTTGCATGTGCCAAACAGTTTGCGGACGATTTGCTTTAGTTTACAATTTACATGATTGATAGTCCAACAGCCTTTATGATGGAAACTGGCAATGTAAACTTCAACTATACATATAGTTTGAACATTTTAACCTAATACGGAACATGTCTCATGATCATGTGTTAAACAAAGATCTAAAACCACATAATTATAATTATGCACTACATACATTAAATATTTGAGAACTGATTGGAAAGATCAAGGCTACAAAATAAGCTAAGCAAGAAGCTTAGCTCAGACCTCAGTTCACTCACTGCTGGGCATTGTATCTTAAATGCCTCTTTCGGTTTCCTCGTATGCTCTCTTCCTACTCTGCATCCGTTTTTATTTATTTAAGCATCGAAATTCGGATCTTTTGCGTTAGCTAGCGATTGATTGCTCATCTTCTACTCTTTATATAATATACCGTTTTTATTTATTTAAGCATCGAAATTCGGATCTTTTGCGTTAGCTAGCGATTGACTGCTCATCTTCTACTCTTTATATAATATACCGTTTTTATTTATTTAAGCATCGAAATTCGGATCTTTTGCGTTAGCTAGCGATTGATTGCTCATCTTCTACTCTTCCTTACATAGTATAAAACAAAGTCGCTATTTTTGTCTGTTTGTTTGTCTGTATGCTTTACGCCCGAATACTCGAACGTCACTCAAGTATAAGTAGCCCTCAAAACTCGTGCTATCTCTGTCACTCTGCGTTAAAGTAACAAAGACAGCACGAGATTTAAGTGCAACTTAAAATTGAGTGACGTTCGAGTATTCGGGCGCGTAAATCTTTAAAACTATGCAACGGATTTTGATGCGTTTTTTTTTAATAGATAGAGTGATTCAAGAGGAAGGTTTTAGTATATAATTTGAACGACATCCACGCGGGTGAAGCCGCGGGCATTATATAATATAAGCTTCGCTTTGGCAATGTGACTGACGATTATTGTATCTCTTTTGGAGGGAAAGGAAGTGGAAATTATGTTTTCCTACACCTCCGCTATTCTTTTCTGATTAATTTTGTTGCGGAATCCAAGACAGTTAAATTGTTTCTCTGGGACATCGTCGGACTTCATAGTCTCGCTCGACACTTTTCTGGTGATTGCCACTGCTGATTCTGGCTTTCAGGAGTTTGGGAATAGTGTGGCGGGCTTGTCCCAATTAGTATTTTAATTCTTTGTCAAGTCAAAACCTACGCAGCGATTGGTTTTTTTTTTGTTTTTTTCTTAGACTAACTGACATAGTGACGGTATAGATCGTATCATGTGACAATGCCAAAGACCCGCCCACAAACAGGCGGTGCTCTATATCAAGATTTGGCACTTGACTTCCTACTACTTTTGGCATTCAATCTACACTTACATTTTCTGATAATGTTCTCGACTTCATTCAACAATTACACGGTGATGAACAGTATAATATAGTTGATACCGTTTACTCTCACGCCAATTCAAATAATAAAGTGCCTTTACAACATCTTAGAACCTAGGTAGAAAGTAATTTAGTCCCGAATAAGTTTGACTTTGACGACGAACTTCGCAATATTGATACTGATCAATTGCCTAACGTCTTGTAGGGTATGCATTAAAGGTACAAGTTTGGGTTATTAAGACTCGACTAAGACGTGCCTTAGCCGACATTACTTTTTCATAGATAGTATCTCATTTTGGCTTCTGTGAAGCAGAATTCATTTATAATTTTATTTGCATCCAATTCATTACTCTTGTGATGGCCATCCTTGAAGCTAACGACTTACCTGTTGAAACGTCTAAATGAGGAAGATTTAAGACCCGCCAAACATCCTCCTATCGATCTCTTTGTGTTTGTTTAGGATTTTTTATTTGCATTGCAATTTTTTGCGAGCCTTTTTTTCACCGAAAAAAGTTGTTGCTTCATTGATATGTTTTGAAGAAACTGGTGGTATCATTACATTATTATCACCTCTTTTATGTTGGTAGAATTTATAAATAGCCTTATTTAAATCGAGCGAAGTTATTCAGGTATACAGTAAGGCAATAACAAGGACCATCATTGTTTTATTTAGTCCTGACGTCATCAGTTGCCGACAGGAAAACATGTGTTTGACATTGCGCAGTTTAGAGCGATCATTAAACTTAATTTCCTCTTTGAATTATTTATACTCTTTTATTTACTGACAAAATAATTTGTACACGTTGAATGTTGAACGTTGGTGTAAATATTCGAAGACGCTGAAAAATTCTATAACCTTTGAAAAGGACACAAAAACTATCTAACAATACAAAAAAAAATACACTGTTCAACACTCGGCAATACAAAACAAACAGCACAAAAAGGTTTCTACCACCAAAAAAACAAAAACACTCAGCAGGCAAGCATGCACACATACTAGGAACGTTGTATGGCGTTCTAATAGTACAACAAAATTTGGAAACGACCTTGACCCACATAAAATTAAAGTACAGAAACGAAACCAACACCTTACGTTTGACCAATGGAACACTAGCTTTGAAATAAATCCAATCTGATGCTGCGTAATATCAGGAATTATTTGAATAATAGAAAAATTGACATTTTTAAAAGCTGGTATTCCATCGGCAACTAAAACAGCCATAGCCAGTGAAGCCAAACGTTCCGAGCCTGGAGCGCGTCTACCTGGAGTGCTGCTGCCTCTCGTTTGGCGGCGGAGAAGGCGCGCGAGATGAGGTCGTCGTCTGGTCCCGAGAGTCGTTCGCCGTCGCAGGACTGCCAGCACCGCTGCCGCCCAGCGCCAGCGCCAACCCGTTGATGCTGCCGACACATGACCACGTCACCACAGCCCTATCGTAGAACGCCCAAAGACCTAGCTGCTCCAACCTTCCCTCCGAAATTACTCGACTCAAAGACAACATGAAACGTATGGTACTAAACTAAAGTTAGAAAATATTCAGTGAAACCTTGGAGCAGATAAGCCAAAGCTAATTTCATTCTAGGATCGATATTTACTATCACAATGTTACTATACTAATTTATGTATAACACAATAATCTAGTTGTCGTTAAGACAAAATAACCTATTGATGGTATCCCGCCAAGTTTGATATTAGAGTACATTTTGTCTGGATTACTCGATTATTGTTGAAAGTTTTGTTAAAGGACTACGAACAGCCGAGCGAAGCAGAACATTCTCAGCGGGGTGAAGATATATAAGCAGTGATGTTTAGTTAGTGGCAAGGCAACGGGAGTGTCAGTCATAATAAAGGTATTTATTGGCAAGCAAGCATTCCGCACGCAATTTGTTATAGACATTGCCGGTGACAATATTATCATACAAATAAAACTCATTCATAGATGAAGAGCTATCAATCAAGAAGAAAGAGCAACCGTGTCAGATGCAATATTAGTTGGACATCGTCCATCTGATGCAATCGAAATTAATTAAAGTAACGTCACGAGAACGAGAGAACAAAGAGTGGTCTAGACGGTTAGCGATGTAACAATGAAATAAATCAGTCGGGCTGTAATAGTGTTTGGAGTGAATAATAGTAATGACGATTGTGATGCCACTCATGGAGTCGAGGAAGATAAGCTTCAAGAGGAAATCGCCGAAGAATCACTCACGTAACAAGGAGTGGGCGAGAACAGACAATTAGTAGAGCTGGTCGCGTCAACGCTGCAGAATTATGTCGCACGAAACGCATCTAGAGTATGAATGGGGCGAATGCGTAAGACTCGGTCATCAGACAAAGCAGCCGACACGTCGCCGTCGTCAAGGTTGCGCTTTGTTACAATAATATGAACTGAAATCGGTTGCAGTTAATACTAATCGACTAAACCTAAATATTTGAATGGACTATTATATTAATAGGTACTGTAAAAGATAAGTACTCTACAATTTCAGTTGGCAACAAGCATAATTGACGTCAAATTTTTAAATGTGAAATTCATGTCATGGAGGTGAACATTTAACACCCAAAATTATAAATGATGAATAAAAAAATAGCTAAAAAATGTAGAGTGATAAAAATATACAAAATGAAGACGATAATGATCGGTTCGCGTGATGGAACCGATGGTGTTTGCAATTAAGTAACCTTTCAAGAATAGTGTGCGATACAAAGTAATTCAGAGAAAAAGTTTTTAAAATACCGCATTCAATTGGAACTACAAAGAGAATGCGGCTAGATGTTATCGAGGCTGGAACTTAATCAGTATTTCAATGAAAGCCGCAATTGGAGTTTGTTTATTGCTAGCCAACGATCTTAATCTTTGTCCAAACAGAGTTTGAATAAAAGTTTGCACAATTTACATACTTAGTATGGCAAAAAAATCCTTTTGATCACATCTAAGACTATCCACTGATCCACAACTAAATTTTTTTTCTCTTAATTGGAACTAATAGATTTACATTTGTGGAATCTACGACACAAAAAACACATTGCATTTGTGTCGCTATATTCTCTAGTATATTGTCGTAAATCGCACTTGGTAAAAACTTTCCTTTGCAGAACTTGCCAGAATTTACAATGTTTATCAAGGAAGTACCACTACCAACCAAGTGTCACTTACGCTCATTAATGGAATTAAAACTAAAATTTATATGGGTTCTCTGTACAAACAGACCAATTTATGCATTTCCGTTGACAGTGCATTATAATAAAATTGTCTTGAACCACCTTCGCATTAACAGCGTTTATTTCCGCAAATTGTCATATTTACATGCCCATAAAATGTGAAGGTCAGATATCATGTTCCACCAGGTCATATTTGGCGGAAGTTTGAATTTATCGCAAATTGTTATTGTTAACATCTGCGGAAAACAGACGCCTTTGTATATATTCAAAATCGTGCACTTCTCAGTGGGATTACTCATTATGCAAACAAATATAAAGGATGCTCGTGGAAGAGGCGTTAGTACGATAGAGCTGTAAATTGTAAAGCTAGAAACAGCATATGGTAAATCCGCTGAATTTCAACAGGTTGCACCAGTCTTTATTGCTTCATATTTTAGTATTCCGAGATATTCAAATACAATTTACATCATGTTTTCAGAGCAACAAGGATGTCGCGTGTAAATGTCCCAACTCCATCGTCATTTCACATCAAAACTAGTGTTCAAATGCACTAAATACGCAGATTGGAAACGGTTATGATGCAACAGCCTTGCTTTCCAAGAGTATGCAGAATGGAATACATGTTCAACAGATGTTCAGTCTATGGGTTACTAAGCTTGAGCATAAGAATTCTAGGTAAGAACTACAATTTCTGCCCACGTCTGGCGTATTTATACTTCCAAATGTCACTTTGAAGCACTGTATACTAACATGTGAAGCGCATTCCAAATCTTGGATGTGTTTGGAAATAGATTTGTACGAGTGTTTATTTGTACATTAACATTAAACCAATTTTATTCAGTGACGTATGCAAAATAAATATCCTGCCGCAAATTGAAATGATTATTTGATTGCGGTCTGCCGTCAAATCAGTTGAAACCAATTATATTGTTTAACGTTGCAAGTATAATGCATTAACTTTTTACCCGACTACGGCGAAGCCAAAAGGAAGGGTAATGATTTTGGCAGTCTATGTATGTATGTATGTTCTATCGTAGCGCCTAAAATACTGAACGGATTTTAATAAATTAGGTGTCAATAGATTCGTAAAAATAGCCCGGGTGACATAGGCTATATAAATTTTATAACTTCTTTTTATGACGGAATTTAAATGTCAAAAACTTACCTCAAAAAATATTAAATTGAGATAATCATAGCAAGTTTGGTATCAAATGAAAGGTCTTGGCGAGCACATTACAAATATATATTATATTATAGTTTAAGTACACACAAAAATAAAATTCAAATAAAAAAAATTAGGTTCAAAAATCTAAAACCCGACTACTAACAAAATCGCGGTCTTAAAAGTAGAAAACAAGAAAATAATTCTTGTCTGATTTTCTTCGTAGTCGCATGCCACCTTGCTAATGGCAATTAGCAGCTGACTTCTGCACTGAGAAAAATTGATTTCTGGCTTAAGGTGTATTCCGCCTTCGACGGCTAAATTGTAATGACGCGAGGCGATTTTGTAACGCTTACGGTTATTTTGGCTTAGCTAGGCGTTTCCGTTAAAATGGTACGTCTTTTATGATAAACACTAACCGACAAAAATGTCTTAACGTAAGGCAGTCTTGGAATTCAACTTTATACTGTTAATACAGCAGTAATGGACTACATAATACGCTTTAAATTTACGACGTCGAATATGTGGTGAATATCACCGTAATTATGGCAATATTTACCTTAAATTAAGGCGATATAATACTTCAATAAAAACTAAACAAACGTAAACATAAGTCATAAACAAACTTTCGAAAGCGTCATAAATAATCTTTAGCATGGCAATATTCACCTTATAATAAGGCGAAATATACTTCAGTCACAACAATTTGAACGTAAACGTAAAGTTTTTCAGCGACGTATGTATTCGGCAATATAAACGTATAATGTGGCCACATTTGCCCTATCATAAGGCGAAATATGCTTAGATTACGACGAATCAAATGGTAACCTTAGGTTATATAACGACGTACATATACGGCACACATAAACGTAAATATGGCAATATTCACCTTATCATAAGGCAAAACATGGTCAAGTTACGACTGATTGAACGGTAACATTACGTCATATAACGACGTACATATTTGGTCAAATGTACGTCGTTATATGTTCCGTATGGTGTCGGACGCAAAGATTAGCACCATCCCATATCTTCCCGTGGGTGTCGTAAGAGGCGACTAAGGGATGTACCAGAGAATGGGCAGCAGCGTTCTCTGTGCTTTTTGTATCGACCGTACTGCGATCGCCAACCCGCCTGCCAAGCGTGGCGATTATGGCAAACCCCCCCTAAGCAAAAATACTTAAGGGAGGCCTATGTCCAGCAGTGGACGTCTTTCGGCTGAAATGATGATGATGATGATTTGGTCAAAGCAACCGTATATTTGGCAATATTTGTCTTATCGTAAGGCGAAATATGCTTAGATTACGTCGAATCAAATGGTAACCTTAGGTTATATAACAACGTACATATACGGCACATATAAAAGTAAACATGGCAATATTCACCTTATCATAAGGCAAAACATGGTCAAGTTACGACTGATTGAACGGTAACATTACGTCATATAACGACGTACATATTTGGTCAATGCAACCATAAATTTGGCAATATTTGACTTATCATAAGGCGAAATATGCTTAGATCACGACGAATCATATGGTAACCTTAGGTTAAAAAACGACGTACATATACGGCACATATAAACGTAAATACGGCAATATTCACCTTATTAATAATAATACTCATTCATATAACTACTACTCATTTATAATAATAATAATAATAATATAACGAATAACTACCGGAGATTTATTGTGAAGGACGGCACGGTTGACATATGTCGGGCATGCCACCGTCCGGGCGAATCAATCCGTCACATTATCTCTGGGTGTTCTCGTCTGGCTAACGGAGAGTACTTGCATAGACACAACCTTGTAGCCAGGATTATCCATCAGCAACTTGCTCTGAAATACAGCCTTGTGGAATCGGAAGTGCCGTACTACAGATATGTGCCCGACCCAGTTCTCGAAAATGGCAGTATCACATTGTACTGGGATCAATCCATCATCACTGACAGGACTATTGTAGCCAATAAACCTGATATAGTGGTGGTGGATCGATCAGAGAGGCGCGCAATGATTGTTGACATAACGGTCCCGCATGACGAGAACCTCGTGAAAGCTGAGAAAGATAAGCAAATTAAATATCTTGACTTGGCTCGCGAGGTTGTCGACATGTGGGGTGTGAACTCAGCAATCATTGTGCCGATAGTCGCTTCAGCCAATGGCATAATTGCCAAGAGCCTCGACCAACATCTGAGGAGGCTCTCATTGGGCGGCTGGATCAAGGGCTTGATACAGAGAGCGGTACTCCTGGACACGGCTCGTATTGTTAGGAGGTTCCTTTCTCTGGAGCCCTGACTACCGGTAGCTTGGACCCTGTTCCCGATACCGGTGGGCTACTATTTTTTATATTTTTAAATGTTTTTTTATATTACTTTGTATAGGAATATTTAAAAATATAATTTATATGTATAAAGTTAAATAAAGGAAATAATAATAATATAATAATATTCCACAACTATCACACAACGCCATCTAGTCCCAAGCTAAGCAGAGCTTGTGTTATGGGTACTAGACAACTGATAATAGGCAATATTCATTCAATAAATGTTCAAATTGTACCTAAATAATAATTTAATTAGATACCTATAAGAGTTTGATTTAATCTTACCTTCTTTAAATAATTATTTTTCTTAACTGGTTTGTTTTATTTTACAGGTATGTGATGTCCAATATAGAATTTTAAATGTAAATGCCAAATTTGGAGGTGCAAATCACGATTCTTTTATTTGGGAAAACATTGTCATCAACCCTTATATCCAGTCTTGGCACCAAAATGGGGAGATAGTGTGGCTTTTTGGTAAGTTCTACCCAATAATATATTGTTTGAACAACATTGTGCATTAGGCTATGGCAATAAACTAATACATTGATCATCATTGTAGGAGACTCTGGTTATCCACAACGACCATGGCTGATGACTCCGATTTTAGACGCTGCTCCGAACATCTTGCAAGCCAATTACAACCATAAGCATGTAGCAGCCAGAGTTGTCATAGAAAATACATTTGGATGGTTGAATCAATGGCGATGTCTTAACAAAGATCGAGTGCTCCACTACAAGCCACTCAAATGTGCAAGAATCATACAAGCCTGCTGCGTTCTACATGATATTGGCATTGATTTTAATGTTGCAGAAGAGGAGGACATCACTGGTTGGTATTAATAAATTTATCATTCGAAAAGAAAATCAATGGCAATGGAATATTAAATTATTTATATTTATTTTTGCACAATGAAGAACAACATAATGAGCCCATTCCCACAGAGAGAGTAATAGGTGCTCAAACGTCTGACCTAATCAGAGGAAGGGTTCTAAGGGAACAATTAGTTAGAAGACTTGAACATATTTAATTTTAGTTACTTTATTTAATAGTTTTATTTATCAATATAGTTAGTTTACTCTATTAAATAATTTTAAATCACCAAAAAACCATCATTCCTAAATTAAGCATATATTGATGTAGTTATTAGTTGAGTTTTATTTTTGTACACCTTTATAGAATAGAAATTGTCTTTCTATTTTACCATCTTTATTTTGTAAACACTTGTAAAAACTGTAATGCTTTTTAATTTCTTTTTGTTAATTAAGTCTCTTAGTATGTTAATTATCTAAATGTGTGAGTTAGTACCATGTTCCTACTTGGAAACTAGTATTTTCTAGATATTTGTTTCTTGCTGATGCTAGCAACACATATTGGATCCTTCAGATCTTTTTACTTTAGTTTTTTAAATTAGATTAATATATCAGACATTGTAATAGTGACTGATTGGTCTAGAATAAATTATGAAACACTTGTATATTATCTTGTTTTTCTAACTACTACTATGATGGGTTGGGATGTTAAAACACATAGGTATGGTATTCTTTTTATTTTATACATTTTTGTTCTATTGATTGCAGAAGCTTACAAAGACTGGAAGAACAGCTTTCTGAGAACAGCAGGTTACGCTGTTCACTGAAGGCACTATCATGAAGTTCATGTGAAGGATATTAGCTCGCGCTACCTTAGAGTGAACGCGCACTTTGAACGGCCCAATGCCCTTAATATGAACTAATAAATGATAGTAAAGCAAGTCAATCATGCCCTTAGGGAAAAGCGTTACCAGCCCTTAGAAGGCTTTTTTTCCGGTCTTCATAAAACATTTCTGCTCGAAAAGAAAGGCTTACCTAATCGTATGGAACATTCTAAGACAACTTACTAGAAAGTGAATACGACTTAGTAAACGTTAAAAGCGCTTAGTGGACAGGTTAAATCACTGTAAGGAAAGACGTAAGACGCCTTATAAGAAGTCGATTATGACTTAGTAAACGTTGAAAACGCTTAGTGGGCAGGTTAAACCCACTGTAAGTAAAGACGTAAAATACCTCACTTAAAGTGAATTACGACTTATGAAAACATCAATAGCGCTTAGAGCACAGGTTAAACCCCAGTAAGAAAAGACGTAAAATGCCTTACTAGAAGTCAAACATTACTTTAAAAAACATTAAAAGCGCTTATTGGACAGGTTAAACCACGGTAAAAAAAGACTTAAGATGCCTTAATAAAAGTCGATTACGACTTAGGAAACGTTAAAAATGCTGTGAACAGGTTAAAGTACAGTAAAGTAAGACGTTAGACGCCTTACTAGAAGTCGATAAACGTTAAAAGCGCTTAGTGGACAGGTTAAACCACTGTAAGTAAAGACGTAAAACGCCTTACTTTCTAGTAAGGCGTTTTACGTCTTTACTATTAAGACATAAGAAGCAGTAAATAAACATTTAAAACACTTTTTGAACAAATTAAACCACAGTAAGAAAAGACGTAAAACGCCTTACTAGAAGTCAATTGGGACAATGATACGTCGGAAAGTTTTATGTGTGTGACCCGAGCACCTCCCTTTACCGTTTATATCGCCTTACTGGAAGTAAAATCTCATCGTCAATCAGTCAATCCAATCTGACTTACTACGTTTATAGCTTTTGAATTAAGGCTTATCTGTTAATAATTACGTCTAAAATACACATTAGAGAGTATATTGCTGCTTATTTTTTGCGCCTTACGCTTAAGGCGTAAAACGCCTCCAACCTAGGAAGGCGTTTTCGGTCGGTTGACTTTTGGTCGTTTTTTCGCCTTTATTACGAATAAATCCGCCCTCGTTACGAAACATTCGGCTTTACATTTTTCTCAGTGTGTATCAATGAGAACGCCATGAAGGAGCATCAGGTATCAGTGGCATGCGACTTCGAAGAATATCAGACAAGAATTATTTTCTTGTTTTCTACTTTTAAGACCGCGATTTTGTTAGTAGTCGGGTTTTAGATTTTTGAACTTAATTTTTTTATTACAATACTTTTTGCTGACATGTCATAAGAATATAATATTTGCTTAAGTCTACAATCGTAAAACTAAATTAATCAAAGCTCATTAGATTCTTCTTATAAATAATTTATTTTGAAAACTAGCTTCAGGCTTATAAGGTTACGAATATTTCAAAACTCAAAATGTAAAGATGCATTTGATACTTCTTGAATGCATACTTATTAACAAGTTCTAGAATAAGCAACATCTGTAAACATCTATGTGAAGGTTAGATCTTCTTGGTTTTGCATTCGATAATGTCAAGTCTTTCAATTGTCTGGTAGACAAGACAGACATATTATTTCGTTATTTAATAATTTTTGTCTGCCTTGAAATTCTGTAGTTCTAAACTTTAACTAAGATAGATTGTATTAACAATTTTTAATTACATAGAGATGATTGGGTCAATCAAATGCCTTTTCGAAATCTTATTTTGCCTTGAGGTACCCCTCAAGTTGAGACGAACATTTTTAAATGAAGAATAGGTCAAACTAGCTACTAAAGTTAGAAAATCACGTGTATTTGGAACGGCTGTAGAAACCTTAGGTGTCTTTGTTGTCTTTGAAACAACTACTTTGTATCCTACCTATAGATCACAGTAATTACATGTCGCCAGTCAGTCGCTTGCAACGGGGTCTTTCGTCTCGTTCAAAATAATAGAGGCCTAAATGTGTTTTGCGGGTTCTTTGTCTTAGCACTCTTAGCTATCCTTCGGTGCATACGGAACTACTGACTCATGCACGAAGGCTCTATTTATCTCTTATTCATGAAAAATTAATAGTGGTTCTAAATAAGTATTGGCGGTTGCTGGTTTTAGGTGCGTTAATGGAATTCTTGATGACATATTCTTATTTTTCCTTTTCCCTACTAAATAAGAAGAAATACTAGGTATTTACGAAAACTTATGCCGAGCAGCCTGGAAATCAAGCAAGATAGATTAGGTTTGTAGTGTTGTAGTTTTTAGATATGAATGTAATATCATTCAATGTTATTCCACAATGCTACAAGTAATATCACATTTCTGCGTAGAATTACAAATTCTATAGTAATATGACCGCATGACGTGATTATGTTTTTATCGCAAGGGTCAATGTTGTGCATGCATGCGACCTCAGCACTACCATGCATGCAAACCGTAATGAGTTTGATAACGTCGATTTCTTAGATATTTCAAGGACCTAGAAGTTAAATGTAAACAATAATAAAACTGCATTTGCTATGCATTAGGTACACGTACGTGCATTATCGTACTTGTGATAAAAAATCAGATTACAGAGAAATGTGACTATTGCTGTTACAGTTTGCTTATTTGACATGTCGATTCCTTGAGTTTTCTTATACTCGCATAATATATTGGTTGCTTGGCAACTTCGTACCAACATTAGAAGATAAATACATAAGCATAACCAGCCCGACACACTGCTGTGGCACAGACCTTCTCTCTCTAAAAAGGAGGCTAATTAATTAAATGATATTTTCATTTAATTGCAGTCTGGTAACAAAAGTTCCTAACATGTCAAATGTTCACAGACATAACGGCCTTAACAACAGGACCTATCTAAAACAACAATGAATCGAATACAATAGCTTCTAAAAACAGATATCAAATGTTATAGATACGAGTATAATATTTGTTCGTAGCGAGACATTGCATCAAGTCGATGCATTTCACTATTTGCTGGCGCCAAGGCCGGCTCTAAGGTTACAAATAACGATAGTAACGGAGCTTATAAGTTGTTACCAAGTACTTATAGCAACTATGATATAATATACACTTTTCTTTCTTGTAGGTAGAATGTCTCAATATGCAACTTGGAAAAAGATAATGATGTTTATGTTACTGCATACATATGAGAAAGGCATTATTGACAAGAAACATGACTCCATGTAAGATCACAATCGCATAATTAATGGTGCTGATGAACCAGTTGGTTATCCATGGAAATAAGAAACAGTTTAAGAAACTACCAAGAATACCGCAACGGTTTTTCTATATATATATATCTTTCAGAAAAACGTTGTGGGAAAATTTTCATCCTCCAGGTTTTCTGAAACACATGTTGGAATCTAGGAAAACTAATCATTGCATCAGATGTTCACACATGAATCAACTGTTGTATTGTACAGACATTCGGGGTTATTCCCGTCTTTTTACTGTAAAGTTACGTTTTCATTGTGTAAATTTTGCTTCATTGCAAATGATTTTGAAATTCCCCAATTGGTGCCGCAAATAGCTCGATTGCTTCCATAACGTACCAAAATCTAATGATCATTCCGGATTTCCCCTAGATTCTTCATGAGAATCAATCTCGTTTCTTATCTCTAATTCCCAGTTTGGTGTCTTGTTTATATTCAAAAGGTAATTCAGTATTTATAGACTTAATTACATAGATAACAGTTCTGATATCCCCAAAATCCGGATGTTTTGTTTATCATCAAAAATGTCGTAAGAAAAAATTCCCAAGCAAGAGTTATGAAGTCATAATCATAAATAACTGTCCAGCTACTAATTTAGCAAAAATTGCAGTAACGATTACACCATTCACTTTTTCATCTTTATCTATAATTACTGGTAAGCATTATGGCTTTCTGCATGTTTAATGAGACATAAATTATCTTAGATAGTGTTAGTAGTTAGTAGGGTGAGTCATTGAACAAACGACCGGCTAACATGTCGACACGCCAACTTGCTATAAAGTTTTGTTTTTTTTCTTGGTGGTAATCTCGAGGAACTATTACTGTTGAGTACAGCCCTTAAATCGTGTAGGTGATATATGGCTCGTATTTAATTCTTGCTAGGTTAGTAGTCGTTAAAGTCCAAGTGCTAATAATGCTTTTTATTAATAGGACAGGGTATATTATTGAAGCCGGCTATCAAATGTTAAATGTTTTATCGGCATTCTACGGAAGTTGATTAATTATAATGGTTTGTTTATTATTTTGCGCAGTGCGTATTAACAATTAAATGTTTATAAGGTAAAACTTTGTTTTGTTGCGGTTTACGCTTACAATTAGGTCATACTTTATAAAATTGTTAAAATATTGTGTAAGTTGCATTCTTGTACAATTAGGTTTTTGCGCAAGCGAAATAATTCACAAAAACTGCATGAAAATAATATGACAGTTTGCAATTATAATGCATTGGAAAACCAAACTACACAATGATGAACTAGATGTAAACTGCTTGGAGATGAACGAAGTAGCAACGATAATAATATGTTTCGTTGACATAGAAACAAAAAAAGAAACCATTTCTTCTAATCCAATTCTAATAGCAATAAATTGTACAACATTGTCAGTCAAATAGAACAAACAGAAGCTATCCAGTTTACAATCAAATGAAACAAGAATGACAGAAATCGTGCTCATGTGCTCATTTTCACAGTCATGCAAGAGAAAGACATGTTCTTTTATGTTTTCCACTTTACTTATGCAATGAGACGGGACAATGCTAAGGTAAATACGAAGCAACGCAATACTGACTGAAATAAGTAAACAACTCAAACTGCCGACACTATTTTCACAGCAGTTTAAACAGAAAACACATACTGCGCAATGGCTATATATTAATCCTGATATTAATAAAAACACAAATTCCTATGTAGCTTCGGAATCCACCGTGCCAACTGTTTGGCAAATCACCAGAACCGGTGATTCATCACATCCACCTTATGCCAGTTTGTTATCTTCGAAACCATGTAATTGATTAAGGCTAATTGGAACGGCCGGATCCGTTGCCAGTTAGTTTGTTGTTCTGCTTACGATATATATTATTGCAAACATTGAGGGATATTATTCGGAGATTATTACGACCAAAGTTTTACGATCGTATAACAGTTAATTTATGCGACGATTTCAACAACAATGCATTAAACAGCTTCTAATTAGTCTTTACTCAGCCCAGCCCGCAGTTATGTGTCATTAGCCATACCATGAAAAATTGGAGAAGTTCTTAAACTCTGATGTTGGGCAATATTGAAATAGTTTTGCGAACCCGTACTGATTATTAACGCAGCCTGGGAAAGGGCAAGAATTCCAGTGTAAACGGTCAATGGTAGTACAAACAAAAAGATCAGAAACGTGAAATACCATCAACAAAGCGCACTAACATTACAAACATCGGTCAACTTCAGAGTGCAGCGGCATACGGCCGGAGATAACCTTCGCCAGGCGTCAAACGATGCGATTGTGTAATCGCCGTCGAAGCTGTTAGGCCAACAATGGTACCTTTCAGTGGAGCACGTTGTAAATCATACAAGCGGTCGTTTGTGGCGCGTGCGCCACTCGATACGACACGATAACAACGAGCGACAATCAGCCGCATAGAACTAATCCACCACAGAAGATATTATACTCTAAACCAATCAACATAAAGTTCAGTTCTTGTGATTTATGTTGAGGTGAGCTCATTGTAGACGCAATGGACCATGAATTGTGATAAATAGTAGAGAACAATTGTCCTTTATTTCGGAATCACGTTTGCTATAACCCTTATTCTGAGAAAGAGTTACCATTTGAATAAATTACAAACAATAATAGGTACCTAGGCATTGTGGTTCGTGACCGCAAAACAGATAAAAGCTGCCGCAAACGAGCTCTGAGTTAGAATGAGAACATTTATGATTAATTAACATGAATATAGAAAATAATCTACTTTAACGACATGCATTAACCCAGAACGCAGGAGTTGATAAGTTCCAATAGGTATAATAAGAACATGTTTACATAACTGTCAACCATTTCCGCGTTATATAGGATTTTATCAGTAAACAAAGTGGCTACACGTGCGAAATATTAGCATAACATACCTTTTGCACATGAAGCATTATTTTTACTTGCACATTATTTATTTTGGCACAAGAGAAATTGTTTCAACTAATCTACTGCAGACCTATAATTCTTACTGTCAAACAAAATACTTCTCTCACACGCGTGAAACACCTGATGCCATGAAATAGCATGAAACTCTCGTCAGAATTTCTGTTTACAAACATTTACACGGATGACGCCACCATCGCAGAAGAAATAAATATTTTAACTGAAAATAATCTGAACCTTCATGTAAAAAACCGCGATGCCAAAGCAAAAACAGAAACATTTATATAAAAGAGTATTATGGATGACAAGTGGTATTAAATGTCATAGAAAATTAAATTTGAGCAAATGCCATGACATGTGTAATATATTTTGACACCAAATTGCTTGACTGTTGCGTCAACAGCGTTCTTAAGAGTAGTCTCGAACCGTGTCTGTCATTTAGTCTGCACGATTCTATTTTGAACAAGTTTCGCAGGAATCTAAGCGAAGACCGAAGAGTTTATTTTCTTATCAGTTAAAGGCCCAAGTGGTGAATGAAACTTAACGGTTCTAAAACTGGTTCTAGTTTATACGAGGTAGCTTCAGTATCGACTGCTAATCTTTGAAACACGTGTCCTCTGAGAGTCCTACGGTTCACCTTTTGAAGTGGCTGCATCCGGACACGCAGATTCTTCTAAATTATTTATGTTTCGGTAAAGCTGTATTTTTGGAATCGGCTCCGGGCTGGCGCCAAGATCGCCTTGACCGCAGTTCGGTGCAATAAACCACGGAAGGCTGGCCTTTGTGTGCTTAAACCTTGTCGCGAATTCGCGATAGTTACATCGATATGTTTAATGAGCAAGAGCAAGGTTTAGTGCTGAGGAAACTATTTCATGGTACAATGGAGTTAACAGTATTTGACACAATGAACATCAAAACTAAAATAATTATGCAATTACATGCACGAAATAAAGCAGTCGTTAAACTGCTTCATGTAAATCTAAATCAACAAACTGAGCAAAACGATTTAGTTCATTCACTAAGTAAATGTTTACAAAAATAACAGAATTGGCATGTTACTTCTTGCACCAAAGAAGCAGAGGTGAGCTTTAAAATCTATTTTGATACCGGGTTACAACACGATTTATTAGCGGTGTAAAATCTAAAAGTGTGATTTCACAACGAAGCGTTAGATCCATGCGGTGCGTTAAGAAGTAAGAGAACGACTAATGTCCATTAGTTTTTATTGTCGGCGAGACAGCACCACGAAACGAATGCATAAAAGGTTTAATTAGTGCTCTTCGAGTAAATGACATTTACACAAGAAACCATCTCAAAGCGAAAATAGGTTATGTTATTTATGAAACTCGTAAATTGAGATGAATTTATAAGTTCGGTTCTACTTTCATCATTTCGTATCGGTTTTGTTTTGCAATAGGTACACGAGTATTGCAGCGAAAACGGCAAAAAAGAAAGGTTAGTGTCCGAAGGTCGAGTCGTCGCTATTGACTCTCAAGTCTAGACTCCATACATCGAAACACACCCCGATGAACGAAACTTTACGATAGCTAAACAGATCGTTAATAACATAGTTGAGCTAAAGCAACGTGTGGGCAGTAATTGATCAATTTTTAAACTGTGTGTTGATGAAACAAAGGATAGTTTATTCAGTATCTAATTATTTGTCAAACAAAGTGTTTTATAGCTGCAATAAAACAGAAAAGAACATACGAAATTGTGCTCGTTCATTGCATTGTTAATGAAAATTTTGAAGCGGAATGAGCATTACTAGTAGGTACGCAGTCCCAAAGTGAAACAGGTCACAGCCTTGGAATAATTTTAAATAACGCACTGTACTGCAGTGTCGTGAGAAATTAGAATCCTTAATCTTATGACAGCGGTAGTTTTCCATTCGGAAATGTTTCCAGATTTATAAAAGCACTCGCACGCGCTGAAATCGTCGCATAAACTTGCTACATTTAAGATCGCAATTTGTCTCGACTCCAACACACATATATTGGCGTGAAAATATTATGGAAATATAACAGTCAATGTTTAAGAGGGTGTTAATATTGCAAACAAAGTAAATATATTTTGATGTATGAAAACAAGCTGCTTGAGCATTTCAATGACAGATTTGTGTTCACGACATTTTGAAGACAAACTATTTAGAATGTAGCGTTATTTAAGGATGTGACGCATATTATAACAACTAATACAACAATATATAAAGTGGTTTAATTGAATCTCGTGGCGATCGTAAAGATTGTTGGCCACCACCCACGGCTAACAAAATTAGAAGAATGACGAATCTGAACTGTTACAAGCCCGACGAGACGTGTTCGATAAACGCAGAGGACAACAAATGATACCAAAAAAATACTAGACAAACGAAAAAAAAGAAAAACTTTGAACAATTCTAATTTGTAAACTATAATGGTGATGAACGAGATCTTTGTTTATAAAACTATAACAGCGATCTAACAGATTGCAAATATTAAAAACAATAGTTGAGCCAAATGATTTCATGAAAACAGAAAACATAGTGTTAATGTTAACTGAGAATTCAGAAAACGCCTGAATTGAAAATCAAATCAAATACGCTTCCAGTAAAAAAACTGCAGAATACAGAGAAGAGAGAAACAAAGAAAGTACGTGGTTTAAATATAGTAGCAAGAGCAACCAGGCGTGCTTGTGCAGTAACTTGACGCTAATGACATTAGTAAGTTGACACCTGAGGAGCAGTGAAGGTCGTGCGGTGAACCTTGAACAATCACAGAGGGTGAGGTCGGGCTCGCGAGGGTAGTGACCGATGACGAATGACGATGACTAGGGGTAAAATATTGAAGGAGTGCTTTTGGGTACTGCCTATTGCATATTAGGATTATTGAGTTATTCAGACCCATCCTTAAATTCTGATGTACTGCTGGAAACTTTGTAGATGTAAATCCGATTTGGGAATAGCACCATAAATTAACATATTTCTCAGCTTGCCATATTTCTAGTCCAACTGCGTACCAAAATCTGTTTTATTTGGCATATTTTGAATTCGAATGCATAATTTAAAATCGGAGTGTCCAGTGTCCACCTACGGATCACGTTCATAAATATACTAAAATATTTATAAAAGGTAGGGTAATACTAATAACATATTTCATGAATAATATCATTGTTTATTTGCAGCAGCAGTCAAAGTACGGACCAAAACATTAGATCAGGGAAAATAATACATTTTTATATTTATAGAGTTCTCCTGTTTGTTCGGGGTTGGTTCGGTAGTAATTTAACACCAAGGTCGCACGCCAGGTCGTACATCGAACTTTCTACTGCCTTCCGGGTGCCAAACAGATGATTGATGGGACGTTATGGGGTCCCATAGTAACCGAAGCTATTAGCGGTTCAACGACCAGCATAATGATGTTGCAAATTAATGTTTGTATGCCGCCATGATTATGAGAAATTATCTTAGTGAAACAGTTTTTGTCTGTGCGTATTACTTTTGACTTTGACCCCCTAGTATTTAGAATTAAGTTCATTGACCCCTCGTTTGTAATAAGAAAGTATCGTAACAGTATTTTAGCCGTGAAAGCCAGCATGTTTTACAAGCAGTTGTTTGGTTTCAGCGGTAAATGAGAATTGGTTCGGGTAAAACAAGGTTCTGCTGTACTTACACAATATTAAAAGACAATCATCTACACTTGGGAGCAAATAAATCGAGCCACTACCTTTTTTCACGTAAAATGGTAAATATTTTTGGTAATATGGAACGTATCAATTCGAACTATATATCGCCTAAAAGTTTAGTTAATAACCTTTACAATGAGGGTAAATTATTGAATAATAACCTTATTGATTGATAAATTATTGGCTCTGCAAGAAAAATGGTAATTTTGATAGAAAATTTAATAGGGCTAAAACAGTCCATAAAAACAATAAAAAACAAAATTATTGCAAAAAAAATATTCTTAATAACTGGTATTACCCCCCCGTGCCCTGATACATTCTTGTAGCCTATTAGTCATCGATCTGATCAGCGTTACGATGACATATTGTGGTATGTTCTCCCACTCTTCAAGCACAGCGACTTTAAGCTCGGGAATGGATGAAACAGCGGGAACCCTGGCTCGGACTCTCCGTTTTAGCTCGTCCCATAGGTGTTCGATCGGGTTCAAATCGGGACTTCGTGCTGGCCATACCATTTGTTGAACCCCGATCGCAGACAAGTATTCCGTAACGATCTGCGCGGTATGAGGTCTCGCATTGTCATGCATAAACAAGAAATTTTCTCCGACAAACCCAGCATACGGCATTACGTGGTTTTCAAGAATGTCAGTTATGTATCGGTCAGCTGTTAATCCACGTCTACCACTGCCATCGTTGGCGGGGTCGACGAAGACAAGTTCCGTTTTTCCGTCTAGAGAAATTCCTCCCCACACCATACAAGAACCACCACCAAAACTCACAGTTTCTCGAATGCAACATTGGGCAAATCTTTCACCAGGACGTCTATACACTCGGTTTCTCCCGTCATTGCTAAAAAGACAGATTCTTGACTCGTCAGAAAACAAAACTGACCTCCAGTCTTCTAACGTCCAATTAATGTGTTCTCGAGCAAACTCCAAGCGAGATCGGCGATGAGCTACAGTCAATTTTGGGCCAGTTGCTGGTTTGTGTGATGTTAAATTTCGTTCTTTTAGTCTTCGTCTCACTGTCCACCTACTGATTGAGACTCCTCGAACGTCACGTAACGCTTGCTGTAGCTGAACAGCATTAAGTCCACGGTCGCGCAACGAATTGGTTGCAATAAAGCGGTCGTCAAGTTCTGTTGTTGCCCGTGGTCGGCCAGTTCCAGGTCGCCGAACAAAAGCACCAGTCTCCAGATACCTGCGGTATACCCGCTGTACCTTTGAACGACTCAAATGAAGTCTGCGTGCCACTTCACGTTGTCCGTGTCCAACCTCAAGTAAAGCTACAACTTGGGCAGCTTCCGTCGGTGTAGTATCCATTTTATCAGGTTATTTTGATTACACAGACACAGATAAAGACAACAATAACAAGTAATATGGGTATGATTAACAAAAACCTCAAATTTAATCTTTTCTTAACAGAGTACAATAAAAATGTCATAAGCAAATTAAATGCGATAATTTTATTCTACCCTTTAAACTTTAATAAAAATGAAATTTTGACAACTAACTACCCTCATTGTAAAGGTTATTAAATACCCTTTTAGGCGATATATGTTTCGAATCGATGCGTTCCATAATACCAAAAATAATTACCATAATGCGTGAAAAAGGAAGTGGCTCGATTTATTTGCTCCCAAGTGTATATAAATAAAAAAGAGAAGTCCTGACTCATCAACGCCCAGCCCAAACCCTTGGACCTAGAAAGCTGAAATTTTGCACAGAGGTTCCCTTTATAATGTAGACAAGGAATAAGGATTTTTCGAAATTCAACCCCTAAGGGAGTTAAATAGGGGATGAAAATTTGTATGGAAAATCGTCATTTTCACGCGGGCGAAGCCGCTGGCAAAAGCTAGTCATTAATATAATCAGAGAGTGATGTAAACGTCGGTATTAACGCACATTAGGTACTTGATGAAGTTAACTTTAACATTTTCCCAGATTGATAACAGTAACTGTGATAAGGCACATCCTGAAAGTGAATCATTGTCATTCCCGGTATTACGAATATTTTAGTAATGCAGAAACAGATATGATATGGGAATGAGGCAAAAGTTTATTTTTAGATTCCTCTGCGTTTATGAAATCACGTAGGCAAAAATTTGAAATAAATCCTAATTTTTCGACGAAAGTTCAGATTTCAATGTTAAGTAGCACACCGCGCAGCAATGAGTGCAGATTCAGACATTACTACCAAAAACTTTTATAATTCTCGAAGACGCTCAATGTCTTAAGGCGCAGATAAGAGGGACACCGTAAAAACGACCTGTTTTTCGTTGCAGTGTTAGCCGTATTGCTACTTATTACAATTCCAAAAAAATACAGTGTATAGTCAAATGTATAGGTAAAAGACTTATGCAAAAATATTTTCTAAAATTAATCAAGAACCTCGAAAAAAAAAATCACAAAATCACAAAAAAATCACACGAAAAAACTTTTTCGTCTCGAAATGCTCAATATTTTGAGAGATAACTGTTTTTTTTTTTACTATCAAAAAGGAAATTTAACCAACTAAAGACATGAAAAAATATTATAACATTAAAGCATTTTTTTTTTAATAAATTAAATCTGCGAACTATCGTTCATATTGGCAGTCAAGAGAATCAAACGCATCCCCATTTTCAACCTTATTTGTTTAGACGATGAGTTAAACGCGCGCTCAAGGGCGCGGGCAGTTAATGTCGCCTTAAATTCAATCGAATACAAAGAACAACAGTCCAATTACACAAAACAAGCAAAGGAAACGTAATCTCCCGTTTCTTAAGCAGGTGACCGTTACAACAGCGTTCAATGAACCTGCTAGTGCCTGTAAGTTGATTATCCCTGTAAACCGATCGGGCACAGGAATAGTTCCATATGCTTGTGTACACGTCAATCGGCGCATTGGAGCGTAACTTTACATGATCGCACCCTAAAATAACTGAGCGTTGTCAACGGTGCGTTAACAACGTGCGTGAGGGACTCGGGCCAGTTTTAATTATTTGTTGTTGGGTCAACTTTGTTTTATTAATAAATGGTAACTGGAAAATTCGAGTTATTCCGGTCTGATCCCCCAAACCGATCCACTGCCAATATTTTTCTTTTGTTTGTTTTTTATTTTGGTTTTTTGTTTCTTTCTGATCCACTGTAATTTATCATTCCGTTCTGATCCCCTTTCTTTTTTTAATGGACACAACTACAAGTGAAGTACAGTCAATCGAAAAACAGTTGTTAATGAAAAAATAATCAGTTTTTATTTCTATAACTTAGGTACAAGTTACAATCGTACGATCATCCCGCAAACTACCAGGAGAACAGAAGTAGGAAGGAGGTACTGGAATCTTTCAATCAAATCTATATTATTTCTTTCTAATTCGGCATTTTGTGACCAAAATAACACATGTTTTAACAAAAAGCGAGAATGGATATTCGTTAAAAACAGAACTTCAACACTTTTGTCGACAGGCACATTGCACAAGTTGCTCAAAAATCTTTTCCTGGAGTGGATGTTTCAGAAAACCTACGTAAATATGTATGTAAGCATGAGATAGCTTACGACTCTCCACTGGCGCCACAAATATTGAACTTAATACATATCTCAATATTTGCTGGGCCACACTCGTCATGTTTGTCCATCATTCACTCTCAATCGAGCATAGAAGAGGTTACACAAACCTCACTTAAATTCATATCTGATTTGCATACAAAAAATGCCAATGCAATTAGCAAGACTGTTGATTCAACATTTGTTATGAAATCGTAATTTGCGTTCTAACCGGCTATGGTTAGCCATGCTCAACCTTGAGAGGATTGCGAATTCCATTCTTTGAATTAAAATATTTGCAAGTTTCTGGGAAAGACGTTAGCACACACGGCAATTTGAAGTTAATAGAGCTCAGAGATCTGTTAGCACATAATTCCGTGAAATGTTGTTTTATTGTAATGTGCGACAGTTAAACTTCACCAGTCCCCGCGGTGCAATGCGGAATCGGGATATAAATAAAACGTTTAGCGGCCGTCAAATTTAGCGGACGCTTGCAAAATGTGCCGACAGAACGGTTAAGTTGTTTAACATGCCACTAATACTGTTATGCGAAAATTAACAAGTCAGCTTTTAAAGGTAATGTTGCTATGAACTTGGTTTATAGATTTAAGCTCAGATTTAAAGCTAGTTGACTACGGTTTAAGCTAATATTAATTAAGTAATACGTTCTCTCCTGAGTTTAATGTTAATCTGGCTTCCTACAAGGAATCCGGTTTGTTTAAAGGAGCTTACAATTTGACTGGTATAGGCGCCCCGATCAGCTGAGGATTTGGTCGGTCAAAATAAACATGCGCTGACGTAAGATTCAGGTGAGCTGTTTGCGCCATAAACTATCAAATAAAATACGATCCCATTAATCCTCATGTCGGCAGATTGGTTAATCTAACACGCAGACCGCGTGCAAGGCATCAAAACAAAAGATTAAAAATTACCAAGCCCAACTTGTTTGCCCCAGGAGGTGACGTCACTGGTCCGAAACAAACCCGATGAGATCATTTTGGTCGTTCACACTGACCTTAGCGTACCCTGCCCATTAGGGTTGGAAAAAAATAAAATCGATTGTTACTTCAAATTGTCATTCGAAGGCTGATAATAATAGGCTGGTGACACGCCCGATTTTAACTTTCGTGAAGATAAAGGTCAGGGTGTAATAAAGCTTTTGTCCTTCGACATTCGACTGTCAACCTTATACATTTAATTAATGGGTTTACTGGGGGTTTGAAAATTAATTAGAATTACATGAGGGAGTGAACTCTATCGCGACTGGGACATTCATCTGGGGATAGGAATGAAATCGAAAACCCACTTTTCTTTCACAACAATTTGTCAGGCTGGTCAACAAAATGAGGTTGTCATAAGTCTCATAACATAATACCGACATACTTATATCAAAAGTGGTGTTATATAATTTTAAATTAAGCTATTACACCCCGTAGGCTGCAACATGATGCGTCATCGTGCCGGATGTTTTTTCAGGTATGTAGGGCATCATGAGACAGGTAATGACGGTGATATATAACTTTTATCTCGTTTGACAGTAAGAGTACGTGTTTGTAAAAGATTAGTTCAACGTAACATGCTTTCAAGGAAGCGTGGTGGTATGAGAATACTTTTCCTCATTGCTGGGCTAGGCATCGGTTTGTTGGGCGCCATTCCGGTGAATTACGCATCAAAAATATTTTTGCTGCGGGTTGTCGTCTTTCGAAGCAAAAGCGTGATTGAATGTTTGCACAATAGCAATTGAAGAGACTGACATCTGAGTGATAGATACGTCAAATAAGCGAAATGTATGGACAAACAGACTCTGCTCATCGTCAATTTAAAACAGCAAAACATGTGATCCAAACAGTTTCGTGAGCTATTTCCACACGAGATAATCGTCGATCGAAATACCAGCTCTAGAATTTAATCCTAGTTCGGAGCTCATAGTTTCCTCAATCAACTGAGCGAAGAAGAGTTTAATTAAATAGTTTCGAAGCAGAACTGTGCCGTTAACAGTGACTTTCTGATGATCTATCTGTCATACTAAATCAAACTATAGCATAAATAATAATGTTATTATTAAGCAACGCGTGGTCTTCTGATAAGAATAGACCACCCTGTCTTTAGACCGAGGATTTACCTTGTAAGTATTGGAACGCGTGTTAATCCATTTTAATATACATTCAAGCTGGAAACTTATGTTTTCCTACTGTAGCTGTCTTTGATGATCGCAAAGGATTAAGGTTAATAATTTTGCATCATTTACAGCGATTTCCTTGTAATTTTCCGCCGGACAATATATCAAGGTATTATTAATTGAGCGTAAATAATACGCTATTATCTCAATTGGATGGAATAGGCGGATTATGACACATAGTTGATAGGACACCACTTAGCGCTGGGCAAACCAAGTATTGTTCTAACGTAGTAAAGGTATTCGCGACCGACAATCTATGGCCAATACCAGTCAGTATTAAATCAAATCGAGTGTCTGTTTATTATGTGCAATTTTCATACAAAGGATAGAGGACGGCGGGACGTCAAAGTATCGTCATTAACGGAAGATTTATTTTCATGTTTCGCAACACAATGACCATAATTAGATTGTACGTGATTGCTTGGACATAAATCTATCAAGTTAGAAGTAATTTTACATTGTGTTGAAGTTACTAAGCCTGATTGTGCGGTTTTAAATAAGGGGTTAGAAGATGAATCGTGCACTTCACTTTATGCACATATTTCAGTTTTTATGTGCAATAAACAAGGTTATTTGAAAGTCGAGTAGGTAATTAACTCAATTCTATAGCATTATATTTTAATGTCAGTTAGTCAATGTATAATTATTGGGGAAATTCAAGATCTGCTACACTAGTTACACGGAGTTACACCGAAACTGACTCTTTCAGTTTCCATTCAGATCAAGTATGCATAACATGAAATCGATTTTATTTTTTGATCTCGTTACTGTAGTCTAGCAGTCAAGTAATTTCCTATGTTCTGTCAATTGGCTTTATCGTAACGTAACAAATTACTCTTATCTGCAAATGACGTTTGTTGCATAAAAGGAGTGGGAAAAAAGAGAAAGGCAATTAGGTAATTTGAGATTCTGTAACTGGATAAACATTCAGTATATTTGGAAGTAAGAAATAAGCTAACGTTTCAAATAAATTACCTTAAACAGAGTTTGAATACTTTCTCTGTTTGCTAAACTGAGCTAATGACTAGAGTTAAGCTAAGTAATGTATCGAAAGGATCTAAATACTTTTCTAGAATGCAAGTGGGCTAATTAGGAATAACCAACCTGCCATCTCGTCTAGACTGTAGACTTGAGGACAATAATTTATGAGACTAGAGACCGTCATAATAGTCATCATTATTTGACATCACAGAGATACTTCATATATTTTGAGGGTTAGTATGTTGATCATAAAACGCTACAAGATAGAATTAGCCATTATATAAAATTGGCCCATACCGACACCAACTGTCCCAAAAAACCACGTTACGTACACTACCCAAATGTATCAACCACCCTATCAATCAAAGCCTGCGACGTGCCATAATTCATATGGACGACGCAATGGACGTCCAGCGGACCAGTCAGCGATGTAAATCACGACAATTGCATGCCTTGCCCCGGTGGACAGCCAGCCTTCGTAGCTTCGTACCTAAGTGCATTGCAATTTGTTATGTAAAGTGTTACTAGCCGTGTATTATGGAGAACTGGTATCATTATTATGGCTTGCGTTCTGTTCACTGGGTTTGTGTGTAATTGTGGGTAAAAAATTGGTTCACTAAGTTATAGTTATAGGGAAGTGATGAAAGGTTTCAAGAACGCTTTGATGAGAGATGAGATTTGATGAATAATGTATTTTAGGTTTGGAAATGAGTTAGTGAGGTTGCCTTTGCCCAACACCAGTTATAATTATGGAAAACTGGCTAGGTGCGCGAGTCGGACTCACGCATGAGGGTTCCTCTTTAATTTTTAATTTATTATTCTTTGCGTATCAGAAATCCACATTCTGTGAAAATTTCAACTGTCTACCTATTACGGATCATGAGATACAGTCCGCTGACAGACATAAGCTTAGTAACAGGATTCCGTTGGTTATTCTTCGGGTACGAGAACCTAAAAATAACACAAATCTCTAGAACTTCGTCCAAATACGTTCAGTTTCAGCAAATCGATAACTATGTATTCGACATGGACCGGTTCCTAGGAGGTAATAGCTATAATAAACATTTGATAACCTCCGCTTATAACACTGACCTAGACTTCAATAAAACACTGAAGATAATAATAAAATAAAAAAAAAACAAAGAGAAAACAAGATTGTCAGTGGTACCGATCCGATGCGAATTCAATTTACTTTCACTTTTCTCTCGGGAGTTGTATTCAAATCGTTTGTTTACACAATTTTATTGGCATAAACTTATTTTCCTTTCGCATCGACCTGTGCCAAAGGTAAGCTTTCTAAAGGTAGGTATAAATTAATGAAAGACTTGTTTATGAACGGAGAAGACATGAAAGAGTTTACGATCATGTAGATGAGGACGTATGAAACTATTGGCTATTACTTACTAGATACTACTTACATTAACAGCGATAACTTTGAAATGACAGCAAATGTTAAGTGACCTACTGTATATTTAAATGTAAGGAAAGTCGTACAGTTAATGTATCAGTATTTATCGCGTAATAAACAAATATGGATACATAGCTTTCTAAGACGTTTGCGATTTCATTTACAGTTTTAATGAGATTATTATACGTAAACTATTACTTACGTCTTCGATTATCGTTTGCAGTGTTATAGTAATTTCTGTAGGTGAGCTGGATCACGGTGGGTTAAGTAAATATACCAGTTTAGTTAGACGTATCGCCTAACCTGATAGATAACCCTAAGTTATTACGCATGTTTCCTATCGCTTTGTCTACATTGAAAGTACATAAAATCACGTAATGGTTAAGTATAAATATGTATAGACACTTGATATTATGGCATGGCATTATCTTGTGAAGTTCTTTATACAATTTTTTTTAGTACCTACCATCTAAATGCTTTGTCTTGTACAGATATATATACAAAATGGTTAATCTCCTTACTCTCATCTCCCATTCCTCTTCAGAATTCTAATATAGAATAACAGTAGAAATATTTACTCCCATTAACGCAACAGCTAGCACGTGAACTGAGTTTAAAACCGACGTCAAACAACAAAATCTGTAAAGCTTCCGAAAACTTTCAGGGTATACAAAATGGTTTCCAGAAAACTGTTCAATGACGTGGAGACTTACAGAAACCATTTGTTTACACGTTTGTAACTAAAATAGTCGGGAGGAAGAAAAACTTCATCGTAACACATTAACAGTTCCCAGAGTTGTCACAGGAAGTACTCACGATTTTGTTCCTTTTACGGTCAGGAGATATTTCAAAGGGATATAAGAAAAATGTCTTTTATGTTGCATTCTGGCTGTCTAAGCGATGATCCTTTATTATTTTTGGAGTGATATAGTGTGTCACCTAAGTGGATACTTTACCTTTTATGTAGGTTCATTTAAAGAATAACAAATTCAGAGACATCAATTTTCCATTTTATGTTCTGTTGTGAATGAAGGGAACGTAAAATCTGTTCTAAATTGGGATTTAAACTTTGTTTTGGATGAACAGGATTTTGTTTAGAATTATTTGACTTTATATTGTCGTCAACTCGTCAATATCAACGAAAGTTGCATTTAGCAAACCGAACTTCCATTCTGCAATCAATTCATCGATCTAACTCAACAACGTAGTTCAGCAACGTGCGATTTGTAAACAACTTGTTTACAAGACATTCGTCATATTTACGACATCCTCAACCATAAAGTCTTCAAACAATTCCAGAACGATTTTGAAAATGTACACTCACGTCAAAAATGAGTAGCAGTCAGTTGTCAGTTCTTCAGATGCGCTCCACTTGCGCTACTCCGGTTTCACACGCATATTTATTTTAATCGCCCATTTATCTACGACATTACGCATTATTGTTACGACAGAAGTGCAACTGTGTAACTCAACACGTAACGCACCGCATATAACGCAGTTGTGACTGACTGTACTGATTAGTTTCGTTAAAACAGAAAATTGAGCGTAATGCCGATTCGCGTGTTAACGGCTTTCTAATAGTTCTAAGAATTACAAGTTTTATGAAAATTGGATTTTAATCATAGTCGGTTTTAAGCTATTGTTGTGTGAGGAAAATTGGTAATTTAATCGGCTGGGTTGAATGTTCCACCGATCAGATACAAGCTCATTACATACGCATATCGTATTGTTCTGTAATAACATCGATTATTTATAACCTAAATTTTCAGGACAAAGCTCATAAACATAAATTGCTATTATTATCTTTATAATTTATAACAGAAATAATAGTATTTATTTAGATGTATTATAGGTAATAATCCGCACGGAAACCGAACAAGAATAACCTGTATTAACGCAGTGGCTGCTGTACATCATGTAGATATTACGTCAAGGGGGCCAGAAGCCCAGAACATAGAGCTGTCAGGGAAATGTCCAATTTATTGTAGAAATTAACGAACTAATCGGAGTATCAGCAGTAGTGACCGTAAAGGCGTAAATATTACAAACGCGCGTTGCATCAGCTGATGTAACTACGCATGTATGTAATTATGCTGTTGCCTACTAGCGTGGGATGGTACAGCAGGCAAACTGCTCGCCCTTCGCTGCACATTACTACTATATAATATACCTGTGTTGAAAGATGACACTGCAATAAAGAATCTTCGTTATTAAAATTCTGAAGGTAAAATAATACTTTGTGTGGAACACCTTAAAAGTCTCGAGAACGTCTCAAGGGCTCGCGATAACAGAATTAAAAAGAAACGTTTCCAGGGTAAATTGCAAACGTGAAATACGAAGTGTATTTACTTTAACAATATTTCAGAGTAAAATGTTTAGATTTAGAGCCTTCCAGCGAAACATTTATAAAGAGTTTAGTAAGAACAGCGAAGTTACTAGGAATAAATACAAAACCTAGAACCTAATCTAGAACCAAACAATTTACGTATTTTCCAAGAATATAAATAAATAGCAAATTCGCATAAATTACAACATAAGAACAAAGTGTATTTATAATAAATTAAAATAATGCTAATTCAAACGACACAGACAATGTCAGAGGTAAATAAATAACAGAAACATCAAATCAATGAAAGTGTCGCATAAAATTAATCGATTTGTAATAAAGAAACTCACATCGATAATAAAACAACAATTGGAAACGTTAACAATGGGCGATGTCACCCACTGTTGCCATACCCTTCCGACAAAAAGCTCATAAACCAAATTGAAATGACTTCATGCGGCGATGGATCATGAACCTTTCACCGCATTTCCTCCGGGAAATTCATACAAGGTTTCCTCTGCAATATTCAGAGAGGATTATTTATTCAGCGAAATTGGAAAAACGATATCACTGCAGTTTCTAACAGATTGCGCCAAGATACTAAAAGATAGGTTGGCGGAGTTTCAAACATATTGTAGTCTAAATAATTTCGTTGTTTTTTTAATTGGACAACATTATGTTTGAACAAATTGCTTGAAACACTGTATTTTAAGTGTGGTATTTGGCTGCATCCGGTTAGACTGGAACCCGACCCCAATATATTTGAGAAAAGGTTAGGCAGATTGAAAATGTCATATCGAAGGACTGTCTACTGTGTACTCAGCTAAATATATAAATCATCATATTAAAAATTTCAAGCTATCCTTCTCATAAAAGCTAAAACGTTTACAAAGTACACCATCCCATTATGAAAATACACTGAAGTTAAGATTTATGAGCAGAGACAAACCTCTAAAAGACAACAACTTTATGAAGATGGCACCACATGATCCTCCATTTCTAACACATTCCTTTTAAGCTTCATTAAAGAATAAGTATCCTGGATCGTTAAGGGGACATTGCAGACACGCTATTACACGAGACAACCTTGGTAGATAAAAAAGTTTCGTAGCAAGCAAAATGAGGTCGACGTCGTGAAGGTACGAAGACGAAGACAAAAACTTACGTCTAAATTGTACGAGTATATCAGCAGGTAAGTACCTAATGTTGATACACGAACAAGATCTATTTTTGAGGAGCTTAGTAGCGAGGAATATACTGGAGGAAAAGTAAAGTATACTTCAAGTCATAATGAAAAATAAAAAAATATCTTTAAATCGTTTGTTCTATAGGACCAATCAGGAACAAATTAAAGAAGAATAAATAAAATCTGAAGTGGATTCAATCAGTATTAAGCTATACGCATTAGAATTTATTCGCCTTCCTGGTAGGCGTCATCAGGTTTTATGATGTCATTTGGCTGATCCCGGATTCTGGCGTCATAATTGAACGGTTACGCAGGCTTTGGTGCTTTCCTTTCGCCTAATGAATGACCAATTTTGGAATATCCAAATATACGTTCCATAGCTGAGGACAAAACAGCACCAAATTATGTCATTTTAATTCGAACATTGGTAATTCATTGGTGGCTATATACTATTTATTTATTGTGCTTCCTTGTAGGTGTCATAACGTTTCATGATGTCATCTGACGATCTCCTTCTTACGTCATTCATATTAGCAGGCTGCACGAAGCTTTCCTTTCTTATGACTAAGACTTCTGAAATAGCCCGTGTCAATACTCGATCAGCCACTGTTTGGAAGGAGATTTGCACTTTTGTTTATTATTGATGCTTGGGTTATGTTGTTTCCATCGTTATAGAGTTTCTCGGAAACATTTATGATTTTCTCATTTGCATTTGGGTTCATTAAACTTCTAAATTAAGTTTTGTTATTGCAATAAGATATGATGCAAGCGGCAGGTTGCCGTTCGTTGTGGCGTTCTAATGAGGAGGCCTTTGTTCAACAGTGGACGTCTTCTAACTGATCTGATGATGATTGCAATATCGTGAATCTCGCATTCTATCACACTCTCCTACATACCAACGGTAGTTTCAAAGGCAGCTTTTCGAAGTTTTTTCATATCTACGACTAGTTATACCGCATTGCGGCGTGTGTTTCCACGAAGCACACGGCACGTGAGTAATTTTCCATCGTCCGCAGTCGATTAGCCGAGATCAACAGCGGTAGTAAGTGCTGACAGTAATTGGAGAAAATTCACAATAATGACTTTGGATATTTTTCCACGTTTCACATAATAACTTGATTGTGTGGATGTGGAATAGTTTCCGATACCTATATTGAACTCTCGAAGATCGGGTTTTCCGATGACTTGAGTACTTGCTTGGAACTGGGCTGTATTATTCACCCTAAGTTCTCTGGAACAGTCAGGGTCACGATACGCCCTTGAACTACTTGAAGCTCTCGGTTTGACAAAGTTAAAACGTTCAGCTTTACCCTGAATATTTTTAGCGGGAGACTTCGGTAAAATGCTTGAGGCAATTTATATTTTAGTTAGAGCTTTGGAGACGCCCAGCCAATAAGGAAAGGCATTAGTCCTAACGACGAAAATACATTTGGTAGATACGATTAGATACGTGCTTAAAAAAGTCATCAGTTATGGAGATTAGCAAAAAATAAGCATATAAAATAAAGTTGTTGTGTAATTATAATTAAACGCACCTGCCTAATATTATTAACATTCGCATAAATCCAAGTCCAATTCTAATTCGCCGTCTATTCTAAGAAGATGCATACAAATTGGAATATTAAGCAAAACCACTTGTTTTGAAGGAACAAAAAAAAAAAGTAAACAACTGGCTTACAGTTATTATCTTAATATAAACTCTATAAAATGGTGACTACGGTCCAAAAGTCGAAAACATGTTTGTTTGTCTACATACAAAGGTGGTTGGTTATAGATAAGAATAGTGAAGGCTAAGACGAATACTATGAATTAAGTCTAAACTTGGCACACAAATGTTATCATAAGAATCATAACGCCTTTCAGTGCCTCATGCACGACAATGAAATAAGTTGGTCACGAATGGGTTTATCTTAAATCTACGAAATCTTGGTGCATGTGATGCTGATTGGAATATGTATGTAAATAATATTACAAGCTCGCCCCTTAGTAAGTATATGCTAGCGAAATGTGTGTGTACTTGTTAGTTACATCACTGGCTAATCCGTCAGGGATTGCAGGCTCGATCTTATGTTTATAATAAAACTTGTTGAAAAGTTCCTAATTTATTAAAAGTTATCTAGGAAAATTGTTGGGTTTTATTTTGATAAGGTGGCAAACTTCTTTCAATACTTATTTGTTTACTTACTACGCAGTAACTATTATTATTATCACAAAAAACAAGTCTAAGAAGAAGTACGAATTATACAATTGGTAATGTAATTTCGATGTTAATCTCATTTTTTGTTGCTCGTGCAAAGAGCGATATTATTTACAGTCATTCGAAATCCGTTACGATTGAACTTAAATCTTGTTGCAAAAACAGTTTTTTGCGAACTTCGATAAAATCGCAAGGTATTCGCACGTTGTTTACCACGCATTTCTATTTTTAACTGTGACCACTCGTTTGCTTTTTTTTTTATCAACATTTGATGTTTTTTAAAGTAGCAGGGGAACCAGTCGGAGTGGCTTTTGCAAATAATATTATTATGGTAGCCTTTTTTCAAGTTACACAAGTTAGTGTGGTGGTATTGAAACCACAATTGATATTACTTGTCAATAATCAGATTTGAGACCACATAATTATGGTAGTTATCGTAACCTATGCAATAACTGCACCCTATAGTGAACGCCTTTAAGCTTGCAATGTTTGTAACCTTGCATTATTATATTACCCTTTCCAGAACCTGAATTGTGTACGGTATTGAAAATAATGACGTTTATTTATCAATATAAGTATATACTGAAATATATTTAAAACAAAACCTTGAGTAGACAATTTAGTCAATAATATTTGCGAATTTATGAAAAATACGTGCCATGAAAAGAAGTTTTCAATACATTTCGGGAATAAGTTTATAATATTTACTCTTACTTTAGTCTCAAAACAACTTTGTAATTTTCGCAATACCAAGGCTGATTCAAAACAATATTGTAAAAATGCAAATACCGTCTCAAGGCTCTATAGTTTTACACTTTCATCAAATACTAATAGGTAGTACCTACATATTATTATATATGTGTGTATATACGAACAGTATCGCCACTAGAAAAACAATAGCACATAACTCTTAAACTATGGAACTAAGTGTAAAACAGTTTCTCTCTACTCTGTTAATTTTATGAACAGAAATAGTCGAAGCAAACAATACGTTTCTTGGGATTATGGCAGCAAAACAATATCAGCTTCTATAATAACTAATTTACATTTATTTATGAACTAACAAAAGATCGAAGGTCACTTTGCCATGTGGTGTGTGTAGGTGTTAGCAAAACGAATTTGAAAGGCGTGATTATACCAGTTCAGTGGTTAAAAATAAGAAGCTTCCTACACATTTTAAATAATGTAAAACTAGCTTCTTCTAAAATATGAGCTTTCTTTTAGTTGTTTAAAAATACACCTGAAAGCTGGGATTTAAATGGTTGAATTCGCTTCACCGCGTCATAAAATTGTCACGATTCGTTTACAGTGGCATTTGAACATTGTTGACTCGCTTACTCATACTTCTTTTTTTAATGGCATCCCAGCTCAAACTATGAGGGTGGCTTCTGCTTAACCGGATTATCCTGTGGGTACCTTCAATGGAAGGTTACCAGGCCAGGGGCATTCAATTTATAAACTAAGTAACAGCGCACTAAAGGTGCAAGCTTGAGCTTAAGGAATCACTGAGGAGCGCACCAAGAGACATGGTGCATGGATCTAAGTGAATCATACTTCTTCTTTATTTCTTTTCTTTAAACCTTATTTATCGTTCCATCCGAGATGTATGTCTTCCGTTTGAAATTTTTAGCGTAACCTGAGTACGACAAGGGTCCACATCTTTGGAAGGGTATTCAAAGTGAAAACGAAAAGCATACTTACAACGTTATTAATTGTAGCTGGATATGATTTGATCAAAATACAGATGTGATTCAGAACTATGTTTACAATTTTACATGCGTGTGGATACTATCAATTTAGAATACTGTCTTGTTTGAGTGGGCATCATTTTAATATATGAGAAAATTTTCAATTTCGCGACAAATTCTCTACTTTATGGTAGGTCGTTACTGTTAGAATATTTTTATGATTTGTCATAAACTTATATGCACACAAACATACACATATACATTTGTCATATACTTTAGCGCTGACACAAGCATAACACCGAGTTTTATCTAGCAACAGAACAATTAACTGTAGACAAATAATAACGTATTTTATTCGAATCCTGTTTCGATTTAAACGATCTTTAGTTTATTGCTAATCGTAGGTGTTAAGCATGGGCGATCTTGACACGATTTAATAAATCATTGAATTTGCGTACGCATAAACACAATATTAAATTCGATAAATTATTTATCATTTCAAATAATTTATGAGCTTCCAAAACAGCCTTTACAGTTATGTCGAACGAATTGATTTACAGGGCCTCAAGCATTGATAAGGTCAGGAACTTATCTCATCACTCTCTTGCAATTATCCCTGATTATTTGGGGCCGGCGGCGCCACGTCTTCTTCTTCTATACTTACTTCTCTTTTACTCATAATTTCAGCAGTCGTCTCCTTTCTAGCCATATCATCCTTCACACAGCCCATCCATCGCTTTCTTGGTCTTCCTCTACTCTTATAACTATCTAAATTCATACACAGAGTCAGTAACCTATCTACTATTAATTTAGTTAATTTGCAACTCTAAGATTACATTAATTTAATTTCCTACCTGACACAGTAATCAAGATTACATTATAAATAAACCGGTTAACCGACTGGAAAATCATGTCACCATATCAGAACAAATCTATTAAAATCGTGTTTTAATTGCCACCCACGATTACCACTTATTTACCGGAACATCTGAACTATTACGTGTCTTAGTTCTTCAGGGGGCTAACCACCATCTCGTACCAGCAGTATTTTTTCTTTCTTTAGTGAGAGAAAGTGATAAGTGCATGAGAATGCTTTGTGACTGTGACTGCAGCTTCACTTTTAATGTTTTCCTGACATTCAAAAGTGCCTGTAATGGTCTCATGGAAATAAATGCTTCGAGTTTGAGAATGCTGTTGCACCACGTCAAACTCCATAATCTTTCCCATACTGTAATAATTATGTAAACTGAAAATTTCTGGCAGTTTGTTCCATTCACATTTTTAGCGACAGTACAAAAAAAAATCATTACAGAATCAAACATCAATTCAGTACAAAGTTACTTTGCAGCAAAACAATCAAACATCAACGTACAACCTGATAAACAAACGACAATAAAAACTACAATTTCACGGGTTCTCTAGCACATCGGCCTTAGTAATTCTTCTCCAAGATGTGATGGTAGACCCACAGATGGCTTAATACCATGTAATAGTTATCTAGGTTAGACTGGGTTATCTTAGCTAATTTCTGCAGCCATAAGCGTTGATTACAAATTACTACGTTAATTACCAACAGCTTGTTAAGTAATTGTTTTGTTTGCAACTATTGTTTACACTGCTTGCAAGCCTGCAAGGTCATTTGAGCACAATAATGATTAAATTGTTTTTGTTTGTCGAGTGTAGAAAGATTCGGTACCTACCTAGTATTAGTATTTTTATTAATTAATGATACGTGTTGATAAGTAATTGATAAATTATGTATGATCTTAATTTTATCAAAGCTGATTTGATCTTTTGAGGTCGATAACATTGCATGACATTCATAAAAATATTTAGATTAGGTAAATTGCTACAGACAGTAAATATTTACTTTTTTTTTTTAATGTATTTTCAAAAAGTACCCTATTTTAGCCGCCATGTCTTTGAAAAGTAAATAAAATCTTGGAAACGTGTCCACGAGTAAGGTCAAATTGAACTACCTATTCAATTAATTCTAATATTTAAAACAAACGGATGTTCGACAAACAATTCGTGTAAGGTCTCATTAGGAAACACCTACTGTTTATAAGCAAACTAAGTGTTAATCAAAAGTTGTTATTGTAAATGAAGTACTAAAATTTTATTTATCATTATTTTTTTATTGAAATAAAAAAATTAGCACAATTTCAATAGATGCGAAAACGTTATTGTTTAAAAATATTTAAAAAAACTTAAAAAAAATCGTAACAAAATATCATGAAGTCAAAATATAAATTATGAAACTACTACCGCCCTCTGTTACAGTTGTCAGGAATCGTTTTAATGTGTTACAGCGCCACCTACCAGCAACCATTGTAGTTACTTAGTAAAGCTTGCACGCGGAGTTTGTGTAAACGTCTTGTTTGCTTTGACACAGATGGCGCTGTACGCAATTACAGACTTATAATTTTGCTAAAATTATACTTTTGGCAGTTTTAAAATAGCGTTAATTATGCTACATGCAAAAAAATATAGATTTAAGCTGTCAAACAGCCTTACAAAAGGGTATCGTGTTAACTTTTAGTGCAATTTAAAAATGATTATCGCATGATACTGTAAGTAGTAACAGATTCAATTTAGATTAAAAAAAAAAAACTGATTGATTCAAACGATTTCCAATAATTTTAATATGCCTTTTTTCAACGCTAATAATAAATTAAACCTTTTTCCGACACTTATTGGGCAGCACTTGATCATTCTAAATAAGACATGCTCATGTAGTTAAAAAATAAAATTTATTTACAAAATTAACAAAAATAATAGTAGAATAAACTATTATCAAGAGCAAAAAGAGAGCCGCCCGAACAGGGACTTGAACCCTGGACCCTTGGATTAAAAGTCCAATGCTCTACCGACTGAGCTATCCGGGCTCGTATCGGTATCGCTGTAAAACGTGCTTAGTTGTGCGAATAGCTGTGACAAACTTATAAAAACGGTTGATACTAAGGTCCCTTTCTCCTATTTTTTTTTATCGTTCAATAACCAAAGGTTCGTTTGGACATACTATTGTTTTGTATTAGGACGCCACGTTTTTATCAACAATGAAAAAAAAATGTGATGCAATAATAATTTCGGTCATGTAATAAATGTTTAGTTGACGACATTCATCTTAAAATTATTGTGGAATTTGAATATCACCACTGAAGGCGCCATGGGCCTACTGGAAGACGACCGCGTGTCTAACTAACAAGTGGCTAAACTAAACCAGTATCAAGTGCCGCTACTCGACACTAGATGGCGCTATGTGTAGCAAACTCAAATGTTATGTTAGTGACTGTGTTCATTAGATTAGAATTTGCGTGATCATCTAATTAACGTAGATTATACGTTAAATGTTTCACAGAGATAAGGTAATTAGTAAAAAAAAAAATAGAAAATGGTGGTAAGTCAAGTATAGGTGAATGAGAAAAATATTAATAAAATCAAAAACCAATTGTGGTAGCCTTGCCAACAAACCATGTAGGACTTCACACCCTGAGGACGATCTGCTCACGATGGCTTCTCTTGGCGGGGCACAGGATAACGAGATAGCACTAAAAAGGCTAGAAATGTTTCGTAACGCCATCCATATTTTTTCCTGCACAACGCAAAAAGGCCAACGAACCCGATAGACAGGCACCTTGCAACGCCAGGTGTTGCATTGGCGGTGTTGAAAAAAATTACAAAAACAAAGGTCGATCTATTGAATGGCGTTATGACACAAAAACTGCGAATATTCTCGCTGTGTAGTAACCCTAATTTATTGGAAACAAAATGTTCATTATCAGTAGTTGCTTAAAAGCAAAACCTGTGAATTTGTTACTCCGAATACAAGTCATTTGTGTGCGAAAATTGAAGCCGGAGACTGAACCACACGGCCGTTTAAAACGGTTATTTCAAATCCTTCGGAATCATCACAGGTTTTACTTTTTGTCCATAAACTATTATCACATTAAAAACTACACAAAACGTTCACCGTAAAAAATCCTATTCAAACCGATTCCGTGAATCATTAACGCGTCAAACCCGTCGTTTCCTAAAACCATCAAAATCAACTGGTTTGCGGACGTTTTACGATAATCCTAATTACAATTTAGCGAAACATGGCTCTATAAGTTATAGGTATTTTGAATGCGTTACTAAGATTCGCAAATCGAGTTAAAGTCACGTACCTTCGTACTGGGCAAATTGTATAACGACAAACGTTTCCTAGTAAAAATCTCTTTACCTGACCAGTGGACAGAAAAACCAAGATCGAATATTTGGCAATCTATTGTTGTATAATATTTTGAGTCACCAGAAATTCGTTTAGGTACACAAAGGTATGTGCAGAAATAAATATTGTATTATGATGGATGACTAACAAAAGATTTTATCCATTCTCTGTAAGACTTCTTGGGATATTCGTGAGGGTTCTTTCATATATTAATAATAAAGAGCTCCGAAACTTTCCTGAATACAGACTCTTTTTACTGCTCTAATATTTATCGTTGGTGTATTTCCGAACTTGTGTGATCAGTTCTCTTACAATACAAACAGACTATTCTACAAAAACAGAATTGGGGACGAATTTCTGTAGATGTCAGACCGAAGTGAGTCAGACATCTAAAAGCTAATGGGCCGTTATAAAAAATTGTAACAAGTCATGACACGACATACTTATAGACCAATAGGCAGGAAAGAGACCTTAGTAGGAACGATGACGCTATACAATTTCAATTGACACAAAAAGCACCATACTGACGTTTCACATCAAATCATTATGACATCATCACCATTACGGAAGTAAATGAACTCCTAAAAGAATCAGTCACCTTCGGACACTGACACAAAACCTATTCTATGTATAATAACAGATTCATACATAGATTGCTGGCTTGACTCAGCCGATATAACAAAAAATCAAACCAGCAATTCGTTCTAATGGGACATTTCAATTAGAAAGACAACTGACCCTTCTAGGTGTTTAACAGCTACAAACTTTAATACGTTTCGAATCTATACCGAATGCGTTGATATTTAAAAATAATTGCTTAATCAATTAACCTCTTTTCCTTTCTACGTTGCTTTAATTAAATTAATATATTGAATGATAATAGTGTCAATGTTTTCTGCGATACGTCAGCAGGCGTCATTTATCAACGGATGACTCACGGTCTCGGTGTGCGGGGCAGACTGTCATAGTACCTGTAACAAACGGAAAGTTGGTCAGTTGTGATTAGTGCGTTTTAGCATTGTGGCTGATGTAGCCGGCTGTCGGTAGCTCGGCACGGGCCGCGCCATTGTTAGGCACGGCGAATTCGATCTATGTAGGAAATTGTGTGTTCAGGTTTCATAACGCACACGTAAAACAGAAGTACACAGAGCCCAGAATCAGCATTGGAGATCTTCCATTCCCGCTGCATAAAGGCTAAATATATTTCGCAGGTGTTAAATGAATTAGGGGCTTAGGCCAAACCTCATTGCTAAGGCCTATGAAGAAAGACTTAGCGCCTGATGACAATCGCACCAGACAGCCTGGTTGTGTCAATGGCGCAACTGTCATTTGTAGGTTAAACGAAAGTTACTTGTGTCAAGCTAGTGCCATGTAACATTTGAATGATCAACGGGTATAGATTTCATTTGTCGAAACGTAAAACGTTTGAGTGAAAAGACAATATCCACCTTGTTTAAATTTACATGAAATTAATTAAATAAACTACTTTTAGATAGACTTGAAAACAAAACGACCGCTAACGAATTATTTTTATCAGAAGCTCATAGTCAAGAGCTTATAATCTGAATACTTAGCACAAAACGCCATTAATGCTACGAAAATACCGAGCTTCAGATATTAATACTAAATAAATAATAATATTCCAGAGGTTGAAAAACCGGATGCGAAAAAACTAGAATGCTGTTTTTTATGCATCTGTATGCGACTGTTGTAAGTAAACAGCCAATTAACACCGACCAGTTAAATACTTTTTAAGTGTACATACAATAAAATAAGTAGGGTTTTGTAAACATAAAAATGTTTGTTATAATGTTAGTATTAGCATCATGAGACCGTGGATGCTGTGATACAATCTTGTAGGTGGTTGGTATTTACTTCTACCAATTAAGTTAAAGATATTGGTGCTTCCAGTGACAAGTTATCTCTAGGTGATAGAGCCAGTTTCGGAAATGTCTTTCAATTACTTTTACGGGTTTTCGGAGGTGCATTGAACAAAGTTACGACCTGAATAGCACAGAGTTCAAAACAGTAATATTACAACTTGCAGTCCTTCATCGGGTTTTAAAATATTCTACTTATTTTCTTTTAACAATGCCACCGCAGTAAACCGCATACAATGGTTTGCAACACTTAATTCTCTTTGAGTGTTTGAACGAACACAATGCCGGACGTTCTGTCCTTTAGATGTGACTAGGGGACCTTCCACCACCTCTTGAAGCAGTATTTTAATCTAACTTCAGTGTAGGAAAGAGATGGGGCCATACATCTTGCCTGGCCTTTTCCCAACTATGCTGGGGTTGGCTTCAGTCCTCGCTCAATACACGTATTTTACATGGAGCCACCTTACTGACCTCCACAACCCAGTTAATACTGGGTTGTGGAGGTCATGGATACCCATTGGTAAGACTGTTTTACCAATACCATACTAAAGTAAGATGGTTCAAATACTGCTTTTAAAAGTGATGGCGACTCCTTGCCCTGACTCAGCACACATTGGCGATTGTCGAGCGCTTGGCCTTAAACTCAGCTTTAAAAATATAAAAGTAAAATCTATTTAAAGGCAGTCCGTTAAGTTTCTTGTTGACTTTGATAGTAATAATCAATCACCTGTCACCCCAATTTTCTATCGAACTTTCGTTTTCGAAATTAACGAAGACTTCAGCATAACGGTTTAGAATTTGACTGAATATTCATTACGTCCGAAAATTCTGTACGGTGAGCTTCTACCAGACCGCATTAGGTCTGGTAGAAGCTCAGTAACTGCTTAACATCAAAATATTATTGGGTTTAATGATTGTTCGACCACAGACCAAATACCTCTCCGCTGTTATGCAATGCTAGATTGTACGATAACAGGATGAGGGTGACGATATCATTATATTGGATGCGATGAAAATAGAATTAGTAATGGAGGGTCGCTCGAAATCGAGTACTAAACAAACCTTTGTTCTGCTGACATTGTAGAAATAAGGGAAATTTCCTAACGAGATTCAGAAACACTTTGAACAACCCGAGTCACAGACATTTTACCAGAACAGACTTGGACAACGAAAACTGTCTTCAAAATTTGTACTACTATTACGAATATTGATGTCCGTCACCATAAGAAACTAACTGTGGTACTCAGAGATATTTAACCCTAGATTACTACTCTACGTCGCAGAGGCGCCGGCGTTTTTGATTTATTGCTCTCTTTTTATCCTTCGCGCGTATGGCATTCACGTTCAAGGACATCTCAGTCACAGTATAAATATCGTACAGTAGTGTGACTCGGCCGTGTCCTTGAAATAAATGCCTACAGCCGCGCGATACGTAAACATGCGAAAGGGCTGCCCGCCTGCAGTATTTTAATTTCATTTAGGAAATATAACTTTATTATCAAGCAACTAACTTAAAAATAACATACATAAAATAAAAACAAACTAATAATAGGTGAAGTGACAGGTTAATGGAAAGGTTTATGACAAGACGTGGGGAAGAGCAGCACCATCTTCATAGATGTTTATCCGTTGCCATTTATGACGTGTGCCGCGAATGCACATACTACTTGCTCTGATGATGGCTGTTTGTATTCTCGCACGTAACCAGCCTGTAATTATAGAAAGGGGCCTGCTCCAGCGGTCCGCTAGTGCTTCGGCAAGGTGTGCTATGAATGAAGTCATTTGTGGAGCAAAAACTCCGTCAACAGAAGTCACCAGGGGGGTGAAAGTGGCATGACGCGTCTCGCATGGGCCGCAGTACTTCCTTTTCTTTTCTTCTTCGGCAGAGCGGAGGACAGCTGCTACTGGGCGTGATGCGTAGGAGGGAGCGTCGGTGTCAACGACACGGACATCAAATAACGCCTCCCTCTGATTACATTTGCCTACTTTGTGTTTCCATTTAGTTTTGTGATCGTAAATATACTTTTTAAAACAAATAAAATAGGTACTTTGTGAATTTAATAGAAAGTGTTCAATAAACATGCGTGTTGTTTTTTGATTGATAGATTTAATTAAAAAAACATGTTTTTTTCGGGACATATAAAGAAATACTTATCCATTAAAAAGACACATTATATGCCTACCTAATAGTACGTGAAATTATTTTATAGTCTTAACTTTCAAAGTTTCCAGGTACCTAATTAAATAGTTATCTCTGGATACGTTATTAACGAATTCATAAAACCAAAAACCACACAATATATCCTACTCGTCATATTAAATATGTACTTGTCTTATTTTTAGAGAAAACATCGCGCATTTATTGTTATAAAACAACACACCGTCCGTTTGTCACTGCGGCACAGTCGCGACTGTCTGCATGCCAGGCGCATGCCGCAATCGAGGCGCGTAGGCATGGCTCGCGCTTCGTCCGTTTGTATGAAGTCAAACTACTGTATGATAATATTACCGTGTCTCAGTCATCGCCAGCAAGTGCAAGTGTCACAGGCCGGTGATTGCTTAGACTATGGAAAAGATAGTCTAAGGGTGATTGCGTTACCATAAGTGTGCTAGTTTTTTTTTATATTAATACGCTTAGCACTCCAAAGACGGTAAACATGCATCATCGAATGCATCAAAAATATTTTTTTTGTTACTTTGTTAGTCTTTTTTAGTTAATTACTTTATAATTTACTATTTTATAAAAGAAATGTATACCTTAATTAAGTTATTCTTTTAAATTTTTAATGAGAAGACTGTTTCATTGCCTAAGTTCCTAAAATTTGTTCCTTAGATTTATTTGATTGAAGATTTTACAATAAAAATGTATAAATATTATTTAAAATTGTTTTTTTCTCTTTTTAGTAATATAGGTACACAATTATATAAACAGTCTAAACATTTTAATCATACTTAGAGTTTTTGAATAAAACCAATAGTCAATATGATGCGCCTCGCAGGCGGATGAGTAGTATCTTTGTACGTCGCAACATGAGTAGTAATCTAGGGTTAATGATTACTTAAGCCGACAATAAGTAAAGATTTGACATACTTTTGTATGACAAAACTGTCAAAACCTTTACTAAGTGATGGCTTAAGTAATCATTATAGCTCTCTGAGTGCGGCAGTAAAACTAAGATCCAATAATGCCAGTAAGAAAAATCTGAACGTGCATAGAAGGATGAACACCGACAAAGAAAAGTAAAAACGAAATGAGGGTTTTATCGCGATTTATTGGCAATTCTCGAGATATCCTCCCAGACCTTTCAATGCTACATAAATAGTTTATCAGAAATTGAAGGCTTTATATCAATAGGATCCGTTTTTACACGAACTTTCGCAAATAGAGCAAAACTTTCCTGATTCAATCGCAGAGCAAGTACTGATTACTCTTCAAGGTTTTTTCCGAAGTAGTCTGTCTATCTAGAAGTTTCTTAGACGTAAAGGGGGATAAGGGACGTCGCTGAAGAAAAATTTGCGATTTTCAAGGATTTGAATTTAAACACGACATTGTCAGTCGCCATAAAATGATAATAACGTCGTGAGGAAGGTTTTGAGTATGAATGTGGATGAGTGTAAGGAGTAGATGAAGACTAAAGAAACGATGCATGGACTATGTTAAGAATGATATGGCTAGAAAGGAGGTGTCTCATGAGATGACGAGAAACAGAGAAGTATGGAAGAGAATGATGAGGATTGTTAGTCGCAATAAAATAATAGTCCTCCTGACCGTTTTTCGGTCACGGCGGCCAATCTCAGCGGAGATTAGCCATCTGCGCGGGAGATATATATTATAGTGCACAAGTGTGTGCGCAGGCACAAGTGCACTCTCTGTTCCCTTTTCTCTCATAGCCCGATGGGACGGCAATCCGACACGACCGGAGAGAGATCAGGCGCAGGACCAACGGCTTAACTTGCTTTCCGAGGCACGGGGGTACTATACCGCCAACTTCCAAACTCCGGGCTACTACTGGGAAATTTCTAATGAAAATTCCTAATAGCACTTTTTGTCCGACCCGGGAATCGAACCCAAGACCTCGTGCACAGCAGTCGCGCTTGCAACCACTAGACCAACGAGGCAGTCGCAATAAAACAGACTATACGGAAGACACTGCTATCCATCCTTATTGACAACTAGCTTTTGCCAGCGGCTTCGCCCGCGTGAAAATGACGATTTTCCATACAAACTTTCATCCCGTATTTAAGTTCCTTATGGGTTGAATTTCGAAGCGTTGCGTTGATGGCGTTGATGAGTCAGTCAGTCAGTCAGGACTTCTCTTTTTATTTATATAGATAATAAATGAATACTACCGTCACTCCTATTCATAGTTAATTTAATTAAGAGCGTTGTCACAAACTTTGGGCGATTTGCCGAAAATACGTACTTTTACAAGTCCTGGACACGTCTTATTTATAGATAAAGACATAATATTTCAATGAGAATTTATAAATCTGACTTTGTTTTAGGTCCTTATCTAATTAGAATCACGTTTTAAATGTTAATATTTCGAGAAATAGCAATTTCCCGACACCCAATTTCAAGCAAACGTAAAACATATGTTTTTTCCCTGCTACTGGTGACAAACTGGCAACACGGAAAAATCTGAAAAAAATGTCTATTTACTGGTAATATAGTCCTGAAGGTCCTTATCTAATTAGAATTGAGATAGAAATGGAATCGCAGCAAAAAAAAAAATATTCAAAAGCCATACTGAGCTAAAATGTATGCATTTTAAATATGGTTTAAACATAGGATAAAGACAAAATTACCAAAAAAAATTTAGACCTACTTATAGTACAACACTTTACCTTTCCTAATTATATTTTTTTGGAATTTTTCGCCGTCTCATTTTTTTATTACGTTTTTCCAAAATAATGCCTTATTAGTTGATGTACGGCCGCCATACGCTCAGTCACGCCTGAGGGCTCGTGGAGGACGGACCTATGTCGCTCGCGCTCCCGCGTGCCTTAGTGTGAGTTACGTATACGAATACAGGTAAACCAGAGGTTGTCCACAGTTTAAACGTAAGTATTCTTTGTAATTCATTAAGATAAAATAAAATTATTGTAGTCAAGTTGTAGTTGTGTTCTATGTTGGAAAGGAACGTTTTGTGCAACCTTATAATAAAGTTTATTCGTAAATGATACGTCATATTAGTCGATAGAAAATCATAGGTACCTAACAATAAATTATGGGTAACAGAAATCTTTATTTTAGAAATAATGGGGAATCTTTCGAATGTTGCATTGAAATATTCACTTTTATGAATCTTTCGGAAAAAAAATATCCAAGATATCGGCTAGGAAAATTTTAGGATTTTCCGTCATGGGTGTCGTTTTGATGGTTTTTGGGGTCGCTGATTACGAAAATGAGCTCAAAATGAAAATCCAAGATGGCTTTCAGGAATTTTTTTTTTTGGTCATGGGTGTCGTTTTCATGGTTTTTGGGGTCGCTGATTACGAAAATGAGGTCAAAATTAAAAACCAAAATGGCGGCTAGAAAAATTTTTGGTTTTTCAGTCATGGGCTTCGTTTTCATGGTTTTTGGGGTCGCTGATTACGAAAATGAGGTCAAAATTAAAATCAAGATGGCGCCGACGAAATTTTTTGGATTTTCCGTCATGGGTGTCGTTTTCATGGTTTTTGGGGTCGCTGATTACGAAAATAAGACCAAAATAAAAATCCAAGATGGCGCCGACGAAAATTTTTGGTTTTTCCGTCATGGGTGTCGTTTTCATGGTTTTTGGGGTCGCTGATTACGAAAATGATGTTAAAATTAAAATCAAGATGGCGCCGACGAAAATTTTTGGTTTTTTCGTCATGGGTGTCGTTTTCATGGTTTTTGGGGTCGCTGCTTACGAAAATGAGACCAAAATAAAAATCCAAGATGGCGCCGACGAAAATTTTTGGTTTTTCCGTCATGGGTGTCGTTTCCATGGTTTTTGAGGTCGCTGATTACGAAAATGGGGTCAAAATGAAAATCCAAAATGGCGCCGACGAAATTTTTTGGTTTTTCAGTCATGGGTGTCGTTTTCATGGTTTTTGGGGTCGCTGATTACGAAAATGAGGTCAAAATGAAAATCAAGATGGCGCCGACGAAAGTTTTTGGTGTTTTAGTCATGGGTGTCGTTTTAATGGTTTTTGGGGTCGCTGATTACGAAAATGATGTCAAAATGAATATCCAAGATGGCGGCTAGGAAAATGAAAATCCAAAATGGCACCGATTAATTAATCTTGGATTTTCGTCGGTGCCATCTTGGATTTTTACTTTGGTCTTATTTTCGTAATCAGCGACCCCAAAAACCATGAAAACGACACCCATGACGGAAAATCCAAAAATTTTCGTCGGCGCCATCTTGATTTTAATTTTGACATCATTTTCGTAATCAGCGATCTCAAAAACCATGAAAACGACACCCATGACGGAAAAACCAAAAATTTTTGTCAGCGCCATCTTGGATTTTCATTTTGGTCTCATTTTCGTAATTAGCGACCCCAAAAACCATGAAAACGACACCCATGACGGAAAAACCAAAAAAAATCCAGGCTGCCATCTTGGATTTTCATTTCGACCTCATTTTCGTAATTATCAGCGACCCCAAAAACCATGAAAACGACACCCATGACGGAAAAAACGTAAATTTACCTAGCCGCTATCTTGGATTTTAATTTTGAGCTCATTTTCGTAATCAGCGACCCCAAAAACCATGAAAACCACACCCATGACGGAAAAACCAAAAATTTTCGTCGGCGCCATCTTGGATTTTTATTATGGTCTCATTTTCGTAATCAGCGACCCCAAAAACCATGAAAACGACACCCATTACGAAAAAACCAAAATTTTTGTCGGCGCCATCTTGATTTTAATTTTGACATCATTTTCGTAGTCAGCGACCTCAAAAACCATGAAAACGACACCCATGACGGAAAAACCAAAAATTTTCGTCGGCGCCATTTTGGATTTTTATTTTGGTCTCATTTTCGTAATCAGCGACCCCAAAAACTATGAAAACGACACCCATGACGAAAAAACCAAAAATTTTCGTCGGCGCTATCTTGATTTTAATTTTTACATCATTTTCGTAATCAGCGACCCCAAAAACCATGAAAACGACACCCATGACGAAAAAACCAAAAATTTTCGTCGGCGCCATCTTGATTTTAATTTTGACATCATTTTCGTAATCAGCGACCTCAAAAACCATGAAAACGACACCCATGACGGAAAAACCAAAAATTTTCATCGGCACCATCTTGATTTTCATTTTGACCTCATTTTCGTAATTAGCGACCCCAAAAACCATGAAAACGACACCCATGACGAAAAAACCAAAAATTTTCGTCGGCGCCATCTTGATTTTAATTTTGACATCATTTTCGTAATCAGCGACCCCAAAAACCATGAAAACGACACCCATGACGAAAAAACCAAAAATTTTCGTCGGCGCCATCTTGGATTTTTATTTTGGTCTCATTTTCGTAATCAGCGACCTCAAAAACCATGAAAACGACACCCATGACAAAAAACCAAAAATTTTCGTCGGCGCCATCTTGATTTTCATTTTGACCTCATTTTCGTAATTAGCGACCCCAAAAACCATGAAAATGACACCCATGACTGAAAAACCAAAAATTTTCGTCGGCGCCATCTTGGATTTTCATTTTGACCTCATTTTCGTAATCAGCGACCCCTATAGCCATGAAAAAGACACCCATGACGGAAAAACCAAAAATTTTCGTCCATCTTGATTTTCATTTTTACCTCATTTTCGTAATCAGCGACCCCAAAAACCATGAAAACGACACCCATGACGGAAAAACCAAAAATTTTCATCGGCACCATCTTGATTTTCATTTTGACCTCATTTTCGTAATTAGCGACCCCAAAAACCATGAAAACGACACCCATGACGAAAAAACCAAAAATTTTCGTCGGCGCCATCTTGATTTTAATTTTGACATCATTTTCGTAATCAGCGACCCCAAAAACCATGAAAACGACACCCATGACGAAAAAACCAAAAATTTTCGTCGGCGCCATCTTGGATTTTTATTTTGGTCTCATTTTCGTAATCAGCGACCTCAAAAACCATGAAAACGACACCCATGACAAAAAACCAAAAATTTTCGTCGGCGCCATCTTGATTTTCATTTTGACCTCATTTTCGTAATTAGCGACCCCAAAAACCATGAAAATGACACCCATGACTGAAAAACCAAAAATTTTCGTCGGCGCCATCTTGGATTTTCATTTTGACCTCATTTTCGTAATCAGCGACCCCTATAGCCATGAAAAAGACACCCATGACGGAAAAACCAAAAATTTTCGTCCATCTTGATTTTCATTTTTACCTCATTTTCGTAATCAGCGACCCCAAAAACCATGAAAACGACACCCATGACGGAAAAACCAAAAATTTTCGTCGGCGCCATCTTGGATTTTTATTTTGGTCTTATTTTCGTAATCAGCGACCCCAAAAACCATGAAAACGACACCCATGACGGAAAATCCAAAAAATTTCGTCGGCGCCATCTTGATTTTAATTTTGACATCATTTTCGTAATCAGCGATCTCAAAAACCATGAAAACGACACCCATGACGGAAAAACCGAAAAATTTTGTCAGCGCCATCTTGGATTTTCATTTTGGTCTCATTTTCGTAATCAGCGACCCCAAAAACCATGAAAACGACACCCATGACGGAAAAACGTAAATTTTCCTAGCCGCCATCTTGGATTTTAATTTTGAACTCATTTTCGTAATCAGCGACCCCAAAAACCATGAAAACCACACCCATGACGGAAAAACCAAAAATTTTTCTGGCCGCTATCTTGGATTTTCATTTTCAGCTCATTTTTGTACCTCGAAAACCATATAATATAAACGACACCCATGATGGAAAAACTAAAAATTTTCTATGTTACTTTCACTGTCATAAAATATTAAAATTTGTATTTCATTATCACAATAATAAAATAAAAACTCAAACTCAAACTCAAATCGTTTGTTTCAATTAAGCCATTACAGGCACTTTTGAATGTCAGAAGGACGGAAGAAGAACGAAACTACGAGTGCAATGCGCCATTCCGAAAGCCACCACGCCGAACCACACGCCACCGAATGCCCGCAACAACGAACACTGCGAGAACGAAAGCACCCAGCGACGCAAACCGCAACAACGAATGCTCGAGACCCCGAATCACGGAACAACGAATGCACGCCGCAACGTGCAACCGCCGCCCCGCGACCCGGAGCCCCGCACACCCACCGCCACGGCACACGCCGCCGCGCGCCCCCGTTCCCACACCACTCGCCGCCGGTAACATCCGGCGCCGCGCAGCCCGACGCAGCAACTCCCGAAACGACGCATTGCACTCCTACGCTACAGTCACAATCACAAGGCATAATAACTTGTGAAAGTACTGTAGTTGCCAGTTCCCTAACGTAGATCTCATGAAGAAGAACGGGCAAGAAACTCCATGGACACTCTTTTAAATTAGAATTTGTTACAAAATGATCTAAACAATGCTAATGAATCTATACAATGCAAAGATATTTTTACAATCTTCTGCAGCCTCTACAATAACTTCACATGACAATCGATGTAATTGCCCCTATGGTTGTGTAGCAGGACCAGCATGGAGCCAAGCATTTTTATCATCAATGTAATCCCCCAACTTATAGTATGCTTGCCTACATAGTGTGCGTTTTACACAAGTTTTAAATTTCGTCTCACTCAGTTGAAGAATGTGAGGGGGTATTTTATTGTAACATTTTAAACAGTACCCCATGAAAGATGAGTCTACTTTAGCTAGCCTGAAACCTGGCTGAACTAGTTGGTCCCTATTTCTCGTATTATAGTGGTGTCTATCACCTCTTTTGCTAAATAAATGCAGATTTTTCCTGACGTACATGATGTTTTCATAGATGTATTGACAAGGTACTGTCATGATGTTAATTTCCTTAAACAGCTCTCTCAGAGAATCGCGCCTTCGTAGACCATATATGGCTCTAATGGCTCTTTTCTGCAGAATAAATATAGACTCGACGTCTGCAGCCCGTCCCCATAGTAAAATACCGTATGACATAACACTATGAAAATAGCTAAAATAGACTAGTCTCGCGGTATCTACGTCAGTAAATTGACGGATTTTCCTAACAGCATATGCTGCTGAACTCAGCCGTCCTGCAAGAGATGTTAAATGCGGACCCCACTGTAGCCTTGAGTCAATCGTTATCCCCAAGAAAACAGTTTCATTGACAAATTCTAGTTTCTCTTGATTCAATACTATGTCACAATCAGTACTTTTGACATTTGGTAGAGCAAATCTTATGCACTTCGTTTTTTTCCCATTTAATACTAAATTATTAACGGTGAACCAATTATGAACCTGCAGTAAGGCGTTATTTACGTCATCAAGATTCGTGGCACGTCTGTTTACCTTAAATATTAAAGAAGTATCGTCGGCAAACAATACCATTTCAGGTTGGTTTTTAAATAAATGGGGTAGATCATTAATATAGACTAAAAAGAGAAAGGGACCTAATATCGAACCTTGTGGCACACCCATGCTTACTTTTAAGCCCATTGAATTGACACCATTTATTTGTACTTGCTGATGTCTATCGCTTAAATACGATTTCATTAAACTGAGCGCAAGATTCCCTAAACCGTAATGTTTGAGCTTTATGAGAAGGGTTTCGTGGTTGACGCAATCAAATGCTTTGGAGAGGTCACAGAAGATCCCTATGGCATCTTGTGACTCTTCCCACGCAGTAAATATATGTTTTAATAAGGTGACACCGGCGTCAGTCGTACAACGTCCTTTGGTGAAACCATACTGTTTCTCATGTAAGATTTTGTTGGTGTTAAAGTGAATGAGCATTTGATTAAGCATTACTTTTTCAAACACCTTGCTGAAAACTGGCAAAACGGATACGGGTCTATAATTATTGGTGTCTTTACTGTCACCGGATTTGAAAAGTGGTATTACCTTGCTGTATTTCATAAGGTCCGGGAAGACTCCCTGGTCCACACACAAATTAAATATTAAGGCTAAGTACGGAGCGACAGTCTCAATAATAGCTTGACAAACTTTAATCGACAGTCCCCATAGATCTTCGGTTAATTTGACTTTAATTTCCTTAAAAGCTTTAATGACTGCTATGAGGTTTATATGTTTAAATTGAAATTCAACCGGACAGGCTGAAACGTTCGCTCTTAATAACTCAATAGAAAGCAAGGGTGACGAATTTAAGGTTTCAGTAGTTTTAAGTGGGATACCAGTGAAGAAATCTACAAATTCTTGAGCAACTTCGTTTTTAGAACTTAAAAGGCCACGTGAAGTCTCTAGAGTGATATCATTATTATATTTTTTATTTCTATTCGTTTCACTATTGATAATTTTCCAAACCGTTTTTATTTTGTTATCGGCGGATTTTATCTTGTTACTAATGAATAAGGCTTTAGCTACTTTGCAAGCGTTAAAAAATTCCATAACTTGTATTTTTTCCCAATTCAATTCTAAGTAAACCGCAGTGAAACGTGTTACGCACCTCTGCCGCTGCACGTGTGTGTATGAAGAAGCGTACATCACGCACACAGGCGCAACAACCGTCAGTCGCCGCTCGTTTCGAAGTTACTCGATTTTGTAACAACGCTCTTAAGTATTTTGATATCTACAGGAAACACATGTAACATTTCACCATACTATGTAAACATTACAATGTAGTGAATGAATCGGAATAATCTGACATGTGTCATGTCGATGACATTTTCTCTTACTTTTCAATCAGTGACTCATTGGGTGGTTACATGCTTGTCGACCATATGGTAGCAGGTTTCGTCTCCTTACCATTTAAGAGAATTGGTAAATCGAAAACATGCTATATCTTATGTTGCCGAAACCCTTATGTAAAAAGAATATTTTCACCACGCTGCATGATCGAAATGCATTCAGTTTGCATTGAAATTAGAAAAATTCGGTAAATATCATCTTTTGGAAGTAACCTAACTTTAAAATTATACCCAGGAATGAAGGAGTAAGATAAAGTGAACGGTTAACTACTAATCACACGTTAATATAGTCTAGGAATGTTCCAACACATTAAAATCTTTAATGAACTCTTGGTTATTTCGTGATAAACTAATGAAGAGTCCGTTAGTAATCAAGCATCGACTGATATGTATGTAGTAAAAATACTCACTCATTCTTTTAATAAACAGCTAACACAGATGCAATTTATATAACGTTAAGTTTCATAAACACAGATAAATGTTTGCAGCCTCTCGCTGACAGCTCTCAATGTGAATGAACCGTACTCTAGTGATATCAATAGTACATTATCACCAGCGGTGCCAGTAGTATGGTTAGTTACAATAACTATAATAAAATTAGCTTCGCCCACGCCCAGGCGACGCGCCTAGGCTAGACTGAAAGGCAGGCACTCAACGCCATTTCGACAATTAATACGTCTATAAGTCAGGCAAGAATAATCAATATGCTTTTAGATGGCTAAACATTTGGCTAGGATGAAATTTCGGACGTTGGTAAACTGGCCGATTTGGGGTAGCGCCGCACGATTTGTATTGGTGTCGGGTTGTTACATGATTTGATATTAGAGTTTTTAGTTTTGACCGATTTTTTATGCTTTGATTTAGATTTGGAATTTGTATTTTTTTGATTTTTAGATTTAGTACGTTGCGTTGAAGTAGTAAGACTATGTGAAATTGGAATTGAATTTATAGATTCAGGATTTGGAGTTGAATTTGTAGGGTTAGAAGTTAGGATTGAATTTGTAGAAGTAGCATGATATGGTAGATCAGTTTGAGTGCAAACGTCACGATATTGTCTACGATAGATAGAGTGAATTTGTGTCGAAGCGTCGCACTTAATTTGAGAGGCAGAAACAATAGCCGTTTGTCCCCGATGGACTGGATTTAACGAGCTATCACTTATACCCCTGGAAGTTTGATTGCGTGATAAATTTGTTATACGAGCTGCAGATGGTCTAAATTGATCTGTGGGTCTTGAATTTGGGTTGCTGAGCAAAGGTCTAAAGCGGTTTCCGAGGAGTTGCTCATCTCTCCGGCCGCTTGTGAGTTTAAATTGTGAACACCGGCCGGGTTAGGAACATTCTGTTTAGAATAAACCGGACGTTGGTTGAGATTGTTAGAGCCAGTCTTCATTTGATTGTTATAAGCCCTTTTTCTACATTCAGAAATGTCATGTCCTGGGTTTTTACAATATCTACAAAATTTCTTCGGAGTTGAATTCGGAATGTTGGACTGTTGATAATTAGAATTTTTGGGTATGGGATTTCGCGGCTGTGATGCGTTTTTATGCAATTGTTGTCTAGCAGCATTCATGTTTCGGATTTTTTCCTCCTGAATCGCGAAGTTACCTGCGTCGCGTAAATGTTTAAACGAATGGACCCTTAACATAGTTCCTATGTCTGAGCTGAGCCCATTAACAAATACGTTTAGGGCGGCTTCTTCCGTATTTGCCTTACGTCCTTCTAGGGTTATATCTTGCACCTCGGTTGTTAATTTTTCTATTATTTTGCTGCGCAACAAATCTACCCTGAGATAGTAATCGGTTATGCTTTCGTTAGGCTTCTGGAACATGGATTGTAGTTCCAGGGATAAATGCGCTAGAGTCTTTGTTTGTGAAAATTTTTGGATAAGATATGTTTTTAGATCGGCCCATGACGGGAAGTCCTTGGCATGTAAATCAGACGCTCCAGGACCTAGAATTCTGTTCAGCGTAAATGTTAACAATATGCCTTGTTGTTGCACTGATGCAATTTGAAACACGGAGTCGCATGATCTAACAAATCGATAAACTTGTGTTGTTTGAGCCGTATCAAAAACCGGAATGAACTTGATTAGCGTATCTATGCTTACTGCTAAGTTATCCGAGACAGGCGTGAATTTGGTGTCTGTGTTAGACATTGTGATTGATTTAGCACTTAGTAAAGAATTAGAAATATCAAAGTAGAAGATTCGGTTATGTTAGGAGATCTTGATTTAGAAAAGATTTGGTAACAAGGAATTGAATAAGGAATTAGAAGGAATCAGAGCATAACAATTTGAGCCACTTACCACAGTAACACGATCAAGCGGATAGACATCTTCAGGTTCGGCAGGGAAGATCAAAACCCTTCAGGTACCGCACTGTTGTTGCTGCTTCACAACCTAACAGGTACGTTATCCCTGTCTGACTACCCTAGGCTATCCTACCGGCTGCGCCAAAATTGTTACGTGATGTAACTCAAAACGTTTTTAAAAATAAACTTTTATTTAATTGTCACAATATTTATAATTAATACTAAGATTTAGGAACTAGGTGAAATAGAATAAGAGTTTGAACAACGATGATGTTGGAAATAGAACTAACTTTACAATGAAAGGAACTGAGCTTATATACTAAGAATCCAATGGGATAAGTAAACATAATCAATGGTGATTAGTTAGTGAAAAAGATAACTAATATGGACTAATAACAAAGTCCATAACTAATTAATGAATGACATTACTAGTGTCTTATTTACAATATAATTATGTAATGGTTGTTTACAATACAATAAGGATACTTGATAAAGAATGTAGAGACTCGATACATATGTATAACTATAGAGGGCTAATATGTAACAGGGTTCTAGTCTGGAACTATTAACATAGATAAAAGGATCTAGGTAAACCACTTAAACAGTTTCCGATCCCGGGATACCAATTTGAAATGTTATTAGAAAAGCTTTAAACTCTGTGTCCTCATTTAGTAATAGGTTGTATAGTTTTAGTTTCAACACAAAAGCTTTTATATACTACCCAAGCTTATGTTCTAGTTCTTTCGTTTTAGTACAAGATTAACGAAACCTTTCAACCTGACTTATCGAGTGGCCTCACAACTCATATAGAACAATATATTTAGTGGAAAGTTATAGAAAAATGTATTAATAACATTATTAACATTCTTACATTTTTCCAATAACAAGTTGTTAAATTTAGAAAACGTGTTTTATAGCAAGAAAATTAATCATCAAATACAATGAAATACCAACGATACTTCGTCACTTATATTAATTGGTTATTTGTGACTGGAAATTAGAAGTTCTACTGAAGTTCATTCCATTAAGCACTTCAGGTTTTCTTGTTTCAACCTTGGACCTCTATTGTTTTCAAGAATAGAATTCTTGGAAGCAGTCATTTCACAGCGAACTTATCTTTAGAACCGTATCACCTCTTCAATTTTTTAAACAACATAATTCTACGTTAAGGGACCGCCAATTGCTGTAAGAACTTCCACATGACCAACGGCCACTTGGAACAGGTTTCATATCACCCACGATCGGCCTTGGGTATTATATTGACCTTCCGACCAATTACATAATTTGTGGACGACTGGCGATAAAACGTAGATTTTTATTACGCATTAGGAATGTTAATTTGGAGGTACGCGTTGATGAAATCATCGATTGTCTATCTATTTTGATATGCTAGAAGTTAGACACAAAGACTTCATCATTAAATGTTTCTCACGTAATACTAATCATAGCTAATGCAGTTTATCTACCAAATATCGCGGTGCATATCAACAACTTTTACTGCCGTGACGTCATTGCATTTATTAGGTCTGTTTATCTGTAACATAATCCGTGACCGCTTCCAAATGAGACTTCTTGATAGAATAAATATTTTTCATGCCACTTGTAAATTCACAAGAGTGTGCACTAGAAGTTTCAAAAGCCCTTACGATCTTGGAGAGCGGTTCGTGTTTATTTTACTTCCACAGATTCAATTGGAACATGCATCGTGTTTGTAATAATTGTTAAATAACTGGGTCAGTATTATGTTAAGGTTAATTAGTATCAAGGTCGCACAAATCATCTGAACGCTTATTGAGATCTCGCGGTAATCTCTCCACGGTTAGTTCCTTTGGAAAAGGGTCACTCGTTGGAAATTGTTTGATCATTCATATTCGCCGAATGGCACTTCTTTTGACTTGGCTTTAGGAGTTTTTCGTATAATTTACAATAACAACTCAGGGCTAAAATATTTCAGATGACTCAAAGATGTTAAAAGAGCCAAGTCGATATCTCCCTTCGCTTTTGGAGGGTGCGGTGTTATTCTCATTGGAATTAGTCATTTAGAGTAACACCATGATTCAACGGGTGAGCGTGGTTGTTTATATAACGCTCATCAGTTTCACTGAAGAATTTTCAAACCAATTAACGAGCTAGTTCATAAAGTCAAATAGGTAGTTGCCAAACCGTCTAATATAAAATTCTAATTTCAGGGAAGTAATTTTTGCACAACGTGCGATCGGAACGAACCATCACGGTTTGTCACGCAAGTCTGCCAGTTTAAACAGTTTAGGCAACATCGTTTATGTACAGTTGATTAAACGCCGATCGGTTACGAAACAGTTCCTAGAAAACGCCGAAATATAGTGCATGATGTGCGCCTCGTGTGGAATGTAAGCATTTATCATTACGTAGGTTCGTGAAACTATTTTTAGAATAGAATAGAATACTTTTGTTTATTTTTTTTTTATTTCGTTTTTTTTTTTTTATATGAGAGAAAACGAATATATGAAACGCTTCCTCACTAAGTACTAATCACTTTCTGAACCTCAGCATGATGCTGTTTTCCTTCATTTCTATGACATTGATATCATCTCAGAGGAATGCATTTTGTAAGTAACATAATCTAGCAATATAAAATCTTTATTTATAGGTCAACGATAGTTTACATGTAAACTGAATGGTTTACATACAATAAATGCTGCGTGGGTGGACATTCTTGAAGCTTCTTTCAAGTATTTTTAACGAAAAGCATTTTTTTTAATCAATAGATAGACCATACGTAAAATGTAGTGCCTCATTTTCAAAGCTAACTTGCTATTTTATTAAAGAATCTCCAATAAACTTTATTGGTGTTAAATACTTTAGTGTAAGTCTTCGATCAATAATGTACTAGATTCCCGGTAAGCGCTTCAAAAACGGCCCGAAATATAAGACCACAAACGTATTTGTGGTCTTATTTCAAATCAGTATGGTCCAATCATAGCCAACATTAAGACGTCAAAATACCGCAGTATGCGTTCAAAAACTGCGTAAATAACCACCGTAACACCAAGGTTTTGGAAGGAATATCTTTTTTTCGGTAATTTAATATCATTATGTGCTTTTTCATAATATTTAAACATATTAAGGACGCTGTTACATTTTCGATCAACTCATGTTTAGGTAACTAAAGTCGCTCAAAGCAAGGTCTCACAATAGCGCTCGGTTTTAAACCTCCTATAAATAATCTTGATCTTTGATATTATTTTTTAATTGTATTGAAATAGAATTTGGTAGATTACTTGGAACTTTGAAAACGCATTTGGTAATTGTTAATTATTAGTATCGTCGTCATGATAAGTAGGTTAGTATTTTCAACCGAGTCGAAAAAAAAGAAGGTGCTGTATTTGTATGTATCCGCGATTTTCCCAAAAGCTACTGATCCGATAACAATCGGATTTTCGTTGATAAATGCATATTGTGTTTTTAAGGAAGGTTTTACTGTAAAATGTGATTATAATATAATAATAATAATAAGTTTATTTATTTCTCTCACAATGGTTTTGTAGCACGTTTTGAACACTATAATATTCACATTGTGAGAGCTGGTGCCTGAAGTAGGTTTCAAAAAAACCTGTATTACAGGTCACCAGGATTGGAGATCTTCCGAAGTAGAAGATGGAACTCTTCAATAATATAGACAACAAATGACTCACGATAGCTGTGATCGTATGTTTATGTAGTGTTTTCGCCATTTCATAATATAATATCACGCTTGTTCGGGTTTAAGGGGCAAACAGATGTACACCCAATATGGGGTACCTACCAACCAAACTTAATGAAAAAGAACAACCGGTACCGACAGCGACTTCCGAAAAGAAAAATACGCTACCTACGTGAAATAACCATGTGAAATAAGTAGGTACTTAAAATGAAATAGGAATTTCAATTCCAAACCTCTCCGTCGAAAGCTTGACCTGACCCATCCATTTCCAAACCTAACCGCCGACAGCTTGACCTTACCCATCCATTTCCAAACCTCACCGCCGACAGCTTGACCTGACCCATCCATTTTCAAACCTCACCGCCGACAGCTTGACCTTACCCATCCATTTCCAAACCTCATCGCCGACAGCTTGACCTTATCCATCCATTTCCAAACCTCACCGCCGACAGCTTGACCTGACCCATCCATTTCCAAACCTCACCGCCGACAGCTTGACCTGACCCATCCATTTCCAAACCTCACCTCCGACAGCTTGACCTTACCCATCCATTTCCAAACCTCACCGCCGACAGCTTGACCTTTCCCATCCACTTCCGAACCTCACCGTCGTCAGCTTGACCTGACCCATCCATTTCCAAACCTCACCGCCGACAGCTTGACCATTCCCATCCACTTCCGAACCTCACCGTCGACAGCTTGACCTGACCCATCCATTTCCAAACCTCACCGCCGACAGCTTGACCTTACCCATCCACTTCCAAACCTCACCGTCGACAGCTTGGCCTGACCCATCCATTTCTGAACCTTGTCAACAAACTGCTTAACCCCACCCATCCAAATCCCGGTCGTACCCAACATAATTTCTAAATCACATTCTAATAATAAAGTATGAAACTCGTACAATACTTTTATCTCAGTCCTAAAAAGTATCAACTCCTTCCGGTCGTCGTCGGTCGTCGGTTGCCGTGGTAACCGTACACTAAAATCTTTTTCTATCACGTTTATCGTACGTATTTTTTGCGAGAGAGCGATACACCCGTCCTTCCACTAGCGCTGCTGAGCGCGGAATGATGAACCGGGAGCGAAAAATGGATGAAGAAATTGGCAAATGTTTTTATTATAGCTAATAATTGAATAAAAAATTTTATATAAACAAAAAAAATATATCTCAACATCTAAAGGACTATATGTACCGCAATTTATAATAATTTTGGAGATATAATATGCTGTAAATTTACCTATAATGGTACCTATTCGGACCCTACTTTTTTACATTTTCTGCGATTATTGTGATGGGAAAAACGAATTTGTGCGATTTTTTTGTATGACGTCATACAATTTTTCTGATGCCAATCTGGAGACGAATAAATTATCTTTAAATTAAGACCATGATATCTTCACATTTATGATTGCTTATACGTTAAAATGGTACCTGAAAACCACTGTTATTTGTAGAAAAATGTTTTAGCGTCCTTAAACTGTAAATATAATTAAATCAGCGAATATTATAATTGTTTGGCCAATGTTTGCTACAACGCACCAACTATTGTATCATGTTCTTGAACAGGGAACGCTAGTTCCGCAATAGAATAAGCACGACAATGTACACAAAATGCTTTTAACCGTATTGCTTAGAGTTTAAGTTTCATTTTAGAATGAATATTTTTGTACTGATGACTTTTTACTTTGGAGCGACATTTAAAATGTTTTGCTTCTAATCTTTCTCTGATGAAAGGGCTTAAATAAATATACTTTACAATGATAATTGAACGTTATGTTTAAGTGTTAAGGTTTATAATCATCTGAATTTGTTAATTCTATTGAACTTTTTTCTAAGATGTTATGTAGATGTTTACGTGTGTGCAAACGTGGCCACTTGAGCGACTTAGTTTTGTTCCTGATGCTTAATCTAGTACTATTATTGATCGAAGGTGTAAGTATTTAGTTCCGCGAAATAATGTAGTAAATTGATTTAAAGGAAATTAAAAATTTAATGATGATTAAGTTGTGAAGATAATCGCTGTAGCACGACAGTATGTCAAATATGTATTACTGCAATTCTGTAGCTTTTTGCACGATAAACTGTAGAATTCTAGACTTGTGTACGCTAAGACTGGTTTGAAGCTTGAGCTGCAAATATTTGAACAGCCTTGGCTCCACATGTTGGCCGGTTATAGCCAACAAACTATGTTCATCACTGAGAAACTGATTGCTTTGGTAGAACTTGTATGTCTGGGTCGAGCAATGGACGAACTTTCATAGAAGTTGGCCCGCATGGTCGCCAGTGTATGGCCAGCAGTAAATCCAGCTATTTTACAACATAGAAATCCACTCTAAGTGACAGACGGTGCGGTGTTTGAAAGTCTGCTTCTTGTAATTACAACTATACAACCTGCAGTATTATAGACGAGTAGTTTTTATGAGTTCCGACGGTGATCGATCGTAGTGAATTAATGGCGCCAATAAATCATTGTATTAGTAAATTGAAGTGATTTCTTGTAATGACTCATATCCGATTTTCAACTCGTGTAATGTACCCTAAGCTAGCAATAAAGCGGTTTGTCTACAGGTTATAGACGATGATAATTATTAACAACGACAGAAAGAAGATTTCTCCAAATGAAACGCTAAGCTAAACAAAATATGACAAGCTTGTATGACATGACATGTTCGCAAAGAATTCATTCGCTTTGAATTTAAGTAAGTCTAGTAAGATGATTGTACAGTCGCCATCAGATATATTGTAGCAGACAAGGTGACCAAATACTTCTGAACAATTTAAAATGTCAATAAGATCCATACACTACAAGTTACCATTAATATCTGAACATTCCTTACTTCATTAATATCTGAGCAGATGCTTGTCAATAATTTCTATACAAACAACTAACCAAAAATATCTGAACACTTACTTACTTACTCTTTATACCTAGAACAGTCATTTGGTGTTTAATAAAACCGAGTTCAAGTGAAAAATAAACTTTAGAAGAAAAATCAGTTTCTGAAGTTGGTGACAAAAAAATCTAGATGTAAAGAGTAAGTAAGTATAAAGTGTTCAGATATTTTTGGTTAGTTGTTTGTATAGAAATTATTGACAAGCATCTGCTCAGATATTAATCATCATCATCATCATTTCAGCCAAAAGACGTCCACTGCTGGACATAGGCCTCCCCCAGGCGTCGCCACATTGACCGGTCCCGTGCGTCTCTCATCCAGCGGGTTCCTGCAACCTTGACCAGGTCATCGGTCCACCTAGTGGGAGGCCTTCCAACGCAACGTCTTCCGGTTCGCGGTCGCCATTCTAGAACTTTTCGGCCCCATCGGCCATCCGTTCTGCGAGCAATGTGCCCTGCCCATTGCCACTTAAGTCTGGCGATTCTTCGGGCTACGTCGGTAACCTTGGTTCTCATGCGGATGTCCTCATTGCTGATTCGATCACGCAAGGAAACTCCGAGCATAGCCCTCTCCATTGCCCTTTTTTGTGACTTTGAGCGTTCTGATAAGGCCCATTGTGAGCGACCACGTTTCGGTCCCGTATGTAATCACTGGCAACACACACTGGTCATAGACTTTCGTCTTGAGACACTGGGGTATGTTGGACGAGAAGATACTGCGCAGCTTCCCGAACGCTGCCCAGCCGAGTCGGATTCAACGATTGACCTCTTTCTCGAAGTTGGATCTACCCAACTGGACCGTTTGTCCCAGGTAGACATAATCGTCCACAACTTCGAGCGTAGAGTCTCCGATCTTGATAGGAGTGGGTGTTACATGAACATTCAACATAACCTTGGTTTTGTCCATGTTCATTTTAAGACCCACTCTTTCGGAAGCTCTACTGATATTAATGAAGTAATGAATGTTCAGATATTAATGGTAACTTGTAGTGTATGGATCTTATTGACATTTTAAATTGTTCAGAAGTATTTGGTCACCTTGTCTGCTACAATATATCTGATGGCGACTGTACATGAAAACTCGAAAGGGGGACATCGTACCAATCTACGTGCCAAATGACAAGCGTCCAATTAAAGCTTCAGCTGGCGTCTAATGTACTTTTGATATGCTCCACACTCAACTAGAATTGCTACCCTCAAAATTCTAGTAAAAAACGAAATGATCTAGAAAATATGTAGAAACTAACAAACTGCAGTACTGGCAAACGACATTAAATAAACAGTGTTTTAAACGTAAGAAATATAAGTGGCTATTAATAAAAATGTCTGAACAATCACTGAACTTTACGATATCATCAATTTAAATCTTAAAACAACACGATGGCGTACCTACGTAATACTTGGAAATGTTTTCGCCAAAACACAGACAAAAGAATGTGACAAAAATGACGACGAAGCCAGAAAAAAAGTACTTAAGGAGGGGAAGCAATACAGGTGTGAATACAAAGCTGTAATGATGAACGAAGATGCGCTAGCGCCGCCGTTGCTAGACGCCACTGACATAGAGAGCGCCATAGGATAAAACGAACGCGTATCACTGCCAAGTTTTTTCAGCCGGCACGCAACTGGACGTGGGAAATGGACACACGTCACGGGGGGCGGTGCCCGTCTTGTATTTTTTTTTCTCGTATTTCAAATTTTGCACCGACTATCTTACACTGGTTCTCTGACGTCTGCTTCCGCCAATTTTACAAGATATCAGTACATCATCATTTTTATTATGACTGTTTGTTCATTGCATCAATTTTTCAAATATATTTTTAGTTTTACTGTATGTTTGAATTCGCATGAAACTCTAGTACGTATGTACTTATACGTATCCCAGACGCGGCAGTATTCCCAAAGCTGTTACGATTTCTCATTGGACTGTGTTCGAAGCTCGTGTTCAATTAGATTCTTTGATAAAAGGTACAGTGGCATGTAATATTATTAAGATGGCACACTTATGTCACATGCCAAAACTGAGAAGAGTATTAGCAAAGCTCTCAGACAAGCTCAAGATTTGCGAGTGCTCATTTACAAGTCATCACTGCAAGATATTAATAGATCGTCTTGACAGAGGCACTTGTTTCGGTACTAATTAATACTATAACAACAGGAACGCAAAAATGTTTTAATTAATTCATATCAAATTCAGGAAGAACCTAATATCGCTCCGTTGTTTGATTTATCTAGTTGTAAACGTGAATTGCGTCGTAAAAAGAATAACAAGGAAGGAACTACTTATAATACGAACTGTGCAAAAATTTGCTCGTGTGCCAAATAGGTCACTTGTCTGTCAAGAATTAGAAAAAATAGTTAACAGGTAAGCTTTCTCTAGGAATTCAGAAACGCTAACAATAAATTATTTCATGAAAATGGTATTGTGTAAGGGATACCTAAGGGAATCGTTCCAATTTGACGTTCCTTGTAACCTAATATGAAAAGATGGAAAAACTCCGAACAAGACGAGGGTGAGAAAATCATATAAAGAAACAGCATTTTTGTCTAACAAACAAAATATTTGCAATTGTTATTACATATAATCACGGTAACAAGCAATTAGCCTGATTTTATGATATTTATTGCATTGTGGTAAAAAACTATCTGACGGATCATTTAACATAACAACCAACGTCGTACGGTTACGCTGTCTGGGCGGTGTCTAGCTTGTGGTCGCTTTCTCACTTCAACGATCGTGAAAAGAAAGGTGTAAACTGCTAAAGCTTGGACAAGGTTGTTTCTATCTTCACAGTACTAACTACAATCTATTGTATTACCAAGCTATCATTCATGCTGGCCAGCTAAATTATCGCTTTGAGTTCATTGAACTTTTCGGAGAAAGTGGCCGCGGCTGACATGTCATTATTTGCTTTAGCGTTAGGTATGAAAATGACTGAGATTTCAAGTCGTATTTGTATTGCACCGCAAACACTTCATTTCGGACTTTAATTTCAGCCAATATTGAAATTTCTTGCTATAACGACATGCTAAACATTAAGGAAAACGCTTTGAAAATATATTTGGGGAAAAATACAAGGCTAAGGTCGGCAACTTGATAGAAGCCCTAAAAACTATTGTTAGCAAGCTGAAATCATATACGAACTTTGCTAACAACATAAGTCATTTCCTTGTTTTTTTGATAAAGCTTGTTAGTAAGCAGTTACGAGCTTTTATAGGCACGATAAAATCCGAATTTTCTGTTAACTGTGTTGTTAATTTGGTATTGAACTGTAAACAAGATACATATTGGGAAATTGTTATTATTAACTAAAAGAAATTAAGGTTCGAGTGATGAGCCGTGAACTGACATGTATGCTTTTATTTATGCATTTAAACTTTAAGGGAGCAAGCGCGCATAACTTCGATATAGCGGTTGTTCGAACACAACTGCCAAAGTTATACTTGGTATAAGCTATTTCTTGTTTATTTGTAGAGATTTTGCTTATTCTAAATTTATTCTCGAGTATAACTTTTATATCACGTTTATTTGTAAGGCTGTAAAGAGTTTACATCGTAAAACGAATTCAACGAATCGCTTTTTAAGGAATCTCTTCAGATAAAGACGAGCGCATTAAGGAAAAAGTCACAATTAATTTTAAAACGAAGATAGAGCTGTCGGTCCCGTTAACAATAGATAGATTAGTATTGAAATGAATGTAAGAGTTATTATGCGGAATCAATGAACAAATAATAGTCCATCTGATCAGATAATTGCACACAATTTCGATGATGTAACAATAGGATTGAACGTAATATTACTTACGGCAAATGTGTGTACAGTTCTCAAATGACGCCTAAACAAAGCCTTCTCCGCAAGTCTCTCATTACTTATACTCATTACTGGCTAGTGGAAGAAAGCAGACACCGGGCAGACTGCACACAATGGCTGAACCAGAACTGGGTTAATTGAAGACAACAGCGCCCATCGCCGCGGGCTGACGGCAAGATCCGATCTCTGTACGCCTCTAAATTAATACTGTAATAAACTATTCATTCGGAATTATGAAGAGAGCCGGTGAGTGTAATATCATTGAAAACTTGCCGTTGCAAATCAAGAGTGTACAGCCTTTAGCAGTAACAACTTCCAAGTCTTTCTAAAAAGAGAAAATTTAAGTCTATTGATTGAAAACAATTAACAGTAGCAAATCAAAAGTAAGTAATCAAACTGTCAGTTTTTCAAAGAAATGTATATCTAGTACTAATGTTTAATGCGCAGTCCTATTCATATTCTGTCTGGAAGTAAATCTCGAAAATAGGTCGAGTTACTTTCTCCGGTAACCGAAGCTGCGTAGGTAGGTATCTGCAGTGCGACACCAACCTTTTACATTGATTTCCGAGTCGTCTGGACTAGAAAACTGATTTGAAATGACACTCCTCTCATCATTTCCGATTTTCCAGAGAAACATGACACTACCTACTGTACTGTATTTTTTGGTTTTAACAACAGTTTCTTCTTCAGTTTCAAATTGTATCCATTCAAACGGCTGGAAGTGTCAATACAAGTTCAATTTTAATGCAAAGCATCACTTGCTGAACACGAGTGAAGGCGTGAACACAATAAGCTAACGTAATGTGAGGTAAACGGTATACCGCTTCCTGGCCAGTGGATACGAGAAGAATACTAAATGTGGCCTCAAACCATGGACTTTCGTGGTAACCAAAGCATAATACATTTTGTGGGAAACCTTGAATATGTGTATTAAGCCTACAATGCACCAGTAATTTGCATGATTGAGATTTATCTTTGCGCAATGTACTGTACTGCTTTGCCAGAATTGCAAATGAAGTTTCAAGTTGCTCCCATTCATTTCAAGGAAGGCGAACGGGAGACGGAGAGAAGTGTTACATTTCAAACTCGAAGACAAAAACCGGCACGTGTAGATTTTACTCGGCCAAATTGAATACTAGAACATTTGTCGACTGTCATTTTCATGCCCACACACAAATCTAGATCAAAGTTCAATGACTTTAAGAGTGAAATCCATTCATCATTATTAACTAGTAGTAGAGCAGTAGAGCTGACAATGACAGACAAGTAATAGACATTGATGACGTCACGCATACGAAAGCCAATAAGGGCAAGTGTTTTTATTTTTTATATGAATACGACGTCCAAGTGTTATAGTGAACTATACAAAAGTTCATTCATAGCGATAATGAGGGCGTGAGCAGCAGGAAGGCACTGCGGCCAACCGTTCCGGGAAGCGGCGGCAGACGATGCGCAGACGCCGATGACGTCATCGAGTGATCAGCCAATTGGGGCAACGGGCCTATCAGCCTTAGTTAACTTCATTCGTTATTTAAAAGACGTTTACTATAACAAAATGTTACGCTTCATTCATTATCGTTTGAATATGATAAATTTTGAGACGCGTGTGGCAGTTAAGGATTTATGGAGCATTGAAATAAACACTGCAAATGCGCGACGTGATGTCTTTGTTAAGTCGGAAAATACATTTTAAAGCTGTGCACTTACAAAGAGGAGGCAATAAAGCAAACCAGCATATATACCAACTCGAGGAAAATTTCGCGTGGCTTGAAATGCTAATGTACTACCGACTAGTGTACCTACAAACAAATCGTCAACAAAGAAAACAATGCGTTTGGCAAACCCTGTGCTATTCCACAATCAAGCCTCAAGCATGTTTTATAAAACTGAAAGTCAGTTGACAAAATAAGCATCGTTTATTCAGAATAATTAACGAGGAAAACGTTGATGTCTATATTTAACAAAAAAAGGAATGCTAGGGAATGTAAATTACGTATAAAAAGCTGCCTAGAACAAAATGCCACAGTCCATACCAGCGTTACAAGCGAATATAAAGCTGTTGGCCTTGACAGAAAAAAACCTTAAGCCCATTCCATAACACGGCTATAGCATGCCATTGAAACAAGGGACGCCAAGGCCGTGGAGTCAATGTACAGCACAGGACGCCACCTGTCTCCGGTAACCAATACAAATATACACAGTAATTATGGCGAAGACACGCCACGACATGTGAAACAACCTCAAACGGCTTTTCAACTGTTTGAACTCGTTGATAATTCATACCGCGAAGACTTGAATGGCGAGGTGTATTAAGATTCAACATGTTCACTTTCCGAAGTCCCACTGCAGCGTACAATGAATGATATCTGATGGATCAATAGTGGCCATTTGTGGCAACAAAATATGAAGAGAGGACTTAAGGAGTCTCTATTGAAAAAAAGCCAGATGTAAACCAGTGGGTATGGGTACACGCGCTTAACCCACGCTGTTGACGTTTGATCATCCTATTTAAAAGCACGAGACAGCGTTCGTATTGAAAATAGAATCGAAAAATGTATTTTCGTTGCACCCATCGACACTGAGAATGAGCTATGGAACGATAAACTTTATCTCTGGACATCATAATTATGCGAATGAATGCAGATTAATCAAATCACTCTATTCACTGAACAGATAAACTGAATCATATTCCTCGTGCATTCATTAATTAAAATATGCAGATCAATATGAGTTCCAGGATTCCATTAGTGGGTATAAAATAAATTGAAAACGCAGCTAGCAACACATACATAAAGTTAGTCATGGTATGAGTCGCAGTCGCAGCAGAGATGTGATTTACAACAATATTTCTGTAGGCGTAGCGAGCGAATTGTATCTGTTTCCAGAAATGGAAGCTGACTGTTCCAGAACTTTCTTTGTTAGCTTTAAGTAAGGAGGTCGACGCACCGGGACTAAATATGAGACTAAAGTACGTGCGTACAGTTCTAAGATCTAACTAGGCGAGTTTAGCACGGTGCCTTTGTAATCTTAGTAGTGTTGCAAACAAAACATTAATATTAAGCGGCCTTTTGTGCTACACCAAGATACGGATCTAAGCATTTTCGTGGGTGGGCTTCATGTTTTAAATATTGTAATTATAAAGAGTGGTGTTACGTTTGCTTTGGTTTGCTTAGAGTGCTACATGAACACGTCGGGCACTCGTCTATGTAAATGTTAACATTTTGAATTAAAGTTTCCATTCTATTTTAAAAGCTTTTTTACATTCTACACTTCGTGACACCAAAGAAAGATTCAGAATGTGATTAGAAGTCAAGACTCAGAAAGTTAGAATCTAGTTTTGTTCATTCAACCCTTTGTTAACGGAGCATACCAAAATAGCACAAGTTTTATTCTTGTTTGATTTCACAATGATATCAGCGCTAGATGACGCGCCAACCGCAGAATACTTCAAAACTGTTATCTCTTGGAGAGTTACGTAACGACATTTTCTTTAAATTCGCACTGTTTATACGGACACGGACTGGCACCCGTCCAATGGTTCTTTTTAATCGGTTTAATTCATTGAGCCACTGCTTTATTGCCGAATGAGTGCGAATAGACAGGGACGACCTCCCCAAGGTCATTGGATAGTGACAGAAACAGGTTCGTGATAACTCGTTTCGCTGTCATATAGAGACCACTTTCTTGAAAATTCTTTCGTCGTGCTCGTAAAAAAGACTCGATAGCTGAACTAGAAGCGAGAATTATTAAAGTATCAGTTACTTACCCTCCTTAAATTGTAAATGTTCAAAGAGAGATTGGAGACTTTGACTTTTGAAAGCTCTCAATGATGCAGTTTTATTAACACATTAACGCCAAATATGGTCTCAAATGATTAGTCCGTTCCTAATGCATATAAAAACAATATTCATATCTACAACAAAGGAAGTACTTTTAGATTATCTTAATATTCTTAGAAATTAAGTCAAGACTTCCAGCTAACAATCTTAATTTGCACATTTTGCATTTAAATGTAAAAGCTTGCAATAATGCACAAGTTACAGTCAAAACGAAATGCGATTAAAGGCATATAAAGGTGCAAATCGGGAGGTATCTGAGCTATCACTATAAACATGGCGCATTATGGTTGAAGCAACCCAGAACGTTTGATAGTTAGCGCGAGACCAGTTTCTTTCAGCGAATTGGAGTACCTAATAGGCTGAGAAAATGTAGAAAGTTTGTATTCGCAAATGATCTGCCCTGCAAGATCTGTTTCGAAGACTGAAACAGAGAACTAAAACGAAAATAATAGAAACATTTATGTGTTTCTAATGACACAACGGGATATGTAAATGAGCAGAATGGACAAATTTCTATCAATCTTTCACGCTAGACTAGACAAAGAACCGCTTAAATCCAATTTCAGTTACTGAATACTGACACAAACAACCCTTTACTAAACCCAATACCTTACTCAAACTAGTATTTCGAGACTGAGTTGATATTTTGACAAAGAATATTAAAACGGTTAGGTACATGGGCTCTCAAAGAAGTTCAAAATTATATTGGAAGCCCGTTTTCATGGGCCAGTACTTTGACAAACATTAAAAAGTGAGAGGGGGGGACATCTTAACGGTTAAACCTGTGAAAAACACATCTACAGTTGATAACAAAAAAGCTTTTAAGCTCTAGCATAAGCTGAAACAGACTTTTAATATTGCAGCTAACGAAATAAGCTTCATTCTCGGCTTGTGAGCATCAACATCTCCGCTGCATGCTTGTACAGAATTATTCTCATTTACTCGAGTGTCGACGTAAATATGGTAACAATAAACTTCCATAAAAAACGAGAGGGCATAATTTCTCTGTTTATGTTTATCAGGAAGATGTAAAATCATGAGTAAGCGGTAAAAGTATTAATTGCAGGTATTTTGGGTTTGAAATCAAGCACTGCCGTCTATTCTATTTTTAACCGACTTCAAAAAAAGGAGGAGGTTATCAATTCGACTGTATATTTTTTTTTTTTTTTTTTTTTTTTTTTTTTATGTTTGTTCACTCATAACTTGCGACTGGGTGAACTGATTTTCATGATTCTTTTTTCATTTGAAAGCTGGTGCTTCCCGTGTGGTCCCATTGTCACCATTTCAATATCTGATGATGGGATCTTGTAGAAATCGGGGGAACTCTTCAATAAATAACAGCAGATTAACCGCGATTGTTGCTATAGCATATCAGCTAAGCATTGTTTACGCCATCACACAACATAATATCACGCCTGTACTCACTACAAAGGTTATAAAAACTAGTTGGTGAACATCTGATGAAGAACTTCGGAGATAGACAACGGAACTCCTCATTATATGATAGCAAATGGACTGGGATTGCTGAAATCTCATGTCTGTCTATTGTTTACACCAGTTCATAACATAACATCACGCCGGTACGTTGTGAAGGGGTAAGCACATGTGAACCACTAAAAAGTGAAAAATAAAAACTTTTTTACAAAAAATAAAACCGACTTCGACAAAAATAAAACACAAAAAAGTGAAAAATAAAAATCAGCTTCTGAAGTCGGTGGCAAAAACATGAAATCAAACAAACAAAGTCACCGACTTCAGAAGCTGATTTTTATTTTTCACTTTTTTGTGTTTTATTTTTGTCGAAGTCGGTTTTATTTTTTGTAAAAAAGTTTTTCTTACTGTCGTATTTCAGCAATCATCTCCCTAGTTTTCCCCCACCGTCTAGGCGTTACATGGAGCTATCCGACCTCCACGATCCAGTTACTGCCCCTTGGCAGGATTGCTCGTTATATTTTCGGGCTAAGTGCGATCATTAAAATACAGGTTACGGGAGCAGAACCGACGCAGTCCTTAGGTAAACTATAAAACATCATTATTCTTCTGCCACAATTTGCTTAGTGCAGCATGTCTTTTTCTTCCATACTTAAATTTTCTCACGGCATTTTCCTCATTTCTTCGCAACACGTGCATGAACTTTTCAGTCACCGGTGCGGCGGTATTTTATTAGACTTTTTTTATCCATTCGCGTAACACCACACATTTCCCTTGGCATTCTCATTTCAGCCACATGCAAATGCCTTTTATTCATACATTTTGTGGTCCAACATTCTGTCTGATCCTGGATCCATGCAAGACAGCAGGTCTAACTCATGCTATAAAAACAGTGATGGAAAATATTTAGCTAGTGCTTTTCAAATAAAATAACGAAAACACTAACTATTGTTGAGTCCAAAACCAATATTTCCCCAATTACCTATATTTATCTTTAAACTGCGCAGTTGTCTAACATTATTTTAACGGCGCACGCGCAGCCCTCAGCGCGGACAAGGTTGCGAATGCGCCTAATTAAACACGATTCCGTCGAAAAAATCAAACATCACACAAGAGATTTTTACGCAGATAATACACATGTTCATACTTGTGTATAAAGCGAAACAACAAATAATGGCATTACGGTCGATATCTATACATCTATACATATAATAAAACAGTAAAAAAACTGTGTCTGTACATTGAATATATTAAAAAAAAAAAAATTGATGGGGTTTTAGAAACAGTAATAGAGCGGAACTACTCGATGGATTTGAATGATTTCTTTTTAGTTGCATAGGTATTAAGTCTGGGCAACATAGGCTATAATTTATCTTGGAAACTTGAACACCTGATGCAGAACCGCAACACATCATCCACGTGAACGAAGTCGGGGGCATCAGCTAGTTATCTTATGACGTATAGAACGTTTGTTATTTATGCTATTCAACGCTTAAAGTAATAAATCAAATCGTTGGCGATGAAATCTTGCACTACACTACACTGTGTATGTGACAGTAGAAAGACAAACTACTATTCAACTGGATTGATAGTAAGAGCAAAACGGCTACTGGTAAGATATTCTCTTCGTCACTCAACTGTGTCGAAACAAATTAATAGTTTCGAACCTAGAACACGAGTTTAGCAGCACGTAAAGGCTAATTTGGAAATGCTATTCAAACATTGATTGCCTCACAAAGTTCGGAATCTAAGTAAATATTCACAAAACCGCGATTACTTATAATGTAAACTTTTTTTCATTTGTACTAAGTACCGAATTAAAAGCATGTACACATACATCAATGTTATCTGAAATGGTAAACAGTTTGGGGAGACGGGACTTTTTATTACGAATAAGATTATTTTAATTATGTCGCTTGAAATCCAAATTCAAGTTTAGCGGAAAAATGAGGAAATAAGGCGTCAAAACCTAATAATAGTTAAGAGCGTATGCTACCTCAGATTCATCATTTCAGCCAAACGACGTCCACTGCTGGACATAGGCCTCAGATTAGCAACTCTATTTGTCGTGGTTCAAACTTCGCTTGAAATAGGTACTGTTAGAATGTTCTAATCAGCTTGCACTACAAAGCGGTTGTTACGTCTTTCGCTGCGGCCGAATAGTGCGAAATTAGTGGTATTTTGCGATTTACAAAAAAACTATTGATTGGACTAAAAAAGTAAAACACTATGATTTTAGTATGTTGCTTGTAGAATTATTTGGCAAAAAAATTAGAACGATGACATGTATGGTTTTTACTCGTTATAAGAAATTTTTAGAGGTATCTTCGCGATTTTTTTATATCGAGCAAAGTTAGTTGTAGGTATTATGATTTCACAACACTATGTCACTAGCATATCCTGAAGAATATCATATTTTTTTTTCTGATTTTGATTACCTACTGCAGTGAATCATATACTTTTACGCATTAGAAAACTTGCGTTTGAGGTAGTATATGTATGCTCTTAAGCAGATGTGACATAGGAGCTAGTGTTTAACTAACAATTAAAGTAATAAATTTTCTATATCTAGCGTTAATGACGAAACGATAAGTAATCTAAGCTACGCAGTTGCGCCGAATGACTCACAATAGCTAGTAGGCAGTTAACCGAAGATCGATCTTACGATAACCGTAGTTAAATTGGTATTATTTACAACTACAATTACATTTTTGAGTTTTTGACATTGCATAACATTTAGACGAAACCAAAACTCTACAAAGAGAAAGTTTCAGTCTTGGTTAATAATTATGGGATATAAAATCGAAAGTATAACAAATTGCTTAATGGTTTCAAACTTTGGTTTCTGCAATCAATCACTTCAGTGGTGGCTCAATCAATCTTTTCTTCAGATAATGGACAGCTGTGTTCCGTTTTTGTGCGTTTTAGACCTACTCAACACGTTGCGCTTGCGACAATATAACCAATTACAAGACTTACAAGCAAAGATCAAACTGTTTGCAATGCAAATTTTGCAAGTACTTATGGAGCGCTAAGTCAATGCACTCAACATTACAATCATTACTTACACGATACAATAAAAAAACACCTTTTGAAGCTATAAACTCCATTGTATGATTTAAAATTCCACCTAAAATCATCTTAACACGCCAATTTAAATTCAGAAAAATACTCAGAATCGCAAGAGTCGTCCGTCCGCATTTAAACTCATTTTAGAAACTCTAAAATCAAATCCAATTTCATGGAAGCGAGGCTCACTTTATTTTTGGAATTCACTTATATTCAGTGCAATTGAACCAAGTGATTCGCATCTTCGCAGCTTCAAGCTTCGTCTGTATTTCATTTCGCGAGTACGTTGCATCCTAAACCAGTCAAGCAGTTGGACCGCCCAGCACTAAATCATCTATGGGCATATGGCGAGAGTCTGCGTCAAGTTATTTATTGCATTTCTCAGCAGACTCGCAGAGTCGCGAATTTAATATAACTGTGATCAAACGCATTTACGACAACACTAAAACGCTAAGTGCGTTTCCTTTAGCTTGTTTAGTTGTAAATTTTGAACGGCGTTCAAAAAGGTTCACAAGCGAAGTAAGGTTCAAAGAAAACCGACCATAGATAGAAAAAGAAACAAATAAGTACATCTTTATTGTATCTATCACTGACGCTTCGCTAAGGTGCAATATTTTTAGATTGCATAAATATAACCTAATAGTAGCCAGCGGCTTTTGAGTCTAGACAAACCAGGAATCAATCTTTACGATCTGAAGCCTAATACTGAAATTATAATATATCGAATTGTATAGACTAGGGTGCTTTTGTGCGAGTCGCAATTAATGGTCATTATACATAATATTTGTTCAATGAGCAATTGTTATAATTAAATCAAAAAAAATGTAATTTTAAATGGGTTATATTTAAATGCACATCCGTTTAATTTTTCAGCACACTAGGTAACTCCACTAATTAACTGAATGCATACCAGAAAAATGAATGCTGTGCAAAAAAACCAATTGATTAACTAAACATGTCCTACAAAAAAGTCTAAAAAATCACACAAAACGAGATGACCTTTTTTATCGAATTCACACCAAAAATGTAGTTAGTACATCGGATATATGATTTGTAAAACAAAAATACTAATTGCTTATCAAAAATACTAACTTGCACTCTAAATTGTACAATCTTACTACGGAATTTCTAAAACTGATATCTAATACGACCGTCTCGCGACAGTGTCCTTTATGGGCGGCATGGGCACCGGGCCGTAGGCCGACGAAGGAGGCCGGCGGAGGCCCGGCACTTCGGGGACAGAAGATATTAGTGTTATTTAATATGCGAGCGAAGCGAGCGCGCGTCATGGAGTAAATCAGGTGTAGGTTTTCCTTAAAAAAGTTTTAAAATGTTTGTTAGACTAAATAATTATTAGATATACTATTTTGATAATAGTTTTCGTTCAGTAAAAGAGTTCTGCAAATGCCATTAAAAAGGATACTAAAGGAGAATGCCCGCGTACAGTACTCTTGATAAAAGACTTGTGTATCAAAACCTAAAACGGCATTAATTATCTAAAATAAAAATACATTTTTTAAATAAGTATTAACGATTATTTACAATGGCATAGTTTTTCAAACAATAAATGAGTACTTTTATATTTCCGACGTCATAGTACGCCATTTTTTACTATCACCTGACAATACTAGGGATTATGTTACTCGTAGTGCGGGTACATTAACATTTATTGTGCGTTTGTCATATTTTTACAATACATTACGACGGTATGTTATTTTTGCTGGTTTTGTTACATTGTGTGTGCTTCGAGTCGAAGCTTTAAGTTACTCCGTTAATGCTGCCAACCCATTGACAATAAACACACTTCTAACGCCGCTGCACCGTGTGTGTTGTTTATAACTAAATACAGGACTTTTTGTGTTGTGATCATGGCGAATGCAACTGTGGTACGATGTCTCAACTGCTCTTTGAGATTAACGCAACTTATGCACAGACGTATGTTGTCGGAGATTCCGAATAACATCATGAACATTTTACGAGTCTGGATCTCACCAACACCGGTAAGAGTAAACATTGTCTTTTAATGTAGAATGGTGTTTTTTATTTAGGAACTGTACTTTTATGTTTATGTACCAAATAACAAGTAAAATCCATGTGTGTGTTAGTTTCTCACCTCACCAGTTGAGTTACCGGATTTTAATATAACTTATATAGGTAGGAACCTCATACTGATGTGTTGTTAATAACCAACTTAATAACTAAGATGGTTTATCTTAATCAGTGTGTATTCGCGGATATTAATTGTATGTAGTAGTAGGTACCTATCATTTAAGATTAGTTGTACAGAAATATAATTGTTTAAATATGTTTTTTTTCAGCTGTCAACCGAAGGCACATTGTGTCAGGAGTGTGTTACACTGTTGCAAAATACACTCACATCCCAGGGACAGTTGACACCTGCAGTAGGACAAACGGCCGTCTGCTACGGCTGTGGGGTTTCCGTACTGAGATCAAGAACTCACCGAGTGCCATTAGACTGCCCACAAATAATTAATTATTACTGCGAGGGGTACTATCTCATCAGGTAATATTATATAATATTTTTTTATACACATACGATTTAGGACGTTATTTTTTCACGTTATTCTGATTATATATGTTATTTTGATTACGTTATATTTTCTAGCCTATCAGCTACGAATTCCCTTGCGTACCACACTAGTCCACACTGTTTACTGTTATCTTACTAGTGATTGTATATATATAGGCTGGTCAAATTATAAACAAGTCATTGTATTGATCTACAGGTGTCACGTCTGGAAAGCGTTTGCCGAACATGCTGGATAACTGCAACCAGACAAACTCACGATGCTGACTGAGTGGAAGATTCTGCTACCCAAAATCGATCTCAGATACATATTGAACAAGATTTTAACATTCCAAAGCCACCCCTCCTGCCAGAGCCCTGGTCGATCAGTATTATGGATTGTTAATAAGGTTATTCAAGAACATATTATAAACGTGTTGCTGCCACACCAAACGCAACAATAATGAGCGTCTATTGGTATCATCAATAGTTAAAGGATTATTGATACAGCGCGGCGCCACAAAATATAATTATGTTCCTTAGAGTGCCCGGATCTGCAATATCCATTTGAATAACAACTTTTGGGACGGAGAAGAACTGAAGGTTGCTGTGTGCATTTAATGTGCATAGTATGGCACCTATTTAAGCTGGGGACGTTATAATAACAATGTTAGTGTTCCAGCTCCATTTTTAGATACACTATTTTTTGATGAATAAAATAAATAAAGTCCAGAAATAATCATTCTTTCATTTATTGTATTTAGTTTGTGTGTTTTCCCTTTCCACCCTACTTACAAAGACAATTTCATGATTTCCACTACCTTAAGATTTGAATAGTATCTACTGAGCGATTGATTATCTTAGTAATGATTTCTTCCATGCTTTGCAATTTCATGAAACACGAGAATATGATTTTAAAATGCTCAAAATCTAAATCAGTTAGACTTGGTGAGTTAGTCACAGGTGGTCACCAGACACGGGCCACCTGAAATAGCTAAACCGTAACAGATTTTACAAAAATATGCTTTAAAGACACAAAGCTCACTCGTAATCCCATTCAGACCCTTTCAAATAGTTTTTTCAACTAATTTTTGGTTGAGCATAACCTAAAAATAGTCATTTCATTTTTGTAAATATCTCGAAAATGCCATTGTCTATTGTGTTCAATCTTCTGAGGTAGTATTTAGACATGCCAACCAGTATTTTAAAGATAATTTGATGAAGACACAACAATGTTGAATTGAGTACATTTGCCCATAGTGCCGCTGGCATTCTCCTTTGATTTCTTTAGTGTGCATAATTTGTGTGCAAGTCAGTATTTTTGGTGTACCTAACTTTAAAATATTTTGTTCGAAAAAAGGGAATATACAGATAACGGTTTAAATACATGCCATTTTAAATTGCGTACCTCAACAAGTTAACACGTTCAGTGCCACCGACTCGCCCGGAGAGTCCACGTAAATTTTATTCCAGCGCCGTAGACTCGCCCGGCGAGTTCAATGTGTTTGCTATTTTTTTCCCAAATGCATGCACGTATTTTCTGCTTAAAATAATACTGAAGACTAAATATACCCTAATCTAAAGAATTACGTGGTGGGCGGGTGTGCAGACCCAGTTTATAATCGAAAGAAAATAAACTATTCTGCAATGCCTTGAACTCGCTAGGCGAGTTCACTGACATAGATTCTCAAACTTTTATTAATGAAATATCGTAGTGAAATATAGTAGATACTTTTATTTTCATTTTACCAAAAGTCACATTCACTCTTGAAACAACGGCGGATTGTGTTCTACACCTTGTAGGGGCTCGAATTTGGTGTTATTATGCAAAGGTATTGGGTACTTCTAAGTTTTTGAGCGTGTCCTTGTGTATTATTGTTAAATAAACGGTGCAGAAAATACAAACTCAACTCAAACTGTATTGTTTGTTTTTTAACTATGTTCTTAAAAAGCCCGTATCAAAATATTTCCGGGTAAAATTGATTTTTATTCAGTCGAATTGAAAACCTCCTCCTGTTTATAAAAACAATATTAGATATTCAAAGTATAACCTCAACAATAACCACTATTTATAAGATTGACAGCCACTGCATAAATTACGAAACAAACTTACCCTTTCTTTTATCTATAGTGTTTCTTGCCATTTTTATATGTTAAATTACACCGTATACTAGTTAAACACTTTTTAATTGCGTTAAACACGTAACATACACGTCACGGCCACAAAAATAACAAAACATTGTTTTTACCCTAACGCAATGCCACTGAACTCGCGTGGCGAGTCGATTCAATTCGTGTTGCAGCGCCGGCGACTCGCCTAGCGAGTCCAACGTAAAATGTAGGCGGCATCCGAGAAAACATCGTGAAAATCGTAGTGGTAATGAACGTGTTAAATAAATTAGATATCAAAGCTTACTACAGACAGCCCAAAGACAGTTAAAAATGTAGTTCGTTCGGTCAGTGTGTACTCAGCTGAGCGCTCAGTTTGGCAGATGACAACTTAACGGATTGATATACATGTGACAAGTGACAGATGTCAGTGTTGCCAGGTCAGTCAAAATAAATCAGTGTCCACATTATTCTTACGTAGGTACATCTTATTTAATTATAACTGAATGAATAATAAAACGTTAAGTCATCATGATGTTACTTTTGTTTGGCTACTTTTTATTTGTAATCATCTTATCTAGAACAATTGAATGCTTTAAACTTCAAAATTATGCCAAAAGCGTGACCCACTCAAAATTAAATACATCTTCCAGACTTTCTTACTAGGTACGTGTTCTCACGTGATACAAAATAGAAAACTACATCAATAAAAATGTTCATAATTAAAAAGAAAGTTTTAATAGACTGCAGCAAGATATAAACTCTAGTTAAACATGATTGAAAGCTGATCATAACTGAATCATACGTGTTAATTTTATGTCCATTGAGAATATGAGAGGGAAAGAGAAGATAATGTTCGAGATGGAACAAAAACTACTACGCAGAACTGAAAGGGTTTTTTAATCAGTGTTGTTAATGATCGAGCGTACGCCGGCAGTGCGCCCACTGACCTCAACGCGGACGAGATAAAGGCTATTTTAAGCGTCGCGATAATATCAGCATACGTCGAATGTTTTAACAGATACGACATTGGAGGAACGCCGGAAGCCTATAAGCAGGACCTCTTATACTAACGTACTTGATTAACTTCCGTTACTTACATATTTGACAATTCAACTTTTTCGATCAACGATTCAAGTCTACGCTCTGTTTCCTCAATTAAGGCATTTGTGTGCGCAGGAAACAGAAAAAAAAAACAACACATTTCGTACAAAACATACGTTACAATCCGTAGAACGTATTTAATATTAATATTCTTGGCAAAATTCCCAAAAGAATAGAATACTCGGAACTCGGAAATGTATGAAGTTGTACTCGTAAGTCGTTGGGTGTTATTAACATTCATAACATGACATAATGTGAAAACATTATACCACCATTAAAATCAAAAAGCAATGCATTCAATATCATTTTGTAAATCGAAAACGGTGACATAAAATTCGAGATGAACGCGGCAGTTAAATCAGCATGTGAATGTCTATAGTCAGAGGTAACGGCAATCGCCTTCTGAATTGATGGACTATACTTTATACCCAAGTGGGAGTTAAGATCCATTTTGCATATTTGTTTTCAATCGTGAAATGTTTGTTTTGCTTAATTACACCAACGAATTGAATCGTTTGAAAGTAACGGGTATGTGTATGGTAATCCTGAGTCATAAGTCTATTACAGAGATCGCCTTAATGTAAGAGAATTGTTTACATTCTGTGTGCGTAGAACGGAATGACGTATTTACGACAAGCATTTTATCTCATAAAGATCCAATAAATGAATGTCTTACTAAAGGCTCCGCTTCCAGCCATCGATTCCCATCTTGACCTAACTAAAGGAATTCGCCTCAAAACGGGGACACGATTATATCGACATTTCTCGTCAACCTCAAGAGATATAATCATGGTTGCTTTCATGAATATAAAATGTTCTCAGTCGTTATAAAATTATACAGCACACTGCAGTAAATGAAAATTACGAGGAGCAATACATCAGTCTGTTCAGCACTTATTGGGACAATGCTCTTTAAACAGCTAGTTTATTTATGAAACAGTGCTCGATTGACTGGGAGGCCTCGACCTCAGAGACCGCTTTCATGTCCACTAAAAGGATTACCCGTCAGACGGCATCGAGAAACAGTCTGCGGAATTGGGCTAATCCGGGCTACAGTGTCGGCGCTACCTCGGGCGGTTGCCCCACGCACACCTGATTGAAAGACCATAAACTTTGGTACAAGAGCATAAAGCATAATGTACAAAAGCATGTTATATTAAGTGTCAAATCAATAACTCCTCCACGCGACAGCAGCAGAAAGTTAGGAAGAGATCAGGTGGCGAGCGAAAAGAGACTTAAACTGAACGTGATAGGATCACGATTCGAATTACACGATTTTCGCGAGACAAGACGGTGAAAGCCCGTCTGCCCTTGCGATCTCTAGCTTCACAAGAACATAATTGCACACGTTCAGTAAAACGATTCAATGAATCAGTGACATTAAAAGTCAACGAGAACTTAATCAATGTTATTTCAAAGAGAATCTTGTAAATTAAGAGTTATCGCATGATAGAACCTGATACTCTTGAAATTGACATTATTAATGTAGTAAAAAAAACATGAACATGAGAACTGTTTGATAAGAGGTATTTCAGCGATTTTACATAGGATATAATAATTAGCGACGACGGATGCAATTACCCACCGCAGTAGCGGCATTCCGAATGCGCGTCATCTTGCGCTCGCAGAATAGTCAACTTTATTCTTATTAGAAAGTGGCAAATATGGACAAGGAGGGAGGGGGGAGGGGTCAGCGACCGAAAATGCTCATAAGCCTATCCTTTATTATAGGAACATACTGATTAGAACTGTAAATGTTACAGCATCAAAACATAAATCGCAGCTCAAATCTAGGCTACTTCCGATGAGGAACAAATTAACTTGATCATCCAACAAAAAGTGTACTTGAATCAAGCAATTTTAGATCTGAAGTAAATTGGCAAAGAACAGTGGCGATAACATAGCTGATGGAATTAATAAGCGTCTACTTAAGACACCGTGATAGATACCGACGAAATAATTTACTACAAGCTTAAGGCCTATCAAACGATGGAAAAAAAATCATCATAATTATGAGCTCAATTGACTAGATTACAGGTGAAAATAAATAATCATAGCTTAATTTATTAAATAAATTAAGCACGGCTACCCATCGTGATATTCAATTCGATGTACACACACAATAAAGTCCAAAGTAAAGAGGCAGAATCGGAATCCAGAGTCACAAGAAAATGCCGTCGTATAGGCAAACAATCAAAAGGTTTATTACATGCCAATATTAAAAGCATAGCTAAGTCAAAAGTTGTAAAGTCAAGTCAGATAGAAAAAATTTTTTTCTATCTGACTTGACTTTACAACTTTTGACTTAGCTATGCTTTTAATATTGGCATGTAATAAACCTTTGTAAGTTAAAAGACATTTCAATTGTCAGCTGTACTGAACTGGCAGCTTGTCATATTATAGTCTGCACGAGCATCTCATTATATTATTTTCCATCGATTCTCCGTGATTTTCTAATTCATCGACTAGTTCTGCTTATGAACTCTGATATTTACTGTTCCCTGTGTGACTTGCCTAAGGATTTTGATTGTTTGCCTATACGACGGCATTTTCTTGTGACTCTGGATTCCGATTCTGCCTCTTTACTTTGGACTTTATTGTGTGTGTACATCGAATTGAATATCACGATGGTTAGCCGTGTAAGGCCTACAAGCATTATACAACGTGTTTGCCATGCGTGCTGGTTACGCACAAGAAGAGAAGTCCTACGTATGAATAGTCTAGATGAAAGTAGTCCTCAGCTGGGTCCCCTACGTTTCTTCGAAACACTATTCTTCGAAAATTGTTTCACCGAACACTATTCACAGAAGCCTTCATACTGCGACGTTTTGTTTGGTCTACGCCTTTTTTGTTCGATGTTACTTTACACCGACCACCTTACATCAACTTTTGTTTCACCAACGTTTGTTTGTTCTATGTAACGTTACTTCGAAAATGAAGACAAAACTGTTCAGGAATTCAAATTCTATGCAAATATATTTTTTTCATAGGCAGACGCAAAAAAAACATGCCAACAAAAAATTGTTCGAGAGTTCGCCACTGTTCTTTATTTATTTATTTGGTTCACCAACAATTGTTTACACTGGTACATGGTAAATGAGATACAAGCAAAAAAATGAGATAAAAGTGTAACAATCACTTAGAGGTAAACTCAGCATCAGCATGCACATGATGCACACAAAACGTCGTAACTTACAAAATAATAAAAACACATTTCATTAAAGTTGCTTACTTAACAAATTAATTAAACTAAGTTAAGTAAATTGCTTAGTAATGTAGCAATTGAGACCAGTACAAGATTAATAAATCGCACAACAAAAACTATTTAATAACATGATAAATGGCCCGTCAATTCTAAATCACCGGTGAGTTACGAATAGGAACAGGAAATTACTTCGAGTTTGAGCCATCAGTAGACAAAAGAGTTTTGGAGAGAGCGAATAGTCCGAATACTGTTCCAAGAATAGGGGATCGGACAAAAAAAAACTAATTAGTCCGTCAAATAGATATCCAAAAATTATTGGACACGTATTTTTTCTTTTTTCACGTAAACTTAAAATGAAGACGATACAGTGCTTCGAAAACTCGTGTGACGTCATATGATAGTACATTTTGACGACACAAGTGACGTTTCAAGCCCCACTCCAAGATCTTTGACGCGTTTTATCTTCGTCATTTTTTACTGATTTGATAAAACAAAAAACACGTATTCAATATTTTTCGATAATCTAACTTACGGACTAAACAGAATCATATTATTTTGACCCAGTCCGATCCCCTATTCACACTGCTAAAAAATCATTACCCTTCCTTTTGGCTTCGCCGTAATCGGGTAAAAATAAAGTTTTTGCTAACTGTATAGTTATTTGACTCCGAACGATGAGTGTTGAATGACCCAGTCCTGAGATGTACTGGAGGTTCCAAATAGAGCACCATGAACAAAAGCTCTTTTTCCATTTGTTTTAGTTCAATTTATCCGCGTCACCGGAGAATTTTGAAATTGTTGTTCATAATTCCATGACGATGCTCACGTACATGAATAAAGTTCTTTCGAACCTAACATCTGGAATTAAATGTAATGGTTTAAGAACACTGCTCATCAGTCAGCACCCCTTTCAGTTTTAGCACTGCATATGGCCACAAGTGTGAAACTTGAAACGAAGGATGCTTGGAGTTCCTTCACCAAATGAATATGGGTCTTGATATGTTTTACTTTGAGCAGTAAATTCTGTGTCGCAACACTCATTGACTTTCAGCGCCGCTTTGAAAGTTGCCATTACATCGAAGTGTTCATTGTTATGTTTGTTTTCAGCAGTTTTGTATCTTGTTTATTAGTATCTTAGTTGAACTGAGGAAGGCTAATATCGGTTGACTTGGTAGATTTCACATTGAGATAGCTGCATAAAGCCAACCAGTTTTGTATGAATAAAAATAACGATTGATTCAATGTTGTAAATGCATTGCGTTGCTTGTAGAGTAAATAGGTGGACACAAGTATTTGTTTATTATGTTTATTTATTCACACGTATGAGTAGTTAGAGTACGTATAACTCTATTTCGCGTAAATGGGTATGACTGCTTTATGTACACAATTGTGGATTGTTGCTGATACGTCATTCAAAGCTAGGTTGTAAGTAAAATTTTATGAATTTATTTATTTAATAAGTTAATGAGTATTCATGAATTCCGTTCCAATGTTTGCAGTACAAGTAATTATGTATTCGTGAATATATTTGCTGGTTGATTGATGAATTGTCATCAAATTATGAATCAAATCAATTAGTATGCAGCCTTCTTAACTTCTTGTTAACAGGAATGATTACCTATTGTTCCTATCTATTACAAAGTTTTTGTATTACTTCGGGCTACTACCTGTGCTACTACGCTTGTTTGTGAGGTTTGATCCTATTTAGTGCCTAGCTAGCTAGATATCTGCAGCTGGAATAATTAGGTGTGACTGTGTGCCTAACTGCCTACTAAATGGAATCACTATTTTATTGGTTTATGAATTAATTAACTGCGGAGTAGGTAATCGACCTGTAATTCCTGTAATGAGTGCACTAATAACAGATAACATGATTAATGAAGTACAGCCCGATCAAAATGTAATAATGTTGATAAATAACAATTGCACTAGTAGTGTGATTCGAACGCAATTTCCTCAATTATTAGGAAATATCAATAAATTTTTGCTTACTATTTTCCTAGACCTACCAATGAACATATTTTGTAGGTAGTTCAGCAAGAGGCAAAATTAAATTTTAAAATCACGCTCATTTGTATGAGCGTGATTTTCACTTTTCTATAACGAGTTGAAAGCCGCAAAAAGCTTCAGAAAATTGCTGGCGTATGCCGAAATATAGGTCAAGTAACTGCCTTGAACACTGTCTAGAAAAAAAATACACTTTTAAAACTGGGATTACAAAAATAAACTAGACATCGGGACGCCTTGTGCTTAATTACATTTAGTTTCTATTTATGAAAAATCAGCCAATGAGCCAACAAAAACTGACCAACACACGCAGGTGAAGATTTTACGAGCAGCAAGCTTATAACAGACATCAACGTCAATGATGGTACATATGACCGTATCGCATTCTCTTGACGCGATGAAAATTCCAGACATTGATATTTTAGTACGATCGTAGATATCTCCGCTCACGTGAGAAACAACTATTAAATTAATTTCAAACCAGGAATGGAAGTGAATTATCTGGGTGCCGCATTCATTAGACAGAATCAGAAGAAGCACTTATCGTAATTGAAATCTTAATCTGTTAAACGGTGTGCATTTTACCGATTAATCAAGTAATATGCAAGTGGATAATTGGCTCGTCGCTTGTTAGTTAAAATCCGGACTAACTACATAGTTAGTCTGATCAGAATCTGATCAAGTCCAAACGTGTACAGAAAGCCCATTGAAAAACGTACAAAAAACTTTGTTGACGTCATCTACAACACGTTTTGAGTTAACTTACATAATATTTGAATACATTTTGAAATCATTAGAACATGTTTGGGTAAGAGAAATAATAACAATTTAATAAGTTCTAGAATATCGGAACTAGAGCACGAGCGTGTATTACGAATATTGTGACTTCAATAAAAGTTCTCCCTCCATTTTTTACAAAATCGATAACAAAAGGGACAAAAGACAATAAACTGAGTAAAGAGCAAAGAAATTTACGTGGTACGAGCTGGTGCGGTACCATGACCTTGGTACGCTCGTTTGCGAAATGAACCTCAAAGTAATCGATGGGGCGTATTCTTAATACATAAACATAGAGCTCAGTGTACCGCCATCGGCTAATTGAAGTTCAACTAATCAATGTCTAAATCAGGGCTATTTTTGGAGCGAGACTCTTTTAATAGCATTGGTATTAGGAGTTTTGAATAAACTGTAATAGAGCTTTACCGATAATCTCCATTAAAACAACAGGAGGAACATTTGGGTAGTTGGTACCTTAGTTCGGATGCAGGAGACCTCACCATCACAAAGTCCTCATACGAATTCAAAAAATCTTCTTAGGCCGAAGGCCATAGGATTTATGATGTTGAAAACAAAAATCTTCACGCAGGCGAAGTCGTCCGTAGAAACAAGTCTAAATCAAATCGAGTCGTTTATATTTAAACGACTTGATTTATTTTCACATAAAACTTTTTTCAAGGACTTAATAGAGACTTCAGCTGCCTGCACATAATCATAAATCCAGAATGATTGAATAATTTATATTCTCTCGGACTGATACATTATGTTCTAATGTATTAATATCTATTTCCATACAGAGTGCAGCGATTAAATAAATCATGACTTCCTGACACATAATATCATCCATCAAGCATTCAAGCCACCGAAGCTCACCTTACCTCAGCTACCGGAGTCAATTGTTTAGCGTTTCAATTACGAATATTAAAATCCTAATTATCACTAATTAGGCTATAAATCTCCGCTTTAGTATACTGAGCATAGTCAAGGACAGTCATACTGCTACTTAAAAAAATGTATGTGGCTTTTTCCAAAAGTTAGGTACATATTGAAGTTCTTGAGCCTGAAGACCAGATGGCGGACGTCGTTGGTCTGGTTACCTAGAGGAATTTGTGGGAAAGTGGCCGAAGAATCACATACACAGAGAGAAGTGGAAATCTATGGTCGAGAGTCGAGACTTGCCAGAAGTAAGATTATTTTATGTTAACTTGATACTCAAACAGAAAAGGGCTCCCTAAACTGTTTTTTTTTTGCTTCACTCCCACAAAAACCATGTCAAACTTTAATGTGAATTTAAAACGTGCATTTTGTATTCACGAGGCCAGGGCGGATCCGAGCTGCATCCGACAGGGACGCACTTTATGTTAATCTTCATTCATTGCAAATAAGCACGGATCATGTCTAAACTCAGATTACAAGGTGTGCCAGTCATGATACATCGAGTACTAGAAGCTAACAGATTTCTTTCTGATATCTATTGTTGAAATACCCAAGCATCATAATGATTGATAAAAAATAATAATTTGTACTTAATATATATTAGATTATGAACCTTAGATGTTTTTACGAAGATTTATTTTTTGTTGGAACTATTGGTGAGAAAACATGTGCCTTTTAAATTTCTCGCAAACTGTAACCTTCTTGGCTCTGGGTTGATGTCAATTATGACATGTGTCATACTAATAACAAAACGTACGGTACGTGCCACACGTTCGCCTTAATTATATTTTTCACTTCTCTCGCTCTAAAATTCGTCTTTATGTCGTGCGTAGGCGACATAAAGTCGCGTTTTATGCTCTAGAGCATAAAGTAAAATCTTCGTCGAAGACCAAGGTAATCGGCACAGGTAATCGGCCCAACAGCCACACGAACAACTTCATAGAATAACCTCTTTAATTTAATTCGTTTCGCTAGTATTCTAAGAACAAGGGATTACTGCTTTTCATTACGAATACAAGGAAAGTTGATGGGAATAGGCTTCCCCCAATTACCTAAATCGCTTGATGGCAATAGGCTTGCTCCTAATTACATCATTTGATGGGAATAGGCTTACCCTTAATTACATTTATTGATGGCAATAGGCTTGCTCAGTGCTCTCAATTACCTAAATCAGTGGATGGCAATAGGCTTGCTCCTAATTACATCGGTTGATGGCAATGGCTTGTTCCTAATAAGATTGGTTGATGGCAATAGGCTTTTCCTAATTACACCGGTTGATGGCAATAGGCTTATCCCTAATTACATCAGTTGATGGCAATAGGCTTGCTCCTAATTACATTGGTTGATGGCAATAGGCTTGGTCCCAATTACATCAGTTGATGGCAATAGGCTTGCTCCTAATTACATTGGTTTATGGCAATAGGCTTGCTCAAAATGTTTTTATAACTGAGCAGTATGGAGTAACGACATAAGTCAGGTGTTATGTCAAGTTTTCTACTGAAAAAAAAAAAGTTAATTGGCGGGAACCATAATTATTTTTACAATATTTATAAGTTGCTGTTGCATTTCCTCGCAATCGAAGTGAAAAGTAGAGTGTAAAACTCGTCCATAAAACCCATTTTGCTCTCTACTTTATATCCATCCTCGCTCGCAAGCTCGCATCGGATGGATAAACGTCTCGCGCAAAATGGTGCGTTTTATGCACTTGGTGTACAATCTACTATTATCAATGAGGATGAATCGACACTGGCAGATTCACTTAACGGTAAACGACCATAGTAAGTAGGTATATCAGAGTTAAAAATAGAACGAGTGCTTACACGTTATGGACTCGGCAAAAAAAATGTCGAACTGTCAAATCATCAAGGAAAGTAAATTGTTGATTTTCCTGTTAGGTACACATTCGAGCACGAGCGTTTATTTTGATTACATATTATTATCTTTAGGCGTGTCAGCGAGTGTCGCGAATTCGCGATAGAATGGAAGACTTAAGAGAGCATGACCTGCTTTATAGTTGGCTTCTTGGCATTTGCCGATTTCGATTTTATCAAGTGAAAAAACGCGGAAAGTTCGAAAGCGCGTTTGGGCTGACGAAATTGACCAATTTGAAAAAAACTCATACACATTAGACGGGCAGGGTGCACGGAAACGTAAAGAAAATGTCAGGAAGAAAGGAGGGTTTACGCCTATCACCCACTACGACTGTATTTCGTTACTCCGAAGTTCGAAATACCGAAGTACGGTATACAGAAAGTTTGTGAGTCCGAATTACGTTAGTCAGAATGTACGCTATGACGAAGTACGGTATTCAGAATGTTCGTTACTCCGATGTACGTTAGTCCGAAAGTTTGCTACTTCGAAGTACTGTACTTAGAATGTTCGTCACTCCGATGTACGTTACTTCGAAAGTTTGCTACTACGAAGTACTGTATTCAGAATGTACACTATCGCGAAGTACGGAACTCCGAAAGTTTGCTATGACCAATTACTCAATAATAATTGAGAATATTCCTCATTAGAGAGTATTTCGAATTAGTCAAGTATAAATGATGATTATTGTGCAAATAGGTTTTACAAGTCAGTAGTTCTCAATTATTATTGAGTAATTGGTCATAGCAAACTTTCGGAGGTCCGTACTTCGCGATAGTGTACATTCTGAATACAGTACTTCGTAGTAGCAAACTTTCGAAGTAACGTACATCGGAGTGACGAACATTCTGAGTACAGTAGGTACTTCGAAGTAGCAAACTTTCGGAGTAACGTACATCGGAGTAACGAACATTCTGAATACCGTACTTCGTCATAGCGTACATTCTGACTAACGTAATTCGGACTCACGAACTTTCTGTATACCGTACTTCGGTATTTCGAACTTCGGAGTAACGAAATACAGTCCACCCACTACTGCCTATCCAGTAGTGGGTGATCTGAGATGAGATAGAGAATGAACTTCCTGCAGGAGTCTCACGTCATTACTGATGAAATAATTTTATTCAATTCGAATGAGTCTGATTTTGTAGCCAAATTCTAAACTTGCACCTATAAGGACATCGAGTTCACTGCAGGAATAGTGGTGGTAGCTTTTCCAACAGTTCTTTTCCTTGTACAATAATTGAGAAAGAATTTTAAAAGTAATTTAGATTACAGTGAACTGTATGTTTAGCAATTTAATAAAAAATAATTAAATATGAAGAACGAATTACTTAATTATCCACCAGAAGTGCTGGTTGTTAAATTGACTTTATCTTTCATTCAAAATACAATGGAATTTATTGCTAAAGAGATGATACAATAAACGTATTATAACACAATAGCAATCAATAAGTAGGTAACTACATGACCGATTACGAAAGACCAGACAGAAAAATAGGAAGTAATACCTATTAAGTAATCTGTGATATTACAGGCCTTTATTTGATCTCGTTATGCAATATTGATCCAGCACACAGTACCTATATAAATATGTTCAGCATCTATCTAGCTAGACGACATGAGGTCTGAAGATTTCAATTATTGATAGATGTGTTACATGACGCGTTCGGCATACTGCGATTCATTCGCCAAAATGTACATCATCAATAGCGAAACTAACTACTTTCTATTTACAAAGAGTAAATTATCGTGTCAGTTTTTAGGCTTGACCAGCGCGCGGGCGGGGGATTGGACGGTGCCAATGAACTTGGCGGGAAAGCAAATGCAGCCTCGCGCCACTGGGTCACACAGGTACTGTCGCGGAACGAAAGCTACCCGAACACCTTCGCATACACCATAAATTCATAACGGCCCCGTATCAAACAACTAACCACGTAATTTAGCCGCCTTGCACACTATTCATGGCTTGAATTTTCATTGGGCGCACCGCTACGTACAACCAATAAAGCGTTGCGTTTGAATTGCAAATGCCTCTACAAAATGCAGCGGCTAAGTAGATATATTCCCACGTCTATTAGACCCAAATGCGAAGCTAGAGGGCATCGCTACGAGTCAAATAGCTCGCGTGATAATTTAAGCTCGGTCAAACCGATTTTAAGCGCAAATAAATAGTTAAGAGCGCGCATTATAGCCCAACGCGAGCGATTTCGTACCTCTCGCCCGCGCCCCCTCTTCCATAATACGCGGTGGCTTGCATTGAGGTATAGTACTAGAGAAGCTATTTCAAACAAAAAATGTGCGCGCACTTGATGACAGCGGGGCAGGCGGGGGGTGTCATGTTCTCATAGATTACTATCAATACGTGCAGATGCGACATAATGTTATTATTCTGCCTACTTGATATTGTACGTATGTACTTAGAAAATAAATAAAAATTTACTTAAACTGTAACAATAATTTTTATTTTATTTGTGATTGAATGTTGATGGCTGATTCAGTAAATGTTGATTCAAATTTGCAAATACTTCTTTCCTAATTAAATGCTTTACGGTGTTTACGGACATATAACTAAAATCACATTTCAAGACAAGACCACTTTGCCGTATTAAATTACGTACCTATGATAGATGTGTGAAGTGGAAGTTTAGTATAGTCAAACTATCAATGCAATCTTCACATTTTAACTTTTTTATTAATTGTCTTGATACATAAGCAAACATTATACAACCTACTATCAATTTTGACTCGCATGTAGAGGATTCGTGGCCAAGCATTGAATACGTCGATAGTGTCTGGTCTGATCATTTTATTCTTTGACATTCACGTAAAAATGGCCGCCGCGATGACATATTGCAATGGAAAAAATATAATTAAATTATGTGTGTTTTAAAGATAATAGTTATATTTACTGGTGAAAAGTCACTCCTTGACTTTTACTTATATTTATTGAATTATTTCTACAGTATCTAAATGCACACGAAGGCATAATATAAACAAGAAAACTTTACTCAAATATGTCATGTCGCAGCAACCGCTCGGCATAGACTAAATGAGGTTCAGTGCACGAACCGAAACGTGTGTTACAAAAAATCTAGTTGAGGCGTCTCCTCTAGTGCGTAGTACATTATACCTCAATGGTGGCTTGACGCCCGGCGCGGCAGCTCGGCGCGCTCCGCGCACAGGCCGCGATCGAGTGTGAGTCAAGTACGAGTTTGAACTGCGGTGCCCCGACCGCCCAGCTGGTCGACAGCTTGATTCATATTATATAATTATATATAAAACGTATTCGTAAAAAAATCATTCAAATAAAGTTGAAATTCATGGAAGTACCTATTTTCACGGTACGACGACGGATCGGAGCTGACAATCAAGCGAGGATAATAAATTATTGTCGGTATACTTATTTGAAGCTCCGTCCATAACCCTATTATTACCTAGGTACAAACTAATGACACACCTAAACACTATACATAATAGTAGGTAAAATAATAGATAGGTAGGTACTAGGGCCGAGATTCAAGTTTCGAAACTTAGAGGTTTTTTTTTTTCGTGGACTCGAAACTTATTGATCGAAGATCCAGACTGATCTATCATTCCTCACGTAGATAAAAGTAGGTAAGTAAGTAGGTAGGTACTCAATCTATAAACCTTAAAGGTTAGTATGAAATAAAATGTTTTATGTAATTAATCATCAATGTTTATTTATTAAACAGTTTAATATGTAAGTATATTCAGAATATACAATATAGGTACCATTACAAAAACAATAAAAATCCCATAAAAAAATAAAAGACAAACATTCGTAGGTACTTACACAAATATCGTAGGTAGTACCATAAATAACAAAAATAAATGTTCCGTCGAAAATAAACTATAACTATTCAAAACAAATGTTTCCATAAATAAATAAAACCGGGTAGGTAGGTAGTAGGTAATAGTTAGGTAGTAGGTAATAGGCAGGTAGTAGGTAGGTAGTAGGTACCTACCTACTACCTACCTACTACCTACCTACTACCTACCTACTACCTACCTACTACCTACCTACTACCTACCTACTACCTACCTACTACCTACCTACTACCTACCTACTACCTACCTACTACCTACCTACTACCTACCTACTACCTACCTACTACCTACCTACTACCTACCTACTACCTACCTACTACCTACCTACTACCTACCTACTACCTACCTACTACCTACCTACTACCTACCTACTACCTACCTACTACCTACCTACTACCTACCTACTACCTACCTACTACCTACCTACTACCTACCTACTACCTACCTACTACCTACCTACTACCTACCTACTACCTACCTACTACCTACCTACTACCTACCTACTACCTACCTACCTACTACCTACCTACTACCTACCTACTACCTACCTACTACCTACCTACTACCTACCTACTACCTACCTACTACCTACCTACTACCTACCTACTACCTACCTACTACCTACCTACTACCTACCTACTACCTACCTACTACCTACCTACTACCTACCTACTACCTACCTACTACCTACCTACTACCTACCTACTACCTACCTACTACCTACCTACTACCTACCTACTACCTACCTACTACCTACCTACTACCTACCTACTACCTACCTACTACCTACCTACTACCTACCTACTACCTACCTACTACCTACCTACTACCTACCTACTACCTACCTACTACCTACCTACTACCTACCTACTACCTACCTACTACCTACCTACTACCTACCTACTACCTACCTACTACCTACCTACTACCTACCTACCTACTACCTACCTACTACCTACCTACTACCTACCTACTACCTACCTACTACCTACCTACTACCTACCTACTACCTACCTACTACCTACCTACTACCTACCTACTACCTACCTACTACCTACCTACTACCTACCTACTACCTACCTACTACCTACCTACTAGTCCATCATTAGATAGGTGACATCATTAGTGACCAAGGTCTTCGTTCGACCTTCCAAATGAGTCCAAACACGATGGTTCTACGTAGTGCCGACACCGAGATCCTATACCTACCTTCGGAGTCCATCATCAGGTGGGTGACATCATTAGTCAACAAGATCTCCGTTAGACCTTTCAAATGAGTCCAAACACGATGGTTCTACGTAGTGCCGTCACCGAGATCCTATACCTACCTTCGGAGTCCATCATCAGGTGGGTGACATCATTAGTCAACAAGATCTCCGTTAGACCTTTCAAATGAGTCCAAACACGATGGTTCTACGTAGTGCCGTCACCGAGATCCTATACCTACCTTCGGAGTCCATCATCAGGTGGGTGACATCATTAGTCAACAAGATCTCCGTTAGACCTTTCAAATGAGTCCAAACACGATGGTTCTACGTAGTGCCGTCACCGAGATCCTATACCTACCTTCGGAGTCCATCATCAGGTGGGTGACATCATTAGTCAACAAGATCTCCGTTAGACCTTTCAAATGAGTCCAAACACGATGGTTCTACGTAGTGCCGTCACCGAGATCCTATACCTACCTTCGGAGTCCATCATCAGGTCGGTGACATCATTAGTCAACAAGATCTCCGTTAGACCTTTCAAATGAGTCCAAACACGATGGTTCTACGTAGTGCCGTCACCGAGATCCTATACCTACCTTCGGAGTCCATCATCAGGTGGGTGACATCATTAGTCAACAAGATCTCCGTTAGACCTTTCAAATGAGTCCAAACACGATGGTTCTACGTAGTGCCGTTACCGAGATCCTATACCTACCTTCGGAGTCCATCATCAGGTGGGTGACATCATTAGTCAACAAGATCTCCGTTAGACCTTTCAAATGAGTCCAAACACGATGGTTCTATGTAGTGCCGACACCGAGATCCTATACCTACCTTCGGAGTCCATCATCAGGTGGGTGACAATCATCATTAAAAGATAGGTATATAATATATTTACACAAAACGTTTTCAACTCCTTTTTACAGTAAATACTGTCCCTAAACTTTATTATAGGTACCTATATTGCCTACCACTAAACAAAATAATTGCGTAGAAAATAGTTCGCTGTCTGTAATGTCGCCAAACATAGGTTCGTCTCGCAACAGATGCCGCAGCAGACTGAATGTCTGAATTGAACAAATTGAAAAGGACAGCGCTATTACTACCGCGTTCCAAACGTGAGACAGAAAGAATGTGCGCTCGCTTAGAATAAAATAACGTAAGCGCCAATCACAGGAATGCTAATTACGAGAAAACCACGTAGAAAATTAAAAAAAAAAATCTGCACGATTTGAGATAATATAGTTACCTATCTATTATGTAAAAATCGTCACTAAATTCCTTAAGGTTTCAGAGATCCAACTCTAAATAAGTGCAAACCGAGTTGTTTTAGTATTTTTTTTCTATCGAGGTTTTTTCATCCAATCGTGTTTTCGCTTGTACAGATTTAAAGATTATAAGTCCAAGTTTAATGGTGTCCAAATACCGAATTCTTAGGTCATATAGATACCGAGATCTAGATCGCCCAATATCACCAAAACAGCATCATACGAACTCTTAATGGCAATTGTAACGCAATAAATTCTGCAAGGATGATACTTACATTCATTAAGACTGGCAATGTGCCATTCTGAGGACGTTTCCGGCAAGCGCCGGCAGTCTTCGTTCTGGCGACGCCTGAATTACAATTGCAAGCGGACGCGGTTCTGCCATGTGTCATTTGAAACACAAGAAAAAGTATTTGCATTTAGAGCAAATAATGCTTAGAGATCACCAAATTGAACAGTTTTATAGTCCAACGAAAGTTCAGTAACTAGCGGTGTCGGAGAAACATCGATCCATGTGGGTCAACAAACCGAGAAGCTTTTATCAAACGCAATATACATTTCTGTATCGATAGCAAACTGGGACCGCACGCGGCGTGCAAACCTTATCTAATAACTCGCAACGCTTCCCACTTCGCAATAAAGCCTTAGTATATTGCACTTGTTATTTCTTATACGAATTCTGAATCTGTGAATTATATGAACAAACTGTGACACATTTTACTTTGAAATCTTGCTTTTTATAATATTTTTCAAACAAAGCATCGCATGATGGGAGACTTTAAAACTGAACGTTATTGCAAGCAAAAAGTCTATGAATTAAACAACTGCCTTCTAGGGAGGCTGACAGTACACTAATCAGTCAGTGGCTGTGACAGTGAATTTGAACTGAGTTCAGTGGGTCGGATTGGGTAAGACAAGCAGCAGCCTGATCTTTCGAAGGACTTCAAGCCGTCAGTTTCAATTTAAGTTTGAAATCTATAAAGTGCCGCGTCCACTGTCAAGTTTATAACACTTCGAAAACAAAGAACGATAAATGGTTTATTATTAGAAATATTGTACTAGAACAGAGGTCAACACGCATCGGTCGCAATTTCCAATGGCTCGGTTATATTTTATAATAGTCACACATTTTATCAGATTATTGAACCTAACATAACTTGTATGTGCCTGTCATACTGTACGTTGTATCTTACAAATGTTGCTATCGGATGAATTTATAATGCATCATATCAATATATTTTTTGTTTTGTATGGCGCCTGCATTTTGTCATGACTTTATCGAAGCATTATCTTCTTGATTTACTAAGTTTAGACTAGTTAGATATGTCCGTTCCTCAGTAACAAAGGATCGCCGATAATCAATTACTTATCTATCAGCAAACAATCAAAGATATCGATTTATTGGAATTTTAACACCACCTTGATAAGTTTGATCGCAATTTTCGCGCTTGTCTGTCACAGTTGACAAATATTAAATTATGTAAAAGAATCACGTCATGAAACGAGTTACTTAGATAAATAGGTTTTTGTGTTATTGAATCAATGTACGTAAGTACTTTGTTAGTTTGAAGAGTTTTTAGCGATATAACACTTGAATGTTTGATTTATTAAACGATATCGTCTGGTACGTAATCGTTTGTTTAATTATTTTGTTCAATCTGAGGTCAGAGCGCTAATTAGTTAGCGTGGAAGCATTCGTGGAATGCACGTGAGATCCACCAGTCCATCGGCTTCTTGACTGGTTTAATTATTTGCACGATACAATTCAAACTGTGGCATCCATTATGTGAAGCGGATCACTATCATATTATTATGCACGAGAACAAGCAAATTCTCAAAATTATTTTAACAATGTGCTGTTGGACAAAACCAAATCGATCGCAAAAGTGAAAGCGACTTTAAAATTTATAGCCGCTGTTTAGTACAAGCTTAATTGCAATAAATCATTATCTTATCGATATTTGGAATTGTTAATAGTTTTCATATCACGGGTACGGTTTGTTGAGTTGTTGTATTATCTCTGTTTATTATCAGTCAACAAACTTTATTGAAGTGTGATTATTGATGACCATAGGTTTGATACGGTTTTTATATTGCAATCAGTATAACCTACTATTGTTTGCCTTGGAATCTTAACCGTGTTCACGATACACGTGGAACGATTTATGACTAATATATTATTAGACAAGTAGGTACATGTAAACAGACTTCAAGGTATAACGTCTCAGTTAAAAACTTACACCTCATGTGTAACATCCCTAAAACAAACAAAACTTTATTTACATCTCCAGAGTCTGGAGATGTAAATAAAGTTTTGTTTGTTTTTTATTATTTATTTTATTATACTAATAGTCAGTAGTCTGGAGTCCAGACTACTGACTATTAGTATAACGACATGATACTGCGTAGTAGTAGACACTTTATCGGGGCCACGCTGTTCCTCAATGCTGTGCAAAAAATCATATCTTTTTGTGGCGTTCGCGAGATGAAAAAGAATCAGACGGTGTGCACGCGTTGTTCGGCGGACTTCGGCGCGTTTTTTCAAACCCTGGACGTCCTTGCGAGGCGCGCCATCGTCACGCACCGCCGACCTACAGCTGTTTGTTTGACAACAAACTACGCGTTATGGAACATGTTATCAAAGCATATTCAATGGTAACACTTCACACGACCGCTGTGACGTAGCATAGGTATGAAGCGTCGACCTATCTATCTATAATGCACAATGGAAAAATTATGGCGATCGGGTGACTCCACAAATTGTTATCGCACATGGTTAACGCATACGAGCGTGTATGACGCTCCTATTCGTGAAATTGATTCAGTGGTTTATTGAGTGAGATGATGACGTATTGACGCCATTTCCCCACGTCAATTCGAAGTTAAAATGTTAACATAATAGCAGTATCGGATTAAGTAAACAATATCCAAACTGATCAATTAAGTCGACAAGTATTAAAAATATTAGCCCAATCACCATGACATAAAAGCGTGTAATACCAATAAAATTCGAGAGCCCATAAAATCGGCAAAACTTGTTTCGGTACCATATAAATTACGAACTTGTAAAACGCCCACATATTTTTACAAATGGCCGTTTTATTTGACAATGTACCAACGGCGCGCAGATCGCAGCCAAGAAGGCATTTTGTGCATCCACTTTCACCAATATAAGCACGCCAATAGACTGCACGGAGAGGTAGAAAACGTACGCGCGGATAAATTCTCTCGAATTGTCAACTACAAATATTCTATCCAGATGCGAAGAAGTCTGTAGTACCGGAGCAAAGAAACATGGTCATCAATAAGACAGATATTCTATTTTCACTTAAATATTCAGTATCAGATACAGTCACACTAGTAAGTAACTTGTAAGTAATGTACCCGAGATAAGTGTGTTACATTATTAAGTGGGTTAGAAATCTACTTGGCTTGCACGTAACATTTAATTAATTGATCTTTGTTCTGGTCTCTGTTTAATACGTGTTCATTAGTGTTCATGTAACATTCTACTAAAGTAAATGTGAACAATGTTGAAACACTCGTCACATCCATACTGTAAATGAGCAGAAGACGCAGTTTAGTAAGCATTTTCGCTATGATCTATGGCCTGTAAAAACGATACAACGTTCATTGGAATTCCTTACAGAAATATAGACCTACCTCGGAGTTTGCATTGGTTAAGCCAATTATGAATAATGAAATCCATTAAAATAGGGTCAATAGTTCTCGCGATTAGACCGCTTGCACATTGAGATAATAAATACTACGACCTGATTTAACAATGGAATTACTACGCCCTATTACGTGTTGTATAATCAATCGCAGAATAGCAATATCGTGTCCAAGGAAGACGTTTCTAGGCACCGACATGAACTGTCCAACAGAATAAAATAAACGAAAATTGAAGAGTGTTTCTCCCTCCTTCTTTCATCGCTGCTTTTTTACTTTTTTCAGCACAAATCCTCTTTGATGTGTTATAATACTGTACAGTGCGATCAAATTATCTTGGCAGCTCTGAACATAGGCTTTGCGAAATTTTACGCATGTAAACTTGGGAATAAAACTGTTATTGCCAGATAAACCAATACTTAAACGATCAGAAAATATCTATATTACTATTTGAACAGTGAGAAATACAAATAAAATAAATATCATAACACTTTTATACATTCGTTGTAACAAAATGACCTGCACGAAGTTCGGAGCTGCCAAGATAATTTGATCGCACTGTACAAGTGATTGATTTTCAGTTCATGGAGCATCCGTCCACGATTATGATTCCGTGAATGGACAGGAGTTCAAAAACACTACGTTTAGACAATGGGCCATTGAAAAAACTCGAGGAATCTTTACAAGCAATAAAATAACGGGAGCTGACATAAGTGCTATTTTAAGGTGGTATGCCTACTAGCAAAACAACAATGTGTTCACGATACCCTATGAAATCGAAACATCATTTAATTTATTCAGTCTTCTGCTTACTATCTAAGTCTATTAAGTGTGTACTTAGTTGAACTATTTGAAGCACAAATGGTAGTGCATGTGAGTCGATCAGAAGCGAATGGAAGGTTCGGGTTTCACGGCCTTCGGTCCTCTACTCGATTACCAACGACGCCAGCGATGTAGGTGCGCTGGCGCCTATACCAACTTCTCTGCGGCTTCGTGTCATGAATACATGAGGAAGTCTTTAGTGCTGCAAATAAATTCGCGGTTTAACTCAGGGCTATTCAAGGAATGCGGTTTAAGTATCCGAGTGAGTTTCGATCCAGCAATAATAATTATGTACGTGACCCCAATCACAGTATCGGCGAAACTGCAAAAATGCGAGGAGTGAACAATGCAGAAAATTACCTAAGGATCCGCGAAAGGATCGCGAGATATCTAGTGCAAAAAAAGGAGTTCGTATCGTCGAGCAAGCCAGACGAAAAAGAACGCACGACGGTCGCTTTTTTAGCCAGGCAGTAGATCGGGTGCGTTGCGCGTGAGTCACCGGCATACCGGCGCGCACCATGCACCGTACGTGTCAACCACCTATTTATGTCGCTGGTCGCAGGACGAAGCGCAAATAAACAGCATCAAAGGGACGTTGGATTCCGCTCGGCGACGGTGCGAGCACCAACCTAAAGGAACGAAAACAACCACCATTGTCTACGGATGAGTTATTTTCGCAAATAGATACGGATTCGCCACTTGCTGTATGCAAGTTCTGTCGCTATCCGAGGATGCTAAGTTAAGATTCTTACGGCTTCCAGAGTTTAGAAATAAGCAGCCTGATATTTAGATCTCTGTTACTGTATGCGATTCGAAATTTTAATTGGTTGACTCATGTGATTTTGATCAGTAGTATGAGTTCATAAATCTGAATCATTTGAAGTGTTTATGTTTTGTAAAAAACCTTTCAGAACTCATTTTTTTACGGTTTACATTTACTTTAAGTACTTTTGTGCTGCTACAATTTTTAAAACTAATTGATATTTATTCAAGTTTTTAGTTCTTTAAATTAATAAAAATAGCAAAGTATCCTTGACTCAATCATTAGTATTTTTAATAAATTAATATATGAAGTTAGTCATCATTTCAGCCAAAAGACGTCCACTGCTGGACATAGGCCTGTATTAACAAACGAAAAAAAAAATAGTTTACTAAAGTTCACTTTAAAAAAGTTGAGTTTCTCTCATTACCAAAAGTGGCTGTGTTCTAATGGTACTGATAAATAATGAATAAATAATTCTTTAGTTAATGGCTTAATTACTTACTTAATACCAGCAACAAAGCATTATAACACCAAAAAGTCCTGTTTATAATTTTAAATTAGTGTACCAAGGGCAAAATCCAATTACAAACAAGTTTCAATGAAAATTAAAGATTTCTTAATTACCAAAATGTGTTTGAATTACATAACTACAGTCATTTCCTTTATAAATACAGGAAAAGCTCCTTTTTCAGTCTGTTCCAGTATAAATTTCAATTTAATACACTTGGCACAATCATTGCAACTAATTGTTTAAAAAACATATTCTTTTAACATTAACACTTAACAATTATATTAATTACACTTTCACATAGTGAAAAACACACCAGGAAAGATATGAAAAAGTTCAGAATAGTTACCAAATACCCAAACCCATACCAGCTGAAGTTCAGTCAAGAAGACAATATTTTGTCTCGTCTTACTTCCTTTAGTCTTTTATTTTTGCCTAATAGTATGGAAGTCTTGCCTTAATACGTTATTAGTATGAAAATTAATTTATTGAAAAATGGGATCAATTTCCCAGCCAAATGCAAATAAGGCAAATGTCACATGCATAACAAATAAGTTATTCAGAAAGAAAATAATTAAATAAATTGTATTTTTAGCGGTATCAGTAACAGGGCCTTTGAGGATAATTCAACAGAACACATTAGGTAAGAACATTTCACAGGAAATGTTTATTATTAGCTGTAAAGGAAAATAATTAAAAAATTGATTTGAGAGAGACTGACCTTTCATCCTCGGGCGGCGGAGCGGCTGGCGTCTCCTCCTTGCCGTCGCCGGTGTCACCAGACTGCAGCGTGTCCGAGGACACATCCGGAGCACCACTATCACACGCATTCACATTGACACTACTCATCACCGCGCCACTGATTGCATGAGACACCGCACTAACGGGGCTACCGAAGCCCTGACTGTCATGGCCCGGCTGCGCCGTGTTCGCCGCGTACGCGGTAGAACTCACCGGCATCGACACCACCGGCGAGTTAGTCCCCGAAACGGTCGCCTCCACCGGCGCCACACTACTCTGCGACATCACCGGCACCACGTTCCCGTACCCCAGACCCATACTGGTCTGAGATTGCACCACGTTCGGGTGGACTCCGCCGCCCATACCGACCGGCATGTTCGGTTGCATCGACATCGGAATGTTCTGGTGCGCCATGGTCACTTGCGCTACCGGCTGGTTGGGCACGTACTGCACGCCGCCCATCTGCCCCTGCCCGCCCACCTGCTGTGGTAGCATACTTTGCTGCCCCATGTGCTGCGCGACAGGCATCTGCTGACCGACGTTCGTTGGCTGCATGAATATAGGATCTGAGGCGGGTATCTGCATACTAGGCTGATTCCCGTCTAGAGTCATCTGAATATTCTGCGGAGGCGCAGTCATCATTTGAATATTTCCTTGAGGCACATTCCCTTGCTGAGGAGCAATAGTGTGCACTGTAGTTGGCTGCTGCTGACCAGTGAGACTCTGGAGATTCGCAGGTAATGTGGAGCCTTGTGGTTGGGAAGGCATTTGTTGAAGGTTTGACGGTAGCGTTGCACCTTGCTGTGATGTAACAATAGAAGTGAGCACCTCTTGTGGCAAAGTTTGACCCTGCTGGCTCATCTGTGATTGTTGTGTGTGGTATTGAGGAACATTATGTTGAGGTTGGACCATCTGCTGCTGAGAAGATGGCATATTGGCAGTAATCATTGACTGAGCATTAGACTGCTGACTGACAGCTTGATTATATTGCTGCTGCACTCCAGACATGCCTTGCTGCTGCACTCCAGACATGCCTTGTTGTTGCATTTGAGGATGCATGCCAGGCACAACTGACTGCTGGGGTTGTGATGGCATCTGATGCATTTGAGGTTGCATCTGTGTCATCTGTTGATTAGCGCCAGTGAGTTGAGTGGGCATTTGCATCTGCTGAATGTGATTAGGCATTTGTTGGTTTTGCAGAGCCTGTATCTGGGCTTGGCTTGGCAAATGTTGAAGTTGGGCCTGTTGAGCTCCCATCGCCTGCTGTCCTTGCATATGATGAGTCTGACCCATATTAGGCATTTGAGCTTGTTGCATATGCATTTGAGGATTTGGTTGGCCTTGTATTTGCTGCATCTGCATCTGTTGCATCTGAGGCTGTTGAGCGGCTACTTGAGTAATCTGTCCTTGATTAGGCATAGCCTGCATCTGCGGCATTTGTTGCTGCATCTGAGGCATATTAGGCATTTGCGCTTGAGGCATGTGTTGACCCATTTGTTGCATCTGTTGGTTCGGTATTTGTTGCATTTGCTGTGGCATCTGTTGGTGCATCGGGATCTGTTGCATTGCCATACCCTGAGACTGAGCAATCACTTGCTGCAGCTGGTGTTGAGGAAAGCTTTGAGGGATTTGCTGCACTTGCTGTTGTTGTGTCTGCTGCGGGTGATTCTGAGCCGCATTCTGCATAGTGATGTGTGTCATGCTCTGAGGGTGCTGCTGTCCAACCTGCTGCTGGTTAGGCTGCAGGTTTGGATTTGGCATTTGTTGCGGTATTTCTAAAGGCGGGGACTGCACTGACACTGACTGAGATACAGGCTGCATCTGCTGTTGCACTGAATTAAGAGGTTGAGTCAAAGACTGGCCTGGAGAAGCCATTGGAAATTGTTTTTGAAGAGTTTGTTCTAGTTGCTGCACAGTTGGAGCATTACCTTGCATATCTTTAGGCCCTTTGTTGGTCAGATCATTACACATTTCATCATGTTGACTATCGTTTATCACCACACCACTATCAGGAGCCTGCAATGCGTTGGTTTCGGTCACATCAAGGTTGTTGTTTAACGTAATAGGTGCATTTTGCTGTGCAGTATGATCCAGGTAATCCATACACATCCATCGGCCCCTACGGAAAGGTTCAGTGCTTTCAATTTTCACAACTTTAAATCGTTCATTCCTAACATGTTCTTGTATTTCTTTCATACCTTCTTGGGGTTTAGCATTTCCTATGAGATTAATAATGCTGCCAGCTCCGGCGTTAGTAACGCTGACATGCATGTCAGACACTTCTGTATTATTACTATTTGGCACTGCTCCTCCTATCTGGTTGTTAGCGTTGTCCTGACCAACGATCGCGAGCCCGTACTGCGAGCTGGTCGGGATGACGGGGGCGCAACCTAATGATGCACTCGACGCGTTGTAAAACACATCATCTTTCGAGAACGTGTCCTCGGAATAACTAGGCGTTTCATTCTCAATGTCAGTCACTCTCGATATGTCGTCGGTGTGAGATTCATCAAGATCGTCAGCGGAGTCTTCGCCAGCATCAGTGCTCACTCGAGAGCCGACCGTCACACTGGTGATCTGAAATGAAGATATTTTCCTTGGGTTATGGGCGGCTTGCAGACTTGTCGGGTGAGTCACTCCCTTCTCCGACTCGTTCAGTCGAAGAGATTCACTCGTCGTACGGTGAACAACGTTGTTATATTTGTTTTTCTCACTAGTTTTATGTGACTTTTGAATCAGATTGTCAGCCATTATGCCGTCCGAACCGAATGACTATCTAAAGAAAATTTCACTGTATAATGGCTTCAGAGACATTTGATAGAGCTTTCAATCACAATAAGACATGAAATATAAAATCATTGTACACTCACAATTTCACAAACACAGTAATTTAACTATTAAAGTTCTTAAAATTCATTAGTAAACACACACAGTTGCGAACATCTTTCAGACGGCAGCAACATGGCGGCCATTTATGCGCAATGCACTATGGTTGACAATTTGCAGTAGACTATAGACATTCTAGAGTTATTCGGCCTAGTATTTAGTTATGCTCGATAGATGGCAGTACAAACGTTAAAAAGAAATTATTATAAGTTCGAACACTATTAGAGGGTGTAGTAGGAATTAATTAATCTTTTTCTGTCTACATTTCAAAATATAGTTTAGTTTTATTGCAATTTTAGTGCAATCTTACAAGCATCTTTGCGTTGCATGTGTTGGCTTCGTGAATTGAAACACAGCTGGCAAATTGATTTGTTATATTTTTAGATTTTTGTAAAACATTCCAATGCTCACTAAACATTCTAAAGAAACCTTACTACTGCTACGTGGTCAGTTTATTATGGTTAATTTAGCAGTCATCTACGTTTATGAGTTTATCGCAAGTTCACTACAGTAGAGTATACTTACATAAAGCTGACGGAGATAGTGTAAAATAAGTAACATCACTAACATAATCAAATCACGCAATATTTTCTCCGAGTAAATTGTACATTATTACGTTTTCCAACAGTACTGCTATTCCACAACAGATGGCGCTGAATGAAATACAAACACTTCCTTCAAATACCAATAGATGGCAGAAAATAAGTATTCAGAAATGATTGAAAGTAATTCGAACCTCTTTCATGAGTCCGAGACGAAAAACGGTAGAAGGAAATCAACAAAATGTGTTACTTATTTGTTTTTCCTCTCATAATATTTTTATTCTGTCTTGTAATTCGTTAAATAAAAAGAAGACGTGCGGTTTTATAGGTACGGTCAACAGCCCAACAAGATGATTATTTTCAGGTAAAAAGGAGAATTTACCATCAAGTGGTAGTATTGAAATTTTCTTTATCCACAGAGCATGGGGCGCTTGGACAGATACGAAATACGAAATCTTGGCAGAAGATAAGCAACGAAAGTGGAATGCTCATTTTGGTACGGGAGTAGGGTGTTACTAGTGATGTGCCTGGTGGCAATATTGCCTCTGCCGGTAAAATACCAAAATTGCCAGCAACATTGGCAATATTGCCAAATTTGCCGGTCAATGTAAATTAGTGCCTTTAAATGCTAAATAGAGAAATATTCCCAAGTATTTCCACTCCCGGCAATATGCCCGGCAATCTTGCCACCAAAATTCCCACTTCTGGCAATATTGCCGGCAACGGCACATCTCTAGTCTTGACTGAATTGCTGAATTTTTATGTTTATTCTCTTCAATAATTCTATAATAAACTGGTATAACATATTTGGTTCAGGCGCAGATCTAGCCCTCAAAAAAGGTTGTGGGCACAGTCACCCGAAAATCGGCCAAGTGCGAGTTGGATTATGAACTCGCTCATCTACATCTACACTATCTACATCTACACTAATATTATAAAGAGGAAAGATTTGTACCTATTTTTGTATGTTTGTAATGAATAGGCTCAAAAAGTACTAGGCCGATTTAAAAAAATTTTTCACCAATAGAATGCTACATTCTTCCAAATTGACATAGGCTACATTTCATTTTGAAAAAAATTAGGGATCCTTGGTAAAATTTGAACAATGTAACCGAAGGTGTAGAAAAATGAGTCTTAAAATGTCTTTCGTCGAATGCGCTGCCGAAACTATTAGCGATAGAACAAAATAATGTACAACAATATTGAAGAACATCATAATGTCTACAAAAAACTCGGCGGTAGCATATGTCCAACTATTGTAGTTATGTCACTACAATAACTTTTTTTCATTTTAAACATTAATGAAAATGCTAACCAAATCCAAACCATGCTATTTATGTGTTTATATTAATCCTTATCCAAATAAATTATTTTATGGTCAAGACCATTTAACTACCTATAAAATAGTTTTTAAATTATTTAAATTGGACTTTCCATTCAAAAGATATTACGAATTAAAAAATTCAAACAGTAAACAAAACCGCCATAGCGCCGCGCCGTGGCCGTTGTTTGCGATGCAGTCTGAAAAGCGCGTCGGGCATCGCGGTGGGCGGGGTGCCATAAAAATATTTGTGAAAAACTGTTTTTATATCCGAATTTCCAAAAATAAATAATTGTCTACCCCGTGCGAAGCCGGGACGGGCTGCTAGTGATCGATATAGTGACACTATGGGCGGGGTGTGCATCTTTAGTTTCCCGAAAAGAGCTCTAAAGGCAGGTTGCAAAAATAAGCGTAATGAGCTCCTAAAAGTTAATACCCATGCAGTTTGAATTTAAGAGGTTTTCTTACTGTTTGAAATTGTGTCTTGTCAGGAGTTACTAAAACAGCCAAAGCGAAAAATTGCGAGAGCGAGCGGAGCGAGCTCGAAAATTTTTCACAAATTTTCCTCGGAAAAAATAATGAGAATAGAAAGCACTCGGGCAATTGTTGTGGAAACGAGACAGGATGTATTCGCGAGCGCAGCGAGCGAGATTTTTTTTACGTTCTGCCTCGGATGGGTTGATCTTTTCTATTTCGGGGGAAAGTGAGGAGGTTCCCCGAGATGAGTTAGAATTTGTCAAGATTAAGACAACAGAAGAGCGAGTAGAGCAAGCTGGCCCTCGAAAGTATTAGGTTTTAAGACGGAAGCCTTTGAAACCGCTTTTGATAATAACATAATGCAGGAGCGAGAGAAGAGAGCTTCAACATTTAAGCATCCCACCCCACCTCTTAGATTGGGTTCTTTTTGTTTATTCATACAAAGATGAAAACAAAACTAAACGTCAACTTGTAAAGACTTTAATAAAAAAGGGCAAAATGCAATAGCGAGCGAAGCGAGCTTAAAATATTTGATTGCTGCCTTGGAATGGTTAGTTTCTGTTGTGCAGAAAGTTAATAATTTATCAAATTTCCAAAATAATGCAATTTTTTGATAATTTTAATGGGGTCATGACCCGTATGACCGTAAAAATGTGACGTCACAAGTCTATTAGGGTTGTGGGCATGCCCACAGTGCCCACAACGGTGGATCCGTGCCTGATTTGGTTGCAAAATCATATAATAATAAAAAAGATGGCGGATGCTTTGCCTCAAAACAGACTAGATAATTAATTTTATCTTCTTGACTAAAATACCTAAATCTAAGTAAGTACCTACACCTATGTGAGGATTTCAAGAAAAAAAGATTTTCATCAATGAAATGGAAAAGACGCAGCTACAACCTCATTAAGTCATTCTCCTTAGTAAGTTAAGTAGTTAAAAATCGAATCGAACCATCGTCACCAAATCGTCACCATTTTTTGATCGAGTCTATAGTTTTTGTGTAGGTAGGTCTAGCAATCACTTTAGATTCCACGCTCTGGTTTAAATTAATCTGAAAGGTCCAAAGTGCTCAGACACTACTCTCAGTACAGAAGTAGCTACCTGCGACTGGAAATAACAAGTGTGACCTTCATAAAGGTCAAAAGGGCCGAAAGTATGATTTTGTTTTGTCTTAATGTAATTAATTAAGCTGTCAATATGTAGGTAAGAACTTAGATAGGTATTTTATCACAAATACTTATTCGGAATTTTAAAGGCTCAGAGGAGAGAAAAATATGGCAATTCCAGGATTATTACAAAATATGTATTTGATAATATTAAAATTTGTAAATATCTTCGAAATAAAATAAAACGGAATGAATGTGGATGAACGTCGTCATATAATAAGTAATAACATGCCAATAGAAACCAGGAAGCGCTAGCGCTACTTTATTCCAGTCGCAATAAAACCGTGTAATTTTAAATCACCAGTTATTACAATTTCATCTATAATTTTTTCTATGAAACAGAAAATAAAATCAAAGTCAACTTACTTACAAATGGAGAGCAGCTGCAAAGTTCGCGCTAATTCGCGATGCGCGCCTTCGTCTCGGGAACTAAAGGAGCTAGCGCCCCGACCCCAGCCATTACCCACAAGGTCTTCGAATCGCCAGCCGATTTAGCCAACATCCCCACCAATCGCCGTGACACTTCTTAAACGAAGGTAATTTGCTATTATTTGTAAATTGGTGTCCCGAGCGACGTCCGCCGAGAACTGACCGCGTCGCAGTCGCTCCGGAGCACGGGACCCTCCCTGGCTCTCCCGGTGCCTCCGAACACTCGTATGTAAACCAAGTACAACTCAGTGAAGAACCCTTATGTAAATAATCGTCATACCACCGACAGCCTTTGCTACCGAATCGAGCGCCAGTCGATAAGATATAGCCCACGAACAAACATCCTTTCGTTATGAACATGTGAATGTGAGTGACTCGGAGATGGCGAAGTCTGTTGAAGTGAATACTCGTAAAAACAGTGAAGACGATTCCACCATGGACGAGGATAGTGACGAGGATTTGGGATGTATAGGCAGGCTGATGGTCAGGCTTCGGATCAACCCCAACCTGGTCATGTTGAAAGTGACTCTGTTTGTAATGTACGGAGCCACTGCATCTCTCCTGCCGTATTTGACTATACACATGCAAAGTATAGGACTGACTGTGCCAGAAATATCATTTGTGTATTTAGCGTTGCCGTTCACCACATTTTTAAGTCCACCGATTACCGGTAAGTTTAAATGTTTAATAATAATGTGACTCTATTTACGGTATCTTTGAAGATTTTAATGGTTTTAGGATTTCTGGTGGATCGTTTTGGGGAGTACAAGCCAGTCGTGATCACTGCTTTGATTCTGAATGCTGCATTCCATCACTCGTTATTGCTGATACCTCATCAGGAGACACCAGGGATGATGCCATCAGCTTACGTCATGCGGCACCCGATCACGAATAGCGTAGAGGTACATACATTTGTTTCGAAATCGACCCCCTAAGACCTTGTTACGAACTAACAGAGTATACACCTAAGAATTTGAGCAAATCGTTCTCATCCGGCCCCAGGGCGAATTAACTAGTAGTGTCTTGTGATCCTGTTTGTTTGAATTAGTTAAGGGAATTAAGCTAAATTTATGCACGTTGGACTTTACCCTTGAATGCTGTAATGGTTCATCCGTTTGGAATCTATAATTTTGGTTCATCATCCTGAGATACAGTGGAAAATCCGGTGGAAATTAAACTGCTGGCGACCGCCATTGTTTTATTGCACAATCTACAAAGATTGAATATCCTTTGGGACTATTCGATTTTAATCATTTCTGTCTTTGTAGATCTGGTGGAGTCCTTGTCCTAGCAGGGAATGTCCTGGTGAAGATGAGACGGTAGATTTTGTGCTAGATCGTTGCGTAGACCATTGCCTGTTATCGAAACCTACAGAGAGCCCATCTAGTGACCCTGCTGACGACAAAGATGACTTGGATTTCCACATTAGTCATACAGTCAAACTGCCAAACTTAAAGTCCAACACTAGGTAAGTTGAATGATAAAATACTTTTTAGAATACTTTAATTTATGATTTGTTTTCGAATCAATTTCCGCCCTTCCGCAAACTTACAAACTATGGTTATTCATGTAATAATTAAGAATTTAATAACGTTAAATGCGCAGTAGTAATCATGTAAATGGTGCTATTACTCGCGTTAAATAACAGTGATAACAATGTGCTACAGTTTCAGACAAACATTACGGTACTTTCTTGGTAACTCTCGGCTCTGTGTATCAAGTTTAATGTTAAGCCTTCAGGCTAGTTTCCTTGGAATTAGGAATTACGAAGGCTTTGCACACCTTAGCGAAATGTTTTGTTCAAAATATGTACTACCTTTTTTTTGCATTCGGTTTCCTTTGCGTATTTGACTGTCTTGAAGATCAATAACGCATTTATCTACCTTCATCTCAGTACATGTCCAGGTAATGCAATGTTTACAGTTTCCTAAATGGCACCGATGACGAAGATTTCAATGATGCAGCTTACTTTTTGATCGAAGTTCACGATGATTTGGAAGAACCGAAAGAGCAACTTGGTATTGAAATGGAAAGGGTAAGAAAAAAAAAACAATTGAATTCAAATTTGAATTCGTTCATTACTTTTTACACTAGTAATTTTACTGAAATCCTCTTTACAGGACGAAGATGATCAGATAACAGATTTCAGATCAAGGTTTGGGGAAAAACTGTTAATTGCACAAGGCATAAACATAACAGCACTTGATAAAGAGGACCTCCGCTGCGGTGGCCTCGTCATGTTGCATAATATGACAAAGCTCTCCAAGCAACGGCTTGAGATACTGTCTGCAGATTGCATGGTACAAAAATGTGACTTTAGGTAATGTGGCAACAGCATTTCTACTAATACTACTATTTGATTATAATATTATTTGTAAACCGACTACTTAATGTTTATCTAAAGATACACAAACGGCTATCTAAAGGTAAATTTATCATTGGAATATTACAGGAGAGGCGGCCCCGATACGTGTCCACCGGATTATAAGGAGAGCGACGATAAAACCTTCTATATTTACTTCTTCTTGAGATTCATGGGGACCATCATGTTGTCTGCCGGAGTCACAATCATGGATCCTATAGCTTTGACAATGATTCAAAAATACGGCGGAGACTTCGGCAGAGAAAGACTATTTTCCAGCATCGGCATGGCCATATTTTCGCCCATAACAGGCATGTTAATAGATATGAGGAGTAAACAAGTTGGTACGTATATTGTTGGCATCTTGGAATTGTTATCGTTAATGTCAATAACGTGTTACTAAATGTTTACATCGGTTTGTTGATTACAGGATACACCGACTATTCAGCTGCGTTTTATACGTACGATGTGCTGCTTTTAGTATCGGCTGTAACCGTCGCTGTCATGCCTCTTGGAGCCAAACTACCCGGCGATAACTTACTGCGAGATTTAGTTAACATTATCAAAATGCCGCATATAATTGTTTTCATATTTTTCCTTTTTGCGTTGGGAAACTTTTGGGGATTTATCGAATCTTATCTGTTTATTTACTTGAAGGAACTGGGAGCTCCTAATTTCTTGTTAGGTGAGTGTGATAGACAAATGTTTCTAGCTTTAACGATGCAGTTGCAATGTCGAGCTTATCAGTGCAAGCAATGTTGGTAATAATCATAATATTGCGTGGGTTGTGTGTCCAGGAATAACCGTGACCGTGGGTACACTGAGCAGTATCCCGTTCCTCTACGGCGCGGATGCCATCACTGCGCGCATCGGCCACGTGAATGTCATCATCGTCGCGTTCTTCTCCCACGCCGCGAGGCTCGTCGGCTACTCGTTTATCGAGTGAGTATCTCTACTCCTTTCCGTGTTGGTTCACTCGTGCCATCTGCATAGTCTGCACGTGAATTTTATGTTTATGTGTTTAATTTATGTCTTGTAGCGTCTGATTATCCCGTAAAGCTTCAGAGCGATAACATTGCTATTATCGTTGTTAGATATTTCATTACAATTTGTATAATACTCGACTTGTAAATATTAGAATAATGCTACAAGATAAAGTTTGAATATCTTAACATTCTGTCGCAACGAATTAACGTGGTCGTAGAAACTGATGCGGAATGACAAAACAATACATGAACTAGGAGTGAAGACAAATATATGAAACATCTATTAATTGTCTTACACACAATAGTACCTATTAATATAGAGCATCTGATAAGCGAGATGACATTGTTTCAATGTAGGCAATACAGGTAGAATTGACGACAAAATGAAATAGCTTAAATGGAAAGAGAATTAGTAACGGCAACCAAATTTCGGAATAAGTCCCGACGTCCCACCATCTGTAGACAGTACAAAACTATAGTAGTTTAAAAAATACAATTCATGAGAAAATAAAGGCCAAATGACATCTTATGCGGAAATGTTTTGAAGCCGTATTTAATCTATTTGAAGGAAACATTACAATAATGCTGCGACACAACCGATGCAATGCTTATCCATCCTACACACCATGATGACCTGTTTCCTTTAGGCCTGACATCCTTTCAATCATGGTTAAAAATTGTAGCTTTTATACGAAATTTGAATTTAAAGTGTGCAGTGGTGCTGAATCACCGGTTTACATAACGTAGACCTAGTTATCTCAGATATTGAAAAAAGCATTGATGATCACGGGTCCTCACAACGGGTTGTAAAAGGTACTCAGTGGCTCGAAAGTCTGAAAACCAGCGGGTCTTACCATGGAGTACCTATTATATTACCTAGTATTAACTGGGTTGTGCCGGTCAGATAGGCAGTCACTCCATGTAAAAAATTCTGTTATTCAACTGCATCTAGTTAGAGGGTAATCCGACCTCAAAATAGTTGAAAAAAGCTAGGTAGATGATGATGATGATCACGGGTCTTCACCATTATTAGGCAGTGAAAACCAGCACGGAACAATAGGTACTGAGATTATTGTGAATGAACGGATGAAAGATGATGAAGTCAATGATGTCCACTTAGAAAGTATGAATTTGAAGAAGGAAACGTATATTCCAGCTTTACCTAGTTACAAAACAACTACAGCAGATATGTCCTTAGGCATTAAAACTCCATTTTCAAGATTAATGTATTTACGACGGCATTGCCAAGTTTATGAGCACAATGATGCTGTGTGGGAGGGCACTAATGCAAACACTTACCTGATATAGTGCTGTAGTAACTCAGTCTGTGAACAGTGGATTGAATCATAGATAATGGAAACATGTGAAGGGAATGAAAATGGATTTTATTGATAAAGGAGAAATAGAACAACTAGTTTTTAGATTAACTTTATCGACTGATTTTAGCTTTGAAGGACAATGTTGTTTATTCTGGCTACATACTTGATGTTGTAGTTCTAATATCGATGTATAGGAATTGTGTTTTTACCCGACTGCGGCGAAGCCCAAAAGGAGGGTTATGTGTTTGACGTGTATGTATGTATGTGTGTCCGTTTCTTTGTTCCCTCATAACTCCTAAACGGATGAAGGGATTTGAATGAAATATACATCGTTAGATTTGTCTTGATGGCGAGTGTTATAGGCTACAATAAAATTAAAAAACAAAGAAAAATTGCGGATTTTGGGGGCCAAATCGCGGAGTTCAAAAAAATTTTTTTTTTCCAATAACATCGAGTATGGTATCAAAATAAAGGGTTTTAAAGGGAGATTACAAAAATATATGACACTTATATGTTTAAAAGAAATTCAAAGTGACAAATCCTATAAACAAGCACAAAAGTTAAATCATTTGCTTCGATCATTTGCGAAGAATTTTACGCGACCAACGAAAGAACAAACACAAAAGAACTAAAAAGTTGGAAATAAAAAAAAGTAGTTAAAAAACTAAAATACCCGACTGAAAAAACTGAAAAGCAAAAAACAAGCACATTTAAAATTAAACAAAACTTGGAACCAGGCGGGGTTCATTTGAATATTAAATTATGAAATGAAAAACATGGAACTAAAATAGAACCCCGCCTGGTTCCAAGTTTTGTTTAATTTTAAATGTGCTTGTTTTTTGCTTTTCAGTTTTTTCAGTCGGGTATTTTAGTTTTTTAACTACTTTTTTTAAAACCTGCAATTTATCGGATTGATATGAACTTAGTTTATACAATACTTGCTTAATTGAACTAGGTACCTTGGAAAATTTGTAGTGAGGGCCACAGGGCCTAATAACGCTTCTTATATTATATTTCTTAAATAAAAAAAAAATTAAAATCAAAACATTTATTTCAAGTAGGCCAGTTACAGGCACTTTTGAATAGTCGAATTAAACTAACTGAGGCACTCAGAGATATCCAACGATTACTCAAGCCGTCACCCAGCAAAGGCCTGACATACTTTTGTATGACAAAACTGCCAAAAACCTTTACCAAACGACGGCCCAAGCAACCACTGAAGCTCTCCGAGTGCGGCAGCAAACTACTAAACTGATGGAGCTAAATAAACTAAGCTACAGTCCCAGTCACAAGGCAAAATAACTCGTGAGTGTACTGTAGTTGCCCATTCGAAAGCGTTGGTCTCATTCTCATGAGAAGAATGGCAAGAAACTCCATGGACACTCTTTTAAAATCGTTTGGGTTTACAATATGTTCAATACGAATGCTTCCCTTATGCATCAATTAGGTTGTATCATCGGCCAAGTGGTCGCAAGCGCGATTGTTGTGTATATGAGGCCCTGGGGTCAATCTTCAGGTCGGCCAAAGTGTTATTTGATTTTCCCATCATCAATTTCTCAGTGGCAGCTGTGGGAGTCTGGATTTGTGCCCAGTTGATGGCAATAGTCTCACCCTCTATTACGCATAACTGGCGAAATGTGGGTGTACCTACTAATTGCTACGCCTCGGCCTAACCCTTCGGGGATAAATGTTTATGTGTCGTCACAGGGCATAATAATACTTTCTTCATGCATTCGTTTCTTTGATTACTTCTCTTCTAACATCTCATCTCTTTCAGGAATTCCTGGTGGTGCTTCCCGTTCGAAGCTATGGAGTCCTTATCAGTGCATCTCATGTGGGTCGCAGCAGCTACCTACTGCGCCATGCTGGCTCCGAAGAGTCTGCTAGCTACATTAATAGGAGTACTTGGAATGGCTCACTTCAGTCTTGGTAAGTAACTTTTACTACTTGATGGCGATTGTAAAGATATAAAAAGGTAAATAGCGGTCATAAACTTGTATGAATTGTGACTGTAATGAGGAGATTTGTTTTTATAATTAGTGTGATTGTTAATTGTGGTAAGAATTTTATTAATAATGGTACCTACTTCCAAAAGAGGAATCTAATCCCCAATTAAAACAAGATTAAGAATTTAATCAAGTTTTTCGGTTATTGGATCGAAAGCCTTTACTTAATCGATCATTCGACTTCAAAAGACCTCCCACATCGGTGGACCGATGATCGGGTGAAGGTTGCGGGGATCCGTCTTTCAGCTGAAATGATGATGATTATGATGGCTTTAAAATGTGTTGAAGATTTTCAATTAAATATTGATTTTCATCACAATATGAGAAAAACTTATATTAAGCTGAATAATTTAAAAGAAAACATAAAACTGTTTGAGGGAAATAAGATAAACGTTCGTCTTTTCATCCTTGCACAAATATATAGAAAAATCTAAACCACACAAAGAATTACAATTTTCGCTACGATTCGAATTCAGATAACATTATTAACGTCATATGAAAACATCCGTTTAAGCCTGCTGCTGTGCTTCTGGGTATAGAAATGTGTATAAATTATAACCAAATTCAATAGGAGTATTTATTTGAATTAATAAAGTTCCAACTGAATTGTGGAGGTCAGATAGGCAACATCACTACATGAAAAATACTAGTATTTAGTTGTATCCGGTTAAACTAGAGGGCGACAACATCGTTGGTGAACATGGAATTCACAGCATAAAGTTAAACCATGAAAGTCTAAGGTTCACCAATGAAACTGAACACGATCAGCGCGCCTAAACTACGTTGAAAATTATGCAGTACTTAACTTACTCCATAGCAATGATGACGCTGATTGCTTCAGACATTATTTTTCTCTGTTAAAAATGTCTCCTAACATCACTTTTACTACTTCTTTTTTTCTATCTAATGCCCCATCTGCCTATACCATCTCCACAGGTAGGGGCAGCGGCAGTTTTGGTGGTGGTCTCCTCATCGCAAGCCTTGGTACAAGAGAAGCCTTCCGTTACATGGGTCTCATCGCGTTCCTTGGTGGAGTTCTGTATGGCCTCCTGCATTACTTCTGGCTCAAGAATATTGACATGACCGGCATGCAGAATGCCTGCGAACCAGAGGGAAATGAAACTATTGGTAAATATGATGAACATTGCTCTAAAACATTTTCGTAGCTTATCAAGGGAATGTAGCGGCACAATAAATTGTTATTGATTCTGGTAGTTTTCTTTATGATCGAGAAATTTGTAATTTATTAGTCTAAGAAATTATTCCTGTCAAGATTTCTGACGGCGAAGAATGGAAGAAACCCGAAATAGAGTGACAGGAAGATGATAATGATTCTTCACCTGTTCCTAAATCTCTTGTTTTCTTAGGCTATGTGACTTCATTCTTTATTCTTCTTCTTACAGAAAGTGGAGAAGGCGATAAGCTGAATGCTGAGCCGTTGACCAAAGATGCAGAAACCATGATATCTTTGGAGCGGCTGCACATGATCACGCGGTTTAATCCACTGGGCTCTCTACATTCCTTGCCGAGAGGATCACGTTCACGGGTAAGTAGAGATATGGTTTTATTTGTAATTTAAATGTAGTGCAGTATGGCTCACTTGGTGTTTTTATGACATTGTCAGAATATACGATATAAGATGGGCTCTTTTGGTAAACATTTGTGAAATTGTATTGTGAGGTATTATTTTCGAAACTAATTTACCATGTAGCACTACACACATTGTAAAGATTTGTTGCTTTTTATTTTCAATCGACAGACTGTTATTAATTTATTAGTTATTAGGGTCCACCAAAAGACTATTAGGCTACCTACATGATATCTAAAATAACCAAGATCTAATCTTTCCCATTTGATTCAGATCACAGATGGCTCTTTTTCTCTAGACCTCATTGGGCGATTACACTTTAAATTTTTGCAAAAATCATTTTTAGTTTTAGAATCTTGTATACAAGGTAGATTTTTATTTGCGTTTCTAGTTCTCCCAAGGTGACATCAACGAGCACTGTCGTAGTCGCAGCGGCAGCAACAGCCAGAGACGAGGCAGCAACTACGAAGGTTCTGCGTCCAAGGTCGATATGCTTAGGTCTGCTATAGAAATCAGTCACCATCATGGAAGAGGACACATCTCCAATAACAGCCTCAACAGCAGTAGGACTTCTAATCATTATAAGGTAAGCAGTGTCATATTGATTGCAGCCGTATTCTCCTCCATTATGTCGTATTAGATTAGAACTGATTAATGATACTGATTACTTTCATCATCCGCCTGACTTCACTCACTGTTATGGGCCTACTACACGCACGCACTTCCCCACAGTTTTGCCTGCGGGATTACACGGTGCACACAGTACATCGCGCGTGTGGTTTGTAATGGTAATACAGTTTTACCAACCATACGCGCGATGTACTGTGAAGTGTGAACGAAAACTGTGGGGAAGTGCGTGCGTGTAGTAGGCCCATTAGATATAGGGTTCTCCCTGTTTCTGCCAGTCTCTACTGGCTTTGTATCTTATTTCATTGTTTCTACCTGAATTTAAATAGCTTTTGTTTCTAATATAATCTTAAGTTTAAAAATAGAAACAAAGGGCAACTACCTCGTTCTTCTGGGATGTTCAACAAATATTTCACTAACAGTTTTTCATATGTACGTAATTTGTGAAGGCTATAAATGTATTGGCATTATTTAATTAGCTGATACAATAGCAAATAGTATGAAACCTTGCTTATGATCTCTGTTATTCCTTTATTTGCTCACAGTATCTTGTGACGTAGCTTTTAAAATTTACAACCCTGATTAATACTACAAGTAGTAGCTTCAGATAGGAAAAAAGTACAGAAAATATAGATATTCACGGTTATAAATAAGTAACTAAGTACCAGGCAGTAAATCATCTTCAGATTTTTTATCAAATTGTTTTTCACATGTGTAGAATGTGGATTTTATTTGTCTTCTACTTTCTGCTATTCACATGATAGATACATAGGCAGTGATATAGATATGGAAATTAGGTTTACCTGCAGTATTCCCGCAAACCCTGGGATAAATACTGACATTAAGGTCTCATCTTTTGTTCAAATTATTAGGAATATTTATATTGAGTGATTTTATTGGTGGTAAGTTAGCATCAAGACAATTTTATCTGTCTTCCATTCTCATCACACTTCCTTTAAATATTTCAGCAAGCCCAAAGCGCACCGAAGCTAGGTCTAATAGGACTGGGGCAAAGAAACAACATATCCCAACCGGCTCTCTCAGAATACGACCCGAGGCGTCGCGATTCTATCCCGGAAGAGGCTGAGGAGGACCGCCTAGCTGTGCCAGCTAAACCTCCAACTAAGACCAAGAGCGACAACCTCCCACCACCGCCAAGCTATGACGAAGCCACCGGAGAAGTCAGGAAAAGTTGGCATTCGGATGATAGTACCCCAACTTAAGACCAGCCGTCAGTTTGTCAAACTTTGCCAAGATCGTTAAAGTTTTCAACTTAAGAACGTAAAAGTGTTGCAACTTCGTAAAGACTGCACAAGATTTCGACATTTCTAAAATCGTTAAATGTTTTCGGCTATTCGAGAATCATGTGAAGGATAATGATAATGCAAAGAGCATAATAATATAGAACATTTTAGTCTATCTTTGTTGGAGCAGTTATTCCCAAAAATGAATAAAGTCTATTCAATCCATAAATGTATCAAGTTTATGGAGTTGTTCTTTTTATGACCCTACTGAAGTAGACACAAGTGACAAAAAATCCCAGTGGTTTCCAAACTGAATTGCGAATTTAATCATTTGGTATGAAGATGTGCACTGTATGCTCTATTTGTTAAGGATTTTGGGTTTGCCTAAGGATATGTTCTTTAGGGGTTTAGAATTTTAACTTAAGATATCGGGAGTAAAATCAAATGGTCCGCCGTCGTCATCGACTTGCATAATTTTAATCGCATTATTATTTTAGTAATTAATAAAGTAAGCAACTTTTGTAAAGGCTTTAATTTATTTATGTTGTAGATAATGGATATTATACATTTCTGTTGTGAAATATTTGTTTTATTCTTATTCTAAATAATCCTCTTACATGAGAATAATATGATTATGTACACATGATTACTATATGATACTATACTAATATGTATGTACTTGAAGGTGCGATATAAGTTTGAAGTAAATAATTATTTCTTCACAGAAATATTTATTATTTTAATTAATTGTATCCATTTTCATAAGCTTTTAAAGCAAAGTGATAACGTGGTCATGAAAACGGACACTAAAAGCACTGTATTATGAGTAATAAATGCATGACTGCTTATCACGAAATTGAACCTTAATAAAACGTCTTAAAACTAAATAAAATATTTAACACTAAGTGAGAGATATCCAATTCAAATAGGGACAATACCCATTGCGATCGCGACAGTAAATCGTAGGTGTAAAGCCGCCTGCGTACGGCCGTTGGGGTCGACATGGTTATGACGGCCAAAACCTAGACGGAGGAGCTTGACGAACTGCACAAGTACTCTCGCACTCCGTCCCAAGGTCGTCGAAGAGCACTGTGCGGTTTTCGTAAGTTAGAAGGAGTCTGATAGACTCCTTCGCCCACCCTAAGGCGGAGGTCATCCATGAGGCTTTCAAAATGGAAAATAAGATCTCTCAATCGCTGTAGCACGCTGTAATAACACGACCGGTTCGTCAATGCAAAAGCTTCAAAAGAAGGGACCTTTCCGTCTATTGCAGTCATCTGTCAAAGTCATTGCTGCTCTGGTTTGAAGTGACGGTGGTCTTCGGAACTGTCTCTTAAAGATTAGCATTTGTTTTAGTTTTGTTCTTGGCTTCTGAGGGCTTCTCATTCACTCCTCCTTTCCTAGCCCGACGAATGTAGGGCTTCTGGTCTTCACTATCCAAGAATTTTTTAGTAGCTTAAAGGTGTCTCTTAATATCTATTAGTTGGAAGCTTCCTGGCAATCTCTCTGGTTTGTTCTGATGAGGAATGCTCGGCTGATGTGGTTCTTGTCCAATACTGAATACGATTTCTCCATCACGGACACCGGTGGGTTTCGTTCCCTTGTTAGAATCCATGCATTTACTGTAATTAAAATACAAAAACAGTCTTTAGTTTAGTTCCTACGTACCTGTAGTCTGGAACAGTGTTTATGTATGAATAAAAATAAATCAAAGTTAGAATACAACTCGATTTCCCAAAATCTTACCCTGTCGATCATCATTTAGGACGAAAGTTTTAACCACAAAATAATTTAAGGATATTAAATTATCTGTTTCAACAAAAGTTATAAGAGTTGTTTTTTTTTAAAAGCTAAACCTTTCAACAAACAGAAAACAAACCTGTGTGGAACAGTCCAAACTCATAGCAACTCCACACGACGGAGTAAGTGTCGTAATCAGTCTCAATGACCCAGTAGGGAGCCTCAATGTTGACAGGAAGCGACGGGAAGGAGACCGCTAGCTTCGCCTCGTCCGATTTGCTCACTTGAGTCGCCTGCCCTTGGATCTCCGACTGAGTTCCTGACCTGGAAACATAGATGTTACAAATTGTATTATATGAAGCTATCCAATTCCTAACTAAGTACATTTAAAATAATCTAACCAAAAACTAAAATACCGTCAATAATTAATATCACCTCAACGCACTCAACCGGTGCGGTAATGAGCCCAAATGACTGGAGGCATTGCCACGTTCGATAATCTTCAGGCCAAGTTTAGCAAGGCAAGCGTCAACTACCTAGAAGTGGACCTTGCCTTTAAATACTATGGAAGATAATTTACAATCATTTCTTTGTAATTTTATGGGAAAGCAGAAGAAGAAAGCAGCATTAAAATTTGCTAATTGTGTAAATGAAGGAACTAAGTTTACTCATAGAGGATTCAACGTAACAGCAAGGTTGGATCAAATTAAGGGTAAATTCAAGGTCATTGAGGCATATCCGATTTGTTTTTGGTTGCGAATATTGTATGGCAATTTTACGGGTTCATTGATGAGGTTATTAGATAACGATGATTTACCGCTATAGTAGTGCTACCACTATATTCCACTACAATTTTAACAAGTAAAGTTAGGTTTACGTAATATTGTTTTGTCAATCAAATAATGCCCAACAAGTAAACTCATTTGTGTTAATATCATTGTAGTTAGTTGTTAGTTTCTACGATAACTGTAGGTTAAATCACGCAGCTAGTTTGGTTTTGGTACAATTTAAATACAAGGCCAGACTAAGGCCGTTGAATTAGTAAATTGGGAGTTAATAACTATTTTCACGACACACGTTGCTGGTAAATTACAGGCCAGAACGAAACATATTAATTAAAATGGAGGTTAATAATAACAATATCTCTAAAAGCTCTGCATTAAAACTTTGGTATGCTGCTATAGGAAATTATGATAGTTGGCACAAGAAAACTATGTTCATATAAAGAAGTCTGAAAAAGGCAACGGTGAAATATTTGCTAAATTGCGTAGAAATCGGTTGTCATGGTATGAGCAACATTGTATGGCGGAGGAAAGAGTACAATGACATGAAGAAAGTTCTGAGTAGGTATGAAACGGTAAAACGTGCTAGCCAAAAAGTTCGATTGCTAGGAAAGAGGTTGCTACTAAGATGACGTCTTATAGAAATGGAAGAAGGTTACATGCTGCGCTGTCCCCGGGTCAAACTGAGAAATAATTAAAACACAAACAGTAATGAAATAATTGGGGACAGTTGGGGACAGTTGGGATAAAGTCACGAGTAAAAAATAAAGAGCAAAACATAGGATGGAATGTGGGGAAGGTAGCATTAGTAGAAGGGGAGTGAGATCTGAAGGATTTGAGGGATTTAGCATATTAATCACTTAATAAAACTATAAAGTACTTTATTTTATTTATCTTAGCTCATGTAATAAAAGACTATACTAAATATATAAACTAAACTAACCTAAAAACAAAATAACTACAAAAGGGCATCGAAAAACTCCTCCTCAACGCTGTCAGCAGGTAAAGTACCCAAGAGACTGGCAGCGTTGCCGCGTTGTATGGCAACACTTATCCTCTGGCCAAAGAAAAAGCCAGCCCTTGGGTCGGAGGAAGCGTCAACAAGGCGTTTTGATATCTCCTTAAAAAGGTTGTGTGCACTAGGACCCCACGGCCCTAAAGTTTCAACCCCAAACGGCTCGAAAATATAGTTTCCACAAAGGTTACTATATTTACGCCGCTTGAGGTTCTCCGCAGCCGCAGCGGCAGCGCCAGCACAACACGAAGAGCTTGGAAGATGCGATGGCGCAAGAGTATCGACGCAAGTTGCGTCCCATACTAAAGGCCAAAAAAAAAAAAAAAAAAAAATAGATATTGAGGAATTGACTAGTATCCCCTACCTATTGGTGTACCAACAGTCGTGAGTGATCATCATTCGAGGAACAGAGTGTGTGTCGTCACTTTGAGATTGTAACTGATGACCATAAGCCTGAATAAAAGCAAGCTCTTTGCTGATCAGTTTGCTCGGTGCAGCATCAAGAGTAGGAATAAAAACAGTGCAGTAAAATATTATATAAGTTACGCGTTACCTAGTTAAAACGAGCATGGGAAAGCAATTTCATATAACAAGAGCTCAAAAGAGAGAGGAAACCAATTTTGGAACCAAATTAACGGTAAATATTTAACCGTTTGTTTTCGGAATACGTTTGAGTCATGACAACATAGAAAAGTTAATGACTTACGCCCAAATACTCGAACGTCACTCAATTTTAAGTTGCACTTAAATCTCGTGCTGTCTTTGTTACTTTAACGCAGAGTGACAGAGATAGCAGGAGTTTTGAGGGTTACTTATAATTGAGTGACGTTCGAGTATTTGGGCGTTAGGTACCTAATCACCTGCCGGGGCTGCGGCACTGTTTGAAAGAGAATTGTTTGGAACCTAAGGCTAAGAATACACTGACATGGGTAGGTTTTAGTTAGTATAAGTCCAACACTCCCTTCCGCTCTGCCCAGAGATCATTTGATGATTTCTCACCCGAAAAAAATCGCATAAAATGGAACTAAATTTAGAGAATGGGCGAAAATGTATGAAAGCTGGTACACCCCTCCAATAGCAATGAGATATACGTCGTTGGATAGCTCTTTTTAACTGTAACAATATTTACTATTACAGTTTTGTTGAGATGTTTGTCCGTTTTGAGTTAAAGCTCAAAAACAAAAGTAAAAATGGATACCTATTACTACTACTATATACTACTTGTACTGTGATACTGTTGTGATACTTTTGTTTTTAACCTATAACTCAGAATGGACAAACATTTCGACAAAACTGTCAAAGTAAATATTGTTCCATTTAAAAAGACCTATCCAACGACGTATATGACATTGCTATTGGAGGGGTGTAACAGCTCCCATACATTCTCCCTGGTCGGACAAAGTGTTATTGGAGTTTCCCTCAAGAATTTCTTGGTAGCAGCCATGGTGTCTGGATTTGTTCCAGGTTGATGGCAATAGGCTCGCCCCCTATTACATGGGACTTAAACATAACTGACGAAAAGTGGGTGTACCTCTATTAGGCACCTACACCTCTGCCTAACCCTTCGGGAATTACAGGCGTGATGTTATGTTTTGTTATGATAATTACGAATTACGTTATATACAACGACATTGATATAATTTTAGCTTACACACTAAGATATTATAACGTTAATAGGTATCCATTTTTACTTTTGTTTTTGAGCTATAACTCAAAACGGACAAACATTTCAACAAAACTGTAATAGTAAATATTGTTTCAGTTAAAAAGAGCTATCCAACGACGTATATCTCATTGCTATTGGAGGGGTGTACCAATAAGCCCATTCACCTTTGTTTAAACTCAGGTTCATAAGTTTGACCATTTAATTAAAAGAGTCCAGTGAATCAATAAGTGCGGAACTAAATCCATTGAACTGTATTTAAACCTTTGACCTTTTTCGTTTATTCAAACGGAAGAATTTTGGGCTACCTACTTAAGTAGTCTAGTTTTAGAATCGGGACAGTGAATGCTATGCAGAGTACAATGACCTTTATGTCTAGTTGTTTTAAAGATCTGGATCAATTACTTTTGAATCACGAAATTCTCTATGATCTAATTGCCAGTCATCTTCCTGCTCTAGTCCCATTCTACTTGGGGTCGATGCAATATGTTTCCTTCTACCATTCTCCCCTGTCAGACCACACGAGGGGTGACTGTAGGTAAAGGTCATGACTACCTTGTGGCGTAAAGATTCTTGAACAGACTAACACTGGTATCAATAAACAAGTCATAGTGATTACTTGAGTAAAAGTCATTGTTTAAGATACGATTTTTTCTGTGTAGTTTAGTAATTTCTTGATGTTAGAAAGGTTAGAATTCTTTGGTCCTTTAAATTCTTGCCCATTGCATAAAATCTTTGCATAAGTAACTACATAGGTTCAAGTAATTACTTTTACTTGACTATAGATATGGATGTAAGTATTTTTGCACTTACCGTTTTTGCATCTAAATGCAAAAACGTTAGAAAACCCAAAACTACTTAGACACCGACATGCCCTATAAATACTAGCTATAATAATTATCCTAGGCAAATTTATTGGTACTATAGCGCATGTCGGTGTCTGCTCGACGCTTTGCTACATCGTTTTGAGAGCAGTTATGAAGTAATATGTCTGTCTTTTTATTGTGTTCGGGGCCGACTCCCTTTTTTTTTTGGAGGATGAATCATCACATGACTCCTCCCGCTCTGGGCAGAGCGGTAGAGAGTGTCACCACCACCTATGTTCCTTCTTAGACCTTTGTGTCGAGGGCGCGGTATCGCTTTCGACCAACCCTAGGACCTGCAGCCCTAGTGCCTGGCCAGACAACACACCAATATCTATAGCCACGATGGTTATTCACGTTAATACTTACAGTACACTGATCTGCTTGTTAACAACGCCAACGACTCCATTCTCCCGCAAGCTGTAGTCGGCTGTGATGCACTTGCCTCCAAACTCGAATAAGAAGAAATACTTCTCAGCCTCGTACCATTTGCCCAAGTACTGAAATATTGAGAAAAAGAGGGTTTAAGTATTTGGTTCAATAATATAAAGCGAAATTTAAAAAAATGTGTAAACATGAATCAGCCTTTATTGTCCCTGACGACAGCTAAGACACAGCACAGGCCTCATCTCTGTGAGAGGGTATATATGGGCAGTAATCCACCACGCAGGCCCAGTGCGGTTGCAGTCGCATAATAGGGGATCGGACAGACTCAAAAAACATGATTCTGTTTAGTCCGTCAGTTAGATTATCGAAAAATATTGGATACGTGTTTTTTGTTTTATCAAATCAATAAAAATTGACGAAGATAGAGCGCGTCAAAGATCATGGAGTGGGGCTTGAAACGTCAATTGAAGGTACAAAATGTACTATCATATGACGTCACACGAGTTTTCGAAGCACTGTGTCGTCTTCATTTTTTGTTTACGTGAAAAAAGAAAAAATACGTGGTTAATACTTTTTAGAAATCTATCTGACGGACTAATTAGTTTTTTTTTGTCCGATCCCCTATTAATATGTCTTTGAATTTTGGTTCTAGGATGTTTCTGCTCGATGTTTTCCTTTGAGAGCAGTGATGATGATATAAGTAACAAAAAGTCTAGCAGGAGGTTCTAAGAGAATAAGTCGTAAGTGGGGGCCATTCTTCGATCAATAATAGTACATTATTGATCGAAGGGGCCATTACCACAAGGCGACCAATACTCTAACTAACCTAAAAGCTTAAATATTGTCCTGTTGAACTACAACTCGCAAATATAAAAAAATACAATACTTTGTGCATTGAGTAGGTACGTACAGTGCGCTGTTATTCGACATTTATTCGGGTGCAAACCATGAACCGGTTAATAGTTTAAGCAGTCAAAGTGGTCATTCTGATAGAGATAATTAGGTTTACTATTGAAATAGTCGAATATTTTCAGTAAGCTAGCTTTCTTTTAGCAGCTTGTCTGTCCTCTGGTATTTGAGTAAGTTTCTAGTGAGTATAATAATGAGTAAAATGCGTATGGCTTTATGTGGAGAACACCTAATAAACGGTGGGCGAGATAGTTCAGAATTGAGTGGCGAATAGGACTGTATCACATAAGTAACGTAGAGGATGATGATGTCAATACTGCAGGGCCATTCGTTTTTGAAGTGGCAATGGGCAGGCGACATCCCTCGAAGAACCGACAACCGATGGGGAAGGAAGGTTCTTGAGTGGCGACCACGAACCGGAAGACGCAGCGTTGGTAGGCCTCCCACCGGATGGACCGACGACATCGTGCGAGTCGCGGGCAACCGGTGGATGCAAACAGCAGGGTGCCGTTCTTTTTGGCGTTCTATGGCCTTTATCCAGCAGTGGATGTCTTATGGCTGATGATGATGAAGCTTCGTTTTTGGGGTTCATTGTCATATAGAACTTGAATCTTCTTTTCTTTATCATTCAATTCAGCGCATCTATCGTGTTTTCAACGATTTGAATTATATATTGTTGAGAGCGACTTACTCGAGATGCATCAAAGTTTTCCATAGCCTTCATATCGGGACAGGATCCCGGCATGATGATCTGCGCTCTGCATATCCTCAGAGACAGGAAACCGCATAGGAATACTGCTATCGCTCGCAGGATTGACATCTGGAATTTTCAAATTGTTGGTATCATTGATAGTTCTTGTAACCCAGGAACAAATAAATGATGAAAATGATGATGAGCCTGAAGAATTGTGGCGAAATAGTATGTAAGTAGTACTTAGAGGTGTATCAAATAGCACACTCACATTTCGACAACTAGGCACCGATCCAGGCTTTATGACTATTATTGCAAAATTCCTGATGGAAAAACGATATAATACTTCGCCCGATCGCAGTTGTGTTTGTGACCGAGCCAGTAGTTTTTTCAAACATGTTGTTTTAGGTCACAGTTTACAGTCAATATTAAAATTAAGATTTCAAAACTGACCTTTTTAACTGCATTAGAATAATTTATACTTTGAGTTTCTAAATCTGTTTTAACTTTGAGTTTCTAAATCTGTTTTTTTTTTAAAAAGGAGGAGGTTCTCAATTTCTATTAGACAGCACTCAAGCGAAGGAGTGCTGCCTAATAATCTAGGTGTGTAAAACTGTAAACTAATTGTTTACTTTCACTATTCCAATGCTTTTTGTTAACATAAATGTACTTAAAAAAAATAACACGTTCGGTCGTCCCTTAGTTTAGTCACTTTTGCAATTTAAAATAAACTACGATTTATAAAATAATGATAGGTACTTAGCACTTTTACTTCTGTCTGACAAGAATGTTTCAGAAAACAATAGTACATTGTAATACAAGGGCCTAAAATGACCCATTATATACGAGGTAGTAAATAGGAACCGAGTTATAATGGGATTTTAGCGCCGTGTGTTACACTGTACTTTTCACTACGATTGCGAGAAAATAAAATAACCATGTTCAATAGGAGTTTATTTTATTAAAAATTAAATTCAATTTAATAATACAATTCCAAAAATTTCGCGCCAATGCCTTTTTTTTATTTCTTCTGTAGCTGCAATGCAACGCACACATTCTACCAAAGAGTTCGGCATTCAGCGCGTTTAGTTCCATTTTTAAAAATAAAACATTTTTTTTACTTGAAACTAAATCACGCACCAGCTGGCTGAACAAGTTGTCGTACGAGATTTACTTTTAGCCCTAGGGCAATATATGCAATTTTAGGCCCGCTCTGGTATGCTATTATGACGTTCTTTTTGAGCAAGAGGAGTGAAAAGACTATTTATTGTCATTCACCGAAGCAGATCAGTAAAATCATGAATAACAATTACCGAAAACCAATTTAACTGTTTCATTCTTAACTTTTAAATTATGTTAATTATTACAACTAATTTATTGAACTCAGTCTGTCGTATTTCTTTGAAAGTTGTTATTTAAATACTCATCATAATTATTTTAGTCCAGAATCACCCACTGTTGGGCCTTCCCTTTCTTCTGCCACTTTTCCCTGTTCTCTGCGTCGCTCATCATTCGTTTCCCGCGATTCTGACAATATCGTCAATCGTCAACCCATTACGCTTTAGGACGCCCCTTGGTTTCTTAGGCCCAATCTTGACAACCATTCGGTCAGAATCTTACTCCATCGCAGCCATTTTTGCGTCTAGCCAGAATACTCAATAACAATTACCTAGATATTTATTAAATTACGACTGTAAACTGCGACATACCCAATATATTTACTGAAGCAATATTATTTTACAAATACAAATAAGGAACTAATCTAAATCGCATACCGATCTCTACAATTTAAAAATCGAACCGGAGAAACAAAAGCAAAGCCAAGAAAAATGTCCTCTGTAAGTAAGAAAAGTGGGTATCCCTATTAGCTGCAAGTAAAACATTTAAATGTATATATACAACGGACAGGGTCATCGGCCCACAATACCAATTTCACACTAATTAACAACGTATAGAAATGTAAATGTTCGTTGTGACAAGAAAAATGTTCGATGGCCGCTCCATTGTTTTCCTTGTTCAATATTGAAAGAGAATAGCGGTCAAGTATGAGACAGTCGTGCATGGAAGTGTGGAAGTACGTATTACGGAAAAGCCAGTTTATACCGGTCTCTTATTGTGCGGGAAATCTATACAAATCGAGGCCATGTTATAATGTACACACGGCTACACATCAAGCTATACAAAACCAGTATAATCTGATCGTTCATTGTGCGAAAAGATCTAGTAGAGTGAGGCCAAGATTAACTGGTTTTGTATAGCTTGATGTGTAGCCGTGTGTACAGTGAGATGTGTCGTCGTGTGTACAACTATTTGTGTTTTAAAGAGTCAGTAAAAATAAGTACAAAATATATTCTTTTGGAAGTAATATACTGGAGTACTGTCTACTTGTTTACAATTTTCACTATTCCATATGTGCCTACGCAGTATGAGGATAAAAACATACCTAATTAATGCTTTGAAAAAAAAACTGGCTAGGAACGTGTAACATGATGTAACCCGTGGCGGTAAGAAAAAATAAGGTTGCCTTATAAAAAAATTGAGGTAAAACTATTTTTAAAAGTTTAGTAATGTGTGAAAAAACTAGTTTGAATTTTACCTTCCGTATAATAAAACATGTAGGTATTTTTTGTTACTTGATAGTAACATAATTATTTATATTTTATTATGCAAAAAATCTGTACCATGTAGTACATAGGTGACACATCAAACCATACTTATAAATTTTCCAGTATAACATGACCTTGATTTGTAAGGATTTCCCGTACAATGAGAGGTCCGTATAAATTGGTTTTGTACCTATAGCTTGATTGATATTTTTTTAAACTGTTGTCAAATAATTAAAATAAGGTTAATACATCATTGACATTTGGTAATAAGTACTTTTATTATTAGTTGACATTCAGAAAATGCATTCAAATCTGAATATTAATTTCCAATAGTGTTTTACCTACTTTATTATAATTTATGTAAATAAAATTGATTGCAAGAACCGGTCACATTCTGTCATCGTGTGTATGTTACTCTATAAGTACAAAAATGTGAAGACATAACAACACGCCTGTAACCCCGAAGCACACCCGAAGGTTTACTCAGAGGTAAGATACCTAATAGTGCACCCACATTTCGCCAGTTATGTGTGATACCTATTGTCATCAACCGCGCACAAATTTTCCAAAAACAGTGGCCGGAAAAACTTGATGGAAAAAGCAAATAACATTTTGTTCGACCCGGAAATTAAGCCCAGCACCTCCTGCTCAGCAGTAGCGATTGCGACTACTCTACTAACGAGGTATCATCATGGCATTCGAAGACATTTAACGACCTGCACGAGGCCGCAGGTATCAAAGCATTATTGTTTGATTAATATAATATTACCACAAATAGTGCATGTGGTGTTAGTCTATTATTATATGTTGCACTTATGAATGTATTTATAACCAATGTTTTGTAAAAATGTATTTTGAAAACAATAAAATTGTTGGTTAATAAAAAAAAATAGTGGGTTACATCACACATCACTTGAGAAGGCTTATCCCAGTTGTGGGGGACGTTATAGGTCAATTTTTACGCACACCTTTCACCATTCCTTTTCTTTTCTTTTTTTAAGGCGAGGTTACCCTACTTTGTTTTTATGTACGCACGACTTCACCCCCCGCCCTGCCGCGCGAGCGATATAATGCCTAAATTTTGACGGTTTTTTCTCTCTTGGAGAAAAATGATAAAGAAATTATACATTATGTGACCCGAGATAATACACATTTTTTACGACCTTTGTTATGATATAAGTTTTATTTTTCAAAGCCTAATATAACTCAAGTAAAACGATTATTTAGCCATCATTTGGACATGTCTTTGCGATTTAATTGGATGCAGTGAAGTGTAAGCAATCGTGTATCGCATGCCCGACATATCATGATCGAAGAGTCAACTATGTAATACATTTTTTTCAAAATTTAAATCCGTTCCATGTACGAGTAAAACGCTATTGTTGACGACGTTTATCGGGGTAACCCCGCCTTAAGTAAAGCTTAATGAATTAATGACCGTTTTGTGTGTGGTGTTAAGGAAGAACCTATACTTCGAGAGAATTACTCTGACAAACCTGTGGGAATGGGGAACTGGGCGAAATAATCCACAACGAAAGGACTGATCGCCCGTCTGGTGTCTGCCGGCGTCCCCAAAGATAAATAGATAGAATAGAACCTGTGGGAACATTAACAGGCTGATCTTATGCGAATACTGACTAAAGTCAGGACAACTATCAAAAGAGGATAAGGATTAAATTAAATTTTATTACGGGGTCAAATATTCATCCACTTCGCTGTCAACGGGAAAAGGGCCCACACTTTTCCAATACCAGCGATGTGGACGAATATTATAATTACTTATTTATTTATAGTTTATAAATGTATGAATAATTAATAAAATAGAAACGTGAAAACTTATAATTGAAATTATAATTTTGTTTGATAGTCATCATCATAAATCATCGCAGTTTTTATAAATATTTTAATCAACTGCAGTGATATTAGTCGTTAGGCTAGAGACGGGTCCATATTGGCTCACCTAAAGTTCTTTATCCGAAATTGTTCTTCCTAACGATTTGTAATCCGAATGATCACTCTTCCTAAAATTTTTCATCCTAAAGTTTTCATTCATACTATTTGTAGTCCTACCGACGATGTTCTTAACACTCATGTTTCCGAAAATTGGAATTCATAATATCATTAGTGTAAATATATTTAAACTCCTACTGTTTTTTATCCTAACGCTTTTATTCCTAAACATAATTACCATAATATTTTCACTCATACAACTGTTTAGAATGATTAAAGGTCGTTTCACTGATTTTTGTCTTGAAATAAAATAAATGAATGAAATTCAGGTCAGAGTGTCGTCTTGGGGGCACTATGAAAAAAATACTTAGAAAAATTTCGCGACCAATTTCGAGGTAGCGCTCGCCGGCCGCTGCCGCGGCACCGCTCGCTTCGCTCGCTCGGCTCGCGCGTAGTTGGTCACAGTTCTAACCTAACCTAACCTATGGATATCTTTGCATAGTATATATGGTCCCATTAAAATAGGTGGACAAATTTTAACACAGCGTTTAGTAAGCCTAACTAAAGACATCTAAACAAAAAAAAAACACTATATATAAAGTGATTTTATTTTGACTTAAAATAATAAATTGCCGGCACTCTAGAACAAACTCATCCTATAAAAGTAGGTATTTTATTTCTTATTCTTATTTTTTTTTTGCTATTGTCCTTATTTTAGCGGTCTGAATGATTTCTAAAATTTTGTCCACCTATTTTAATGGGACCTTTTATAATACTGATTATTATGAATAAAAAGTAATATACAAAAAAAGATATGACTTTGAATAATAGTGTAAAAGATGGTTATGTTGAGAAAATATAGGAAAACAAATAATAGTGTAATAGATGTTTATTGCTACAGACATTATGAAGTCGAATGCTTCGGAATTAAAACATTAGAGACAGAGAAGTTAGGAATTGCGATTGTTAGGATGAAAAATGTTAGGAAGAACATTTTCGGATTTCCAATTATCGGAGTTGAAATTTTAGGTGAACTTTGGCGCACCCCTAGAGACCTTTCAAGTATTAAGTTTATAGGTCAGTTGAGTCAGTCAGTCAGTGGGGCGATTCAAATAGAAGCAAAATCAATTGTATGTAAAAATGAAGATTTCAATGTTTACAAGTATCTGTATTTATAAATATAATTTCGTTTCTCGTGCAGCAAAATCTTTAGTGCCGTAAATTTTGCCTAAACAACCTGCCCTCCAATTTCCTCATGTAGTTTGTCCCAGTCATCATTTGAAAGTCATGAAGTTTTACTTCAGGACTACCAATAATCATATCCAATCTATCTGGTCCAGGCAATTAACTAGAGCCTTCAGAAAAGGTAGTTTCGGCTTAGTTCTTTTCGTAACACGAAAAAGTTGAACAAATCAATTTATTCTCGGCGAATATATTGTCAGTTTCCTTCTTAGACCTAGTCTAGTAGTAGATAACTAGTGTAGTGTGAATGTTTTGTTCGAACTCATAGGTCACGAGTTCGAACAAAACGCACGCACCTCTGATTTTTCGGAATCATGCGCGTAATGCAAAATCATCACTTGCTTTCGGTAAAGAAAACATCGCGAAGAAACCAAACACGACTGAAAGATATTCGACAGCATGTAAAGCCAAATCAGAGGCCTAATGAGCGGCATAAAAACTAATACCAGGTTTAGCACTAACTACACGACGTAGAAAGAGCTGAGACCAAAACTTCTGAACACAAAAGAAACTTATGACATCATATGCCTAGCCTTTTCCCAAGTATGTTGGAGTCGGCTTCCAGTCTAACCGGATGCAGCTAAATATCTGTATTTTACATGGAGCGACTGCCTATCTGACCTCCACAAGTCCACGACCCAGTTAATATTGGGTAATTCGACAGCCTTTGATAAGACTGGTTGTCAGACATTCAGGTCACTGACTACCTGTAACGACTGCTAAAGATCTATATATGGACCAACAGCTTAACGTGCTTTCCGAGGCACGGAGGAAACTCGGTATGAAACGGGTGGTCACCTATCCACAGACCAACCTAGGCAAGCGCGGCTTAACCAAAAGATTGACCCGAGTGGCAGTTATTTTTAAGCCACGAGCTCCTCGAGCTCTTCACAATAGAAACTTATGACAACAAGCAATATTCAATGGAATAATATTCCTATAAGCCGCAGTGGGTCAATAATGTCCTTAGTAAGTGTGTTAGTCGTACGTTTACCGTACCGAGTAACGGTAGTCGTCGCCCGCGCATGTTCGCGTGGACAGTTAATGAGCGCCAGCGATTTGTGAGATGCGCATGCGTTCCACTGATGAATAAAGAAAAAGAAAAGAAAGAAAAAATATTTATTTGAGGTACGGGAGGTGTGAGCTGTTGTAAAAGACGATGTTGTTGTGTGAAGTGCCGTTGTTATTGTTAGTTTTAATTGGGTGATGCTAATTGGATAGTGTGGCGTCGTTACGGTGTTTTTTTTTTGCTAAAATAAGCTTTATGAGTGTTTGACTAAGAAAGCATTTTACTCCTAATGGCACTTAAAACTTGGTAGTAAGAAGAAGAGAATTTATATGGCCTTTATGGGGTTCGATTCCCGGATCGGATATAGTGGTATAAGGTTTTCCGTCAGGAATTCGGAGTCGGAATCTGTGTTGATGACAATAGGCTGGGAACTTTAGCATAACTGGCGAAATGTGGGTGCACTATTCATAACACCTGCCTATCACCCTTCGGGGATGTATGTTACCTATGTTGGTTGATAAATAATAAGAATCCGCGTTTTTTGGTTTCAAGGTGTATGTGATAAATAAAGATAGAGCTAAGACTGTTTAAATATGGACGGCTACCAGAAGTCAATGAAATAAAAATTGGAAATCTGGGAAGAAACAAAATGGTTCATAAAGATTAGTAAATAAAGGAAATAGTACCATAAAGACGGGAGAATAATGAGTGATATATTAACACGCTTCCTCCTATAACTTAACCCTCAAGAAAGTGCATTTGCAACGACTCAACGAAAGCAAAGTGAGATGCACTCAATTTGAGAGACGTTTGTATGCTGCGAGCGAATTGAGGGCATATCATCACACTTCGGAATACTTGGTAGCAAGTCGTAAGGAGGAAAGTCTTGGTCTCTTCATGTTGGTCAAATGGGGTCAAATTCATCTTGAAGCCGCGTTTCCACTAGGCAACAATTGACGCGCAACATTTTGAAAGTCAGCGTAGAATTTTTGTTGAACAACGTTGTCTGTCTACGCATCTACAACTTTTGCAATGTTGCGCGCTAGCTGGCAGGCAACGTCGCGCGCTGTTGTGCAGCGTTTCCGTACATGTTGAGCATCACGTGTCGCGCGCCAAATGTTGCCTATCGTGGAAACGCGGCTTTACCTCGGTCTTGTCTTTGAACAAACAAAGTTGAAAGGAGAGAGTAAAAAACTTAAAACACAAGAAAACGTTAATTAAAATCTCAACGGAGTCTTAAGTTCGCAATCTTGATGGAGTTTTTTGCTGTCATGAATACATAGGCTCTATGATACAAAGAACATAAAAAACACTAAGAAATCAAAGTCCAGCAATTATAATAATAAATCTAAGACACGCTGTGCTGCACTGCGGTTCAAAAAAAAAAAATGGTGTGACAGCGAGTACAAAATACTTTTGAAAAGATTAAAAAAAAAAACATACCGATCGAATTTAGAACCTCCTCCTTTTTGGGAAGTCGGTTAATTAATTATTAGGTACATCCATACAAATAAGAAAAATAAAGTGCCTGTTTATCCTTAAAAATTACAACTTTTTACTGATTGCAAAAAGTACAGTACAAAAAAAAACTTTTAGTTTAATTTTCGTCTATCTATCTGTTTGTTTGTTCCGGCTAATCTCCGAAATGACTGCTTCGATTTTAACGGTACGTCTACTGGCAGGTGCCATGAACAAAAAAAAAACACTTGAAATTGTTTACAAAATCTGATTCAAAAAGGAAAAAATATATTTTTTAATAATTTTGCGCGATTGAAGGTCGCGGGCAACAGCTAATGAATTCATAAAATTAATAGTTAAAGATTTACATATGTTCTGAATAGTACAATCCAATCCTTTGCCTGTTAAGTTATTCCAACCAGATTAGTAAAGTATCTCTTATCTTTAATAAAACTTGAGACTAAATTGATCTGTTAGTTGCTACTGCCTTAGTTACTAGAACAAGCTTCTTATGTAAGTACTTCCACCTATTAACAAGTCTGTCAGTGTATTTCTGACTGTTGCTGACTCATACAAACTTGACAATGAACTATGATATTTCATGAGAAAAAAATATGAACGATGCTAAAAAACTACATTCGTATCTACATACGTCATTGAAGTTACCTAAAATATTTAAAAAAAAATAATGAGAGAGTTATGTAATACGTAAGTTTAATGACGGGAAATAATAAAACAGAATCACATAGCAGAACCCTTTTTTGCCCCCTTTTTTCCTAATTACTGTGTTGATTAACCTAAGAAGCAACTAGTTGTATATTTACATAGTAAACATGTATAAATTAGACATTAATTCGGCAGTGCATTGTTTACACCTTTGACTGTCCGAATTAGGAATATCTGTCCTCAATCGTTGTCATTAGTTTCAGTATATAGGCTAATGACCTCTATAGTTGTTGTTGGTCATCAATCGGGCACAAATGAATCGACTCCGACCTAACCCCCTGACGCCCTAACCGGGAAGGGAACCCTGTAGCTTGCAGGAGGCTATGCTCAGCAGTCGTTTTTGCACTAATGTAATCAACAAGGTAACCTTCATCATCATCAGCCTATAATGTTCCCACTGCAGGGACTCCCGCCTCCTCCCAAGAGAGGAAGGTACTTTTATCCACCACGAGGGCCCAGTGCGTCTTTGTGTTTTCTTTTTGAGAGCAGCGGTGATGAAATAAATTAATGAGCCTGCCTGAGTTCGAACCTGAGTTCGGTAAAGATATCTGACACTATCACACAATTAAATTATTTCACACAGATAGTTAAAAACCTGGGTTAACATATCAACATTCTCGTCCTTATCTCAATTCATTTGGGGTCGGCGCATTATCTTCTACCATACTTCCTCGTCACTTCATCTCGTCATTCACTCGTTGTTACTCTCATCAGTCATCTCATCAGACACCTCCTTTATTGATTTTATAAGGTCTTTATTAATACATAATATGATACAAACTGCTTACAAACGATCTTATTCTATTTGCTTACAAGTAAGGATTTATTTTGTTACATAGGCTAAACAAATCGCAACATCAAAACATGTTGTTAGCATCTTCTTATTTACGTTAACCTACCTTATTGATTCACATCGATTAATTCCTAAATATGTGCAAGTCTTAGTAAGTAAGGACCCACATAATATTAACAAAGAGATTATATAAATAAAAAAAAAAAATAATAATAAACAAACATACAAAAATGTACGTTTTACCTTAAAACTAAGTTAAAAATAAGAAAATAAAGTAATAAGTCCTACCACAGTTTTGCGCAAAGTTACGAATACGCGGCCGGCCAAGCGACATCGGCTGGTAAGCGAGCTATCGTCACCTCCTTTATTGCCATAATTATCATCCTTCACAGAGTCCATCCATCGTTTCTTTGGTCATCCTCTACAATTATACCAATCCGCATTCATATACGAAGTACGTGGGACATTTACCGAACTCCATGCGAGCGATGCTGCGGTATAAGCTTATTACTTAATTTTTAAGTTACTTGCTTTTGCTCACGGCTTCGCTCTCGTGAGTGTCAAAGATATTTCAACAAACTTTCATCCCCTATTTAACTCCTTTAGGTGTTCAATTTCGAAAAAAACTAAAACCTTCCTCGAGAACCACTCTATCCATTGGTGAAAACAACATGAAAATCGGCTCAGTAGTTTTTGAGTTTATCTCGAACAGACAGACGCGGTGAAGGGCTTTGTTTTGATTTTTTTGATATATATGATTTTGACTGGCTATGTATGTATGTATGTATGTATGTATGTATGTTTGTATGTATGTATGTGTGTATCTTCATCTGTTCCCTCATAGCTTCTAATCTACTTATCGGAACTCGACATATGAAGTATCGATAGAACCGTCTTAACTTTCCGCTGAACATAGGCTACGTGACGTGTCACAAAAAGCGATTTGGCGCCCTCTAGCGGACAAAAAAAAAGGCTTAAAAAAAATGGAGATAAATACGCCGTGTTTGGTATCATTTGAAAGGGCCTCACTTGTACATTTCCAAAATATTGCTCAAATTTAAAATCACGCCCTCTAGCGGACAAAAAGTCAAGAGCAAAAAAAAAAATTTAACACCAAAATTGTTTAAATAAAAAAAGTAAAAAACTAAAACCTCACTACGACAATAAAAGACGCTGAAAAAGTATGAAACAAGATTTTCAGGATAGAACAAAAAGAAAATCCGTAGTCACACGTTATAGGTACCAACCTAAACACTTTAATACCGTGTGACTACGGCTTTTCTTTTTGTTCTATCCTGAAAATCTTGTTTCATACTTTTTCAGCGTCTTTTTTTTGTCGTAGTCGGGTTTTAGTTTTTTATAATATGTAGCGATGTAGTGATATCGAACGTGGTGTTAGTTCCTATCAGTTTTTAGTTGTTTATCATGACAACTTTAACTGCGGTGTAAAACATGTAAAGAACTTGGAAGTAAAAGCCTATTGAAAGTAAACAATGGAAAGAGGATTTCCCTACTTTCACTGCAGCACGAAATTATTTAACGTAGCTTAGCTTCACCACATGAACACATGACATAGCATATCCTAGAAATCAGTGATTTTATCAATGTGGACACGAGCGCTAGAAAGTTTATTCTGAATCATTTACGTTGTTTTAAACTAAATTATTTTTTTGTTTAAGTTAAAGTAGGCTCAAGTAACAAAAATAATATTATTTTTCAATTGTTGTAGTTAAAAAAAATCCAACCGACTGAGAGGTATTTTTCGACAGAATGTAAAGCCAAGGCAGAGGCCCATGGGTGATATAAAAACTCTTACACCTGAGCACTAACCACACGATAAAGAAGAATTTAGAAAATGTCAAAGTCATCATCATCACCTAACCTTTTCCTAACTATACGTTGGGGTCGGCTTCCAGTCTGACTAGATGCAGCTGAATTTTAATATTCAGCTGCATCATGCCTATCTGACCTCCACAACCCAATTTTTCAGGGTAAACGATACTTTCCTTCAGTAGACTTCCGGGGCACGAAGAAAACTCGGTATGTAATTGGTGGTCATCCATCCACGAACCTATCGAGGCAAGCGTGGCTTAACCTAATGATCAACCCGAACCGCCTGTTATTATTTAATCGCGAGCTCCTCGTGTAAAAAAGCAATAAGTTACAACTTCAAGGCAGTTTTTATTTTAATGACATCTAATTTTTTGTCTTTTAAAATTATGTGAGAATGATTTCAAAATCTTTTGACATATTAATAATAATTTAATCATCGTTAAGACTAATTACAACGAGGCTGAAAAGGCCCAACTAATGATTTTGATGACAAAAAATCCTAATGTTTAGGTAACCGTACACAAAAAGCCTTTTCACATGAACTGTCAACGTAATATTTAACTCCCAAGTGATAAATGATAAGTAAATAGAAGTCAAGGTATTATATAAGTACCGTGATGATGTTTTAGTGAACTTCCTCATACATAGGTATTTGAACTGTCAAGGAACCGTGCAAGAGTTTATTTGAAGTGCATGATATAATCGTTAAAACTATTAGTGATTAAAAAGGTCAGATTGAATATTAGGTACAGGAAATTTTCCTGAATAAATAACTTTTTTGCTAGGCAATTGCTTGGAGAAAAGTTTTTTTTAATTATAGGACCAGTTTGATTTGGATCTGCGATCAAGCTAACTTGACAAGAGAAAATAAATGAATGACATGTGAGAAATGAGAGTCAAAAAGAAAGAAATGGAAAAATACGGGCTCAAGGTGAATTACACCTTCTCTTAGCGTGTCGATGACAATTTAAATTGAGTCGGCCCAAAATTTGGCGACGAGTTTGGCACTTTCAGTAGCCTCCATCGTGCTGTTATGTTCTTTCAATGTTCTCCAAATACACGATTTATACCTATATGAATATTTCTTGGAATGTAATGAGGAGGAACGAATAATATGTGACTAAAAGAGTGATTACAATAACTTTTGATGGATGGGAAAGGAGGAAGACCAAAGAAAATGTGGATAGACGGCTTCTTTGGGGAATGATATGAAGAAAAACAGAGTAAATAATAGCGTTACGATTGACATGGGCTAATAGAAGAAAAAACGTAGGTATTGTTGAGCCCTTTTTTATTTTTTATCATCAAATGACTCCTACCGCTCTGGGATGAGCGATAGGGAGTGTCAGACTTCTACTGATTAAAAACCACCCATATTCCTTCTTAGCCCGAGGCTCGTCGAGGCATGTCGAGGCCACGGTATCTCTTTCGAACAACCCGCACCCCGACGGACATATTGAGCCCTCAAATGGAAAAGAGCAGGAAGATTATATCAAAATCTCTTTGACTAAAGATGTTTTGGGAACAAACGACGAAAGTACTGCCACTTTCATAATTATGCCTCAAATCTATACGTAATATTATGAACCAGTAGTTACTTTTACGACGAAGAAGCTAAAACAAAATCTAATAACTCGAAGACTTGTAAAGCACTACATTTTTCACTTAATTTGGTAGTCACAAGGTCTCCGGCAGTCGAATAAGCTAACATTCTCAACTCTGAAATACTACGAATCGTGTAAGACCTTATTTGTCAAAATTAGACTAGTAATTTAGACTAGGCAATATAATTAGTCAAGTAAATGTAATTTTTAGACCCGCCGTTAAAACGTGTTTCATCCTAGATAGGATGAAACACGTTTACAACTTTGTTAATTTTAATATTTGTTTGTGAAATGAGTTAAACATCAACACGTCAACACATTTTTGAACTTCTCTACAAATCTAGAATTACAAAAAAAACATCGTAACGAAACCAGCATGCCTCAGAGATATTTCTCGGCGGCATGTAAAGCCAAGTCAATAGCACATGGGCGGTATTTAAAATATTCTGACACCAGGTTAGACAAGAATCACACGATAAAGAAACAAGACAAGAATAAAAGCGAGGATCTTTAAAAAAATAGATAGATAACAGTTAAGGCGCAGCTAAGAGGGACACCGTAAAAACGACCTGTTTTTCGTTGCAGAGTTAGCCGTATTGCTACTTATTACAATTCCAAAAAAAATACAGTGTATAGTCAAATGTATAGGTAAAAGACATGCAAAAATATTTTCTAAAATTAATCAAGAACCTCGAAAAAAAAAAATCACAAAAAAATCACACGAAAAAACTTTTTCGTCTCGAAATGCTCAATATTTTGAGCGATAACTATTTTTTTTTTATTATCAGAAAGGAAATTTAACCAACTAAAGACATATGTAAAAATATTTTAACATTACAGCGTATTTTATTTTTTAATAAATTAAATCTGCGAACTATCGTTCATATTGGCAGTCACGAGAATCAAACGCATCCCCATTTTCAACCTTATTTGTTTAGGCGATGAGTTATACGCGCGCTCAAGGTCGCGGGCAGGTAATGTCGCCTTAAGTTGCTTTTAGGGAAGATCGGAGAAGTTTAGGTCTTTTCTAATATAAAGTAATTGGATGTTTAATAACGTACATACATACATTACATACTTAACTCACGCCCTTTTCCTATGGGGTAGGCAGAAACCACAGAACGCGACCTTCTACGATCCTTACATACTTTTTTTGCCTCATCCATCCTGCATCTGGTCATACACGAGCGTTGCGAGTACTACGCACCTGTCCTATCTGAAGAACGTTACCAATCAAATCAGTGTATTTTTAATAAATATTTGAATAATTGCATAACTAGACTAGCCTGTAGGTTTGCCCTGAAACTAAATAGGGTCATTCTAGACCGTGATGATTATGAGGTGTTGTCTTAGACCACAATTACCTCGACAATAATATTTTATAGATATTGGGTTTCAAATGGTCAAGCAGTACCTCTATTTAAGTATCATCTCTTGCTAGAGTTAAATGAATATAAATGGGTGCATTACTAAATGTTTGCGTTACATCTATATTTTATTCTTATAGGTCTTACAGGCTGGCATGGTCATACCTGACCATGTCAGCCTCATCGTGACATATACCTATACATCATCATTTGCCTAGACTTTTCCCAACAAAGATGGGGTCAGCTTCCAGTCTATTTACATGGAGCGACTGCCGATCTGACCTCCACTGGCCCGTTAGTACTGGGTATTACTAAATCCTTTAGTAACACTGGTCGTCAGAATTTTGGGCCACTGACTATGTTTTTGACAATCGTTACAGGCTACCAGTAACGATTGTCAAAAACATCAAAGCTTTACAAATGACAGCCGGGATCAACGGCATAACGTGCTTTACGAGGCACCGAGGAAACTCGGTCAGCGGTCACCCATCCACGGACCAACCTAACCAGCGTGGCTTAACCTAAAGGTCGAGCCGAGTGGCTCTTCCTATTAAGCCACGAGCTCATCCAACTACATATAATATATTTCGTATCATGTAAATAAAATTACATACAAAAAAAACATATCAAATGTTAAATAATAATTTTGGTGGCTTTGCGCTATCATGGCCGAAATATTGTAATTGACTTTGAATCACGAAGAAATAAAATTCTCGATAGAACCTTGTCAGTCACTTGCAAATAAATCCTTACCTTGAATTTTTATTTATCACAACAAATAGTCTGTAACACAATCACTACACACGTCCGTTCACTCTGTCCGTTGCATGTCATCTGAGAGCACGCTTCAACTTCAACTGTTTACATGCGTATGCGCCGGTTTTGTACGGTAATGTTTTGTTGGATTAATTCATCATTGTAGATACATATGTAGTGTACATTACATTGTCGAATTTAATGTTTTGCTACCGGTTTTTGTGTTTTCCGAGAAAAACTCTGATGTATTTAGAGCTTCGTGTGTGAGTCTTCGTTTGACTTACAATTGGACGACTGGTAAAAAATATCTTGCTCTATTAAGTGTATACGTTTACCGTTTTAGGGTCATTTCAAACGTTTTCCTCCTCTCTCTCTCTTTTCTTCAACCTTTGGCCACCAAATGCTGCTTCTTTTTCTTCTTATCGTGTGAGCAGTAAGGTCTAACGACCCCATACATCCTAGTGCCAGAGTTTCTAAACCGGCTCAAGGGTCTCTGACATCGTTTGACGACCGCCATTTGGCGGCCTGGAGCACCGGTGAGTGTAGGTGTCTTCCAAATCTTTCTATTTTTGCTGGTTTTGTGTCTTGGGTATCCAGTTTCTTCGGGTCACTTTGATGAAACGTTCAATAGTTCCATCATCATCATCAACGTTCATTAGTTCCATATAATTATATATAATTCAGGTTAGGCAGTTGAACCTCACCATTTCTGAGGTCAACCAAAAATTATAGTCAGTGATTGACGTTTCCAATCATACACTACTGAAGGTGCTAATTAGAAATGGAAGAGAAATATGTTCTTTATCTGAAGACAACTTTATATTTCTATAGTAAAGATGAAGAATCATCTCGTTTATCGTGCTTCTTACTTCCAGTCATATAGAAACGAACGGTTATGAGATTATCTTTGACCGTTGATCCATAGGCCTTAATTAATTTATAAGTAGAGCTGTTTATTTTTTAAAACTTTATTTACAATAGTGGTACGTAGGCGGAAGTAATGCCACAAGGCATTCTCTACCAGTCAACCTTTATACATTTATATACATTTTCAAAATCCGCTGAATCCGATAAAATCTAGAAGAGATTTTTACAAATTTTGCACTTTAGCACAATGTTGACCTTTAAATAGGTCAACATTGTGCTAAAGTGCAAAATTTGTAAAAATCTCTTCTAGATTTTGAAAATTAATTGTTATATTGACAAACTATATACTTGTATTTACTTAGCGAAATTCACTTCAGGTTTCCTATTCAAAGAAGTAGATGATTAAATGAATACGATATAGAATAATTACCCTATTTCTATTTAATTAGATCATCGTGACTGCTGATCATAATAAGGTTCGATACCCAGGTCGAAAAAAAAATGAATGGGGTTTTCCATCAGCAGTTCTCAGTAGCAGCCACTAGTCTGGATTCGTGCCCGAGTACCTAATGGCAAAACCCTCAACATGAATAACCGGTGAATGTGGCTCTACTGTTAGGTACACACGGCTACACATCAAGCTATACAAAACCAGTATAATCTGATCGTTCATTGTGCGAAAAGATCTAGTAAAGTGAGGCCAAGATTAACTGGTTTTGTATAGCTTGATGTGTAGCCGTGTGTACACCTCTGCCTAACCCTTTTAAATTATAGACTTGGAGGGTTGTTTTAATCATTTTAATATTTAATAGTTCTGTAGATACATCCTTATTACGATCGATCAATATTATTTTGTTCAACATGCTGCTTGACAGTGACCTACAAATTGCTAAAAACGTAAGGTTTAACTTTCGCAGGCTTCCTTGGCGCTTTCACCTTTATAGGTTTCATGATTATAACAGTTGATATTACTTTAATCAATAACTTAACTATTATATGTCGACCTATTTTGATTGTGGAGCACTGTTAGTTGTTTTTTATGTTGTGCAAATTTTACAGAAGACTTCTTAACACTGAAGTTGTGCAATACTAGTTGATATTTTGGTGGCGACTCGTTTAAAATAAAATGTTTGCTGACTGTTTTTTCTAATGGAAATAACCTTGCAATATAAATCTGGTAATTTAATTAAAATGCCAACCCGCAAAGACCGGTTGCTCACCCCAACGCCCTCTTTTAGATAGCGGTCTAACTGATAAGTAGGTACGCTCGCGATAACTTTAGGTAAGTACATTCGTTGGTAGTATGTACTATCGCCTGAAGATGGCGCTTGACTTTCAAGGCTTTAGTACTTTTTTTTATTTAAACTAGTAGGATAATATCTACTGGATTAGGAAGAAAATTAGTTTAAAACATATAAAATTGATCAAAAATATTCTGGAGTGTTATGCAAAGGAAAACAATTTGCGTTATTAGGTTGGATTCGAATGTACGTCACTTTTGAAGCAACTAGTTGAAAATTTCATCTGTACTTTCGACTGGGAGCGTGGCGTCTCCTGTAATCCGGCTTCTCGGAGGTCGGGTACGGAGGATGGTTTGAGGTCGGGGGTCCTGGTGCTGAGTGGCCCATGTTGACTGGACGTCCACACTAAGCCTGGTGTTGATATGGATCTCTCGGAGGAGTCTGAGAGATGCAGGTCATCTAAGGAGGGGCGAATCGGGCCAGGGGGGAAACCCAGCAGCCAAAAGTCCCCGCATCGGGCAGTAGTGGGATAGCGGCCGGGAGTGGGCGCTCAGTATCAGCCTGACCAATATAATCAGACCCGTTCCTTTTGCCATTTTCAACAGTAAATTGCGATATTTTTTAATACTCGTATTGCTTATCTGTGGTTAATGAATAACCTAACATAATGCTCATGCAATCTTTCAGGCAAGCTAGTTATTTCACGGTGTTTCCTGCACCGAAGCAAGTGAAAAAAAAAATGTCAGTTTTGGGTAGCTTGATGTGCACCAGGAACGATCGGTCTTCTTATTAAAGGGGCAGAGTAAGTACCCCAATTTTCTTGTAGATTTCAGTCTGCAGTGCACTGCAGTGTATTCTATATGCCTATTTCAGTGTTCTTGTTACTGCTTCTTTTTATGGGTAAGCACAAAAATTTAGTACCTAAAAGAATTCAAGATTTGATTTGGTTTTTTGAGGGTATGCCATAGTTTTATTCTCATAAAGGGCCAGCACCAGAGCTGATGAAACCTACTATATACGTTAATCTGGCTACATAGTCCATAACTCTATACATAACATGGCTTGAATGTTTGGTCGTCGTGTGTAAATAAACATGTGTTTATAGTTATTGTAACTTTTCAGGGTGAATTTTTTGATGTTTGAACAATCTTTTTTTTTTTTTTTTTTTTTTTTGGTGGGTGGAAAATCATCGAATAACCCCCCCCCCCCGCTCTTGGGCAGAGCGAAGGGGAGTGTCAGACTTCTACTGACTAAAAACCAAACCCATGTTCCTTCTTCTTCGCCCTTGTGTCGGAGCCGCGGTAACCTTTCGATATCCACAGCCCCGACGGGATGTTTGAACAATCTGAACTGTTTTACCGGCGAATGTGATTATTTTAAAAATAATATTTAGGTGTAGGGATGAGAAATAAAACCATTAAATTCACTTACTATTTTATTTCAGAGCTGACTTCGCTTATTACAATGACTATCGAGTTAAAACTAAGCAAAGCTTGTACATAACAAACAAAACTGCGTGTCGAGTAGGTACCTACTTATTTGGTAAAGTAGCCCTATTTGAGACACCACTGAAGGCTCCTTCTAATCACACATTCATTAAACCTCAAGGCTGAGAGAAAGACAATCATGAAGACTGATACTTTAAGTATCAGACAAAAGTGATATCTGATCTGTCAGCAGTAAGTTGAATTTACTATGTCAAATGCTTCTAAGAAGACGAAATATATCGAACAGAGTGTCACATAGTTTGCGTTCCTAAAATACTCGTGATCATAGTGAAATCCATACTTTAGGCTTTTCACTTATTGCTGACATGTCCTTTTAAGATTAATCTACAACCTTGAAGTTTCCTGCAAACTATTCCTTTTCTCTACTGTGCTATAGGAATATCCTTATTTTCCTTGACTTCTTTAGTTTCCGCTGGTACCATCGGTTCGATTTTCTCAATCTTTTCTTCCTTCTTGTCTGATTCAGACATGATCAGTTCTGGGACTTGCATTGGTTTGGCTTCTTCAGCTGGTTCTGGAACCGCTGATCTCTCTTCTGGAACCTCGGCTACCTTGACTTCGGGGTCGACTCTCTTCTGTTGGAAAATAAAATATCCAATTTATTTCGTGGGTCACGGAATGTACGTAGTTAGGTACTTGTTACAGTAAAACTGTTTAGATTCGGCAACTAAGAAAGGTATGATTTCATTTAAGCCGGGTTTTAAAGGTTTATTTAATTTTATGAAATTTGACAGTTGTGCTACAGTGAAGGAAATAATTAGCCAAAGTACATGCTAAGTCTTAGATTATTGTCCTTAGATTATTGTCAATTTAATTATTTTTGCTATTGAGTTTTGAAGCCCTATGTCCACTAGTGGACGTCATTCAGCTGAAATGATGATGAATAAGTCTTTGTTCAAAATGAAACAATTTTCAAAAAGTCTGGTAAGGAAACAACGTAGCTAAGATTTTTCTTCTCTTCGTAAAATTTGTTGCTTACCTCAACAGGCTGTTCAACCTCCTTCGCCTCCTCAACAGGCACTTCCTCAGGTACAGGCACATCAGCGTTCTTAGCATCAAGTTGACTGGCAGCAGCAGGCTCAGGCAGGATAGTGCAGTCAGCCTGGTTGGTCTTCAAGAAGAAGGTCCTGGAGATCTTGTATCTGTCGAGGACGGCGTAGGCGTTCTGCATCACGGCGAGGGATGGGAGTCTGTCACGGGAGAGTAGCCAGGTGTTTTCTGTGGAGAAATATTGCAATATGTCATGCGTTTTATATCGTTGGTCGTAGTTGTAAGGGTCATCGTTAATTTTATCTTGTGGATACTTTAGAAATCTTTAAGGTGATATAAAAAAAAATATTAATATTATGAAACATTTTGGTTTTTTAACTCCCGAATTCTTCCGTTTTACTTTTGCATTCCATGTACCGGATTACATGAATTTTGTCCTTACGTAATTACTCTCTAATAGATTGCAACATTATTTGGTACAAATATATATTTTCTGGATTTTTTTAACAAAAATGCAACAACCTTATTCATTTAGAAACACATAACATAAGTCATTACGCCTGTAATCCGCGAAACGTTACGCAGAGATGTACCCATTAGGACACCCACATTTTCCCAGTTATGTTAAAGTCCCATGTCCCATGTACCTAAGCCTATTGTCATCAACCGGGCGCAAATCCAGACTCCGTGGCTGTGACTGATAAATTCGTGATGAAAACCCCAAAAACGCTTTGTCCAGTCTGGGAATCGATGACAGACAATTAGAAAATCACACAGATAAATAAAACTCACGGGTATGCACTGGTCCAATACCGCTACAAGACCACATGACGGCATAGCTATCGTAGTCGGTATCCAGGATGCTGTACTCGAAGTCGTAGGGCAGAGGGACTGAAGAGTACTTCACCATGACACGGCCCTCGCCTTCCCTGCCCACCTTCTGCAGGTGACCTTCCATTATCCGCTTAAAGCCGGTCCTGGAGAAATAATTACATGAAGATATTGACATAATCACTCTGGGCAGAGCGGTATGTTTTAAGTGCAGCCATGTTTTAGTCCCATGCAATAGGTTGTGAGCCTTTTGCAATAAACCGGGCACAAAACCAGACTCACTACTACTGAGAAATTCCTGAGGGAAAACCCCAAGTGTTATTGGGTTTTTCCATCAGGGATAATATTTTTTTTTCTATAACAAATCTACTATGAGGAAGATGCGTTATGCTAAGGAACCTTTAGACTTTATTCAGACATTTCTAGTACCATTGTCTTTACGTGTTAAAAATTACTATAGTAAGTCATTTGCAGCATTTAGTTCAAAAATATTGTTTCGGCGATACAGCCGATCATAACCGTCATCTGCCTAGGCATTTCCCAACTATGTTGGGCTTCCAGTAATTTAGATTTCCAGAATTTCACAAGGCGGCACAACCCATTTAGTTCTGAGTAATACGATAGCTCATAGTAAGACTAGTTGTAAAGGCTGTAAAAGGCTTTCGGGCCACTGACAACTTGTAACGACTGTCAAATCCTGCTGTTACAGTCAATCTTAGAAACTGAGGCATTTTCTAGTGAAATACCCCAAAGAGTTTGCTTCATACTTTCCCTCTTTGTTATTGTTGTGTCGGCACTGCCACGGTACATATAATATTATGTCTAAAATATATTATGTATTGACAGCAAATCGTCACGCGTGTCTGCTTATGCGCCGCCTGACAAGAGGGCCCCTCCCTCACACGCCCAGATCATTCTTCAAATATCCACCCACATTTCATTACTTATGTGTCATTCTAAATTGATGTTTTGACAAGAATGTCAAGCACGATCTGTTATTGTGTTCTCACAGGGATCAATATTACAGCAACACAGTTTTATTACATACAAGACACGTTGACTAGCTAGCAGTTCAAAATTCGTATTATTTTTTATCTAATATTTGTTGGTTCAGCACTGGATATCCATCACATGGGGAGACATTACAAAGGCGGTTAAGTGAGTCAGTATGGTAAAAGAAATCCTTAGCGTCAATCTCTGTTTATCTTTCGTTTTCTTTTAGTTGAAAGTAGTTATGTCTATCAGACAATTTATTTCTTTGTGACTGTTTCGTACGCGTAGTAATAAGCGTTCTATCAACTAAGGTCTAAGTACTGCCGACTGGTTAAGGTATCTTCTAACCACATCAATATTTTCCCAATCCCGTGTCAACTGCCAATACCAGAAGAACTTACAAGGAGTTAGTGATCTCATTGGTGACGAGGATCCTGCCCTCAGGAGTAGCAGTGTAGTGGGTGGTGACGCAGCGGGTGCCAAGCTCGGTGACAGTGAAGTACCTCTCAGCCTCGTACCAGGTGCCCAGGAAACGGTTCATGTTGAAGTTTGCCATAGCCTGTGGGGACAAAAGATGTGGTTTAATGGAGAGAAACAGAGAGAGGTTCTTTTTTAGCTTCATTTTCTATGTGTGAGTATTAAAACAAAGAACGACACACAATTCAAAATGAAACTAGTAGGTATTAGTTTTATTTAAAACACTACTAGTTTCATTTTTTTTTTGCATTATGCTAGATTTCTTGATAAAAATTATCTACTAATCGAAGAGACTTGTATTTTTATCTCATTTGAATGGTTATATTTGGCAAACAATCAAAAATCATCCAGCCTGTTTAGCATAGCTACAGTTCCCTGACTTGACGACTGAAACAACCGTGGTTGTTTTATACTGATTTATGTAAAATTATCAATTTAATTGATAGCAACCTCTTATTGCTACTAATATTCAAAGAAAAATGTTCTCCAAAAAATCGCGAACTATAAGTTTTTCTTCCAACACAACTCCTTACGAGAGATAAATGAAAAGGAAAGTCCATAACTAAGGAGGATCTCGCGGTCGTCGCCCGAGCAACAAGTCAACCAACCAACCAGCCGACAACCAGTTACGAGTTGACCACGGTCAGTGACGGGACAACTGTTACGTACACCGCCAGGGTCAAGGCTGCGGGGAGCTTTTGTTGCCAACCAAGGATGGTTTTTGCCTAGGTTGATGGTGTAACGGTGTGACGTTGGTTTGTTTTTAAATGCTATAAAAATAAAATAAAATAAAAATAAAAATAGCTTTATTTTCCTTCTACAATTTTGACATAGGTTAGTGGTTAGTGTTACAAGTTTGACTTATTTAATGTTAGTAATGTTATGTTTCTTGATTTCTATTTACAGTTATTTGATATTTTATGTACAAGGACCGCTAGCAATAGCGGTGAAAGCCTCCTCCATTCGTTTCCATGCTGTTCTATCTCTAGCTGCTCTACTCCAAGTTTTGCCTACTACTTTTATAATATCGTCGCTCCATCTCATTTGTGGTCGACCTTGTCTGCGCTTTTTGTTCAGTGGGTACCAGTTAGTGGTGATTTTCGTCCACCTTTCATCTGGTACTCGTTGGAAATGTCCAGCCCATTTCCATTTCAATCCAAGTACCTTTATAGCCACGTCCTTAGCTTTGGTTTTACTTCTGATTGTTGTGTTCTTTACTTTGTCTTTAAGTCTGTGGTTCATGTAGCTCCTTTCTATTCCTCTTTGGCACACTTTGATTTTTTCCAAGTTTCGTTTCGTCAGGGGCCATGTTTGGCAGGCATATGTGAGTGTGGGAAGTAGGCATGTTTCCATGGTTTTTGTTTTTAGTTTGGTTGGCATCTTACTCTTAAATATTTCTTTTAGAGTCCAGTATTTATTCCAGGTAGATTTGATTCTTCTTTCTATTTCTTTTTCCGTGCAGTTTTTAAAACTAATTTGGTGTCCTAGGTAGATGTACTCTTCAACGTATTGTAGGTTGGTAGATGAAATTGTCATTGGTACTTTGTGTCTGTTTGTCATAAGTTTTGTTTTTGTTTGGTTTACTTCTAAGCCCACTTTTTTGCTCTCATCAAATAGCGACTCTAACATAGACTGCATTTCAAATGGGTCTTCTGACATCAGCACGATATCGTCAGCGAATCTTAAGTGTGACAGGTATTTTCCGTGAAGATTTAGGCCCTTGTTTTCCCAGTTCATTGCTCTGAATATTTGCTCTAACACCGATATGAATATTTTAGGGGAGAGTGGGTCACCTTGTTTAACTCCTCTTTCGATTTTAAAGCTATTTCCTGGTTTTTCGAGCATAATCCTAGAGTTACTATTTTTGTAAATTACCTTTATTAGATCGATATACTCTTTGTTAATTCCTTGCGTTGATAGAGCTTGCCATATAGAGTTGTGAGAAATTGAATCGAACGCTTTGCTGTAGTCGATGAAGCACAGGTATAGAGCTTTGTCATACTCGTTGTATTTTTCCAGAACCATTTTCAGGGAGTGTATGTGGTCTATGGTAGAGAAGCCACTCACAAATCCTGCTTGTTCTACTGGTTGATTTTCGTCTATTTGTTTTGTCAATCTTCTTAGTAGAGTTGCCGAGAATAGTTTGTAGAGATTTGACATGAGACTAATGGGTCTGTAGTTTGATATTTGTTTCGGGTCTCCTTTTTTAAACAAAAGTACGATGTTTGAGCATGTCCATTGTCTGGGTATTTCTTTTTGATCTAGTATTAGATTGAATAGTGACGTTAGTGGTTTAGTTAGGGTGTTTCTTCCAGATATTATCATTTCATTTGTTATGCCGTCTGGGCCTGTACTTTTTTCGTACTTGAGTTTGTCGATTGAGTGTTCAACTTCCCATGTACAGAATTTTGGTACGTTGTCTGTATTTACCGGATTAGTTTGTGCTTCTTCTGTGGAATCGCTATCTTTTTTATAAAGACTTTTATAGAAATTTGTTGCTACTTGTATTAGATCTTTTCTTTTTGTTATAAGGTGGCCAGATTTGTTCTGTAGTTGATTCATAAGTGTTTTGGTTTTCGTTAGATATTTATATGCTTTTTTGACAGCGCCAGCTTTTTCCAGGTAGTTCTGTAGGACTTTTTGTCTATATTTTTTGGTGTTGTTTTTTATTTTTCTATGTATCACTTTGTAGAGTTTGCTTAGCTGTTTTTTTTCTTGTTTGGTTTTATTTTCCTTACTTCTCAGGATATGCTTTTCATCTTTAAGTTTGATGATTTCGTCGTTAATAATTGTTTGTTTTCGTGTACTTTCCTGGGGTAGGATAGCGCAAGTGGTGCTTTTCAGGATGCTTCTCTCGATGTTGTCGTAATACTCTTGTACAGATTTCGTCTCGTGTTCTTCGTACTTGGCTAGTTCTTCTGTATATTTCTTGAAATTAATATTTTTGTTGGGTTTAGTTCTGAAGTTAGAGCGTTTTTTCTTATTGCTGGCTGTGTTTATTTTTATTCTGATGAGACGGTGATCGCTTGGGTGTTTGAAGTTACTAAGAACGCTGAAATCTTCGATAATTTGTGGCTTATTCGTTGCGATATAATCTATTTCGTTCTTCGCCATACCGTTAGGTGACATCCACGTCCATCTTAACTTAGGTGATTTATTGAACATTGTATTAGCTATTTTGAGGTTGTGTTGAAGACAAAAGTGTATGAACCTTTCACCTCTTTTGTTTCTTTTTCCGTAACCATTTTTTCCCATGGCACGACTTTCCCCCTCTTTTGGTAACCCAATTTTGGCATTTAAGTCACCAAGGAGAATTATATTTTTTGTGCTTTTCTCGATTGCTTTTCCTAAAGTTTCGTAAAAGCTATCCATTTCTTTTTCTTCAGAACTAGATGTAGGTGCATATGTTTGGATTAAAGTGAAAGTTTTTTCGTGTATCTTTACATGAATCAAAGCTACTCTTTCTGATAGGCCTATAAAATCCTGTACTTCTACATGTTTTTGATTTTTGACCATAAATCCTACTCCATTTCTTCCCTTGCTTTCACCCATTAGGTAGAGTCGGTACTCGTTCCTGTCTTCCATGATGTACCCTTGTTTGCGGCTTTCACAAATGCCTAGAATGTCCCATTTTATCGTTGATAGCGCATATTCTAGCTCAGTTATTCTAGTTTCGTTTGCCAGGGATCTGACGTTGAAAGAAGCAATGTAGGTTTTACTTTCGTTTTTTGGAGGGTTTTGGTCTACTATCCCCGCGGTGACCAACCGTATTGGGGTAGGTAAGTGTACTTTTTTATAATATATATTTTTTGATTTTTGGGGCGTTGTGAAGGAAGGCTTTATTAGTTGCTATTCGGCGTCGCTCTCGTCAACCGATGTAGTAGAAATTGATCTTACTTTTTGCTGATCGCTTTGTTTCTGAACGAATTTCAAAATCGATCTTTGGCTTTCATTTTGCGTTTTATTTTTCTTGGCAGCCTGATATTTGGGTGAATGTTTTTTACCCGGTTGGTGCGAATTTTCTGATATTTGGGTTGGTGGTGAGATATCTAGCTCTCGTTTCTTTGAACTTGGATTGTTCTGATGTATTTTAGGTGGTGAATTGGTGGTGTTTCTTTTGATGATTATTTTATCGTACTTGATGAAGGCTATTTTTCCCTCGCTTCTTTCTTTATTTACTTGTTCTTGTAATTTCTTTCGAGTTTCTAGAATCTCAGGTGGAAAATCTTCTTTAATATACATGCCCGAGTCCTTAAATAGTTTTTTGTTTTTAAGAATACAAAGTTTCTTGCCGAACGTCGTAAACGTGACGATTATGGGCCGTATTTTTCCTTCCCCTTTTTTTCCCATCCTTCTAGTAAATTCTATATCGTTTTTGTTACATTCTATGTTCAAAGTTCTTGCCAGTAGCGTGATAATTGTGGTTTCTAACTCTTCGTATGATTTTTCTCCTTCTGTTATTCCAAAAAATATGAGGTTCCTTACCCTTGCTTGTTTTTCGAGCAGGCATAATCTGTTGTTATGTAATGTGGCGGTTTCTTTAAGCTCGTTTATGTTTATTTGTATAGAGGAAAATTTTTCGTCGATTTTATCGTTCACATGTTGAATATTCGAAGTTATTTTTGCCTCTAACGAGTTGATAGTGTCCTGTACGTCGTTTTTAATATCCAATCTTAAATTTTTGATTAGGTTTTCTAGTACTTTAGTGTCCATGCTCATCTTGAATTGGATTGTTTACGTTTTGTTCCCTGCTATTCGATACTAGATGGCGTTGTACTAATTGTTGAGGTTAGAAAATGAAGATGGCGTTGTTTTTTTGTATCTATTCCCCGCTAGATGTCGCTGTAGGATCGATTCGATCTTATATTTATTTGCAATGACTCACTGAGTTTCGATTTGAGGTTATATTCCGATAAAATATTGCAATTTACTTCGTTACTTGCTCATCTGTATCTTCAGAATTAGTCCTTGACTTGGATTTCGAGTTTAGTTGCTCACTAGCGATGATAGAACTTGTAGCGTGAACTTCTTTGTGTAAGATGACAGTCACTTTATTTCACTGTTAATTGTCTCGTAAAGTCAATAATGTCCACTGTTCAGTGTTTAATAGATTTTCCACTAATAACGGCCCACTTTTCAACTGGTTTTGCGACGTTAAACTCACGAGAACTATTAAAAACTTATATTTTATTACGGAGCATACCGATTTCTTTGTTTACTTCACTACGCCCTCTGGCGTCATGCTATAATGTTAGTGTATTTTTTAAACTTTATAATATACTGAAAAAATATGACAAAGGAAGTGTAAAGACTTCCTTTGTCATATTTTGTCGTATTCCAGATCAGACAACGTCCAAAAAAAAAAATGCTAAACTCGTCGCTAAATTTTGGGCTGACTCAATCTGAATATTGTTATCGACACGCGAAGAAGATACAACGATAATGTTAGCTAAAACAAATATTTTAGTTTCAGTGATGCACCTAACAGTTCTTAGATAGAGTTTGGTGCAATATAAATAAAAAAAATCCAGTAGTTGAATGAATATTGAAATTGAGAGTTCCAATTAAGACAATGGTTTTATAGTAGGAATACGTTTCATTTCATAGGCCAAGAAAAGGAAAGGATAAAACATCATGTTTCATTATTGCCACTATTGGACTCTTTTGTGTATTTGATACTTTCAATGGTGATCATCAGTGACATTAAGTAAGTTTTACATAGTGTTTTTAATTTTTATAATTAGTTCATAGACTGAACTGATTGGTAGAGAATTCTAGAAGGCATTCTCTACCAGTCAAACTTTGGGTCAAATAGGACAATATTGCGATAATTCTATCATTGCACTCGAATTAACACTAAAATTATTAGACTAGTTTTATTGTATCTTTCTTTCTTCTTTGTTTATCCACCATCTTTAATTTAAACACAAACAAAGAAAAACAAACAACTTACTTGAAAATCCGGACACCAGCCAAGCGAAGGGATCTGCGCTGAGGCAGTCGCAATGAAAGCCAATAACAGTAGCCGCCACATCTTGATGCTGAAGAATGATGACCAGGATCCAAGAGGGATGAAGACTAGATGAGCTCCGGGAGACGGTACGGGAATGGCGTCAGGAGTCCCGGACCACGCTTATAAACCCTCGCAGCTGAGCCCGAACCGGTCTGAAACTTGAAAACGCATCTAATGGGACACCTTATCTAGTAAGCACTAGGACAGTGGTTCTCAATGTAGAGCTACCCTAAGGCGTGGGGCTTGATAATCTAAAAGTAGCCAGTAAATATCATTCATTACCAATTTTGTGCGTATGAAAAAATCTGATGACGCCTGCCAATTTAGAAATGGGTTTTTCGTTTCTAATTCAAAATATTTTTTTCACTTAAGCTGACATGGGCACATATAAAACGTCGAGAAAAGGTGCCAAGACTTTCGAGTTGGTCGTTTTCTACAAAGAAAAACCGGTGAGAAACTACATTGTTACTCTTATAAAATGATTTGGTTTTACAATATTTTCATGTTACAGCATTAGTACTTAGGAGATAACTAAACTACTGAGATATTATCATTCTTAAATAATTCTGATTGGTTTTCTTATTTTATATACTGTAAGATTAGAGTATAAATCTATCAGATTTAGATTCATCATGATTGAACATCGCTCTAGTAATACGATTGAAGCGCATTTCCCCAAACATTTCAGCAGATATTTTTCATAGACTCTCATTTTCTTCACTATCACTTAAAAGAAAGCAACCTCCCATCTTTCAAGGCCACAAACTTTGACATCCACAAGTCAAGGTTGATTTATGACGGCCGCTGCCGTAATGAATTTCGCAGCGATCCTTGTTAGGTAACGTGCGTGTGCGCCAGTGTGCGTTAATGGGGTTGCTTTGTTTGCTTTGTGCTCCGCCGGATGTCTTCTTTGCAATTCTAGCTGCAAGTGCCGAGTAAATAAATATTGGCTAGTGGCCTGTCTGTTGGGGTTTTAGTGTTTAGCTAGCTGGGAGCTTGGGAGACGAGAGTTTAGAACTCAGGTGTATTATCGGGTACAGACGCTAGTACATCAAACTTCTACAATCAGATTCAGGCAGACAATCTGTGTGTCTTTAATAGATTTTCAACTTTATCGCTAAAGTATTAGGTTCAAGGTTGATTGGGAATATTTGACAGTTTCGCCAATACCTTCATGGTTAAGTTCAAGAAATGATGTATGGTTTCCTTAGTTTGTCATGTCTTTGACGTGACTTGATGAACAGTTAGGAATACGTTTTTGGCGTGTTTAGCCCAAAGCTGTGGGATTTTTATTCTCTCAAACACAATTTTTGCTTCTTCGAAGGGATACTTTTTTGACAGTTTCAAAAATTACCAACTCGTCAGATTATTATTTCCCTCTACACCAAAACAAACTAAAATCATATACATAATTCTATACTATCATATCAAATACAGTTACAAACATCGACTACTAGGCCTGCTTACCCCCAGTAACCGCTGAAACAAAGAATGTTCCCAGGACGAAATAAAAAGGCAGTATTGCCATCTGCCTCCCTACCGGTTCCAAGTCGCGACTGCAAGTTTTTATTTTCTATCTTTTCTATCTACACACATCAAAAGTGTCTAGGGATCAACATATATTTTTGCAATAACTTTTCTCCTGATTGATATTAATTAAAATTTTCTTTAAGGATTCATCAAATAAAGTGTTTTCGTTTGTCACAGTAACGATAAACCAAGTCACCTTTGCATTAATAAAGAAATTTGCCATTTTCCTAATAAAGGGATTTTTGACATTTGAACCACTAACATTAAAGTTCGAAAAAAAGACTGAAATAACAGTTTTCTTTAAAATTTTATTGGGTAACTTAAACAATTAATAATCCGTGTTTCTACCGCGAACACTAACAACACAAGAACATCGGTTTGGCATACTCAAAATGAGTTCATCCAAATCACGCTGTGGAATGGCCTCCCATGTTCGTTGCAACAACAAAAAAAGGTCTTCCTGCGACTGGATACCCTCCATATTCGGCAGAGCTCTTCTCTGTAGCATATCCCATGCATGCTCAATCGGGTTCAAGTCTGGCGACTGAGCAGGCCAGGGCAGGACATTGATGTTAGCTGCGGCGAGAGTCTGTCTTACAACTCTTGCGCGTGTGCGGTCGTGCATTATCATGCAATAACTGAAATAAGGGACCGATTTGCACTTGTAGACGAACGATGATGTCTGATACAATCGTCTCAGCATAAATTTGAGCGTTGAGGTTGCCTCTGATCCAAATCAACTCAGTTCTTCCGCCGATCCAAATACCCGCCCATACCATGATGGTTCCACCACTATAAGGATGGACTTCCTGGCAGGATTTTAATCGCTGTTGGCGTCCAGGGGTTCTCCAGTGTCGTATACGTCTTGTATCCGGTCTCATACCAAAACGAGACTCATCAGAAAAGCACACGAAACGCCATTGTTCTTCTGCCCAATTTCTGTGTTCAAGAGCCCATTGATATCGAATCCTACGATTGTGCATTGCTATAGGTGGTACCCGTAGCGGTCTTCGAGAATGAAGGTTCACTTCATGCAAGCGGTTTCTGACTGTTTGGTCGCTAATTAAGTTCCCTGAAGAGTGATGAAGCCTCACGGCTAACATCATGGCGGTTATTGTTGGAGCTCTTCGAGTTAAGATTTGAATGTATCGGTCTTGTCTCCGTGTGGTGCAGCGATACTGTCCTCCATGGCGCTCAGCCACGGTACCAGTGCTTCGGTAACGTGTCCAAAGTCGACTGATAACACTCTGACTTGTATTCAGAGCTAAAGTCACAGTACGTTGCCGGGAACCAGCTTCTATCATTCCCACGGCTCTGAGCATTTCTTCCCTGCTTAAATGACGTCGCCGCTCCATAATAACGTTGGTTTTAATCAGAAAAATGTGTTATTTCAGTCTTTTTTTCGAACTTTAATGTTAGGGGTTCAAATGTCAAAAATCCCTTTATTAGGAAAATGGCAAATTTCTTTATTAATGCAAAGGTGACTTGGTTTATCGTTACTGTGACAAACGAAAACACTTTATTTGATGAATCCTTAAAGAAAATTTTAATTAATATCAATCAGGAGAAAAGTTATTGCAAAAATATATGTTGATCCCTAGACACTTTTGATGTGTGTATTTTTATACAGAGACCTGTAGGACTAAATTGCTTGCTTAGCTTGTTCTTTTAGGGTTCCGTAGAAGGTATTGGTGGGTAAAACGTTTTTGGTAAAGGGATTTGCAACATGTTTCGTTTAAGTTGATATTTTAGTGTTTGACTGGCCTGTTGGTCTAGTGGTTAGTGACCCTAACTGCTATGCCGGAGGTCGTGGGTTCGATTCCCACCCAGGACAAATGTTTGTGTGATGAGCACGATCATTTGTTCTGTGTCTGGGTGTAATTTATCTATAATATGTATGTATTTAGAAATATATAAGTATGTTTATCAGTTGTCTAGTACCCATAACACAAGCTCTGCTTAGCTTGGGACTAGATGGCGTTGTGTGATAGTTGTGGAATATTATTATTATTATTATTAGTTTGGGAAACATTAGTGTGTTGTGGTAAAATAGTGGGGTGAAAGGAACTTATATAACCCCGAGTCGGTTTGGCGCCTGAGCGCAGCGAGGGCGCTAATAGTTCGAGGGAGTAAATGAGTCTTTAACCCGAGGTAAACACTGTGCTTTTCATTACGATTACAAGGAAAGTTGATGGGAATAGGCTTGCCCCCAGTTACCTAAATCGGTGAATAGACTTTGCTCCTAATTACATCGGTTGATGGCAATAGGCTTGCTCCTAATTAGATTAGTTGATGGCAATAGGCTTGATCCTAATTAGATTAGTTGATGGCAATAGGCTTGATCCTAATTACATCAGTTGATGGCAATAGGCTTGCTCCTAATTACATTGGTTGATGGCAATAGGCTTGCTCCTAATTACCCAAATCGGTGGATGACAATAGGCTTGCTCCTAATTATATCGGTTGATGGCAATAGGCTTGCTCCTAATTAGCTTGGTTGACGGCAATAGGCTTGCACTTAATTACATCGGTTGATGGCAATAGGCTAGCTCCTAATTACATCTGTCGATGGCAATAGGCTTACTCCTAATTACATCGGTTGATGGCAATAGGCTTGCCCCCAATTACATCAGTTGATGGCAATAGGCTTGCTCCTAATTACATAGTTTGATGGCAATAGGCTTGGTCCCAATTACATCAGTTGATGGCAATAGGCTTGCTCCTAATTACATTGGTTGATGGCAATAGGTTTGCTCCCAATTACAACAAATAATTTGACAGCTGTCAGTAGAAAGCGATTCTCCCTAGGGCTGAAAAGTAGTACTTTCAACCCGCTCCGCAGGCATCTTCTGACCTACTTTCAGAGTATGAGTAACTAGCACTTTGCCCGCGACTTCGTCCGCGTGGGTTTCGTACTTTCCTCTAAAAAATTCGAAGGCTGATTTTTCAATTAGATAATTTTTATTGACATCTGACAGTTTTTGTATGGAAGAATTGGCTACGTGAACATCTAAAAATAGGAAACAGTATGTACCTATCCAGAAATATGCGGGTTAATGGCTATAACAAAACAATTAAGTTTTTATAATATTTCTTTATAGACTACATTCTTGGTCGTTCTGGAGGGTGTTACCAATATGACCAGGCTGCAAGATGAGCTCACACGAGAGCATGCTACGTAGAACTGACCATGGGAGAAACAGGGCTGTCGCAAGTCAACTCCTGCAAATGTAAGGGGTTGACCCTTTGATTTATTTATTGTCATCGCAAAGCAAACTTTTAAAGGGAACTGAAGTCTTTTGAATTCGAAAGGGAGATTTGGAAAAACAAAAAATGCCAAACTTCATAATTTACTTAGATAGATGTTCGTGCCAAGTTTCATGTTTATTAACACAAGTAATAAGATTTTCCATACAAACTTTCATCCCCCTTTTCACCCCCTTAAAGGTTAAACTTCCAAAAACCCCTTCTTAGTGCTCCCCTACATTATAATAGGAAGCCGTGTGCAAAATTTCACATTCCTAAACACAAGTAATAAGATTTTCCATACAAACTTTCATCCCCCTTTTCACCCCCTTAAAGGTTAAATTTCCAAAAACCCCTTCTTAGTGCTCCCCTACATTATAATAGGAAGCCGTGTGCAAATTTTCACATTCCTAAACACAAGTAATAAGATTTTCCATACAAACTTTCATCCCCCTTTTTACCCCCTTAAAGGTTAAATTTCCAAAAACCCTTTCTTAGTGCTCCCCTACATTATAATAGGAAGCCGTGTGCAAAATTTCACATTCCTAGCCCCAGTAGTTTCGGCTGTACGTTGATATGTCACCCAGTCAGTTCTCCTTTTATATATATAGATAGATGAAAAAGAGCTTTTGTTGGTATTTAGTCGATTTTATTATGCAAAGATTAATCGTTGATTTTCCTTATACTGGCAACACTGTCACTAAACATTTATTAGCGTTTGTTTAAATGTTTAGTCTCCCTTCTCACTTCTATCTAAACTGTGCTAGAGGCAGTTACCTTCCGTGTGAGAATTTTTCGAGTGACGAACGTATTTAAATTCAAATTACTGCTGTTTCTCTTGACGCCAATTATCCTATCGCTTTCACAATGGGTATATTTCGAAGCAATCTGTAATCTGGATTTGTGCCCGATTGCTAGAAATTCGCTCGTTCTCTATTAAAATATGGATTTCGAAAAGTAGCCATCGGGACTTACACGACTTGCGATATTTTGTTATATGCTCATAAAAAATGGTAATAATAAGTAATCTATCTGAACTTGCATAATTATATAAATTGTTAAGTAAACGTACCAATTTTTATACTACATTTCTTTTAGGTACTTACATTTTCAACGGAACCCTCAACAAGTAAGGCGCAAACCTAACCAAGGTTTTTATAATTGTCTCCTGTACCTATACTAATTATGGTACTATGTCTGTTTAAAGAGGCTTCGCTATGTAAAAAGAATTATAAATAGTCATTATAAAACAGGAAAGTATGACTTATTTGTTCAACGGCGAATAAAATTACTTTCTGCACGAAAGTAGGTATGTTGATATTACATTGTAGCGTTGAAGCTGTTTTTATGTTCTTTATACCTAAGTTCTTTGAGTTTCTTTCGCCCGGGCTTAAAACAATGTAGATATGGTCGCCTAACATAGGTGATGTATGTTTGCTTAAGTCATATAGTAGTAAAACACTGAAAGGAAAAAATACAACCCTCAACCACCTGGAAAACTTATGCAAAAGCATTGACATAATATAAAATAACAGACACTAATTAGGCAGAGGTTTACACCTACATTTCGCCAGTTATGCCTACGTCCCATGTAATAGTGAGCGATCCAATTGTCATCAACCGGGGACAAACCGAGACTCCATGGCTGATACTGAGATACTCCTGATGGAAAAACCTATAACACTTTGCCCGACCCGGGAAACAATTCCAGGGCCTCATTCTCAGCAGTCACGCTTGCGACCACTAGACCAACGAGGCAGTCATTGAGCTTGCAAAAATAACTGGAAAATCTGTGGATTCTAACTAAACTTTTAGGGCCTTGTCTCTTCAATACATAATGTAGAATTGTAAACAATCTAGGTATACATAAATAAATAAGGTACCTAAGGTATGTACATTTTACTATCCATTTCAATTTATGATGATAGGAGTCGTAAAGTTTATATGAGAAGTATAAATATTTCTGTGGGTACCGTGTGCTTGATATTAATTTTATTCAAGCTTAGTTATATTTAGCAACGAAACCACTTATTTAAAGACAATTTCGAATATACGATCAAATTACACTTGAATACATTTAACATGAGAATTTTAATAGAGAAGGGTTGTTGGTTAACTGTTAAGTAAATAAATGGTTACGGAAATCATGAATCTGGGAATATGCGAGGTCTATTCCTCCGTAAATTGCTATGACTGACAACCACACCTTACATAAGCTAAATAAACCATTTCCCCATATGGGTAAGCAGAAGTTAGAGAACACTACGAATACTAAGAATCAATTAAAGTGTATCTACAAATGATAGACATAAACGGAAGGATCGATTGACTTGTGGTACAAGAGAGCGCAAGAGTCTGACACAGAACGACATGAGACACAAACACTAACTTTGAAATGGGGTTTCTCACTCTGAACGCCTCGTTTGCTTGGGTTTCCTTGTGAGCAAAATGATTTCATTAAACTCTATTTACACATAACATATCAGCCTCTAACTTTCCTAAGCTAAGATTATAGTATCCTATGACATAGTGCCAACTAGTAGATGTCACGTCTTCGATTTTTTATCCTAGGTCATGCCGGTTTCCTCACTCGGTCTGAGAGCAGAAGTAAAGCCTGTCTGGGTTCGAATGCACTGTACCTGATCTTATCTAAGCCAACACCAAATCAAAGTTTACAAGAGACAGTTTACAGTCCCCCGTAACGCCCACCATTTGACACTTTTGGCAGAGAATAGACAATAATTATTGTATATGGACTCACCTGTCCAGCGTTAGGTCACAACTTGCAATGCTTCTCGACGTCTATGTAACGTACGGCTTCCTCGCGCGTGACTACACGTAATACAATTTGCTTGGACCAATAGAAAGCTTTCCTTTAATTTCTTCATGTTATCCAGATTACTTGGCTGTTTCTTGTAAGATAGATTTGCTTTACTACCTTTGTCAAATCAAAGGACTGCAGGAACATCATCAATTCATCAGGCAATCACAGTTTGGAAACTCTCATCGTCTTACTTATCAAAATCTTCGCAATGATTTCTTCCTTGCCTACAATAGTGACATTATCTCAATATTATTTCATCGATTCCCTATTCTGGTCATTGTGGTTGCTCCTGTGTCGTGGGTGCATTCACAAACATTTAAACTCACATGTACAAACACCCAGCAGACCTGAAACAACTATCTGTAGGCCATACAAATATTTGTTCCGTGCGAGGATCAAACCCGCGACACGCAGCACAGCAGTCTATTGATTGAGCCACTACACCAACCGAATCATGAAAACTAGATCATCTTTTTGATTCAGTGCCTGCCGTTTTTTGTAAGGTCATCAAAATGTTTATGATACTACAGCCATCCCGATGATAAATTTCTTAATAGTTTCAATACATTTCGTTTTCAGATAATTTTAAATAGATTTGTATACATTTCAGTATTGTTCAAACAATCCCTCACCTGCTGGAGTGTCTCAGGTGTCCTTTTCCCTCTACTATTGACGACCTGAATAGCGCCTTTGACGCTGCATTTAACGTGGCTACGGAAGTAAGTATCGACACGATGAGAATAAAAATGGAAGGATTGTAACAGCTGGTGATCAGTTCCCTAAATTCTGTTCGGATGCAACTTACTGTACTTATATTATTCTTGTTAACTGTCAAACTTACATTCTTCTCATTGTGTGGATGGTTTTCAACATACACATAAATTGGGTACAGAATTTACTTCACTGATGGCAGTAAAGTAAATCTGTACCGTGCAAACAACAGAACAAGCAGGACAATATATTAAGTGTCCCATTTATGGTACATTAGATCCTATTTAAATAACAGTATTCATGATCATTTACTGAATAGTGCACACAATTATTTTATAAATTGTACATCCATGAATGGATGCATACATACTTTTTACGACTACAACAGACTCGTTGCTTGCATCTGCGCCATCTATAGCTTTGCTCAAGCACTAGGTGGTCTAGACTTGGCCTACGTGTACTAAATCGATAACGTAATGTGTAAACAAATGTCTATTCGTATCTTATAACATCTAGGGCGCTAATAGTTCAGGGTTTTGAGGATAGGTCACATCGATCATGTTTGACTGTTTGAGGTTATTACAAGTAATAATTTTGCGTTTATTTCCGTTTTAAACTGTAGCCAGTTGGTTCTGAGCTAAGTTTGTATCAAGAAATACTCCTTAGTACTCATAACTCCTCATAATATAATATTATTGTGCCTAGTGAGTGCTTTTCTTTTCCAGTATTTTTGTTGAACTATGACGAACAGCCTAAAAATTACAATATGTTTGTAGATCCATGTACCAGGGTATCTCTTTTGTATCTGCCCCGCTGTCAGCTTTTATGATCATATCATTTGCTTGAACTTTTTCTTATGGTTTTGTTTATAAATATACTTACAGAAGTACGCCAGCTCATCAGGCTACTACAATCTGGCAAATTAATTTAATAGATTTTCTTTATAGTTTATAATTATTATTTTCGTTAAAGAGCGTTAAGTTCAAGGTAGATTGGGAAAAAAATACGGCTTCCGGTAGCTTGGTGTACTGGCGTGTACGTTTGTACCTTATTGTGTTTCTTGTTCAACGCTACAATTCTATTCATGTCATATCTTAACCAATTTTTTTTGTAGAGAAAGATGTGTTAAGCTAAGCGTACCTGTAATACCATCTTAACTCGTCATTACTTGTTCATCCTCTTTCAAGGTAATGAGAACAGGGTCTGGATAGTGATGATTCGAAGGACTAACGAAATAATTGGAGGCTGTGTCATTACTTTTGTTTTATTCTCTGTCACTAAGTAACATCATTTTATTATCATTAACATTGAAAACGGGATATTTATCATATTTTCTATTTGTTTTGAGTTCCCGATGTTACGGTGCTGTTGTAAGGACTATGATCACAAAATGGTTAACATGTTAAAAATCCCGTTTTCAGTGTTAAGAGCTTATGGTACCTCAAACGCGAGCGCTTTTGTAATGCGTAAAATTATATGATTCACTGCAGTAATCAAAATCGGAAAAATATATGATATTCTTGCCATAGTGTTGTGAAAACATAATACAACTAACTTTGCGCGATAGAAAAAAATCGCGAAGATACCTCTAAAAAATTCTTTTATCGAGTAAAAACCATACTAAAATACATGTCATCGTTATGATTTTTTTTGCCAAATAATTCTACAAGCAACATACTAAAGTCATAGTGTTTTACTTTTTTAGTCCAATCAATAGCTGTTTTGTAAATCGCAAAATACCACTAATTTCGCACCATACGGCCGCAGCGAAAGACGTAACAACCGCTTTGTAGTGCAAGCTGATTAGAACTTTATTCTTACAGTATTTCAAGCGAAGTTTGAACCACCACAAATAGGGTTGCTAATCTGAGGTAGCATACGCTCTTAATGATAACTTTAGTGTACCATGTCATTTCAAAATCTTTATAACATCACTTTATGTTCACCAATAACAGACCATCGGCTATTCCATACATTACCTACCTACTTTGCAATTCTTTCGAAGTCTTTATTACTCATCTCGTCCGGATACTGTGTATTGGATTTATTCTTATTGTCTTCTCATAAATATGAATCATTTGGATTGAAATAAACAACATTGGAGTGTGTAACTAAAATATTCTCGTTATTTAATTTACTACGGTAAGAACACATTTTTACAGAATGTTATTTTCTAAAGAATATCTACATAAAATTGTACAAGTATGTGAAAACTTATCAAATACTTTTTAATTTACAATTAACAAAGAAAAATCAATATTCAAGTTCAACAAGATTAAGTTAAGCTTTATTTACCATTTAAACTTAAAACTATTTACTATTTACATTTTTTTTTCCTAACAACGTCATGTTTTTACAAATTAATATTTCGAATCGGTTTTTTATGTTTCTTAGATACACTCTGCTAAGTTATTTTTGTTAAACTATAATTTAATTACATAATTTATGAAAATACTTAAAGTATTATTGCTTGAGTTCTAAAAATACACTTCTTGTTTAATTTTAACATTGACAAAATAGTCTTGAATTAATTTTTGGTTCTGGGAGACATATGCCTTGGACTTGTGTATTCCCTTTTTAGGTATCAGCTAGTAATATCTAAGAAACACTAAAATTACGTATTAAGTAAGTTACCTACTTGCATTGATATTTAATATTTTAAGGCATTTCCGACTTTCGCCGACATAATATCACAACGATCCTATGCTACAAGTGGTTCCGAAGAAAATATTTATAAAAATACAATTTGTTCAAGTTACGTATAGGTTAGGCAGCGGTTTTTGTGGACGATATTTTTTGTCATGCATCGTTGACTTAACTCTAATTTTTATTTACAGAGTATTGGGACACATGGACATACTAAAGCATTTGTTGAACTAAAAGTATTTTGTCTACAGGATATGTAGACGACGGTAATGAATAAGAAAGTACTTATTCAGAAGATATAAGTACTAATGCCTTCAATACATCCAAGTGTCCCAATACTAAAGATTTTAAAATGGAAAACGCAATGGAAGACAGCGTTCTCAACGTGCCTACTTATGACAGAACAGACAATTATCACATAGAATAAACCTAAACGATTCCTTGAAATCACAATCCTTAAAATTAAATTGTTCCCCAATCAATAATTACGTCAATATCGACGTCGAATATAACACGAAAAAACGATAAAAATCAGGTATAAATAGGTAACGTTCGAAAGAGACATTAAAGCAACTCTACAATTTCTTAGTTTACTCTATGTTTTGAACAACTCGTTGGTAACTTTAGTTTTGTTGAAGTAAACATAAACAACATTAATTGCATTGACAAGTATCCGCATGATGACACTATAAAATATAATGGAATTCCAAATTAAAGTACGTATATACGGATTGTACAAAATGAGTATTACGGAAAATATCCTCCAATTGAGTACAGTATCAAACTGGCATATTGGAATACAATTTTTATAAGAATTGAAGCACAATACAATGTATTGGTGAATAAAAAATTTTTGGCATCATACTGACGAAACAATCGATCGCTAATTTTGTATACTTTGTATAATAGAAGCCTTAATTAAGTTGAACATCCAGCCTTCACTACAATAATAGCTTTAATATAACTGGCCACAGTAATGTGTTCGATAAAAAGCGACATCGAAAATAAGTTTCGAAGATTTTTAATAAAGTACTAGTTGATAAAAATATTCATTTGAAAATAATGCCTGGTAAGCTTCGTATTAACACTAAAGTAAATTAATCCAAAAATAAGAAGATATTCAAGCTTCATAAAGTTCGCAACGGAATTACAGAAGTGGTTACAGAAAATTGAACGTTAGTAACTACAGATGAGATTATTAAATTGGTACCTACATACTTTAAGTTTAACAAAAATCAAAATCATTTCAGGTCCCTTTAATTTCTCTTAATTGTACACCAAAACGTTTTCATTGCTTTACAAATCTTTGGTGCTTATCCACATTGCAATAATCGGCACGAACGAATGGAAGGATGTGCATACTATAAATTATATTATTACGAACACATTTTTTTTCTAGAAGTTACATACAATGATAAAACCTAATATTGAGATTGTAAATGTCGTAAAAAGCTGCGAAATGTCAAGTCAGATTGTTTGGAACAAAGTGGGGATCAGTGACCCTGAAAATACAGTAAACGGAGTTTTTATTGATAACATTACAAGTAATGTTATTGCAGTAGTAAACATTTTGCTAGAAGCACCAAGTACTGACGTAATGAAATTGGTACCAATCATTATTGAGATAACTTATAACTGTGGTAATTCTATGTTCCAATTCTGACTAGATCTATTGACGGTATACTTGTAGTAAGTATAAAGTCAACGCGAACCTATGTAAACGCCACAGTAGATTCATCAAGATACTGATTTAAATTAGGAGGTAGTTTATGTGACGTTATTTCTTTAGGCTCTTCACATACTTCGCAACTTTTCTTTGACAAACATGTCTATTTTCTATGCTTAAGGAATTAATGTGTCGGTGGCTTTTAATAATATTTACCCTAATGAAATACATCTTTCAAATAAATACTGTCTTGGAAGGTGTTGGTCCCGGATTATAATTTTTAAACAAATTATAACAATTTGGACCCATTCGGCAAACATGTGATTTTTCTTTTAAATTAATCATTAACATCACACCCGCAGCAACCTCCTGCGGATGCCTCACTATGAGTATCGCTCTGCGACATCACATGCCTTACAACTAAACACTTAAAAATTATATCCTTCTAAACACATATCACAATTGAACTCTCACGATGAGAGAAGAAGTTTTAAAGTCCAAAGTTACGCGAGTGCCCGCGTCATGTGCGCGGGCGTCATTCGTGTAGGTTTTTGCTGAGAAGCAAACTGTTGTGTGGTCCCGACAAATGTCGGATGAGTTCTGGTAACGCCTCGAACGTGAGCTGACAGAAACAGCAGTTGAACCGGCCGGGCGTGTTGGTCCGCCCGTCGTTCTCACTCGACGATATCACATTGCGATGTACCGAACATAAATGTTTCAGCAAGTGAGCCTTCTGTTTGAACATAGCGACGCACAGTCGACAAGCAAACGGCTTCTCTCCGGTGTGCACTCGTAAGTGAGTCTTGAGATTCCACGACATACCGAACTGCTTGCCGCAGTATTCACAGCGATACTCTCGAACTGGCGCTTGTTTACTTGAACCTTGATCGTGTTCCGTCGTAGACGAGTCGTCCCCACCCATTTGTGGTTGACACAGCCACGGACCCCACGAGCCCGCACTTGGAGGTCGGTACTTGAGAACATCTTCGTGCGTCGCTGTGGGGGGAGTTACACTCCTTTCAGGTAAATACGGCGGTGCCGACGTGCTCAGCGGGTGTTGTAACACTCCGAGCCGAGCGCTGGCAACCGCGGCGGCACTGCCGGGACCTTGTGTATACCGCAGATGAGCCATTTCTTCTAAGTAACTTGGGGGGAATGATACAAACGGAGGGTTCTGTGACGGCGAATTGTGGAAGCCAGGTCTTCTTTTCCGATGAGGAGTAACGACGTAGTTTTCGGGAGAGGTCTGCACAAGTGATATAAGCTCCTGGTCAGGTGGTTTCAGATGCGCGTAATCCTCTAATTTGACAGTTCGTAAATCTAGTTCGGGAGGTTCTAGGTAATGTGATTTCCTTTTAGCTCTTTCTATTCCTCGACCTAACCGATCACTTAGCAACTGTCTCCTGTAGTGTGGTGGTTCCTGTGGCTGATCATCTTGGCTTGACGATGTTGACCTTCTTCTTGCGATGTTCTGGAATAAGTAGAAAAGTACGAATAAGTATTTGATCAATTGCTATTGAACAAATAAGATATAGATGGTTTACAATTGTGTTAATTATTACCTTTGCAGCAACTGTTTCCACATCAACGTCCTGTGAGTCCTCGTGTTCTTGTTCACTGCCTGTGTTTTCTGAATTCCTTGCTAAAGATAAGTTGACCGGGTTTGAAGAGCTTCTTCGTCGTGCTACAAGTCGTCCTGATTCCTTATTTCTGTGTTCTCCGTCTTGTTCCTCGTCCTCTCTTTCATCGTTGCTACTGGTTGACATATTTTCTTTCTTTATGCTCATGTTTTCATCGCCTTTGTCTTTGCTGTATCCCGCGGAGCCAGGAGTGACGAGCTCACTTTCTGAATGTGACGATCCTGAAGGTGCATCGTGTTTACTGCTCTCATTGCTGTTGATATCTGTTTTCAATGTCTTTGATTTTAGTCGCTCGCATGATCGGTTCCGTTCTTCTGCTTGTTGTCGTTCTTTTGTTGATTTCCATACGTCTGATTTGATTTCCAATAATTCAAACAGTTCTTGCATATCATCTATTTCACCAGACTGTAAGAAAGAAACATAATGATTTAGTATCCTTGTTAGATTAATGAAATGCAAATGTTAAGTCGGAGTGAGACGCGTTACTTGGAAACTAATTAATGTTATGATAATATAGTAGTGTGTGGTGAATAAATAAAACAGATTAAATGCTAACCTCTATGTAGGCTTGGCCGCTGTACAAGAATACAAGGAGATGCCTCATGAGAGGGCTGCTGATGCCCGACATGTGGATCGTGACCGGACTCTCGACTGATGGCGTATCGTCCAGTATTTTCCTGGAAAACAAACAATTAGTTAGCATTGCATTTTCATCAGACACTTGGATAACTTGTTAATAACCTGACTTTGAATAAAATATGATAGGTGCCAGTTGGTTATTGTAATTTTATTCTTATATCCTGGTCTAAAGTCCAGATAAGACAGTGTGTATCTATCTTCCGTGTACACTCATTGCCTTACACCTACGAGATACCGGTTACTTCAGTGTGTTATTGGATTGGCTTACCAATTAACCTTATTAAATCATTAAGATTAGATTACAGTGATGGTCTATTCGAGAACTATTGTATAGAAGTGCTCGTAGTAAAAACTTTACAGTGTATTACATAAGATATTTTTAAAAGCCCTTGATGTTAAATCAAAAAGAACCCACGTAGAAGATGAATTAAATTCATCCCTACAATTTTTACATTGATGATATCATCAGTCTCAACTCTTCAAAATTCATACCTGATGAGGGGGCTAGCGGCAGCCATGACAATTCTGTGCGCGGCCAGCGGCACAGCGTCGTCGCAGACCAGCACAAGGTCTGAGTAGCGGGCACCACGCCACGCTGCTCCAACCTCGTTCAGGATGCAGGCGTGGTGCTTGCCGTACGTCAAAGTCAGCAGGCCCTCGCCCATCATTCCAGCACTGAAACAAGAAAAATATCATAAGTATACGAAAGTAGAATCTTCGCTCACTTTGCTGGAATCAAATGCAAGGTAATGCTGAGTTACGAAGTGGTGAAGCAAAAATACAACCGTGGTCTCTTGGTGTTTAACGCGACTCAGGGTGGAAGGGTCGAAGGTTTCGCCTGTGTACTGGAAATATTACACGACGGTAAATAAACGAGCTAACTAGAACTACGTACAATTTACTAAATGTCAAAGGAAGTATTAAAACTAATCTTAGTGTAGACCATAAAGTTGACTAGACTAACTTCCTGTATCGATTAGCATTTGCATAAGGTAGTAAGAGTTAAGAGAAAGTAACGGGCAGGTAGAACCATAACAAAAATAGCTAATGAAGCTAGAGTGTTACAGTTGTGACTGTGAGACATTTTACTTCAATAAGAAACCCATCGATATAATTGAAAGATTTAAACAATAATAAAACTCGCGTTAAAATCATAAAACCTATCTTGACGATCATCATTCTCCCACTTTTTACAATTGTGTGAAATTCGAGGTGTAACAAATACCTATTGTACTTGACTAACGTACGAAGACTTTGAAATCATTATATCTAAGTTTTTGTTGTCAGCCATAGTCATAAGGAAGTGCAGCTATTATAAATCCAAACTTGATTGCGGTAAAAACGTGGCAATTAACAGAATCGATTTACAAAATGATCAATTTCGTTTGTGTTTGTATGAATTATGTTATCTAATTGGAAGATGAGTTCAATTATTGTTTCGTGATCAGACGCGTTGTATAATTCAACACGTAAATAAGTGAAATCATACCGAAATTAAGGCTCGTCATGACGTTCTCGGTTCGTTAACCTTGTTCTATGCCAGACTGAAAACTACTAGATTAAAAGAAGACAAGGCTACAGCCAGCCAACTGTTACGATAACAAATGATTCAATATGAATGCTCGCGAAATTGAAATCGATATCTACATTGAAATCCAACGTTCACATAGACTATTTAGATGCAGATAACACAATAGCTTTTAACCAAACAATTCTAGTTTCCCAACCAAATTAAAAAAGGTTAAAAGGTGAGAAGAATTTAAATGAACGTGAACAGCTGACGTGTTCTTGGACTGCCAAAAGTAGCAACAGAAGTCCTAGTCGCAGGTGTTAGAAAGCCTGTTGCAATAGGACCTTGGCCCGATAAAGCATCGCAACGTGCTATTAGCGTTGCGATAGAAGCGCAAGATCGTTTAAAAGACGATCAACAGGCGCTTCTTTTGCATTGTGTCGGAGTTTAGCAACAGTGGGGTCACAAGCGTTGGAACAGTACTCATTGTTGTCGGCAACTGCTGCTCTATTGTTGCACTGTTTCACTCAAAAGTCATATTTAATTGCGGTGATATATAAAAGTGCAACAAGGGACAAGTAAGCGTATGCGCACAGGAATGTTCTCGCACAAGACGATCTTGATCGTCCGCCATGTCACGACTTCGTAATGATTTCGTTTTCAATTGTTTGCTACTACACTTTCCGACTCCATGTGATTCTACAGTTTATACTGAAGATACAAAACATCTGACCTAATAATCAATACAAATAAACGTCACGTGATATGAGTTATGTTCAAATATTTTTGACTTCACGGCCAAATAAAGCACATGATTTTTCAAGAATATGCAGAGCCGTATATAAATATCCATAATTTACTTTTCCGGGCGCTAATTAAGAACTGGATAAAAATTACATGACTAAGTCGACAAAGAGTGAACATTTCCTTGAGCGCGGGAAACGAGCATTCATTGAAACGAGAATTAAGTGCTTTGTATAATATGTACATGGTCACAAAAAATGAGATATGTATTATGTTGAAGACCATGATGTTGAATTTTCCTCGGGCTACGAATGTGGGCTGCGTCTGTTTTAATGAGACTCTAATTGAAGGTCACATCATTAAAGCCAAATGTATTAAATATACGTAGGATTTGAACAAATCGGAGTTAGAATATCTCGGTACAATATCGTGCCTTTCATCATTTTGCATTTTATCATTCATTAGTGATGAATGTGGAACTAATCGAAGGTTAGAAACACTGGTAAAAGTAACAAGCGTTGAAGATGGTTAGATAACTTAAGTAACTAACATTTTAACCACACATTCATTTCACGACTTTAAATTTAAACAGAACTAGACAAATCCGGTACCAAAGAAACAACCGGTTGGATTAAAATTTAAATAAATTAACATGTTTCTATCAAGTGTCGACGCTATCAGCTGTTTTAAGTTTCTGATCTCAATCAATTAATAAACTAAAAATGCATTTTATAATCATTAGACTTACTGAAAAGAATATGATATCATCTTACGCATTACAGTCACGTAGAAGTTTTCCTGCCCATAAAACAAGTACCTACGTCTCTTTTCAACATGGGCGTACGTCGTCCGTCCTTGGGCGGTCGTGGGCGGGACCAAAGGTAATACTAAAGTGACTATCTAAACCGCACATATACCAAAGTGGATACATAGTGCTATTTTCAGGACTGGAGCCAGCGGTGCGCGTCTGGCTCACCCGCCATTGTTGTTGCGTAGCCGGTCGAAACGATGCAGTTCCCATGTTTTGCATCAAATTAGCAATATCTAGGGTTGCCTGCTGAAGCCGGTTCAAGGTTCTCCGAATGGCCGTTGATGTTCCTTAATTCCTTTGTCACATCTACCTGGATACACCATAAACCATTATCATTTTTGAACAGTCGTTGACTTGAAATTTATCTTGTGTAACATCTATATCAATAGTCTTCAGAATTAGGTTAATACGCTCATGAAGGTTAATTTTAAATACAAAGTTCATTGAATTCATTTACTATTGAAAACTTTATCTATATCTAATCTATTTCAGGGTTGATTACAAGATTGTATCGATGACTCAAAGAGGCTGCCAATGGTCAATACATAATTACTTTTCGCTTCATTGCATCAAAAGGAAAATTGACCGAAGACGTGACTGCTTGCTTGTAGATAAAATTATTCAAAGAAAACGAACAGAATCTATATAATAGTCTATAAAACGTAGTTGAGATGTAAAATTTATTGTGAGTCAATCATTTTGAGTTGATTTGAATATTCAAGGTCAGATGACTACTGTCTAGTGTTATTATTGTTTTATTTACGTATTAGTTTCGTTTATTTTTGATATTTTATTCAATAGACATGAAGGTAACTCTGTATTGTAAATTATTTCTTATTCAAATGTTCGTGAACATTTTCAATGTGAAAATAATGCCTTTGAAACAACTTATCATGAAAACTTTATCGTTTTAAATAAAGTTCAAAAGTAGTAATACGGAATAGTAGTTTTAGTTTCATATTTGTGTTCTTTTGACTACGTTCTTTTTTCGATGTTTTTTGCCAACCCTAATTACAGCAGGTTGTAGGTAGTTTCAGTATAATATCTGCCACTTCCTCAGATTGTGATCTTTTATCTAAAGAAGTTTCCACAAGCAAAGGTTTTTATATCGTTACTTTTGTTTTTCAAGTATTTATTTATGCAAAATGTCAAGGTAAGTAAATGTTTTGTTGTTACTGAAAAAGTTTTTATGAATGCTACTTAAATCTTCTGTTTAATTTGAAGAAACTTCATTCAAAACAACGTAATCAGATTCATAATCGCACACAAATTAATTAACAAGACCCTTAATTAACATAATACAAGATACTCAGTGTAATGCCCTCTAACATCAACATTAGTCACTACAATCACTTTCTCTTTCTATCAAATTTCCTCTAGATCACGCTAGATGGCGCTTTCAACAACTTCCTCAATCGCCCAACAGATGGCACCACATGTCTTAACGATCTATAGATTTACGCAACGCAACTTTATCTAAACGTGAATGAAAGATAAAGCCTGCGTTTTTTCTTATGTTTGCATGGCCTTTTACAAGCGACCTTCGTTCAACAAACACTCACTTTCACCAACACTTTTCAGTAAACAAAATTCCGGATATTTATTAATAAACACAATCTCTTTACCTGTTACTTACTCATTTGGTGGTAAACGAAGGTAATTCGGTTAAGCAATATAGTTCAAAACATTGTATTTAATTGTGTCTTTTTAAAAGCGTAAACAGTGTTTAAATAAAAATAAAAACAAGATTATAAAATTAAATAGTAGCGCGTTTACGATGTAGGAACCGAATGCTGATAGTTATCAGCTCTTTATCTTTCGCAAGTTCTAAAAGTTAGCGAAATAGGTCAGTGGGTTAGGCTAGGTTAGTAACTAGTAATTATCGTGCGCTGTCGCAGTTTCGATTGTAATTTCTGTACGTATTTGAAGTATCTTATTGTTACTGTCTAATTTAGGACACTTATTTTGGTAAAGGCGAATAGGGCCAGTAATTTAAGAAATATAAGATAAAATCATAGTAAGGCAGACTTTAGAATTAATAAAATTATTTAAAGTCTACATGAAAATAGCAACTATAAATTTTTAAATATAAACAACCATGAACACACAACGAAAGTCACACACGATAAAAAAAAACAATTTAAAAACGACAGCAATCCGAATCAGGAAGAACAACACCGCGACAATTGTTTACAATACCAACAACATCTATAAAAATATCTCAATCAGTCCAAGTATCAAGGTTGGTTCATAAAAGAAACGCACGGTGGACTTACATAAGTACCTACACTAATTAACCACGAACCGACCTAGAATGGACGTCCACATTACGATCTAACTCGATCAGTACCTATCCTAGATTGTAGTTCTCTTAATAGTTTTTATGACAGTCATGTCACTGTAAAAGGAGGAATAGAACGACATATAATTGTAACTCAATGTGAACTGAGAAATAATTAGTAACCAGTACGATTTACAAAAGTTATGGCATGTTTCTGTAACGAGAACGGTTCTTTAGAACTTATTAGGTTGATTGGTTCGGCCTATAGATTTGTAGCTGTAAGTTTTAGCGCTGATAAGTCCTACAATGTTGCACCTATTACAAATAAAACAACATTGTAGGAAAATTAACACGATGCAATGTTTTATGATGTTCGTTTTTTGTATAATTGTATATGTAAGCCTGAAATGGATTTAGAATGTACGCAAATTGTGGTTAATGAAAGGGTACAAGGACATTAAAAAGTCCAAATTTTACTTGTTTCTGCTTCAAACGTAAATGCAACAAGCGCTGTAAATTTCATCAGCTTATTAGCAGAGCTCATAGTGCAGCTAATTATAGGAAAATTTACACAGAAAAAAAGATAAAATGGCAGGCGAGGAAGTAACATTCATTTAACATAACAAACAAATCGCTGAAGCAAATCCGAATCCTAATATCGAAAGCGATAGACAATTCGGATGTCAATTAATTGACTATACCAATCGATACTGTGGACTGTTAACGGTTAATAAAAGGTTTACGAAACATTGTTGCACGCCTAGAAATTGTACAAGACAACCACTTGGCCTACTGGAGCGTATGATTGAAAAAAGTCCCAACTTTCGCTGTCGATTGGCAAATAATTGAAAGTTACGAAAATAACTATGTCAAATCAGTTTATTTATGAATTATGCTGATCTGTGAAGCATAATTTTGTAATTTGCAATGTTTATCGGACACTTCTATTAATATTAAATTCGAATTCGAATAGGTAATACAGTCGTCGAAGAAATTGATTGATTTTTTTGTTGCGGATACTTATAGATAAAACCATTTCTGTTGTCATAGTTTCTTTGTAGCTAACTGTGTGACTCAGCAATGTTGTTTGACGTGAATTACTTGTGTAAATTATTATCATCATCCAAATTCTAAATATTGTTTAGGGAAGTACAGATTTCGATATTGACATTTTACGTTAGAATGTTTTCCGCCGATGAAATGGACGGAAAAATATGCGCATTGACATCATAATGTTTTCCCGATCGGTTAGTGACAGACAACAATTTATTACTTTTCTATATAAAAACTATATCTTAGAACTCCGGGTGTTTCCCTACGTGCGGTTTAAGAAAAGTATGTGGTGCTCTTTCCTCTTGAGGAAAAGTGGAATTCTTTTTGTGGTTAGAGGTCATTTGCTAATGTTATTACCTACTTTGGTAAACAACCGATCCAATGTTTTTGCTAGAAGCTTTGATTACGTAGCATGTTATCATTCGACTGAAAAAACCCCAAACAGAATATAAAACAGAATTTACAAAATATACACTACACAGTACACAGCATATTTTGTGTTGATAAATCGTTACAAGGGCTTTTAACAGATGTTGTGTCATCATCATCTGTTTCAATACAAAACTATTATATTCTTGAACATGGAAATTTTATGTAAATTTCGTAGAAATTGATGACGATAATGGAAAAGTTTAAATACTACTTGTATGTACAACAATATTTATATTAGAACTTGTGTTCTTCAAGGACAACTCTTGAGCAACTTACGATTGAGGCGGTAAAGCCAAGTTGTCACATAAAACAGAAAATGTTAACGTTTTGTGACTTAATAATATTAAATAGCAAAACGAATAATGCCTTGTTGAAGTAAATAGAAAAATATTCATTACGTTGCCTAGCAATGAACGGTAGCGTGATAGAAACATACAAATTATGAAACAGCTAATTCCAAAACGACGCAAGTAACCACAGAACAAGCTTACAATGTTGTTTTAAACAATATCCATAATATCGACAAACAATCAAAAATAAACTGAAGCCCGTTGAACACAAATATCAAAATAGTGTCAGCAGAAACAGTATTTACAGCCGCAATTAACACTTCATTGTTTCCAACTGATTGATATAATTTCACAATTTATGATCTTTATGAAGTTCAAGATATAAATAAGTAAGCAAGCGTCGACGTCAGAGGTGTCGTCACAGCGGAGGTCAATCGCATTACCCGTTCTTGCAAGAGATGGCTCTCATAGAAATGTCATCGTAGGTAATTGTCAATGAAACATAGTTATGCTAAACAATCTTGAAGATAGCGTGGAAATAATTGGACAATTTGAAAGCAGAAATGGTATTAATGAAAACAAAGATTATCGACCGTTACTTAATGCCACATATTCAATGCGAAAACTCGTTTAGGATCAAGCCATCGTCTCAATGGTAGGTGTGACAGAAAATGAAGAATTCAAATTATATGCTAATGCTTATTTTAATGCTAATGAAGACATTATGAGAGAATGAATAATTACCATTGGATTTATTGGTAAAACGCATTGGCGATAGAAAACAAAGCAATAAACCTGTACGTTGTAAATGAGCAACAACTACCAGATGGTGTATCCAGGTTAAATCTCAGCATGCTCTGATGGCTCGCGATTGACACCGGATCGACGCCATTTGGCCCGCTTGGTCACAATCGCAGATAATCTCATGAGCTGCATTTACATGCTCGTGAACGGTTTTCTGCTCTACTTACAAAACTGAAATGATCGGCTAAATTAAATTGTCCGTATCCATTTTAACGCCACTTCTATAATCCGTTTAAATTTTGCGACAATCTCCGAGGCACTCACTTCACGCCGATAGCTTACGAAATGCAAATATATCAATTAAACACGCTATGCGGCATCAGAATGACATAACGAATGCTGTCATTTGAATATTTTAATAATAAGGAAGAGTTCTAAGTTACGAGTTTGGGAAGTCGTAATAATAATGCCGGTAGTACACGGCTTCAATGACAAACGTATGTACAAAGGTATACTTAGCAACAGGCCAGACCCCAACTTACAAGCTTCTAACAGCGGGCGAAGTATGACAGAAAGCGATAGTGATGTAAGTCGATAGTCGTCAAACAGGAAACCGCGGGGCGCGTGTGGCCAGCGATACGCCGCACACGCTTTGTGCTGCTGGCCTTCGGACGAAATGTTCGCTGGCAGCAGCGACTGCGCCGCACCACATACATTATGTAATGGTGACTCCACAACAAATGCCAGTTCATTCATACCGACCACTCGCCTCAGCATTCTAAGCCCCATCGATGCACTCCCCACCGATTCCCACACTCATTGTCACCGAGCATCTTGTAACTGTTACGAAAACAAACTTAGGAATTCACGTCTCACTCTCAATCGATAAGCTTATCGCAGATAATTTCCTTTTGCGTTGTAAAAACAAGGAACTATCCAAATTAGTTATTTTAATCAGTGTCGAATTGAGTCAAATGAGATCATTGCCATTACGATAATTTATATGATAAAATTGGCTTTACGTTTTACATTATGCTTTAAATATTTTGATGGTTTCATTCACCAGTCAAGTATTTTATAATCATCTGCATTTTTTATATTTGTATAAATGCTTAGGCGTACGATAACCATGAGTTATTTTCGTGTTGGGCGGCTAAAGTTTAGCTTTATGATAGTTGATGAGGTGTCTCGAATGCTTGTGGGTGTGATTTGGAATGTCAGCGGTCAGCAGACTGATCAATAATCAAGCATAACATTGCTGTCGTTGGCAACTGACAAACGTATTTATTTATAAATGCCATCGTACCCTTGTGCGAGAGAGTCTTGGGCCGAAAGCGCAAATCAGTTTTACCTTCGATGATGCTAAAATAGCTGCGCGGTTACACTCTCACCTTGCGTTTGATTGACGATCGATCCCTTGTGCCAGATACTTGTTAACTGTTACTGCAAACAACTCTAATGTACATACTCACTTATTACAAATGTAACGTCGTTTCGGAATGCGATTGCGAAACTTTGACACCCGTCGAGGCAGATGAAGATTTCCTCTGTTCCTGTGGTAATGGCGTCGCGCAGCAGTGATCAACTCACCGCCTTTGGCGTATTTCTACATTTTCGCAACTGTTTCGGTTCGGAAACAAATCGAGTTCGTGTTCGACATTTTGCGATCACTGCGGCAGTTAGATGACTATTTATAAAGAACGTGTCTAAGAAAAGGTCGGATTTGATTGTCGGCAGTCATTTGAATATCTCTGGTGTTATTACAGCAAATTATGATGAATTAAATCGTCTATATAGAGGCGTTCTCACGCCGCGAAATTACTTGACCTTCACATCTGTGGCCGCTTTGTAGCCAACCGAACATAGCTATAATGAATACAACTATTATTAAATCGGTACTTATCTAAAAAGTTACATTCAATTGTTTGAAGTGTTTGTGCGATTGATCTTCACAATTCACAAGCAATTATATTTGAAAGCAAGCAGCTAACGAAACATAAAGACGTCTTCTTTGTTTGATTAATATCTATTAGCACCAATCTCTTCCGTTTACTCGGCAGTTCTCTACGAGCCGTCCGAGGTAAACCAGACTCGACCAAGGTCCGTTTTGAAATAGGATGGCACTTGACCTTCAGGATGAAAGTCAACAGTATTGCGCAACGTATCGGCGCGCGCGCCTCAGAACTCTATGCTAATAACCGCTCGAGACACATATTGGAACCTGGTCATGACCCACATCCATGTTCAAGGATTTCACATATTTGGAATTCGATGATTTCAAAACTGACAGAATTTAAAGGTGTGTTTTGTTAGCGTGCCGCAGATGCATAAATGAATGAATGGAATAATTTTATGGCCTCTATGAATAAATATTAAAATGAAAAAAGTAAGTTATTTTCTTCGGTTTTTACATGCCCGTAATGACGCAAGCGAAGACCGCACAATAGGCCGGGAGTGTCGAGTGATTCATTTCATTAATCACTGTGTTGTTAGAAGTTCCTTCTGTGCGATCACGTGTACAAAGAATTACAAGCCAATCTTTAGAATGTTGTAAGGTAGTAGGTTGTAGGACCGGACTAGATTTTTCACCACTCCTTTCTACACATTCAACTGATTAACTCACACATGCGTAGCACGTGTTGTTTGTGTTTGTTTGGGTGTGTGTCGGTGTGCGTGCGCGCATGTGTGTTGGTGTACGCACACGGAGGCGTGCTGCGCGCGCGCGTGTGCGCGTGGAGCGTGCGTAGATCCGCGGGCACGTTGCACAGGAGGGGGGAGTTAGCGCCGGCGAGCGGCCGCGGTTTTGTAACAGCGTTTTATTTCAAGGTCACTCGAGCAGTTATTAGAAAGTTACTTCACTCAAGTCTTAGGTAAAAACTCACATTTGCATCGTTTCAGTCAACATTGAACCTAAAGTAACAGCAATTTTATTGTTATTATAAAAGAATTTATGGTAAATTACAGGTCTGCTTGTTTATTTTTTAATTGAAAGTTTCCTGTTATAACTTAAGTTAATAACGAATACCGGTCTCAGTACTCTCAGTGCGTACTGTGCCCAAGAAGTTCTTGTTATTATTGATTGTTTTGCATAATAATTAATAAATTGCTCTTTATAATTATAGAACATAAAAGCAGTTATGAATTTTATTCCGTTATGGCCACTTTTCTACTAGTCTATTTCAGTTTAACCTTCCTTTTACGAAGACAACTGAACGTAATTGTAAAGAGGTTTCTAAACTGAACACTGACGTAATTTCCGAATGCGGTGTAAAGCGAAGTAAATCAGCTGGAAGTGTCCGAATGCACATAAAACGAATAAAAACGCCACGTTTTCTTTAAAAATAACATCAGAACATTTCTTATTTCGACACATCGTCGCTCACTTCCATATATGAGCCGTGATCTTCTCTGTTGTCGAAATGATGAAATTGAGTCGACTGCCATTTCGTAAAGTTGCATAACAGCGAACGCTAAATTTTGCTGCGAGAGAAAGTATGCGAAAGGCTTTACGTAATGCGACCACGTAACTGTTGTAGCGACTCAGTTTTGATTTCCTTGCTTTTATGTCCATCACGGTTACGTGAATATTTTCGGGGTAATTTTGAGAAGGCCTTAGCTAATGTTGCAATCTTAAGCCTCATTTTGTTTTGCATTATGTTCTCTGTTAGTGTCATCATTATTCATCTTTGACGAATATGCTGTATTATGTATTTATTTTTATCTATATCCTAGCCTGTACCTTTCATCTCACAGTTGGGCCAAAATCTCTTTCTCTCTTTACACACTCTTCTATCTTCTGTGTGACCTAGTCCTTTCATTAGGTTTCAAATTCGTGTCAACAACGTCGTCTTAACCTCTCATCTCATCTAACCTTGTTTATTAATAATTTTAGAATAGTTACTAAGATATCAAATCGTATCCGACTCCTAGCATCTATTAGGAGCAAGTCTCAAGAATTTATTCGTCATTCATACAGACATTTCCTTTTATGTCTAACAACATGCATATTTATGGAATTATATCTTTTTATAATTGAAGATCTTTATTCAATTCTTATATCTTGTACGTGTCCTTATACGGATTATTGTTTGATTGGTTTGATTCAAGATAGTAATTTAATTGCAATCAATAGGTACATCACCAATCACGTTTTTTTACTTAGAAATGTTCTTTACCTAAGTGTTTTTCTTAAATTCTCTGGAAACGGACGTAAGTGTTAAAGAGTAAACACAAGTCGGGAAAAACACCTATAGACATCATTGACGTGGTTCATTTGTATAAGGTGATGAACCTATTGAAAAAAAGTCATTTCTCACAGTGAATAAGTAATAAAAAGAAACTACTAATTCTGAATCATCATTCTTATAAGAATTGCAGACAAACTGGTTACCCATACAGGTAAAACAGACAAGAATGACGGTGACATTCCGCGAGTTTTCTCTCTTACACTGTCTGTTGTTGTTGGAGTTTATTATTACGATGAAACATTGATTGATTTAACAGACAACTTAAGAAACCTAAACGGTAAAGTTTAACGTTGAAAAGTTCCTGAGATATTGCGCACTAGAGAATGATTAACCCTTCAACGTCAAGTAAGTTTGTAAGCGAAGATTAAGCACGGAACGCAACTGAGAACCACAATACAATCTCTGTCCTAATTTCCGAGTTATCAACAAGTCAAATATCAACGGAGCGGTACACGCTACTACTGCTGAAGATAAGCAAAACCACGGATTTGGGACTGAAGTATTGCAGTTTCCAACGGAAAGATTCGTTGACTTTGATTCTGATAAATCTATTGGAAGTATTGTGATTGATTTTGATGAAGGAAAGCTAAATAATAAGGTAGAACTAAAGAATATAAGTAGTGTAGGAAATGACTTATTGATGACATGAAATTCCTTTTGCAGTATTTGTAGTGTTTTCTTGCCCTATGGCCGACTCGTTGGAGTATGTTTATAGGATCCCCAACTATTCTCATAAATACAAGTTAGATAAGATAAGATAGAAAAGAAGGAGACTTCTTTTGTAACATCAGCTTTTCAAATGACATATCAAGTGTTTTAAACAGTTTGTTCTCACTAGAAAAGAGATAAGACGATCTAAAGAGAATTTAATTTTTTGTTACATTTGCACCAACCAAGTGTGGCGGTTGCTCAAGTGGGAAAATGTGCCGTAATTTTACTGAGATAACCATCATCTTTCGCAACCAGTGCAAACATTGAACACGTTTGAAAAATGGAGCGATGGAAATGAAAATAATATTTTTTGTTATTTCGTCATTATGTTTTCGTTAGCTACCCGTAAGTTAACATGTTGATGTTAATCTAAAATAAACTATTGAAGTGAATGGTTTTTAGGCAAAACAGCAATATTAAGGAGAAGAGGACTACATAGTAAAAGCAGTTATGTTTAAATAATCTTAAAGATGAAGGAGATCCTAATGAATACAAAAACTTTTAAAGATGTTGGAAAATACGGAATCAAATTATAATGGTAGAATTGTAAGAAATAATAATAAATATTTATTGTCACAAGATTCAAGTACATTGCACTATAGACAGATTGAAGTTCTTACTTTAGCATTAAATTAGGTAAACAAGTACAATAAATTCAACCCTGCCCCCTAAACTAGGCTAGGCCTGTATCTTAGGGGGCAGTGTCCGGCCATTGGGTATGCTTAAATAATTTTATCACTTTTATATATATATCACTGTTGCAAATACAATTATAGCTCAGAGACGTTTATTAGGTGAACACTTATGGAAATAGTTGTTAAAGTGGTCCCTATTATGTATAATAGAACAGGAAAACAACAGGAGGAAACTTGTATACATATGAAATAACTATATGCACTTATTTATGTGGAATAGTGGAACAAGCACAATACTTAGAGAATAGTCGGCTGATTGCAAACAGGGTTACTGTGTTTAACTAATGATGTTCTAAATGTGTTATTCATATGAACAACGATGTTAACTATATAGTTATTGTGACTTTACCTCATGGTGTATCTGAGCAATTAAAAGCATATGGGGATTAAAACACGTGTAACGATGACCTTGAGCTTCTAAATAATGAGTCCATCGAATCACTTACTCTTTTCCTAGTAGAAATTTTGAGTCATGTTTTTAATCTTTTTTCTAGAATTTCCGTTCTCATTCTCTAGTTGCTTTTTGATGTCAGATTCACTTCCATATTGTATTAATTTGGTGCATGTGAAATCTGTAAAATCTTATTTCTCATAGCAAATTCAATATAAACTCAGGAGCAATATCTAAGTACTGGATTAGACGGAAAAACTAGAGGCTTTAAAACTGCCTACTTTATGGACTTACACAACAACCATGATGCTACATTTATATCCACAGCAGGAATTTCAAAGGATTGTAAAATATTCAGTACAAATATAGGTACGGCTTTTTACGGTGAAGATTACTTGTTCAAGTAAGGACAATGAAGCAATAAAAGTTAAGTTTATAGCAAGGATACGTTACGTTAATAATATTTTGTATACGAATATAATAGGTTGTAAAAAGGAAGACGGATTCAATGACGTAAAGTATTGACACTTTAAATGGTTTCTACTACTATGCAATGTTTCAGGTAAGGAAGGAGATGTAGTAATAGGCGTTTTGCATGTTTGTACGACCAGACATTATTGAACATTTGAAAAGGCTTTTTTTCAAGTAGGTAAAAAAATGAGGACTAAAATCTTATTTAATGAAGAATACTGGAAAGTACTAGTCAAGAATAGATACACATAGAAGTTAACATGACTTTACACATAAGACAACATGTAGGAATAAATAGGCAACAATGAAGTTCAACGAAAAAATAAAACTTGGAACAAAGCTCATAAAGGATCTTAATTCGACGATGATCTATTAGTGGAGTCTTTCGCTAAAATAGTGTTTGAAACAATTGAATCATACATTGACAAAGTAGAAACGCTGAGTCATAAAATGTACCTAATATTCCGAGCACATGTGACGCTATTATGTTTTACTTTCTACAGTCGCTTGTAGTACATTTAAAAAATGGACGCTCATAAAACATTATTCACTCCTATAGTTCTGGTCTAATCAGAAGAATAAAATGTAAATATTCATAGACAATGATAAAAAGTTTTGAGAATCACGTTACGAAAAAAACCGTTTATCTGGGCATAGGAACACTAAAGTTATTCGTGTTTTAAGATTCGTTTAGTATAAACGTGATAATATAATGTATGATGGAATTTTTCAACATAGTCAGACGACTGCCAAATTTTAGAAGGATTAGAAACAAGAAAAGGAAGAATGAAAAATAAGTGAAGTTCAAAGAGTAACATATGAGAAAAATATTAGCAAGACTGGCCGAGGCTAAATGAATGGAGAGATAAGAAATAATGAAAGCTGTTACGCAACTTTCATTACGATAGTCAATGGCTCTTATCAAAATTTCAGTCATAATAGTAACTGACCTACCCGTACGCTCGCATTTTGCTAAAAATACAAAATGTTGAGTGTGAAACGTGTGCTTTCGTTCACAATACTTCAGTTTTATTACTCTACTCTAGGGTTTGTTTGTGTGCGCGCGCGGGCGCCGAATAGTGGGGGTTTGTGGGAAATTTTGCAATAGTGTGAGTGCACTCACACACACACAGTACGCCCTACTCCGGATGTGAGCGCAGATTTGTGCGCCTGTGAATGTGCTAGACCAAATTGATAGGTCTATGCGTTAATCGTTATCTATGAAACGCTATTATTCATTGCGCGCCGGTGTGCCCGCTACACGGCCCTGTGTGAGTTATTGTTTGGAAGCCTTGAGGTCTTTAAGTTATTTTACAACTTGCCACTAATCGAATTGCCTATAAAATTGCGAACAATCGGACTTTATGCGTAGATGAGAATTTTTATTGCCCACTGTGACAAGCGACCATAATTAATTTATTGGCGTGGTCAAGGTTTCAAAGGTTATTATTAAAGTGATGCATTGGGTATAATGGTTAGACCATAAAATAGTCAGTGTAATGCACATGTCGAGGTGCATCGTATAATACGAAATAATGAATCGAAGAACCTTGTAAGCTAGCGAAGACTGCGCTAGCAAGGGTCTGTCGAAAGCGTTAGACTAATATTGAATATTCAACGCAAGGGTAACTACGTAATAAAACTAATAGACCAAAACACTCTGGCCTTAAAGACTCGTAATGACATTATATTATGAAAATATAAATCCGACACCTTTTCAATTTTATTGACTCGTCGGCCTTAAGAAAGTATGTTTTCGATTTGGTACGAAAGCGGAAGCCGTTTGAAACCGCACCCATAGACATCAACGGTGATATTGAAGATTCCGAAGGCAAACTAGTACAAGGACTTCCGAGAGTTATAAAGGATGAACCCTAATTGAGTTGGGGGCTCGTTCGTGTGCGTAAACGTTTGAAAATCAAACAGCTCGGGCGTGCGTGTGAGCATTGCGTGTGCGCAGACTAGCCGATAACAATAAACTATTTCCGAAGTGACCCAGTTCCAACGTCCTTCGGTAATTTGTACCGTGAACGGGAACAAGAAAGGGCTGGGAGTCATTTGACAACGACCATTCCAAATTTTATTGTCCTACACAATACATCTCTTTGAACTACCATATCTGCCGCTTAGTTATTATTATTCTTACTTTATAATAATTTCAAATAGCGCCATTTATGGCCTTGACTTAAACAAATTCAAAATTGAAAAGTACCGACCGACGTTATTTAAGAGTATATTATTAAAATTTAAAATGCGCCCGGCGGTAAAACCTCAGAATTGACTGCATTGAATGTTTGGTTGAATTGGAACTTGTTAACTGTGCTATTATAAGAGGACGGACAGTGACCATCACATTCGAATGCTAAGGATACATTAAAATTCGATTAAATAATGATTAAAACCAAAACGAAAAGATGTTAATGAGCCTCTATATAACTACTGTCCAAATGTTACGAGTGTTTCACAACTGCCGCACACTACTGACAAACATATCGAGCCCTCTGATAACGCTTTTTAATTCAGTTCAATGTCAAATGGTACGCAGAACTATGAAGAAATTACATGAAACGATAAAGAAGTTGACACATTTGTGCTAGGATGGAAACCTGAAGTAGTTCCGAACTGCCGAATATATTTGTAGTTCTGCGAAAATGTTTATGTCGACTTTGCAAGGAGCAAATGCCGATTGCGAAATAGCATCGAGCAGCTCGGCTCTCGCATTTGGGATTTTAGAAATGTTTGCGTTTCTACGTTGTAAACCTAGTTTCTCGGAACGTTAAATACGTGCACAAAGCCTTCTAACAAACGATGCGTTTTACTAATAATGACTCCATTGAAAATTCATATTTTCGCGCAACCAGTTCTGCCACTTAGGTCTTTGCCAGATACCGTTTGCTATTATGATGAACGTTTACGTTGCCTTATTTTCTATACTTCCTACGTCTGTCATTATTCAAGACAATTATAGATGGTAATATTAATTAGATTCAAGATTTTTCCTATTACTATGCAACGTTGGTATAATGGTCGTGATAAATTCATAGTACCAGCGACATATTTCCAGGAAATAGGAGTTACAATCGAATCATAGCGTGACCTAATTACAACAGTAACATTTGTGGTTATATTACAATTATTAGTAACGAATAGATTATTACTGAACAAACAGAGGCCCTTGGACGTGTTCATAATTAGTTTATGCAAACTGCAGACGGGAAAAGATCTAGTTTTTAACCACGTGTATACGATAACAGAGTGGATTGTTCCACACGGAAGTTACAATTGATATTGCGTAAAATAAATATTATCATGTAATTAAATGTTGTGTTTGACAATGCGAAACTAATTATTTGATTGTGTACCATTTAATTTAATGACACAATTGTAGCTAATCGAACGCAGTACAAGTACCTGCGCCTATTAGCGCATACAGCAAACATTTAATATTCTAACAACTTCAAAGAATCTCTATTGGAACGATAAGAAATCTTATGCACCTGCAGCTAGCTAAGAATCTTGTTCAACTGGAGAAGTACACTAGACTCTTGTAAGAACGATATATCACTTCAAACGTGTTAGACAATCAGACAACAGTCTTATTAGCTAGGTCAGAATGTCTTCTTGGAATCTAAAGCCAAAGTACAGTAGATAGTAATTACGGTTAAGTTTATCAAAATCTAAAGGTTACAGAAATCAAAAAATCTTATCGAACTGTTAACAGTGGGTCTTATCGAAGTGACCATCGTGTTAATCAGACAATACGAAGGCCAGTATACACGTTTTAAAATCTTACAGCTACAGTTTGTAAAGGTTTCATAACATATTTGAATACCAAGGTTCGTTGTTTATTAAAATATTTATAAGACGAAATTCTTGGATGTTAAACTCGTCATAATTTATTTAATATGTATATTGAATGTAAAGCATCAACATAGAAAAGTTCAAGGAGCCATTATCATAATACCGACGTTAGAATCAAAGGAAGACGAATTACACGAAAGCTAAATTGCTGATACAAAACTTTAGGGTTAAAAATAGATATTAGTTTTTTTTATTATGACCAAGAAATTCTTCATTTATTTGAGATTCGCTTATAGAAGATCTCGCTTCGGTTCAAGAACACATGTATTAACAAGATATTGTCAAAAATGATCCATTTGACTATCTTTGACTGCTACTCTGTGGTTGGACACTTGGCATACAAATCTTATGAGATTACCATTCTCCATTTCAAATGATCCAATTGGTCTTCAAAACAATTGTCGTCTTCAATTTTAGAACACTGTATATTGATACGATTAATCCGATGGTATTCAGTCTATTTCAGTTTCATTGCGGAACACTATAAATACGCGTGATATTCGTTAAGTCAAATAGAAAAACGGCATTGGGCGATCATTCGTACTCGCCCTTTAATTGTTCACTCGTGCCAACTGCCGTCACTTCTGCTTCATTGACACAATTCTCTCTCTCAGCATCACTATCAATTCTCATTGCGTAATTTTCGTTCACAACGCGATTGTCCACATCAATTTTGGAGTAAATGTCAAGAATAGTCGTGGCAGCTGCAAAATATGGAATTTTGTTTGCATATAACCTTATATTAGATTTACAACGTTTGTTTGTATTATTGATTAAGATAGGGTTTTCTATTCAGTTTCAAAAGTTAGTTAGTTCTTAGAGACGAGTTTCGACTTTACTTTGTCCCGAGCTAAATAGGTTTGTACAGGAATTTATTGTTCGCTTCTACTTCATCGTAGCTTATTTTTTATTGTTGTTCTTCATGAAATCTGTGACGTCTATAGCTTTAGCTTCATTCACGGTCACGTAGTAAACAAAAAAACAAGCAATATTTACATCTTCAAAAACTTGTTATCATGTTGGGCACGGTCAAGTCATTTATCACATTATGTTTTAAAACTGCGCAGTGGCATGCGGTCTAACGATCTATCAGTTACCTATGAGAACCTTTCGTTTCCTTTGTAGTTGGTGTAATTGAAGAAATGTTTATACCTAACACTATTTTTGTAGATATCACACGTATTTGAATTCAAAGGTTTTACTATGTATGTTTTGAACGGGTTAAAATTATGATTTACAAAGCTAACAGTATGCGTCATATTGTAGGCAAAATGATTGTTTTCAGGCGCGATGAGTAAGTAAATGTTTTGTTATTTATACAACCAAATATTTTTATCAATTCTATATCAATATATGAATAACACGATACTTAAAGCTGCTGTTACGAAAACAAAATTTCCAGGAACCAATATTTTTGTTAATCAAAATAGGTAGTTGATTGATTGAGGAAGTGATCGTTGGTTGATCAATGATCACGCGTGAATCTTACAATCAAAACAATATTAGTCAATACCACTCATTATCAACAAGATTACTTGGGAACCTTGGATAGGAAATTAATGAATGATAACAACGATTAATAGAAAATAACTCAAATTATTTAATGAGATTAGTTTTTCTTGCGCAAGGTCTAGAACTCTAGATGAAGTAGGCAAAATTAAAAATACAAAGATTAACAAAGAAAATTTGCTTGAAACAGGAAAGTTGAAAGATGAAGATATTACTGGTAAAACAATATTAACAACAAAAATCATTTTCCATACAGATATTCGGTAATAACGTGCCAAAAGCAATGAATCGACTTTTACTATTGCGAAACGAGTATTTATCAGTTCCGAAATCGATTTAATGCTCGAGCAATCAGAAGTGAAATTCGCGGTTAAACAGGTAATTAATTGGCGTTCATTAACGTGTTTCGGTAAACGATGAGAGTTTCAAAAATGATTGTTTGGAAACTAACTCATTAATTTTTCATTAAATTGAATTAGCTTTGCACACATACAATTGAATAACAGTAGGAGTTAGTTTAATGGTACCTATTAATGGGAGTTTATTAACAGATCTAGTATCTTTATATTTTTGGTTTCCACTATTGAATGCAGATTAATGTTAAATGATATCACATCATCGATGATGTATTCAGTGCTTATATTCGTATTATTATTTTGATAGTTATTAGTAAAATTGGGAATGATCGTATTGTATTATTTATTGAACGACTCAGTGTGTCGAATGCGCGCGAAACCAACCGTGGAAAAGCGGCGCGGGCGCAGTTCATACGCTGAGCTCAGTCAGTCGATTTCGCAAACCACCATCTAATGTGAACCTATTAACCTCTTCGCCGAGCGAGGCTCAGGCGAAGGCGAGAGGCGGATGAAGCGGCGAATAGTGCGTTCATTAGAGCCAAGGTTGTGCCGACCGTCCCAACGGACCGACGATGTGACTACCTACCCGCCGCCCACACCTACATGCGCATCCCCACATACCTACTAAATTTAAGGTAAACAAACAAAACAGCCTTACCTTGCCAACTGTAGTGCACTTCTATTAGCAATCTCATTGTAGAAATTAAAAAGAATGTTACTATCGAACATATTAACACTTTATCACAGCCATATTTTTCACAAAAATAAATTTCATAAACAAAAACAATCCAGAGCACCAGCGATCACAGGATAACACAACGCCGGAACCTAGGCACGTCCGTGCGCGAGCGACGTCAAATCAAACTGGCCCGGTCAAAATGACTTAAATGACGAAAGTGAAAACATCGCACGCACAGAAAAAAAGGTTGGCGCGGTACAGTCCTTGCGGGCCAGTCTCGCGCGGGCTCTAGTGACACACTAACTGCGAAGCGCGCGCATCGCACGTCGCCTATATAATGAAGCCGCTCAGAGGCTCAAACTTCAAACGCCACCGGACGGCACAAAAAGAAGATCCCTCGCAACGGTAGCTAGGAAAGATTGAACACAAAGAATAGCGACACGTGGGCGCGTGTGCGTTCACGTGCGAGTGTCGGTGTGCGGGGAGATAGGCGGCCGCAGGAAACTCCGTTCTCTTCCACTAGGAAAGACCTTGGATATGAATCGGCACGTTGCAATGTGTACCGCCATCGCCTACGCCGCTGTTACCTACTTGACGGTACCGACAGATTAAACGATGCTTCCATAGAAGATGTTTATAATCTATCCAGAGATGTGATGCAGAACTAAACAAATAGCCAGGTCGAAAATAAATATTGGAGTAGTTTTAAGTTAATGAGAGTAACAGATAGCTTTATTGTTATAACAAGCACTGGTCGCCTGGACAAACACTATAATTAAAACCGATGATGTCGATGATGCAATGAAAGTTGATAATGCTATTAGCAATTTGACACGTATTTAGCGTGGGTGGTCACTGAGAAATGAAAACCGTGGCGCAACTACTGTAGGTGAAGACGTTTAAGATAATACGGTTAAGTAGGTCGTTAGAGAGTTCGCAAATGGTTTTAATGAAACACATTGGTTTTGAGCAAATAAAGCTGTTGCTGTTACTGGGTGAAAGAATGGAGAATTTATAAATAAAAATATTTTTTAAAGAACTTGGAAGAAAACTTTCGTAAAGTTGTAAACCTTACAATAGATTCTAGTCCATAGAATGGAAATTATTTCAACCTTAGAAAAGAACGAGATAGAATTTTGGGTCAAAATTTAAATTGTCCTTCCGTAGCTCAAATTTTTAGCAATACGGATGTCCTCGCGACATTTACATACAAAACGTTTGATCTTTGAATAATGCTGAGAAAAATAAAGGTTACGTGCAACAAAAAAAACCAGTGGTTCTGTTTTTATTATCATTTTTACGAATCATTAACATATTGATGAATATGTAGATTTTTATATAGATCACCCAGAACGGACCAGATGGTTCTGTGTCTATAGTTTATAACGTGCTAATGCGACTATAAACCGCTCGTTCCGTTCTCGTAACAGCTTTCGACTTTCATTTCCTCACTATCATTGTCTAAACTGATTGGATAACACAGTGAATTTCTTCAAAAGACACAAATTACGTAAAGTCATCATCAGCTACTGTGAGAATTACTTTAATTGCTCCTTGTTTTGGACTCTCAGTTTAATTTTTGTTATTGAGACTTTATTTTCGTAACAAAGTAAGAGGCTCCCACAACGGCCGGGTCGTGTATAATTCTATTCTTTGTCTCGATGTGAACATTTACTACATATTTATTGCCATTGAATTAATTAAACACGGAAACATGATATCATGCAAAATTGATATTTTATAAATGGATCTATTGATAAATTAATAGTGAACTGTCTTTGTGCAGAACTATTCATTTATCATAGTATTTGTAACAGGCCTTTTCATATGCGTTGCAAAACAATGGTCTGTTCACGGTTTTACGAAATATCTATGTTCAACTAAAACACAGTCATTAGTGTAAAATAACAACAATTGAATAGTTTCTTTGATAAAAATACGTTCACACTCGTATTTGGCAAATATTTGGTATCTTGTTAATTCATGGACCGTTTTATGTTCACATACGTCAGCTCATGCTTCAACAGAGAGATAAAACACCAAAAATTCACACGCCATATATGCAAAGTCTACTTTAGTGATACGGTCTGCAAAGTCTATTATCATATTTCGTCACCGACCATCTTTATGATTCACTGTAAAAGAACTCGGAAGTGTGCTGTAATTACCATGCTGTTTCCTGACAATAAATATTACACTTGCAAAAAAGGTAATTTGATAAATCTTTCTACGACCTTCAAGTGTTTGTCGAGCATGAAAACAGAAAGCGTTGCTTATTCGGCCGTGCATACATCACATCCTCGAATTTCAACTCATAATTTCGTTACATTGGTTTGTGAAATCGGGATGAAATCATCCGATGTACGTCGGCCTTACTTTCGCGTCACCATTTCTCCGGGTGAAAGTTTAACTATATTCATTGTACTTTTGTCACCGGGTAATCACGATGTTTATCATAAATCTTAATCCTGACATTTAGCGGCACGCCCACTAATGTTCGCATTTGAAAATGAAAGCGTTTAAGCAGTTATTGCACGCGTGAATTGCATAACTTGTTTCTTATCACGATGTATTGATAGATTAACAGATCTTTTAGAAAGGATTATGAATATACACACGAAGAAAGATGCTTTATGTAAGAGAAAGACAGCCTACTATGTATCATGTTCGGCTCCAACAGTACACCGCTTTAGTCATCTGAGAACAATGTGTCCTTTTCGCAAGCCACGTGTGTCCGTAATGGTTTTCTAAAGCGTGTGAAATTGAGATTCTAAATAAAATAGAAAAGCAATTTTTCAACAAATCGTTGAATTCGCTGTGACGATACAAATAATAAGAATCTCTCGCATAGCAACTAAACTAATTCCGTGAAATGAATTTCGTCAATTACTGACGATTATATCATCTATATCGTGCCGTTTAATTATTTTGATTTGGCTCGGTTGTTGTGATGATGGCGGCTGTTCGCGTGAAAGTGTTTCGGTCACAGTGATCCTATGCATCCGCGTGCACCATTGGATCCGTCACGATCGGCCGTGCTTGCCATTTATTAATATTAAACGAAAATTCGTTATCCAACTGGCCTTGGACCGTGTTCCTTTCAGTTCTCCTTAATGATGACAGTTGCTCGGAGCGTGCTGTTTGTAATAGCTTCAACTCAATGACTCAGTTGTGGTCACGGAGAGTACAAGGTTTTCCTCTGCCACATGTGCTCACTACACTTTTCACATTTTCATCACCAACACAGCCCACGAGTGTTGAAACGTCCATTACTTCACAAATCAAATTTCTAGCGGCGATAACTTTCGAAAGAAAATTCGATATGCCGGAGGTTTTGTAATAGTTATTGAAAGCGCGGCTCGTCGAGCGAGGCTCGGCGCAGACGTCGAAAGTGAGACCGAGAGGTTGCGCCAGGCGCGTTACGAAGTTTTTATTGTCGGCCGCGCGCGAAATCACTTGAAAGTTGTATTGTCCTTGGATATTTCACTTCTTTATTTGTAGCGTTTCCGACACCCGAGCCGAAGTTCAGTCGGCGGTGACGGCAATTGTGCGCTTTGAGTGTGTTGGTGACACCAGTCCCCTTCACTAATATCTCTGGCGTTTAGAACCGAATGCGCGGGATGGAGCCTTATGGTCTCTCGACCTTTAATAACTGCTTTTCTCTGCAAACTTCACTTTCTAATTCGCACAATGATATCCTAGCAACAAGTATACGTCGATGATGCTTACCAAGGGACAATGTTAGAATAGAATCCAGTGTTGCCGGGGCAATCCAGGGTATGTGTGTTGTGGAGCGCGCGCGTCGGCTTCCCGGCGCTTGCGCCACTTCCCCGCTTGCGACACGCTTCCTGCGGGAGAGTGCGAGGCCGCGCGCGAGTTCCGCGCGCAACAACTTGCACAACGCTTATCGGCGACCCGGTTTCTACTTTCGCCGCGGGAATCACTGAAACTGAATCCTGTGATGCACTGGGAGTATCACTGTAATCCGGGCAGAGTCACAGTCGCGGGCGTGTTGGGAGCGCGGTGTATTCGGCGCGACGGCGCTGCGGGCCGCGGGCGCCGGGCGAGTGGCGCGCGCGCTCCGGCGCCGCACTCGGTTGCGCCACACTGGAAAGTAAAAGTGAGCGGCGCGGGGCGCGGCGGCACATTTCTCCCACTTTCGCTGCCGTGATTCATTCCTCGATCGGCGTCAAGGTCGCTTCCCGCGAGTCCCGCGGCCGCTCCTCCCGTGCCGGCGTCGTGCCGCGCTCGTCCCGCGCCCGTCCCGTGCCCGCCACGCCAGCCCCCTCAGTGTGACGTAGTGCTGCAGCCACCAGCGCCAAACACGTTTCCATTGCGATTTGAAAGTACATGCACCTACCGTGAGAGGTACTTGAAGCGTGCGTTAAATGTTGTGATGTAAATTGTATTTTTGCGCATTACAACATCGTGTTTTGTGCCATAACACGTGCTGAGTGATAAGACTAAGAGTGGAGGAATGGGAGAGAGATATCAAAACTAGGCTAATTTGACGGTGGCCCTCCATCTTGTAAAACCATGTCAAGCGCACATGATGATAACTTTAACATCCATTATATCCATTTCAATGGATAGATGAATGGAAAACTTACAAGACCATCCATCAATAGACATAATACAAACATGTTTTATCCCATTCTACGCAGTTTTCACACAAACACGTTATTATTCGGAAGTGCGCACCATACAAACATACGAGCACACACATACATAGCTATAGCACTAGCTATTACGAGTTTACGACTTCTTACTACTGCGAGCTTCTATACAAACAAACAAACTATGCATGTACACGGTACGTAATGTACCTACTTTACTCTGAGCTACTGGACTGGAGGAAAAATGTGTAAATTTTCAACCGCTATTATTATTTGTCAGTGCGGTCTAGTTGATTGACGGAAAGACAGCATTAATTGTAGTTTTGAAACTGGAGGCAGAATGTTGCATTTTTCTCTTCATCATTCATCACCATCGATTAAAATCGATTTCGCCTGTTATTTGTGATCTACAAAAGATAGAGAAAGATAGAGAAATACACCAACCAAGTTGTCAAGTGTGGTTATTATGGCAATGCCATGAGACAGTGGTTATTTTTACCTTGCATCCACATTGGCGTGCCTAGGCAAGGAGACTGTCCAGAGACCCCAACATCATGAAGAGTAGTAGGTTATAAGGGCAAGTCAAGCTGTTTGGGCTTGCATGAAACTACGGCAGTGGTGGCCCACTAGTGGCGGCCCCGACTTACAAACAACAGTAAGTACGTGGGTTTGAACCCAGGCAGGCGAATTACTTTCATCATCAACAGCCTATAATGTTCCCACTGCAGGGACTCAGGCCTCCTCTCTAGGAGAGGGATGGGCTATAATCTACCACGCGGGCCCAGTGCGGATTGGTAGATGTCACATGTCTTCGATTTTTTGGTTCTAAGACATGCCGGTTTCCTCACGATGTTTTCCTTCACCGTTTTGAGAGCAGTGGTGATGAAATAAATTACACAAAGTAATGCGCCTGACGGGGTTCGAACCCACGACTCATTGTTCGTAAGTCGGGGCCGCCACCACTGGGCCACCACTGTTCCAGGCGAATTACTTTATGTAATTTATTTCAACACCACTGCTCTCAAAACGGTAAAGGAAAACATCGTGAAGAAACCAAAAAATTCGAAGACATTGACATCTACCAACACGCACTGGGCCCGCGTGGTGGATTATAGCCCATCGATTTTCTAGAGAGGAGGCCTGAGTCCCTGCAGTGGGAACATTATAAGGCTGATGATGATGACTAAGCATCCTCCATTATCCATAATTCATCAGAAAATAGTTTCCATCAAAACTTCAAGCAATATTCCTTCAATTTCCATTAAACTTATCACTATATCATTTCCAATGAAACTTTTTAAAATAATGCAAAGTCAAGAACGGTAGCCATTAATTCGAATAAATATTCACTTTCTAAACCAAAAGTTAATGAGTGACAGTTTCCGTAAACGACGTGAAATTGGTTAATCTGTTGAATACATGTGTACAAACGTTACAAGTATATGCAATACTGTTTGGTAAATAAGTAGGCAACGCACTTTCATTAACAGGTAAGTAGATAAGTACATTAAGAGAAAATGTTTGGGCGTAGTGTATGTAGTTGGCTTTTGTTCTGTAGGATCCGTTTTTTTAGTGTGGGTTACTTTCTTTTTCGTTGTCATGGTAATTGGAGAGTTTTTTGGAAATTATTGTTGATTTACGGCAGCTCTTTGAATTTCTCTTTGAATTTCTCTTCTTCTTTTTCGTGTGGTTAGTGCTTAACCTGATGTCACGAGTTTTCATGCCGCCCATCGTCCTCAGACTTGAATTTACATGAAGTCAAGAAATATCTCTCAGGCATGTTTGTTTTCCGGCTTTAGTTTTGAATATACTCGTAGTATTATAATCCTCATTTATAATCCTTCAGACTCCTGCCCATAGCCTGACTTATGTAGGGAATAGTGCAATATTTTTTACATTAGCATTAAAGCACAACGAGCATTCAAGAAGAACTCATCCGTCTTAATCATTTTGAGCAACATTTCAACATCATAAGATCATTAGTTTCTATGCAACTATTTTCTATTTTCTCCGATTTCCCACAGATTTTTTTTATATTTCACCTCAATTTACATTGGCAATAGAAATTCTTATCAAGTGAAATAATCACGGACTGTCGCTGCTTTCTAGTCAATCGCTTACGCTAAGTAACTTGATCCTTGTCGCAAGTGATAAGCGATTTTATTTTATGTTGTAGTTTAGCGATGTTTATAATAAAGTAATCAAAGGTGTTCCTGATGCTGATGGGGTACAATATTTTTATTATTTTTCATTTTTTTTTTATTTGAATAAGTTTAAAAAAATAGTGTGTACAGAAAATAAATGAATGAGAGCAAAGGTTGCTTATTCTAAGGTATTGACAGGTCAAGACGAGATGGAGATTGATTTAGCAATGAAATTTGGGAAAACTAGAAAATGGTAAAGAAAATTGGGTTGAACTGAATTGAAAAGTTCAATTTTTTAAACATTTTTTATTGCTGCGACTGAGGATAGACAAAAGTTATTCCACTACCCTTTTCACTCTTCCAGCATCGTTTTCCGCGATATAAAATAACATTCGCAGAGTGTAAAAAAGAAAATGCTTAGACGAAAACCTAAGTGACAGATAATGAAATCATTATGAAAGGTACGAGTACCATGAATTTCATCAATGACAACAGTGTTGCTTCATGCATTTTCAGTGTCAACCGCGGTAGGTTATTTTTATTTACTACTAGCTGAACCCGCGCATGCGTTGCAATGCTTTTTTCACTACCTATCTGCCAACTAACTTTCCTACTACCCTACCTACTACCCTACCAACTACTCTACCTACCTACTACCCTACCTGCCTACTACCCTACCTACCTACTACCCTACCTACCTACTACCCTACCTACCTACTACCCTACCTACCTACTACCCTACCTACCTACCTACCTACTACCCTACCTACTTACTACCCTACCTACCTACTACCCTGCCTACCTACCAACCACTTTCTCACCGTATAAACCTTCTCTGGACTTCCACAAATAATTCAAGACCAAAATTAGCCAAATCGATCCAGGCGTTGTTGAGTTATGCGCTTACCAACACATTTTGCGATTCATTTTTATATAATAGACTAGTTATTGACTTTCTTTCTTCTTCTTTTTCGTGTGGTTAGTGCTTAACCTGATGTCACGAGTTTTCATGCCGCCCATCGTCCTCAGACTTGAATTTACATGAAGTCAAGAAATATCTCTCAGGCATGTTTGTTTTCCGGCTTTAGTTTTGAATATACTCGTAGTATTATAATCCTCATTTATAATCCTTCAGACTCCTGCCCATAGCCTGACTTATGTAGGGAATAGTGCAATATTTTTTACATTAGCATTAAAGCACAACGAGCATTCAAGAAGAACTCATCCGTCTTAATCATTTTGAGCAACATTTCAACATCATAAGATCATTAGTTTCTATGCAACTATTTTCTATTTTCTCCGATTTCCCACAGATTTTTTTTATATTTCACCTCAATTTACATTGGCAATAGAAATTCTTATCAAGTGAAATAATCACGGACTGTCGCTGCTTTCTAGTCAATCGCTTACGCTAAGTAACTTGATCCTTGTCGCAAGTGATAAGCGATTTTATTTTATGTTGTAGTTTAGCGATGTTTATAATAAAGTAATCAAAGGTGTTCCTGATGCTGATGGGGTACAATATTTTTATTATTTTTCATTTTTTTTTTATTTGAATAAGTTTAAAAAAATAGTGTGTACAGAAATTAAATGAATGAGAGCAAAGGTTGCTTATTCTAAGGTATTGACAGGTCAAGACGAGATGGAGATTGATTTAGCAATGAAATTTGGGAAAACTAGAAAATGGTAAAGAAAATTGGGTTGAACTGAATTGAAAAGTTCAATTTTTTAAACATTTTTTATTGCTGCGACTGAGGATAGACAAAAGTTATTCCACTACCCTTTTCACTCTTCCAGCATCGTTTTCCGCGATATAAAATAACATTCGCAGAGTGTAAAAAAGAAAATGCTTAGACGAAAACCTAAGTGACAGATAATGAAATCATTATGAAAGGTACGAGTACCATGAATTTCATCAATGACAACAGTGTTGCTTCATGCATTTTCAGTGTCAACCGCGGTAGGTTATTTTTATTTACTACTAGCTGAACCCGCGCATGCGTTGCAATGCTTTTTTCACTACCTATCTGCCAACTAACTTTCCTACTACCCTACCTACTACCCTACCAACTAATCTACCTACCTACTACCCTACCTGCCTACTACCCTACCTACCTACTACCCTACCTACCTACTACCCTACCTACCTACTACCCTACCTACCTACTACCCTACCTACCTACTACCCTACCTACCTACCTACCTACTACCCTACCTACTTACTACCCTACCTACCTACTACCCTGCCTACCTACCAACCACTTTCTCACCGTATAAACCTTCTCTGGACTTCCACAAATAATTCAAGACCAAAATTAGCCAAATCGATCCAGGCGTTGTTGAGTTATGCGCTTACCAACACATTTTGCGATTCATTTTTATATAATAGATAGATTGTCATGTCGAAAATGTAGTCACCTTTCACTGTTCGCAGAAGTCTATGACTAGCATTGATGATAATTAAAAAAATAACAAAGCTTATTTCTTTCTTGAACGATATCCAAAAGTGAAATAGGAGATGTTATACTAAATATTTGACGGACTCTTTTTCAATTTCCTTTAGCAATTAGTTTTAATGTCTCTTTGTTTTTAACTGTCTTTAAAATCTTAAAAAGAATTTGTGATATTGAGACGTTTGTCAATCACATGTAAAAAAAAATATAGTTATGATTTATTATTTGCTTTGAGTTTCCGAATTCAGCACTGTTACTAGCGCCATGATCACGGATGAGCTGAAGTAGTAAGGTGGGTGTTTATGAGCAGACGAAACGAACTACCTATTTCAGTTTAGACTCTTCATCATCTTCTGGCTAGCCTTGTTTCTAAACATTTTGCCAACCCCCATGGGAAAAAAGTGTGAGTTTATTTTATGACATCATCACGCCTGCAATGCCAGAAGGGTAAGGTAGAGGGGTACGTACCTATTAGTACACCCACATTTCCCCGTTGTGTTTAAGTCCCAACTCCCATGTCATAGAAGGAGTGCCTATTGCTTTCAATTGGGCACATATTCAGACTCCATAGCTCTGACAAACTCCTGATGGAAAAACCTAATAACACTTTTCCGACTCGGGAATCGAACCCAGGACCTCATGCACAGCAGTTGTGCTAGCGACCACTAAATCTACAGGGCCAGCGGCTTCGCCCGCGTGAAAATGTCGATTTTTCATACAAACTTTCATCCCCTATTTAACTGCCTTAGGGGCTGAATTTCGAAAAATCCTTCCTTATTCCTTGTCTACATTATAATGGAAACCTCTGTGCAAAATTTCAGGTTTCTAGGTCCAAGGGTTTGGGCTGGGCGTTAATGAGTCAGTCAGTCAGTCAGGACTTCTCTTTTTATTTATATAGATAGATAGATTTACATAATACTATGAAAACAATTCTAGCGTTTTATTGGAAGGCCAATGGTCACTATATAGTATATCAATGTATGAGTTCAAATGGTAATGAGCACAAAAAAGTGTCTGCAATGCGTGATATATTTACGAACAACGTGTTTCAATAAAAGTTATTAATTTGGCGCTTGCAATCAAAGCATGATTTATTGTCGAAGTGCAGTTTGTTCAAGTGTGACGTTTATCGTCTCGCTACATAAAACTTGTCTGTCTGTCGACACAAACTTATTTATTTATTTACATGTTATTTTTAGCAATGTTCTTACCTATCATTGGCCTATAGTGGTCATTAATGACTACGGCCTACCTATACTTGTAAATTTTATTGAGTGGGTCTTAATCTTAAAGTAGTTCCTTTTTTTTTTTTTTTTTTTTTAAATAGGTACCTCCTTTAGTTTTTCACTACAGGTGGTATTCGCCTATATATTTTAAACAGAAGAATATTAGAGAAGAATTATAACTGCCGCTTATATTGAAATTTAGGTTAAACTGTGCCTGCCTAGGTTGTTCCGTAAAGACCCGTGACCACCTACCGAGATCCTTAGGCGGGGTTGCAGTACTTTTTAAGATTTTTGAACCTTTGAAAATCGAACTAAATATGAGTTTTTTAATAAATAAAAATCATTCCATAAAATTGAACATACTCTCAAGTAAATCGTAAAGATAGAAACGCGATTTAGTATGATGCCATTTTTTTTATCAAACATGACTCTAAATCACAATTTAAAACGTGTACTACTAAGACATTTCATCATGAATTTATATGAAAGTTATATCAGCTTAGTAGATAGAACTTTTTATTCTAAAGTAAATGTTGAAAACATGTATAATTTCTTTATCATTTTTCTCCAAGAAGAAAAAACAGTCAAAATTTAGGCATTATATCGCTCGCGCGGCAGGGCGGGGGGTGAGGTCGTGCGTACATAAAAACAAAGTACTGCAACCTCGCCTTAAGCTTTCCAAACTTCTGTTGGTTCCGGCTGCCATATATCTTTATCGAGTGACCTGAAACTCGGACAAAACTTATCAAAGGGTAAGACTGGTTAATTGCATTACCAATAAGTACTAACTAGGTTCTTGAAGTCAGATACGCAGGACTCTCTCCATGCAAAACTGTTACCCGATTAGACTGAAAGTCGACCCTAACGTAGTTGAGAAAAGGCTAGGTTTTTTTTGTAGGCTTTTTTTGGGGTGTGGTAAATCGTCAAATTACTCCTCCCGCTCTGGGCAGAGTGGTAGGGAGTGTCAGACTTCTACTGACTAAAAACCACCCATGTTCCTTCTTAGCAATTATGCCGAGGCCGCGGTATCTCTTTCGAACAACCCGCAGACGGTAATTATGCCTTGCAGATAAGTAAAGCAAGAAGTCACCATCTAACTCTACCTGCACCTTAAATTAATTCCAGCCTGAAGGCCTATCCTAGAAATACTTCAGCCCAAAATTTACGATTTCTTCATAAATCTTTAGGTAAAACTGAACAAGAACGCAGTACTTTTGTTTTTACTACTTGGAGTTCTGCCCACTAGGTGCGCTATAAGTGCGCAACACGAATGGACGTGGTGCATCGTACAATAGCGTTTGTAAACACTTGTGGTTAGGAAAGGTTAGTACCAATGTTTCTTCTGCGAGTATTTACCGTGTGATTTTCTACCACAAATTCGTGGATTTTTCTTGTTCAAGAAAACGGGGTAGGATGGTGGCTTAAATTTTTCGGACCACGAGTCATCAGGTGACTCCTCCCGCTTTGGGCAGAGCGGTAGGGAGTGTCAGACTTCTACTGACTAAAAACCACCCATGTACCTTGGCTCTTTGTGTCGAGGCCGCGGTATCTCTTCCGAACAACCAGCAGCCCCGACGGGATGGTGGCTTACTTGACGATCTTTTACATGGAAGTCAAGCTATGATCATCAAGTGAGCCATCATTATCTGCCTAGCCTTTTCCGTACTATCTTGAGGTCGTTTTCCAGTTTTATTGGATACAGCTGAATACCAGTATTATACATGGAGCCTATCTGACCCCCAGAGCTGGCTTCTGGGGGTCAGATAGGCCAGATAGGTCAGATAGTACTGGGTAATACACGTCTGGGTGATACGTCTTGGTAAGACTGGGTGTCGGTCTTTCGGGTTGCTGACGACCTGCCACGACTTTTTTTTTTTTTTTTTACTTGGACAAGCCCGCCACACTATTCCCAAACCACTGTAACTCCTGTTAGCCAGAATCAACAGTGGCGACCACAAGAAAAGCGCCGAGACAATGAAGCTCGACGAAGTCCCAGAGAAATGATTTAACTGTCTTGGATCCCGCAACAAAATTAATCAGAAAAGAATAGCGGAGGAGTAGGAAAAAACATAGTTTCCACCTGTTACGACTGTCAAAGATTTACAAATGACAGCCGGGACTAACGACTTAAGGCGAGGTTGCAGTACTTTGTTTTTATGTACGCACGACCTCACCCCCCGCCCTGCCGCGCGAGCGATATAATGCCTCAATTTTGACTGTTTTTTGCTTCTTGGAGAAAAACTATAAAAAAATTATACAATTTGTTTTCAACATTTACTTCAGAATAAAAAGTTCTATCTACTGATATAACTTTCATATAAATTCATGATGAAATGTCTTAGTGCATGTTCACGTACGCGCGACGCGACGCGCGGCGCGACCTGCGACGCGACGAGCGGCGCGTCGTGCGATTTTTGTGTTCACGGACACGCGATGCGTGCAGCGGCAGATATCATCGCACGCGCAAACACAAACGTATGGCAATGTACTACGCTGTTCATACAGACGCGGGGCGGTGCCCGCGCCGGCGCCCGCGGCGACCGCCGCCGCGATTATCGCGGCGACTTTTCAAGCGGGTAGCAAAGCACGCGGCGTTCTCAATCAAACCGACTAGTTTTAGGTATTGCTGATAAAGTAGTGTTTTTGGGGTCGCTGATTACAAAAGTGAGAATGAAAATCCAAGATGGCGCCGACGAAAATTTTTGGTTTTTCCGTCATGGGTGTCGTTTTAATGGTTTTCGGGGTCGCTGGTTATGAAAATGAATTCAAAATGAAAATCCAAGATGGCGCCGAAGAAAATTTTTAGTTTTATCATCATGGGTGTGGTTTTCATGGTTTTTGGGGTCGCTGATTACGAAAATGAGGTCAAAATGAACATCCAAGATGGCGGCCAGGAAATTTTTGGTTTTTCCGTCATGGGTGTCGTTTTCATGGTTTTTGGGGTCGCTGATTGCGAAAATGAGCTCAAAATTAAAATCCAAGATGGCGGCCAGGAAAATTTTTGGTTTTTCCGTCATGGGTGTCGTTTTCATGGTTTTCGGAGTCGCTGATTACAAAAATGAGCTCAAAATTAAAATCCAAGATGGCGGCCAGGAAAATTTTTGGTTTTTCCGTCATGGGTGTCGTTTTCATGGTTTTCGGAGTCGCTGATTACAAAAATGAGCTCAAAATGAAAATCCAAGATGGCGGCCATGGCAATTTTTGGTTTTTCCGTCATGGGTGTGGTTTTCATGGTTTTTGGGGTCGCTGATTGCGAAAATGAGCTCAAAATTAAAATCCAAGATGGCGGCCAGGAAAATTTTTGGTTTTTCCGTCATGGGTGTCGTTTTCATGGTTTTCGGAGTCGCTGATTACAAAAATGAGCTCAAAATGAAAATTCAAGATGGCGGCCATGGCAATTTTTGGTTTTTCCGTCATGGGTGTGGTTTTCATGGTTTTTGGGGTAGCTGAATACGAAAATGAGGTCAAAATGAAAATCCAAGATGGCGGCCATGGAAATTTTTGGTTTTTCCGTCATGGGTGTGGTTTTCATGGTTTTTGGGGTAGCTGAATACGAAAATGAGGTCAAAATGAAAATCCAAGATGGCGGCCATGGAAATTTTTGGTTTTTCCGTCATGGGTGTGGTTTTCATGGTTTTTGGGGTCGCTGATTACAAAAATGAGCTCAAAATGAAAATCCAAGATGGCGGCCATGGAAATTCTTGGTTTTTCCGTCATGGGTGTGGTTTTCATGGTTTTTGGGGTCGCTGATTACGAAAATGAGCTCAAAATTAAAATCCAAGATGGCGGCCAAGGAAATTTTTGGTTTTTCTGTCATGGGTGTCGTTTTCATGGTTTTTGGAATCGCTGATTGCGAAAATGAGCTAAAATTAAAATCCAAGATGGCGGCCAGGAAAATTTTTGGTTTTTCCGTCATGGGTGTCGTTTTCATAGTTTTTGGGGTCGCTGATTACGAAAATGAGGTCAAAATGAAAATCCAAGATGGCGGCCATGGATTTTTTTTTTTTTTTTTATTATCGATAGGTTCGCGTTTGACCACTATCTCACCTGATGGAAAGTGATGATGGAAATTTTTAGTTTTTCCGTCATGGGTGTCGTTTTCATGGTTTTTGGGGTCGCTGATTACGAAAATGAGGTCAAAATGAAAATCCAAGATGGCGGCCATGGAAATTTTTGGTTTTTCCGTCATGGGTGTGGTTTTCATGGTTTTTGGGGTCGCTGATTACGAAAATGAGGTCAAAATGAAAATCCAAGATGGCGGCCAGGAAATTTTTTGGTTTTTCCGTCATGGTTGTCATTTTCATGGTTTTCGGAGTCGCTGATTACAAAAATGAGCTCAAAATGAAAATCCAAGATGGCGGCCATGGAAATTTTTGGTTTTTCCGTCATGGGTGTGGTTTTCATGGTTTTTGGGGTCGCTGATTACGAAAATGAGCTCAAAATTAAAATCCAAGATGGCGGCCATGGAAATTTTTGGTTTTTCCGTCATGGTTGTGGTTTTCATGGTTTTTGGGGTCGCTGATTACGAAAATGAGGTCAAAATGAAAATCCAAGATGGCGGCCAGGAAATTTTTTGGTTTATCCGTCATGGGTGTCATTTTCATGGTTTTCGGAGTCGCTGATTACAAAAATGAGCTCAAAATGAAAATCCAAGATGGCGGCCATGGAAATTTTTGGTTTTTCCGTCATGGGTGTAGTTTTCATGGTTTTTGGGGTCGCTGATTACGAAAATGAGCTCAAAATTAAAATCCAAGATGGCGGCCAAGGAAATTTTTGGTTTTTCTGTCATGGGTGTCGTTTTCATGGTTTTTGGAATCGCTGATTGCGAAAATGAGCTCAAAATTAAAATCCAAGATGGCGGTAAGGAAAATTTTAGGTTTTTCCGTCATGGGTGTCGTTTTCATAGTTTTTGGGGTCGCTGATTACGAAAATGAGGTCAAAATTAAAATCCAAGATGGCGGCTAGGAAAATATAAGGTTTTTCCGTCATTCTTGTAATAAGCTCATTTTTGCAATCAGCGACTCCGAAAACCGTGAAAACGACACCCATGACGGAAAAACCTAAAATTTTCTTAGCCGCCATCTTGGATTTTAATTTTGAGCTCATTTTTGTAATCAGCGACCCCAAAAACCCTTAAAAACCACACCCATGACGGAAAAACCAAAAAAATTCCTGGCTTCCATCTTGGATTTTCATTTTGAGCTCATTTTTGTAATCAGCGACCCCAAAAACCATGAAAACGACACCCATGACGGAAAAACTAAAATTTTCCTGGCCGCCATCTTGGATTTTAATTTTGAGCTTATTTTCGTAATCAGCGACCCCAAAAACCATGAAAACCACACCCATGACGGAAAAACCAAAAATTTCCATGGCCGCCATCTTGGATTTTCATTTTGACCTCATTTTCGTAATCAGCGACCCCAAAAACCATGAAAACCACACCCATGACGGAAAAACCAAAAATTTCCATGACCGCCATCTTGGATTTTCATTTTGACCTCATTTTCGTAATCAGCGACCCCGAAAACCATGAAAACCACACCCATGACGGAAAAAATCAAAATTTTCCTGGCCGCCATCTTGGATTTTAATTTTGAGCTCATTTTCGCAATCAGCGACCCCAAAAACCATGAAAACGACATCCATGACGGAAAAACCAAAAATTTTCTTGGCCGCCATCTTGGATTTTAATTTTGAGCTCATTTTCGTAATCAGCGACCCCAAAAACCATGAAAACCACACCCATGACGGAAAAACCAAAAATTTCCTGGCCGCCATCTTGGATGTTCATTTTGACCTCATTTTCGTATTCAGCGACCCCAAAAACCATGAAAACTACACCCATGACGGAAAAATCAAAAAAATTCCTGGCCGCCATCTTGGATTTTCCTTTTGACCTCATTTTCGTAATCAGCGACCCCAAAAACCATGAAAACCACACCCATGACGGAAAAACCAAAAATTTCCATGGCCGCCATCTTGGATTTTCATTTTGACCTCATTTTCGTAATCAGCGACCCCAAAAACCATGAAAACCACACCCATGACGGAAAAACCAAAAATTTCCTTGGCCGCCATCTTGGATTTTAATTTTGAGCTCATTTTCGTATTCAGCGACCCCAAAAACCATGAAAACTACACCCATGACGGAAAAACCAAAAATTTCCTTGGCCGCCGTCTTGGATTTTAATTTTGAGCTCATTTTCGTAATCAGCGACCCCAAAAACCATGAAAACCACACCCATGACGGAAAAACCAAAAATTTCCATGGCCGCCATCTTGGATTTTCATTTTGACCTCATTTTCGTAATCAGCGATCCCAAAAACCATGAAAACGACACCCATGACGGAAAAAATCTAAATTTTCCTGGCCGCCATCTTGGATTTTAATTTTGAGCTCATTTTCGCAATCAGCGACCCCAAAAACCATGAAAACGACACCCATGACGGAAAAACCAAAAATTTCCTTGGCCGCCATCTTGGATTTTAATTTTGACCTCATTTTCGTAATCAGCGATCCCAAAAACCATGAAAACGACACCCATGACGGAAAAACCAAAAATTTCCTTGGCCGCCATCTTGGATTTTAATTTTGAGCTCATTTTCGTATTCAGCGACCCCAAAAACCATGAAAACTACACCCATGACGGAAAAACCAAAAATTTCCTTGGTCGCCATCTTGGATTTTAATTTTGAGCTCATTTTCGTAATCAGCGACCCCAAAAACCATGAAAACCACACCCATGACGGAAAAACCAAAAATTTCCTGGCCGCCATTTTGACCTCATTTTCGTATTCAGCGACCCCAAAAACCATGAAAACTACACCCATGACGGAAAAATCAAAAAAATTCCTGGCCGCCATCTTGGATTTTCCTTTTGACCTCATTTTCGTAATCAGCGACCCCAAAAACCATGAAAACCACACCCATGACGGAAAAACCAAAAAAAAATCTGGCCGCCATCTTGGATTTTCCTTTTGACCTCATTTTCGTAATCAGCGACCCCAAAAACCATGAAAACCACACCCATGACGGTAAAACCTAAAATTTTCCTGGCCGCCATCTTGGTCTTCATTTTGACCTCATTTTTGTAATCAGCGACCCCGAAAACCATATAAACGACTGACGACACCCATGATGGAAAAACTAAAATTTTTTTCGGCGCCATCTTGGATTTTCATTTTGAACTTATTTTCATAATCAGCGACCCCGAAAACCATGAATCAGAAAAAAAGTTCCGTCGCGGGTATCGCTTCATCGAGAATTGCCGCTGCGTGCGTCGCCGCGATAATCGCCGCGGGCGCCGCCGCGATAATCGCCGCGATAATCGCCGCGGGCGCCGCCGCGGGCACCGCCTCAAATTCAAATAATCGCGTATAAAATCGCTTCTCCGTGAACGCACTCATACACCGCCATACGTTTGAATTTAATCGCCAATCGCGTCGCGCGTCGCGTCGCGCGTACGTGAACACGCACTTAGCAGTAAGTACACGTTTGAAATTGTGATTCAGAGTCATGTTTGATAAAAAAAATGATCGAGCCGATCATTCTAAATCGCGTTTCTATCTTTACGATATACTTGAGAGTATGTTCATTTTTTATGTATATGATTTTTATTTATTATAAAGCTCATATTAAGTTCGATTTTCAAAGGTTCAAAAATCTTAAAAAGTACTGCAACCCCGCCTTAATGTGGTTTTCGAGGCTCGGAGCTTCGATCAATTATTGATCGAAGGCTCGGAGGAAACTTGGTATGTACCTAAAGAGTGCTCACTGGTCACCCATCCACTGAACAGTCTAGGCAAGGTAATAATGAAGGATATTGAATGTTTAGTATAAAATATAACATTAAAATAACGTAGCAACAAAATTAAATATTATATTATAAATTTTATTTAATGCAGTTTTACCGTTGTAAATTCTTAACGCATAATTTTGTTATTTACCACAATGACCAAAAAAAGAAAACCACAATTTACCGCTTGGAGTTTCCACGAAATTGCACGTAAGTATTAGGATTTAGTATCCCTATGTGCAATTTTGTGGAAACCCCATTATAAACATAACAAAATAAATAATTATGGACATTATTGGTAAATCCCGATCATGTTTTTCTCAATAGTTGCAGGAAAAGTAGGGGAAGTCCTTTTCCTTAAGGATTCTATTATCACAAATATTTGTTCAAAATTTTGGGTATTTTTCTCTAAAACATATAATTAGGAAATACCTATCGTTCATAGTGATCGGCAAAACAGGATACCACAAATTTACACTGAATTAATTAGGGAATTCTTAATTATCTTACATTTACCTGTTTATTTCATGGTAGGACGTAATACCGGATGTAAGTTTGATATAAAATTCAGTAATAATTATACAATAATAAAAATATATATTAATAAAAAAAACGTGTTGTGCAATCGACGAATTGATTTCCGTAATTTAAATAATAAAAAAAAAGATAATAATATAAATGTAAATAATAAAACTCACTAGATGCACAACCTGTTCTTTTTTGGTTGTTAGTTAAAAAGAGGTTCTTTCAACGATAAAGTATTTTAGCAGGCATGACTCAGGCGCAAAAAGTGCGCGTGAGAAAATTAACACAAACGACTAACTCTTCCGCCCTCGGAGGCCGCACGAAAACTTTGAGCCTAAATGAGATCCGCATTGATACTAATGTAATTGAAAAATAATGTGTAGGTAGTTGGAATTTTCAAAAATATTTCTGTTTAATCTAGAGTTAACAAACAAACATTTATGAAATTAATTGATGATTTGTGAGTTTAATCATGACTATTTTAGAGGATCGTTTGAAAGTGGTGCATGTGACAAAAAATGAAAGGAAGTCGTCTATCTTGGTATGAATATGTAATGAGGAGGGATGAAACGCATGTGACTAAAAAGAGTAAATTGAGAAGACAGAACGGAAGAGGAAAATTTGTTTTGCTGATCCCAGGAAAAATGTTAAGTTCAAAAGATTTTTTCAATGATATTAGAGTATATCTTGTGTGTGAATCGATTTTTAAAGTTTAACAACCTTACCTACATTTGTTTGAGTTTAGACTAATGGTAGTGTGTTAAAAGTGTGTTATGTGAACCGGTTTTTTATTATTTTCATTCTGATATGACAAAAATATATGTACCAAGCTTCTTTGTGTGTGAAACGGGTTTTTTGCATTTCTAATACCTGTTTCCTTGCATTTTAAGTTATAGTTTGAGTCGTTATCTGCCTAGCCTTTTCCCTACTATGTTGGGGTAGGCATCCAGTCTAAGCGGATGCATCTACTTTACTTGGGGCGACTGCATATCTGACCTAAGTATTCATCATCATCACATTTCAGCCGACAGACGTCCACAGCTGGACCTACCCCAAGTGTCAACACATTATCTGGTCCCGTGCGTCTCGCATTCAGCAGGTCCCCGCAACCTTCACCAGGTCATCGGTCCACCTAGTGAGAGGCGTTCCATCGCAACGTCTTCCGGTTCGCAATAGACCTAAGTATTTTTACACTAATATTTCTTCGTCGAAAACAAATTTGTTTTTTTTTTATTAATCTTTAAGGAAAAGGTATTTACCCGTGGCTTTTTCCATTTTGCTTCGAAAACTTCATATATTTTTACCCGACTACGGCAAAGCCAAAGGAGGGTTATGATTTTGACTGGCTATGTATGTATGTATGTATGTATGTTTGTATGTATGTATGTATGTATGTATGTGTGTATCTTCATCTGTTCCCTCATAGCTTCTAATCTACTTATCGGTACTCAACATATGAGGTATCGTTAGAACCGTCTTAATTTTCCGCTGAATATAGGCTACGTGACGTGTCACAAAAAGCTATTTGGCGCCCTCTAGCGGACAAAAAGTGAGGCTTAAAAAACAAAAATGGAGATAAATACGCCGTGTTTGGTATCATTTGAAAGGGCCTCACTTGTACATTTCCAAAATATTGCTCAAATTTAAAATCACGCCCTCTAGCGGACAAAAAGTCAAGAGTAAAAAAAAATATTTAGCACCAAAATAGTTAAAATAAAAAAAAGTAAAAAACTAAAACCCGACTACGACAAAAAAAACGACTCTGAAAAAGTATGAAACAAGATTTTCAGGATAGAACAAAAAGAAAAGCCGTAGTCACACGTTATAGGTACCAACCTAAACACTTTAATACCGTGTGACTACGGCTTTTCTTTTTGTTCTATCCTGAAAATCTTGTTTCATACTTTTTCAGAGTCGTTTTTTTTGTCGTAGTCGGGTTTTAGTTTTTGACTCATTTGTTTTGTTGTCCTGAAACATTGATTATACTATATTTAAATTGACTTTTCTTTTCTTCAATCCACTCAAATATTATCTGTTCGAGACCGACTTATGGCATAAGACCGCAAATTGTTCGCAAGGATCAAATATGTTTTTTTTTGTTTTTAGTAGTATTCAAAAAAGGGTTTCATAAATTAATAATCATGATACAATGAACCCCATTAGTTGGTACTTGGTAAAGGTAATTTAACTGTCACTGATAGCTTAACTGCCGCTCATATTGATTGCCATTTCTGTTTGCACTCTAACACTTGTATCGATATTCAAGTTAAAGTAATAACTCGAGTTTAAGTTATTAATTTTATGTAACCATTTTATACAATATACAAGAATTTGAACGAAATGAGAACCGTAAAAGACAGTTCTAATAGCAAGCAATTACTAAACCCATCGTCATTCTCCTGCCTTCATCAGAATAGATTTGGGGTCGGCGCAACTTGTCGTCTGCGCCCATACTTCTCTTTTACTCGTGATTTTAGTAGTCACAGCTCCCTTCTAGCCATATCATCGTTCACACAGACCATTCACCGTTTGTTTGGTCGACTTTTTTTGAAGTTTTCTTTGAACATTTTTTTTTAACTTCAGAATAAAACTCGTATCTTAAGTTACTAATTTTACATAAGTTATCATGTCATGGATGTTACCTACTCTTACCCTCAAGCTACACCTTTCTTTAGTAATAGAAATAGAAACAATGACAAAGGTGCGGAACCCGGAAAGGCAAGGTAAGTACAAGCAACTTTAAGCGTGCAATAATAGACAGCATGATTGACATTGCAATAAAACTACCAATTCGAAACTTAAACATTCTATGACCCATATAAACCGTTACCAAATTCCAGTAACAATGAAGGATCAATCATCGACAGGCGTCGTTACGACATTAACACAAGAGGGTCTGGCAGCTATCCAAATATTGTATTGTGAACAATCGATACGTTGTTTGTTGATATGCTAACGTTGCTAACTTGGGCGAGTCACGTAGAAAGTGAGCGGAATTTATTAGCTACTAGCTGATGCCTGCGGCTTCGTCCGGTCCGAGTGGATGTTGGTTATCGCGACCTAAAGTAATCTTTTCATGCCGCCCTTTCAACACCTTACAACCCTTTTTTCGCATTAAAATGTATTCTATGTCCTTTCTCAGGCTCTAGACTATCTGTGTACCAAATTTCATTTAAATCGGTTCAGTAGTTTTGGCGTGAAAGTGCGACAAACAGAGAGGCAGAGTTACTTTCGCATTTATAATTTTAAAAAGGTAAGCTCTAAGTCTATGACATGAGTTGCTTGAACTTTCTGTTTAGTTACGGATTGCAACATTTAATTGGAGGTGCTTGATTGGTTGGTAGTTATGGAGATAGAATTTACGAGTTCAGTGCTTTTAAAACTATGACATCAAATTAAATTTTAAACGGATTAATTTGCGTCACAACATCCTGATTGCAAACGTGTTAAGTTTTAAAAATTGGCTTATAATTATCGATATGCCGTTGTTGGCAGCCAATCTGATTTTCTTTTACTAAACAATACTTTACTTGAACCGAGAAACTTCCCTTGTGTTGTATTGTGGTTGCATTAGCAAACATTTGAACTCAATCACCCAAAAATAAATTATAAACTAATTTACTAAATTATATTGCAGGAAGAAATGAGCATGCTGAACAGAAATAGATCACCTTCACCCCATCTCATTGTGGCACAGCTTGCTTTGGTTACCTCTTTCTCGATTACACCAGAGTTTGTCTGCGAGATATTCGGAAACAGTTCTTTTTAGCGAAAGCAGGTGGTTAATAATTAAAACTCACAAGTACCAACCAACGCACATGAATCGTTACCACTTGCCTCATCGAAAGTACTTTTACTATAATCACACACATCATACTCGTAAATTGTACTAATCAAAGTTGGCAGATACACTTTCCGTTTTGCAAAATTCTGGCAATTCATGAACTTCTAAAATTATACATTATCTTTTTGAAAATATTTCATCATGTTATATCATCGCCATGTTAGTCACAGAACTCAGTTTAACATTTTATGTACTACTATCTATCATTGCATGGTAATACTAGTCAAATTCTGGGATGACTCAATGTAGATTGTCATCGTCACGTTTTCTTAGGAAAGTTACTGCCGCAAAAACAGGATTATTTTGTTTTCCATGGTAAAAGATGAGAGAAAGAAAGAAAAAACGAAAGAAAGAAAGATAGAAACAAACAAAGACAGAAAGAAGAAATAAAGAGATAATTAAGGAAGCAAGAAAAAGGAAGTAAAAAAAAGGACTAAAGAAAGTAATATTGTGTGAAAGAAAAAATAATTTCATAAATACATAAGAAAAGCTACTAGCTGCTACCTACTGATCTGCAGTAATAAAAACATCCAGTTCAACAACCCACACAGAAATAACAGCTTTTAATGTTCTAAACACTACATTACGATCCATATGGTGGCCACAATTTTCATTCAACATCGGACTCTAATCACATAAATTGTATCGGTGCCTGCGTAAGATTTTCTCCAATCAGCCTTTTAAACTTACGCCGAGGAGAAAGCAACTATGTATGTACTGTGTTTCTACTGTCTTTCATTCATTTCCCGTTTGCGATAGAAAAGCGAAAGCATCGCAGGGAACTTTGTGGTAGTTAGACAGGTTATGGTTGAGAGACTCGATTTAAGACATGGTTTAATATTGTACCTATTATGTTGTTTGTTATTAAGCCTTATTTTAAAACAAAAAATCTTGGGTGTTTTTTTACATTATCTCAGGGTGTTTGACTAAAGCAACGATTACTTTCCAGATACTTATGTTTTTCATTAAGCTACCATTTTGGAAATATATATAACTTTACATTAAAAAAAAATAAAGGCTCACAAAGTGACACTGTGATGTGTGTGTGTTGATTAAATGGAAACTGCCATAGAAAATATTTTATCACAAAACTATTTAAATTTATCAAATTACATTACAATCGACGATCTCCGGCTGATCCATCGCCGAAGCCAAATAGCTTGGCTAATGGTTTGAATTTGTGTCTTGTGCCGCGAATACACATGCTAGTGGCACGGATTATTGCGATGATGATTCTGGATCTTAACCAACCCATCACTACGCTGAAGGACTTGTTCCAACGGTCAGCGATTGCAGCGCCAAGATGTTTTATGAAAGTAGACATTTGTGGAGCGAAGACTCCTTCAACGGATGTAACAAGAGGGGTAAATGGCGGATATCAAATAACACCTCCCTCTGAGCATCCCAAACGCCACGGCAAGAAAGGTCTCCACGTAGTCCAAAATCTCCTTCGTAACTGCCATAGAAATAAATCTAAAGAAAGAAAAATGAAGAAAAAAAAATACTTTCTAATATTCAAATCATGGCAATGTAAATCATCAACTGGACCAATATCAGATAGATTGTACATTTCAGTTCCGGGAGACATACACGGTTGCGATCCTTACTTGGCCCTATGCGTGACAGATCAACAGCACCACAGATAAATTATCGATATTTCTTGCAAAACTATCATTGTATGCTCAGGTGACATAGCGTTAAATGTGCAAAGTTATTTAAAAATATTCTCTCAATAGCGTGTCCAATTTAAATGACACAATTTAATTATATTATCGACGAAAGGATCTAGTGTTAACTGGTTTACGGTATCTATTGCAGAATTGAGATGAGGTTGAACGACATTTAGGCGCTGTCAACGTTCATTTCTTTTACTGTCAAAGTGACATTTCCCGACGTCTCCCTGACAGGACAACTGTCAGATGTAACTGATCCCTTGAGATAGGATAGCGTTAATAATTATTGTACTCGTTTTTATTAAATTGTAGATAATTATTGATAAATTGCTGGCTATGTAAATTCAGTTGTTACTTTGTAAGCTTCAGTGTTGAAATAGACTATTGAACGACTATTTAAATTATTTGAATTAATTTAATGTATACCGACATTACCGACTGCCGATTTGAAATTTTTGCATTAAATCTGTGGTTTTTTGTCTAACCCCATGGGAAAATATAATGACTTATGAAAATTCAACTCAAGGTGGTGTCGCGAAAGATGAAATCGCGATGTTCCAAACCTAAAAAATGTAAATATAATTGCACAACACTAAAATGTAAATAGCAACACTAAATCAGTATTGACAACCTGACGCTACGCCAAAACGACGCCAGCCATTCCCGCTAAAATGGTCGCCATGACATATTCAGTCTGAGTAACTAATGTAACTTCAAGTGAAGTAAATTCAGTGCCTGGAGTTCATGGAGATTCCTGTCATCCGTGTCGCGGGCCTCCTGTAAAGCTAAGTATTATTTATCTGTTGGTCTAAACAATATAGTTAATGGATATTACAATATGTGTGGAGGTACTTGTTTGTACCTGTTCGAATAGTTTGAGACTAAACTTAAATGTGTGGGTCGTGCCTTCAGCGTTGGGCTGAGGGCATAACAGCGACCACATGCTAGCTGCTCGTCCGGACATAAAGCGCTTAGGGTTTATAGCCATAGGAAGGGTCTTGGGCAAGCCCTCCCTTATAAATCCACCCCCACCGCCTACGAAGTCGTGTGCCGTCGGACGCGCAACGTCGACGGACGTTTAATTACACTATATCACCTTTATATAGGTAATGCCAGAGGGAAGCATTTCAGACGAAGAGGCATTGGGGCCGAAGTCGTTCTGAGATGCATGCTTAATAACAGACGTGGAAAGAATCCAGTATCTGATAAGCACTTAAGTGTCACGAAATGCGTGCTTCAACAGACGTGGAAAGAATCCAGTATCTGATTAGCACATACGTGTCACAAACATTAGTGATGAGAACAAACCTCATCATAGGTATGGTAAATGGATGACTGCTATAAAAGGCTTCATCAACAAAGACAGATAGGTAATACTTAGCCCAAAGATTCATGGGTACTTAAAATTTACAGATATCCTATTGACTCCTGAGAAGCTGGAGGAATAACACTCCGGTGCCCTTGCGGACCGGAGATAAGAGACTGGATTGCGAGATACTTACACAACCGAAGGGGAATTACAAAGGTGAGTACCTCTATTATATCGTGAGGCGTTGGGATTAAAGCGAAGCAGTACATTTATATATGGTTACCATAAAACCAATCACTTTGTGAACTTTGAGATGACTAGAATATAATATACATAAAAGAAATAAAACCAATTGCCCTCGCGACATGGTGGAGATGCTCAGGTATTACAAAACGGTAACATTTAAAGCATCCCAAGGCATAAAATCAATCCAGACTCTTATTGTTAAATATTAGAAATATTTGTGTATTAAATCAGGTTGGCAGCGACATCTATATAATTCGATTAGAACTAACGTTCATAAGCGGATGTCCATAAAAATTCATCTACATAATAATATTTGTGTATTAAATCAGGTTGGCAGCGACATCTATATAATCCGATGGTAACTAATGTTCATAAGCGGATGTCCATAAAAATTCATTTACTTAATAACATTTGTGTATTAAATCAGGTTGGCAGCGACCTCTATATAAATTCGATGGGAACTAACGTCCAATAAGCGGATGTCCATAATAATTCACCTATAGACGCCAAAATTAGAACGTCAAGGTGATGATGAGTAAATGTTCATTTATCTAAGTTTATTGAGATGAACAGCAGGCCGAGATGAAAGATTCTCGAAGTTACTGCAAATTGAATGGGTATGTAGCGTGTGTACGTGTGATGTGCAACGTTACAAGCCAATTAAACATTCTAAATTTTGAATTTGGCACGGACTTGATAAAACAAGTTTGGCAGAACGACTAATACTCTTTTTGACCGGAAGTAAGAAGTAATATGCTGCGGACTCGAATAAACATACGATTATCCTATCTTTAGCGAGTTAAAACCTATAAACCTTATACACAGTTCAAGTAAATTCCAAAAGTAATTTACTGAATAACATATTAAGCATTCTCACACGAAACAATATTGATAAAATTGCGAAATCCGACTGTGAAAATTTCGATTGATTCAAAATGGCGATGGCGGTAGTGTCTCGTGTGTCATACTGAATATTGATAAAACTAAAACTTATTTATTTCCTTGTTTGTTACATTCTTTTAAAAGAGTAAAATTAATAGAAACCTGACCTTATATTAAACGTAACTCGTTCAACTGTGAAAAGGTGCTATCTTATCATTGATATATAAAAGTCAATGTATCACAACAAGTAAACTCACGAGTTGTTTGGGCGAAACAACTTCAAGAAAGTTATAACTACTTCTATCAGTGAACGAAAGGAATTTTAAAATAACTTGGGAATAATTAAGAAGATTATCAGGTAAACTATTTCACGATTTATAAGCTGTAACAAATAATAGAGGAAACTACTTATAGTATACTTTGTTAGAACTACATGTGCTCAAGGGCGCACGAGCGAAATTCGGCTCGGACGTCATTGTATAGTATTGTATTAGTTAAATAAGTACCTAACTAAAGAGTAAGTTTGTAAAGTTGTGATATGAACACCTGGTGTATTAAAATTTACATAAAGACAGCATTGTTGTGTATGAGTTCACATAAAACTGTTTATTTATACCTAATACCCTCTATACAGATGGGCAAATGAAGGCAGATGCGTGACACTGACATCTACACCTGACATCTATTCTCATTTAAAGATCACTGATAATATAGAAAGGAAAAACACATCAACACTCATTGTAAGTTTATTTTAACAATTACTTTAAAGAAATGAGTATAAAATTGACATGTGTGAAACTGGATTGTATGTTATAACTTATGTGTGAACTACTGTCATGTTTTACACATCATCCCTGACTGACTGCATTGCTTCATGTTGGCTACTAAAGTGTACCAATTAACTTTAAGTACTAAGTTGATGCAGGTGAACCCTAATATCATTTGTGGATGCATACACAAGTGATGTTGGCAGGTACCTAATATGTTTATAAATAAGTAATTAACAAGAACATCAACCATATAAATGATTGATGGATGGAGAGTGAGATGAACACCAAAGAAACGATGAATGAATTGTGGGAGGAATGGTGTAACTGAAAGGTGTAAATAATTGTGTGGTAGTTAACAGAGGAGATTGAAAGGAAGGGTCGGTACGGGATGGGTGGATGACATGGAAATTTTAAATCAATATCAGAAACTTAAAATAATGAAACAAACCAGTTTTACCTGTCAAACAGCAACAGTAATATGAATATATTCTGGGCTAATACTGAGAGTTTTACCCGTCAACCAGCAACGGTGATAAGAATATATTCTGAGTAAATACGGAAACCTCTTAGGTATAAGAGAAATTCCCTTACCCATAATTACAATTCAGGGGCTGAGTTCATTATGGAAAATGTTGTATTCTAGAGATAGTGAAATATTTCTTGCTTTTAACTTGTTGTATACAGGGTGACAATAATTTTTTTTCCTGTACAGGTGACAATAAAATTCTTTTGTGTCCTGTACAGGTTGACAATTAAAACTTTCTGTTGTATATACAGGGCATTAATAAAATGTAATTCTATTATATGTCAGGTGTTGGTAGAATTCTTTGTTCACAAAAGGTTTTAGATAAACTTTTGGTCATACAGGGTGTTAAACAAATTTTATTTTTTTTCAATTTTACTATATTGCGAACGCCACGCAATTGGGAAATTTAAGGATATACATGATGTAAATCTTTAACTTAGGATACAAGGTATAAAATTATAAAATACTTTTTCAGAATTTCAAAATGGAACAAATTCTGATAAGGCGACTTGAGTCTATATCAAATGCTATCTCTAAACTAACCGAAGAAGCACTCACCTATAAGGATAATGCTAATAAAGAAAATTCGGAAAAGTTAGAAATAGTGCTAGGTAAGCTAGAGGTAACTGTGAAAAGGTTCGGAACTGAGTTAAACAGTAGTCTATCATTAAACGAAATGCAATCTTATGTGGAAGAGGTCACTTCCTTTAGTGAAATACAACTAAACGGTGAGGGGGTTCTAGCGGAAATGAATATCAAACTAAAAAGGATAAAGGCAAAAACCGAGTCAATAGAAGAGATTCGTCAACATCTGGAAACCATAATAGCTGCTAGGGAAGACGCAAATAGGATCACTTCCGAAAATCTGGAAGAATATACCACTCAGACGTTACACACAAGCTCACACAACAAGAAGGGAAAATCCGTAAAACCCAACAGAAATCACAAGAATTCTGAAAACCACGATTCAAGTCAAACCCGCCCAGGAAATAAAAGAGAAGAAAGGTTCAGTGAGAAAAAACCATTCCATAAAAACAGTAACTACAATAGTAATTCCACAAAAAGAAGACCTCAAGAACAAGGAAGTAAAAGAGACAGGCCCATGAAAAAGAAAAGGAAACTTCAATGCATTTTTTGCCAAGGATCGCACTTCAACGATCAATGCAAGGTGGTTGCAACTGTGGAAGAAAGGAAAGAAAAAATAAAGGATCACTGCTTTGCCTGCCTAAGCAAAAATCATCAAGTAAAAGATTGCAAAAGGTCAATTAAATGTGTACACTGTAACAAAGTTGGCCATCATAACAGAGCACTTTGTTATAAGAATTGCATAAATAAAACCGAGGAGGTCAAGCACAAAAATACCTAAAGTTGTTATACCCAAGTTCAAAATATCAACTTTTATTTCATTTTAGATTATTGTATTTACGTTAAAATTACCTACTAGTTACAGAAATGTTTTCACCATTGTCTAATTGACTAGTCACAGGCAGACTGTATGATTCGTCATTGTAAACTGTGGGAAATAGGTTAAGTTAGGTTGAAACTGTAACCAACGCTATTTCCAAGTTGCTTTCACAATTATTGTCTAGTTATCCGATAAAAATAAAGTTCTAGTGATTCTGTCGATAATTTAAGTTTTAGCACAACATGTAAATAAATATCGATCTTTAGGATATTCGATACTCTGAACTTCGATATTTAGGTCATTGGATGCTCTGAACTTCTATATTTAAGCCTTTTGATGACACGACAGTAGTATCTACGTACTATTAGTGGCTGTTAAATAATATTTGATGACAATTTTAATTAAATTTTGATGCTTAGTGAATGTGGCATAAGTAATTACAATTTAAACGTACTGACTTAGTAATTTAGAAGGCAATATAGAATTTTAGATGCAAATAATTCTATTAAAAAGAAGCCGGTTTAATTAGCACTCAATGCCTAATGGAACTAGAATCATCAATCATCATCAATCAAATTGGAATATGTGATTTACCAAAATTGACTAGGGACGAAGAAGTAATCAACCAATTCAATGATACAATAGAACTAGTAAATAACAGATACACTGTTAGTTGGCCATGGATAGATTACCCACCTAATTTAGAAACTAATTACGGCCTAGCCATAGGCAGACTAGTCAATCTACTCAAACGTTTAAATTTCGATTCACTAACAGCGTATGATACTACATTAAAAGAACAATTAGCAAAAGAAATAATTGAAAGGGTACCGGACAATGAAAAGGGAGTCGAAGATGTAGATCATCCTATACACTACCTACCACATCACGGTGTTAGTCATCCGGGCAAGCCAACTCGCATAGTCTATGACGCTTCAGCAAAGACCAAGAATAGCAAAAGTTTAAATGAATGCTTACACTGCGGACCACTTGTGCTAGAAGACTTGACCGGAATGTTGTTAAGGTTTAGGTCGCGTCAAATAGGAATAACAGCAGACGTAGAAAAGGCTTTTCTACAGATAGCACTACACGCAAAGGACAAAGACGTAACTCGATTCTTATGGTTGAAAGACATAAAAGAAGCGGCCACGGAGGATAACATCCTACACTTACGATTTTGTCGCGTACCATTTGGAGTAATATCAAGTCCATTTCTTCTAAACGCTACTTTGAAACATCATCTACTGCGTTCCAAGGAGGAAATTCTAAAACGCATTGTGAATGACATCTACGTCGATAACCTTGTCACAGGAGTAGATTCCGTACAAGAAGCAACAGAGATGTATGAGTCGTGTAAGATCACATTTGAAGAGATTTCAATGAATCTCAGAGAATGGAGTTCAAATTCCAAACGATTCTCAGAAAGCATTGCTTCATCGGATGTCTGCAGAGACGTAGAAGTTAAAGTATTAGGACTGAATTGGAACACAGGAGAAGATACGATCAGATTAAGACCAAGAAAGACTACAGAAGCCACTACCAAGAGAGAAATACTAAAAAACATAGCGTCAATTTACGATCCATGCGGATATGCTGCACCAAATTTATTACCAGCAAAACTTTTACTACAAAATCTGTGGATACATAAATTCAAATGGGATACCCCATTACCAGAAGAATTGACCAATGAGTGGCAAATTATTAGAGAACAGCTGGAAGACACAAAAAACATTGTTTTACCAAGGAAATACTTCAAACAAGCTGGTGATGACAATATCAGGCTGCACGTTTTTACAGATGCATCAACCAAAGCTTATGCGGCAGTTGTATACATTTCCAATGGAAAAGAACTGAGCTTTGTGACAGGAAAGTCACGAGTACTCACGAGTGGTACCCATCAAGGATCAAGACAATTTAAAAATTCCAAGACTTGAACTATTAGGTGTTCTAATAGGAAGCCGGTTACTGAAGTACGTAATCAAGTTCCTAGACTTTGAATTTACAGAAAGCACTATATGGACAGATAGTCAAATAGTGATTGATTGGTATTACGGCAACAAACTACTACCACCATTCGTTGCAAGGAGGATAGAAGAAATAAAGGGAAATACACCAGTAACAGTTAGATATGTTCCAACAGGATTGAATCCAGCAGACGTGGCTACTAGACCCACGAGTTCTATGGAAGACAAGCAAAAATGGCTATCCGGACCAAGTTTTCTACTGGAAGACTCCAGAACTTGGCCGAAAGGTTGTAGAGCCGAAGTTTCTTTGCTTAATGAAACCGAAGTCGCAGTAACTCCCACATGTTCTTCTGTGGAACATGACTTTTCGTTTCCTGTTGGGGAGGATCTCACGAGTGGAGAGAAGATCTCAAAGGAGCAGGAACGGAAAAATAAATCAGATGAAGAATCACGAAACAGCTCCACAGAACACTGTGAGGAAGATACACTATCACATACACAAAAGATCAAAAGGATTCAAAAAGAACATTTCCCGGAGGAAGTAGAAGGTAAAGATACTAACCTACAACGAAACTTAGGAGTATTTACTGACATAGACGGAATCTTACGTTGTAAAGGAAGATTACAAAACGCTGATTGGTCTTACGATAAAAGATATCCAATACTAATCCCAAAGGATTGTGATTTCACTAACACAATGATCCTAGAAACACATAAGAAAAACTATCATGTAGGGGTCAACCACACCTTAAGCTTGATCAGATTATCGTATTGGATTCCCCAAGGAAGAAGCCAAGTAAAGAAAATATTGGGAAAATGCACAAATTGTGTCAAACATGGAGGAGGTCCATTCAAATTACCAACTACTCCAGCGCTTCCTAAGGAAAGAGTGAACTATAATTCACCTTTTACATATACCGGAATAGATTATTTGGGTCCTCTTCAAGTAAAGACAAGTAATAAATCAGAAAAAAGATGGATATGTCTTTATACATATCTAGCAGTACGTGCTATACACTTGGAAGTCGTTAAGGATCTGACGGCTGAGGAATGTCTATTAGCACTACGAAGATTTATATCTTGCAGAGGAATACCAACAAGAATAGTTTCAGATAACGCACTACAATTTAAATTAACTGCAGAAATACTGTCAAGCAACTATTGCATCACTAATAACATAGAATGGAAATTCATTCCACAATTAGCACCATGGCATGGAGGTTTCTATGAGAGACTTGTTGGACTAGTTAAACACTGTCTCAAGAGAACTCTGACGAAAAGTTTATTGTCAGATAATCAACTAAGTACAATCATAAAAGAGATAGAAGCAATATTAAACACACGCCCACTGACGTGCGTAGGTTCTGATCTAGAGGATATTCTCAAACCATCAGATTTTCTAACCTTGAATAAATGCATCGTGACAACACCTTCAGATGCAGAATTTCCACAAGAAGGCACAGCAAAACAGAATCTAGTAGAAGGTTGGAAACGTGGACAGAACATGCTGAAAGAGTTTAAGAGAATGTTCGTCGACCAGTACCTACCAAGTCTAAGGGAGAGATACCGACACTCTCTTAAAGAACCAAGGATAACAAAATTAGAAATTCCAAAACTAGGAGATATCGTCCAGATTAAAGGAGATACGAAGAACCGAGAAAACTGGAAAGTTGGAAAAATTATATCTTTGTTGAAAGGAGCCGACGGTCAATGCAGAGTGGCGCGAGTAAAGGTGAATGATACGGAATTCACTCGTTCCATCGCACATCTTTATCCGTTGGAGGTTGAAGAAGATATATCTGGAAAAGAAAGGGTTATGTTGGAGTTTGAAAAGGAAGATGTTACACCAGCATGGGATAACTTACCTCTGCTAGAAGAACTCGACTCAACCATTCTTACCGAAGAAATATCCACAACTCCACAAACCGCAGAACCCGTTGACAAACCTGAAACAGAAAACCACATAAACAGAGAAGAGATAGAAAAGAAAATAACTCAGAGAACACTTACCTCAGAAAATGATGAACCAACAATACTTGGTGAAGAACACAATAATGATGGCATACCTCAAAGCACTGATACAAATGAAATAACTCAAACTCCCGAAGTGAGAGAAGTGAGAGACGCGTCCATGAAGGCTCGAGAGAAGATCCGAGAGTGGACGCGAGACTTGATGGAACACATGTAACTTATGTCGTCGTCGGGAGTGTCGCGAAAGATGAAATCGCGATGTTCCAAACCTAAAAAATGTAAATATAATTGCACAACACTAAAATGTAAATAGCAACACTAAATCAGTATTGACAACCTGACGCTACGCCAAAACGACGCCAGCCATTCCCGCTAAAATGGTCGCCATGACATATTCAGTCTGAGTAACTAATGTAACTTCAAGTGAAGTAAATTCAGTGCCTGGAGTTCATGGAGATTCCTGTCATCCGTGTCGCGGGCCTCCTGTAAAGCTAAGTATTATTTATCTGTTGGTCTAAACAATATAGTTAATGGATATTACAATATGTGTGGAGGTACTTGTTTGTACCTGTTCGAATAGTTTGAGACTAAACTTAAATGTGTGGGTCGTGCCTTCAGCGTTGGGCTGAGGGCATAACAGCGACCACATGCTAGCTGCTCGTCCGGACATAAAGCGCTTAGGGTTTATAGCCATAGGAAGGGTCTTGGGCAAGCCCTCCCTTATAAATCCACCCCCACCGCCTACGAAGTCGTGTGCCGTCGGACGCGCAACGTCGACGGACGTTTAATTACACTATATCACCTTTATATAGGTAATGCCAGAGGGAAGCATTTCAGACGAAGAGGCATTGGGGCCGAAGTCGTTCTGAGATGCATGCTTAATAACAGACGTGGAAAGAATCCAGTATCTGATAAGCACTTAAGTGTCACGAAATGCGTGCTTCAACAGACGTGGAAAGAATCCAGTATCTGATTAGCACATACGTGTCACAAACATTAGTGATGAGAACAAACCTCATCATAGGTATGGTAAATGGATGACTGCTATAAAAGGCTTCATCAACAAAGACAGATAGGTAATACTTAGCCCAAAGATTCATGGGTACTTAAAATTTACAGATATCCTATTGACTCCTGAGAAGCTGGAGGAATAACACTCCGGTGCCCTTGCGGACCGGAGATAAGAGACTGGATTGCGAGATACTTACACAACCGAAGGGGAATTACAAAGGTGAGTACCTCTATTATATCGTGAGGCGTTGGGATTAAAGCGAAGCAGTACATTTATATATGGTTACCATAAAACCAATCACTTTGTGAACTTTGAGATGACTAGAATATAATATACATAAAAGAAATAAAACCAATTGCCCTCGCGACAGGTGGAGGAAATATAAAACAAAAAAAAAATGGTCACAGAATCAGCATTCTTAACCAACGTTGCAGTTCTGCCAGCCTTCTAGGCACTATTCCTGTTGACGGCGATGTGGACGAATCTTTTGATGGGCTGTAATATTTTTCTCACATTTTCTCTTTTTAACCTTGAATTTAATATCACTACCATAATTATAATAAAACATTCTCCAAATATGGTGCCCTATTTCACGTTCATATACAAATTGTCCGATAACGTTTAATATTTTTCCCCGGCTACTTTTTCCTCGAAGCGAGAAACCACCTATCACACAATAAATATGAATAATAATAGAAAACTGTGACCAATCACAGCTTCCTTTTTATCAGTAGCACCTCCTATAATAACTTATCGCTGGTTTCTTCTGAAAATATCATAACATGATGCCTGTAGTCCTTTAAAGGTAAGGGTAGGGGAGTATTTTTACCACCCAGATTTCGGAGAGGCTGTATGTTTTCTTATGTATTCTGTATACCTCAACATTTATTTATTTTTTAATCTATTGCATAGATTCTATCGCGGGCCTTGGGCGTGGAGAGCGAATCCAGAATTTCCCTAACAAAAATATTCGGATTCAGTTTCAGTACTCAACCAGGTTGCTATGGTTACGGAAAATAACAAGGTTGTCAACTGAGGTTGTCGAATTAAATAATTGTTTGTCTCTTTGCTTTCTCCTTCTAAAATATTCTTACTCGTATAATTTGTGTACAAAGTGTTTTAAATATGAATAAACAAAGTGCATTTATTAATGAAGAAAGTCACGAAAAAATAGTGAAAGAAAATGAGTGAGGAGTGAGTACTCTATATACATTCATTTTATTATTAGTACGCATCTATCATAAGTTTTATTGGTTTTTCCATTACTATTCTGCGAATCGGTCTAAAACGATTCGTTTTCTTATAAAATATCTAAAATAAAATAAATAATTTTTCAATGTTATGACACTTACGTCAGGCTGTCAATACTTTTTCTTTTAAATTTTCTGTCATAGAGTTTCTTATTAGCTTAGTCTATGAAGGTTAGTTTTGATGTACATCGCGCGAAATTCGAAGATCAAACTCTTAATATCGTTATTTTTGATCAAATTTTTTGAATGAATAATTATTTTGGTGTGTAATTACACTATTAATACCTAATTATTTATACCTATTATTGCATAGGTTTGATAAAAAATGCTATGCAATAGATTTACCGCGGCAGTCTCCGAGTGCCACACGTTTTTTATTTATTTATTTATTTATCTCAATTAAACCAATTACATTTCAACTAACTATGCTAACCAGACATATTGCGCCAACCGCAGCATGTCTTCTACTTTCATGCTTCTCTTTTAGTCGGCATCTCATCAGACTTTTCCTTTTTAGCTATAGCATCCTATATACAGGATATCTCTTCCATTCACATTATGCTCACAACGTTTTCCAAATTCCTCCTTCCACTTGAAGGTGCGAACTAACTTTTTTATTTATCGATGAAAAGTACATTTATTGCAATCTGTCAATCATTGTTTTCATCAATCTTTATCTGACTATATCTCTGCGTTTCTCGATCGTTGCCATTATCTTCTTTTACACAATAGTTTCATCTTATCTTGGACCTGCCTCTTTTCTTGTATTTCTGTTTTGTCATCCAGGATGTCAGAATGTCTTAGAACTGCGCTTCTTCGTTATCGTATGGTTAGTGTCTAACCTGGTCTTAGTTTTTATGGCACCGATGGGCCTATGCTCATGCTGGTTTCTTCACGATGTTTTCCTTCACAAGCAAGTGATAATAAAACGATACAAAATCTGAAAATCAAAATCTGAGGTAGGCACGTCTGATTGTTCATATTCTTGTGCGTATTGTTTTGGACTTGGGTTCGAACTCGAGGCACACCTCGGACACTCCATAAAATAATTAATCCAATGCCCGTAAAATAATTACCTATTACTACTACATAAACAAATAACGTTTGTGCACGACGTGCACGTGCAAATGTGTGCATAAACTCTAGTAGGGTTGTCGTAGCCTAAAAAATGGCGCGAAAAGTGCAACGGTCTGCGTCGCGAAAACCGAACGACGACTAATACGAGTGCGAGCCATTGCTCAAGTGTCGGCGACGACTACATCGAAGTGCGGGGTGAGGTGCGGTATTTAATATGAGCGCGGGGAAGGAAGTGTCCCTTCTGTACGTAGTACTATTATGTATTCTGTGCTCGAGGCCTATGACATATCAGTCAGCAGCAGTCAGCCAGCAGTCACACCTCTAGACTGTCACTGAGCTTTTAACTCGAGAACAACTCATAGAGGACAGGAAGTTTGATAGATAGATTAAGTAATGTTTTAATCCTGTTGCCACGAAAATTAACCTCATTCATTTTCTCTCGTAACATTCTAGTCCACAAGAGCAAAACTAGTGGAATGCTTAGTTAACCTACACCTTGAAAGTCATCAGCTGAGTGACTATGAGTAATAGGCAATTGGCTGATGATTATTAATGAGGCCTTAACTGGTTTTAATAGTCTTAATTGAAACCTCTTTCACAGGAGAAACGTGTGACATTGACTGGATTGTTTATTGTCACGACTCACGAACATTGTTTTCAGGAGTTGACTTAGGGCGGCGTTTGGGTAGTTTTCGGGTGCTGCTTTTTCAGTAAGTTTCGGGTGATGGTGTTCTATTTCCCATACTAAAATGTTCATATAAGTCGTATTGTTAGCTCGACGCAAACTTCTTTTTTGAGCCTTAAATAACTCATACAAAACATCACGCCTGCAATCCCGGTAGGGTTTTACAGAGGTGTATGATCTATTAGTAAAACCACATTTTGCCAGTTATGTTAAAGTTCCGTATAATAGGGTGCGAGCCTATTGCCATTAATCGATCACAAATTCCTGATGGTAAATCCCCAATAATACTTTGCCCGACCTGGAAAACGAACCCAGGACCTCATGTACCGCAGTAGCACTTGCGATTAGGGAATGCAATCTCGAGACGAGATCACTAAGTCGAGATCTCGAGGGATCAGAAATTCAATCTCGGCGAGATCTCGGAATTTTCGAGATCTCGAATGAATTTAAAAAAGTATTGTTTTAATTAGATGACTGAAACATGATTGAAACTGCTTAGTAGTTGTGATTACGATGCGAGTAAAATGCAACATGAATTATTGAAAAATATCTTCATTTTTACTTAGGTTTCAAAATTTCAGCCCCGTAAAATCTCTTTTATAGAAAGTAGGTACTTATTTTATATTGAAAAGATATTGATAGTGAAAATAAAAAATTCCTATTTCCAAAATCACTCTTAGTTTAGGAGTGATTTTGGAAATAGGATTTTTTTATTTTGAAACCTAAGTAAGCTTCTGTTCTAAATAGCTGATTGTTTGTCGACATTTTAAAAGTATTAACTAACAGTCTAGCACTTGCGTAACTACTAAAACAGCGTAAGCGAATGCAGTCCGACACAGTGCATCGCGGGGAAACCCCCGATTTGCGGGGAATTGAAGGTTAGCGCGTGGAGAGCCCGGGGAATAACATAAATCGGTGAATTTCGGGGAATCCCGACTCGCTCACGCGCAGAGAACACGCGACATGCCTCGCGACTACTGCCACTCGATCCCGTCAATCTCGGCCGAGATCTCGACATTTTATGCTTCGAGATTGATCTCGAAAAACGAGGCGAGATCTCGGGTTTTCGGGATCTCGCGAGATCGAGATTGCATTCCCTACTTGCGATCACTAGACCAATGAGGCAGTCGAGGGAGTCAATATTTTCGGGTGACGGGGTTTTACTTCCCATAAATGTTTGTTTATTGTTATCATTTATTGTGTCATATTGTGGTTCATAATTGGTTTACTTAAATCGTATTGTTAACACAACGCAAACTTCTATTAAGCCTGAAGTAATTTACGATTAAAAGATTTTCTGTTCCATTCAACCTTATTAATTAACAAAGTTATAACAATGTGTGTTGGTTAAATAGTATTTTTAATGAGAACGTATTGTTTAATTTTTCTCACCTACCAGTGACCTTTGATAACCTATTCTAAAATGACTTAAACAGCTCTTACTACACAAATATTTACACTAAGTCTGTAAGTACTTTCTTATTACAACCATACTAAAAAGTTTCGACTCGTCCCAAATGTTTCATGCAAAACTGAGGCCTATATCCGAAGCATAACCTCTAAAACTGCGTGCACATTTTTGGTGTATTGGCTGTACGTTTAGCCCAACAAAGGAACACTTGTGTAATTTATGGTTATTACTAAAGAAAACAAATAATAATGCATGTAATGCTCAATAGCTCGACATTGAAAGTAGGCGTTAAGTTACGTAACCCTAGAAACGGCGGGCGTGAGTATTGAATATCACTCGACGCACGTGGCAGGCCGATGATGTACCCGAGTAGGTACTTGGTGGAGACGGAACCTGAAGGTTTCTTTAAATACTTGTTTTTTAATTTGTAAAATAATGGCATCTCGTAGGTCAACCTAGGAAGTTCTCGCCGTAACCGTACTGTTCTGTGGGTGCTTTGAGTGTAAAGCCTCCAGCCAGGATTGAATGCTTGTAATATTGGTAAGATAAAAGTTTGTTGTTCTTGTTTCGTTTCGTTTTTTTTAATGGCATCTCGCTGGTAACTATCTGGAGGTGGTCGACTGCTCGACCACCTGTGCTTTGGGTGCTTTCAACCAGAATTAAAAACTTGTAATATTTTTATGGCAGAAGTTTTCTTTTTTCGACTGGCATCTGTTGGCGCCTGATAAGTACAGAAAAGTTGAAAGGGGGTGGTCTATCTCCTCTTCAATTAATAAGAAAGAAGAAATTCATGTTTTTAAACAGTTGCTGTGCTGAAAAAGTTTTAATAAAAAGTTTTTAAACTGACATGGTCACTGACACTACTATTAATATCATAAACGGGATAAAATCAAACATGGTAATTATCCCGTTTATGATATCAATAGTAGTTTTAATAAAAACTTTATAATTTCATTAATTATGGATATTTCGTGTTGAGCATTCAAATCCACCGAAAATGTTACTTAGTGACAAAGAGGAAAATTCGTTCAAAGCCACGAGGTCATTAACCTCCGAATAAAGTATCATGCACTGAATTAATATTATCAGAGGAGTCCGTAATTGGCTTCCTCTTAATTAAAATTTTGATACCTACCCGTGCTTAATGGCTAAAATAAGGTAGATTATATTACAGTCACTACTCTCCATAACACTGTTAAATAGTTAACATAGTAACTATACCTATTAGGTAATCGAGTTGCTATCTCCACTACAAGTAAAACAAAGACGTATTTTGTTTAAAATAATCTTAAAACCGGTGTTTCCTCGCATTTCTATATTATAAAATAGAGCAGCGAGTTTAATTTGATAACCCCGTCGTTTATCAGGAGATTCTCTCTCTTTCTAATGCATGTGGCCTAATTTCGGATGATTATAATTGGCGCGGATAAGCTCCGATGTTGTTGTGTTAATTAGTACGTCGGTTTTGGTTGTTTGTGCAGTCTTTGGTACCTTGAGACTGTCTTTGCACTAGGCGTTTCTTTGGCGTAAGAAATGTCACAACGTATACGTTATAGACAGTGTTAGCTCAGCGTAGGCCACGTAGTCACAGCGTAGATTTCGTAGCGGCAGCGTAGGCCGCGTAGCCGCAGCATAAGCCACGTAGCCGCAACGTAGGCTACGTAGCTGCAGCGTAGGCCGCGTAGCCGCAGCATAAACCGCGTAGCCGCAGCATAGGCCGCGTAGTCGCAGTGTAGGCCTCATAACCGCAGCGTAGACATCGCGTCGTAGCCGCACCGTGTGCAGTTTAGACCTCGCGTAAGCAGCTCATTCGTAGCGTCGACGCAGCGTATGCGCCTAGTAAGGGTTTTCCTATGAAGCCGCTTTTTGATAGTAAGTAGGTAACATCGTCTTCGTTAAGGTAAAACTCATTCAAGATAGTTTTACTATTGACTGTAAAATTTTCATTTTCATGGTGATTGTACCATGTTTGGGAGAGGTAACTAATTGAGGAAAAAGATCAGTGGTATTTCACCATAATAAGAAAAACTGAATTGACAGAGGTTAGGTAGGTCAGATGTGCTCCAAATAAAACTAGAAATTGGTTCGTTACGGATGTTTTTCAGGGTTGATGAATGATATTTTAAATTGTAATTAAAATAAATTAAGATAACACTGAATGTAGGTAGCTTTTATCACTGCCTTGAACATATTACAGTTTTTTAATTAACTCTTTTGTAGACGAACCTAATAACAATCATTTTATCGTAGGTATGTTGTGTTAATTATTGTAAGATGGACTTTGTCTGTTTGCAAACGCTCGGCTTTTTTGTGCAGAAGGCGAATTGTTAAAGTGAATAAAAGTTCATCAATGTTTTTTTTATTTAATTTATTTTTGTTGTCTCAATAAAGTGTGGTAGAAGAAAGAGGAACCCCTATACGACTGTGGATGCGTGTGTAGTTATAGTTTATATATTTTTATTTTATGTAACTTTTTTCTTGTGTATTTTACTGTGTATGTTAAAAAAAATAATTAATCATTATTATTATACTCAGCAGTAGGTGATTCCGAATGCTATAAATACTCAAAGTAACCAGAAGTTGTTCGTCCAAAAACAAACACTTTAAGAAAATATCTAAAAATAATCACATATCCCAAAGTAAATAGCAGTACAAATACGATAATACCTACTAAGAAACACTCGAAGATAACATAGTTAAAAGAAAATGTGTCACAACCTTGATTTGTACGATATTATGTTACCAAAGTGATAACCCCGCCAGGGATTCGTATCGGCTATCATTCAGATTCGGCTGTTACGCAAGCGGAAACCGTATTATGTGGTCTGTGATGATATTGTTGTATTTTGTGAACGTTGTATTTGTAGGGACGTTTTAGAAAATAAATCGGCAGTTTATGTCAACTGACGTAAGTTATTCGGCAGTATAAGTCAATTGGCTTATGTTTTCGGCAACCTATTTAAATTAATTTATATTTTTTGGAAAGCTCTGGAGTGGCGACCGCGAACCGGAAGACGTTGCGTTGGAAGGCCTTTCAACCCACCTGACCTGACCGATGACCTGGTCAAGGTTGCGGGGACCCGCTGGATGAGAGACGCATGGGACCGGTCAATGTGGCGACAACTGGGGGAGGCCTATGTCCAGCAGTGGACGTCTTTTGGCTGAAATGATGATGATGATGATGATATTTTTCGAGCTCTCTGGCATAAAAATTTCAACGTCAAATTTCCACGTTGACACACCTAATCGTTAGCATCTAGATTTGTAGCAAGCAATGCTGCCGCGCGTTCGCATCACTACAGTCGCGATGCGGTCGAAAGCTGTTTGCTCTCGCCAACGAAACTAACGCGGACAGCATCGAATCCGAAGCAAAGCAAGGGCCCTAAGTCTTATTACTGCTAACTACAGACCCATCGTGAGGAAACCGGCATGTCTTAGAACCAAAAAATCGAAGACATGTGACATCTACCAACCCGCACTGGGCACGCGTGGTGGATCCCATCCATCTCCTAGAGAGGAAGCCTAAGTCCCTGCAGTGGGAACATTATAGGCTGATGATGATGATGATGACAGACCCATCCCCATCTTTCAGCCATCCTAATTGTCGCGATTAAAACAAATTAATGTTCAAACAAAATAGGGTATTTTACCAAAAAAATCTAATTAGTCCGTCTGTTAGATTATCGAAAAATATCGGATACGTGTTTTTTGTTTTCTCAAATTAATAAAAATTGACGAAGATGAAACCTGTCAAAGATCATGAGTGGGGGTTTTTCACGTCACTTTGTGGGTAAAAAAGTACTATCCTTGTGACGTCACACGACTTGACACGACTTTTCGAAGCACTGTATCGTCTTTATTTTTTGTTTACGTGAAAAAAGAAAAAATACGTGTCCATTATTTTTTGGAAATCTATCTGACGGACTAACTAGATTTTTTTGGTGAAATACCCTATTCTCATAAAACTACACAATTCCCCACACATCGCCTTGTGTAGGGTTACGACTGTTAATTGACTTTGTTGTAAACGATAGGTACTATTCACTATTTTCCATTGAACACGTGATCGAGCCAATTAAATGGTTTATGGCCACTTGTACGCCCTCGTGAGAAGGAGTAGCGAGAAATTAATAAATGTTGGGAAAAGTTGATGCTAGATTACAATTTCGTTCGGGTAGTTGTTGAATGCTAATGCTGGAAAAAGTGACCTCAAAATGGAGGGGATCATCTGTTTTGATATCTACTAGAGCATTTTTTGTTTTCACTAGAGTCTACTATAATAATAATAATCAATTTATTTTCAGGCATCTAAGGCCCATAGATAAATACCTTACAGACTAACATGAATATAATAAAATACAATGTATGTTAGTAGCACTTCACTAGCGCACTAGGTCACTGCGCGTTCTTGTGGCACTTGCCCGCGGAAGCGACGGAACACCACTCCCTGCGGCCAAAAGCCAATATGAAAAACTATCAAATATGCCTGCAATATGGTCAATTTAAAACTAACAGCTGGCTTACCATAATCCTTCTGATTGTCCCTATCTACTCTTGAACTAGTCCTTTCTTTGCCACAGCATATTTAGATTTCCCTTTTCAAGGATAATAATAATATAATAAAATTGTCCATTGCAACATTTTTCTTTTCATAATTTTAGCGATTAAAAGCGCAGCGAGCGAGCAACACAGTGTTATTAGGAATTTCTCAGTAAAAGCCACGGAGTGGATTTGTGCCCCTTTGATGACAATAGGCTCGCCTACTATTACTATGTGACGCGAAATGTAGTTAAGACTATTAGGTACAATTCTGCCTTACCCTTGGGGGATGACACACGTGATGTTATGTTATATACTAATAATAATAAATTTATCCCTTCACACAGTCTGAATGAATTCAACAAGCTTGAACAGTAACTCCATAGATAAGTAAACGTATGTCGTAACGTTCATTGTTTTGGTGCTACTATTTATCTATTCGTCCTCGGATTTCGGCCTCGGCTCGTGATAAAAGAACTTGAACTGTTATTATCCGAACTGAAGATTTGTTTAGTAGGTCGGTAACCGGATCTCGTAGTGTGGGAAAAATGTTTGATTCAGACGCATAAAATAGCAGCTTAAAAAACAGCGCGCAATAAAATACTGGTGAATACCAATATTTTACATGGACCGACATCTTATCTGACCTCCAAAACCCTAACTGGATATTACGATACTCCTACATCCTAACATAAAAAGTTACACTTTCACTGCGGTTCCAGGTATATGCTACCTGCCAACGTAGCGTCACGAGGTCTAAAAGAACTCGTTGTTGTCTTCTCCTATTGACTATCCTAAAGACTGTCACCATAAACTCAAAATATTTTTATGAAAATTGCTCTTTATGTGACCTTGCCCGATGATCAAAGAAAATATGAGAAAAAACGCAAAAACAAAATTGCTGCCGACTGTGCGTTTCATCTGTGTATATTCCATGTATACCATATCTAGCTGCATGGAATATGTACCACTATAGGTTGCAATTGAATCTTCGTTCTTACATCGCGTGTGCGTTGCCCTATTTATTTAGGTACCTACTAGGATTGAGATCGGATGCAGCGCGGAGAGACAGAAGTAGACTAGACCATTTAACTGTGTTAATAGTGCAACATATAGGTACACAAGTAATTGAGATAAACTTTATTACTGTGCTAGTTCTACTGTCTTTATTTTGGTCTAGTGGTCGCTAGCGTGAGGTTGACAATGAGGTCCTTCGTTCGATTCCTAGGACAGGAAAAGTGTTATTAGAGTTTCCATCAGATTTTTTTTTAGTACTAGATTTGTGCTCAGGTAGTGTCAATTGGGTCGCCCCTATCACATGGGACTTAAGGGAAATTAACCAAAATGTGTACACTATTAGGTACCTACATCTCTGCTCGGCCCTTTGGGGATTACAGGCGTAACGTTATACCTACTATGTTCATCAAACACAGTCATGTATTTCGAATACAGGGTTCAACTTGTATTTCTGTAATTTCAAGTAGGTACATAATGATTCTTGTAAAGGGATATGAAACTTCTCATTCTGACAAAGCAAGAGTTTTATATTACATACTAGCTGATGCCCGCGGCTACGCCCGCGTGGATACTGTAAAAACAATCCTTGATGCGGATTATTAATATCATTCTAAAATTTCAGCTCGATCGGTGTAAAACTTGAGCGTACACAAACCAACATAACATTATATATAATAATATATAGATTTATGATCAACAGTAAATTGAAAGATACAATCTAGTTTCCGCTGAATACAAAGTTATAGTTTTATATGAATGTGAATATGACTGGTTTTTCCTTCATCGATATACATTCAACATATTTTATAGATATTATTAATATACTATCAACCTATTATTAATTTATTACATAAACGATAGTGTTGGTAATAATCGTAGTTTTATCGCTAAATAGAATCCTAAGTAGGCATATCATTATTATTATCAATAAGTTTCTAGTTTACAGCTAAAATAGTAACGCATGAGCTGTGATTAAAAGAGGTCGACTAATATGATAAGATTCGGTTGGATAATGATTTTTATTAAAGTAGACCATCTAAACAATTTGTAATTTTAAAATAATAGCGTTTTACTCAATGAATATATTAAAGGAACGGTACAAAGAAAAAAAAATTAAATAAAAATTTTGTCAGTCCGTTTGTTCCAGTTAATCCCCACAATGGCTTAACTGATTTTGACGGGTTTTGATTTGGTAGATACGTCTTGACGTTATCTTTTGTGTAAATGATAAAATTAAATAAATGAATTAAACCCTAAAATAAAACCCTAGCCACTCTTTAGTAACTAGTAGTTTTATTTTAAGAACATGAAATTTTTACTAAAATATTTTCATAATTATTGTAATAAAATAATTTCTCATGGACGAAGGTCGCCGACGAAGGTCGTGGGCAACAGCTAGACTAACAATAGATAAAATAGAAGAAACTGATAATGGCAGTGACTTACTGATTGGCTGTTCACAATACTTGACGCTAAGCTGGTTGCCAAGCTACATAGCCTGCAAAGTTGCATGTCTGTCGGTCTTCTACAGACTGTACTTCGGAGAGTGTGCGCAAGAGCTCCACAAGCTTATTCCACCATCTCCCTTCTTCCATCGAGAGACTAGAGGTACTGCGGGTTATCACCCACACCTTATCGATGTTCCACACATTCTTACGAAGCGTTTTGCTAAGTCTTTCATTATTCGTACAGCCAAGGAGTGGAACACCCTGCCTGCGTCGGTTTTCCCGAGTTCATATAACCCCAATCTATTTAAGTCGCGAGTAAATAGGCTTCTTCTGGGTAAACTCGTTCCATCGTCGACCTCATCTCTGCCCTTAGGGCAAGATTGAAGTCAAGAGTAAGCCCATATAAAAAAATAAAAACTTGCAGGTTCTTCAGATTTCATTATCTTCGAGACCTGCCTGCCTGACCTTGCCTGTTGAGTCGTTCAGGTTCAGAAGAGATACGATGAGATGAAGATCAACGCGACTGTACCCATTAGATCCCATTGTTAGTCTTTGGATCTTTTTGAAAATTGGTTGTATTAAAGAGAAAGAAGTAAATGCCACCGTGACGTCTAACAGGGAATAATGGAAAATGAAAACGTGTTGCGCCGACCCCAAATAGATAGGATAAGGGCAGGAAAATGATGATCAATGATACATAGTTGTGTGGGCTCCTATCTGAAACTTTACATAAATAAAATATGCAAGAAAGCAATCTTGTAGTATCTCGAAAAGTTGAACTTTACACCAGAGCCAAAAAACTATTTCAAAAATTCATAACTCGTAAACTAGCTGAATCAGAGTGGTCATTTTTGGAACACTTATTTCTTATAATGAAATTTATCAGATGGCAATAATGATAGCATTCTCAAGTTAGTCTAACATGCGTTTTATACTAGTTACAGCAATTGGTTTTTCAATTTGAAGCAGCAAATTTGCTGTATCTTGGTAGTTGTATTAACATACGGCTTGTGCCGTATGTTAAACTACCAAGATACAGCAATAGGCAAGCGAAATACATAGGTTTAAAATATACTTGTAGCGTTTTTGATGTATCTATGTATAACTTAAAAATAGTTGATTTTATGGTATTTACAGCATTTTGAAGTATCTTTTGTTAAAAAAGTTTAGAAAAAGTCAACGACGTATCAAAAAAAAAAACACGTCGTAGGAAAACGTTGATCAGACCGTCTGACGCAGTATTTTTTTCTTATTTCAATGACGCAATAAAAAAAAATGCCATTTTTCGAGATACGACAAAATCGCTTTCCAGCGTCGATATGTTTATTACGTATCATTTTAGCTCAAAATGCTTATCGGGGAGTCATCATTTAGGCATTTAAAATGCCTGTAGTTGAAGGCTCCGCTCTTCCCTTACAAAATGTTGATACAAATAAGCAATTAACAGAAAGAGAAAAAATAAACTAATCTAACAAAATACAAGTTTGTGTGTGTGTGTATGCATAATTATCATGTTGTTACATTCTCTATCACGCCCTACCTACTCAGTTATCAAGTTTTCATATTGAATATGCTTGTTGAAAAACCCTAAGGGCCTCTACCATATTGAATTATTATTTTACGTGTTTTTTTTTTCCAATCAGCAGTGAACCAGACTTTAAACCGACTTCGAAGCCAGGTGGGTTTGGGTTTGGTTTTTAGTCAGTAGAAGTCTGACACTCCCCTTCGCTCTGCCCAAGAGCGGGGCCCCGTTATTCGATGATTTTCCACCCACCAAAAAAAAAAAAGGTGGGTCGCAACAGGTACAATGTTCCGGTGGCAGTATTTCGAAAAAGCTGGCGCGACTTCGGAGTCTCTTCCCAAACCATGGCCCACCTCCTATACCTGCTCTTTGTACAACTCCACCTGCACTTTAAGGGGCCTGTCCGAAGTTACTACCAACGCCATCGATATGGCTGAGTTTTGATCGAAACATTTAATTAAATAACTATGGGAATCATCGACACGAAGAAGAAAAACCAGCTGTGAACCCAAAATCAATCGATTATTCACCAATATCCACCCAAATTCGCTGAATTCAGAAAAACAGTAAGTGAAACACATTAAAATAAAAACCACAAAGTTTAGTAATTCTCCAACGAGGTTAGTTTAACATAATCATGTAAACTTATCTCAACTTACAGGATATGTTATATCAAAATGCGAATAAAATGCACATTGTAGGAAAGTTCCACGATTTAAAAGTGTTGAGAGGAAGCCATAATCGACTCATGTAGTATATAATCCTGAGTCACGTGGTACCCACAAACGTGACTTTATGTTCCATGTGAATATTTTAAATGCGAAAGTAATTCCTTCTGTCTGTCTTTTGCGTTTTCAAGACCTAACGGCTGAACGGATTGGGATGAAATTTAGAACACGTGTAGACCATGGTCTTGGTTAGGACAGAGAAAACTTTGTATCCAGGTATTGCGTTCCTGTGGGATAGTTCTCGACCTCCACGGGAGTGAAGTTGCAGGAAAAGCTAGTTTTTACCCGACTACGGCGAAGCCAAAAGGAAGGGTAATGATTAAAACATGGAATATGTTTTTGTGATCTATAAAAGTCAATTTCATTTCATGATGAACTGAAATATAATTGATTACAGTGTAGTTCCCAATTCGCTAGTATTTGGCATCGCAGTTTTAGAGAAAATAAAACAAAACTTTTTCTCTATGATTTGGCAACACAGATTTGACACTTCTTTTTCGCGCGTTGAACGGCATCGCAAGTAAAAATGGTTTCTGAAGAAAAACTTATTGGAAAAATGTGGAAATACTCTTGTATAAGTTGGATTGACGACGTCGAAACAAAATACGGAGTCCCGATGGTGTGCCAAACGCAACCTCAGTTTAAATCAACGGCAAAGTGTCGACCGGGACCGGACTTGACCGGAGCCCTTTGCTCGTCATTACTTCGGATAACGAAGGTAAGCTTTTTGTTTTAGGTGCAACTAAGTCAAAAAAAACGTGGCTGGCTACAGCAATGGTCGAGGATAATATACCGTGTTGGTACGAGATACTTAAACACGAAGATCAACTTTGATACGAGATATCAGCTTTGATGTTTATAACAGATTTCTGTTACCGGCACGAGTTGCCGATGCCGACCAGCCCCACATGTGCTTACAGTACGAAATACTGTTTACCGTGTTAGTACGAGTTACCAAACACGAAGATCAACTTTGATACGAGTTATCGACTTTGATGACAAACGGCACGAGCTGCCAATTTGATCTAAACCAGCATGTGCTTATAGTACGAGATACTGTTCAGTGCTATTCTAATGCTGTTGAGAAACCTTACAATATACAGTGTTTACAAACACTACAAGATATCAACTTGAATGTCAGATTTCTATTATATCGGCACGTGATGCCACTTGATCAAAACCAGCATATGCGACAGTACGAGATACTGTGTAGTGCAAGTCAAATGCTATTGAGAAACCTTAAGGGACCAAGTAAGGTATTTTTTCATCATTTTTTGAGAAAAAAATCATTAAAAGGTGTGAAATTTGTCAAACATCAGGCCCTGATGAATAATGTGACACTCATTTTGTTGAAATCCCAGATATTGAATCCTTATCATCACCAAAGTAAAGCTAGTGATCTCTAAAATGGGAATAACTAGAAATAAGTGTATCACTTACCAGCAAAGACAGGTGGGCACAGCACTTACAATAATAGACAAAATCAGGTCTCTTATAATAAAAATCCTACTAGATAAAATAACTATGTTAAAATCACTTGGTGAAGCAACAAGTTGGTGTGTGAACTCTATCATTAAGAAACTAAAAACAAGGTCTGTAGTGGCTCTGCACAAGCATTTCATAGAAATTACTCATAAAACTATTTTTAAATGGTGGCAATTTATCAAAGAATTGCGGTAAATAAGATGCCTAATACAACAGAGTTCAAATTCTATTAAGAAAACTGCACCAAGCCAGCAATTTCTGCTTAAAACATAAGTAACAAATATATGGGAAACAGAAAGAGTCAACCACAACAGTTGAAAGCATCAACCAACCAAGGAGATGGTATGAGATGGACCACAGACTCGACCACAGCCATCACACCGCAGAACATCCTTGAACCCACAGCGTTCCGAGAGAACCCGGGATGTCTACCACAACAGCAGGAAATAAACAAGGTACATATTTTGTTTGTTGGTTGTAATCAACAAATGACCCCATTATATTGCAGTGGATTAAGGATTTCATGTCCCTTTCATGTCTCAGTCCTAAAAATAATTTACCTGATTGTGAAATTACACATATGCAGGAAGCTTTTGTTCATAATTGTTCACCTTTTACAATTAAGAGCTATAACACCATGTTGTCATTCAAAGGGAGAATACATCTCAAAAGATTTTCCTTGTTTCAAAACCTGATGGCAAACAGGTTAATTTTAAATCTAAAACCTTTGAACAAGTATGTAAAAGTCAGCACTGCAGTAAGGTTAATTGCTGATCATTAATAAGTGTGTTGCATAGACTTAAGGAAGTCATATTTATGATTTAAAGTTCCTTTGTTTTGAATTCAATGGAACCTTATATGAATTTACAGCATTGCCTTATGGACTATTTGTACTGCACCTAGTTTGTTCATCAAATTGTTAATACCTGTGGTTGTTTATGCAAGAAGTTTAGGCCACTTATTCATAATCTACATTAATGATATTTTATATATTGACCAAGCATATTACAAGGAGTGTTTACAAAACATGAAAACAACAATTAGTGTGTTAAAGTTCATATGCTATTATTAGGGTTCCGTAGTCAACTAGGAACCCTTATTAATTATGACAAAAGTACCCTAGTACCTTGTTAATGTTGTAAACTGGGATTCATGATTAACTCCAAATAATTGTGCCTACCTACCAACCATACCTTTTGAAAAAAAGAAATACAATGAAGAGTAGGTATGTTAAATTCTAAAATTTAAAATAAGAGAATTTTGCCTTGTTTTTAGGCACATTAGTAGCAGCATGGCCAGCTTTATCATAATATGGCATAGTACATACAAAACAAATGGAAATGGAATACCATTACTGAAATCAAACCATCTTTTTATCAGACAATCAATCAATTATTTTATTAATTATGATGCATCCATGACATTACCTATGGTTTACTTTTTCAATGGTCATCATCATCATCATTTCAGCCGAAAGACGTCCACTGCTGGACATAGGCCTCCCCTAAGCCCCCCTCGCCACATTGACCATGACCAATAATTGACCGTTGACTTTCAATGGAGAAGGAATATAATTATGTTATTCCTCCACCAATGACACCATGCTTATCAGCAAAACTTAGAAGCATAGCAGTGAAGAAAATTTGATTTACAAGTTTATACAGACCTGACAGGTTGGGATACTCATTGCTATGGTGAAAATGTTGGAGGCCTGTGGTCACAATCAGAGCAAATATATCACATAAACCAGGTTAAGGGCAATATTTTCTGGTTTAAAATGCTTTCTAAATTCAAAAAATAATTGTGATATTCTTCTTCAGATTGACAACCCTGCTTGCATTAACAAGATGGGTAGTGTTCAATGTCTAACCTAAATGATGGTAGTAGAAGGATATGGGTTTGGTGTGAAGCTAGGTGTATTAATCTCCAAGCATCTTACATAAAATCTAAATATAACTTGTCAGATGAGGAACCAAGGCATACTAACATTGCCACAGAGTTGGAATTATCATTTATGATTTATTAGCCTTACATAAAATCTAAATATAACTTGTCATATGAGGAATCAAGGCATACTAACATTGCCACAGAGTGGGAATTATCAATTATGATTTACTAGCTACCGGAGTTAATTCAAATTGTAAAGCATATGTGTCATGAACTTGATATAGAGACCCATATGCATTTCAGATAGATCCCTTCTCATTTAAATAGAGCTCCTATTTTTTTTATACACATTCATACCATTGACATTAATTACGAATTGTCTTCAAAAATTAAAAAAAGGGGGGGGGGGCAAGGAAATATGAGTAGGTGTAGGTACCCACCGTGGACTTGTCAGATATCCTTTGGTAAAAATGACGATGGTTATAAAACCAATCATATTCTATTCTAATAATAATTTATTACAATCTCCTTTCAGTACCAAACACCCATAAAGCAACCAGCTTACTCCGGCAGCGACCATCTTTTGCAAAATGCATTCACTTAAAGAGTTGGTACTTATTCTGCCAAAATCACAGTGTGATTCAATACCAGATCTAATACAATACCTCACTGAAATACATTATACATAAACCAAAATAATGTTGGCTACAGCTTGTTACATTAGGCTAGATCAATACTTTCGCTTCTCTGTTAAATGAATGAATTGACAGGGATGATCACATCAAGCGTTTTCTCATGGGTCTTTAAAGAATTCAACCCGCTTTATACAAGTATGGGAATACTTGTGATCCTACAATAGTAGTGTAGTAGTAATCACTGTCTAATTGGGGATAATCTGAATTTTAATTTAAAAAATTAAGTAAAAAGCTTGTCACCTTATTAGCTCTTGCTACTGCTCAAAGAGTGCAGACTCTATCAGTTATTAAAAGACAATATGTCCATGTCACAAGACATAATACATTATGTACATTACTATTCTTATAAAAATATCACTGTCATCAAAAACTGAAACCTGCTTTCCTTTTATAACAGGCATCCAAACAAACAATTAGTAGAAGAATTAAATTATTAATGAAGGGAAGTGGGATTGACTGATATATTATGTACCACACATAACACACTTTATGCAGACACATATTTTGCTAAACAGGCAGGGGTGTCATTAGATGTCATTAGGAAAACTATTGGCTAGCCAGATAGTTCTATTACATTGACAAGGTTTATGATGTATCAGTGAATGTTAATGGTTTATGTCTGTTTGACGGCACGGTTGGCGCAGTGGCTAAGCGGTTGGACTGCTGAGCTGCGTGTCGCGGGTTCGATTCCCGCACGGAACAAATATTTGTATGACCTGCAGATAGTTGTTTCGGGTCTGGGTATTTGTGTATGTGACTTTATATGTTTGTGCACGCACCCACGATACAGGGAAAATCCCTAGTGTGGGGCAAATACCGTCTTAAATACCAACTTGAAGATGTAAATCATATTTACATTCCTTTATTTATCTTTACACAAACTTAATAAGTTTAATTTAAACATTCAGTTTTAAGTTTTATTCAAACATTCCTTATTATTAATGATTATTTATTTTATTTGTACACTGTCATTAATAGTGTTTTAATTTAGTAATATGGCATTATTAGCTATACATACTTATAGCATTTATTGTTTCATATTGTATCTGATTATGAGACAGGACTGATAGTATTTTATTATCATGAAAATACTAGTAGCCAATTATCATTGGTTTGTCTTTAATGACGCCCTAGTTATGTAAGCCACATAATGGCTATTTTGTCTTTTTACACATACATACTTATTATATAATACCTTAAGATTGATGATTATGAATCATACCTACCTAAGATATACAAGCATAGGTTGACTATATTGGTCTCAAATAAATTTGATTCATGTAACAATAAGATTGATTTGGTAAGTCTTGTATATTTCCAAAAGAGTGGCCCATGTCGACTTAGACTCTAAACAGCTACACTGTAATCAATTATATTTCAGTTCATCATGAAATGAAATTGATTAATCAGACGAACTTACCTTAAGTGAAGTCCGATTACAATTTCATGAAGGATGAACTGAAATATAATTACCCACCCAACCCATCCTTTTTAGGATTAGTCCCTTGTCGAATGGGCTAATAGAGCAACGCTATCTCTAAAGAGTGTCAAATCTGTGTTGCCAAATCATAGAGAAAAAGTTTTGTTTTATTTTCTCTAAAACTGCGATGCCAAATACTAGCGAATTGGGAACTACACTGTAATCAATTATATTTCAGTTCATCCTTCATGAAATTGTAATCGGACTTCACTTAAGGTAAGTTCGTCTGATTAATCAATTTTATTGTTTTTGGGGGAATGAGCTCATTATTTAAATCGTTGGTTGTCGGGGCGATGGGCTCGCGAATATTCCTTGCGCGTGTTGGAATATTTCATAGTTTTCGGTTCTTGGGCGATTTCGTTTTTCGGCTCTTGATGCTCAGCTGTTATAGTAGTTTTGAGACCCTGAAAGATAAAGAAGACTCTATAATTGATTGTCCAATCTATTGTTTATTTCTATACAATATTTGGTAACCTTCGGAACTACTGATCCGGTTCCAAAAATCTTTCAGTGTAGTGAAGCTATATTATCATCGAGTGTTGGGATGTTTTTAAAGACTTTTCTTGGGGTCATATTTGACGGCGAGTAAAACCGTGGATAAAAGCCAGTTTCTACATCAAAGTGCATGAAATTCAAACAGTGGCGTAGGGTGGGCGTTTCAGGGGATTGTCTTGTGTAATTGACATTCAAAAAGTGCTTAGGTACTTTCAGCTTAGTTTGATTAAATGACTTTTGAATTTGTTTTATTTTTATTTTGCCTTGTCGTTGTTGAGACGATGAGTAATAGAGAAGAAAGAATTGAGATTTGTTGTGTTTTTATCCTTTTATGTATTTTGTGTGTGTATCAACATTTGGAATTTTAAAGGTGATGAATTGATCATAGAGATCGTGCATCGATGGTTTTTGTTGGTTCCTTTTTTATTTTGATCTGTGAAATCTCACAAAGATCGGCTATATTCTGCTTAGATTTTCTTACATTGTTGTTGTAGGCAAGACCTTGACCTTACGTAATATATGTTATTTTCACATAACGCTGTGATATTCTGAATCACAAACACTTCTGAAGTGTATCTAGTTTTCGCAATAGTTTAATTTGCCATACGATCGATCAACTTTTTATGTAACGCAGAATCAACAAAATTAAGCCGCCAAGAATTATAAAATTTCATAATTACCTTACTTACTTTGCTATAGTAAGATAATTATGATGATGGATCAAAAATTATTATTATATTTTAGGTGGAATCCTGGACCGCGGTCCCGGTCCCGAAAGCACCACAACCCACCTGCATAACTGGCGAAATGATATGTACTCCCAACATCTGTAGTATTTTGCCAGTTGGGTTTAAATCGTTATTTAACACAGGATAAGAATATTGCTATCAACCAGGCTCTGGGTTGCTTGTAAAAAGTCTGATGAAAACCTCCTATAATATGTAGAATATCACCCGGGAATTATAAGCTCAGTAATAGTGCTTGCGACCTATTCCGGCCAATAGCCCGGAGAAGCACTGTCTTAGTATTCTCAGACACCAAACAGAAACGCCAACTCATCTTCCAAAACTTCTTACCGTTTCCGAAAACAAAAGTGCCGCAAAAGAACCGGTACCTTCAAGCAAAACGAATACAGACACGATACTGAGTTAATTAGTGTTTTTGCGTACTAATCGGTATAGTTTATTTGTATGTATGTATGTTCGCAAAGCAGGAAATGAGACGAGAGGCTATCGCGAATTTCGTTCTCACTGATGTAGTATGGTTCACGAGTATTGGTAACTGCTTTTGGTGGGTGAGTTTGCCAGTGTTGAGTCTGCCCACTACACTGTAGTGGACAGGTCCTTTACGTGGGATAAAGTTAAAATCATTTAATCTAATAATTAAGTTAAATTGCTTTGAAATTATTACGATTACCGAGTATTTAATTTTGATACAAAGCAGGAACTTTTCGAAAAACAAAAGTAAGTGTAAAAATTCATGTTTTTATTTCCTGAATCTATGTCACCGAGAACGGTGATAATTATAATTGAACAAATAGTTAATAACAGCAATTTCCTTTGAAAGTAACTAGGTACAATAAATAAGTAATTACGTGGATGTATGTATTTATAAGTGAAATATGGTTTAGGTTTTCCTTTCACGATTGCGGTGTTGTGTTAATTAAAAGTATTTCTTATTTGTTTAAGTTTTATTAAAACACAAATGGAAAGATTAAAGTTTAAAACATTTTAATACATTTCTGTTATCCAACAATTGTGACATAGTTTGTGGTCAAGTTATCCCCGTATTATCAATAACATATTCATTTAAAACAAACGTACGAGTACGTTAAGTTAACAATCACACAGAAGACTCTCATGAACTCTCATCACTAAACATATATTTTATATTGGACTAGCTGATGACCGCGGTTTCGCCTGCGTTGATGTCGGTTATTGTGACCAAAATTAATCTTTTCCCCCCCCTCCCCTCCCCTCCTTTCAACTTCGCGGGCTCTAGACTATCTGTGTACCAAATTTCATTTAAATCGGTTCAGTAGTTTTGGTGTGAAAGCGCAATAGACAGAATAGAACTGCACAATATACTGCAATTCACTGCAACTAGATCAACTAATTTATCAACGGCCAATTCAATACGCGCATACTGCGCGCGCATATTCAAGGTCGAACCGCTGATCTCACCGACCATTTTTTCTACACCAGTATTACATGACCATTTTAAAAAGTACCAAACAATCTATGGGGTTCTATAAGGAAAAGGGGAAATGCATTGACGTTTTAAACTAGTCGGGTTGCCTATCGTTCACAAGCTTGCCACCCATTGTAACCAATCCAACCATCTTTGAATATTTCATACATTTGTAGCACTTTTTTATTGTTTATATATGTAGTTTTTTGTGGCAGTTTTTTGTTGGCGTCACATACGGGCGCCTGAGGAGGCGTTTTGAGGACGACTCATGGTCGAGTTTGTTGTTACACCAGACATATAATTATGTTAGATGTACCTACTTTAGTTCATTATGAGAGCAAGACAGTCGTTTTAGCGTTAGGAAAATTTTATAAAAGAAATAGGTTGGTACCTAAATTTTATTCTAAGTTACTAACGCGACATTTTGCGAAAGAGACTTTCTGCGAATGAGGCATTTTATGAGGAAGAGACATTTTACTACCAGTAGACATTTTACGAAAGAGACGGTTTGCGTGGTTTGCGCCTCTTATTGTAGGCTTATAGGTAACCGTTTTTGTTTTTCTTTTCATTTATCTGGCTTTTGTTTTTATGTAAGTAGTGTGTGAGCGCGTTTTTCGTGTATGACGGTAGCATAATCAGCGTATAGGTACGTTGTACACAGGACAACCGCAGAGAGGAACTGCCTGCCTGTATCCTAGCGGTGGATTTTAGAATGATCCTCGGGAGTGGGCCATACTCCACCCAGGTTCCAGTGCGGCTGAAAGAAATTAAATTGGCCTGAATTGTAGCAATTTCGATGTATTTTTTTTTAATGTTGAAAATATACTGTGCCTCATTGACTGCCTCCTTAGTCTAGCTAGTGTTCGCAAGCGTAATCGAATCTATAGGAATAGATTCAATAGGGGATCGGACAAAAAAAAACTAATTAGTCCGTCAAATAGATTTCCAAAAATTATTGGACACGTATTTTTTCTTTTTTCACGTAAACAAAAAATGAAGACGACACAGTGCTTCGAAAACTCGTGTGACGTCATATGATAGTACATTTTGTACCTACAAGTGACGTTTCAAGCCCCACTCCATGATCTTTGACGCGTTTTATCTTCGTCATTTTTTATTGATTTGATAAAACAAAAAACACGTATTCAATATTTTTCGATAATCTAACTTACGGACTAAACAGAATCATATTATTTTGACCCAGTCCGATCCCCTATTCCCAAGACGGTCAAAATATTATTGAATCTTTCCATAATTAATTTTTCATTGGCAGCCACGGAGTCAATTTGTATTCGGTAGATGGTAATAGGCTTGCCCCCTATTACTCGGGACTGAAACATAACTGGAAGATCCACTGCCTAACCCTTTGGGGATGACAGGAGTGATGATTGCTGATTGTTTTTCGCTTGTTAAGTTTCATTGTTTTGAAAGCAAAAAGTTAAAATCGTGCATGGATTATGTAGGAAAATTGATTCATGCATCAAAACAAAACATAAGACCGATAAATAGATAAGCATAATGTTTATCTAAATATTTTATTTTTATTTTGATGTTGAATTTTATCTAATCCGGAACTGAATATTCGACAAACAAATATGAAATTGAAGCGTAATGCGTTTTTTCAGTTGTCGGTGAAATCGGTACCCGTTAATTATTGATCATGATAACTTCATTATATTTCTCTGTTTGGGGTAGTTTAAAACTATAAGTACTAGTAACTATACAGTGTGTGTGCAGTAGTAGTATTGTGTGTATTGTAAGTCTCTCGGTCACAATTAAATGTGTTCTACAGAATTTCGCAACGTTGCTTAAGAAAAAAATGTTTTCAGTGAGAAGCATAGCTTTACACAATTTAATTTTTTGAGGTTTGACGACTAGCTTCAAGAATTAGGTTACTCCCAAAATCTAAGGCGTATCAAAGACTTTTGTGTTAAAATTCACCCAGGTCTGCTCAGGTGTGTCTGGTCTGATTTTATTTACTTATTTATATTTCTGTTAGTAACTACCTCTATAGGTCTTACCTGATGCAATGTGGTTTTCACCTAATGAAATCAGCAGCACTTTTGTTCTATTCTAAGCCCACGTATTTTCCTTTTATGAGTGTTTCTGCATAAATAAACCAAAAACCCCACTTTTCAGGAGTCAGAATTTATATTTATTTCTGACTTTTATCTGCCTATTATTAGTACTATACTGCGTTTCTTTTTAACAAAAGGAAAATGTTTCATAATATTATTATTTTGCTTTCAATGGGTAAATAGAAATATTGTTGGTATTGTTGGTGTTGGAATTGTATGTAATTAATTAAATTAGAACGTACGAGTACATTGTTGTAGTTTGTTGATACCTAAGCCTGTTTATTTAAAAAAAAATCTTCCATCCACCTACTTGACTATCTCCTTGGTCTAGTGGTTTCAATCGCAACTGCTGAGCATGGGTCCTGGGACTTCTGGGTTCGATGCCCGTGTCGGGCAAATTATTATTTGGTTTTTTCATCAGAAACTTAGGTTTAGGCCATATTAGGTTGTAAGGTAGACGTACAGCCTTTAAAAACTTCTAGATTAATTCCACAGTGCAAAAGGTGTCAAGCATATGGCCATACACAAAAATATTGTTCAAAGGAACCAAGGTGTGTGAAGTGCACTGGTAAGCACCTCACCAAGGACTGTACAAAATCAATAGCTACAAAACCTAAATGTGTTCACTGTGGCGAGCCTCACCCGGCTAACTATAGAGGATGTATTGTAGCTAAAGAATTACAACAAATGAAAACTAAAGCCTCCAAAAGAAAAGTAGCTACGCCTAACATCCCGGCCTCTGGTGTTGAGAGACAACAACCATCACGTTCTACTCACAGAAAGGTAACAAACAATGTGTCTTTTGCGCAAATGACAAAAGGACCGCAACCACAGCCACAGCCAACGGTGCTCCCAAATTCTGAAAGTACTAGTACAGATGAAAATATTCATAAAATTTTAAGCATGTTGACTTCCTTTGACCAAAGGTTGAGAAACATAGAAAGTAAACAATTACCTATTCATTCAAACCAAAAATGAAAAACACACTAAAAATTATGACGTGGAATGCAAACGGACTCCTGAAGCACCGAAACGAGTTGCAGGCAGTCTTAACAACAGAGCAAATTGATGTATGCCTCATTTCAGAATCTCATTTTACGAGAGAATCTTTTATTCATATAAAAGGCTATAACATATATCACGCACTGCATCCCAACAACAAAGCGAGTGGTGGCAGTGCCGTCATAATTAAAGAGAACATCCACCATTACTTGGAACACAAATGCGAAGAACAATTTATACAAACTGTAGCTGTTGTGGTCAGAACCAAACATCAAGATATTACCATATCAGCTGTATATATTCCACCTAAGTATGCGCTGAAAACAGAGCAGTACAGGAATCTATTGAAAGCTCTAGGAAACACATTCATATTTGGAGGTGATTTTAACGCAAAGAACACACATTGGGGTTCTAGGCTAACTAATACGAAGGGTAAGGAATTGCTATGTGCTATCAGAGAGATCAAGTGCAATGTGATTTCAACGGGCAAACCCACTTACTGGCCAACCGATATTCGAAAAACACCAGATTTGATAGACTTCTTCATTTATAAGAATCTGTCAGCTGCATACCTTAACATAGAAGAAGGATATGATATGCATTCTGATCATTCACCCATTATCTTAACTCTAAGCGAGACAATAATACAAAAAGAAAGCGGTCCAACCTTAGTGAACAAAAACACTGACTGGGAGAGCTTTCAATTTGATTTAGACCACTGTATAGACCTCAAAGTATCCCTCAAAGACAAACAGCAAGTAGATGACGAAGTAGCAAAATTTATTACCGACATCCAACGTTGTGCCTGGCGAAATACACCTGACATGAAAAGAAGAGTTGCAACTCAAAGATATCCACTGGAAATTAGAAATCTAATAGCCATAAAGCGAGTACAGCGACAAAAGTGGCAACAATTTAGATATCCACCTGATAAAACTCTGCTAAATAAACTCACAAAAAGGTTAAGTAGAGCAATTCAGGTATTTCATGATGAGACAACAAATGATTACCTTAGTCAACTGTCAAGTAATGGCACATCTGATTACTCACTATGGAAAGTGACTAAAAGCTTAAAAAAGCCCATCAGTCACGTTTCACCTATTCAAAAACTAGATGGCGAATGGGCCAAAAATAATGAACAGAAAGCGACTATATTTGCAGAACATCTAGAGCAAACTTTTCAAACGAACAGCGAGGAAAGCTCTAAAAATATAGCACTGGACGCGACTCACCATGTCCATGACAACATAGAAATAAAACTTGTTACTCCAAAAGAAGTTAAGAACATGATCCAAAATTTGGCCAAAAGGAAATCACCGGGATACGACCTAATCACTGGAGAACTCCTACAAAATCTACCACGTAAAGCAATTGTGAAACTAACAACCCTCATCAATGCCACATTTCGATTAAAACATGTGCCTAGTATGTGGAAAGTTGCTGAAGTTATCATGATTCCTAAACCTGGAAAACCACCTCGAGAAATAACATCATACAGGCCTATATCACTCTTACCAATTATATCCAAATTGTTCGAAAAACTACTACTCAGGCGTTTAAAACCCATTATAAAAGACAGAGAATTGATTCCCAACTACCAATTCGGTTTTAGAGAAAAACACTCCACAATAGACCAAATACACAGGATAACCAATGTAATTGAAAAAACATTAGAAGATAAGAAAGTTTGTTCTACAGTATTTCTAGATGTAGCTCAGGCATTTGATAAGGTATGGCATGGAGGCCTAATATATAAGTTAAGTAAAATGCTCCCAAAACAATTTGTGGATATTTTAGAATCCTATTTAACTGAGAGGACATTTAGAGTGAGACATGAGGATGCTTATTCAGATATCAAACAAATCAAAGCTGGTGTACCGCAAGGAAGTGTTCTTGGACCTATCCTGTACCTATTGTACACCTGCGATATCCCTGAAACCAATAACAGCGTCATTGCTACGTTTGCAGACGACACGGCTATCATGGCTACAGGTGTCACTCACACAGAAGCAGTGGAGAAGGTACAAACTGCCGTCAATGCCATCACCGATTGGACAAAAACCTGGAAAATAAAATTAAATGAGTCTAAATCGACACATATCGACTTCACAAACCAAAGACCTAATTATACACCAGTATATATTAATAATCGTGTAATACCATACGAAAATACGGCAAAATACTTAGGCATGACGCTAGACGCAAAACTTCGCTGGAAGGCTCATGTCAAAAAGAAACGCCAGGCGTTAGACCTACGCTATAAAAATATGTACTGGCTACTTAGCAGACATTCTACCTTGTCAGTGTATAACAAAGTACTTTTATACAAGCAAGTACTCATGCCTGTATGGACATACGGCATTCAACTTTGGGGATGTACAAAACGGACTAACGTTGATATCATACAAAGATTCCAAAATAAGGTACTTCGGGCTATAGTAAATGCTCCCTGGTACGTTAGAAATGATGACATCCACCGAGACCTTGGAGTGGATCTTGTAACTGAAGTTATAAAAAAACACGCCGAAGCACACGAGCAGAGGCTTCTTCATCATGTGAACGTCGAGGCTATTCAGCTACTTGACACCACGGACATAGTGAGGAGACTAAAAAGAACTAAACCATTTGAGTTAGTTTAGTAAAGTTAGTGTAATGCAGTGCAGTGCAGTGAGTGCTTCGCTACGCTTAAAGAACACGAGAAAAAAGTGTCTTTCAACTTAATAGAGACTATAAGAAAAGTGCCAATGGACACATTCTTAATTTTTTAAGCTATAGCAAATTAAGTTAAATTTAAATTACTTATTAGCCTCAAGGTCTAGATTGTAATTGTATGAGTAACCGTTTATTAACGAGTACTTCATAATGAAAAAAAAAAAAAAAAAAAATCAGAAACTTCTTAGAAGCAGCCATAGAATCTAGATTTGTGCCTGGTTGATGGCAATAAGCTCGCTTCCTATTACAAGGTGATATGTGGGTCCCTTCGGGGCTGTGGTTTGTCGAAAGGTTAACGCGGCTCCGACACAAGGGCGAAGAAGGAACATGGGTTTGGTTTTTAGTCAGTAGAAGTCTGACACTCCCCTTCGCTCTGCCCAAGAGCGGGGGGGGGATGATTTTCCACCCACCAAAAAAAAGAAGGTGCTATGTGGGTGTACTATTAGGTACACCTCTGCTTAATCCTGCAGGGATTACAGACGTGATGTTACATTATGTTTTCTTTTTAGTAGAGAAACTACGCTGTTATCAACCATTCAAAAATTTCCACCATTGAAATACTTTATCAATATTACTCACTTCAACTTTTCAATAAACTCTAGATTTATCATTATCAGTCAAAATAATCTCAATACAAGACTTTCAGATATTAATAAATATATCTTAGTAAATTAAATATATTGTAAAGATTGCGATTCCTTATCAAACGGCCGAAATCTTCGATATCACGGTTCTTTGTCTTATCAGTAGGATAAAAGTAAAACTTGTATTTATGTTATGTGCTTTCACAATCCTTTAGAACATTATCTTATCTTAGTCGCGATATAGTAAAATCGTAGTAACGATAAAGAGATATAAAGCAGGTGTTTTGTTTTTGTTGTAAGATGTTTTATAAGAGGTGTGATATTTATTTATATCACGTTATCATCATCATCTGCTTAGCCTTTTCCCAACTATGTTGGGGTCGGCTTCCAGTCTAACCGGATGCAGCTGAATACCAGTATTTTACATGGAGCGACTGCCTATCTGACCTCCACAACCCAGTTAATACTGGGTAATACGAAAACCTTTGGTAAGATTGGTTGTCAGACTTTATATAAATCACGTAATAGAACGTATATAAAGAGAGGAGCTCGTGGCGATCGGTAGGTTAAGCTGTGCTTGCCTAGTCTGGTCTGTGGATGGAATAGCGCTTGCAAACAGTAGATATGAACCCAGTAAGTATCGCATGCTCAGTAGCTACCTAGAGGCGCTTGTTGCCACAAGACACACATACATATCGTCCCCGTAGTTGGAAAATTAAATAAGTCCGATTTTAGCGATATTGACTTTTCCCTATTTTCAAAACACCTAAAACATGCCGCATATTTGAGCCTTACAGGCATTTTCGTATCTTATTCCGTTCCAAAAATATAGCCATTTTTGTCGGACAGATGGAATAATAAATATCTTTTGATAAACACTATTTTTTTAAAGGAAAAATAAATAACTCAGTAAATAAATCAATAACTGTGGTCAATGATAAGTTGAATGTCAAATAAATTAAATAACATGAGTTGTTGAGTTTTTCCTCAACTTACAAAATTCTTTCAAAAAACTAAGTAAGTTCTAGGAAAACTAAATAACTCTATTTATTTAATTCTGCTATTTAGAATTCTGATATAACGTACCTAATTTATAAATACTTGATGTTATCTATTTCTTCTACAACTAGAGAATGATTAATTATTAGATGCTAGACAAATAAAATTAAATAAATTAAGTTGTTTATAATTGCCATAAAACAAAATGCACCTGAGGAAAGTTATCATCTTTTTAAGAGAATTTGGCGCGATATATTGTAAGTACACACGGCTACACATCAAGCTATACAAAACCAGTTAATCTTGGCCTCACTTTACTAGATCTTTTCACGCAATGAACGATCAGATTATACTGGTTTTGTATAGCTTGATGTGTAGCCGTGTGTACGTATCTATGCAATGACTGATATTTATTTTTTCCTACCTGCTAGTTTGAATATCAATCATTTTGAGTTGTGGGAGAAATTGATAACTCTTCTGCTTTCATTTGAATTTTGACTCTTAAGTTGAAGAATTAAGGTTACTTTTAGTTTGTCACACAAATTGTTTTTTGTTAGGTTTTTTCGTTAATAATTTTTTTTAATAGTGAAACTACCTACGTTGAAATCAATTAGCAAATAATTTTCTGTAGTAATAGTATAATTTGCAATTCTGCAGGGTTAAGTTCCTCGCAGTGGTGGTCCTCATCACCTCATGCAGTTGGATTTTGTATTTCTTATCGAATACAGTACGTATTGGGTACTCAATCGTTAACAGCTTTCACTTTGGAGGACTCACTTTGGACTCCCTCTAGCGCGGCAGTATGCTGCGTATACTTCTTACCCCAGAGTTGATGTGCCTCAAGGCACATCGCCGTCATCATTGTTTCCTGCTGAATGAACAGGTGGAGCGGCGGAAGCCCCCAGTATGGCTTCGAGAGCTGCGGTCGTAGTTGTCCTCATGCAGCCTGCCATACAGGCGAGCCTTTGCATACGTTGCAGCTTGCTTATCGCTGTGAATAATTTGGTGCGGGGCCACCAGACCATTGCCCCGTAGGTGATCATGGGTCGGATTACCGCACAGTAAAGACAAAGTATAATTTTAGGGGATAGACCCCACTTTTTCTATCACTGCCAAAAGTCTCCTCCAAAACTCATGCACTGCCAAAAGGTGATGCAGGCCCTGTTTAGCTTGTTGTCAAGATGACTTCTCAAATTTAACTTACTGTCCAGGATAACTCCCACGTATTTGACCTCGTTGGTTACCTGGAGCTCAGTATCGAATAGCTTAGGTAAGCGATAAGGGCCTAGCATTTTTGGGTAAACATGACTAGTTCAGTTTTTTGTGGGGTTCACTGAGAGGTCGAACTCAGCACACCATCGCTCAACTATACGTAACGCCTGTTGAGTGAGGTTGCAGATTGTCCCTGTCACCTTCCCCGGGATGAGGATGAGGTTGCAGATTGTCCCAGTCACCTTTCCCGAGATGAGGATGGCGAGATCGTCTGCGTACCCAATAAAAGCGTAAAAGTGGTTAGCATTGAGCTTCGCGATGAGGTCATTAATCACCAGAGAAGGGGCAACAGCACTCCTCCTAGGGGACAGCCCCTGGCTATCACTGCTGACTGATGCTCTGCACCAAAGCGGACGACTCGTTTGCTAAGCATAATTAATTGGTAATCCAGTCTGTCAGTACCTGTTCCACCGCGTGTCGGGAGAGAGCGGCGCTGATGCTGGAGAAGTTGTTTTGTCGAAGGCTCCTACGATATCTATGAAAGTACGCAGACAGGTGCCCTTCTGATGTATCGCTTCTTCTAACCGGCTGACTACTAGATGAAGAGCGGGTTCAGTGGACTTACTCCCGCTGTATGCGTGTTGATTTGCGTGAAGAGGTAGGTATTGCTTTTAAAACGCCATCCCTAAGCTCTATCTCGCATATCTTTTCCATGGTTTTCAAGAGAAAGGAGGTCAGGCTGATCGGTCGGTAGGATTTGGCGGTAGTATAGTCACTCTTACCTGGCTTAGGGATAAAATAATATTGCCTTTACTTCCCTCCATCCTTTCGGGATGTACCGAATGGCCAGGCACGCCCGCAATATGGGCACCAGTATTTCAGCAACGGAGAGTCCACCCCATTCGGACCGCACGCCTTGAAAGGATGGAAGCACCCGATCGCCCACTGGACTCAGTCGTTTCCTGTTGGAGTTTAGTTTACCTCAGTCCAGTCAATTTATTGTGGGTGTGAAAACGCAACCCGGGAAGTGAGTTTCAATAAGAACGTGCATCGCCCCTTCTGAAGTAGTGGTACGCGTGTTGTAAGGTTTTCGGAGCACTGCAGGTCCAGCAGAGTTCTGCAGTGCTACTTTTTTCTTTACCCTGTTTGCTTGTTAGCAAAACTCTATAATATTTTCCAGCAAAATTTCTTCCAGTTAGTAGAGCTTCTGTGCCGGATGCATTTTTTGTAGCTGGATTTGGCCGGCCTATAGACGTCCCAATCCTCGTCAGCATAGGTGTTCATGGCTCTGTCTATGGTTGACCTTACCTTCCTGCGCTAGCGTTCCAAGTCAGCTCCCCACCATGTTTTCCTGCCTGGTGTTGTTGGCGTGTTTTGTTAATAAATTTGTTATTTAATTTTAAATTATACTTTTTTATATTTGATGGGTTGGCTCTTGACTTTAGTCTTGGTCAGAGATGACAGAGACAAAGTCTACGATGGAGCGAGCTTACCCAGAAGGAGCTTGTTCACTCTAACTTTAAAGGGATTACTTACGCTGTGTTTGAATTAATGGGTACCTATGTTTATGTCTTTTTTACAAGTTTACATTTAAGTACCTATTCCTTATCGTGTGATTAGTGCCTAACTTAGTGTCAGGGCTTTTATGCCGCCCATAGGTCTCTGACTTGGCTTAACATGCCGTCGAGAAATATCTCTCAGGCATGCTGGTTGCGGGTCGGGGCTGCGGGTTGTTCACAAGAGAAACCGCAGCCTCGATATAAAGGGCTAAGAAGGAACATGGGTGGTTTTTGGTCAGTTGAAGTCTGACACTCCTTTTCGCTCTGCCCAAGGGCGGGAGGGGTTATTTTTAGGTCTCTGATTTTAGAGCCTTAATTAATGTTATTTTTTAGATTCAAATTATTTTCTGTTTTGATTTGAAAGAATGCTTTAAGTTAAATTTGTTTCCACTTGTTATAATTGGTGTAATTTTGTTTATTTTTTTAAGTTTGTGGTAAGATAAGCATCTGATTTCAATATACATTTTCTAAATTTTGTTCTACTTTTCTTTTTCTTCCTCAATATAACTTTATTAATATCAAAATACAGTTCTTATTTTATATGAGACCAATAATAGGTAAAAAATATTAAAGTTATAATAACATACAAAGCCACAAAATTTTACATTTTATAATAATTCGAGTTTGATAAATTCAATAACTGCATTTATTTCACCAAATTATACTCTACCAAATGTATTTAGCTTGTAGGAAAACTAAATAAATAGCCGAAATAAGTAGCTAACTGTAGTCACGTTATAAATAACAGTTGTGGGAAAATTAAACAACTTGTTTTTTATTTGTTATTAAATAATAGTTAAAGACAGAGTTCAGTTTGTTAAAGTATAATGTAAAAGGTTATCAGGTCCACCAAATATAAAATCACCTACGGTAAAATTGTCTCACATTTTGTAACAAATGTACATTAACTGAAAAAAAAACACTAAATCGCGTTTATCTCAGAACTACAAAATCAGAGTTATTTAGTTTTCCAACTACGGGGACGATATAAGATCCTATTAAAATAGATACGTTTAGAAATTATTCAGACTACCAAAATAAGGACAATGGTAAGAAAATAAAACATCAAAAACGCATTAGATACTTACAAGAACAAAATCAGCTAACGAAAGAATACACAAAAAATGTTGGTTACCCAACATTATTATGTCAAAAGAAAGTCACTTTGATCAGTGTTATTTTTTACGTGGATCTTTACGGACGATATGGTGCTGCTGAGCGCCTCGGTCTGTGGACTCAGGAAGCTGTTGAGTATTTGTGAGGACTACGCAGACGTTCACGGGCTGCGTTATAATGTAGTTAAGAGTAAGTGCATGGTTTTTCAAGGTGGGTCTAGGAAAGTGCGAGATATGCCATCCGTAAAGCTGAATGGTGAGCCGTTGGAAAGGGTGGATATCTTTAAGTATTTAGGACATTTCGTGACGCCTGCCTTGAGAGATGATGCGGACATTGAGCGGGAGCGGAGGGCGCTGGCGGTCAGAGCGAACATGGTTATCCGCAGGTTTGCACGGTGCTCGAAAGAAGTTAAAATAACTCTTTTTAGAGCCTACTGCACTACACTGTACACGTGCAGCTTGTGGACTAGCTATACGCAAAAGTCATACAGCGCCCTTCGGGTCCAGTTCAATAACGCGTTCAGGATGATGTTTGCGCTCCCCCGCTATTGCAGTGCATCGACTATGTTTGCAGAAGCGCGCGTGGATTGCTTCCACGCTACTATGCGTAAGAGAAGCGCGTCGCTAGTGCGGCGAGTGCGGGGGAGCGCTAACAACATGCTGGCCGCGCTCGCGGGACGACTTGATTGCGCCATCATCTCCCACTGTTGTAGGCGACAGGTGGCAGGTTGATGCGGCTGGCAGTCCTTTATTATTATTATGTGAATTGTATGGATTTGCATGTGTGTTATGTGACTTAATTGTTATAATTTAATAGAATTAAATCGTTAATGTGAATTTATTGATTTATGTGACTGACTTGTTATTATTATTGAATTAAGTGAATGAAATTGTTTGTGAATTGAATTTAATGTTATGTACCTATGTAATGTGACCATGTATGAACGTATTATTTCTATTATGAGTCTGTGATACTCGAATTAAATGATTTTATTTTTTTATTATTTGGTTAGACGTACTGAGCACTGTGTTAAAATTTGTTCCTCTATTTCAATAGGACCTTATAAATATACCTTATTTAAGGTCACAAATAATCATATTTTTGATTACTTTACTTTATACTTTAACGTTGTTCACAAATAGTTAAAGTCTCCAATAAGTTCCGTATACACCCGTGGTATGACCTACATACCACAGGTGGATTTGCATGTGCTCAGACACAAAATATTACACACGTGCATTCGGTGCATTAATGCAACATTCATATTTTAGACCTATTTGATAAGTGACAAATATAATCGTGAGCACATAACTTTACAGTTTACCTTCATCTGAGCTCCGGAAAAACTTTAACTACGAGCTTACGTATTTTTATTTCTAAGAGTTAGTTTAAGAGCAGAAAATGAAAGCTGCCCGTTCCATTCCATATTCCATTGAACATAACAAGATCTGGAAAAAATATAGAACTATACTGTATGACTTTGACTAGCTCCGAAGGTGGTATGACGATCTGATCATGTTCACGGGGCAAGCGCGACCAGAAATTGCACAAAACAGAGAGGATTGGACGGAGAAGGACTGCAGGCTTTGTCCGGCAGTGGGCCACCAGACAGCCATAAAAAAATTGATTTGGCATGTGTCAAATAGAAACAAAAAATGGTTGCGCAAATAATTACAATATTTAATTGAAAACTTTTGAATATAAAACATCAGCTTTCACACCCATCCATCATAATTCCCTAGTTCCCTTGCCCTAAATAACACAAAGAGATTAACAATTAACCCACAGCCGCTCTCATTGTCTAATCACCGAAACATTTGTTTTGTTTAACCCTACACAGATGGTCGGGTTTAGTCTACATACCAATAAATAGGCCAGATTTGTTTACAAGGTTTAGTACGGGGAATATTTTGAATGAAATATGTATGTGAACCGTGTCATAGTACTCTTGGAGAATGTAGGTTACGAGGAGATAGGGCTACACAATATTAGAAACATTGATATTAATGATATATCTGTGTTGCTAGGCAACCGAGTTTTTGCCAGTTGTAAACGTCCTTTTGTGTCAATGGGTCTAGGTACATTCTTTCTCTTGTTTGAGGAGGGCAGAGTAAATGAGGTATTCCATGAAGCACACCCAAACGAACTAACAACCGAACTACTGCCACAAAGCCTTCTTAATAAATAATAAATATTATCTCACGACATTTTTATTTCTTGGTCCCCGCACTATGCGAGTGATATTCGTAGGTGTGCTTCGTGGATTAGGAAATAAATTATTTTAAATTTTTATTTGAAGCCCACCTACGGGTGTGCTAAGTGGAATACTTTAGGTGTGCTTCGTCTGGGTATACTTCGTTTGGGTGTGCTTCATGGAATACCTCGAGTAAATTACGTAAAAAAGTCCTATAGCGAAGTCAATGGCATTAGTCTTGGCATTAAACTGACCACTCATTGCTTGGGATTTAAACAAAACTGGCGAAATGTGGGTGTACTAATGGTACACCTCTGCTTACTCTTTCGATGATTACAGGCGTGAGGTTATGTGATGATAATATTAATTTAAACGGTAGGTACATTTCGGGTCTCAAATTAGTACCTACTGCTTACATATATATTAAGGTAAAACAATAGAAAAGAGGACAAAGTATCTAAAACACTAACCAGAACTCCGAATTCCAGATACATTTGGTAAGTAGAACTGTATTTACCTGTCTGACTTCGTAAAATCTTGAATATATCTATGACATGCTGCAAATGCTGTGCTTTAACTTAATTTCAAAACGGTGAAGGAAAACATCGTGAAGAAACCGGCATGTCTTAGAAGCAAAAAAATCGAAGACATTTGACATCTACCAATCCGCACAGGGCCCGCGTGGTGGATTATAGCCCATCCCTCTCCTAGAGAGTAGGCCTGAGTCCCTGCAGTGGGAACATTATAGGCTGATGCCTATAATGTTCCCACTGCAGGGACTCAGCAGATGATGAACTTAATTAGGGTTCCAAACCACAAAAGGAAAAAACGGAACCCTTATAGGATCACTCGTCTGTCTGTCTGTCTTCTTTTTTTTTCGATTGTCATCATCTGTCTAGTCTCTTTACCCAATTTCTTTTGATGTCGTCTACTAGTCTAACCGGACGACTACCTGTTACGACTGTAAGAGATCTTACTAATGCTTGTCAGGACCAACAGCTTAACGTGCTTTCTGAGGCACGGAGGAAACTCGGTATGTAATGATGGGCACCCGTCCACAGACCGACCTTGGCAAGCGCGGCTTAACCTTGAAAATCGACCCCGTTCTGCTAATATTAATAAGCCAGGAGCCACTCTTTTTCCTCCTATTCTATTAAATAAAATTCTATGCTGCTAAGAACATAGAATTTTTAAAGTTTTATCTCATAGTGGACCGCAATTTTTTTTTAAGAACATCGCCTCTGAATTTTGCTTTGAGTTCTTTTGATTTAATTGTTAGTGTATCAATTGTAAGAGACCGTCCTACATTTTCTCACCAATTAATATTACTGTTCAAGTCCGAACAGGACATTTGGATGCTAGTAAAAATAATTAATAATCTACTACTGACAGATCACTTACGTTCTACATAACGTGTCCCTGCTAGCGACGTAGACAGCGCAAGAGTAGCGATGGCAAAAAAAAAAACTTAATAGGAAAAAAATATTTTATTTTCCCGTTCTGTTCGTTTGTGACCTACACAGATCATGTGTTGTCCCTAAACACATGTAAGTACGTGAGAGAAATCATGAACACAATGAAAGCTGGAATCTAAAAAAGGTATTTAACCGGGAAGGAAGAAAAATGATTTAAATTGAACCAACAAAGTCCCTCCTATTAATATTATTAGTATTGTTAAACTGCTAGTAATAATACAGCAGCAGACTACCTGTTTCTCATCTCACATATTTATTCTACTTGTTTTTAGCATGGAATTTACCTAAATTGGAATAGGAAAACACACAATATTTCCTCGAAAACTCTACTGAAACAACTCATTAAATTAAATTGATAAAATAATGTGGTTAGCAAAGCAAGTGCACCAATAATTGTCTAAGAGGACACAATTCAGAATCGCTCAAAATAACTGTAAGTAAAGGAAATAATAATACATAACCGTTGAAAAACAAAATAAGGAAAATTTTAAATATTCTATTTAAAAGGTATAAATATTAGTTATTTCATTAGCAACGATAGTAAATGTACCTAATTGTGAAGAGGTAACAAACAGGAAGTCCTGGTTTTAAACCGAGATCTGTAGATTTATAATTGCTTTTCATGTTAATTAATTTTAATTCTTGTAGCCTTCATTATTCGCCAATTAAAATCTACATACATACGTAACGAAATAATTATGTTTGCATAAATAAAATTATATTTCATATCTTCTCGCCTATTATCCTTCTATTTCATAACATGCGAATATCCTAGAAGAGTTAGAATATACTATTTTCCTGCATATACAATATTTGTTCTGCTTTATTTATAACCAAGTAATTTAATACCTAAAAAATGGTATACAGAGTAGATTTAATTCCGATAGCCCAAATAAGCCATATGTTTTTTTTGGGTATTAAAAAAATTACGTCTTCTGAAAAAAATACGATGTCATTTACGCGAAACTTCCCGACCGCTCCCGACTTTTCACGAAGTCATAAAAAATCCTGAAATCTCACGATTTATTTGCCAACGCTACCGCGCTCAGGAACAACTCTTGCGCACTTTGTTTATAGTCACAAACTGTTGAATATTTATTTTGTTAAGTCGAGTTTGATCGCACACTGTGGTGGGAACAGGCCACCGTAGATGTTGGATACAAACAATATTGTAAACATTATTGATTATTATTGATACAACATAACATTTCACACGTCAGTTTGGGCCTCACTTCCTAATATATGTATATTAAACGGATAGTGTGAGATAGTTTGGGATGTCAAACATCTTTGTTTGTGGCCTGGTCATGGACTTAGTTCCCATGTCTTGACATACATTGAAGTGTCTTTATTCCATCCAGTCTTTAGTTGTTAAAATAAAACAACTACAAACAAAGAAATCGATAATGGTTCAGCCATTTTGTAGATGAGAACATCGTTAGTTCTAACTCTCGTCTTCGAAACCTATTCCTTTGTTTGGTGTTCCAATAATATCGCTAATTTAATATGACACGAATTTCCATAATAGAACGAACACAATTTATTTCAAATGCCATCTAATTTCAGCTATTTACTACGAATTATTTGCAGCTACAAGTACAATCATGACTAAGAGAACATTTCCGTAGAGTGTGAAGTAATATCCTATGTTTGTTTATGATTAAAAGCCCCGAAACTTGCCAAAAGTTGACCAATAACACTAACAAGAAAGCGCAAATCTATGCCAAGGGTTTCCCAACACTTTTCCGTCGTCCAAGGCGATACCAAATGATTAATATAAAAGCATTTTTTACAAACAAATGATATCGAACAATTGCGGTTAGATAATATGACCTCAGTCTGTTGATGCATGACTTCCGAAGGTACCTACAAACTTGTAGTTCCCACATTATGTACAATGTCACAAAAAACTAGCTATTTCGACAACATGTGGTCACCACACAAGGTTGCGACTTTGCTCCGATAGACCAGTATGTAGGATTATGAAATCATCACTATTAAAAGAAATGGTTTGTTTATTAGATGTGCATCTTGGGAACGACGGGATTCCCATTGGAGTTTCTCGTTTGAAGTAATAAACAAAATGTTATAGGTACGTCTTGTTGGTGGTGGTACACTTTTTTTATACCACTGAAGAAAGTAGAAAATTTTTAGGTGCAATATCAAGAAAAAAATCTTTCGAAGAGATTTCATAGTCTGCAAAAAAAAAAAGGTCCCATCAAAAGATGAATTTGGGAAGCACATTGGGTCTCCTATGCATAATGTCAAGAGACAGGGCTTGGTGAGACTTTTCCTTAAGCTGTTAATTGGCAACGCATGTATGATTAGTAGGATAAACAATTAACACGCTCATGCGTAGTGGTAATTTTTTTAATCGGAATACGTGTACTTACCAGTGCTTGTGAGATATTTCAGTAACCTAGAGGTTACTAGTTTGGTGTAAAATCGAATTTAGAAGAGAAAATAAGTGGATAAAAGGATCACCTGTTACCACACTACTATATATAAACTACTCTCTACGCGCTATCCCTATCAAATGATACATTCTTCTCCAAACATTCTTCATGTAAAATGACGTAAGTGCATCGAGTAGTACGGCAGATGGTTCATTTATTTATTTTTACTCGTTGCGTATATTGCCATGCCCTATTTTTGTACGAAAATAATCAATTTCTTAGAATAAGCTGTGGACGCGAGAGTGTTACGATTTCGTCATACTTGCACGTTTTAAGTTTGTACTATTAATATTCTAATAACTTTTTCCTAAGAAGTGTTTAGAAGAACAAAGGACACCATTAATACAACTAAAGTCATACATAATGTAATATTACGGTTGTAGGTAATCGATGAAAGCAAAAGAAAAAAGAAGAAAGTCATTTCAGCCAAAAGACGTCCACTGCTGGGCATAGCTCTCCCCCAGGTGTCGCCACATTGACCGGTCCCGTGCGTCTGTTTAAGTTCAATCTAATATAAACTTGTCACTGATATACTGATGGAAAAATCAATGACACATTGCTTAAACTGGGAATCAATCCTGGATTTCACGGGACAGCAACTATACGAGTAGTATTGCTACAATAATATTGTACCCCACTAACGCTAGATAACTGAAAAGGGTTGTTGCGTAGACGTATAATTAGCTACGTAAATACGCAGTATGTATTTGGACTTAAATAACATATTATCGTCAACATAGCACAATATACGCGCCTAAGTGCGTCATAAATTTTACGCAAAACATTAAATTTTTGAAATTCTTCATAAGTAGGTACATACATTGACATACAGCTTAGTTAAAGTCAACGTTTATCCATAAATATCTGTAAAGAGTTATATCGAAAACAATAGGTTCGTCTGGTCGTACACGTATAGCCTATATACTCTAAACTAATATGTACTGGTTTTGATCGAATTTTGCTCAATTGTCACATAGGCCAAGAGTCTCAGAGTAAAAGAGATGTGACGAAGGACGAATCTATAGGGGTTCTGTTTTTTTTTTCCATTTCGACAACGCAACCAACGAAAAACATCTATCTTTTCTTTATTGATTTCTGGTCACCTTAAAAGCGAAAGGCGCAATAAGATAGTTAAGCAAGCACTGAAGGTGTGAAAGTGTTCACTATATCGGTGTTTCAATCAGTTATTATCTAGCATCGACCGGGGTGCGAACTCGTTGTTACATATTAGCTATTATTAATAATAGACTAAGAGCTTTGAAGCTTTGAGTAATAGTTTCAGAGATTAGATAAGATTTGAGAAAGTGTTATTTTTAATAGTATTAAGCTGGTTAATACTGCTCTCAAAACAAAGAAGCAAAACTTCGTGAGGAAACCGGCAACGAAATCAAAAATGGAAATAAAAAAAATATTGAATTTCGAAGACATGTGACTTCTACCAACTACAATCCCTCTCCTAGAGAGGAGGCCCGAGTCCCTGCAGTGGGATAACATTATAGGCTTATGATGATGATGAAAAACTCATGTTGATCCCCAATATTGTTGTGTGGTTATTATAGCCATATACTAGTTGGGGATCAACATGAGTTTTTTTAAACCATTTATATAGCCCCTCCTCCCTGTTCGCAATACGTCGTCGTGAGGTTTAAGCCTACCCACGTGTATGGTTTATTATTCAAAGGATCTTGAAATTTTTAAAACAAAAATAAAAAAAAGACATTTTGTGATTTTCTAAACATAAATTCAATTGAACATGTTCGGGTTTTTGGTTCATTAATGCTAAAATATTATTTGGTAAACGTCACAGAATAAAATATTTTTGAACCACATTAAAAATTAAACATACGTGATTGTCACATTATCCCCATCCCTCCCTTTTATCGTGTTTTTTTTCTGATTTGGGTGTACTATTAGGTACGGTCAGCAACAGAAGTAGCTTAACGTTTCGAAATTTTAAAAAATTGATGTACAGGGCTCCACTTGTTATTTTTAATGTTTTAGAAGATTATTCTTTTAAATGTTCCTTACTCTTCAATAACTTATTAGTAACGAGTAATATCTAACAAGTTTTTAGTAAAAAATCAGCTTTAAAACTACTTTTGTTGCTGACCGTACACCTCTGTCGAACCCTACGGCGATTCCAGGCATGATGTTACATACCTATAGCTTAATTCCAGCTTTTCCTCCGATGCATTTACACGTAAACCAATATTACCTATTTACCTGAACAGAAACATATTAATAAATTAATTACCAATAAAATTATAATGAGGACATTGTTTTTCTCAATACATTTCCAAATAGGAGGATAAAGTAACTACGAGTATATACATAATATAACATATATATATATATATATTTAATTAGCAACAGCATATATTATTAAATTACCTATTGCAATATTCTTATCATACTAACGGATATCCCTGCTATTGTAGTATTGTCACGGTCGAGGTTAAAACCCTATCCCATGTTTATTATATTTTGTACTTATTTGTTGAATTTTTCCGAGATTAAACCGTTTAATTTTCCCTTTTTACAGGAACTAGGAGGTTGTGGTTAAATTATAACAGTCGTAAGGAATTAGTCCGTGCATGGGTCTCATTCGATATTGAGTTTTTCTCCGTGCCTCTGAAAGCAAGTGAAGATACATCTTTGACAGTCGTTACTGGTAGTCAGAGTGTCAATTCAATTTAATAGTACACCCATATTTCGCCCGTCATGTTTCAGTCCCACCCACCTAAGGGGGCGAGCCTATCTCACGCGCGGCCCTGGTGCAAGCCATGGTCCGGGGCGAAGAGGAATGGGACGCCGTCGCCTCCTTCTGCGAAGCAGTGATGCTAGCGAAGGAGGTGGCGGAACGTGAGAGGGAGAGAACCTCTCGTCCCAGCCGCCGCGGGAGACGCTTCGGGCAGCAGCAACATGGAAGGGGCCCGCCAGGGGCGACACCCACGGGGCTGCGTATTATCGAAAGGCATAACGCGGCCTCGGCACAAGGGCGAAGAAGGAACATGGTTTGGTTTTTAGTCAGTAGAAGTCTGACACTCCTTTCCACTCTGCACAAGAGCGGGGGGGGGGGGGTTATTTGATGATTTTCAACCCACCAAAAAAAAAAAAATGAGACGAGCCTATTGCCGTCATCCAGACCTGAATCCAGACTGTTACTGATGAATTCCTAATTATAATAATCCTCCTTTTGGGTTTCACTGCAAAAAGGACCCGGTAAAAAGGACCCGGGAATCAAACCTAGGAGCTCATGCTCAACAGTCGTGCTTGCAACTAATTGACCAACGAGGAAGTTAATTCTTATCAATCAATTCGTTCAATTTCTCTTTTATAAATCGATAAAAGAGATTAGTGAAATAAATAAATACCCTTACTTATGTCATGTGGTCTGTGTAGCGACCGCATGCAAGGTTTTTCCTCTTTTCCGAACGTACAAATACGTAGTAACAGTAATAATTATAATTTTATTTCAATAAACATCTATTTTTAGACGTGACCGTACGTAGGTATGTATAAACAAAATTAATTTGATAATAATTAATTATTTTTCCTTGAAATACGCCAAACAACATAATTAGAATTTTACTAAATGTGTAATGGCGGGCAGCGATAAAAGCAGAAAGGGATAAAAAAGTTTTATTTAATTATTAATTTTATTGATCTAAATGTGGGTAATCTGGATACAATCAGAAAATGGTGAAAATTATGCCAAAAATAACCAGTGCTTCTCTTGAATAACTTTAAGATTTCCGTGGTTTTTCAGATTATTCAGATTAAGAAAAAGTAAGAGTTGAACGGGATGGAATCCACCTTGTAGAATGTAGAGATGTTTTCTCTTTAAAGTTACTTACCTGCCTAGAACGTGACCTAGTCATTTTAAACCCAATCGGTGTAATTTTGAGATTTTAAGTCAAAAAGTATGAAAGAGATGTAAAACACTTATAGATCGGGCATTGGGAATATTTTCATATAAACATTTTGATCCCGAATATTTTCGATTTTGACAGAATTGTTACATAATAGTAACAAGTATTGGATTAAGATTTTCTTCATGTAGCGGGACGGGATGTCTATCACATTTAAACATTTGTACCTATGTCTTTGTGTGATATGTCAAATCTGTCAGTATAATATTTACTCTCTTAACTAGAAAATGTCACATTGGAAACCCCCGTTGACACTGAAATTATTAATAAAAAAACCCTTTCCATACAATATAATAACGGGGAAAAATAATAATAGTAAAATTACGTCAGCATGAGCGACAAACTACTAACGAGCTACTACAGCGATCAATTTCCCACCATGTGAAATAACTTCCCACTTCCCTGAGAAATTACTGTATTCCGTGTTTCTATGTTATTCTTCGCACCTTTACCATAAGATAATTTGACAATTTAATTATTGTAGTTAATGGTGTTTTGGTGGGTAATGTCGTAACTTTTTGGCTAAATTGGATTACGGCGTCTCTTGACGGCACGGTTGGTGTAGTGGTTGAGTGAGTGGCTGCTGAGCTTCGTGTCGTGAGTTCGATCCCCGCACGGAGCTCATACTTAGTCCGGTCTTCTCAATAAACTCTAGAATGAAATCGTGGCCCATCTAAATCCTGAGTGTAAACGGTTACTTGGCCAGCGGGTGGTATCAGCCACTACCCACAGAATTGCGCAAGCGCCGACAATTTCGTTACATTGGCCAACTTTACCTCATTTCACTCGGATTGTGTAGCCGATGCCTTTGCTTTACTGAGAAAATATGTTGTGTTTTGGAATAGGTTTTTGGTTCTGGGCTCGTATCATCATCATCATCATCATCAGCCTCAGGCCTCCTCTTTAGGAGAGGGATGGGTTATAATCCACCACGCGGGCCCAGTGCTGATTGGCAGATGTCACAATCATGTCTTCGAATTTTTTGGTTCTAAGACATGCCGGTTTCTTCACGATGTTTTCTGGTTGTTTCGGCTCGTATGGAACGTATTTATTAGGAAGCTGTTTGATCATTGATATCAATTTGTAAATAAAAGAGACCATTTCATGTACAGTTACTGTGAAGATTTCAGGGGCTTGACTTTTAATTAATTCTTTGGCTTCTTTGGCATTTTTGTGCATTGCCTCCTATTGGCTTGTACGAGTCTTATTCAAGGCTTCTGTACCACCATTATTTCTACGCTACCTTGGTAACATAATATTTTCAATATCATCATCATTCACAGCCCTACCATCACCACCCAATGTTCGATGTAACACAGTCTTTGCTTGTGCCAAGCTCCACGTTCTACGTCAGCCAAAGCCAAAGGGTTTGGCTGAGATGTACCCATTAGTACGTCCTCTTTTCGCCAGTTATATTTAAGTCCCATGTTATTGGGGGCGAGTCTATTGCCACTGACCACGCTAAATTCCAGGCTCCCACGCTGCTACTGAGAAATAACACTTTGCCCGACCTGGGAATCGATACCAGTACTTCATGCACAGTAGTCGTGCTTGCGAACATTAGACCAACGAGGCAACCTCATCCAGGATCGTCATCATTTCATCCAAAAGACGTCCACTGCTGGAAATAGGCCTCCCCCAGATGTTGCCACATTCATCTCATCCAGCGGGTCCCCGTGACCTTCACCAGATCATCGGCCCACCTAGTGGGAGGCCTTCCAACGGAACGCCATCCAGGATATTCCCACATATTTGACTATTCTCTTGTATCAACCACATATAGATACAATTAATCACTATGCAAAACATAGTTTGATACAGTATCACATGGTTCTAAAAACTAGTAAACCTTGCTGCATTCGGCAACTTTGTCTAACCAAGTTTCACACACAACTTCTGACGTCATAGAATAAGGAAACACATAACTGTTAGTCATACTATTAAGAAAAAGGTTATTGTCGAAATTACAGCAATTGGAAAAATGCTCCAGTTTTAATTATTTTATCATTGGTATGTTTATTTTTCCGGTGAATGTTCATAGTAACTGGTAAAAGTGTGTTTTCGAGGTCTGTGTGACGCGGTCGAAAGTTTATTGAACTTGTTATTGTTAGTCAATTTTACGAGTATTTTTAGATGGACTTTACTCACTTCGACGGATAAAGTAAGAAAAAAAAAACACAGATTAAAATGTGGTTTTATGGGCTTAGTTGATAATTGCCTAAATGGGTAAGTATTTCATTCAATTCTTGGACTATTGTCGACGGTTGTAGCATAAAAAAATAAAAATCCCATAATCAGATATTGAAATGGTGACAATGGGACCACACGGGAAGCACCAGCTTTCAAATGGAAAAAGAATCAAGAAAATCAGTTCACCCAGTCGCAAGTTATGAGCGAACAAACATAAAAAAAAAAAAACAGTCGAATTGATAACCTCCTCCTTTTTTTGAAGTCGGTTAAAAAATAAAATACAAAATATTGCTTAGTATAGATTTGGACTTAGGTCCTTGAAGAAGATTCTGGCAGAATTAAAACGAAACTGTATTTAGCGTACGGTAGCTAGGAAAGTCTGCAAAAAAAAATTGACAAACATAGCTACTTCACTGCAATTCGAGCAAGATAGCCGCTTTACTGACAAATCATCTCACAAATTGACGTAAAAGAAAAACGTATTACGTAGTCGCTACCACTTATTCATTCAACGAGAATATTTTCCATGCAAATTACGATGAAACGACAAATCCCACACAATGTTTCTAAGAATAACCATCATTATTAAAATAAAGATTGTGTACAATTATTTTAGTCATCGTTCATTCATGAGAGTTTAAGGCGCTAACAGCACCGAAACTAGCGCCTATACCGCCAAAAGTGGCCACTTTTATCTTTAATCGGTAATTCTCTTAATTTATCAGGTCGAGAATCATAAAAAGTGATTTAAAAAATTCTACAGGTTACTAGCATCATAGTGTTTTGGATTTTTCAAATTTGATGTGGTTTTAGAGTAAAAGAAATAAGATGTGGGTGGTGCTAGTTTAGGTGCTGTTAGCGCCTTAAGAGAGATTCCGGAGCATCTGACTTGTAAAGTAAACAGGCAATAATTGGGTGAGTCAGGAGTTAACGAAGAAAACGTGGTCCATTTCGCGAATAGGTACATTGTCTGAGTCAGTTTTTGTGTTAAAACTTTGTTTATCTACAGTGTTTGTAGTAAGAGCAATATTTGTTGTGTATGTCTTCTTTCAAGGACACAGTCCGAACGTGGGAAATTCGCACAAGCAATGTTTGAGTCCTAACATTCAGTAGAGGTTGAAGTCATGATAATAATTTCTTCCGGAACATTTCAGGATCATAAATAATGTTGGTATCTGGTTTTATTGCCAGACTCAAATTGCTGAGCACATTTCTCGTTTTGTAATGTCCTAGACTCCTAGTGGACCGAAAGTCTGAAAACCAGTCTTACCGAGGCATATCGTATCGTATTACCAAGTAGGGACTAACTGGATTATAGAGGTTAGATGCGTATCTAACCTCCATAATCCAGTAGTCACTCTATGTAAAATACTGGTATTCAGCTGCATTCGGTTATCCTGAAAGGCCACAACGGTATTTCGGTAAAGCAGCAGATAATGGTGCCGAAAGTTTCTGGAGTGGAGACCGTTGGCTGAAAGTTAGAACGTCTCCCACAAAGTTGACCGATGAACTGGTGAAGGACTTCTTCTTCTCCTTGATCCATTAAATTGATCAGCTTGCCTCTCTTCTCCGTAACTGTAACTGGACCAGCTTCTTTTGATACAAAATGAAAACATTGCATAATCTGTTTTTGAATCATTCGTTTTTTGTTTCCTTCCAGTTTAAGTAATAGTTTTATTGAAAATTGTTTGGTCAATTGTTCGGTTTTGTAACACCCACCTGAAATTAGGTAGATTGTTCTTTGCGGTGACTGCATAAGTGTTTGGTTTTGGTTCTACGAACTTGGTAATTGAACGGTTACTAAGCAAGTACTTTTTTAACCATTTTGGTAGTAGACAGAGAGCTAAATTTTGAGGTTAAGCCGCACTTGCCTAAGTTGGTCTGTGTATGGTCGACCACCCGCCGTGTTTCGGAAAGCACGTTAATCCAATGTCCCGGATGTCATTTGTTATTGCCCGAAAGTCTGGGTTGTAGAGGTCAGACACGCATTAGCTCTATGTAAAATATTAGTTTTCAACCGTATAGGTTTCGAGTGGCAACCGACACCAACGCAGTTCGGAAAAGCTTGGCAGATGATGTTCTTCTCTTTTTTAGCGTGTCGATAACAATCTAAACTGCGTGGGCCCAAAATTTGGCGACGAGTTGCCACTTTCAGTAGCGCCAATCAGCTCTTGTGTTGTGCAAGCAACAGGACATGCTATCAGGACACGATATCAGGTGACCCAGGTTCGTTTCTAGGGCAACACCACAAACAATAAACTTGTTATTATTCAAAGCTCATGTTTGTTTTATGATCGATATGGATATGATGATGAGGATAGACTTAGAAGCATCCGTCTGCCAAAGTATATTTTTTACCATATCTAAAATCATTCAGTAAAGCTCTTATCATATTATTAATCAATTGTTATGTAAACTAACACCACATTATAAATGTATGTAATCTGTGATTGCACCCACATAACTTTAATTTAATTACTTTGATTGGAATCTTGAATGAGAAGCCCTCACGCGTCTTGTTGAATAATATCAATTAGATCTTTAATTATAAAATTATTATCGTGTGCCTTATTGTTACGACTGCTTCGTTAGTATTGTGATCGAAAGAAGATGATGAAAAGTGAAACAAAATAATATTTTACAGAACATGAGGTTTCAATACACTGGTCGGAAAAAAATGTTCTGTCTTTTATTTAGAATTTTTCAGTTGTAGCCTTCCCGGACTTTAGATTTTTGTGTGGTTGATGGCAATGTGCTAGATCCTATTACATGGGAATTAGGGATAACTGGAGAAATTTTAATCCCTTTGCCTAAACCTTAGGGATGACGATGATGTTTTGGTTAGATAATATGACTCATCACATATTTACACAAATACGAATGAATTACGTGAAATTTTAAAATGAGGTCATCTTTGGTTATTTTCCCGGGTAAATTCATTTCTGACATTGCTTTTTAACTAACACAGGACAAACTGAATGCACAGGGAATTTAATTTTCCTTAACCTGTTTGTTCAATAGTGGGACAAAGGTTAATGCTGATAAAGTTCCTTATTCCACTGCCTAACCATTTTCTAATCAGTTTCTGGGAAAGGTGACTTGACATTTACGCTAGTTTCATTAAGGTATAATTCCGAATGCGACCGCAAACGCAGTGGCAAAGTTTGAAATTCGCAGTAGCAGATCAGTTTCTATGTAACAGTATGAAAGTGTTTTCGTGGATAGGGTACGGTATGGATACGGTAATGTAGGAGACATTACCGCCTGTTACCGTACTCATGGTTTCTTAGAAGTCAGTAAAGTCGATTTTGTCATGAATCCATTACAGCTTTGCTATTGCGGTTTACACTTGCAGAACTTGGTTGTGTTAGACAGCTACTTGATCGTCAAGTCTGTCACCACTGCCCCCGTAGCATGGCGATTCTATCTCTATTCTACCAAGAATAGACAAAGATTTTTCCATCCAATTTGAGATGAAACCAAAATCTGTCATTTTGTCGATTCTTCCGTCTTTACAACCCGTTTCTTCGGTGGTCATGCTAAGCTGGCAGGAGATAGATTTCCATAATATTGTTGTCATCTGCCACTAGTGGGGTACAGAGGTAGGAGCAAATGTTAATAAATCGGACGTACCTACCACTACCAGAAGTGGTTGATGCAAAAATATGTAGTTGCAACTACCTCCAGCGGGGACAGACCGGTGGGGGCAGATCGGAATAAACCTTTCAGAATTGCACCTGTAGTTAAGGTCTTCATCCAATAGCAATAACAGAGTAAAAAATGCGTCTCAAAAATCTAGTTCTACTGGATGATGTAATAATTAAACAAGTGGGTATAGAACTTGAGATTAATTGCTCAAAGATCGCAGCAATAAAATCACGACATGATTTAAAGCATTTTTATCATCGTGTTCAGCTAAAGAATACATTAATACTAAGTACCGTGGTTCCGCAATAATTACAAGTAGGTACCTACTAAAGATTGCTATCTGAGACAATATGAATTGTAACAACATTCAGCGCGACTAGTCTATTAAATGTAAACTTATTATTAATTGTTGCAAATGTAACGGATAACTAGGCCCTCATTAGCAGGTTGTTCTATTTGTACCACAAATAAATCTAACTCACTTGTGTCAGCACTGGAGTTGCAGATGAGCAACTTTCTCGCAACTTTTTTGTTGCCCGCTTCCGTCTCGAAATAATCAACCTTTAGGCGACTACTATTGAAATGAACCAGATTAAATTTATTAATAAGTCGACTTCATTTATGTACGAACGTATTTAAATATAAATAGTTAATTAATGATGAAGTAAAATCAATCAATTTCGCTTTTAAAAACATGAAACAAACACGGCATTTTAAATACTCGCAATTAACTGACGTGTTTAATTAATCAAATACTATAATTGAATTGCTTAACATTCAATGGTACATGTTATTTTATAATTTGTGATAAAATATTCAATTTTATAGTAAATATTTATTCATAGTTTGTTGTTGACATGTCTTAGCAAGGGGTATCGTATTAAACAGTAGTAACTGGGTTATGGACGCAGTCTCTCTCTATAAAATACTGAAATTCAGCTACATCCGGTTAAACTGGAAGTGATCCCAACAAAGTTTGGAAATGGCTACACAGATGATGATGAGTTTCATTCTTAGGTGATTTAATTTTTTTACGCGATTTTGGATTTTATTTAAGTGAACTAAGTATTTTTTCATTTAGACGGTGCTTTCGAATAACCCTCAAGTGCTATGGCTGATGTAACATTCACCAACCCTGGTCAGCGTGGTAGATTACTGTTAGTACCTCTGCAGTAAGAACTTAATAGGCTGCATATTATTTATTTATTAAAACTTTATGAGCTAATGCCTTGGGCATTTTCTACCAGTCTACCTTAGGGTGATGCCGAGACAATACTCAGTAGGTATACATACACGTAGGCATATGATACCTATGTCTGATTAGAAGATTAGGATAAAGTTGCCGGTCTAAGGAACCTCCCCTGTCAAACCAGCTAACTTGTTCGAGTGGAAGTATTCGAACTATCTTTTATTGGGCAAGCGGTGGGTTTGGGCTGGGGCTAGGCGCGTAGGCGTCGATTTTATGACCCAAAGGTACTTGTTCAGTAAATTGGGAAGAAGTGTTTCGAATATAATTGGAGCAGCTATTTGGGTCGTTATTCTGTAAAGAGTGAAAGAAGTTGATAATGCAAAAAAGCAACAAAAGAAAATAAAAAAGTTCTGAAGTTTTTCTGTATATTTTTTGCGTATTTTGTTTTGATTGTGTAACATTTTCCATATCCTAGCAGTCACTTGAATCCTTGGGGTCAAATCAGAAGTTAAAGTCAAAACAATCATCATCACCTGCCTAACCTTTTCCCAACTATGTTGGGCTTAGCTTCCAGTCTAACCGTTTTCAGCTGAAACCAGTATTTCACATGGAGCTACTGCCTCGGCAACCTAGTTAGTACAGGGTAACACGATACCCCTTGGATAAGACTGGATGTCAGAGTTTCAGCGAGTTTCTGAATAGTCGTGACGATAGTCAAAGATCTTCAAGTAACAGGCGGGCGGGACCAACGGGTTAACGTGCTTTCCGAGGCATGGACGAAACTCGGTATGTAATGATATTTACCGATCCATGAACCAACTTCGGCAAGCACGGCTTAACCTTGAATCTTCTCAAGTAAAAACAGAAAATATGAATTAACATACATCGCTTTCAAATTGAAAACGACGCGACTTTACAACGATATACTAAATTTTATGGCACGTGTAATATATATATTTTAAACTGAGATTGTTGTTATGAACATAATATAGGAGGTAAAGTGGTGCTATAAACCAAGTTATTCGAAACAGTAACCTGCTACTTTGAAAGATCACAATCGTGTGTGTGTACCTACCTACCTCCCTAGTGACAAAGTGCAAGCCTGCAATGCAAATTGCAGTAATACATGTGGTGGCGCGAAGGGCTAAGTATAATGGACTGTATTTGCGATGCGATATTAAAACGATTGACAAACGCTTTGGCGATAGGTATTTCGAGTTGCGGGGGTGTGGGATAACAGAATACAACCCGATAATTAGGGAGGGAAAGCACAAACCTTTTACTCCAGCCACGTGCTCGTGTCGTCGCCGGTGCACCGGTTCACTTTCCAGGTTCAAAGAGCAGTTGGGCTTCAAGCTATTGTCCTCACACATTAAGCACAAACACAAACAGTTTTTAATAGTCTTATTACATGCGAAATCACGGTAATTCCAAAGTTATCAATATTTTTCAACGGAGCGGGCCGACGCCATTGCGTACGCGATGCGGTTCAATCCGGAAGTAGTTTTGCGACAAATGGCGGGGCGAATCTTCTTATTCTCTCGCGAAGTATGTGCGGGAAAGGGATGGGTATAGGAAATAGCGGATGTCAATCAAATTTTGAATGTTGGCGCAACCATTCCCCCCGGGTTTGAAGGGTTACCTTCAAAACAATAAGCGAAACTAATCAAATAACTAAATTCTGGTATAACCTCTATTTGCTAACCTATTCCTAAACTATATATAAAGCGTTACTATGTATAATTACTAAACTAATTTGAAACCTGCTGCTGATTAGGCAGAGGACATAGGCGAATAACCGGACGTAAATACGAACCGGTCGCGGTTTTAACTCTTACTATACGCGTTACCCCCTTTGAATCAGGGAAAACTTCCTCAACTACACCTAGAGGCCAGTGTAGAGGGGGCGCACTCTCGGTCATTAAAACTACCACAGTACCAACGGTGACTGGATTCGATGGAGTATTCCATTTTTGACGCGACTGCAGCGTGTGCAAATAATCTGTTCTCCAACGCCTCCAAAATGATTGAACTAGTCTATCCAAAAGAGCGTGACGCTGTAGGAGATGCAGTCTGTCTTCGTCGACATCCATAGCGGGCAAATACTTAAGAGGAGTCGTGGTTAAGAAGTGAGACGGCGTTAAAGCTAAAGACTCCGACGGGTCACTAGATAGAGTTCGACACAGTGGACGAGTATTCATCACTGCCTCTATCTGAGCGAGTACAGTACTCAGCTCCTCATAAGAGAGAATCTGTACGCCTACGACGCGGAACAGATGCGACTTGAGGCTCTTAATATTAGTCTCCCAATTACCACCAAAGTGACTAGCAGCGGGCGTATTAAAATGCCATTCAATACGATTTTCGGCCAAAACATGAGCGAATTCACTCTGATAATACTTTGACCGCAAGAATGCGTGTAACTCCGAGATACTACGGCGAGCTCCAACATAATTAGTACCGTTGTCCGAATACAAACGTTTTACGGGACCACGGCGCGACAGAAAACGCTTAAACGCGGACATAAAACTTTGTGTACTTAAATCACCGGTCAATTCTATGTGAACCGCACGAGTTGTCATACAAATAAATAGACAAACGTAAGCCTTTGTGGAGCGTATACCACGACCACGGGCAATAGTTACTCTAAACGGGCCGGCGTAGTCTGTACCGGTGTGTACGAAAGGTTTAGCGGACTGAACAACGCGGCAAGAGCGATGATCGGCCATTTCAGGCGCGATAAAACGCGGGCGAAGCTTAAAACAAGGCACACATTTGTGCACTCTAGCACGAATCAAATTGCGAGCGGAAAGTATCCAATACCTTTGTCTAAGAATAGACATCAACAAGTCTGGACCTGCGTGACAATTCACCTTATGATGATAATCTACAATCAAATCTAAAATATGGTCCTTGCGGGGTAAAACTACTGGATGCCTTTGTTCAAATCCTAAATCGGAATTTCTCAAACGACCACCTACTCGAATGAGACCATCTTGCAAAAAAGGTTTCAAATGTTGAAATGCGCGGCTACAAGTTTTGTTGGACTCTAAACTACTAAATTCTGATGCGAAATAAAATCTCTGTAATTCACGAAGTACGACTGATTCAGCTTTATCCAAATCAGCGGCTATTATATTACAGCGTGTGGGTAACAGTTTTAGAAAACGACAGACATACACCACACAACGTAAAAGTCTCGACCAAGACGAGACGCGATTAGACAAAGATAAAATAATCGACTCTTCACGTGGGACCGAAACTACCAGCGAATGTTTCTTCTCCTCGGGTGGTTCTGAAATGGCAGCTGGGTTAAAGGGTTTAACCGGCCATTCCTCAAGCACACTATGAATCCAAGACGGAGCGCAGAACCACAGAGGATGATCTAAAATTTGCGAAGGGAGCAATCCGCGGGAGAGGCAATCGGCGGGATTATCTGTGCCAGCGACGTGAAAGAGGTTTTGTGGTGGTAATTCGGACTGAATTTTAGCCACCCTATTAGCGACGAATGTGTCCCAACGATGGGGTGAAGAATGTGCCCAACACAAAGCTACAGTAGAATCAGAAAAAGCCATAATTCTATCAACAAAAATGCGGTGCCTACAGGCATTGACAATAGAGCTGATTAATTGCACTAACAAAAGTATAGCGCACAGCTCCAGGCGCGCTAGAGATACGACCTTGCGAGGGGAGACTTTGGACTTAGCGCTTATAAGACTAACCGAGACCTTATCAGCATTCAAAACGTGAAAATAAACTACTCCCCCGTAAGCCTTTTCACTGGCGTCTGCGAAGCCTACAACAGTAACTATACTGTCTGACAATATACCAACATGGCGAGGAATTTTTATTTGATTGAGCAATGGAAGCTCTTTGCGAAAGCGAGCCCACAATTTAACAATATTGTCGGGCGCGGGGTCGTCCCAATCACTATTGGAAAGCCAAAGTTCCTTTATAAGTAACTTGGCATATAAAACGACGGGAGCTACAAATCCCATAACATCCCATATACGTGCTACACACGACAGGATAATGCGCTTAGTACAAGTTTGCGGAGTCGAACTAACTTTAAGACTGAACATGTCAGACGCGGGTGACCAACTTAAGCCTAAAACCTTGTGCGTATCATCACCATCAAATTCCTTCACCGAAGATAATTGATGTGATAGTGGAATCGAATCTAGAGCGGTTTGCGAGTTACTTGTCCACTTCACAAGATCAAACTGACCGGCTTTCATAAGACTTATTACTTGAGCGGCGGTCTCAACGGCCTCTGCCTCGCTGGCTACGCTATAAACAAAGTCGTCCATGTACAGCCCAGTCTCAATAGTTTCTTTCGCTTTCGGGAATCTTTCACCCTCATCAGCGGCCACTTGCTTGATAGTGCGAAGAGCATGGAAAGGACTCGACTTAAGCCCAAAACAAACACGATTGAACTCGTAAACCTTCAAAGGTTCTTGAGGCGAAAATCTATACAAAAACCGTTGAAATCTGCGGTCGCATTCGCGAATACCAATAGAAAGAAACATTTGCCTTATGTCGGCGGAAAGCGCGACAGCAAACAAGCGGAAATTTACAATAATGTCAAATAAGTTACCTTGAAGGTTTTGACCACAATACAAAATATCGTTGAGTGATACAGAAGTGCTAGTCTTAGCACTGCCGTCCAAAACCACGCGGAGCTTAGTAGTAAGCTTGTCTTCTCTAACAACTCCGTGGTGCGGGATGATGTAAGATGGATGATCGCGAGTCTCGTCAGTCTCGGCAGTAGGCGCAAGTGAGATGTATCCTTTATCTAGGTATTCGATAACAACCTCATCATAGGCTTGCTTCAACTTCGGAGATGCTTGCATCTTACGTTCTAAACAAGAAAAGCGTTTTTCAGCGGAAGCGTAGGAGTCACCGAGCGAAAAAATATCCCCCTTGAATGGGAGAGCGACGACATAACGACCATCATTACCTCGAGTAGTCGTGCGACAATAAATCTCCTCAGCCACCTTATCATCAGGGCTTAGGATAGGCGGGACATTGACCTCTTCAATTTCCCAGAACCTGCGGATGGTAGACTCCAGGGGCGGCTCAACAGTGCAGCAGTGTGACACAGTCGAGTAACTATCTAAATGTGCGGGTGCGGAACCAACAATAACAAAACCTAGAACTGTTTCTAGGGCGTGCGGTGCGGGGTACGACGAATGACCTTGAACCTTACGCGATAACTGGAGGTGCGGGAGAATCGATGCGCCGATCAACATATCGACGTCTCCAGGGACACCATAAGATTCATCTGCCAACGGTAGGTCTTTAAATTTGGTCAATAAAGACGTGTCAACCGGGACAGTAGGCAATTGTTCAGTAATTTTATCTACGACAAGCGAATCCATATCAAAACAAATATCGGAATTAAATCGCGATGCAAATTTAATTTTAATCGAACCATGAATGGTTGATTTTAAACCACCGAACCCCTTAACTACTGAGCGGGCCGGCCGGTTATCTATACTATACCCAAGGCGTTGACAACAAGTTTGAGTTAAGAAATTACTCTGCGAAGCGCAATCTAACAACGCTCGAACAAGACACGGATTACCTAAAGCATCAATAACAACAACGTGAGCGGTCGCGAGCACCACGGTAGTACACGCACTGCTTGCGGACATCGAACACAACGTAACGTCGTTCACGGCGTTCGGCGAGCGGGCAACGTCGCGCGCTGGCTGCGGCTGCGAAGCGGCCGCTGCGTTCGCACTGACTGTCTGCGACGACGACGTGTCACCGCTTGATAAACTAACTGTGCTCACATTGGATGCGGCATTATTATAACTTTTCTCCATGTGAAGTAAAGTGTGGTGCTTCGAAGGGCACTTACGACAACTTTGATTACTATTACAAGACGTAACCCGATGCTTGTCACTTAGGCAGTTAAAACACAAATTGTTATCGCGAACAAACTTATAACGTTCATAGGGCGTAAATTTTAAGAAACCAGAACACTTGTACAATTGCGAATGTTGACTATTACACAAAGAACAAATAGATTGTACAGGTGCAGGTGCGGTATTGACATACGTATGTGTCGACTTTTGTGACCTCGAAGGCGCATCCGTTCGACGGTCGGACTTAGTAACTACTTTCTTCGTAGCTTCATGGTTTGACGAAGTGCGTTGTAATATTTTAATATGATCGCGCACAAAACATTCTAAATCATAGAATTTTGGCAGTTTGCTACTGCGATGGTTCATTTCAAATAAACGAACGGTTTCACTATCTAATTTCTTTAAACCCAAATACAAAAACAAAAAGTCGCAGAGGTCATCGACCTTCAGGTTATTTACTGCGCGAACAGATGATGCAAAAGTATCTAAAAACTTCTCTAAATTATGTTCACTACAAACTGTAATATTTTTCAATTCGAATAACTGATCTAAATAAGCGGTAGCTACTAATCTCTTGTCTTCGTATTTGGACTTCAATGTTTTTAAAATTAATGAATAATTATCGGCACTAAAAGTAATGCCGGCACAAACAGTTTTTGCTTTACCAGTTAACTTTTCAACCAGATAATGTAATTTTTCATGATCTGTCAAAGAGGCGTTCTTATCTATGGTGTTTTCAAAACTATCTATAAACAGATTCCAATTGCGAATGTCACCATTAAATTCAGGTATTTGAATGGGCGGTAACTTAGGTCGATCGCGAGAGTAATTTGCCTGGCTCTGATGGACAGACGGCATCTCCAAGCTTCTCGCGACACGTTTGATGCGACAGAACAAATCATCGAATGACGCCAAAGCTTGATAACTCACAGCGTATTCTGGATTTAATTCCAACTCTAAAACATTAATATCATGAATTACGGATTCAAATTCCGCGCGCAAACTATCTAAGTTTTCTACAGAACATAAGAACGAATCTCTAATAGCTAGATCAACTGTTTTAAGTGCATTATCACAAATAGATTGCACGCGAGAAAATAGCATGTCTCTTTTAGCATATAAAAGTTTCAATTGAACTTTGTTGTCCTTTGGAGGCATCGTGAACAATTATGACACACTATCAATGCGGTAAACAAATAAATAAAGTTATTTTGTTGATTATGCGATGAAGAACAGTGACGCGGACAATAATATCTAATTACCTAAAGTGGGTAGGCAGTTATAACCGAACTGCGAGTGAGAAAAACGAACTGTAGGTACTTTTATATCAATCCTAATTTACCCACTAGGTTGTGTCTCTGTTTCTGAACAAATACTATTAGACTTCCGAATGAATAACTAATACTAGCGATCTATAGCTACGTATGTAGGTATTACGTACCGTACTTACGCAGGTAATAGATGAACAATCTGCGTAACGAACAACGAATTGCGTTAGGTACCTATAAGTCTGCGGTGCGGTGCGTTTATTCCGTATGGAATAAATACTAATGCGATAACTACAACAAATAATTAAGTTCTTATTTCAAATACCTAACTATCCGGCTCGGTAGGACCAAAGAAAATGGTGGCGCGAAGGGCTAAGTATAATGGACTGTATTTGCGATGCGATATTAAAACGATTGACAAACGCTTTGGCGATAGGTATTTCGAGTTGCGGGGGTGTGGGATAACAGAATACAACCCGATAATTAGGGAGGGAAAGCACAAACCTTTTACTCCAGCCACGTGCTCGTGTCGTCGCCGGTGCACCGGTTCACTTTCCAGGTTCAAAGAGCAGTTGGGCTTCAAGCTATAGTCCTCACACATTAAGCACAAACACAAACAGTTTTTAATAGTCTTATTACATGCGAAATCACGGTAATTCCAAAGTTATCAATATTTTTCAACGGAGCGGGCCGACGCCATTGCGTACGCGATGCGGTTCAATCCGGAAGTAGTTTTGCGACAAATGGCGGGGCGAATCTTCTTATTCTCTCGCGAAGTATGTGCGGGAAAGGGATGGGTATAGGAAATAGCGGATGTCAATCAAATTTTGAATGTTGGCGCAACCAACATGCCTTACCTACATTTCTTTATTACTCTGTTTCTTGTCTATTACAGTAGGTGAGTATGTTGATTTAATCTTGTATGTACACGTGTCTATTAAAGTTTATGGCCGTTTATGAGTGGTGTTAGTCCTGGAAAATTCTTCATATCAGCCGAAAGACTCGTACTGCTGGCATACTTATGCGTCCCTCAGGCGGCACTACGTCTACCAGTCCTGTGCTGCTTGCACACTGCAGCTCCCTCAATGTTCACGTTATTTGTGCACTTTATAGAAGGTCTTTCTGGAAAATAGAAGTGCCTTCAATCAGTATACCAGTTACCTAGTCTTCAAGTTATATATTATGGTCTTCAAGTGCATAAAGCGATGGAGCTATTTAAGATGTGTAATGACTACTTGATAACTTGTAGGAACGCTTCATTACAGTAACGAAAGCAACAGACTATTACAGAGTAATAGTATTCAGACTGGAGCTTTATTAAGCTGAAATTAATTGCACAGCTGTTCTTTTCTTTTCCAAAATATAAAAGGTACATATACTTCGTTTTCTTTATGTTCTAGCTTTAGTTTTTCCATCTAATATGAGGCAATTGCCATCAGACAGGCACAAATCCAGACTTTTTGGCGGCTACTGAGAGTAGCCGCCAAAAAGCCGCCAAATCGGACTGAATTACTCATAATGTGTGGTAGTCATGGTAATTATTGTTTGGTTTCTCGTTTTGTGAACTATTTGTATGTATTATAATATACATTAGTTTAATTAATTCCATCTTTATATATATGTATTAGTATGTACGATTTATGTAGGTACATATATTAATTAATTTATGTTAACAAAATAGTATTCTCCTAATTTATTTATTTTTGTACTCTACCACAATGATAATAATAATAATAATAATAATTTATTTCATAGAAAGGAGATTGTAGTACAAGAGGCATACACAAAGTTATACATATAAGTTTGTACCAAGTCAAATACAATCGAGTGGGTGAAGTTCTGCTATTCCTAGCTAGGTTATAGAATAACCTGTATTAAGGAATAACAGTCCCTGTCCCTTACAAAGAATTTCAATAAACTAGTACATTTTTTTGTTTATTATTTATTATACTACTACAATAATGTTTATAATTGAAAACGTTCTTGTGTGTGTGTGAGTATGTTTGTGAGAGCGTGTGTGTGTGTGAGTGATTGTATGTGTGTTTGGTGTTTGTTGTATGTGTGAGTGTGTGATGCAGTGAAGGTGAGAATGTGTCTTATAAAATGATGTCTTATTTGACCCTAAGGTTGACTGGTAGAGAATGCCTTGTGGCATTAAGTCCGCCTATGTATCACGTTTGTGCATGAAGTTTAAATAAATAAATAAATAAAATTTACCCGACCGAATCGAACTGAGAACCTCATGCTCCACAGTCGCGCTTACGACCAATCGACAAACGAGGCAGTCCGTAATGAATTTTGATGTTCTGTAGGACTACAGCACAGTATATCGTACAGTAGTGTGACTCGGCCGTGTCCTTGAAATAAATACCTACAGCCGCGCGGTACGTAAACATGCGAAAGGGCTGCCCGCCTCCAGTATTTTAATTACATTTGCCTACTTTGTGTTTCCATTTAGTTTTGTGATTGTAAATATACTTTTTAAAACAAATAAAATACTTTGTGAATTTAATAGAAAGTGTTCAATAAACATGCGTGTTGTTTTTTGATTGATAGATAAAAAACATGTTTTTTTTCGGGACATATAAAGAAATACTTATCCATTAAAAAGACACACATTATATGCCTACCTACTAGTAAGTGAAATTATTTTATAGTCTTATCTTTCAAAGTTTCCAGGTAATTAAAAAAAAAGTTATCTCCGGATACGTTATTAACGAATTCATAAAACCAAAAACAACACAATAATTATATCCTACTCGTCATATTAAATATGTACTTGTCTTATTTTTAGAGAACACATCGCGCATTTATTGTTAAAAAACAACACACCGTCCGTTCGTCACTGCGGCACAGTCGCGACTGTCTGCATGCCAGGCGCATGCCGCAATCGAGGCGCGTAGGCATGGCTCGCGCTTCGTCCGTTTACAGTATGAAGTCAAACTACTGTATGATAATATTACCGTGACTACAGTATGCCTCACGACAGTGTTTTAAACGGGCCGCTTATACTTCTGAAACTTCTTACGACTGGCCAGCTCAAGATCAAAGTGTTACTACCACCGACGTAAGGTCCACCATTTCCTACCTATTTCTTAGAAAACAAATAGGTACCTTAGTTATCTATTAAAATAATGACTTAACACTAATAGCAATTAAATAAGACGTAATTCATTGTGCCCTAAAGCGACTCGTATCCGAGTAATGATTAGAATGACCTTTATTTCTTTTGTCACTACAATGCATGTCTAGGGTTGCCGGTTTATTATTTGGGAAGCTAAATTCGTGTTTTTTGTAGATGCTGCTTTCAAATGTTTTTCTCATTTATCTTAATATAATAGAAGAGTAAGCAAACAACCATCGCTCAAGCATTCGTCCCACTAGCGAGATTTCGAACTTCAGTTTGTCGCACAAGCGTGCATTCGAACATTTCGAACTACAGCGAGTTGCAGTACAGTTGTTTGCACAAGCGTTAATCGCGTTTTCGTTTGTCGAAGTCAAACGAAAACACAGACATTCAATTTCTGTCATCATAATATACTTTTATAGAGTCGATAGGTGGATAAATATTCTTATAAAAATCTAACTGCAGCCTTGCTTTATTCATGAATAAACTCACTCACCCTATTCACTGCTTGATATACGCCTCTCCCAAGATTTGCCAGAACACCTACAACCTACAACAGAACACTCCACGTACCGCATTCAGTCTGCCTCAGCCACTGTTTAAAGGTCACCCAGTAACACGAATTTACTGTCATGGATATCGATATTTATTTCAGGTACGGCAGCTTAAAAATATATCATGTAGAAAACTGGTAGGGAATCCTGATGGGAATCTTTTTAAATACTAGCAAGCAAGATAATCCGTAAAAGAACAATGGACAGCCCTAAGCATACCTAACCTAACAGAAAGTGTATATCAGTGTTTTTTGCTCAACGAATTGAGTCATATCCTGCCCCGAAGTTGTAAAAGAGGCACTCAGTGTCACCTTTGGTAAATGTACTATACTAACAATAGATATGTATACATATGTAGGTATATATGAGTAATAGTATATATATACTGCTGGACTTCTTCGTTCGTCTAGTGGTCGAAAACGCGAGTGTTGTGCATAAAGTCCCGTTTTCGACTCCCAGGTCGTGAAAAGCGCTTTTTTTCTTCAGGAATTTCTTGATAGTAACCATGGAGTCTAGATTTGTGCCCGGTTGATGGAATTGGATCGCTCCCTATTACATGGGACTTAAATATAACTGGGGGTGTACTAATGGGTACACCTTTGTCTATCCCTTCGATGATTACAGGTGTCATGGTATATTATGTGTTAGATATGTAGGTATATAGGAGAAGGTATGGGGTTTGGGGTTGGTGGGATCTACCTCCTAGTGGTCTACCCCGGGCAACGGAATCGCTGACTTTTGTTAGCGGTTACGGCTGAATGATCCCAACACTGGTGGAAGGGCCTGCAAAGGTCCGCCTGGCTAGTTACCACCCTCCCGCCGAAGTCTGGCGCCAAACAGTTCGCTGTGTTCCGTTGGTGCACGGGAGAGCCAGTGCTACTGGGAAGGCTCGCTCCATCGTAGACCTCATCCTTGCTCAGGCAAGCCTCGAGGTCAAGAGCTGACCCATCTTAAATAAAAAAAAATAAAAAAGGTATGAGTATGTACTAAGTTCCATGAGAGTCTCAGAGTCTCATCGTCCGTCCGGTGTCGACGGCTCGTTCGTGTCGACGAGGGCTGCGTGGTCAGGGCTGCGGGTTGTTCGAGAGAGTTACCGCGGCCTCGACACAAAGGGCTAAGAAGGAACATGGGTGGTTTTTAGTCAGTAGAAGTCTGACACTCCCTACAGCTCTGCCCAGAGCGGGAGGAGTCATATGAAGATTCCCACCTCGCAAAAAAAACAGGTAAGGTATATATGTATAATATAATATATAGGTACATTTAAAGAGATATTTGTTTGAATATCTTCTCACCGGATGAGGCTGTCTACCTTTCTCAGACTAAGTAACTTGTTATCATCATATAGTATCTTTCTCCGGATATTATCAAATGCATTTACTTTCGATACTTTCTAATACTCAGAAGTGAAACAAAACCTGAGGGCTGAGATAAAAATAATGATCTTTTATCGGCGATCCTGATGATGGAAACGTCAAAACATAATATAACATCACGTCTTTTACCCTCAAATGGTTAGGCAAAGGAGGGTGCTAAAGAGTAGACCCACATTTCGCCAGTTTTATGTTTTGGGGACGCGCCTATTGCCATCAACCGCCCACAAAACTACTAGTACTTATCTTCTCGATACGATCCCGTGGGACAATTACCGATCTCCATGCGGGCGAAGCCGTGACGCATGAGGTAATGCAGTATATAGTTATTACGATGTGTATATCAACTTTAGAAAATCCTTGATCCTAACGCCTTTCCTTTCCCTTCGTTTTCTTTCTTTTTTTTGTTCCCTAGTTTCTTTTCTATTTTAATGTCATCTCCTGTTTTGTATTTTGAGTGTACTTAAAATTAATAAATAATCCTTCAAATGAATTTAATGTAGTGAACCTTTCAGTTACGTCCTTCAATTAATTCCCACGAAGATGATTGTGCAAAAAGATAATTTTCTAATCAGTGAATAATTTCATCAATTATTCTGCAACATAACTTACTAAATTGCGTAGGATTGGTAAGATTTATAACCGCTACTTACTTGAAACCAAAGTAATCAGAAAAACTAACATATTCTATGAAAAAAAGAAACGAAAAAAAACCCTTTTTTTGGCGGGTGGGAAATCATCAAAAGACTTCTACTGACTAAAAATCACCCATGTTCCTTCTCGGCCCTTTATGTCGAGGCCGCGGTATCTCTTACGAACAACCCGCAGCCCCACACATTCTTTGAATTTCACGCCATTTTTAACCGACTTCTAAAAAAAGAAGGAGGTTCTCAATTCGGATGTTTATATATATTTTTTTTATGTTTGTTCGGACATAACTCCGTCACTTGCTAACTGATTTGAAAAATTCTTTTTTTGTTGACAAGGGTATACTTCCCAAATGGTCCCATATTTTTTTTTTATCGAAATCGGACAAGCGGTTTTTGAAAAATCAACAAAACTCAAAAATAAAACTACATTGTCCACATTATGACCCATGAACATGTGAACCACTAAAAAGTGAAAAATAAAAACTTTTTAACAAAAAATAAAACCGACTTCAAAAAAAACAACACAAAAAAGTGAAAAATAAATGAAATGAAATTTATTTATTTGCCAGAATATAGGTACATACACTTCAGAAGAAAAATCCGTCTCTGAAGTCGGTGGTAAAAAAATGATATCAAACAAACAAAAGTCACCGACTTAAGAAACTGATTTTTCTTCTGAAGTTTATTTTTCACTTTTTTGTGTTGTTTTTTTTTTATTCTTACTTTTTGTTCAGTAAAGTAAAAACTTGCGTGTAATGCCTTATGTACCTCAAACCACGTATATTATACAAACTTTTTTCATACCTAAAACGAAATGACACAACCTAGACAGTTCTGCAAGTAAAGTAATCTCGAAAAACACTCGTTTTAAACAGGATTAAGCAACTATGAAATATAATGAAAAGTTGCGTCATGTAGAAAGGGTTATATCCTTGCGTAATTTTTTATAATTAACCCAATGATTAGCAATCAAAGATTTAATTGCAATGTTTCCCTCTATTAATATTGATTTGTAATTGATTAAATGGTATCTATTAGTGGTTGAACGAAATCTGTGCTCGATGTTGCGCACGCGGCGATCGAGAGGAAATCTTAGAGGTAAGCGTAAAGATTATGGCATTTTTGCGCTCTGCTCCTTTATTTTGCTTACATTACTTTGCATGATTGTTTTGAAGCAAGAATGGCTACCAAAACGATAATTTCATATTGAACAGGAATTTTGAAAAGGGCTTTAAAAATCCAGCCTTTTTAAAAATTCATTAATTTCATTCTGTCAAAACAGACAAAAAAGTGTATATGCAGAACATAAACTATTTAACAAAAAAAAATGATTTTTGGAAGGTTACTTTCAATATTATCCATATTTTTGAAAAAGAAAACTTTGATTTCTGTAGAGATACGTTACTTTTTTTTGTGAATTTAAACAAATAGGTACTTATTGCGTCTGTGACCAGGGAACTTGATCATAAATAGTAGTAAAATGGTGATCGTTAAAATTAGTAAAATGGTCATAGACACAGTTACTATTAGGAAAGGTCCATTTTAGGCTTTTTAACGCAATTCATATTATGATCTGCTACAGTGGACATTTTAGACGCCTTGGTAATAAGAACCTACGTTACTGCATTAAACAATAAACAGTTTTAATATCACATTAAAGATTTTTACAAGAATCAAAACTTTACCAATTATGAATGAAAGGAGTGAGTGTGTTTTTGTTGCAACACTCTGAGGAAAGCCTTGAATCCGAACACAACAACAAAATTTTGTAACTTTTTTGCAAAATCATTTTTTTATAATTTACAGAGGCGTACATGAGCACTTGTAAAACGTCGACAAAAGGTGCACGGTTCGGGTTAAAAGGTAAGACTGGAAGCCGACCACAACATGGTTAGGAAAAAGCTAGGCAGATGATGAAAGACTTTCACCCCGGCTTTAATACTCGTAGGGTTTAAAAAAAAGTTCAGCTCTGTATAGAACCCTGTCGCTCACCCCTACATGGGTTACTACCAAAGCTCCTGGACACTGCTAATTCACTATGACTGCTACACCTACAGGCAAACCCCGTAGGCTACAACTGTACTATAACCCAGACATTAAACAAAAACTCTAGATACCTTTGTTATGATTAAATTCTTTCACTTTTTTTATAACATAAAAATGAGGCAATAGGTCCCGATGACTTCATGCTTGTTGTAAACACGATTCTAGTTTTGTTTTCACGCTTTATTTCCTAAAGGTGATGTTCTATTGTGGCTTGAATCTGTACCTAACTATTAAAGAAGAAGACTGCCTCGTTGGCCATTGGTGGCAAACGTGACTGCTGAGAATGAGGTTCTGGGTTCGATTCCTGGGTTGGAAACGTGCTATTGAGGTTTTCCATTAGGAATTTCTCAGTAGCAGGTATAGAGTCTGCATTTGTGCTCAGCTATTGGCAATAGGCTAGCCCCCTAATACATGAGGCTTGAAACACTGGCGAAATGTGGGTGCACTATTAGGTTCTAGCCCTTTGGGGATTACAGGTGTGATGGTATGTTTTAGGCCTCCCTCAAACATTACTACAGTTAGTGGTGTGGTGACCGGCTCACAGTAAATGGCTACCAGCGGCCTTGGAAAATGGTTCTTACCGCCTAATAGATAATGGGACGCCTTCCAACGATGTACCTTCTGGTACACTTCAGAATCTTCTAGCCCCATCGGATATCTGTTGAGTGAGAAATGTGTTCTACTCATCGGGCTACATTACTTTTGTTTTTGTTTAGCAGATCTCTTCATTTCAGATTCAATCGTGCAGCGAAACTCAAGTTCTGTGACTCTTTTAAGCGTCACTACTGGCGTAGGCTTTCAATGAGTCCTGCAACTATTAATTACTGTTCTTTACAGATCCCACGGTCAGCGAGGACGCTTCTTAAGATAGTCTATTATTACACTAAAAAGTCCATCAGGTCCGGTCACAAACCCAGATGAAGCGACACGGCGACTCTTATGAGACACGCGCGACCATAATTTCCTTCTTTGGCAGTTCGGCGGTCTCTATAGTTCTGTGCTAATAACTCTTGCCCATGTATTGTGTAAAGAATGATAAAGGAGTAAGAGGAGGGAGAAAATGCATTGTACCGACCTCAAGTAGAATGGGATGCGGACAGGGATGGATGTTGTCCCAGCATTCGTCGCAATAAGCGTGTCGCTTATGCGTGTAGTTCGTGGCCAGACGATTATAGTATATTGGTACCAACACTTAGAGATTAAACCGTGACTGTCCGCAGTGTTTATCAGATACCTATTTACATATTACAATTATATACAACCGATCATTTCCTATAGCTTTAATGATCGGTAACTACTCACGTGTTGATTTACATAGATACTTGTACTTGTGTACTGTAGTACACAAGTATCTATTATATTGATTAAATTATTTACGAAATTAAAAGCCTCAATTTTAATTTTACCATTTTCCCGTTTTCCTAGCTGGGTTAGCTTGGAAAATGGGAAAAGGGTAAAACGACGGTCTACCTTCACTTTTCTTACACTTAAAGGGCTTATAAAATCGTGAACTCGATTCGGTCACGATTTTTCAAAAATTACATATCTCTAGTCATGCTTTACGCGGTTAAAGCATGGACATGATGGCGATGGGCAAACCCGCGAGATTCACTTCACTGCACTGTAGTCACACTGTAGTTAGGTTCTCAAGCGGTAACTTATTCAACTAGTCGTAAATCCAGCCACCCTTAAATAGGGGCGGAGGTAACGAAACCATATCGCGATTCAGGATGACCTAGCAACGCCATCTATCGAGGCAAGGGGCGTTTTTTACGGAACATTAAATGGTAATTTTTGGTGAAATTGGGTTGTTTTTGTAACCTAAATGATTCATAAAATTAATAGTATTTGGTTTTGGATTGTTTTGTTTGTTTACAAAGTGGAAAATAAGGAATATTTTGCCGTAGCGGAGATGCCATTTTCGTTGAATCCGTTTGCAGCAACATGTCAGTTTTGATACTGACTTATTTTAGCCCGTATTATTATATGCCTGTATTATTATGACGACACGGTTGGCGCAGTGGCTAAGCGATTGGACTGCTGCGCTGCGTGTCGCGGGTTCGATCCCCGCACGAAACAAATATTTGTAAGGCCTACAGATAGTTGTTTCGGGTCTGGGTATTTGTGTACGTGAGTTTATATGTTATTAGGCGCATCCACGATACAGGAGAAATTCCTAGTGTGGGGCAACGTTTTTACTTAAAAAATAATAATAATAAAATATAATAATAATAATAATAATTATCACAAAATATAGTAAACGTGAACTGAAATGTTTTATCATTAAGTAGTCACTACTACAGACACTAGTCTATTTTTGTAACGCAAAGTTCTTTGAGGAGATTTACAGAGATTCAACAAAGCATTTCGGTTTATTCCCGAAAATTCAACAAGTTTATTAAAATCATCGAAGAAAACAAAGTTCGATTCATTTTGGTGCATTGTCGATGAGTTAGGATCTCGGGCAAAAATAACAGCCACTCGGGTTGATTTTCTGGTTAAGCCGCGCTTGCCATGGTGATCCTTGGAAGGGTGAGGTGAGTTTTCTTAGTGCCTCGGAAAAACGTTAAACCGTAAACGTAGAAGGGATATGCTTAGCAGTTGGGGGAATAAATGTCCCAATGGTGATGACGAAGAAGACCGCATTTTACTATTTATTTATTTAATAACAATGCATACTTTTACATAAATACATATCTGCCAAACTGCAAAGCAATTTGTCGGCAGCTAAAAAGGATTGGTGCCCTGAAACAGAAAACGGGGTCGCGTATATATATCTAGCTATATTGATAGGGAATGCCTTCTTCCCAAGAGATGAGAGCATACCTATACCACGTCATCTTTAAATACAGTCACGATTCATAGTATTGAGTGACAAACAGAGATTTTATTGACTCTCCATTAAATGCCTTGTTTAGCCTTCGCGGGATCTTATGCGTGAAGATAGAAGTAGGTACTTATTGACCCAGCCATTCAGTCATTATTTCGAATATTATGGTCATTTTATGATGGGAATATAGCTTTATTATAATGGTAGATGTAACTTAAGTGGCAACAACTACATATGTTTTGAAGGTCCTTAATTTTGCCAATATTATTGTTTATGATTTTGTTGATATAAAAAAAGAAATGGTTGTAGAGAGAGAATAGTGGCAGAAGAAATGGCAGGACTAACCCCAACAGTGGGTGAATCTGGGCTGAAATGGAAAATTCTTCGTGCTAGTAATTATACGACTATATTTTTCAAAGTTTTTTTTTTTTTCAGCTCGATTGAATTTAGTTGCCACAATCTTCGGTACCTATTACTTTAAAATTGTATACTTTGCCGATTTTTATTTTTATGTTACTTGCTAGGTAGCACTTCAAAAACTTTATTTAGATTTGCTTTGCACCCTTAAGATTACTTTGTCCCAAATTATTTAGGTTTAAACTTACTCTGTTATGCCTTATCCGGCCATTAAAATACGTCCTACAGTTTTATCCTTATTTAGTTTCTTTCCATCATATAATTATAAACCTAACGACAATATAATAACATACGCCTTCTACATTTACTGCTGCCATTTTTGACATTGAGATTTTAAACGGTCCAACATTTGAACCGATGCAAAAACCAGATCCTTTTAGTACCTAATGCGTCCTAATGATAGTTTGAATATGCACCTTTAGGTACCTGTTAGACGAATTGGAAAATGATCCAATTTTATTCTAAAAAATATTAGCTAGTGGTACATACATAGGGGAAGGTGGGGGGACACCGGATAGTTAAGAAAAGACACAGTAAATAAATAACTATATTATTTATTGAGGTAATCAATGTCACAAATGTTTAAGTATAACTTTGACAAAAAAATATTTGAGATCAATCTTACTAACTACATATTATAAACATTTTTATTAAAAATGATAAATCCGAATTCACCCCATACCTATGGGTCAAACCGGATAGGCATTTCAAGGGGTGAATACAGATACTGACAATAAAACTAAATAATCAAATTATCGAAAAGTTCTGGAATGGCGACCGCTTAAAAGTCTTAATATTAGATAACTTACCTTTGGTTACAAATTCGTTCATGGACGCACGCGCTGTGATGTTACCGTCACTATCATTTGTAACTGCACTGAGTAAGAGTACGTGCGTATTTCACCGCTAGGTAGAGCGACATAGCTTTACGCGGAGTAATGAAATAGCGACTATCTGGTTTTACCCCCTGTCCGATTTCCTCCCACATTCCCTTATTGGAAGTAAATAAATTTAAAGTATTTTTTTTAAACAAGCTTTTTTATATATGCATTTTTTTTTTGGAGTGTAGGAATCATCAAATTTTTAATGACTCCTCCCGCTAGGGCCACGTGATGGCTTCCGCCCACCGTGTAGGTGCGGGCCTGTGGACGGTGAGTAATTGGCTGGCTCGCCGACCGTCGGTCTAATGACGACGACAGGCCATGTCGACGGCGGGTTCGTTTTCCACACGCGACTCAAAGAAGTGCCAGCAACATTGCATAGGCTCGCAAGGGCCGACGCCTGCCGGTTGTTTGAAAGAGATACCGCGGCCCCGGACTTAAAGGGCTGAGAAGGAACATGGGTGGTTTTTAGCATACAAGTCTGACACTTCCTTTCGCTTCGCCCAGAGCGGGAGGAGTCATTTGATGATGTCCCACCCTTCAAAATCCGATAGTTATGTCTAGTATTAGACGACTTTCACCTAATGAAAACGCAAAGGAAGCCAAAATGTTTCAAGACCTTATTATTACTCACTAACCGCCTTATTAATAAAAATAGTTAAACCTGGTTTAACTTACGCTTGGTTTATCTCGCATGCCGTCACTTTCTTTTGAATATTTTTGAAGTGAGACGGCATGCGAGATAAACCAAGCGTAAGTTAAACCAGGTTTAACTATTTTTATTAATAAGGCGGTAAGGTTTTACAGTCCGCCTATCTTTCACGCTTACATACACAACTACTTTCCACTCCAACGCCAGTGATACTGCACTTTTGTCCTCAGTAAACACATTAAAATCGTACAAACATTACATATTAATAACGTCTAATAGTTTTTGCATTGTGTTGGTCATGATAACTCCGAGTTTAATATATTCATCATCTGCCTTGAGATATTTGTCAGACAGTGATTTACTACACAGAACTGGGCAGTCAATCATATCGTAAACATCTATTTATCTCAATCAGATATTCACATTACTTCTCGTTGTTTATGGACAAATAATTGTATTTGTTGTTGGTATTACATTGTGTCCAGGCTTAAGGAAATATTTGTCAGATAATGTGACAGATCAGGGTTACTACTAAAAACCTCAGCGTCGAACCCCAAGAGGCTTAGATAAATAAAGACTATATATAAATATCTACTTCGGTTTTCTGCCACGACGGCAAAGATTTAGACTATTAGGTCTGTACTTTTCCATAATCGCAATTGAAAGAAAGTAAGAAAAAATATTTCGTTGTCGCAGAAACAAGAACATATACTTGTATGCCAAAGTTTTTATGGAGTCCATGGGCACTGGGTCCCTAGATGCTGTCGAGAAATATATCTCAGGTATGCTGAAGGTTTCCTTACGATATTTTCATGCACAAAAGCAAATGATAATTACGAGTGTACAATACTACAATATGCACATGAATCGTCGAATGGTTATTTTATTTCTTACACAATAAACTCTAAAAAGTATCTACGCAAGAAAAACATACATAGCTTCTATAAACTTGTAAATATATTGGTTTTTAAATAAACATTAGCGTCTAAAACAAAATATAGACGTTGAATGCAGCCGTAAAGTAGTTTCCCTCGTAGGTATAATTATATTCATGGAAAATGTTTATGTAATGATCAGTTATTTTACTATTGTTGATCATAACGCATTGAACTTTAATCTCCGGTGAATAAGTGCTTAAGGAAGGTTTACATTTCGATATTATTTTATGGTTTTACAAAGATATCGCAGGTGCTGTCTATAGAGTATAGAAATTCTTCGATGGTTTTAGATTATAGATTCTGGCTTGAGAGAGAAACGGGACGGGTTACATCTGCCGGATGAAGGAAGAACTATGGTGATTGGACAATGTTAAAATCGCATAAATTTCAACTATAAGTAGGTATTTAAAAAAACCGGTAAAATTGCAACTTGTTTCTAAAGTATGGCACTCCAGGCAGGGTTATGAATCTTTTATGAGGTACTTTCCTATAAGTCTTTTATTTTTATTTGGGTGGAAAGCTAATAAACAAGACTTCAAAACGCTTTTATGTAGGTATATATACAAGTGTTGTTGTTTTGACGCTAGTCGCCAAATAACAAAGAAAATGAAAATACAATGAAAAAAAAAAGTGATAACCATTTTTGTTGAAAATTTAAATTTAACCTGTTTTTATGGCTAATGTCTATGGTGTGTTTAGTCTTTGACTACTGAAAGACCAAGCAACAAGATATCTAGATCGTGCCTCAATCACCTTTGGCTCCTCGTGATCTCATTGACTAAATTATACATAAATCGTGTCTAATTCCCGATGCCATGTAAATGCACCATAAAAGAGCAATCATCGAACGTATATACGTATATAATACCTTAGTATATAACGCTAATACTGGCTATGACTCAACTAACGATACAGAAGTAATAATAGCACTATTTACTACAAATATATATATAATATATTTATATCCGATTTGTGGAAAATCGTTTACGTTAGAAAAATTCCTGGAAGCCATGGAAGAACCCGTGAAGAGCTGATAGTGTGCTAGATTAATATATTTAATTAAATGTATTTTGTCCGTTAAGTTGTTTTCGAATGGTCACGGATAATATTAGTTTTGCACTTTTCCGGTTGGTATTGAATTCTGATCATTCATGTTATTTTATGATCATTTCCTGAATTACGCTTCTAAATGTAACACTTATTGATATTATAGTGGTTGTTTGATTCCTGGGTCGAGGAAAGTGTTAATGGGCTCTTTCATTAGTAATTTCTCAGCCGAGAAAGACCGGTTGATGGCAATAGGTTCGCTTCATATTATTATTACCTACATGGGACTTAACATACCTGCACATGGAGATCACATAGAACTGGCAGTAATTTCATATAAAATACTGGTATTTAGCTGCATTCAGTTGGGCTGAACGCCGACCATAGTAGACCAATATGGTAAGGAAAAGGTTAAGCAGATGATGATGATGATTAGTGATCACGATAAAGAAGTTTCGGTAATTTTATTTTTGCATAGAGATTTTTAGGAGAGATTGCGATGTTTAGCAGAACATGAAGGTGAAATTAGATCTAGAGCCGGTGATTATTTTTTCTGAACGTTACTCCTAGTGGTCTGGGAATTACCATATTCGGTTACCGCATTCGCGGTTTTCATATTTTCCGATGAAATGACGTGCAATGCACTTACTATGAGTCCTCATTAATTATTCCGCGTGAAATTCATAATACATTTATTAGGTTGAAATAGGGATTTCCTTTCCCACAATATTTCTATGAAGAAAGTGTCACCTTTTTACCTACGGGAAAAGGGACTATTAGGCCTTATGGTTATGATACCCTAGTGGTTTAAGAATTCCAATAGAAAGAGAAGTTTGATTATATATGTTTCATTACCACTGGCGAATAGTCTACCATACTTCTGGGTATTGTAGGATAAAGAGGATCTTTTAAGAAGATTTACAGTTTTTCTTCGGGCCTCTGGCACCACAATATTTAAACTTTGCCACTTCGTCGGTAGCAGCGCACAGGTTACTTTAGCTGCTTGTTTTTGGGCCAAGAGAGTATGATGGAGCATTCACTTACAACCATACCCCGTTGCTATTTCGTTGATTCAGCTCCACTTCGAAGAATGTTGTTGCATCTTCCCCCTTTTGCAACAGGCTGTTCAAGGCACAAAAGGCTTTTAAAGGTTAAGGACCTTGGTCCTTAACTTTTAAACGTCTTGACGTTGTTTTAACTTCAGACATTCAATCAGTTACTTACACATCATCATCTGCCGAGGCTTTTCCCTACCATGTTAGGGTGTCCAGTCTTAGATCTTCTAGTCTTACCGGAAGCAGTTTTTATTTTACAAGGAGCGTCTGCCCACCTGACCTCCACAACCCAGTTAGTACTGGGTTACACTATTTACTATTATACTCCTTGGTAGACTAGTTGTCAACTACTTACACACAGTTTGTAAAATGATACATAGTTTGGGGGTAATGAGGAACAGGGTGTAAAGTTCCTCATCCCCCATTGAAAAGGGAGGATCCTCCGACCGGACGGGCAGTTAGCCGTAATAAAACGTGACACACAATAAATTACATTTCATTTCATGTTTATAAATATTCACAATATTTCTTAAACTTACAGCTTCTCGAGTTTCAACGTTTACTTTCTAACACGTTTGGGCTTTCGTTACATGACTTGCATACTAACATGTTTCATACACGTAACTTTAATTTATGGACTTAAAACCTTTTTTGAAGGTGTGGGAAAGTCCTTGTATGATACATGGATTGTCATGGTGTGTGAAATATGGGAAGTTTTAAACCATAGATTTGATGCTTAAAGATATGTCCGGAATTCTAAGCAGAAGGCTGTATTTCTGATAGCTGTGCTAGGAGTCATCTGCAAATAAAGACATTATGTGAATAGTGTAAAGAGTTAACGACCATTATTGACTTCACAACAAACAGAGCGCTCTACAAAAGTCTATATCCCTTAACGCGGCGCCTGCTGAAAGTTCAAGAACGATTTAAAATGAATATAATTTTCGAACGTACAGGTATGTTTAATGAGACATCTTCTTCGATTTTCAGTGTCGATCAGCATAACCCATTTTGTAAGTGTTCTGTCCGCGCATGGCGCCAAATATGTCAACCCTTTATTGAAGCTTCCTGAAATGATAGTCCCAACGTCTGGATAATCATGCCATTTATGAAAATTTATATGTCATATAATACCTTGAAATGATGAATCATCCCGGATCAGGATACAAAACAAAAACAGATAACCACACTGAGAAAAATTGATTTCTTGCTTAAGGTGTATTCCGCCTTCGACGGCTAAATTGTAATGACGCGAGGCGATTTTGTAACGCTTACGGTTATTTTGGCTTAGCTAGGCGTTTCCGTTAAAATGGTACGTCTTTTATGATAAACACTAACCGACAAAAATGTCTTAACGTAAGGCAGTATTGGAATTCAACTTTATACTGTTAATACAGCAGTAATGGACTACATAATACGCTTTAAATTTACGACGTCGAATATGTGGTGAATAACACCGTAATTATGGCAATATTTACCTTAAATTAAGGCGATTTAATACTTCAATAAAAACTAAACAAACGTAAACATAAGTCATAAACAAACTTTCGAAAGCGTCATAAATAATCTTTAGCATGGCAATATTCACCTTATAATAAGGCGGAATATACTTCAGTCACAACAATTTGAACGTAAACATAAAGTTTTTCAGCGACGTATGTATTCGGCAATATAAACGTATAATGTGGCCACATATTTTGCCCTATCATAAGGCGAAATATGCTTAGATTACGACGAATCAAATGGTAACCTTAGGTTATATAACGACGTACATATACGGCACACATAAACGTAAATATGGCAATATTCACCTTATCATAAGGCAAAACATGGTCAAGTTACGACTGATTGAACGGTAACATTACGTCATATAACGACGTACATATTTGGTCAAAGCAACCGTATATTTGGCAATATTTGTCTTATCGTAAGGCGAAATATGCTTAGATTACGTCGAATCAAATGGTAACCTTAGGTTATATAACAACGTACATATACGGCACATATAAACGTAAACATGGCAATATTCACCTTATCATAAGGCAAAACATGGTCAAGTTACGACTGATTGAACGGTAACATTACGTCATATAACGACGTACATATTTGGTCAATGCAACCATAAATTTGGCAATATTTGACTTATCATAAGGCGAAATATGTTTAGATCACGACGAATCAAATGGTAACCTTAGGTTATATAACGACGTACATATACGGCACTTATAAACGTAAGTATGGCAATATTCACCTTATCATAAGGCAAAAAATGGTCAAGTTACGACTGATTGAACGGTAACATTACGTCATATAACGACGTACATATTTGGTCAATGCAACCGTAAATTTGGCAACATTTGTCTTTTCATAAGGCGAAATATGCTTAGATCACGACGAATCAAATGGTAACCTTAGGTTATATAACGACGTACATATACGGCACATGTAAGCGTAAGTATGGCAATATTCACCTTATTATAAGGCAAAACATGGTCAAGTTACGACTGATTGAACGGTAACATTACGTCATTTAACGACATACATATTTGGTCAATGCAACCGTAAATTTGGCAATATTTGTCTTATCATAAGGCGAAATACGCTCAAGTTACGACTAATCAAACGGTGAATAACGTCTTATAACGACTTACATATACGTAGGATAAGGCGAATGATACTCGAGTTGGGTACAATTTAATCAAACGTTTGAAAAGTCTGATAACGACTTATTCGGCTAATAATTATAAGCGTAAATTTGGCAATATTTCCCCTTTCATAAGGTCAATAACGACGTACCTACATAATATTTGGTGAATGAAACCGTAGATAGATATGGCAATAGTACCTATCTTATGATGGTGACAATTTATAATTTATTCAAACGTTTACAAAGTCTAATGACTTACGCATTCGGCAAATTAGGGTTAAAAAACCTGGCCTAGTGCAATTCGACAAGCGCACTGAGGGTTACCGTACAAACCTACTTATATTATGCTACCTACGTATGTACCTACTTATATTAAAAATAGAAACAATATAAGTAGGTTAAGTAATATATCTACCTGCTGAGTAGGTAACTGAGTGTGGAACACAGAACTCGTTGGTTGGAACTGGGTGGGCGTATTATGTAGGTACGACAAAGGTACCTTATTTACCTTAAGAGCTTATGGTACCTCAAACACGAGTTTTATAATGCGTAAAAGTATATGATTCACTGCAGTAATCAACATCTGAAAAATATATGATATTCTTCAGGATATATGCTAGTGACATAGTGTTGTGAAAACATAATATAACTAACTTTGCTCGATAGAAAAAAATCGCGAAGATACCTCTAAAAATTTCTTTTAACGAGTAAAAACTATACTAAAATACATGTCATCGTTCTGATTTTTTTGCCAAATAATTCTACAAGCAACATACTAAAATCATAGTGTTTTACTTTTTTAGTCCAATCAATAGTTTTTTTGTAAATTGCAAAATACCACTAATTTCGCACTATTCGGCCGCAGCGAAAGACGTAACAACCGCTTTGTAGTGCAAGCTGATTAGAACTTTATTATAACAGTATTTCAAGCGAAGTTTGAACCACCACAAATAGGGTTGCTAATCCGAGGTAGCATACGCTCTTAAGTAAATTGGTGAGTTTCAGGTCAATATCTAATAGATAATATTATATGATCTTTATTCTGTGGCTTTATGATCCTCCTTGTTGCCAGCCAGAGGCAGAGCCCTCGCTTCTACACACAAGCCCTGTACCTGCACAGAATAAAGACTGTGGTGCCTGTACCCACTTAGATAAAGCGAGCGAGGAACTCAAACCTGTTATCTGTCAAATGTAATCTCTAACCTAAGGTCTTTTAACACTACCTATCTACCTACATTACAAAATGTAAATAACCAATACCTAACACCCAGGATACGAACTTGTCTATTAATAAATGTAATGTTCTTTCTAGGGTACCTACCTACCTACCTATGACAAAGCAATAAATATTTTTTATTTCCTATCATAAAATCATTAGGTACATACCTATACAAGATAAGAAATAGGTAACTATTACATTTTAATATAATATTTTATATTTTTAGTGTTATAAAGTGTATTTGTGTCTCTTCAACGCGCTGTTTATATTTCGACATAATGTTTAACGTAAGTAGTATGATATTGCTGATTTACAACAACCAATAAGTTTTATACCTTACATATGAAATGTATTCTTAAATGTTTTAAATAGGCGCCATAGTCTGCAAAAAACACCTTATCACAATGTTAAATGCTTCTAGAATAAGACATAAATGTCATTTATCTGTTTGTTTATGTTAAAATAAAGAAATTTCGAAATTCAATTTAATATAATGTAATACCTGCCTACACATAAAGACTCGAGATTAAGTGTGATGAGTATCTACCTACCTAGTAGTTGTTTTTGTTTTCTGTCTGCACCAAATATTATGTAGGTACGTCGCTATTGACCCTATGAAAGGGGAAATATTGCCAAATTTATGCTTATAATTATTAGCCGAATAAGTCGTTATCAGACTTTTTAAACGTTTTATTAAATTGTACCCAACTCGAGTATCATTTGCCTTATCCTAATGGTCAATATTGCCATAAATCTACGGTTTCATTCGACGTATATGTAAGTCGTTATAAGACGTTATTCACCGTTTGATTAGTCGTAACTTGAGCGTATTTCGCCTTATGATAAGACAAATATTGCCAAATTTACGGTTGCATTGACCAAATATGTACGTCGTTAAATGACGTAATGTTACCGTTCAATCAGTCGTAACTTGACCATGTTTTGCCTTATAATAAGGTGAATATTGCCGTATTTACGTTTATATGTGCCTTACATGTACGTCGTTATTTAACCTAAGGTTACCATTTGATTCGTCGTGATCTAAGCATATTTCGCCTTAATAAGACAAATGTTGCCAAATTTACGGCTGCATTGACCAAATATGTACGTCGTTCGAATAAGAAAACGACGTAATGTTCGAATAAGAAAACGAGTCACCTTGCGACGCGTGTGATTGTCAGTTTTGATTTTGTTGTGAGAGCGTCGTGACAGTGGTGTAAAAACAAAGTTATTGAATTGAATTTCATATTTGTGATTATAAATTACAATGGCATCTCGCTTGTATTTCACTTGAAGGATGTTTGAGACCGCGAGAGCACAAGATGAGCGTAATTTAATGTCCATTGGTCGTGCAAGAGCACGTAACACGAGCAATCCGCATAGAGACCTTCCGGAGGCTGAATTTAAGAGAAGATATAGGCTTCCTAAGGCAGCCTTCAGGTTTTTGTGTCGAGAGCTGAGGCAGCTTGCTGGTTTAAAGTCTACTCAACGGGTGTCCTTGGAAAATAAGGTAATGTATCAGTGTGTACTTTTAAAACACTTTTTTCAATCTCACAATGGCTCAATGTCCTAATTTTCTTTGTTTCTTGTTTTAGGTCCTTACAGTCCTGTTTTTTTATGCAACTGGGTCTTTCCAGCGCCCAGTGGGAGTGGCTAAAAACGTTTCACAAAAAATGTGCAGTGTCTACATTGAAGATGTTACATAAGCTCTGACACACAAGAACATACGAAAAAAATATATCAGATTTCCTAATACTTCAATTACCAGGCAAACAATCAGTCAAAGGTAAGGTCTACTATAACTTTGCTGACATACATACTGTAACTATTATACAATATTAATGACATTGTAATATGAAAAGCATATTATGTACCTATGTTGTTTGTTTCAGGTTTTGTGACAAATATGGAATACCCGGAGTAATTGGGTGTATTGATTGTAGCCATTTTAGAATATTTGGACCGCCGAAGGATTAAGAACATCTATATTATTGCCGTAAGCACTATCATTCAATAATGAATGTTCAAATGGTACCTAAATAATAAATTAATTAGATACCTATATGAGTTTGATTTAATCTTACCTTCTTTAAATAATTATTTTTCTTAACTGGTCTGTTTTATTTTACAGGTATGTGATGTCCATTAAAGAATTTTAAATGTTAATGCCAAATTTGGAGGTGCAAATCACGATTCTTTTATTTGGGAAAACATTGACATCAACCCTTATATCCAGTCTTTGCACCAAAATGGGGAGATAGTGTGGCTTTTTGGTAAGTTCTACCCAATAATATATTGTTTGAACAACATTGTGCATAAAGCTATGGCAATAAACTAATACATTGATCATCATTGTAGGAGACTCTGGTTATCCACAACGACCATGGCTGATGACTCCGATTTTAGACGCTGCCGCTGCTCCGAACATCTTGCAAGCCAATTACAACCATAAGCATGTAGCAGCCAGAGTTGTCATAGAAAATACATTTGGACGGTTGAAGAATCAATGGCGATGTCTTAACAAAGATCGAATGCTCCACTACAAGCCACTCAAATGTGCAAGAATCGTACAAGCCTGCTGCGTTCTACATGATATTGGCATTGATTTTAATGTTGCAGAAGAGGAGGACATCACTGGTTGGTATTAATAAATTTATCATTCGAAAAGAAAATCAATGGCACAAATGAGTATTGAATATTAAATTATTTATATTTTTAGGATTGCACAATGAAGAACAACATAATGAGCCCATTCCCACGAAGAGAGTAATAGGTGCTCAAACGTCTGACCTAATCAGAGGAAGGGTTCTAAGGGAACAATTAGAAGACTTGAACATATTTAATTTTAGTTACTTTATTTAATAGTTTTATTAATCAATACTATAGTTTACTCTATTATATAATTTTAAATCACCTAATAACCATCTTTCCTAAATTAAGCATATATTGATGTAGTTATTAGTTGAGTTTTATTTTTGTACACCTTTATAGAATAGAAATTGTCTTTTTATTTTACCATCTTTATTTTGTAAACACTTGTAAAAACTGTAATGCTTTTATTCTAATTTCTTATTGTTAATTAAGTCTCTTAGTATGTTATTTATCTAAATGTATAGCACATGTGTGAGTTAGTACCATGTTCCTACTTGGAAACTAGTATTTTCTATATATTTGTTTTTTGCTGATGCTAGCAACACATATTGGATCCATCAGATCTTTTTACTTTAGTTTTTTAAATTAGCTTTATATATCAGACATTGTAATAGTGACTGATTGGTCTAGAATAAATTATGAAACACTTGTATATTATCTTGATTTTCTAACCAAAACCAGACCTTACGGCTGGCCCAACTATGATGGGTTGGGCTGTTAAAACACATAGGTATGGTATTCTTTTTATTTTATACATTTTTGTTCTATTGATTGCAGAAGCTTACAAAGACTGGGAGAACAGCTTTCTGAGAACAGCAGGTTACGCTGTTCACTGAAGGCACTATCATGAAGTTCATGTGAAGGATATTAGCTCGCGCTACCTTAGAGTGAACGCGCACTTTGAGCGGCCCAATGCCCTTAATATGAACTAATAAATGATAGTAAAGCAAGTCAATCATGCCCTTAGGGAAAAGCGTTACCTGCCCTTAGAAGGCTTTTTTTCTGGTCTTCATAAAACATTTTTGCTCGAAAAGAAAGGCTTACCTAATCGTATGGAACATTCTAAGACAACTTACTAGAAGGTGAATACGACTTAGTAAACGTTAAAAGCGCTTAGTGGACAGGTTAAACCACTGTAACTAAAGACATAAGACGCCTTATAAGAAGTCGATTACGACTTAGTAAACGTTGAAAACGCTTAGTGGGCAGGTTAAACCCACTGTAAGTAAAGACGTAAAATACATCACTTAAAGTGAATTACGACTTATGAAAACATCAATAGCGCTTAGAGCACAGGTTAAACCCCAGTAAGAAAAGACGTAAAATGCCTTACTAGAAGTCAATTATAACTTAAAAAAACATTAAAAGTGCTTATTGGACAGGTTAAACCACGGTAAAAAAAGACTTAAGATGCCTTAATAAAAGTTGATTACGACTTAGGAAACGTTAAAAATGCTCAGTGAACTGGTTAAACTACAGTAAAGTAAGACGTTAGACGCCTTACTAGAAGTCGATAAACGTTAAAAGCGCTTAGTGAACAGGTTAAACCACTGTAAGGAAAGACATAAGACGCCTTATAAGAAGTCGATTACGAGTTAGTAAACGTTGAAAACGCTTAGTGACCAGGTTAAATCCACTGTAAGTAAAGACGTAAAACGCCTTACTTTCTAGTAAGGCGTTTTACGTCTTTACTATTAAGACATAAGAAGCAGTAAATAAACATTCAAAACACTTTGTGAACAAATTAAACCACAGTAAGAAAAGACGTAAAACGCCTTACTAGAAGTCAATTGGGACAATGATACGTCGAAAAGTTTTATGTGTGTGACCCGAGCACCTCCCCTTACCGTTTATATCGCCTTACTGGAAGTAAAATCTCATCGTCAATCAGTCAATCCAATCTGACTTACCACGTTTATAGCTTTTGAATTAAGGCTTATCTGTTAATAATTACGTCTAAAATACACATTAGAGAGTATATTGCTGCTTATTTTTTGCGCCTTACGCTTAAGGCGTAAAACGCCTCCAACCTAGGAAGGCGTTTTCGGTCGGTTGACTTTTGGTCGTTTTTTCGCCTTCATTACGAATAAATCCGCCCTCGTTACGAAAAATTCGGCTTTACATTTTTCTCAGTGTGCATCTCATCAAATTCTTCCCTCCTTCTCACACTTCGCATCAAGCAAAACTACACGATATTATCACGACATTAAAGGTTAAGGCTGCATGCTCCATGACGTTACGTAACCCTGTTAATTTTCTTCGTGATCATCGACAAATCAGTTCTGCTACCAATCACTTGTAACCTTTGGGTTTGATTGTAATTGCTGACTGAATGATGTGAAGGGATTTTGATATCATTCACGTTCCCCTTGTTGCTTACTTTCATCTTATTATAATAATGATGTTGCTAATATGCCAAGTAATCAGTTAGCGTGGGACGCTTCGTAGCTAGATGCACGGAAAAAATTAATAATAGTTAAAAAACACGCTTTATAGTGACGTCATTTTATTTCTGGTATCTTTCTTAGCCAACCTTTTCATTTAATACCCATCTCTACCTAATATTATAAAGCTGAAGTTTTTGCCCACGATTTCACCCACGTGAGTTATAATACTAAAACCTTCCTCGAGAACCACTCTATCCATTGGTGAAAACAGCATGAAAATCGGTAACGGTATAAGAATATTCCTCTCAAAACCAAACCGCAATTAGTAGCTTTGAATGGTCAATTACTCAAATGAAATCATAAACCATGACAGTGACTGTGATAGGTAAGAGGCGTCCTGATTCATAAAAGACGTACTTAGGTAATATTAATCATTCACTTATATTTATATCAATGTGTCAATGTTTCGTGCTAAGGGCCGTCAAAACTTCCGCCCACTGGTGGTGAAGTGACGCGAGTCAGGAGTCATCATAATGCCTAGTCTTTTCCTAACTATGTTGGGGTCGGCTTCCAGTCTAATTGCATGTAGCTGAATATCAGAATTTCACACGGAGAGACTGCCTATCTGAGTTCCGAAAACGAAGAATACGATACACCTTGGTTAGACTGGTGTTCAGACTTTCAGGCTTCTGACCACCTATAATAACCGTCGAAGATCTAGAAATGACAGCTAGGACAAACGGCTTTTCGTACTTTCAGAGGAACGGTGGACACTCGGTATGTGGTGGTCACCCCCATCCACGTATCAATTTAACCCAACGCGGCTAAACCTGATGATCTATTCGAGAGGCTGTTACTATTAAGAATCGACTCAGAAAACATCACTGGTTCAAGAATAAGTTGTCTGAGATGGTTCAACCGCGACTACCTCATTTTTGACCACAGCTGCTTCTAGTGTTTGAGCGTTATTGGTCTCGAGTGCACGAGCACTAAGGATGGCAGTTCTAAGAATTAGATGCCAAAAATGGTTGAAACCACTATTACGTCTGTAGTGATAACCAGTGGCATCTTGGGGCAGCTATTAGTCATCTTGTGGCATCAGCCACCTAGAGTGCAGAGGCACTTGTATACGAACTTTTTTTCTTTTGCCTTGTGGAAATCCTCAGTGGTCTGTCATACTCGTACTGACTGAAACCACTCCGGTGTTCCCTCAAACACTTGCGTCGGGGGGGGGGGGGCAGCGAGATCTGATTCGATTTTCGCTGCATATACAACTAGTAACCACTAATACGTTCGTAGGGATGACCACTATTTGTGATGACTACCGACGACTAAAAATGAACTGACAGTGGATGATGACGATGTTGCAGAGTACAATACATTCGATTTTGAGCGTGATTAAACAAATAATTAATGTATAAACAGCTATATACTATTTTTCGAAGCAAAGGATCCCAGCGGTGACTTTGTCCTTAGACAAGAAACAGAAGGCAGAGCAAGGTCGAACGAGACCCAAGGCAATCAATTATAATTTCTAGATAGTATGTATCAATAGTTTAATACCTATGTAGTATGATCTATGAACCCAGTAAAGTACATTATAGTCTGCACGTGGCTTTTAGTATTCACACTTAACGCAAGTACTAACTAGATTAATCATCAGTGAGGCATTATGTATATTAAAAGTCTTTGTAGAGAAAACTAGTCGTAAGAAATCTACTTTGTAAGTGTTGGTTTATATGAAAGTTATGAGCATTAGACGTACATATTTAAACTTTATGTACATAAGTGGTAACTGTACACAGGTGGAACAATTTCCACAGGGCATTTTCTAGTAGGTAGTCAAACTTTCATTAATGTTATAGTAACCATATTATTATTGTTCATCAAATCAGAATAAAAAGCTGATCATTTAAATGTAAGCAGTTCTTTGTTTAGGAGCAATTTTATCACCTTTCATATAATAAATCGACCGTAATTTAGGAACGTATCTGGTAAGAGTGGATTAATTCGATAAGCAGTCTTACCAATGTGCATCATGATTAGCAACTGAAGTTGATAAAGTGACTCTATGAAAGATTCTGGTAATCAGAAGTATTCAGCTGGACTAAAAGGATAAGGCAGATGTTATTCATTAAGACTAGAACTATAACTACAAAGAGAATTCTTTGGAAACAGTACACACGGAGAAACATCAAGTTATAAAATACCAGTATAACATGGCCTTGCTTTGTACAGATTTCCCGTACAACGACAGATCCACATAAACTGGTCTTGTGCAGTCACACTATGAGTCTACATTTTTAGTTACCATCTCAACTAAAAACTACCATATAAAATCGAACAGAACAATACAAAAAACAACAATAAAATAGAACAATAGTAGATTAAGCGATAGTCAATAGATTATCCAATTATATTTACGAGCAAACTCATTAAGTGTACACCTTCCTACTAGCAATTAACTGCTCACAAGATCACACCCACTTGGAAGAACTGAGACAGTTCAGTTTAAAGCTAATGATAATAGTTAATGATCTATTCTGAAAGGAGACTGAGAAGTAATTAGGCAGAGACAGTGGATTTGATTTGGAAGTTGCTAAGAGTAATGTAGAAATCATTGATGATGGAACCTTGAATGACAGAATCGAAAATTCTTGGCATCTGAGGCAGTCAAAAGAGGATATTGATGTCAACGATAGTTGTTCTCGAATCGCTACCGTTGTCGTTTTATGTGAGGTAAAATTAAAGGCTGAGACAGTTCTGGTTGTAGCTAATGATCTATTTTGAAAGGAGACTGAGAAGTAATTAGGCAGAGACAGTGGATTTGATTTGGAAGTTGCTAAGAGTAATGGAGAAATCATTGATGATGGAACCTTGAATGACAGAATCGAAAATTCTTGGCATCTGTGGCAGTCAAAAGAGGACATTGATGTCAACGATAGTTGTTCTCGAATAGCTACCGTTGTCGTTTTATGTGAGGTAAAATTAAAGGCTGAGACAGTTCTGGTTGTAGCTAATGATCTATTTTGAAAGGACACAGTGGACAGTGGATTTGATTTGAAAGTTGCTAAGAGTAATGGAGAAACCAATGATGATGGAGAAGATGAAAGAACTTTGAATGGTAGAAACGAAAATTCTTAGCGTCTGTAGCAGTCAAGAGAGGATAGTATTGATGTCAATGATAATTGTTCTCGAATAGCTACCGTTGTCGTTTTAAGTGTGGTAATGTTTTTATTTTTTAAATTTAAGATAATTTAATAGAAAAAAGTAAATATCGCACTAACATCGCTTTTGTATGGCTGATGCTTATAAATTTCTATGTTTACGGTCTAATTTATAAGTAATTTTAAGGAAGACAACGGTGTTGTAATGGGAGTAATTATAAATGATAGAGACAATAAAATCAAAGATTTTAAAAAGAAAACAGTTAAAAATGTTGGTATCATAGAAAGTGTTATCGAAAAGGGTCCGTAGTTATTTTTGATGGAATGAAATTAAAGAAAACGGAAGAGAAAAGCAAGTTTTCGTATTGACATAGGTACTTTTCTAGATCACTATCATAAGATGATAAGTTGAAGGCTGAAACAGAGAGATCATTCTCTCTGCTTAAGTGGTATAAATGATAATGAGATTATTTCTTTTTTTGGTACTTTTAGATGGAATAGTTTCGTCACGGGATATCAATGATATGGGGCCGAAGAGGGTATGTGTCAGTTCTTGGGTCCGTAGCCACGTCTGAAATAGATAATAAACAGCGTTCTGTGAACAATATCTCCTAGTCACAATGTCGCCTGTTTTAATTGGCACCATTCATTGCCGTTTCTATTCTCAACGCACTCAAGTCTTCTTTTTAATTATTGGTCAGAATTCTTAATCAGCCATCATGTTAAAGAGTTGCTATAATTAAATTTTAATGCTTTGTACTTTATGTTAATTGCGAATATGATATACATATAATTGGCCGGTTTATGTACATTCTTAATGAAATATAATGTGCACTTGCATCAATATGAAATGTGTCCATGCGGTAATGTCTGTTTATTTAAGTGAGTTCCACAGTCACGCAAAATTAAGTCTTATTGCCAATACAGAAGAGTTGCAAATAGAAAGGTCTCAATAACTCACGTGTTCAACTACAAAACCGGTAGCTTTGCAAATAAGAACTTAGCCTTACTTAAATAAAGTTAATTTTCATAGTGAAATTGCCAAATGCACTTCTGTTTATGTACCTTTCACGTTTCCATCCCCTGTAATAACATCTCGTGCGCATTTTAATGTAAGTAAAGGGCTTATGGTTATTTAGAAACACATAAAGATTATTTTGTAATCACGATTTTCCACCGAGTGATGGTTTAAGTGGCTTACTGAGTTGCACGGAACGTAATGTCCGAAATTATGTTATATTAATTTGAAAGTTACCATGGTCAATCGTATAATGTTCTTATTGAATTAGTAACGGTTTATCGCTTTGCGGATCTACTGGCAAATACCGTTAAAAGCTCATTGTAGATGACGCGACTGTAGCTACCTAGCACCCAGTCTGAAGTCAAGCTATTTTGACAAAAACAGTTACCATCTTCGTTTTTTTTATTGGATACACCCGCCGTTCCATTCCCAAACCATTGCAGCTCTTGAAAGCTAGAATCAACAGTGGCGACCTCCAGAAAAGCACCGAGACAATAAAGCTCGACGAAGTCTCATAGAAACTCCATATTATGACTCCAACTGAGTCTTGGCAAATGTTTTTTAGCAATACCATCCCTAGCCTTAATTCCTTTAATTTCAACCGAAGGTATCCGATACAACCCGTAGCCCCGGGGACGTCGGGGCTACGGGTTGTTCACAAGAGAAACCGCGGCCTCGACAAAAAGGGCTAAGAACGAACATGGGTGGTTTTTAGTCAGTAGAAGTCAGACACTCACTTGGCTATTTGATGATCCACCCACCAAAACAAAAAAAAAAAACGATACTTCCATAATATATAAATTTTAAATGCAAAAGTAACTCTTTTGACGCTATAACAGCTAAACATGTTAACATAGAGTTGCCACACGAATTGACCATGACTTATGAAAGTACCTACCTCTATATACTATTCTACCTCCGAATGAGTACCTTAAGGTACTTTCCTGCAGTATAATCCCATGGGATATCGACCTCCATGCAGCCCAAGCTGCACGAAAAAGCAAATCTCTTATGATTTGCGCCAATCACTTATCACGCTCTCGTTAGAAGGTTAGCCATGACGCATCGCTGACCGCATCACCGCATCATCCCGATCAGGAAGAATGGATTAGACCTGTTTGTTCGTCTTTGTTGCTTAAGACGGAAACTGCTGTTTGACGCAAAATTAGGTGGTTGCGAGATTTTAGTGTCATGTTTTAGAAAAGTATTATGTTGGTTAAGACTTTGTTGTTGATGTTAAGCTGCTGGTAGTTAGATTATCTTGATTGGATTAATGTCATTGAGTTTTAGTTAGATAAGAAATTGTTTTCGTAATTATTTTATTAAAATAAAGTCTTGCTAAACTGGTTTAATAAATTAGTAGTAGAAGGATGGCTTTTTTATTTAAACATCCAAAATCTCTTTATATCCAATAAATTAAGTAAATTAAGGAAAATCTCCTTTGATTGGTTTGCTAACATTTTCGCTCAAAAACTAACAAATTGAAATGATTGCTGATGAATTACTGTTAAAATGTATGCATTTTAATTGTAAATCTTTTGCGCACCTTCAGATTTTTATGCATAAATATTTATTTATTTCAAGCCTGTTCCAATAGGACGTTTTATAAGCTGTTCCTATATGCAAAACTTAAACTAGAGAAAGCAAGAGAACAGTTCACCTCTTTATCCCTGACTATGACGTCACGTCTAATATTTATGTATGTTTGCACAAACGGCCAGTTCTGTACAAGGCGACGTTTTCAATAGACTGACATCTGACAAATGACAGCTAGAAGACAGTACTGGACGGTGACATATTGGACATAGACGTACAGTCAGACGGGCAAGCTGTAAGAATTTGTATTACAAAGACGGGAAAGGAACTGTACTGTAATTTTCTTTCATTACTTTTTGTGCTAACTGTTTTTTTTTATTTGAATGATGACCTTAGAAGGAAATACACTGACGTTATTATAGATAATGTTAATACACTGACGTTATAGATAATGTTTTTGAGAAACGTCGGATGGGTAGTACTTCCAACTGACGTGCGTGTATAACCAGATGTATAACAGTAAACGAAACGAAACAAAATGATCAGTAGTGTGAAGTTTTTTATTAAGTTTAAATTGTTTGTGATTAAACTAATGTGGTTTCGGAAAACTTTTGTTTAAATTTTAAGGTGAAATACAAGGTGGAAGGGATACATTGACGCTAGCACAGTTGCTACGTATTCAGTCCATCATTATGTCAAAGAAAATAAAATTTTGTTATTATACAAAGGAAAACAGAATGGTGTTGATAATGATATTTTGAAACTAGCCGATATTCTCAAACTTTTGCTGTGCACTGTATTGCGTTTCGCATCGTAATCGTTGATTTGAATTATCAGACAATTTATTATCTTGGCCTGCATAATTCAATCTAAAAATTCATAAATTACTTCAAACACTAATTGACTCTAATAGTTTGTTTATTTACATATTTGCACCTAGCGGTACCTAATGAGAATGCTTGGAATATAGTTTTATTTACGAAGTTTTAATCATGATCGACTTAAATTCTTTTTTTTTTCTTTACAAACCTAACACCCAGACCCGGAACAACTATCTGTAGGTAGGTCATACAAATATTTGTTCCGTGCGGGAATCAAACCCGTAACTCGTGCCATCAATTTTGTTCGGATACAAATAAGGAGCCGATGTTTTTGGTACAGTCAGACACTTCTAATCACTTTCCATCCTTGCTTTAGAGTAAGATTTTGTTAATCAAATTTTATTTTTATTACCAAATTATTATTCAAAATTAAAACCTTCATCCACTATCCAACCAAGCAGCTGATGTAAGGATAAATCTCTTGACAGCTGACGGATGGTACGTGTGGCATTGACAGACGTTTTTTATATCTTAATCTCCTGTATCTAAGGCTGAACATTAATTTTCATACTGACCCGAAAGTTAATCTGTTTAAAATGCGGCATTAACTTGCCTCTTTTGTGTAACTTTATGAATCATTAAGATTTGAGATTATTTTAGATTTCATATTTTTGATGGTAAGATTGCTATAAGTTTGTTTCAGGTCAAAAATAAAGGTAACATTTTGACGTGATAACGTCTTAAAATTCGATGGCCGGCTGCACGCACGAAAAAAGATGACGTCATGCGTCGTTACCTCGCTCTGAGGCGTTCGTTTCGTTTTATTTTCTTATTTTATTTTCTTATGACGTTGTCACGTTCAACTATCGTCAGTAAACCGATTTTACAGACAACCGATTTTTTAGTACCTTTGCGATGCTCCAGAGTTTAGACCGGTGTTATCAATAAATTGAAAAGAGAAGTATGAATAATACGAAAATAGCTATGGAGAATGAGAATCATTGGTCCCAAAATAGTCTTTTCAAAATTGAGATTGTGATCAAAAGGAAGTTTTATGGTTCTAGAATGGTTTGATAAATTCTTTGGTGGTAGGATCAATTAGTTTGAACCTTGCAGCAATGAGCCTACGACGAACGGAAAAATCAAATACTATTAATGTTGGAACTACTAGTTATAGAGGAAAATATGCACTTTAGTCCAGATAATATTGACATTCTATTAACTAATACGATGACATGCAAAGATATTGAGCACAAGGAAGTATCATCAATTACTTGCAACGTAATAAACTGTTTCACAGTAGACTTTAATTGTACGGGAAAATATTACCAAGCATCTTTCCATTAGTATGGAAATATCGTAGACATAGAATTTATGTTAACGTGTGAAACTCATACTAATTATGATATCTCCGTTGTATACAAATAAGTAATTACTGAAGGTGCTGCTATTGTCATTAAGGTAAATTAAAATCTGGTATGTACTGCATTCATACGAATTAAAGTTAAAATTAAAATTAAAGTTCTTATTTTTTAAATTAGTTTTCGATTGGTTGAAGTAGAAGACGGATGCAAATTAAAATATAATTATAATAATAATAATATATAATATTAATACATATATATTATTTTATTATTTTTAATATTAATATATATATATATTCCTTAAAAAAAATATAGTTTTGAATAACACAAGACCGATGGAGTTTCTCGAAAAAGACGAATGTCCATAAAATAAACTTTTAACCCGCCTTCATCATCATAATTTTCCAAAATGCTTTTCTTAGTATTCCCTTCGGCTTAGAAAAATCTTCTTTCTATCGTATGCTTCTAGCCTCACTCACTTACACTGCGGGTAGGTAGGCCTCCATTATGTGAGAGGCTATGAGTCGTTATCTGTTGAGAGATGTCACATGTCTCCTCATTTTCAATTACTTATTTTTTACCCAATTTACCTTTTACACTTACTAATGACAATTTGATTATAAACACATTAATTAAGATTTCTTCGGAAATGATAGAGCGTGACCTAATAGAGATAATAGGAAAAGCAATAAGGTTGATAATAGAAAACATATTTAATTGCGAAGATCATAACATTAAGGAGGTTAATGACTAAAGATTTGGTGGAATTGAGACGAACATTGGAGATGATTTACATAGTCGTAAACTCACGCCTCGACAGACGCCGCCTTTTTCGCCTGAGCAGCGGTGGCCCAGTGGTGGCGGCCCCGACTTACGAACAGTAGGTCGTGGGTTCGAACCCAGGCAGGCACATTACTTTGTGTAATTTATTTTCATCACCGCTGCTCTCAAAACGGTGAAGGAAAACATCGTGAGGAAACCGGCATGTCTTAGAACCAAAAAATTCGAAGACATGTGACATCTACCAATCCGCACTGGGCCCGCGTAGTAGATTATAGCCCATTCCCTCTCAAAAAGAGAGGAGGCCTGTGTCCCAGCAGTGGGAACATTAATAGGCTGTTGATGATGAAACTCACGCCTTTCCTGATCGAGGTAGACAAAAACTACAAGTAAAGTGAGTAAATCGACTTTGAAAGATAAGATCCGAAATGCAGAAATCCGGAAAAAAACTGGTGTTTCTGACGTAGCTAGCTGAACAAGCAAGCTAAAATGGCAGTATATACCATACACAATGTTGAACGACTGATGGTTGATGGATCAAACGAGTCTTGAAGAGAAAACCGTGGATCGGCAAGTAAAGCGTCGTTCGCGTATAGATGGATTGACGACCTTGGAAAGACCCCTGGGTCAGGCTGCAGTAGGCAGAGGACAGGGTATTGTGAAACAGCTTGGCAGACGCTCAGATAAAAGTCATGTACTGTGAAAGGCTACAAAAGGTGATTCAGAGATCAATGAATAGTTCGCCATCGTTATTATTCTCAAAAAATATAGCAAAACTTTCCCATTCTACAATTACTCCAATAAAATGACACGAAATGCAACCTTTTACCATTAAAACATCCCACAAGGAAGCCGACAGAAACAAAAGAAATGCAATTAAAAATAATCTTTAACGCCATCTTCGTCCCGAACCGTCGGCAAAACTACCAAAAACATTTTTATTAACGCATACAAAAATCGTAATTTTTAGAAAGCGAAAGCGCTATGAGCTTCCAAAATGGTGAGCCATAAAAGCTATAAGAACAAAAATAAAGTAGCAAAAGCATAAAACTTTATAACAAATAGATACAAAAGGACTCTCACTTTCACATTTCTACAGAAAAAGGTCCCCGCTCTATTTTTTTTTGTAATGATGCAACAATAGCTCCCTTTGAAATTAAAAGTTATTGTTTTGTCGCTAGCCTTTGCTACCTTTTTGTTAACTATCACAAGAATTATGAGAAATAAAGGCTGCCTCTAATGACTGTAATCACCATCAATTTAACTTGGATCAAGTATTTTATTGTGCCTACAAAGTACAGATCGCGCGAATGAAAAATTTGAACGTGATATACGTTCTAATTTTTGGGAATCTGTTTGGCGTTTTCAGGGTTATCCTATGTGACTCTTTTTTCTTGAGTTTTAATGTGAATTACATTAAGGATTGTGGTATATAGTTCATTTATTAATATTTCTTTCAAAAAGTTGGTAATAGGAGAGGTACATGATAATAATAATTTCAAGTTATTGTAATGAGCCAAAACGAAAGGTTAATTTGTGGTTATTGCAAAGCTAATGCAAACTCACATGAAGGCCTTTATTATTAATCAAAATTCTATTTGTTATTTATTCGAATCCTCTGCATCACCGATTGATTTATTAATGACAACATGGAGACACACACGTATTTGGTATTACAAGATTTCACCGATGCTGAATGTAAAATATTGTTATAGGTATTATGAAAGTTACTTATACCAAAGAAAGACAAGTGATAGCAAACCATTAAGTAATATCAAATACGTTGTGAAAGAGAACGTTGAAATTTACATGACGTCACAACGCAAAAACTGAGTATAAAAACGTGTAACACTACCGGTAAGGCATAAAAAAATCTCAAATGTATGAAATAACTTCAACGAAATACATTGTTTATGCAACTCTTTTAATCATCTTCACTAAACTGAAATTGAAAGTGAGTTTCGTTACGTCACAGGCGCAATACAGTTTTCGTTCCGGACCCCCTCGGCACCCGTCAAAGGTCCCTGCAACACACACAATACAAACAACCAATTGTTCAAACATTACGACATAATTCCACCATTGTCGTCGACTTTCGAAAAAAATTGGATCATGCGACAAAAAGTGGGACAAACGAACGTTTACGATTTTATTAGTGCAAAAACAATTCTGGGTAGTTTCACTGTTTATGATCTGTTTTTGCCTTTTTCGACGAAAGTCGAGACAGATACCGGCAAAGTCAAAGCCGTCACTATGCCTTTTCGTATGCAAATAAGTTGCAATGAACTCATGTCCGAAAAGACCGTGAAACGCGCGTGTTCAATGTCAACGCGAAATTTTGCCTCGGTTTTGTTAGAATTTCGGATCGCACGCTTTTTTTCGACAAACAAATAAGTGATTATATACGAGTGTTTTCAAACAATGGAGTTTCTTTAGTTGACACATAAGGGATCATCAAATTGTGGGCAAATATTTTGGTCCTTTTTTCCCAATTCTGCGAACCTTGACTGATTCTTTGGACAGCATTTTACTGTCGATTTCGTTTTGTTTCTGGGTCAGTCTTTTTTCTTGCGCCCATTATGTTGGATTTTTTTATAAACACCATCGTAGGCTGTGACTAAATGTAACTGGAATAGTTATGTTAATGATATCTTACGGAAATCTCTTAAATTTTTGTAGTCCTAAGTTGGTGTTGTAATAAATAATTAACATGCCATGGTATGTATTAGACATGTTTATTCCAAGGCTATAGTGGACGTAATAGCAATAGTCTAACAAGTTTTTCTTTAGCTATAAAACTGTCGAAAGTATTGTATTGGTAGATAAATAAGATACTGATTGGTTTGATCGACAGGTGTCAATAAGAGACTGATATGAACGGTATGTTCGATGCGTTTACCATTCCAGATATCGATAATGCACTTAATTGTAGAAACTATGAGTTATGACATAAATTATAGGCAGGACACGACAGATCAAGTAACTAAATCATTTCCTGTGTTACGATTTTTATTAACAGTCTTCTTGGCAAGTTCCCGAATGATAGCGATGAGGAGGAGTATTTTGAGTGTCCTATTGTTTTCGCTGTATATAATAATATGTTATACTTCATTTTTTTATTTTTTGAGTTCTATTTTTAGTCCATGCATAATGAACATAATAACCTTTTAGATAATAAAGGTTAATTTTGTGATTTATTAACTGTAAAGATCTTTACCAAAATCGTAATAACAAATCGGCCTTTCTAAACCCACTTGCACACCAAATTTTCGACTCCAAGGACCAAAATCCAAAATTTGATGGCGGAACTAATTCTCATCAAGCAACTCACGACCTTTATGTACGTGAAAAAGATAATTGAACAATGGGATCTATACTCATTTGTGTTCCGTTCACTTTTGCATCGCTTTTTTCGTATATACAGACGTCCTCGATCGCATCCGCCTTGCTTCTATTACTAGTTGTGTTATGTTCATAGCTAGTAACTATACTATGTATATAAGCTATGTACCTACCTGCAGCTAATTTTGTTGATTTAAATATCTGAGATAACTTTTAGGAGAGAAAAGTTAGCTAACGTAAGATTATTAAAATAGTATGAAGTGTTTAAATTTTAAGGTCATCATCATCATCATCATTTCAGCCAAAAGACGTCCACTGCTGGACATAGGCCTCCCCCAGGCGTCGCCACATTGACCGGTCCCGTGCGTCTCTCATCCAGCGGGTTCCTGCAACCTTGACCAGGTCATCGGTCCACCTAGTGGGAGGCCTTCCAACGCAACGTCTTCCGGTTCGCGGTCGCCATTCCAGAACTTTTCGGCCCCATCGGCCATCCGTTCTGCGAGCAATGTGCCCTGCCCATTGCCACTTAAGTCTGGCGATTCTTCGGGCTACGTCGGTAACCTAATTAATTAATAATAATTACTAGGTAATTCTACTTAATTAATAGGTAATTTTAAGGTAATGACTATTTATTCATAATCTTTTTGATTTGAGGGACACACTAGACAGGTTGTGGAAATCGATTTATGTATTATGGTCAAGTATATAGCATAACCATACACACTTAGGGTACTAACGAGTCATGCTTTTGTGAGACAAACCTCCTCCCTGTGTAAGGGAAATAAAACCATAAACCACCACGTGGGCCCATAGTGGGTTGATGCATGTTAGGTACTTCCCTTTTGAATTATCAGTTTATGAATGTGCCAGTTTCCTTACATCTGTTTCTTTTCATCAATCAGCTACCACTACCATGAGAAAATTGTCATGAGGTAGAATAGACCAGTTGTGATTAAGATGACTGTGGTTGGTTACGAGGATAAGAGAAAGACCAAAGAAACGAAAGATAACGTAGAAAGGGGATGACCACATCGACGGCTAATAGATATGAACGAAAAAGACATGCAACGCCAACTTGAAAGGCAGGAGGACGATGATCTTTCCAAAACATTTTTACAAACAAATATAACATCTTGCATACAGGTACAGTACGAGCAATAATATGTTTACACTTGGTAAAATTAAAAATGCGAATGTTTCGTAAAATAACGATTGCAACTTTGAGATATGACTATCATAACGATAATATGGGTTCAAAAATATTAGTTTCATTACGTAAAATGAAAACGCAATCAATACAGTAGACGGAAATTGCTTCTAAACGTTATTAAATGCATACATATTGGTGCTGTTGACTGTACACAAACGTGTCTGCATTTGACCATACATAGTACTACAGGTAAGGCTAATGCAAAAAATGACAGTCAATAGTGTTTGTATTCAAATGCACAGAAATAGTTCGTCTTTGTGAGACAGTGACAACGACCGCTGGTAATTGTTCAACTTAACTCCGTGATGGATTTTGTCCATTGTTTATTTTAAAGTCTGGCTATTTGCTTTAGGTTTCATTTTGAATTATAGATTGTTTACAGGTTTTTTCAGGAGAAACTCCAACTTAGACGAACGGAGCTGTGTCACAAACTATGTTCCACCTTCTATCGCGCTCTTTAAGCCCCAAAACATGCAGCGAATAAGACCTCTGCTTTAGTCTACGCTGCCGTTGGAAGAGTCGAAGTTTTGGATCAGCTAAGTTTTTTTCTTCAGTATCATCATCTCGATCGGTTCCAGGCGATTATTTCTTCGGATACAATAACAATTTACCTATCCTCTTTTTAAACTAAGCAAATCAGCCTGTCCATATAGTTAGAGGTAGTAAAGAAAATTCGGTAATGTATTTTCTACTGCATCTTTTCAACGTTTAGTTGATGGGTCACGCATGACACTTCAAAGACAATATAATCGGATGCTAGGGAAAGTATCCGGTGTGTTTGGTTTTGATCATCAATTGATTCAACTTCCTTTACGATTAGGGTTAAATAAACAAACATAATGATGAATGTTTTTGAAGTTAAGAGTTTCTGTGAATTTGGCAGAGATTCTTTTAAAAATGTAGACAACGAAAGGCAAACGGTTACGAAATTTTTGAGCTTTTATGAAAAAACAAGTGTTAGTTCTACTCTCCTCTTCACAAGTGTAAATCTTTCCACTTTCGGAGGTTTCGTGTCTTGGCTATCCAGTTTCTTCCGGCCTTTAAAAGATTTGGTTAGTAACATTTTAATCATCTGTGATAAATCATGTCGTATAGGTTAAGTCTCTTAATACCGTTGTAATTGCTACTATATTGCAATTTGACGCAACATAAAATGAAGGCTTTGACGTTTGAAGCGCGTTTAGATACTTAATACTAACATTAGGCATAATAAACCTATAAAGCGTCCTAAATACACCACAAAATTCAAGACTAGTTGAGCCAGAGCCCAAGAAACAAGTTAATATAAACAGTAGCTTACAGCTCCCCAGGCAAGCCGTGATGGAAAAGGCCGCTACAATCCATAAATATTTATTAACAACCAAAACTAATTATTTGTCATAGCTCCGAGGAACAATAACAATATATTTAATCTTTAATCAGTTCACCACCCACACTTTATTCGCATTAATCTTAATCACATACTTTCTGGTCCTCAAGACCACAATGCCCTGCGGTACGCTCTGATTTCTATGTCACTTGGAATTTGCTAAAGCTTTTGATACAGTAAAGCTTCATTGAAAATTAAACTTTGTTTTATAATTCTTAGGGTTTAGATTAGAAATATTGTACGCACCGTAATAAAAAATCAAGAGTAGATTATGGTTAAAACTACGTGACATTCTCGGTTACACGTACAGCGGCGTAACACTTCAATACTATCATTATTCCTTTGTGTAATTTACTAAAAGTGAAACGTGTTACTTATGTAAACGGAACCATTTCATTATCAACCTTTAGTTCTTTAAAATACGTCTTATATTCGCAAGAACTATGCGTAAAGCTTTAGACTTTTAGCACGCCTATGCAAATGTGTGCACTGCCGCGCGGTAGGACCTTGGCAGGGACGTGGTTTAGTATCATCAGTGTTCGATTGCCACAGGATTTTGGACCTTATAATGATGTTCTACATAGGGTTAGTATTGTTTGGCTAGAATTGGATTCTTATGTCCTTTTTCCGATGGGTTTTGTTGTCGAAGTTAGAGCCTTGACTGAAATGAGACGTCACTGTTACCACATAGGGCTAAGTGCAGAAAGGTGTGGTGTCGTAATAATAAGTTAAAACAACTGTTGCTAGGCAACCATTGTTTAAAACAAATGTTTGAAGAATGCTGTAGACCTTGGAAAGAACGAAATAGTTTGGGCCTACTTAGTTTCTCTATGGAACGGTTGGTATTTTAGGATTAGAGTTTTGATTTAAAATAGTCGATTTGGTGCTGCAGGTTTTGTTAGCGGCAGTTTTCAATTATTGTTTCCTAAAGTTTAACTATGTTTTTAACAATCATGAGGTTACTATTTCATCAATAGTGACTCTATCTTATTTTTACAGCTAGCAGTTAATAAAGAGGATATGTGCAATGTTATAAAATTTATTTAAAAGATTTTTAACTTTATCGCTAGAGTATTAGGTTCAAGCTTGATTGGAATCATTTTACAGTTTCGGGTAACTTGATGTGTGGGCGCCTGTACTTACACTCAAGTTTTTATCGTTACCGTAGTCGTTAGTAAATTATTGAAAACAAACTATAGGTAAACGTAATTAAATGATTATAAAGTTTATTTTTCCTTGAAATTGAAAAATTTACGGCATCGTAAACACAACCACATGAGCAATTAAAATTATACTTAGCACACATCAAACGGTAATTAAAATATTATAGGTAACATTTATTCATAGAGTTAAGTACGCGTTTACATAAATCGTAAACGTTTTTTTTATTACTGTTTCTCGGTTTTTTGGTTCGTTTTGGTCCACATCACGTAAAACCCCCTCATTGTATCCATAATCTAAATTATGAAAGATAAGAGTATTGTTGTGAGTATCATTTAGCGTTTGTTTCATCAAAATCGACCCACAGACGCAATAAATATTAATTTTTAAAACTCAGTTAGTAATAGTAATAGTTAAATCAAAATAAATGTTTTTGATTGGTAAGAGCTTCACGAGATTTTTAACAGCTGGACTAATTTAGTTATTTTTAAATGTAAATCTATGAAAAAATCATTGGGAAAAAAGTTACCCGAAAAAAAAATTCAAGTAAATCTTTTAATGATTTTTTTTCCAAACTCATGTTTATTATAACTTAATTTGAAAGAACGAATATGCGAATTGTAAGTGACTCTTTATATTTATTAAGCTAGATCATTATGGTTCTAGAAAAGTTGAAATTTACAAAACGATCACTTGAAAACCTGGACAGAATAACGACTGTCAGGTAACATACTCGTAATTTAATAAAATTCATGTTCAGCACATGCTTATAACTGCCTGTAAACTAAAAGGTTATTCAAACTAACACAGCAATTAAACTGTAATTATAAACCTTCGATATATATTCCGAAAGACAGCTTAATTATTTTCTACGGTTGTAATTATAGGTAAAACAGTTTGTTAATATACGACAGCGATTTAGCTAAGCTTGTACTCTCATGTAGGGTTTGTATAACGTGTAATTACGGTTTTGAATGGCTAGGTTGCGAAACGTAGAGGTTTTGAGTAGGTATACCTTATAGGTGGGCGAAATATTTTACTAATAATTCAAAGTTTTTTTGGAACTTTGAGTTGGAGAGAGGAAAAAATGTCCCCAATTGGAGCATTCTTTTTTTCCATCAGGAATTTTCCCAATAGCAGGCACGAAGTTTCTACTCCCTTTATCGACTAGCGACTTAAAAATAACTATTGGTGTACCTTTAGGTATACCTCTGCGTAACCCTTTGGGAATAGCAAGCGTGATGTTGTGTTTATTCCTGGGTTTCCGATTGAATTTTGTATAAACTTTCAGACATCAAAACTTGGCGACTAGCCTGGCACTGCATGTGCATGCTACAGGCCAGGCATGACACGATAGCAGTGTCCCGTCATGGGGCAACACCACATTTACACTTCAGAGTAGAGTCATACTATACGAATCTTTGCTTCGGCCATTCGGGAAATCCGGGTATTTCGGGTATATCCGTAGTTCCGAAATGAAATTTAAAAAACCGGGAATGAACAACAAGATTGTTACAGCTCAATCATGACTCCTGTCTCAAAAATTCCACATAACGGAGCAACTATACTATTGCCGCCACGAACATCAAACAAATATTCATACTATATACGTTTTTAAACTGACATGGTCACTGACACTACTATTAATACTATGAACGGGATATTTACGACTGTATTTCGTTACTTCGAAGTTCGAAATACCGAAGTACGGTATACAGAAAGTTCGTGAGTCCGAATTACGTTAGTCAGAATGTACGCTATGACGAAGTACGGTATTCAGAATGTACACTATCGCGAAGTACGGTACACCGAAAGTTTGCTACTACGAAGTACTGTATTCAGAATGTACACTATCGCGAAGTACGGTACACCGAAAGTTTGCTACTACGAAGTACTGTATTCAGAATGTACACTATCGCGAAGTACGGAACACCGAAAGTTTGATATGACCAATTACTCAATAATTATGAGGAATATTCATCATTAGAGAGTATTTCGAATTAGTCAAGTATTATAAATGATGATAGTCTCGATCGAATCGAAGGCTTTCTCGTAGTCCACAAATGCTAAACAGAGAGGCAGGAGATACTCTTTAACCACCAATTACTCAATAATAAATGAGAATATTCCTCATCGAGATTCTGAGAGAGTATTTCGAAATGTACACGATGTGAGGATAAATGACCTAAACAGTGACTATAGCTACTGAAATAAAAAAATCGTAATTTAAATAAGTAAAAGCATTTTAATCTATTCAAAATAAACTTAAAACTTAGGGTAAAAAAAAACTAAATTAACTTTTCTTTACAGTCAAACATAATATAATTTAATTATTATAATATATAAAATTAAAAAAAAAAGTTTTAAAATAAATTATATAAGCCAGACCGCTTAAATACTCTTTTAAAGACATGGTGTCTTTTTTGACGATATGATCTTTAATCTTTTTAGTGAGCACTGAACTGTTTCTTTTGCGTTTCATTATATTTGCATTTATCCTTTCTATTTCTAAAATTGAATTTTTTTGTTCCTTTAGTAATTCTTGTAAAGTTTTGTATATATTCTTCTTTTTCCTATTAAACAGACTGTTCCAACGGTTGTGCCAATTTGCAATTGCATTCTGTGTTGTTGGTATATTCGCTATGACACAATCTAATACAGACCACATCCGGGGAGGGAATCTCGGAGGTGACTTCTTAAGCTTAAATTTATTACTTTGCACTCGTACATACGTCCCCCCAACGTAATATTAAAACCTATTTGCACAATAATCATCATTTATAATACTTGACTAATTCGAAATACTCTCTAATGATGAATATTCCTCATAATTATTGAGTAATTGGTCATATCAAACTTTCGGTGTTCCGTACTTCGCGATAGTGTACATTCTGAATACAGTACTTCGTAGTAGCAAACTTTCGGTGTACCGTACTTCGCGATAGTGTACATTCTGAATACAGTACTTCGTAGTAGCAAACTTTCGGTGTACCGTACTTCGCGATAGTGTACATTCTGAATACCGTACTTCGTCATAGCGTACATTCTGACTAACGTAATTCGGACTCACGAACTTTCTGTATACCGTACTTCGGTATTTCGAACTTCGAAGTAACGAAATACAGTCGATATTTACCATGTTTTCTTATTGTTTCGAGTTCCCGATATTTCGGCGCTGTTACAAGCGCCATGATCACGGATCAACTGACGTCATTGCGGGTGGATGTTTATGAGCAGACAAAACGGTCTATAGTGAACTCATCTAACTTCGTGTTAAAGGCATTTGTAGAAATATAAAAATAAAGTACTAACTAAGTATCAAATATCACCGAATTAGGCGAATCACAGAATAAGATGAGTTGACCCTACCCTTTCTCGTTCGTTTTTTGCGTTCGGCACCACTACCATTGTCACTCACTACACGTCTGTCACGTGTTGTCTGCTCATAAGCATCCACCCGCAATGACTTCAGTTTATCCGTGATCATGGTGCTTGTAACAGCGCCGAAATATCGGGAACTCGAAACAATAAGAAAACATGGTAAATATCCCGTTCATAGTATTAATAGTAATATTCATACTATAAGCCATAATATAATCCTACTCCCATGCACTAGCATTGTAACGACACTATGAGTTAGGTTCACGGGTGATCAGTTAATTGTGAACGTTGCTTGTACAGTCAGTGCCCAGCATTATATGACCTCTCTGATCACACTACTTGCCCTCTTTTTCTTTATATGAGGGGTCTGGTAAAGCTGGGTACAGACTGTACTAAGTCGAAGCCAGTAATTATTGTTTCTATAGGACGAACCACTGATTGGTTGCGATGTATTAAGTGGTGTGGATGTGATAAGATTGTGGGATTATTTTGTTGCGGGAGGTATGCAAGCTGTGGTGGATGTCAGATAGGCTATCGGTCTAAAAGTAAACTGGCAGAATGGCGTATTATTGGTTCCTCCTACACTGAGTGCGGCGCTCTGGATGAAAGAATGCCCTATCTGCTGGAGTGTCCCAAGTGTCTGTTTACCTGCTCTCTTGAGGACCTGAATAGCGCCTGGCAGAGGCGCTATTCTGCTGCAATAAACGTGGGCCTATGTAACATCGATAGGACAAGAAGAAGAAGTCGCTCCATATAGAACACTGGTATTACTGGTTTTGCATTTTGTAAGACTGGAAGCCAAGTTTGAAGTAGTTAAGAAAAATATAACATAATACTGATGTTTTTAGAATCACGTTTCTAGGATGAAACCGGACAGATGAGAAGGATAGTCACACAGTGGGTGCCTGAAGACGGCCCTCGTAACCGAGGCAGGCCCAAGAAACCCTGGCGTGACAATCTGGAATCATTCTCAACAGATTGGACGGAGCAGGCAATTAGTAAACAAAATTGGGAAGCCATGGAGGAGGCCTTTGCTCAGCAGTGGGACAGCGTAGGCTGACAATACAAATAAAATAAACTAGTGGGTGGTATCTCCAAGAAAACACCAGATATCTGGAACCTACCATTTATTAATACTTTTACATCGTCGGAGGAGCTCGTGGCTTAATAAGAACTGCCACTCATGTCGATCTTTAGGTAAAGCTGTGCTTGCCTAGGTCGGTCTGTGGATGGGTGACCGCCAGACATACCGAGTTTCCTCCGTGCCTCGGAAAGCACGTTAAGCTGTTGGTCCCGGCTGCCATATATATAGATCTTTGGCAGTCGTTACAGGTAGTCAGTGACCTGAAATTCTGACATCCAGTCTTACCAAAGGGTATTGTATTACCTAGTATTAACTGGGTTGTGGAGGTGAGATAGGCAGTCGCTCCATGTAAAATACTGGTATTCAGCTGCATCCGGTTAGACTGGAAGCCGACCCCAATATAGTTGGGAAAAGGCTAGGCAGATGTTTCGTGATGTTTTAATAGGTCGAGCACTTGTATCTGATTCTCCTGGTTTTTACGACCTAACGAATGTTGATACTTAGTAAAATATTAAAATTACTTAAAATATTATACAGCCTCGTTGGTGTAGTGGTCGCAAGCGCTGCTGCTGACCATGAGAACCTGATTTCGATTCCCGGGTCGGGCCAAGTGGTGTTGGGTTTTTCCATCAGAGATTTCTAAGTAGCAGCCATGGAGTCTGGATTTGCACCAGGTTGATGAGAATAGGCTCATCCCCTATTACAATGGGCGAAATGTCGGTGTACTATATTAGTTACACCTTTGCCTAACCCTTCGATGATTGCAGGCGGAATCTTATGTCATGATCGCGGAAATTGCATACCTAATAATCCGTTTCGCTGTTTGGAAGAACTAATTCGTAGGACTGACAGACAAGCAAATTTAAATTCTAACATATAAAGATATTATACCAACCTATGGAGGAAATGGCAAAAAATACAAAACACGAGGATTAATTTAGTAAAACAAACAAGTTATAATTTGTTGCCAAGTGAACCGCGTCAAAAACCACATGATAAGGCATTTCCTTTATTGATATTAACATATTATTTACTATTTTTAACACATTATAATTATTTGGTTGTACTTTCCTTCTGATTATAATGGAGGATGAAGGAAACATTGATTGGGTGACTGACTCTTAATATTTGCTTAATATTTATTAGTGCCTTTGTTTATTTAATTTTTTATTACAATGTGTGGATTTTATTTTGTAAATAATTGGATTTCATCCCATATACTTCACATAAAACTCAGTTGGCAGATTGACTAGCAAAAATAAATTATTTACTAATTTACCTAACATTTAATTTTTTTCAACTATTTACCAGTATTAATAAAGGGTTTTAGTTTTACCGTATACTAATAGATTGTGGAGGTCAAATGACCAGTCGTTCCATGTAAAAACTAATATTCAACTGCATCCGATTAGACTATAAGACGACCCCAACATAATTATTATGACATGACCTTAATAATAATAATAATATTCCACAACTATCACACAACGCCATCTAGTCCCAAGCTAAGCAGAGCTTGTGTTATGGGTACTAGACAACTGATAACCATACTTATATATTTCTAAATACATACATATTATAGATAAATTACACCCAGACACAGAACAAATGATCGTGCTCATCACACAAACATTTGTCCTGTTAATAAATTATTAACTGAGAATTAAATCGATAACTTTTGTTCTCATCTTCATTAAATAAGCCAAAACTCATCGACTGCTGGATGTAGCCCTTCCCCAAGCAGCGCAACTTCGACCTGTCCTGCGCTCGCTGCCTGGCTAATATCCGAAAGTGCTGGACCGATTTTGACGGAAGTTTTATTGAAAGACAGTTAATGTTCTAGGGAGTTACCTAAGCTATATTTATATATTAGAAAAAAAAATTAATCCTTGTTTTTACAAAATCCGATTCCAATAGGGAATTCATATTTTAAAATAATAGTTCTACGCAGACGAAGGTCACCCACAACAGCTAATAGAAAATATAATTTCCAACATCCTTCAAAGCCTATATTGCTAGAAACCATTAAAAACAAGGTCTATATCTTCCAAAACGTGTCTTATCACCATATTCCTACCTCGTTGTAGCGTATTATATCAGTGACTGCCTCCACCTGCAACCTTACTCGGCCGATCGTATAACTGTGCACGATTACCCGCACATTTCTACCTACTGCACTTTACTCTGTTTCTCACATAGCATTAACCTACTGCTGTGTGATTAGAATTAGGTTGATCTCATTAACAAGTAACGGCCTGCAAGGAATGCTGGTCTAAAAATAAATGGAATGTGCCTGCTAATAGAATGATTCAACGGACTTTGCTCTGTAACGGGCTTTGGGAAACACTTGGCTTTTCGGTCGCCATGGTGATCCATGCAAATTAATTGGGACTTATTTGCTTCGTAGATAATGCTAGCATAAAGAAGTAGCGGTACTTGACATTTTTGTGGGCCTCTAAAACTTGACCACTTCCACAGCGTCACCAAGCCAAGGTCAAGGACTACAGCTATAGGAAGAATTGCGTACTCAGGTTCTTAAGGTGATGACGATCTGTACAATTGTAACTATAATCAAGTCATTGGTATGTCATGATTGCGTATTATTCTTCTTCTTCTTCTTCTTAGCGTGTCGATGACAATTTAAATTTATTAGCAGTAACTGTAATAAAATTAATCAAAGCTCATTGTTCAATAGTGTCTATAAGCCACTTATTCAACTGAATAGCCACCGAAGTACAAAAGAAGAACTAATGCTCCACTAACTATCAATAGGGATAGAATTTATAGTACCAAACCCCTCTTTACGATGAAAATATTGGTCTTACGAAGTACCCAGACTGGTTTTTGAATGCCGTCTTTTGTGGTACAAAGAGGGGGTGTCTTTGGGGCTGGTTTAAGGTAAAGGCGGTGCAGCAATTTGTGCATAATAGGTAGGCAGTTAAATGTGGTCCTCTGGTCCATCTGTGATGAAGATCTACACTAACAATAATTTATTTTTAAGTTGCAAGTCAATGGTTTGTCGTGAACGGCTTTTATTTACCGTAGCTGTCCTTGGAGGTCTTCCGTTGACGCGACTGCGGTGATAATGAGCCACATCATTTTATAATGTAGCAGTTGGAATGCAGGAAACTGCTCTGAGATCGATTGACGTCCTGTCTTGTGATACTGAGATATTTTTCGTTGCCTACCGTTAAGGCTTACATTTAGCGTTCTGTAGTTTCTTCCTTCCTCTATGGGAAAAAGGCGTGAGGAGTCCAGAGTAGTCCCTAGTCGGCAAATGTATTGTGGAGCTTCCCTCGGCTAGATGGACCATCGTTCTCAAAAATGTGGCTGGTTTAGAAGGGGGGAAAGGGTGTTGTGAAACAGGTCGGAAGAGCCATATGCCCAACATTGAATCAAGATAGGCACCTACCTATACGAAAAGCTAGGCCCGTAAATTCGGAGGATCGTATCTTGCAGGATGTAGCGGAGCGTTTAATAGAACTGCTTCTGTAACACGCTACAAGCAACACTCCTTTGAATTTGCGGCATTAGTATACCCTTATCAAAACTCTGTAACAAATAAGTAAGTTTTCGTAGGAAAGAACCACTTCAAAGTTGACCACAATCCATCACTAGAAAACCTCGCACAATCCGTTACAGACTGCATGGAATGTTATGTTAATTTCTGAATAAGTATCTTTGGGTGAATCAGCTGCTTATCATTCTAGGCTGCCTCTAACTGTTCAGCGAAATGGGTTACAACTATGTAAGTAGCCTACTGAGGTTTTATACCGACTTCTTACTTTGTTCGGCTGTGATAGTACTAAGTTTTATTTTATCATAATATAACATCACACATGTAACCCCCGAAAGGTTAATCAGAGGTAGGTGGTAGGGGCATCCACATTTCGCCAGTGCGAGCCACAACTGCAGACTCCGTGGTTACAAGTACAACTGAGACATTCCTAATGGAAAAATCCAAAAACACATTGCTCGACCTGAAAATCGAAGCCAGAATATCTCTATGATATCAATTTCTGTAATCATTAATATTCGTTAATGGAAACTATAATTTACATCTAATGGCACAAAGATAAAAAATCATACTAAAGATATGAAAATATAAACTATACCTATGAGAAAATTCGCGGCCACTGACAAAGCAACATTGTTCTGTATCCATTAGGTAATTATCTACATAAAGGTAGGTATATAAGGATTAAGATCACGCTCGGTATATCGTACGACCTTAGTTATAACGACCGTCACGCCTCCGCCTCGGATCCTCGAGGCAGAGGTGTAGTGACTTACACCCACATTCTAAGCCTTAAGTCTGCGATGACGGTTAGATGCTGATTGATATAAGCTTATCAGGCGTATAATTATGGACCTATTTTAGATGTTGTGGTAGATACTGAGTACGTTTGGTGTCAACTAAAAAAAAATAGTACGGTACAGTAACGAACAGAAATATGTTAGCAACATAACAACAACAATATGTTGTAACTTCAAAAGCGAAATAACAGTTTGTATTTTTAGATTAGACCTATTTTATTTTATTATAACATGGCTTCCAAAATGCTATGTTCGTGAATACGTAAAACGTTAATAAACACATTATGAGAAACCACTTTTAAAAATTGTTTTGTGTAGGTATATTATTTAATGGTGCTCGTGATTATTGATTCAAATAATCATTTATTGTATTGAACTCCAACATTGAAAAATTAGATATTTGTATGAAATCGTGGAGTTTTGGAAACATTTAAACCTCAATCTCGGTTAATTCTGTGACGGAAAAGTAGGTAATTCGTTTAGAAGTCATAATAGGGTATTTCACCAAAAAAATCTAATTAGTCCGTCTGTTAGATTATCGAAAAATATTGGATACGTGTTTTTTGTTTTATCAATATAATAAAAATTGACGAAAATAAAATGTGTCAAAGATCAAGAGTGGGGGTTTTTGGCGTCACTTAGTGGGTAAAAAAGTACTATCCTTATGACGTCACACGACTTGACACGACTTTTCGAAGCACTGTATCGTCTTCATATTTTGTTTACGTGAAAAAAGAAAAAATACGTGTCCATTATTTATTGAAAATCTATCTGACGGACTAATTAGATTTTTTTGGTGAAATACCCTATTATATCACTTCCTCTTTATGTACTATTTTGTAAAAATCACTAATAATGAAGTACACGGAATTCAAAGACTGGCCATAGAGTGCCACATTTAATAAATTTAAAAAAAAAACAAGTTAGTTTAAACATTCGAGCAGTGGACAGCTGGCTACATTTCAGATACAAATAAAGATAATTATTATAAACGTAATTGCATACAAAAGAAACTGCATTAAACTAATTGAATACAACTGCAACTAACGATCTAAGCACGATTACTATGCACTCAAAAATTCCCTTTGTAATCAAATTAGATAATGCCAACAAAAAACCTGAATCACTTGTCATACTGACCGAACAACATACATAGTGATTAGAACAAATATAATAAAGGTCAGGGCACACAGAGACGTAACTCGAACTAAATCTGCTGCGTAGTATCGAACTCCGTATTTTCTTTTACGATCATTTCGTCGATCATGTTCCTTGTTTGTTCGCCGAATCGTCAGAGCCAATGTTCAGTAGTAATTAACCATGGGTTCTACCATGTTCTACATACCCGACATGCACGCGGGTCGAAATGACCAATGCGAGTTTGAACATAATATTTTTTTGTTTTCATAAAATCAAGGTGTACTTCCAAAAATTACAAAAACATCCCCATTTTGACTTACTTTTGTAAAAACATTAATGTCAAAAATTTATTGAATTGGTTTAGCTTTCGAGGAGAAAAAAGAGGAACACGAAGCCTTGATTTCGTCAAATTATTGTGTTATAATTGGCCTGTGCAGTAGCTGTCCTTAGTTGTTCCAATCCCTAGTGGTTAGTTAGGCTTACTTGGATTTTCTTATCAAATTTTCATAATCAACTAAATAATAAAATCTGACTTAAGAATAGTGCAGCTCTGTAGCCGCTGGCCCTTAAAAGAACAAAACAATTGAGATCAAGACATGAATGATTCATCTAATACCACGCCAGACTAAAGAGTGTTTGATTCACACAAAGAACTGCACGTAACATAAACAAAAAACCAGACAACACCTTCAGAGGCCCGAAAATACTTTCCGAGTATTATACTGGCGAATGGAAAAGTTTATATTGTATAGGTAGGTACACACGGCTACACATCAAGCTATACAAAACCAGTATAATCTGATCGTTCATTGTGCGAAAAGATCTAGTAAAGTGAGGCCAAGATTAACTGGTTTTGTATAGCTTGATGTGTAGCCGTGTGTACTACGGTAGTGTATCATTGGGGAAAAGATCCAAGATTGATTTGATTGTTTTTTTTTTTTGATTTGACGTAATAGTATATTTCTTTCATAATTATTTTGACTTTGGATTATATTTTGTTTTGTTTTGATTTGACATATTAGTATATTTCTTTCATATTTATAATAAAAATAATTTTGTAAAATGTGACATGCGGTTAATTTTATTATGATAAGAAATGTTATTAATTTGATTTGATTTGTATTTGTTTTGCAGTGCCCTTACAGGGTGCATGTTTGGTACCTCTTAAATTATTCCAACTCATGTACAACATGTATGCAATAAACTGATTTGATTTGTTTTTTTTTATTTGATTCCCATCGTTAAAAGGAAAAAAGAAGTGGTCACACGACTGCTGTGCATTCATGGATGTGTGCATGGTCCTGGGCTCGATTCCCGAGAAAAGTTTGATTTAAATTTTCCATCAGAAGGAATCTTCTTTGTACTGAAGCAACCGTGGAATTTGAATTCGTGCCTGGTAGATGGCAAAAAGCTCGTCTCACCATGAACCATATTAAATGTGGAACTATGTAGGTACTTATTTTAACAAAAAAAAAAAATCAAACAAATATAAAACAATTAGATTGATTTGTTATTGTTAGTTACAAATATGCCAGTAAATTCTAAGAACATCAGTAGATATAGTGAGAATTTCGTCGGTTGTACTACGTCGTATCATGACTAATAATTCCTTGATGAGTTTAATTGGCTGAAGCCCTCTTCTTCAATGAATGAGCATATTATATACTGCCGACGTATTTACCAACTGTATTTATTCATGTTTTCATAAGTAAAATAAATAATCTAAAATAACACACAGCGATACATCAAGCTATATATTTTGAATACAATATTTCTACTACTTACAATGATACAGTTTAAAAAAAAAATATTGGTCGCCATGCGTACTACAACAATATTAATTGTAGCACTAATTAGAAACAATTGAAACAGACTGGCTTTAAAAACATGGTTAAATTTTTCGCCCTCATCATATAAAATGAAAATAAACAATTTCTACCATGGGTCTCTCTCACCACTTCTCTTAAAAATCTATTTTTACTTATTTAAAATTGATATTCAGCTAATATAAACATATGCCCTAATTTAAAGATGACATTCTAGATCTTTCATTCAGAGACGCCCACAAGAACACACACAGTAGCATACCTAGTTGACTGAACCAGTAAATCCCTATCAAAACAGACGCCAGTAGCGATAAAATCTCAATTGAAAACTCCCATTGTATTCACATTATACCTAGACACGAGAAAAGAACAGGTAATTTTCATGATACATCTATTTAAAGCTTGACCTCGTAGCGAGGAAATGAAAATTCACAAATTACACAACATGAGTTGTCAATTTGACAAGGTCTTCTTTTGTTCTGTAGAAACCTCATCAAACAGTATACAGTATGTATAGGAATGATGTGCATATAATGTTGAAGTTGTGTAAAGACACGTGATATAGCCGTGACAAACTTTCTTCATGAGGTGTTCCCATCAGCAATCGCAAACATTTCGGTTGAAATTTTGAATGGGACAGCTGAATACTTTTTCGCATTTTCTGTGATGGTCTCACTGAGAAACTTATTCAGGTTAATCGTCTGTACCTACCACATCTTTTATTATGACCAAATCTTTTTGATACACATGCTGTATATGTAAAGACAATTTTCGCATTGATAGAATTCAGAAAATGTATCAAAAAAATACACAGAATAGAACACAAAAGATTTTCTCAGCACATTCATGCCTGCATTAGCTGACGTAGCAAAAAATAACCTTACATTATGTAAAAAATACTTCCACAGTTATTATCCGAGCATTAGTAGCACGAATATTATGTTCTATTTGGCATACGAAACGAAAATACAAAGATTTTAGACACGTAGAGAATATAAAAGAAACATCTTACAAGATTTTTATGATTCAGCTAATTAGAGAAATGAATTGTTTTAACCTATAAGGGTATATTTATTAATTGATTCTTATAAGAGAAAACATGATCATAACGAACACGTGCAATAGGTTTTTTGTTCGTTTGATTCTAACGTTTTTATGAACGAAGTAAAGGAAATGACTCTGCTTGAGATAGCTTCGCAAGATAAACTAGTATTAAATAGCAAAACAAAGAAATTAAAATTACTTTGTAGATCGTTCGAATAGATATGAGAAAAATTATACACTCGTCTAAAAAATCCTTACAACACAAGCAAAAACTCTGAGAAAAATTGGAAAACGCAAGACAAAGAAAATTGCTGTTTGTTCCAAACAAAATTTACATTAAATTGTTACCGACGGACGGTTATAAGCAGAAATTGTAAGATGTTGAAACAAAACTACCAAGCGTAAAATTACACACGAATGGGAAAACACACAAAACACTCCCAGAGAGTGCATAAACCTTTTTCATTTTAAGATACAATTACAAAAGAACCGAAAAATGTAACTGATTAAATATACAATGTGAAATAACCAGAGTTAGGTATGAATGCACTTAAGACCGTGAATGCAACGGAGCTCAACAAGATGGTATCATCAAAAGATCCTGCATGCTAAATTGTTATGAGGATACCTACCTGCCGAAATTTCCTCGCCTACGCTTTAAGATTTTAGGCAGACGCTACTATGCAAGCGATGATCGAGCGAAGAGACCTTGGGATGTTAATTGGCTTGTTGCTATATCTAAAGTTAGTGTTACTTTATGATGATTATGTAGATAGAATGAAATTGTTACTCTGCTCTTTTGCACTACCTAATTTTGTGAATACAATGGCGGAATTATCGCTTGTATACCGATAAAGTGATCTTCCGAACAACCTAACAATAGGCAAAGATTATAAGAGCGAACAATCATCGTAGGAGAGTGGAAAAGAGAAATTATGGTGAATACATTTCTGGAAGTTGTTGATTACTTTATTTTACTCGGTGACCTTGTCATATTATTTCTAATAAATGCAGTATTTGGAATTTGTGCATATTGAGGTGAAAAGGAAACCACATATTAAGGTCCTGATGAGGAAAATAAGGGTACCTAACACGGACAAGTTAAAACAAAAACACATTTTTGTAGCTTTAAATTCTTCAAGATTTTTTTCTAGTTTCTTGGACTTTGACTTTGCGTTATAAATCAATTACACTTGACCACATTTGTTACTAAGAATAATATTATCTATAAATAATGTATTTGAATAAAATTGTTGCACAATTGTATTTGTATCTGATTATGCAGCCACGCGTAACGACGACTTTGAAGATAATGTATTTTCCGGAGAGAAAAACGTTTTAAGTGGTTCAAGTCGTGTAAGAGTAGTTACTGTAAATCAAAATGATACAAGACATAAAAATATAATATTGATTACAACAATTTTAACACTACTACTAGTAACTATAAAGGTAAACTTGACGATACAACCGTACTCATAAACACAACTAAGCAATATACTTTTATTTCCCTGACCATGAGATATCTAAGTAAACTTGACGCCCATTTCAATAAAACTATAATTATAAAGTCACATGTTAGAACCGTGAGACAATTTATTTTATAGTTACATCATCGCTTGTACTATACCCCACAACAATACCAAGAGGTGTGGGTAGAAGCAATTGTCCAGCCAACATTCAAGCTGGTTCTTAATCAAACAAGGTTCCAACTAGTTCACAAACGTATAAGACTTGGGACTGTGTGGTAACAAGGTGCGGCAATGTCATAGGATAGTTTTTGCGGTCGCCTACACACTGGCCCATCAGAAGAATTTGACTTAGCTGCCAAGGTCGCATGCATTGTCTTTTTTTGCTCGAACGAGATGTATTTTACCTATCCTATTGACCCTGAGTTGCGTAGGAAGATTATAACTAGAATTATGTTAAGTGGCTTGCGGTGACAGTCTGGTGGTTAGATGTGGCAGAAAAACTAGATTGAATACCAGATGGTGTCGATATCATGATTATGTTTTCCGAGTGATGATAGTTTTTTATAGTTTTCTGTATTAGAATCTAATGAAGAAGAGATCGTTTTGGTATCTTAATGTTGTACCAGGAGTTACTGCCATTTATTTTAAGACTGCCTCGTGGTATAATGGTCGCAAGCGCGATTGTTGTTAGGTTCAGGGTTCGAATTTCTCAGTAACAGCCATGGAGCCTGGATTAGAGCCTGGATTAGTGCCCAGTTGATGGCAAATGGCTCTCCCCTATTACATGGGCCTTAGACAAAACACTTTAGAAACTGGTAATTTGAAAAGAACCGAACGAGAGGTATGGAAGACAGGCGAGGCCAGGCGGGGGGGGGGGGGGGGGGGGGCAGGTAAGGTTTGATTAACCGAATTCTTTGCCATTTTTATATGATCACGGATTCACAGGAGACTTTTTACTATCCATTTCTGCCAGTTCCAGTAACCTTTAACATAGCAAATAGTTCAACTTGTTGTATGATATCTGGCGTTAATAATTTTTTACCTGGTCTACATACCTCGACCTGTAGTGGTCTTAATAAAACGAAGTTCGTGATGGGAATGCCTGCAAGTGGCGCCGGCTGTCACATTATAATAATCTACTGGTGCTGTATGGAAAATGTTGTAGTCATATGTGATACTAGAGGTAAGTGCTACATCGACAACTGCTGGTAAAAAGTTTCTGTGTGGTTTGTTGAATAAGTTGTTCTGATTAATTTCGTTGCGGGATCTAAGACTTTTAAATTGTTTCACTGGGACTTCATCGAGCTTCATTGTCTCGGTGCTTTTCTGGTGGGCGCCAATTTTGGAAATAGTGTGCCAGGCTTGCAAAAAAAAAATGTCTAGATTAATAGTTATATTAACTTAGCTTGCATGCTGATGACTGTAGGATTAAAGTAAGTACCTACTACATCTGTTTGTTACAGGCTTTGTCTGGGGAAATACTTCCATTTCCTTTTGCAACAGAGTTGGCGAAGTATCAGCAAACTAACCATTTTCCAAAAGGCTTAAAACAACTTAAGCTCGGTAACACCTTTACTGACTTCGCGAAAATGAAGTGAAATTAGAGAAAGTACAAAGGGGTAATGATAATGACTGGATTCATTGTGATTAGTGCGGAACCCGTAATATATTTCATTGCGCAGACTATCGGCATGACTTAATTAGACTTCAATGAACGTGGTGGCTTAAGTGTGAATCTCTTTTAACCCCAAAAATATTGATTCAATTCTTATATCTGGCCTTCTTCGTTTTTTTTACTGCAAATGGGTCTGCTTTTGACCTCGATCACGCCTGATAGAAAGTGGTGGATAAGGTCTATGAGAGAATAAGCGTGCCCAAAAGATGCCTGATCACTCTTGCTTTGAAGGCATCAGGGTTCATGTGGAAGGGAACACAGATGATGATGTGGCAGAGACTTTTTCTATTAAAAACCTTTGGAAAATCATAAAAATCTCGCATTTTCCAATCTACCTGCGACACTCACATATCGCGGTAAGTAACCATATTGAACCAATAATCCATATAACACTTAATTTAATCAATTATCTCTGCCAACTGTATACCCGTTCGGTTAGTGGCTCTATTATCTCGTTACATATTTATTTTTATGTTCTATCGAGGAGTTAGGTTAATAAATATCGATTAATAATGACAGTTTACCAGCTTATTAGTCGACTGGTTTATCACTTAGGATATGATAGTTTATTTCTAATGGTAGCTTTTATTTATATCATGATAAGCTGCATTTTTCTGTGTGCCGGAAGGTCGAGTGATGTTTTTGTTGCTGAGGATTGGTTGCTGTAGAAACAAAGTGCGTCTAGAAAAACTCTTACGGTGGTTTGTAGTTCGGAAGTCCTATTTTACTATGGAGAATGGTGGAAAGAAACTACCAAATAAAACCCTACGCCGTGCCTTAGCTCTACGTCAGCTTGATGCAGATTATCTTAAAGTAGGTACCTACCTTCGTTTTAACCACTTCGCTCGCTCACTCGATTTTATGATCAGTTCTGATGATGACGATAAAGAAAGAGTGCTAAACCTAATAACAGAGTTTTTATGCCACCAATGGGCCTCTGATTTGACTTTACAAACCGTCATAAATATCTCATTCATTTACAGATACAAGAAAGTGACAATTATACAAGACGTATAATTATAAATCTGAAAAATGCGATGTGCTTGTCTTAAGTTGGAACTCGAAACCTATGACTTGCAGTCAAACGTTCACACCACTAAGCTCCGATGCGATCGCGTCGATGACAATGACACTGCAACCAGATTACAAAATTATTTGAGAAGTGACAAGGCTTAAATTAATAAAAAAAGGCTACCTCTGGTTACTATCTAAAGACTACAAAGTGATTACATAGGCTAAACCTGATGAGAGCTTTTGTTGTTCTTTGGCCAACCTTGAATCTTAATTACTCTATTATTATTTTCTCAGCCTTTACAGCGAAATATTTTCCATTAAGGTCACGACCCTCAAAAAAAAAATCATTTAAATCATTAATAAGAAACTATTCAACAAACTGTCAATCGTCTAACACATGACAACTAAGCAATCGCCATATTTCTATACATTTTCGTAGGTTTTCCTTGAAAAGTCGATAACTATTAATATTTACATGGTCTTAGTGTAAATGTCATTTAAGTTCAATGTCGGCGACAGTTTGTTTGGAAATTGACAAGTTTATTTATGTTATTTACACTTTTAGGTGTGTTGTACGCATAATCTTGAGAGTAGGTATAACAACTTTGTATAGGAATCTATGAGAATAGGAATCTATGATAATAAGGAAAATATCTAATATTTTTCTTCTTTTTAATAAGAAACGATCCTACCGTCTTTTGGCGTTTCATAGCTGCTCAAGTGAAATCATCATCTGCCTAGCCTTATTCCAACTATGTTGTGGTCAGTTTCCATACTATTTACTTAATCTACAAGAACCCCTCCGCTTCACCTCATCATCATCATCAGCCTATAATGTTCCCACTGCAGGGACTCAGGCCTCCTCTCTAGGAGAGGGATGGGCTGTAATAATCCACCACGCGGGCCCAGTGCGGGTTGATAGATGTCACAATTCTTCGATTTTTTTGGTTTTTTGGTTCGGTTTCCTCACGATGTTTTCCTTCACCGTTTTGAGCACTTTCACGTGCTCCATCTTGTTCGACTGGAAGTCGACCACTACATATAGTTTTCCCATTTTTTTTGGAGGGTTGGAAAACATCAAATGACTCCTCCGCTCTGGGCAGAGCGGTAGGGGGTGTCAGACTTCTACTGACTAAAAATCACCCATGTTCCTTCTTAGCTCTTTATGCCGAGGCCGCGGTATCTCTTTCAAACAAACCGCAGCATGTAGTGGGCCCTTCCACGATTTTTTTTTTTTAAACGTTGCCCCACACTAGGAATTTGTCCTGTATTGTAGGTGCGTTCACAAACATTTCAACTCACATACACAAATACCCAGACCCGGAACAACTATCTGTAGGTCTTACAAATATTTGTTCCGTGCGGGGATCGAACCCGCGACACGCAGCGCGGCAGTCCATTGCTTGAACCACTGCGCCAACCATGCCGTCATATTACTGATCTAGTCTATCTGCAATTTCCATTTAATACGATTAGTTTTCCATTACCAATCCTAAACGACGTAGGAAACATTGATTAATCAATAGTAAAATTAAATCTTCCACAATTACTGGCAAGTAGATAATTTACTTTGTTGCGGATTTTCTCATCCTGTATAATACATAGTAACAAACGGATGTCTGTGATAGATACGAAGGTAAGTACTAGTAAATAATAGGCTCTTACTAATTATATTAGGTACTTTTGGTGCCGGTAAGCACTTGAATAGAGTAACCGGTTGTGATATGGGAAACGTCATCATCTACCTAGCCGTTTTCTAATTATATTGGGATCGACTTCCAGTCAAACAAAATGCAGCTGAACTCCAGTATTTTACATGGAGCGAGAGCCTATCTGACTCCCACAACCCAATTAGTACCGAGTAGTACAACACCCCTAGATGTTAGACCTTTGGACCACTTCTTCTTCTGATAGTGTGGTCAGTAAGGTTAAGTACTTCACACACCCTAATGTAAGAGTTTCTAAACCGCCTCAAGGGCCTCTGACTACCCGTCGGGGCTGCGGATTACCGTAAGGCATAACGCGGCCTCGGCACAAGGGCGAAGAAGGAACATGGGTTTGGTTTTTAGTCAGTAGAAGTTTGACACCCCCCTTCGCTCTGCCCAAGAGCGGGGGGGGGATTCGATGATTTTCCACCCACCAAAAAAAAAAAAGGGCCTCTGACTACCTGTAACGACTGTCAATGACAACCGGGACCATCGGCTTAAATTGCTTTCCGAGGCATGAAGAAAACTGTGTATATAAAGAGGCGACACCCATCCACGTCCCAACCGAGACAGCCGTGGCTTAACCTGATGATCGAAGAGAGATTGAAGTTATTATTTAGTTATGAGCAAAGTAAAACCTAGTTTCTAAGCAAAAAGGCGCACCTACAACAAATAACTCCTAATCAGAAGTGGCACAAACACTAGAATATTAATAAACAATCTATTGTACGTTACCGCAAACTCCAGCGCATCTAGGAGCCACACAAAAGGCCGTAAATCTCTCGACCTTCCTCTCCATTCTGTGCGGACGCACTTGCGCCGATGCGTGTACAGTCGGACGGAATGTATCGATGTTAGATTCTTTATTTTTGTTAGTTTTATTTGTAGACACTGTTTGTGTTAGAGACTCGGAAATGGGACCACCATGATGTTGATGTTACCCAGTTACAAGGCTAGAGAGGTTCTTTGTTTGCTAATTGCTATGGAGAAGGAACTTTCCTTCTTTATAATCCGACTGCGACTTTATAATAACTTTCTTTCCGGGGTCAACCCCGGGAGTAATGTTATGTTTTTAGAGTTATCTGAAATCATCGTCTTCCTGTCCTTGTGGTTCATGATTTTTAACGTGTTGCGACCCTAAAAGAAAAGAAAGCAAGACGGTTGCGTCTTGCTATCTTTTACTCCTATTTCAAATGATTCCACACACAATCCATCCATAGTTTCTTTCGTCTTCTACTTCCTCTTTATCTACAGGTATGACATTTGCGTTTATATTTCCTTTTTCTATTTCTTTATCCGTTTATAACACCTTTATTATTATTTTGTTTACACAATAATTTTGAAGAGCTTTCACAGTGGAATCTTTCTGTCAGGCTGACCTTTTCACTAACTACCTCAGATCTCACTTCGTTATTCTTTGCATGACTATGTACATTCTTTACTGGCACATATCAGTTTCGTTATGCCACTATTAAGTAGTAAAATTGTGTATTATGAAAGTTGCAAACCTGTCATCTCATGATATTACATAGATAGCGAATTGTTGAATAGTAAGAACAGTATGCAGTTAAGTTTTAGGTACTGTGAAGGAGAAATCGTTTTTGAAAAGTAAATACATTAATTTGGCACATGGCACAAGTGCACACAACATAAAACAAAATAATATTATTAAAAAAATCTAAACAAAAAATGGCCGGCCGGCTGCACCAAATATGCCAAAGTTAAGCAAAATGCAATAAAAATGTTATAAAAATAGATTGTACTTAATTGTTTACCAAAATTTTTACACAGCTCTTATTAATAATAATATTAATATTGAATATATTAATAATTCTATAAATATTGAATTGCGTTAAAAAAAAAAAACTTTTCCGACCTTTGAGATAATTTAAAATCAATTTTTCGACACTTTTGGACCGATACGCAAAAGTCCTCCCATATTTCTAAAATCAGATTAGCTTTTGAGGCCAAACCTATGACTAATCTAGCAAATGCTATTTTAAAAACCAAAATCTTGTATTTCTGGTTTTAATTTCACACAAAAAAGATCATCAGAGGCGAATTAAAGCAGACTTTACGGAAGTGAGTCAATCATACAAAGAAATACATTTTTCAATGACCTTTCCGCCAAACAGCTATATTATTACCTTATAAAGTAATAGAGAAGTAATTTAGAGATGTTTTTTTTTAAGAATATTTTATTTTTGATTTGATTTATGTGAAATATTTTTTGTATATTTTTGCATGTTGTCTTGTATGAATGTTGGGCCCGTAAGTAATGAATGAGAGTCATGTGTATGTCGCTGAGATGAGAATGCTATGAGGGGTGTGGTGTGGTGTAAGGTGAATAAATAAAATAAGAAATGAGTACAGTAAGAGGAAGTCTGAACGAGCGCCGGTGGCTTTAAAACTGGTAATCAGTTGTGGTATCTCCATGTGATGCGGGAGAATAAAGAAAATGTCGCGAGGAAAGTGTTGAGTAATGCTTGGAGTGCAAATGTAATGCTGTTCTACAAACTATGAGAAATCTCATATTGAGTCCTGCTGGCCCTGATACTGAAATGCTACACTGCTACAGTAGGTATTCATGAAGCAATGATAGCGCCAAAGTTCTGGGCTTACTCAATATGAATTTCTATTGACACGCTAAGAACGGTGACTTTATATTGAGATTCGATTCGAAGCAACGTAACCCATAGAAGGTACGCACATTTTGGTATCTCATAAGCAGGAAAGGAGTAGAATGGATCTTAACAAAAATTCAAATTATTTTTTACATCGGGTAAAATTGATCGATGACTTAATACAAGACATGTATCATCAACTTATAATTCTGAATAGGTCGTCAGCCCGTAATTGTAACTCTACTTACCCTCTAAAGAATCATAAGTCCGATATTATGTAGGCATGTATGTAAATAAGATAGCTCACAAGCATGTATAAATAAGCAGACATACATAATATATACTGAAAGGATCAAAGGAATGGATTCTCATTAAAACTTCCATTTAAGAACGGAATACTAAATCAGCCAAATTATGAATTAGGTATGTGCCTAAATCTACATCTTTTGACTTTGACTTTTATGCCGGTCCATCTTTTCCAGCCTGATAGCCGTCATCATCTGTGTAGTCTTTCCTAATTACGTTAAGTCGACTTCCAGTCTTACCAGATGCAGCATAAAGAGTCCATTTTATACAGAGATACCGCCCAATCAACTACCGAACTCCATGGCGGGGTTACCCTACACCCTTTAGCTTTGATTATATCATCAGACTTTAGTGCTTCTGACCAACCGTAAAAAACGGTTAGAGATTTTCATCAGCTTCTAATCGCAGAAGCTACTGTCCTGACTGATAAAACGTGTGTCCTTCTTGCCCTGTTGCACTAATGGGCATACAACCTGTTGTTTGCACACAGTGCCAAAGGGGAAGACTCAAGTGTCTCAAAGTTTGAAGGCACAATCACATTTACACTCCAAGATAGAATCTATGAATCTCCACCAAAATAGAATGAACTGGAATCGGAGTGTGCTACTCCGATTACTTCTTCAAGACTTTTCTAGGTGCTGTCAGCTCTGCACTCACCCCACTCAGAAGAAGATGCAATAAAGAATTCTAGAAGATGGCTAGGAATATCCTAGTCATCTTTTTACAAACTAATATTGATTCAGAATACTAGCAAATACGTACATTTCGAAATTGTTACCGTCATTAGGGATCTATTGTGAGTCAATCCAGTGCTCCACATCTTTCATTAAATTATTTACTGTATTTCTAACGGCTAGCCTGTCCGTTGGTAAAACTTCATTTCAAATGAAATTGGTCATGTCCTTCTTAGTTTGTATTAGTTCTTATATTAGGTAAACTGTAACTATTTACTTAATCAGCTACTGGTTCCTTTAATTTAATTGCGGGCAAATTGCGACAGTCTGACAGGGGGGTTCATTCAAATTCTTGAAGTGGCTTATTGGAGGCGTGTTATAAATGTTATAATTGGCCCTTGTGTTGACGCATAGACTTGCGTTTTCATTTCCTAAATATTTCAAAAGATCTAACAACAAGCAGGTCTCGTTAAGACACTCTTTGATTTGAAGTAAGATGAGCTGAAGAAACGTTGGAAGGGAAAGCTAGTGGATCAATAATGACTTTCAATGTCGTAGACTCAAAATTCTCATCATTCTATTGCCCTTACTTCAAATCATTGTGGGGTCGACGCAGCAAATCTTCTTCTTCCATACCTCTTTTACTCGTCATCTCATGAGACAACTCCTTTCATGACATGTCTATTCATAGTTTCTTTCTACTCTTGTACCCCTCTACATTTATACAAAAAAACTTTTTAACAAAAAATAAAACCGACTTCAAAAAAAAAACACAAAAAAGTGAAAAATAAACTTTAGAAGAAAAATCAGTTTCTGAAGTCGGTGGCAAAAAAAAAATGAAATCAAACAAACAAAAGTCACCGACTTCAGAAACTGGTTTTTCTTCTAAAGTTTATTTTTTACTTTTTTGTGTTTTTTTTTGAAGTCGGTTTTATTTTTTGAGTTTTTATTTTTCACTTTTTAGTGGTTCACATGTTCATGGGTCAATGTGGACAATGTAGTTTTTTTAGTTTTGTTGATTGTCTAAAATCGCTTGTCCGATTTCGATAAAAAAAATTATGGGACCATTTCGGAAGTCTACCCTTTCCAAGAAAGAAAGAATTTTTGAAATCGGTTAGCAAGTGACGGAGTTATGCCCGAACAAACATAAAAAAAATATAGATATATAAATATAAACCGGGTGTGTGTCGACGGACACACACCCAATTGCTTGGACTTGCTGCTGACAACTGACCCGGACAGGCACTCAGTGTCGGTATTAGCTCCACTGGGAACATCTGACCACTGTCTGGTGAAGTCCGTATCTATCGGTTCCCCTCCTGATGATAGCCCTAGGGGCGAGAGGAGAGTTTGGCGATACGAGTCAGCAGACTGGGATGAGATGCGGCACTTCTTCGCGTCCTTCCCGTGGCATTCAGTGTGCTTTTCAGCGCGCGACCTCGCTTGCTCGGCTGAAGCGGTTGCGGCCGTGATCCGGCAGGGAATGGAATACTATATTCCATTCTCCGACATACCGCTCGGTCACAAGGCCCGTCCATGGTTTAATGCGGACTGCGCTCGCGCTGAGGCCCGAAAGCAATCTGCATACCAAGCCTGGGTGCAAGCTCGTGACCGTAAAGTTCGGGCGCGTCGGGTTCGCGCGATGAAAAGAGCATTTAATTCTGCCGCAAAGTCCTGCAAGCGGGTGAACCGAAAGGCGCGCTTCGACCATGTCAGTCGCATAGGGGCCAAACTGGCGTCCTGCCCTTCTGGCGGTAAACAGTTTTGGTCCCTATCCAAATCGGTCGAATCCAACTTCTGCCGGTCCTCACTACCCCCCCTGCAAAAACCAGATGGTTCGCTGGCTCACTCCGCTACCGAGAAAGCAAATCTATTTGCATCTCTGTTTGCGGGCAATTCGCGTCTAGATACTGGGTCAAAACAGCCACCAACGATTCCTCGCTGTGATTCTTCGATGCCGGAGATCACAATACACATGAAAGAGGTTCGACCAATCGCCATCACCTCCATACTTTGTAAAGTAATGGAAAAGGTACTTAACGGTAAGTTGCTGGCGCACCTTGAAGCGAACGACCTGCTCAGCGACCGTCAGTATGACTTTCGCCGGGGACGGTCAACTGGGGATCTTCTGGTGTTTGCTACGCACTGCTGGGGCGAAGCCATCGAGAAACACGGCGAGGCCCTTGCCGTGTCGCTGGACATCTCGAAGGCATTCGACAGGGTTTGGCACGCAAGTCTGTTGAGCAAACTTCCGGCATACGGCATTCCCGCTGACTTTTGCTGCTGGATATCTGACTTCCTGAGTGAACGGTCGATCCGAGTGGTCATCGATGGCTGCTCCTCTGACCTTGTGGCTATTGATGCCGGAGTTCCTCAGGGGTCAGTTCTCTCCGCGACACTTTTCCTGCTGCACATCAACGACCTCCTTGGTCCTGGTATTGTTGGGTACGCAGATGACAGCACTGTCATGGAGAGTTACACATCCAGCGCAAAAGCCGGTGGTGATGAAATACGTTCATTGAGAGAGGCCATGGTAGAGCGAACGAATTCAGCCTTAAGTCTTGTCTCCAAGTGGGGTGACGACAATCTGGTTGATTTCAATGCCACCAAAACGCAAGTGTGTCTGTTCACTGCTAAAAATAGTCCGTTCAATCTGGCCCCCACTTTCCGGAGTGCGTCTGTACAAGTTACTGACAGTCTCGAGCTTCTTGGCACGAAGTTGAATGCAAATCTGAACTTCGGCGCCTACATCGAGTCAAAAGCTCAAACTGCGGCAAAAAAGCTGGGTATCCTAAACAGGGTCAAGCGGTACTTCAAGCCTGGACAGATTTCAATATTGTATAAAGCTCAAGTCCGGTCCGGCATGGAGTACTGCTGTCACCTTTGAGATGGCTCAGCCAAATACCAACTTGCCACACTCGACTCAGTAGAACGCAGAGCCAGGAGGCTGATTGGTGACGCCAAGCTAGTTGCCAAGCTACATAGCCTGGCTCACCGCCGCAAAGTTGCATGTCTGTCGGTCTTCTACAGACTGTACTTCGGAGAGCGTGCGCAAGAGCTCCACGAGCTTATTCCACCATCTCCCTTCTTCCATCGAGAGACTAGACGTACTGCAGGTTATCACCCATACCTTGTCGATGTTCCACACATTCGTACGAAGCGTTTTGCTAAGTCTTTCATTATTCGTACAGCAAAGGAGTGGAACACCCTGCCTGCGTCGGTTTTCCCGAGTTCATATAACCCCAATCTATTTAAGTCGCGAGTAAATAGTCTTCTTCTGGGTAAGCTCGTTCCATCGTCGACCTCATCTCTGCCCTTAGGGCAAGATTGACGTCAAGAGTAAGCCCATATTAAATAAAAAAAAAAAAAAAAAAAAAAAAAAAACCTAATTCAGAACCTTCTTCTTTTTTTAGAAGTCGGTTAAAAACTTTCATCATGAGATTTTCTACACATTTCTGTCGTAGACCAAAGTGTTCTGAAAACCAGAAAGAATTTGACAAACTTGGCCAATTTTAAGGAACAGTAAACGTTAAGGGCCAATCGCTAAAACGTGATGATGCAGTTAATAACAGTAGTCAACCAAGTCTAGAACATAAATTCTTCGTTATTGACAAGGCACATATTTTCCCTCTTACACACAATTATAAAATTAGCATGTAAACAGTACCGACATAGCCAAACGCAGTAAATGACATCACATATACTACCCGCGGACATACGAGTACGTCTAGCTGTACCAGTCTATAGTCCAGGGATGTTATGGAGCTCCGTAACCGAAATTATCGGATAATCGAAACAAAATAATATCCGTAACCGTAACCGATTTGTAATATTCGGTTAGTTTCGGATAAAGGTGGAGTCTAAATTATAATTCATTATTTTTTTTTTCAAGGTTTCAGGAACCCGCTGGATGAGAGACGCACGGGACCGGTCAATGTGGCGACGCCTGGGGGAGGCCTATGTCCAGCAGTGGACGTCTTTTGGCTGAAATGATGACGATTTTTACGAAACATATTTTTAGGAGTATTTTCAAGAAATTGGCGGGATTAATGGTTTTTTTTTAGTTTCAGTGATAAATATTTTTTACAGTTGGTAACATTGTGTTTGTTTTGCCTGGCTGAGCCATCAGTTAATTTTATCAGTTGTCAGATTGTGTTGTAAAATTCTAATGTACGTAACAGAAATTATCCGAAACTAGCGGATAATCCGAAATAATTTAATAGCCGTAAAGTATCCGAATCCGTATCCAGATCCGAAATTTCATATCCATTACACCTCTGGTCTATAAGTACTACTCAACTGCGCACATAAAGTACTGTCACAAAGAAAACATATTTAGTAATTCTTTCCTCGTCTGTACCAACGCATCAGACGTCGACTTCACACGGCGTCGACCTTGGCGATATGGAGCGATGTAATGGCCCGTAATTGTATGAATGTTGGTATGTCGCAATCAATCGTATTTGAGTACTAGGGTGGTGTACTGTTTGTTTACTTTGTCAAACAAACAGTACACCACCCTTTGGTGGGGTTTGAATGGATGGATGGAAGTGGCAGTAGAATTCTGCTGAGTGCCTGAATTTTGCACATTTTGGATAACTTGATTTGATTGTTGTTGTAGCTCTCAGTTTTGTGAACCAAGTTCAAGTGTGTCAAATCAAGTTTACTTTCTTTTCCTCTCCTTAGAATAAGGTGTTTCGCTGTTGCTTTTTCTTGTAACGACTACGTACATATCATGCCCAAGTCTTCAAAAGTACTCAGAAGACTGCCAACATTGGTACGTTGGTTGGGTATGCTGATTCTTTGGTCAAAAAAAAGCTAGACCTCTACTAGTCATGCAAAGAGTCGATCATCTGTTCATCGATATCCTGAAATATATACCTATATAAAAAATACTTGAACTCCATTGCTTTAGTGCTTCTTAAGATTGATTTTACAGAACACAATTTCCTTTCATAACATATAGGCACGCAATCTCAACTGACATTGACCATCGCCTTTGTTTACCCCATAAGTCACATAACCATGGTTATTACTTAGGTACTATAAAACTACTCATAAATAACTCAACAAGTGAACATTAGTACAGTCAGCAGCACCAATATGATTGTATACTCTTGGCAAAGTAGGTACAAACGCGAATTTCTAGTGAAATAACGATTGCAGTTACTGTGAGATAATTATGATCATATAACCTACGTATAATGATAATATGGGTTCCAAAATATTAGTTTCGTCACGTAACATGAAAATGAAATCAATGCGATAGGCGGACAGTAGGCGATAGTTGACAAAAAAAATCTAATTAATCCATCAGATATGTTTCCAAAAAAATATTGAAGACATTTTTTTTTCTTTTTTCAGTTATATAAAAAATGAAGACGATACAGTGCTTCGAAAAGTCGTGTAACGTCACAGCTTGATTCATTTTTTACCAGAAAGTGATGTCACAAGCCCCAAGTTATTACTTGTGACGTCACATCTTTAATACGTTTTATTTTCATCAATTTTCATTATATTGATAAAACAAAAAACACGTAGGTATCCAATATTTTTCTATCTAACAGACGGACTAATTAGAAACATATTTATTTAGTCAGGAAACATCACTATTGCTTCTAAACGTTGCTAAGTGTATACATATTGGTGCTGCTGAGTATACACCTACTTCTAACGCATAGTTTTTTCCTGTAGAAACTACAAGTAAAGGAGAGCAATTTATACGACAATTATTAAATAGTACAAATAATTGATTTGAACAGCAAATAATTTACTCACTGTTATAGATGTTAGAAAATAGTTTATTTACTTTGTTGTACAAGTTATTTACCTTCACAATGTACGGTGTTTTTATGTAAAGGCTTATATGTGTCGGTTGTTGCATGTCTGAGGTAACTTGGGTAGTGTGTAAAAGGCTTTTTTTTTTTTTTTGTAAGGGCCACTCGCAGTTCATCTCTCTGAGAGGATGGTATACTGCTTAACCGGACAATCCTGTGGTGACCTCAAAAATTAAGGCCCCCAGCCAGGGCATGCAAATAAACTACTAATTTAAAATGACTGATCACTAAGGGCACCCCCTGTGGGGCTCGGACCTCGACTTAGTGAGTCATTTGGGGGAGGGCAGCAAATTGGCTGGGTCTGATTAATTGGGGAAATCATAACTACTGGTCCGGCCACCGGGGCCGGCTCGTCGATCAAAATGTGTAAAAGGCTGGCTGTATTAAAAATTATATGGACATAGTTTAAGGCTGAGTATAAAGCAGGCGACAACCTCCTAGGTTGAATTGCGAGATGCCATTTACAAAAACAAAAGTTCCATCGTAAAACGCAAGCCCCTATAGTACCCGTTGGGGCTGCGGGTTGTTCGCAAGAGATACCGCGGCCTCGACATAAAGGGCTAAGAACAAACATGGGTGAGTCTGCGAAAGAGAAAAAAAGCACAGTAGTAATTTATTATTGCTCATCCTCTTCATTCATCTATCAGTCGCTTTACAAATACGATGGACATAGTTCAGAGTGCTTGTTCTAAATCATTATTTGACAGCAATTTAAATTAAATCCGTGCACCTTGTGCGGCTGTAACCTCAATTCAATCCTATTTAGTTAAAGCCGAATTATTTTATTAATGAAATGAAATGTAGGAAGGCTACATTTTAAAAGATAAAAAAAAAAATTGTTTAAAGCACATCAAACTACACGAAAAATTTCATCGAAGAAATTACTCACACTCACTTTTTTTTTCTAATCAAGAAAATGACAAAAATAAGGCCGTAGAAGGATCGTGAATAAATATAACTAATGGCAATACAATGAGAGTACCTACAGGTATATTTTTTGTGTACTATGAACATATATTATTAGGTAGCCGTTGTGTAAATGACGATAGTACCTAACTATGTAAAGATCAGCGCAACGCAGTAAATCTCGAAATACTTACAGCCAAGTATAAAGGTACCTACAATATTGTCAATAATATATACTCGTGAAAAACACTACGTACACGCAACATAACGTAAAATTGAATAACATGAGACAAGAACGGCATTGACACTTCAAAATATATCAAGAGAATCAGACAAAATTATAATAATACATTGCACATATTACATTCTAGACGATTTAACAAAATACCGCATGCAATAACTATTACGCTTAATGAAGATTAGAGAAAAACCCTTGACATTTTAGGAAAGACGCATCACGACCTCGGTACGTACTTAAACATTATTTACCTTCTAAGAGAACATCACACTGCAGGCAATTAAGTATAACACGGTGAAGTGAAGTATGTACGAATGTGTGCTGCGATTTCCTCTAAATAATGCAGAACATAATATAGTTGGTTTATACAGACTGGTCGGCCTTGAGGTTAGCTGACATACCATGCCCTTTCTTCCACCTTGCTGACTATGTCTTCTGAACGGTGATTGCATACGTGATACGTTATTAATATGCTGCGATACCCCGACTCCTCAAGGTTGTGTCTATGCAGTCCTGGTACAATTTTGCGAGCAAAAAATGGATCGGTCACCTCTGGTGCTTTGTTTTTAGAGTCTAATTTCGCTTGTTTCGATTGAAAGGTTGCATTGTCATTGAGTACGTGATAAGAGTTAGTCGCAAGCGCCACCTGTCGCCCAAAAACGGCAAGTGCAGTTTTAGTTTGTCGATCGTATCGAAGTGATCTAGTGCTTCCGTTTTGCAATGGCGTTAGTTTTAATATCCTGATAAATGTTTAATTCATGGGACGGCAATTTATGCGGTTTAATTGCAAATAGATACGTTGTACCGTTCGAGTGTTTTTGATATTGTTCGCTAGTCTAATTAGAGCGTTTTGGTTTATTGTATGGACAATCTGCAATTGAGCATGGAACATACGACGCCGAAAAGTGATGATATTTATAACCGTTAAATGGTTTCTTGTAAAAATGATCTACTGAATGCACTGAATGAGAGTGAATATAAAGTGAATTTAAATTTAAATTACTTTGTTAAAAATTAAAATATCGCATTCACAATAAACATCACTGCTTTTAGAGATAAACATGTTTTACGCAATACCAGACTATCAAATAAAGACTAACATAACAGCAGAGGTGTATTTGCCCGTTATGTTTATGGTACATTTATATCACATGGGGTTAAGGTAGAGAGGTATAAACTAGGTACAATTTTAGACTGATAAAAATACTACGGGGATCATCTGGATGCGAGACGCACGGGACCGGTCAATGTGGCTTATGTCCAGCAGTGGACGTCTTACGGCTGAAATGACGATGATGATAAAAAATACTACTAACGACTTAATTCTCATCAATACAAAGTAAGTTAGGTAGGTACACTCAAGTAACACATCAAGTACTTACAAACAAGTCAATCACAGTCTAGCTAATTACAACTCCCTTGAATATGTTAGACCAGTACATTAATGCCTAGGCACAATAGACCTCTGTGTTTCACAAAGGAAGGCCTTGCCACGCGTTAATAATGCGTCTAAAATTAGGCGGACCACGCTGAATGGAATACGTAATTTTTTCTTTGTGAGAATTTCTCATAGGTACCTACTGTACTTTGGTAGTTTGAAATGATCCAGACATCCAGTAGTAACTTGGTTGTTGAGGTCAGATAAGCAGTTGGTCTATGTAAAATACTGGTATTCAGCAGCATTCGGTTACACTAGATGCCGACATCAACGTAGTTGGGAAAAGGCTGGGCAGATGATGATGATGACTTTGGTAGTTTGAAAATTGTGTAAAATTTTGAGCCGCTTAAATAGGATTAACTAGATAACTTCCCGCATTATATTTTAACTACTTATTAAACTTTCAAACAGTAAAATAGCTACCTTTTACTTTTTAAATAAAAAATTAAATCAATTGTCATGTGTCTTCTCAGTCCTTTGTATTGTAAAAAGAAAAGCCAGAAAATCTCTGAAAAGATCTTTGCTGAGAAGGAAAAATCATAGAAGATACTGACACACACTAAAACAAAAATACAGCATGATACTAAGGTGCCAAAAATTCTTCAAAAGTTGGAAAAAATCACTAGGATCAAATTCACCTTTGTCAGTAACCACAACATAGTAATCGGTCTTCAAAAGAATTTTATATCAATAAATAAACGGTTCAGCATACGTTATGCATGCCGACGCACTGAATCTAATTAATTGCGTCAAGGCTACGGGTTTGTCTCCAACTATTCGAAGCCATCAGTTTATGGTGGTGGCAGGTCATAGGAGGAAGCGGGAAAGGAGAAGCAGGAAGGTATCACGGATGATGATGAGGATAATGTAGAAAGAACCGCGTGTTTTTGTTCGTGTGGTCAAGCCATTTCCTTATTAGGTTTGGGGTGAATGCTATTTGACTTCCAAATCGCAGATGTCGTTGAATAGACCCCTATATTAAAATAGAAGTCTGCAGAACTGTGCCATTGCATTACTTAACCAAATCAAGACAACAAGTTGATTATTGGAAACTCCTTTTAAGCAAAGGAAAAGCCTGTGTAAGGAGACTCCACTCTTTCGATAATTTTGCTTAATAGGACAGACAGACAGACATTTTGACATTTTTTTAAGTAGTATAAAATTCGACACCCGAGAGGCAGTACAAAACGCTTTCGCTGACTTCATCGCCTCCCGTCCGGCAGACTTCTACAGTAAAGAGATAAACAAACTGCCATCAAAATGGCAAAATTGTATAGATCATTTGGGCCAGTACTTTGATTAGCTGAAATAAAAAAAATACCAAAATTTTTATATTTTAAAATTCTCATACAAATCTCCAATTTCATAGGTAATATGTGGATGGGGAGGGTAATAAAGACAGTCACAGCTAGTATAGCTATAGTTTTCCCAGCAAGATGAACAGATGGCCTTGTGCCTGATTCAGATTGGAACCTGAAAGTGGAGGACAGGGAGCGGAGCGGCATATGTTTACACGTGGGTTTCCAGGCTGAGTTGATTTATATTATTGATATCAGGCTGCGAAAGAGAAAAATGATAATGGAACCAGTTAAAGGGCTAGTTTTAACAAGACGTGTGATTTACAGCTCCAGTTACATCTTTCATAAGGAATCCACCGTTTAAGTCTTTTTTGGCAAATTCACGATTTATAGTAGCAGATGATCACTATGGACCAAAGTATATAAATGACATAGACGTATCGGCTCATATCACACCTCTTCAATATAGGTAACCTGTTTGCTACTTACTGGTACTTCAAGTACTACTTACTGTTTGCTTCCGACAATAGGGGATCGGACTGGGTCAAAATAATATGATTCTGTTTAGTCCGTAAGTTAGATTATCGAAAAATATTGAATACGTATTTTTTGTTTTATCAAATCAATAAAAAATGACAAAGATACAACGCGTCAAAGATCTTGGAGTGGGGCTTGAAACGTCACTTGTGTCGTCAAAATGTACTATCATATGACGTCACACGAGTTTTCGAAGCAGTGTACCGTCTTCATTTTAAGTTTACGTGAAAAAAGAAAAAATACGTGTCCAATAAGTTTTGGAAATCTATCTGACGGACTAATTAGTTTTTTTTTTGTCCGATCCCCTATTATGTTTTTGCTGCAAAAATTAATTGTTCCCGTTATAATTACAAGTTATGAATGTTTAATTTATACATTCTACATTTTAAGAATACCAGATACACAATGCTAATATTCTAGGTACACTGGTTTATTTCAATTGAATGCCAAGCTGAGAATTCCTGTTTGAGATAGTTAGCTAAAGGCAAGTATGTATTATGTTTATGTTGACATTATTATTATTATGTAATATTGGTGTTATGTTTCTTGAACAGCCTTTGATACAAATAGAACACTCCCACGCTTTACTTGAAGGTGGTTAAATGTGAAAAAGGAGACTTGAGTCAGAGAATGAACGGTGGCGTTCCTATAAGTATTTCTTCTCGTAAAAAATCTAGTCTACATCAGATATAGAAAGCCCTAGCGATCGCGTAAAGAAGCATGAAATTTTGCACAAGAGAACTTACTTTCCATAAATTAAAAAAGTCAGCAAAAAGGGAAGAAGTAATTCATTAACTGGCTGTTTTCTCGTGTTTCGTCTTGTTTGACGATGGGAAATCTCATCGAGGACTTGATTGGTCTGGGCTGTTAGTTGTTCGAAAGAGATACCGTGGCGTCGACACAAAGGGCTAAGAAGGAACATGGGTGGTTTTTAATCAGTAGGAGTCTGACACTCCTTACCGCTCTGCCTAGAGCGGGAGGGGTCACTAGTTGATGATTTCCCAAACTCGATTGGTCTCGATTGGTCTGTAAGTTACCAATTTAGATATAGCGATATATCTTTTCTGTACGGCCAACATACGAGACTAACCTTGCAGGTCTTTGCTACTTCTATTTTATCAGTAAACTGTAACGAGAGAAAGATCGATACTTTTATGAACATTCGACCAAATTTTCAGTTACAAGATTTTTACTTTGTAATTTGTCCAGACAGTTTGGAACCAATAATCTCTCCTGCTTAACACTTGTACCAAATCGCGATGTTTACATTAATGGCTTTTAACATCATTTGCATACCGAGTTTGCGCTTCGATATACATTGTTTGTTCTATAATATGTTAGTCTTATTTGACTAAAGGGCCAAGTAATACTCCAATATTCTGTTTGGGTTTGTGGCGTAGAATAATAAGGTTTCTGGTACTAATAGTGGCAGAACTATGGCCTGACCTGCAACAATGTACAGGATCTCTTGAAACTTTTATTTTTAAAAACCAATGGGGTTTTTTCATTATGGCAGGAATTTTTAGTTTTTAATTCTAGATTAAGAATAATTTATTGTTCCAGAAATTAAATTCGTTACATTGATTCCTGAAACTCACACTAGGATTCCCTGTGTCGTGAGTTCCAGGCTCATTCGTTCCGTTGACACACTTGTGACACAAATAATATTCTAAACAATAATAATTTTCTAAATCTAACAGTAATTTACCTACTATCTAAACAATATATACTAATAATCTAAAAAAAGGAATACACAATAAGAAAGTGCCTGTGTGTATGGTATTTGTGTGAGTGTACGTGTGTGTGGTGTGATGGGGGGTAAAATACAGTCGTGTTGGTGTTGTGAGAGTAGGTCTGAATGTTATAACCGTTCTTGTATAAGGAAGTTTGTGATATATGGTAATACATAATATATAGTTGTAAATACATAGGTACGTAAATGCAGAAGTGCCCATCAAAGTAAACTATGTGCCTGTTTTAGGATAGGAGGCTTTCAGTCAAGTCATAGTCCAGTGTAAGAAGCCACTCTGTTACAGCAATTCTACATTTAGTTTGTGTAAGATGCAGAATTTCGTGTCGGTCATTGAGTTTCGCATAAAGGTGCGGTCCCATGAATCCGTAAGACCTTCTACCGATTGTTTTACGGCATCGAACCCTTTCCCAATGTACCCTTCTACTTGATCGGAGACAAGTGTTCAGGGAGGTTTTGTGAAACCTTAGAGTGACAGACAGAATGTAAAGCTGTCTGACTCTAAGAACTCCCACTTCGGTGTATAGTGTGTTGGTGGGGTAGCGGAACGGTCGTCTGTAAGCAACTTTAAGCAAAGCTCGCTGAGCTCTTTCTACCTTCATAAATGCGGTTTTGCCAGCTGCTCCCCATGCTATTATGCAGTAGTTTAAAACTGATTGACACAGAGAGTAGTATATCATCTTTAGAACCGATTCATCGGCAATCTTACCAAGTTGCTTAAAAATACGGAGCATCTTTCGTACCCTACTCCTTAAAGCACTCAGGTGTGTGGACCATGACAAGCGGTTATCTACATAGACTCCAAGATATTTAATTGTATCAGTTGTCTCAAAATATGGGCAAGTACAGTTTTCAGGGCTAGAACAAGAGTGCATCTGTAGACAGGCAACTCTGTTAGGGGACGTACGTTTCGAGATGGCAAAGTTTACAGCCTTCGTTTTCTCTACATTTAGCGTTAGGAGATTATGTTTCAGCCAGTTCGCGACAGCTTTCATCCCGGCTTCGACTGAAGACTGAACGTTGTCCCATGTTTTCCCATAAAATAGGATTGCGGTGTCGTCCGCATATGTAAAGATCCTAGCTTGAGGGATTTTCATGGCACATAGTCCGTTAATATAAATAATAAAAAGGGTAGGTCCCAGCACACTTCCCTGGGGTACACCAAAATGCACCTTGGTTGTGTCACTAGCATACTCCCCTAAGATGATTTTCTGGGATCTATCGTTGAGGTATGAGGTAAACCAGTCCAGAGCAACACCACGAACTCCTAGAAGTGACATTTTTTTAATCAGGAGTTTCCTAGAAATCGTATCAAATGCTTTGGCGAGGTCCAGAAAGATGCCAGTACATGCCAGTCCTTGACCAAGGTTGAGGGATATGAAATCGGCTAAGTTCGTTACTGCATCCTCCGTGGACCTGCCAACCCTAAAACCGTATTGATTGTCCGACAATAATTTGTTTTTTTCTAGGTATGTTAGCAGACGCTTGTTCACAACTTTCTCAAGGATTTTTGATATAGATGTAAGCAGAGAAATCGGACGATAGTTTAAAGGGACTTTGGGATCACCACTTTTAAATATGGGACATATATTCGCAATCTTTGCACAATCAGGAACTATGCCCGAAGTTAGGCTTAAGTTGCACAGAAAGGCAATTGGACCAGCCAAAGCATGTGCACACTGTTTTAGGAAAGTGTTATTAATACCATCATAACCTGTTGCTGACGTCGTTTTCAGGTGGGAAATAATTGAAAATATTTCTGCTTCATCAGTCGCAGTGAGGAAGAAAGAGTTTGAGCCAGGGTTGACAGTACTGTATTGCTCATTGTTACGTGCCAATTCAGTTTCAGTTAAGCCCAATTGACTGAGTGTTTTTGCTGCAAGGTTTTGGCCCACTGTTGAGAAATAGTCATTTACATTATTCAATTTGGATACAGGGTTATCGGTTTCCGTCAAAAGTTCAGTCTTACCAGTTTTTTTATTTTTAATATTACAAATTTTCTTTATTTCATGCCATAGCTTCTTACAGTTGCCTTTTGTTTCCATAAGAAGTCTACGCTCATGGTCGAGTTTTAGGTTTGTTAATATATTATTGCAATAGTTTCGGTATTTTTATATTGAAAGAAGATTGAAAGAAATAGAATCATTCCTATTGCATTATCATCATAATCATCATGCTACCCTTGTCTCATTCTACTTGGGGTCGCCCCAATGCGTATTCTTTCTCCATACACCCCTGTCATACCTCTCTAAAAAAAAAGCGAAATTACTAACCTGTTTTAGAGAAATGTAGGTGACACACAAATTTTTACTCAAGATTAAAACTTACTTTTCCTTTCCTGGAAAGTCGTAATTTGGCAATATTTTGCAAAACAATATGATGAAAAGGTTGATGAAATTTCAATAATATATTGCATATAAAACAGAGAAAGGTTGTATGGCTCAATGGCAACCAACCTTTCTTTTCTTCTTTGCAGCCAGTGAAAAAATAAACGACAAGCGATTGCAAAATATGCTGCTACCGATTCTGCCGTACAAACAAATAAATAATGGAGGCGTCTTCCCCCTGAAAAAATAATGTAAATGACGAGGAACGCATCAACCAATTGATAATTACGGCGAAGTTTGGACATGACATCTCCACAGCCAATGGTCCATCTTCTTGCACTTGATGATATTATGATTGCATCACCGACCGGAGTTCGCACCTGGCTGAATTTTGGGCCAAATATATTTAATGACATAGACGCGTGCCATCGACACTGCGCCGATTGAAAATTTTCATTGAAAAACGCAATATCAGTTTCAAAATTTGTTACTGCCCGTTTCTAGAGAAGTAAGAAAGTTTAATTCTAGTGTAGTGTTTTGTGTTGTTGGTCGTCATTTTTGCCATTGCGGGCATATCCCGGATGAGGCTGGAATAAGAGCGTGGAGCTTGGTACAAGCAAAGATTCCCAACAGTGGGTGAAGTCGGGTAGAGGATGATCATGATGATGATGATGTTTGAGATTAATAGGCACAACTGCCATTCCTTAGGCAGTTTTCTCACTACGCCAAACCAACACGACATCAACACAACATTAAGAGTTGTGTTGATGTCGTGTTGGTTTGGCGTAGTGAGAATGCGGCCTATTATAGTCTGCAAGGCGGCTATGTTGTCACAGTGTTGTCACACCAAAAAAGTTGATCCGATCTAGCGGACAAGACAACATAGACGAATTGTTAGTTCAAAGTTGTGTTGCTGTTGTGTTGTGCTCGTGTGTGAGAAAACGGCGCATCATACATTAGTATGGCGGTTGGAGTTGCCACAACATTATGTTTTGTTGATGTTGTGTTGGTTTCGCGTAGTAAGAAAACGGGTTTTTTTTTTTTTTTGGTGGGTGGAAAATCATCGAATAACCCCCCCCGCTCTTGGGCAGAGGGGAAGTCAGAAGGGGAGTGTCAGACTTCTACTGACTAAAAACTAAACCCATGTTCCTTCTTCGCCCTTGTGTCGAAGCCGCGTTATCCTTTCGATACTCCACAGCCCCGACGGGCGTCGGCCCTTGCGGGCCCCTTCCATATTGCTGACATCTCTTTGAGGCACGCGTGGAACACGTACGCGCCGCCGACACGGTCTGTTGCCGTCATGACGACGGCTGGACGGCGAGCTAGCCCGTTACTCACCGTCCACAGACCCGCGTCTACGGTGGCCGGAGGTCATCGCGTGACCCCCGACGCTGAGAAAACGGCCTTACACTGAAGATGGGGATTATTATTTTTTTTTTGGTGTGTGGAAAATCATCAAATAACCCCCCCCACTCTTGAGCAGAGCGGAAGGGAGTGTCAGACTTCTACTGACTAAAAACCAACCCATGTTCCTTCTTCGCCCTTGTTATGCCATTTCGATAATCCCTCTCATTTTATACGCTTCATAGGCTCCTTGACCAAAGAATTCATAATAGATGGACTTCTATGTTTATTTATGTATCTCTGTTTATTATATTGTTATTAAACTTTTTGTTGCAATTGTTGATATTACTGTTGTTTTTGCCGACTGTTGGTTAATAGACATTGAAAATAAATTGCTCTTGCAGTGTTTTTGTCTTAACGTCACGTGTTTTTGCTTGAAGAAAATTAAAGGTACTTTTCTTGGGACCTAGACACAGATAGACTTCTTATTTAATTACTAATTAATTTGAGCAATAGGGGATCGGACTGACTCAAAAAAATATGATTCTGTTAAGTCCATCAGTTAGATTATCGAAAAATATTGGTTAAGTATGTTTTTTTTTATCAATCATTAAATATTTTACGAAGCTAAAGCGCGTTAAAGATCATGGAGTGGGGCATGAAACGTCACATGAAGGTGCAAAATGTATTAGCATATGACGTCACACGAGTTTTCGAAGGACTGTATCGTCTTCATTTTTTGTTTACGTGAAAAAAAAAAGAAATATGTGGTCAATATTTTTTGGAAATCTTCTGACGGACTAAATTGTTTTTTTTGTCCGATCCCCTATCGATTTCATCACGGAAAATGCCTGACAAATTTCAGCTATAATTTGAAGAGGTATATTTTGATCTAACGGGCAAGCGTGATGAGTCTTGGGTTTACAGTTTATAACATTTTAGTCGTAAGACTAGTATTATTCTATTCATAAACTGGCAATTGCTAAATTTATTTAGTTAGTTTTGGCTTACTAACTCAATGCGTTTTACAGATTATTTTTGCCTTATTGGTCAAGTAGTCGCAAGCGCGAATTCTGAGCAAGACGTTCTGGGTTCGATTAGACGTAAGCGCAAAGTATTGCGTTTTTCAATGAGGAATTTATCAGTAGCAGCCACGGATTCTGGAATCGTGCCAGATCGATGGCAATAGGCTCGCCCCCTTTAATAAGGGACTTAAAAACAACTGCCAAAATATGTGTGTACTTTAGTCACACTTCTACCTGAATAAAAAAGTCTTTAAGTTTCTTTAGACTTATTTTACAATAACTATAGACACATAGAACTCATAAGCCACCCTTCACCACTTCATTAATATTGAATCGTGATCAAATAATTAAGTTTATTAGGTATTTACTACCCATATATTACGTACTTGATCGTTTAGAGACCATTGTGAGATTCTAAAACGATTTTATTGGTGGTCTGGCACCATTTATTGTTCTAATACGTAGAACCACTTAATCGAATAATGGCGAAGTATAATAAGTCAAAAACGATTGCATGCTTTATCAATTATATCCGTTGTTATGTCTCTAAACATATCTATACAATTAAAAAAATTTAACTGTAAATACGGTACTTATTTACGTTTGTTCCGACTCATCTTCGAAACGGCAGGACCGATTTTGACGGGACTTTAACTGACAGATAGATGATATTAAAGGGAGTAACTTTTCATGCGCGTATTGTATAACTAGCTTTTGTCAGCGGCTTCGCCCGCTTGAAAATGACGATTTTCCATACAAACTTTCATCCCCTAGTTAACTCCCTTAGGGGTTGAATTTCGAAAAATCCTTCCTTATTCCTTGTCTACATTATAAAGGGAACCTCTGTGCAAAATTTCAGCTTTCTAGGTCCAAGAGTTTGGGCTGGGCGTTGATGAGTCAGTCAGTCAGTTAGTCAGTCAGGACTTCTCTTTTTATTTATAGATAGATAGATAATATATAGATATAGATTATCACTTGCTTTGGGGCAGGAAAACATTGTGAAAGTTAGTATGAAACCCGGAGACGGACATAAGTTACTTTTCATCCTGGATTTTTGTATTAAAAACATAGACGAAGTCACAGGCAACAGCTATGGCTCTATAAACGACATTGTAGCTATATCACTTATTGGTAAACGTCACAATATTATCAGCATTTGTATAAGGCGATCGTGTTATCATAAATCATAGTTAGTGACTGAATGTTAATTAATTGTAATGGGGTATAAAGTAAGAGGCTTTTATAGATTTTTTCTGTTATTAGATTATTTATTGCACTATTTTATTTTTCATGTTAGTATTTCTTTGACATTTTAAACCATTTTTTTTACATTCGTTGTGTTTTTTTTTAAGTTAAATGTACTTTATCCAACACTATACCACATCAACGTTGTTAACAGTACCTTAAGATAGGTGCGCCAAAGTGCAGATGGAGTTTTATGTGATTCTGCAGTCACTCTTTATTTCAAGCATCTGGGGGTCTAAAATGGCCACTTTTGCAGATCATATTGTGAATTGCGTTTAAAAGCGTAAAATGGACTTTTCATAATAAAAACTGCGTCTGTGACTATTTTACGAATGTTAACGCAATTTATATTATTTTCCTATTATGATGTATTTTACTAAATTGTTACAGACGCAGTTATTATAATGAAAGGTCCATTTTACGCTTTTTAACGTAATTCATATTATGATCTGCCAAAGTGGCCGTTTTAGACCCCCTGGTCAAATTAAACCTGCGTTGACCCATTTAGTTTCGTAGAAGATTTTGCGACTTCCATAAGTGTTACTTTTTCTGGGAATTTTACCTACTTAACTTGATAAGTTCGAAGATTAAAAATCATTAAAAAACTGACGGTAAAGGTCAAAATCAGTAACAAAATTAATGATAGTGTGTAGTAGTGGCCTTTTCCAAGAAACCTGTTGACGTAAATCTAGTTCGTTGAATCAATATTTTATTCATTCTCCAACAATGTTTCCCAGACATTTCTTCTTAAGTTTTACTGGTTTTGTACTTTTCCATTTTAAAGGTGACATTGTAGTGATAAAAGTACCAACTTACCTTAAGTTTTTATTTATTTTCTATGTCATAAGTCCTTTAACATCCTGTCCTATTCCTTCCGTATGCCACAGCGTGATCCATTCACTTTTTCAAGATCCTCGGCCTATTCAGCTGGGAACATTGACTTATATATTACTGCGTAAGGACTGGGCGGACGAGCATGATAAAATGACGCCTCGAATTTGGTCCCAAATAGGTCTTGACTTGAAGTTTAAAAGAAAATGAAAATTAAAAAATAAAATTTAACATTTTTTTTTATTAACATTTTAATGAAAGCTTTATTTAATTTCTTTATACCTCGATAATACCACGCCGCTCATACAAGGTTACGTTTACGAGCAGCCTGATTAGTTCTTATATAGATGAAGTTAGTGTTTCTCTGTATGGGGAACGCATCGAGCAAAATGTTCGGACGACCGTATCTTTAGTTTTTATATCAATGGCTGGGAAGCATACAATGCTTTGTTGCCACCCTGGACTCGTTTCCTTTACAACATTTCTCTCACACATCATATCATACTACATCAACTCACATCATATTACCACTCATTATCATATTTACATATCATACCATCAAGCCTGTAATCTTCGAAATGTAAGGCAGAGGTGCATCTTATAGTATAACCGCAATCTAACAGATTTTTGTTTAGGTCCCATTAGGTAGCGAACCTATTGCCGACAACTGGGTACGAATTCAGAATACGTGGTTACTAATAAGAAATTCTGACTGTAAAATATACCGTGGCTTTGCCCACAGAACCTCAGCAGTCGCCCTTGGGACCACTAGACCAACGAAACAGATATAAGAGATTTAATACCCTCATTAATATGCAGAATGCTATAAACGGTTAATTAACGAGTTATCACTTGAGGCCTATAATAAAGTTGTCTGATCAGATGTTTGATTTCTATTCAATGGCGAATAAATTGCTCCACTTTGCTGTCATTGTGACTATTGTATTGGCATTGCTCGGTGTTGTGTTGACATCGAATGTCTAGTTTAGTTAGTTTAAACAGGACTTTTTTATGAGACTCGTCGTTTAAGGTTGATGCTCCAAGATACCGCGGCCTCGACAAAAAGGGCTAAGAAGGATCATGATGGGTGGTTTTAAGCCAGTACAAGTCTGACACTCCCTACTGCTCCGCCCAGAGCTCCCAGGTCATTTGATGATTTGCCACACCCAAAAAAACAGGTTGATGTTCCAAGGTAGCCCGCGAAACTCAAATTTTCTTACGTGCTTAGGAATTTGCCGGTCAGTATCAGATTGTATGTTTACCCGTCGGGGCTGTGGATTGTCGAAAGGTTAACGCGGCTCTGACACAAGGGCGAAGAAGGAACATGGGTTTGGTTTTTAGTCAGTAGAAGTCTGACACTCACCTTCGCTCTGCCCAAGAGCGGGGGGGGGGGGGTTATTGGATGATTTTCCACCCACCAAAAAAAAAAAAAAGGTTGTATGTTTAATAAAATAGGATTCGCGATAGGAACAATTAAATGTGTATTTACTGAGTAATAATGATTAAAATCACCAATACAACCCTCTCAGTTCATATAACTTCCTTATATTTTTCGTCAAATACTTAGTCACTCATGAAAGTAACATAGGTAGGTACTATATTCCTGAAAAATCGGTCTACCCTCTTTCTTGTTCGTTATTTTGCGCTCGGTACCTCTACCACTGTTACTCACAACTCGACTCTGTTCCCGGACACACGAAACTCAATGTGTCCACCCGCGAACTTTTTGTTTAGTCTGCCCATAAACATCTACCCGTAGGTAAAAACATCAGTTTATCGCTGATATAATGTGAACTCAAAACATGTTAACATCGTATTCATTGTTAATGGCTATGTTACTGACCTAGTCAGTTTAAAAACTTATAGGTATCACTTTTACTCGTATGCAACAACTCCTCCTATCTCAACAACATTAATATGGCCTGTATCTAACACAAACAAAACATTACTCAAACTCTTAATATAAAGAATCCTTTGTTAAATAAAAACAATAGGAATTAATTTATTTTATTGGCGTAACTTATGTAAATGATAAGAGCGCATTCTAAATCATCGCTGGCCACTATTAACATGCAGACAATTTGTTCAATGGCTACTAACGAACGACACGGAAAACATAAAATCTAGTGCTTTCATAGTTCCTTGTCGCAAGGTATAAGCGGTAGCGAGTTTAGGAAAAATGTGTGTGTTGGGACACAAAAAACATGTTGCACCGACCCCAAATAACATAGGATTAGGGCAGAAAAATGATGATGATGTGTGTGATGATACACTTAGTATCATGCCCTGCTGTTGCAGATGCTAAACACGTTGAACTCGCAGTCAAATTCTGGGTCGACACATTTCCACTCATCACATGTCTTCCTTTTGGTTTGGGTTAGCACAATACGACTATTCTATCGACCATCTAGGTAGACCAACGTTCTCATTAAAGTGGCCGGATAGTGGATAGCAAAGACAGAAAACCGCCAAAATTGAAAAGATATGGAAGAGACCTACACTCAGCATTGGGTGGACAGGCAGATGCAGCTTAATTTCAGTATTTTACATGTAGCAACTTTTTATGGGTTCTACAACCCAGTTTGAACTGGGTAATGTGATACCCCTTGGTAATACTAGTTGTCATACTTTCGGGCCACTTATTAAGTACCCGCAACGACTGACAAAGACCAACAATTGACAGCTGCCTAGCTGGAACCAACGGTTTTACGTGCTGTCGTCACTCGTATGGTAGCCAAATCCTCCTCAGTCCTTCACTTACACCGCACAAACAATAGTTGCGTAGCTCTCGCGTTTAATTGAACGCGAGTGTGAACGCTCACGGTGTGAATAGCGCCCTGTCCGATATTATCGCGACTCAATGGGTAATTAGCGGCGCAGGCGCATTCGTACGACACCATGCTGTAAGGAAACTAAGCTATTGAAAGGGCTATTTGAAATGTAGGAAGTTAGGTGTTTGGTTTAAGGGGCCGGTGAACGAACATTCTCCATACAAACGTAATACCAAAATCATTCGCGATACGAACATATTACCAACTTAAAATTATGTTATTCGGATACAGACGATATTTATCTAGGTTCTTAATAAACTTTTTTTTTAAAACATTTACTATTTACGAAATGCAAGCGAATTGCTATTTACTATTGACGAAATGCAATTCGTTTAATAGGAACCTAGATAAATATCGTCTGTATCCGAATAACATAATTTTAAGTTGGTATTATGTTCGTATCGCGAATGATTTTGGTATTACGTTTGTATGGAGAAATGTTCGTTCACCGTCCCCTTAAGGTATTTTCTGTTGTAACGTGGTGATTTTCAATAGACCACAATTTGAATTTTCGCGCCTTAGCGCAATTACAGCTCAGTTCAATGTCAGATCTGTGGGTCCGCCCCTTTCACCCTATTGGTTAAAATTTTACAACCACATGTTTAAATATAGTGTTCAAACCAAGAAATAATTTACACAAGGGTGTTGAAACTATATCTGAGTTGAAACCCACAATAAGACTGTCAAAGATCCTTTTAATTAAACGGGAAACAATAATTTTCTGGAACGCGCCAAGGCCTTCCGCCAATGACGTGCCCGACCAATCACAGCATCTGATTGAGTTACTGTGTTGCCAGGAGAAGGCTGGTTTTTCCTAACATGGCAAATGTTCCAAAGTTGAGGAATACTTGTTGTGGTTTCAAACGTCGTTTAGTGGGAAATATTCCAACTAGATTCATTGTAAGTTATTCAGTAATATTGTTTCGACTGAGTAAGATTTAATTGCTGTGGTATGTGTTCGCTTTCAAAATTTAGATTAGGAAGAATTCCTATATTCCGGGAGTTAGGTCGGAATTGGAAATTCAGGCGGGTAACCCTGAGCTCTTGACAAGTGGACAGAGAATTTGCAAAGACTTCGTTTTGAGAAGGTCATTTTTATTTTTCATTTAACGACGCTAGTCGTAATTCCATGAGTTTTTGGTTTTATCGCAAGGTGAGTTTCTTTCTAAGATATTCGTGGAAATCCCGGATTAGGGAGTTTTCGTTTCGTTAGTTCAGTGTTGATTCTGTTCCAGGTCACGATAGAATATTCTCGAGCCTTAGAATTTTCCGAAGGAATCCAGGGGACCCTAGGCCTGATTTTCGTGTTACGAGACAGTAACAGGGTGGCGGGGTCAGACATCTGAATACACTCCAGGTTCTGGAACAATCGATGATCTGGTGAGCTATCTTTGGTTTCTTTTTTCCCACGCCATGGCCTCCAGCCATGAGCTGTTTCGGCTTTCGTTATTTTATCGATACTTATTAGACTCGTGTCCTTTTCAGAACGGGAATTTTAAATTGATACAGGAAATTGTTTACGTAATACGAAAAAGGAGATATAAATTGAAGAAAGAAAGGACTAGAAACGGAATCCCTTTAGGGAGATTATTTCGAGACGAGGGACCTGCTCGTGAGTCTGCCACTTGCTGCATCGGCTGCGCTGTCCGGATTGTTGGCTCGTGACCTGGGTGGAGCCCTCTGTCAGGTCTGCGAGTATTTGTGTTCATTAAACGCATGGAAGCGGCGAGGTCGGTGCATCTTTTTTTATATTAATTTTAAGTGGTATTAGCTGTAGGAACCCTTGTGAAACCTATAATTAAGGGATCTACCACACACACCAAAGAACCCAATTTTAGTTTAAGCGACCCCTGTCGCTGAGTTAGTTTTCTTTTTTTTGTATTTACAAAAGTTGTTTTTGTATGTGTAACTTTGTTTTTTATTACACATATAAACAGAGATATTTTGTTTTATTTATTTTCTTTGCCACGTGGCCCTCCAGGGCAACATTTAGAGAGGTCTACGTGACAAATGGCGCCCACTTTTTAATTTTTTTTTTGGTGTGTGTGGGTAATTTCAACATTACCTAATTTCAACATTCCGTCTCTTCACTTTTGTTTGGCCCGGACTGCAGGGAATTTTGAGTGTGTAACATCTGTCCTGGCCTGGTGGTTTATTTTGGAGTGTTTTTTTTACTGTATGAGAAGCAAGAAGGTAGATAGGAGAGAGGAGAAAGGGAGTGTTGAGATTTCATTTTTTGTTTTTTTTGGGTTTTCACAAGTACCTACAGCTTAGTTTTAAGTAGCATCAATAGTATTTAATTACAGCTTAGAGTCATTACTATATTTATAACTTAGCTTCACTTATTTTAATTTTCTTGCAAACAACATTTGGATACATACCGGCAGTTACAATAACTTATATACAACATTTTGAGCAGTAAGAATTTTCAAGGTAAACAATTCTTGGTCTAAGTAATACCTATTTTGTAACCGGACACAGCAGAGATCATAAGCTTTTTACATCTTTTTTAAAAGATTGTAATAAGATAAATTGATTTTGAAAGGCAAAGTAGGAGATTACCACTGGTTTTTTTTAGGTGTTTGAAGCTGGCAGTTAATAAAGAGAAAAAAAAACACAGGTGTGGTTGTTTTATTTCCTATTCTTATGATTTAAAAATTATTTGTTGTGTACCTACAATATAGCCAGGAGGTAAGCAGATTTAAGAACTGTTGAATGTCTCATGTTGATGTAAGCATATTCATTAAGGAGTTGTAACAGGGGTAAGCAGTGACTACGGATTGAAGTTTAGTTAATGCAGTTGTTGGCAGTCACTGCTGGCTTATTTGCTGTTTCTGATGAATATGCATGCATGGTTATTACAAATACAAGCTGACTGGTTGATATCATCTGTGTTTGGTTTTGATTTTTGAATGTTGTTTGCAGGAATATTTCATATTTAAATAGAACACTTAAACAAACATAACTTTAAATATTTTGACAAAGTTAACAAACATTGAGTTTGAAAATAAAGTTTATTTGCATGTTGTTGTTAAACTTCAAAGAAGTATTAATTTTTAAGTGACCTTACGATATTTAACTTACAAATTTAATTGTATAAACGGAAATTAATGTAACATTTAAAAAAAATAGTACTTATTAGTAATATTTTACCTTGGTGTGTGGGTTCGGTTTTAAACATTTAGTACCTCTGTACATTTACATTGTATTTTTTTTTTGTAAAGCTAATACCACCGGTTAACAATGGACAGGGAAATATTAGTTTATGGCCTCCTAAAGGATGAACTCACTTATGAGGTGTCGATTAGATCAGAAACACCGACCGCTACTGTTCCTTTGTTAAAGAAACAATTGAATCATTTATTAGTTGACTGTCCTTCAGAGGTTATCACAGAAACGGAATTTGACACAGATTCGGAGCTGAAGGCTATTTCAGAAAAGGTTAAGGAGCTCAAAGTAAAATTGAGTGAAAAATCAGTAACAGCTCATTGTTTAAGTAGATGCCGTGCGTTAGTTAGACACCTGTATCACAGGTTGTTGCGGGTTGTGTCAGATGACCCTGCTGTGTTGACACAGAAGGCAGAGTTGTCAAGATCAATTGATCATTTATTTACAGTTTCGGAAAACTTTTTTTTGTCAACCCGGGCTCAACAATCCGAACAGTGTGAGCCGCAGGTCGAACCAGTGGCAGTGACGGAATGTTCTGGCGATAAGAATGTGGCTAAGTGGAACCTTAGGTTTAATGGGACCACGGACCCACGTTCATTTTTAGAGCGTGTCGACGAACTTCAGGTATCATATAATGTCCCGGATGTCAAGCTGTTCAACTCAGCAGCACAATTGTTTTCAGATCAGGGTTTGTTGTGGTACAGAGGTATCAGAAATCAAGTTAGCAGTTGGCCAGAATTGAAGGTTTTGTTGCTCGAGGAATTTGATCCAGTTGATTATGACTACAGACTGTTAGGGGAAATTCGTTCACGGACCCAAGGTGTCGATGAGCCTATCCACATTTATTTTGCAGTAATGTCATGCCTGTTCAACAGACTCCAGTCACCTATGCAGGAAGAGAAAAAACTTGAAATTCTTTTACACAACATTAGGCCTTATTTTTCAAAACAATTAGCTTTATTAGACATCACCACAATTACGGATTTAAAGACAAAGTGTCGTAAGCTTGAAGCTGCTCGCCAATGTTCGGACATTTTCGTCGAGCCATCGAAGTCTAATTTTTTGGGACAGGAATTTTGTTACAAAGGAAAGCCAAAACAGGTTAATTCGGTATCGAGTAACACAAACAAATCACCAACAACTCCACACCAATCTAAATCACGACCTGCTTCAAAGCAACGTGTTTGTTATAAATGCGGTAAGGGTAATCACAATTTTAAATTATGTAAAGAGATACCCAAAGACATAAAATGTTTTAAATGTGGCAAAGAAGGTTTTATTGTCACATCGTGTCCAAATTGTAATAAAAAAGACACGGATTCGAAAGACTCACAACAGTCAAAAAACTAGTTTGTGAGAGCCGAAGCTGTAGCCCGGTGAATAGTGAGAGTAAATTTAAAACGTACAAAAGCATTGCGTCGGTTCTCTTCGCACCTAGTGAAAATGATATTAGGCCATATTTAAAATTTAAAGTGAATGATTTTGAGATAATAGGTTTATTAGATTCAGGTGCTTGTATCTCCATATTAGGGAACAATGCACATAAACAATTTATTAAGTTTGGTTTTGAACTGCATGAATGTTTTGACAAATCATGCAGTGTTGCAAATGGAGTTCAATTAGAATCATTAGGGTTTATTTTTGTACCAGTAACTCTTGGTAAGTTGTGCCGAGTAGTGAAATTTTTTGTAATTCCTAGTATAGTCACAGAGGTAATACTAGGTTGTGATTTTTGGAGATCATTCAATTTGGGGAAAAACATTTTTGAACAAATAGATTATAGAAATACTCCTAAACCATTTTTTAAAAGTTGTAGTTCAATTAACACGGAACAAATTAATAGTATTCAGTGTTATGATAATTTGACCATGAGTCAAAAAGAATTGGTTGATTCAATGGTAAATAACTTTGAAAATATATCTGCAGAAAAGATTGGGCTAGGAAGAACCTCTTTAACTGAGCATATTATTGATACGGGAGATGCCGCACCTATAAGAATAGGACAATATCCATTGTCTCCGGAAAAGAAGAAGGCCTTAAATGACGAATTAGATAGAATGTTGGAGTTGGACGTGGTAACACCTAGTGAGAGTCCGTGGAATAATCCCGTTCTATTGGTTAAGAAGGCAAATGGTGACTGGAGATTCTGTCTTGATAGTAGGAAACTTAACGCCGTGACTAAGGGTGATGCATATGCTATTCCGTACATGCCTCAAATACTGGATAGCCTTAAAGAGGCTAAGTACTTATCTTCCATTGATTTAAGCTCTAGTTTTTGGCAAATTCCGCTCCAGTCAGAGTCGCAGGACAAGACTAGTTTTACCGTTCCGGGTCGAGGAATTTTCAAATTTAAGGTCATGCCGTTTGGACTGTGCGGAGCTCCGGCTAGACAGCAACGTTTGATGGATAGGTTGTTGGGTCACGGGTTCTGCAGTGATATTGAAAACGGAACAGTATATTGCTACGTTGATGACATTATTATTTGTAGTTCTGATTTCCAAACTCATTTAGTACTTTTAAAAAGAGTGCTTGATAAACTAAAAGAGGCCAAATTAACGGTAAATTTTGCAAAATCTAAATTTTTCAGAAATTCAATAAAATATTTAGGTTATGTAGTGGACGAATTCGGTCTGAGAACTGACCCAGAGAAGGTATCCGCGATTCTGAACTTTCCCACTCCAACCTCAAGTCGTGAGGTCAAAATGTTCCTTGGTACTTGCTCATGGTACAGACGGTTTATCCGAAATTTTTCAACTATAGCCGCACCATTGAATAAATTGACGAGTAGTGGAAAAAATGCGCCTCCTTTCTCTTGGTCAGAGGAAGCCGAAGAGTCTTTTAACACTTTAAAGAATGCTTTGGTGACAGCACCAGTTTTGGCTGTACCAGATTTTAATAAACCATTTACAGTGCACTGCGATGCATCTTCATATGGGTTAGGAGGTATGTTATCCCAAGAAATTGACGGACATGATCATCCTATTGCATTTGTGAGTCGTTCTCTAAATAAAGCAGAGAGAAATTATAGTGCTACGGAAAGAGAAGCCTTGGCAGTTTTGTTTTCTGTCGAAAAATTTGAACCATACTTAGGATCTCGTCCTTTTAAAGTAGTCACGGATCATTCATCTCTTAAATGGTTTACGAAGCTGGAAAATCCTTCAGGTAGACTAGCGCGTTGGTTTTGTCGACTGTCTCAATTCGATTTTGAGGTTGAGCACAGGAAAGGCACCGACAATGTGGTACCTGACGCGTTGTCCAGACTTCTGGACGCAACAACCATAAACGTGATCAACTCTGTAGAAGACGGGTGGTATGATAAGATCTTTAACGGTTGTAAGTCGCATCCACTAAACTTTCCGAATTTCAGTGTAAAGGATGGTGTTTTGTATCGATTTTCAAAGAGTAAATTTAATTTATTGAGAGAATTTGATTGGAAGCAGGTAGTGCGGAAAGATCACAGAGAGGCCATTATTAAAGAGAACCACTGTGAACCAACAGCGGCTCATTTGGGAGTTTTTAAAACCCACAGACGCCTTTGTCTGCGGTATTATTGGCCAGGAATGTACAAGGACATTGTTGACTTCATTAAATGCTGTGACACTTGTGCCGCATATAAACCATCACAAAAGGCAACTCCAGGTTTAATGGGTCAACCAAAAGTATGCCAGAGACCATTCCAGGTACTTTCAATAGACATCGTCGGCCCAATGCCACGGTCTCGATCAGGTTTTGTTTATCTTTTAGTAGTTACTTGTTGCTTTTCGAAGTATTGTTTGATCTTTCCTATGAGACGTGCTACTTGTGCGGAGGTGGTGAAACATATGGAACAACGCGTAATTTTAGCCCACGGTGTCCCAGAGACTGTAATTGCAGATAACGGAGTGCAATTCACAGGAACTGAGTTCCGCCAGATGCTCGAACGCTATAAGGTTCCGAATCTCCACTATAGCCCGCGTTACACACCTCAAGTCAATTTGGTAGAACGATACAATAAAACCATAATGACAGCTGTTTCTTCTTATGTGAAAGATAACCACCGCACATGGGATGAGCAATTGCCAAAAATACAGTTAGCAATTAATAGTGCTGTTAACGAGTCAACGGGTTTTTCACCATTTTTCCTCGTACATGCTAGGGAGCCGGTCATCAGTGGTACCTTTTATCGGGATACTGATAAGGAATACGAACCTGGTATACCTAGGGATGAATACGCTGGTGAATTTCACAATTTAAAGACCATTTTTGAAAATGTACGCGAGCACTTATTGAAAGCCCATGCTGACAACGCCACTCATTATAATTTAAGGAGAAGAGCGGCTAAATTTTCGGTGGGTGATATTGTGTGGAAGAGAACATTTACTCAAAGTGATGCGCAGAAATTTAAGATGGCAAAGTTAGCACCTAAGTTTGAGAAGTGTAGGGTCAAGAAGGTCTTATCGCCATTGGTTTATGATTTGGAAAGAGTTTCAGACGGTCAGTCGATAGGTTCTTGGCACATAAAGGATTTGAAGGCTTAAGGCAAAGTACATCTTTCCCAGTAGTGTGTGATATATAGGAAATATGGCACACGAAGTGTATGTCTGAAAGGGTGCTTACAGATCTATTACTGTAACACTATAAGTTTGGAAGTGAAGTATATTAGGACAGAAGATGATGAATGACTCCATGACGAATGCATGTGGATGAACGTGGGTATGAACAAGCAGGGAATTGCCTGGATCCAAGCTATTGGACTGACGTTTTGTTTTGTTTTTTTTTTGATCCAAGTGATCGTTGTGGTTCTAATCTCGGGAGAGTTGGAATTCACTTTTTGGTACAAGTTGCAAATCAATATTTATCCTACTTTTTCATTTTTATGACAGGTGAGATTTGCGTAAATCTTGATAGTTTTGTTTTTTTTGTTGGCTTGTGTCGTCAGTGCCGAAGGTAGAGTTTTTTAGGTGTCGGTCGACAGAAATAGGTTGCAGTTTGAGGACGCTGAGGGCAGCGCCTTTTTTTCAGGAGAGGGGGTATTGTAACGTGGTGATTTTCAATAGACCACAATTTGAATTTTCGCGCCTTAGCGCAATTACAGCTCAGTTCAATGTCAGATCTGTGGGTCCGCCCCTTTCACCCTATTGGTTAAAATTTTACAACCACATGTTTAAATATAGTGTTCAAACCAAGAAATAATTTACACAAGGGTGTTGAAACTATATCTGAGTTGAAACCCACAATAAGACTGTCAAAGATCCTTTTAATTAAACGGGAAACAATAATTTTCTGGAACGCGCCAAGGCCTTCCGCCAATGACGTGCCCGACCAATCACAGCATCTGATTGAGTTACTGTGTTGCCAGGAGAAGGCTGGTTTTTCCTAACATGGCAAATGTTCCAAAGTTGAGGAATACTTGTTGTGGTTTCAAACGTCGTTTAGTGGGAAATATTCCAACTAGATTCATTGTAAGTTATTCAGTAATATTGTTTCGACTGAGTAAGATTTAATTGCTGTGGTATGTGTTCGCTTTCAAAATTTAGATTAGGAAGAATTCCTATATTCCGGGAGTTAGGTCGGAATTGGAAATTCAGGCGGGTAACCCTGAGCTCTTGACAAGTGGACAGAGAATTTGCAAAGACTTCGTTTTGAGAAGGTCATTTTTATTTTTCATTTAACGACGCTAGTCGTAATTCCATGAGTTTTTGGTTTTATCGCAAGGTGAGTTTCTTTCTAAGATATTCGTGGAAATCCCGGATTAGGGAGTTTTCGTTTCGTTAGTTCAGTGTTGATTCTGTTCCAGGTCACGATAGAATATTCTCGAGCCTTAGAATTTTCCGAAGGAATCCAGGGGACCCTAGGCCTGATTTTCGTGTTACGAGACAGTAACAGGGTGGCGGGGTCAGACATCTGAATACACTCCAGGTTCTGGAACAATCGATGATCTGGTGAGCTATCTTTGGTTTCTTTTTTCCCACGCCATGGCCTCCAGCCATGAGCTGTTTCGGCTTTCGTTATTTTATCGATACTTATTAGACTCGTGTCCTTTTCAGAACGGGAATTTTAAATTGATACAGGAAATTGTTTACGTAATACGAAAAAGGAGATATAAATTGAAGAAAGAAAGGACTAGAAACGGAATCCCTTTAGGGAGATTATTTCGAGACGAGGGACCTGCTCGTGAGTCTGCCACTTGCTGCATCGGCTGCGCTGTCCGGATTGTTGGCTCGTGACCTGGGTGGAGCCCTCTGTCAGGTCTGCGAGTATTTGTGTTCATTAAACGCATGGAAGCGGCGAGGTCGGTGCATCTTTTTTTATATTAATTTTAAGTGGTATTAGCTGTAGGAACCCTTGTGAAACCTATAATTAAGGGATCTACCACACACACCAAAGAACCCAATTTTAGTTTAAGCGACCCCTGTCGCTGAGTTAGTTTTCTTTTTTTTGTATTTACAAAAGTTGTTTTTGTATGTGTAACTTTGTTTTTTATTACACATATAAACAGAGATATTTTGTTTTATTTATTTTCTTTGCCACGTGGCCCTCCAGGGCAACATTTAGAGAGGTCTACGTGACACTGTGGTGTTTGTATACCTAGATTGTTCTATAAAGGTACCTATTTATTTATCAGCTGCGTTTGCTGAACTGGTCCTATTTGGCGCAGCCGTGAGATGCACACACGCTTTTTTTTTGTTCTGTTATTTTTTCAATTTATTTTTATTTTTATTGTTCGTTGTGTGCACTTGTGGCATGTACTAAATAAACATGTTTTCTTTCTTTCTTTCAATAAGTTCATTAGATTCTATTTTATTGCAATTGAAAAGGTAAGAAAGATTTAAGGTGCAATTGCATAAAATAAAAGAATGATATTCAAAAGTGTCACAAAGGATAAAACAAAATGATAAACACTTACAATAAAACAAAGAAAATAATATAAATAGTAAAGATAAAAAACGAAGACTGGTGATCAATTTTGATTTTTTTAATGAAAAGTTAGTTTGTGCAATACTGAGATTTTGCTGGACAATTCAGCTCCATTTCGAATCTGGCCGCTGTATTTTGGTCATATAATACGGTTAAGTATGTATAGTGAACTTATCTAACTTCGTGATAAAGGCATTTGTGCACTCGTACAGCCCTATGATACCGTTCGAACCAAATATCACCGAATTAGGCGAATCACAGAATTAGATGAGTTCACCCTACTTGTGTATTGTTCATTTGTAAGAGAAATTGGCCCATCGCTAAACAGAACAAGCCTTAAGTTCATACAAGTCTGACGCTTGAACAACGCGGCGGGGTCATGTCTAGTAATTGGCCTGGGGTCATATCTGATATGGGCATAGAAGATGCTTTGTACTTCCTCTTAACTTTCCTATTAAGGAAACGTTTTTATTAAGGAAGTGTTTTTCTACGCATTGTGATGATAGAACTGGTTTGTTTAAATACTTTTATAATTTTGATACACCTCATCCTCGATTAGATTTCAATTATTCAGATTCAATTTGTTCTTTTTTTTTACCTAGTCAGCAGTGTTTTAGTTTTACCAAGTCTGACAACAAGTCTTACCAAAGAGTATCATATAACTAACTGTTTTTGGAGGTCAGACAGGCAGTCGCTTCTTGTAAAATACTGGTGTTCAGCTGCATCCGTTTAGACTGGAGGTCGATCCCACCATAAGGCTAGGCAGATGATAATGATGACATGTTTTCTAGTCATCAGCTCAGTGCCGTGCCTAGGGGCCAACAATACGGCAAGCTCATAAGGCGAGCAGAGTGTTGAGGAACCCTAAGATTATGAAGAGTGGTAGGTTATTATAAGGGATCAAGCTTTTAGGCGTCTACGAAAATGCCACCACTATAACAGCTAGGCATGGCAGCTAAATGATCCCTCAAAATCTTCTAAGAAAAGCCTCTTCAAACAACTTGCGGTACAACCACACAAGAGATTACCATAAGCACTTGAATACCCTATTGTTAGTATAACCGAACAAGCAATTAAGCGACTATAAGCCCATATCAATTAATCATATCGGTGCCCACGTAATATCAGCGTGGCGTTATCCTACAACTGTTTGAATAGGGCGGCCACGTTTCTTGTAAAAATAGAAAGGACGTTTTATTCTTGCCAACATCAACGAAAAAATAACCCGGAAAAGAAATCAGAGTCTTATCGGTGTTCTATGAACCTGTTTATTGAACTTACTACAGATCATGAGATCAAATGAGGTCCACTAAGCCAATCTAAGACTGGCCACCTAAAGAACGAAGTAAATTATGGCAGGAGAGAGGTCCAACCAACTCACGAGTTCTTGAACACCCGTCAGTGAACTACTGTACTGAACGACAGTAGCCTATTTGGAAAGCCCCATTTTTGGAGTTGGCGCAGCGAGTTTTCTGCATTTAAATTTCGCTATTACTCGTCAATTCAGCAGTCAGGAGATGACTGCCTTTGCCTTTTAGCCATATCGTCCTCGTCATCTCAGAGTCACCTCCTTATTAACCATTTCATCTTTCAAACAGATGTTTTTTTAGCTGAAATATAGCAGCTCATCAATGGAAGGAAACAACATGTTTTGTCAACCCCAAAGTAGAATGGGACAAGGGCAGGACGATGTGTTTCAATAATCATCAAATATAAAAGTTTTATCCCATTTTCAAGACAAGAAACATACCCCCACTTCAAAGGACAAGTGCGAACCTCGTGTAGTCACATTGTTTTTGTAATAATGATAATTAATTAGTGCCGCGGTAGGTATTTAGGTGGGCACAGCTGTTTGTTCACTCAGTAATTGTCCTCCCACTGGCCGCATTGATCTCGACGTCGGCCCTGGCTCTAATTGATAGTACAGAACTTACTTCGGGAGGAAAAATATGAAGCTAGGTATTTTGTAGAGGCTTGATGGTATTTACTCATCGGCGTATCGAAGACGATGGTGATGGGAGTCATGGTAGGTGCCCCACTTTGACCTAAGACTACTTTTTCTGCCTCTGAAGAAGACAAGGCTAGTGGGTCAAGGCTGATGGGGTTTTGAGTGAGTGAAAGGAAGAGAACTGAATTTACCTTTTATTTACCCATATATATTTGGAATACTAATTTTATGAGGATTGCATTTATAAATGGTAGCATCATTCATCGAAAGAATGGTCACGAAACGCCGCTGATATGATGCAGAGAAAAAGACCAAAGAATTAATATTTTTGGTCTTTGTTTTTTAGATTTAATCGATATTTATAACTAACTACCAGGTAATTGACGGCAAACCAGAACTGTTTTTATGAAAGCCAGCTGGAAAACAAAATGTAGCTTTTATTTTATTCAAGACAATTTGTTTTATCTTTGCTTAAACGGGTCGTAGCTTCTGTTAATATTATTTATCTGCAATAATTTATTGAACCGGTTTTATTCATAACCATCTGCACAATATCATCTGTAGCGTATGAATACTAGCATATGTTCATTAATTTATTTTAAAAACTATTATCAAAATTTGCCTAGCCTTTCCCATACTTTGTTAAGGTAGGCTTTCAGTCCAACCGGATTTGGATTTGAAAAACTATGTCTACTCAATATCTGGCTTAATGTGGCGTCTGATTGATATATTTGGCTTACGGCTCGTATTGCTAGGAGGTTCATTTCTCTGGAGCCCTGACCTGCGCCCGCCGGTAGCTTGGACCCTGTTCCCAATATCGGTGGGATACAATTATTATTGTATATTTTTATATTGTTTATTTTTAGAAGAAATATTTAAAATGTTCAAAGTTTGTTCAGAAATGAATACAGGAAATATAATACCACGCAAATCACGTATAATCTATCTATTTACTTATATCCAATTGTCAAATACGACGAAAAGCCTATTCTCAAAAACGAACGCACTTATAAAAATTAGACATTTGGATCACGCACGAGGAAAATATGTACATGTTCAAGGCTCAATGAAATTTGTCATTCAAAGGACTGCGCAGACGATCGAGCGACTCACGCGCAAGTAAAATAGGCTCGACGCGCATCGAGGATTTTCCTCGGAGGCACACTGAGTGATTCTTTTTATTTTTTTAGGTATCAAGGATATTTTTAGTTCCCGAAATGCATTTTTTTCTAAAGTATGCAGGAGTTAGTAAAGTTTTTATCAATGAAGCCCTGAGCCACGACACAACCAGAAGGCTTTGCAGCGGACCACATTCAGAAGATAGCGGGACGCATTGAACAAAACTAAGAACCAGTAGCAACATTGGTTCTGGATTGAAAAGTCATTAATGATGTGACTAACAATTAAAAAAATACACAGGAAAAGTTGAGTAGCTTTTTAACAAAAAATCTGCATTGTGATGATCAAAAGAGAATGTCATTAAATACAGCAACAAAGTGTGTAAATTCAATCAGAAAGTTTGTTTCTCTACAAGGACGGTAACTTAAAACCTCATCTCACCTTCACTTGTTATAATAAACTGTAGGAACTTTTAGGCATAACTACTCGTACCTGCTGTGATCCTTACGTACTCCTTTTGATTTGTTCAAGTTCACACAAACCTACATCATCCACAGCCTGATGCAATGCAATGCTGGCTAAAGTGCTATAATCTTTTTTTGGACCAATCCTCACGTTCCAGTACCAACCAAATCCTGATCTCTCCCCCAATGCCACCATGCCTTCTGTCTTGTTATTAGAATCATAATATTAAATGCAACACCAAAACGACTCCAGACAAACTAAAAACAGAAACATTTATACGCCCTCATCTAACCTCCAAAAACAGATGCACGATCTTCATTCGAAACTCATAATTACTCGCGTCTTCCGGCACCTTATTCTGACACCGGTGCGTCTCGAACCTCACAAGGAAGACACTCGACACGTACTCACTCCACCGAAAATTACTAGCGTCAGATTTGCGTCGTGAATTTTTAGAGTCACTTCCGTGTTCCTTGTGCTTGCCCAACGTGCGTGTCTCAGGGTCGATCGAGATATGTTTATTGCGAACGCTTTCAGAATCGAACGCACTTTGCGGATGTTTCGTTTTCTTGATAACATTGCTTGAGAAGCATGATTTGGAAAATTCTTCTTTTTCTTTACGAAGAAGGAGAGGATTGTAGAGGTGGGATTAGGACGTACTGACGTTGTGTGTACGACAGTATTTAATTGTTTTGTTCGGAACAAAACTTCGCCAATTTTACGTTATCTATGGCAGTGCAGAGGTCAATTTAGATGCATGGTTGGTGGTGGTTCATGGGAATCAGTGGGCTGGATATGCGGTGGAACAAAGTTTGGAAAATTATTTATTATAAATTATTGACACAAACCTTCATCATGTTAAACGACTTTTCTGAACTTGAATTGCATTTTTCCTGAACCTATCTGTCACTCCAAGACACAAAAACACAAATCTTGGATTTGTCTGTCTTTCATCATCATTTCAGCCAAAGGACGTCGCCACTGCTGGACATAGGTCTCCCCCAGACCTTGACCGGTCCCGTGAGACTCGCATCCAGCGTGTTTCCACAACCTTCACCAGGTCATTTGTCCACCTGGTGGGAGTAATTTTGAACTAAAGTGAATTTTTGTTCTTCTCTATTTTTTCTTTATTAGGCCTAGCAACTTTATGTACTCTTAGAAATACCTCAACCACATCCATAATTATATTACGATAACTGCCGTAAGCGATGTGCAAAAAAGACACAAATAAATCTAAATTTTAGGTACATTTTAAACAGTCTAACCTACGCACAAGCTCAACCTCGGCAACTAAGCCATATCCAGATCGACGTGAAACAATGTTAGAACAATTTCTTTAGTTAACTATTCATCCGTATTAAACCACGAAGGTTAAACTGAACAGTAAGAAATGACGTAATCCCACAAATAAACTGTTCGAAAGTGAAACTGAACTAATTGTGCTATTTTTAACGTTTATAAAAGTTAAACGGTTTTTAATTGATATTATAACGTTCCGTGAAATGGGAAAAAGCTACTTTTTATTTAATGGTGGTTAATTTAAGGAACAGAGATTAATTAATTAATTAGAGAGAGAGGTTATTTAGGTTTTGTAATACTTGTTGATTAGTAATTTATTATCGTGTTATGTTTGATATAAAGTGAAGTATTAAAGGGTGTAACAATATCCTTAACGAAGCCGAAAGACAAATTGTTCTACCCGTCTTTGCGATATTTTTTTTTTGTTCTGGATCATACTTAGGAACCTTCTAGTTACGGAAATAATGGAGGGCGCAGTTCTAATTTTATTTTAATCAAAGTACAATTGATAACTTTAGTGACAGATATTAATTAAGTTAATATTTTTATTCTGTAGCTTAATAATTGCTTGCAGTTAGAGCTGCCAAAAGTTAGAACTCTTGATTTTGCTTTCTTTGGCGGTTCTACTTTGTTCAAATTCTTTTTTAATGCATTAAACTGGTTGCATAAATAATTATTTCTTCTTCTTTTTCTTTTTCGACCTTTTTCACCACCAAATGCTGAGTCGGTAAATAATTGCTCAAACACAAATAATTACTTCAACTTGATTTTAGATATAAGTATTAAAAGGTGCCCAGTGTTTTACAGTCTAAAACTGTTTTATCATTTCCCTTTGACCTTACACGTGTGAAATTCTAATAATTCCTATTTATGAAACAGTGTTTTGTATTTTATAGTGATTTATGTAAAAATATAAGCAGTCTATCGGTATCTATGTCAGTCCTCGTGTTCATGAAATAAACGTTCCATTTATTTATCAATCTCACCTGTTTTTTTTTCTTTTTGCACGTGTCAAGTGAAATAAAAAGTCACTCTGTATCACTACATAATAAAAAACAAAGTCCTCCGCCACGTCTGACTGTATGTCTGTTCGCGATAAACTCAAAAACTACTGCACCGATTTCCATGCTGTTTTCACCAATGGATAGAGTGGTTCTCGAGGAAAGGTTTTAGTATATAATTTGACGCGGGCGAAACCGCGGGCATCAGCTAGTATTGTATACAGAGTGTTTTTTTTATTTCACTTAACTATATTTAGCACCTATAATAAGGACACCTACATCAAAAAGTCGGTTAAAAAATATTCAACATAAAAATTTCATTTTTGTAAAAGTTTATTATTTAAGGTACGTTGGTAGAAACAGACATGTCCACTTTACCAATTTTATTTATTTTTTGGCGAACTCTGAACACAAAACCAACAAAAAATAAAAGTAAAAAGTTTAAAATAAAAAGCAAAATTTTTTGTAAAAAACCCACGACAGTTAAAAATTAATTGAAAAAAGGATAAAATAACATAAAACACCCGCCTTAAAAAAACCGAAGAATATCCGTCGGGGGCTGCCATTAAATGAACTTGTTTTGCAATGTTCAGCTCCCGACGGACATTCTTACTTTTATTTTAACTTTTATTTTTTTTATCTAAGAACATGCACTAATCAAACCTAAGCCCATAACTGAAAACTGCATCAAAATCGGACTTGTAGTTTTGGAAAAAATGGCAACTTTGATTTGCACAAAAAATGTTTGCTGCAGCGCTCCCTGGTGAGTTGTCACCGTAACACCTATCTAAGAACATGCACCAATCAAACGCGAACCCATAACTGAAAATTGCATCAAAATTTGACTAGTAGTTTTGGAGAAAAATGGCAACATGTATTTGCACAAACACACAAACAAACAACCTCTCACCCCAAACGCATATACCGTCTCCGTTCCGTCGTGGGTAAAAACCTAGAAAGACAGAATTTTCCATGAGCGCTGGAAACTTTTTGCTCTCCTCCAAAAGGTGTCTGCGATTTATTCATAGTTATTCTCGTTTCATCGTTTGATTTTGCTTAGATTACGATATAATATTCTGAAGTTCTAAGAATAAAGTAAATTTTCATCTTTTTTTTTTAAGTCGCCAAAATCAAGATCGTAGAAATTCTCTGTATTTATTTGCTAACTAATCTTTCAAGTCTGGCTGTTAATTATCAAAGTGAAGCAAAATAAATTAGTATTCTATTCGTTGACCGTACAGTGATAGGAGCTACTTAACATGTACCCAACATGCACTAATGCAACTTTATATTGTTGCTAAGTGAAGTTTAAGTAGCTCTAATAACCTTGAAGGTCTAGAGTATATTTAAATCAGCAGAATGAAATAGTCTAAATCGTAAAAGAAGAGTTAAGAAACTTTAGTTGATTGTCTTACCATTTAAAACAGCCTACCTATACTTGTTTTACCTATTTGGTTCTAACATAAACTGCCTCATTGGTCTAGCGACTACTGAGTCTGAGGTACTGGGCCCAATTTCCGGGTAAGGCAATCTGTTATCCCGTCGGGGCTGTGGATATCGAAAGGTTACCGCAGCTCCGACACACGGGCGAAGAAGGAACATGGGTTTGGTTTTTAGTCAGTAGAAGTCTGACACTCCCCTTCGCTCTGCCCAAGAGCGGGGGGCATTTGCTGCTTTTGAGTCAAGATTTGTGCCCAGTGGACGGAAATACACTCGCCCCCTATAACATAATTAAAACCCTAAACTATCGAAATGTGCGTACACCTCTTCCCAACCCTTCGGGGATTAAGCTATATGAGTTTTCTTAAACAACCGCAACTAAAAGGTCTAAAAATTGCGTAACAGCAGATCCTTTTCACGACGATATTCTCGCAAATGCTAACAAATCATAATCCCACAGTTTATCTATCCACTTAGCACAAGCATCTACCATTATCCCGGCATGGCTTAGTGACAAAAATTTCACAACTATCGTGTAAAGGGTTACCACACCATCATGGGACCATGCCCGGCCATGGGTTTGCGAAATTATGCCCAGAGGTCAGTGGGTACGATGCACGGAATGAGCAATTTTCCTTTGTATTATTTTATCTATGCAAATAAGCTTTTAAGTCTTTATTTAATTTTAATGATGGAGGTCTGTGGATAGATTTGGTTTTGGTTTTGACTTAGTAAGTTCTCATTGTCTTTTTATTTTATTCGTATTATGATTAGTACAATTAAAAATAAGGTGAATTAATTAAAATACACAATTAATTAGAATATTTACTATAAAAACTGTAACAATGTAATTATTAATGTCTGCATTCAGAGTAATTATTTGGGAAGTTTTTTCACATTTAGATCATCAAAAATTAAAATGTGTCTTTAACTATTATTAATTTCTAATAACGGATTTATTGATAACCACAAAATTGACATAACACAATCTACTAAAATATATTATTAAAAGGAGTCCCTTTAGGCAAGGTTCCGAAGATACTGGCAGCGTTCCCCCTTTGAATAGCTAGACTAATTCTTTGTCCGAGGTAGCTGCCAGCTCTTCGGTCTCCTGTGACGTCGACCAACCTTTTCGTAATTTCCTTAAAAAGCCTTATAGCGGTAGGACCCCACGGACCAAGGGTTTCGACACCGAATGGGACAAAATCATATTCGGAGCCTAGACCCCTGTATTTTGATACTTTACCTTTTTCAGCCGCTTCACAAGCCGCACCAGCAATATTTAACTAATTAAATATTGATATCCTTATTTTTCTACTTTTAAAATAAAATAAAATGTGTGAATTATGCAAAACTTTTTTTACTTCTAAAATAGTTTACATATTAATTATAAAAAGTGAACTCTTGCAAATTACTTTAGGATATAAAAGATAACTACTTCTATATCTATCACATCTATGACTATGTTAATCATCAGCTGCTGAATTGCTGATCAAATATTGATAAAACAAGATCCCTTCCATCTATAACATGTCAAGTTTTAATATTATTCCTGTCCTAATGGGCTGCTAAAATGTATATGCGTTATAATCTTATTAGTATGTTCACAGGTGGATGCTGTATGTACATTTACCACACCTGGTAAAACCAGGTTCATTGAAAACCAGCTTACGCCCGAATACTCGAACGTCACTCAATTATAAGTAGCCCTCAAAACTCGTGCTGTCTTTGTTACTTTAACGCAGAGTGACAGAGATAGCACGAGTTTTGAGGGCTACTTATAATTGAGTGACGTTCGAGTATTCGGGCGTTAGGCTGTGACATTTAGGTACGGGTGGTCCATACTGAGTTTAGACCACACAGAAAACTCATTACAAAGGTGTGTTTAGACATTATTTTTTAACCAATTTCGAAAAAAGGAGGAGGTTCTTAATTCGGTTGTATTTATTGTATACCTCTATAATACCCACTTGATGATATATACGATATGACATAATTATATAATATGACGGAGTAACCGTCTTAAATAAATGAGTCTTGTTTATTTGAACATTTTTTTTTGTGAAAGGAAAAGTATACTTTCCTATTGGTCTCATAGAAATTTCATGAAAATCAGTTTAATACTTTGTTTTTTTTTTCTTCTTGGGCTGTGTTGACATCCTTAATAACTTTGTTACAATGGAAAATGTACAAGCTTATACACAAGGTGTGTACAATTAAAAATAGTACTTAAAATAAAAATCCAAAAAAAAACGACTCCGGACGAAAACACTAGAAAATATATTATTATTTTTAATCAAACACTATTGCTGGCTGCAACACCTTTTTAAGAAAAACCAAGTAATTTAGAATAATAAAATTCATATTTCGAATTCGTGTTTTTTTCAGGCGATGGATAAATGAAGCGAAGCCAGGTGTATTGGCGAAGACTTATTATTAAGAAAAAAAAACATAAATATTGGCAGTTCCGGTCCGCATAGCGACATACCTTTGCTTCTAATTAACTTTTTAAACACATGGAAATAACCGCCGACATATTTTATAGCGTATGCAAATGAGAATAAAGTAATTAAGGCTGATGTTCCAGGGTAGCCCGCGAAATTCAAATTTTCTTACGTTTTTAGCGATTTGCAGGCCAGTGCTAGGTTGTATGTTAGTAAAAATATGATTCGCGGCTGTAAGACGTATGCAGTTACAGAATTATAATCATCAAAATCATCATTACAACCCTCCAAGTTCATGTAACTCTCAAGAATGACCTTTTGATGAAATACTCATTCTTGACAGTTCAACAACAACAATCATATTTTTACTAACATACAATCTAGCACTGGCCTGCAAATCGCTAAAAACGTAAGAAAATTTGAATTTCGCGGGCTACCGTGAACATCCACCTTAATGATAATAAAATAAGCTTTCGTGTTTTTGCTCCTTACGGGTTAAAAAGAGATGTACACTAACATAGTAACATTACTTTTTGCTATTATGTTTAAGTTTTTTATTGAGAAATAAAATTAGAAGAAAAGCATTCTAAAACAACATAATTATCTTTCACTAGCTGATGCCCGCGGCTTCACTCGCGTTGCGGTCAAATAATATACTAAAACCTATGTGTATTTTACCTGTGAGGGAAGACTTAAAAGTTTTCAAAATCAAAATCAAAATTCATTTATTCAAACTAGGCTGATAATCAGCACTTTTCGAAGGTCAAAATTTACTTTACCTGTGTGGTTTTAATGGTATATATTTGACTGTCAGACTGAATTGTTTGGGACTACCTCGTTGGTCTAGTGGTCGCAGGTGCGGCTGCGAGCACGAGGTCCTTGGTTCGATTTCCGGGTCAGGCAAAGTTTTATTGGGTTTTCCATCAGACATTTCTCAGTAGCTGCCATTGAGTCTGGACTTGTGCGCTGTGGATGGCAATAAGCTTGCCCCGTAATACATGGGTTGATAGGTCTTAACCATAAGTGGCGAAATATGGGTGTACCATTGGGTAGGTACAACTCTGCCTATCAGGAATCCCTGCGTAATGTTATGTTTAACTGTAAAATTTATTTACATAACATCAATGCTCGTGACCGTAAGCACATACATTCTAATAGCTACATACCTAGGAATTTATTATAAACCAAAATGCAAATGTAAGTAACATAATTAATTGAAATATTACAACGTAACATATTTACGTATCTAATATGGCTAGTAAACATATTCGTAGTTACGCCCATGGGTAGATTTATGAACAATGTTCTATGTATGTACTTGTACAGTACTTACACAGTTACTTTACCAGTATAAGTGTCATTGTCAAAATTGGAATCTCTATTCTCTATACCAATAAGTTGCTATTAGTTTGCTCTCACTAACAAACTCTACACATCTGTAATCCTGTAGGGTTAGGAAGAGGTGGTACCACAGAATACATAATAGTACTACGTACAGAAGGCCTTCCCCGCGCTCATATTAAATACCGCACCTCACCCCGCACTTCGAGGTAGTCGTCGCCGACTCTTGAGCAATGGCTCGCGCTCGTATTAATTTAGTCGTCGTTCGGTTTTCGCCACGCTGCAGACCGTTGCACTTTCCGCGCCATTTTTTAGGCTACGACAACCCTACTAGAGTTTACGCACACATTTGCACTTGCACGTCGTGCACAAACGTTATTTGTTTATGTAGTAGTAATAGGTAATTATTTTGCGGGCGTTGTATGGAGTGTCCGAGGTGTGGTGGTACCCAATAGTACACCCACATTTCGCGAGTAATGATTTTTAAATTTTTAAATTTGCCTAGCGTTCCAATAATGTTGGGGTTGGTTTTAAGAGTTTCACTCACTTAAACCACTAAATATTTTTGTATTTAATATGAATCGTCTGACCTCCACAATCGGGTTAAGTAAATAGGTAGGTAGGTAATACGTAACCTCTTGGCAAGAATGGTTATCAGAGCTTTGAACATAGGACTGTCCGTAACGACCGTCAAAGAACTACAAATGAATGACAGCCCAGCAATGCTTTCCGAAGCACGGAGAAAATTCGATATGTAATGAACGGTCACCTATCCACGGATTGACCTCGCTAATGCCCGGTTTCTGAGGCATTTTTATCGGTGGTTTATCTATTCATTTGGGCGTTTATCGGTTCCATAACTGTTAAGACACATCTGTTTGCAATGAACCCTGGTCACTATCACCTAAACTACTTAAAGGGACCCGTAACAATGAGAAGTTTGAACAAAAAAACGTGTGGCACTCGGAGACTGCCGCGGTAAAGCTATTGCATAGCATTTTTTATCAACTTATGCAAATAATTAATTATTTAATTTGACAACCTCAGTTGACAACCTTGTTATTTTCAGTAACCATAGCAACCTGGTTGAAAATATTTTCGTTACGGAATTTCGAATTTCAGCCACCACTTTTTTAAACCATTTTTTTAATAAAACATTAATAAGCCACTAATTTATATATAAAAAAATATATTTAATAAATAAAACCGGTAATAAAGACGAATTCAACTAATAAAATCAATTTTAGACGCGCTCTCGTAAACAGAGCCATCTATCGGCAACTAAGGAACTACTTATCGGTTAGATAGATAATGAGTGCTGCGTTTCGTATTCAGAAACGCAGTGACAGTTGACCGACGTTTAACTTATGCATTACGTTATTGAACCAATAGTTAGTGGGAAGTTATCTGAGGACTTCAGCAACCGGGCATCAGTACTGCTGCTGCTAAAGTACTGGTATCAGTTGCATCCTTCATCTGATTAGGAGTTGGAAAAAAAGCTAAACAGATGATGATAAGTTCCTCCGTGAGATCGCCTACACGTCCTCAATAAGGGGTAATATAATACCGAAAGGACTGTAATTTATTTCGCATGGTTGTTCGTTAGATAGTTGATTGGGTACCTCGAAGGTTGTGTGGCGAACTTTGACTTCTTTGAGGATGCTCCATGTAGGTCGTGTTTAAGCGTAGGTAGTACAGATCCCTTTATTTATTGTGGTTGTGATTTGCAAGCGGATTTTGAATTTTCTAAAGGGTATTCACGCCGAAAAGAAATTATGAAAAAAAAGAAGTATTTGTAGCATGGACATGACGTTCATACAAAATATGAACAATAACAAAATACAACGCATTACAAATATGTATAATATAAATACTACAGGACGGAATATGGTGACAGCTTAGGGGGCCCACAGCATAGCGCTGGTTTGCAATCAATGGTCACCCGAGGAATGATAACATTTCCGATACTAAATTTTTATATCATATTGCGATGGATTCTGGCGAAAATTGCCAGTCCTACAACTCACGTTTTCGGTTTTTCACAGGATGTGGGGACAGGGACTGGCATTTATCCAAAGAACAACCATGCGAAATAAATTACAGTCCTTTCGGTATTATATTAATAATACCGAAAGGACTGTAATTTATTTCGCATGGTTGTTCGTTAGATAGTTGATTGGGTACCTCGAAGGTTGTGTGGCGAACTTTGACTTCTTTGAGGATGCTCCATGTAGGTCGTGTTTAAGCGTAGGTAGTACAGATCCCTTTATTTATTGTGGTTGTGATTTGCAAGCGGATTTTGAATTTTCTAAAGGGTATTCACGCCGAAAAGAAATTATGAAAAAAAAGAAGTATTTGTAGCATGGACATGACGTTCATACAAAATATGAACAATAACAAAATACAACGCATTACAAATATGTATAATATAAATACTACAGGACGGAATATGGTGACAGCTTAGGGGGCCCACAGCATAGCGCTGGTTTGCAATCAATGGTCACCCGAGGAATGATAACATTTCCGATACTAAATTTTTATATCATATTGCGATGGATTCTGGCGAAAATTGCCAGTCCTACAACTCACGTTTTCGGTTTTTCACAGGATGTGGGGACAGGGACTGGCATTTATCCAAAGAACATTAGAGATTGCTTCGGCAAACGTAGGTAGAGCCCATATTTCGAAACCTAATTAAATTTGTAAAAGAACCCTCAATACTTTGCAGGCATCAAAAATCATAGTTAATTAGGAGAAACTTTTCGGTGGAAATGAATCTAAATTCGATTGACCTGTATCGACCGATATTGGATAAACAATTTTAAACCAGAATGAAGTCAAAATAAAACCAGTATTGCAAAAACAAATGTGTGTTTTATTTTCACATGGCGTTCTTTAAAAAACTTTTAGTACTTAATTTTATTTTATTATTGGTGTTTTCGTAAACAACTACAAATTCTTCTCAAATGATGTCAGTAATAAACGTGTAGGTCATACAAATTATATTATGTGCATGGAAGCCATTCAATTACTAGTCAATGTATGATAATAAAATATCTTCAACAGTTAATTAAATCATCGTTGGGTACAGATGGGCTGCATAATTATGTTATTTGTTCATGAAGTCAGATGAAAATGGAGTTAAAACAGCTTTGCCCAAAAATAAAAGAGCTAGATTATCAGATAACATCATCACCATTCAGCTGAAAGACGTCCACTGCTGGACCAAGTGTTCCCAAAGTCTCGCCACAATGACCAGTCTTGTGCGTCTCGCATCCATTGGCTTCCCAAAACTTTCACCAGGTCATCGGTCCACCTTCCAACACAACGTCACACTAATTCGCGGTAGCCACTCCAGAACTTTTTGACTCCGCCGGCCATTCATTCTGCCAGCAATGTGCCCTGTCCACTGCCACTTAAGGACGCTAAAACATTTTTCTACAAATAACAGTGGTTTTCAGGTACCATTTTAACGTATACGCAATCATAAATGTGAAGATATCATGGTCTTAATTTAAAGATAATTTATTCGTCTCCAGATTGGCATCAGAAAAATTGTATGACGTCATACAAAAAAATCGCACAAATACGTTTTTTCCATCACAATAATCGCAGAAAATGTAAAAAAGTAGGGTCCGAATAGGTACCCATTATAGGTAAATTTACAGCATATTATATCTCCAAAATTATTATAAATTGCGGTACATATAGTCCTTTAGATGTTGAGATATATTTTTTTTGTTTATATAATTTTTTTTATTCAATTATTAGCTATAATAAAAACATTTGCCAATTTCTTCATACATTTTTCGCTCCCGGTTCATCATTCCGCGCTCAGCAGCGCTAGTGGAAGGACGGGTGTATCGCTCTCTCGCAAAAAATACGTACGCTAAACGTGATAGAAAATAGTATATTTCATTATAAGTGCGGAAAGCCTGTCATTGCAAAGAGTTCCGACAAATGTCTACCCGAGCCGAGGCACAGCCGACGGCGAGGGTTGACAGTCGGAACAAGTTGCAATGACGGTTCCGCACGTGTACTGAACAACTATTTTTAATACAGTTGCGAAAAAATGAAGCAATTTAATAAAATAATAAAACCGTAATTAAACTCGCAAAGACCATTTTTGGAAAATGGCGCCAACCGTAAAAGAATATAAGCAGAGATTTTTTTTGTTTTCTTCACCCATTCTGGGTAGGCAAAGGGAACTAGCCCATACAGCCAAGTCTTCAATAGATTTTTTTTTATTGATATGAAATGAAAATTAAATTTAATGAGATGAAATGGAATGAAACCTTTAACTCATTGAATCAAATAATTAAATCTGATATTGAAACAAATTAGTAGCTTCTTTAGAAATATTTGCATGAATCATAAAAACTTCTATGATTTATTTTAGTAAAAACTTCGTGGTTGGTTTTTTTTAATGGACATTATTTTGACAGTTGGGAAAGAGAACGCACGAGTTCGGAAATGGTAAAGAAAAAGCACGAGTACGTAATAGCCCACATCCCGAACGCTATACGTCCCTGCAATACGCCACTTTTTGAGCAACTGTATTAAAAAGATTTTAGTGTACGGTTACCACGGCAACCGACGACCGACGACGACCGGAAGGAGTTGATACTTTTTAGGACTGAGATAAAAGTAAACAAGTACGAGTTTCATACTTTTATTATTAGAATGTGATTTAGAAATTATGTTGGGTACGACCGGGATTTGGATGGGTGGGGTTAAGCAGTTTGTTGACAAGGTTCAGAAATGGATGGGTCAGGTCAAGCTGTCGACGGTGAGGTTTGGAAGTGGATGGGTAAGGTCAAGCTGTCGGGGGTGAGGTTTGGAAATGGATGGGTAAGGTCAAGCTGTCGGCGGTGAGGTTTGGAAATGGATGGGTCAGGTCAAGCTGTCGACGGTGAGGTTTGGAAGTGGATGGGAAAGGTCAAGCTGTCGGCGGTGAGGTTTGGAAATGGATGGGTAAGGTCAAGCTGTCGGCGGTGAGGTTTGGAAATGGATGGGTCAGGTCAAGCTGTCGACGGTGAGGTTCGGAAGTGGATGGGAAAGGTCAAGCTGTCGGCGGTGAGGTTTGGAAATGGATGGGTAAGGTCAAGCTGTCGGAGGTGAGGTTTGGAAATGGATGGGTCAGGTCAAGCTGTCGGCGGTGAGGTTTGGAAATGGATGGGTCAGGTCAAGCTGTCGGCGGTGAGGTTTGGAAATGGATGGGTAAGGTCAAGCTGTCGGCGATGAGGTTTGGAAATGGATGGGTAAGGTCAAGCTGTCGGCGGTGAGGTTTGAAAATGGATGGGTCAGGTCAAGCTGTCGGCGGTGAGGTTTGGAAATGGATGGGTAAGGTCAAGCTGTCGGCGGTGAGGTTTGGAAATGGATGGGTCAGGTCAAGCTTTCGACGGAGAGGTTTGGAATTGAAATTCCTATTTCATTTTAAGTACCTACTTATTTCACATGGTTATTTCACGTAGGTAGCGTATTTTTCTTTTCGGAAGTCGCTGTCGGTACCGGTTGTTCTTTTTCATTAAGTTTGGTTGGTAGGTACCCCATATTGGGTGTACATCTGTTTGCCCCTTAAACCCGAACAAGCGTGATATTATATTATGAAATGGCGAAAACACTACATAAACATACGATCACAGCTATCGTGAGTCATTTGCTGTCTATATTATTGAAGAGTTCCATCTTCTACTTCGGAAGATCTCCAATCCTGGTGACCTGTAATACAGGTTTTTTTGAAACCTACTTCAGGCACCAGCTCTCACAATGTGAATATTATAGTGTTCAAAACGTGCTACAAAACCATTGTGAGAGAAATAAATAAACTTATTATTATTATTATATTATAATCATATTTTACAGTAAAACCTTCCTTAAAAACACAATATGCATTTATCAACGAAAATCCGATTGATATCGGATCAGTAGCTTTTGGGAAAATCGCGGATACATACAAATACAGCACCTTCTTTTTTTTCGACTCGGTTGAAAATACTAACCTACTTATCATGACGACGATACTAATAATTAACAATTACCAAATGCGTTTTCAAAGTTCCAAGTAGGTAATCTACCAAATTCTATTTCAATACAATTAAAAAATAATATCAAAGATCAAGATTATTTATAGGAGGTTTAAAACCGAGCGCTATTGTGAGACCTTGCTTTGAGCGACTTTAGTTACCTAAACATGAGTTGATCGAAAATGTAACAGCGTCCTTAAGTTTAACAGTTCTTCGGGCTACGAGCGTCGGTAATCTTGGTTTAAAATAACAATACGACAGTAGTCCCCAAAGAGTAATACAGATGTGTACTTATTCGTAAGTCCCATGTAATAGGGAGCGAACTTACTGTCCTCTGGGTTCTAGGTATATTATAATAATATTATGAAGAGGAAATAATTGTATAAATTTTGTATATATACAAAAGATCTTAGAAACTACTGGACTGATTTGAAAAATTCTTTCACCGTTGGAAAGCTACACTATCCCCGGGTGGCATAGGCTACTTTTTCTCCCTGTATTTCCACGGGATCGAGAACTACGCTACTACTACTATAAAATACTTCATGTGAGTACAGCAATCAAAAGATGGCCTAACTTCTTACATAAAGATTACTGTTTTAATGAAAGCATTTTTACTGATTAAAATCTTCATCATGTTATTTTTATTCTCAATTAAAAGTAAATTACTTTAAATAAATCATACACAATTTGCATGTGAAATATTACAGTATTTATTACGTATGTGTTCACCTTGATTCTACCCAATATTTATGATTTATTTTTAATTATATACTAACTTAGTTTGATGTATAGGATCTAGATAATATTTCAACAAAAATAAATCAGATTGATAGTTGGGTGTGACGGTGTCAGCAGCTTTTGTGACTACAATATATTACAAAAGTGATTCGCAAACTTTTGTTTTTTTAGTGGTTTTTGTAATATCTCCTATAGTTGTTTTATATTATAAAACAAGTACTGGTTATTTATAAATATTTGTTATGCGTTGCATATTTTTTATGGTTTTATACGTTCCTCATGTTTCTTTGACTAACATACCTATATTTTTTCTTTCTTATATTCGTCTAAACAAAACTTTAGAAAAGTATATTTATTCACTGTATTGTATTGTATCTCAAGTAATCGCAACAATAAAGACTAATTATATTATTTAATAGTTGGTAAAGTGATAAAATTCATATTTATTTATATACAATTAACTAGTATTTGCGTGGCTGCGCGAGCTGCGCGCAGCTCGCGGGGCGTGAAGGGGGGAGAGGGGGAGCTTTGAAAAATGATTTCGACTAACGCATTGCACCTCTCAATGAATCTGAAAAAAGAAATGTTCCAATGCAGCTCGCGGTACTACCTACCTACACCTACCTACACCTACCTACACCTACCTACACCTACCTACACCTACCTACACCTACCTACACCTACCTACACCTACCTACACCTACCTACACCTACCTACACCTACCTACACCTACCTACACCTACCTACACCTACCTACACCTACCTACACCTACCTACACCTACCTACACCTACCTACACCTACCTACACCTACCTACACCTACCTACACCTACCTACACCTACCTACACCTACCTACACCTACCTACACCTACCTACACCTACCTACACCTACCTACACCTACCTACACCTACCTACACCTACCTACACCTACCTACACCTACCTACACCTACCTACACCTACCTACACCTACCTACACCTACCTACACCTACCTACACCTACCTACACCTACCTACACCTACCTACACCTACCTACACCTACCTACACCTACCTACACCTACCTACACCTACCTACACCTACCTACACCTACCTACACCTACCTACACCTACCTACACCTACCTACACCTACCTACACCTACCTACACCTACCTACACCTACCTACACCTACCTACACCTACCTACACCTACCTACACCTACCTACACCTACCTACACCTACCTACACCTACCTACACCTACCTACACCTACCTACACCTACCTACACCTACCTACACCTACCTACACCTACCTACACCTACCTACACCTACCTACACCTACCTACACCTACCTACTACCTACCTACCTACACCCACCTACTACCTACCTACCTACACCCACCTACTACCTACCTACCTACACCTACCTACTACCTACCTATCACCTACCTTCCTACCACCTACCTACTACCTACTACTACCACTAAAAAAACATTACCCTAAAGTTTGCTTGTCCTCGCCCCTACCTACCACCGGAAAGCTATCATGACATTATCCCTACGCTACGGGGATCGCCGGCTCGCTTCGCTCGCCCGCTCCCCCCTTCGCTTTACCGCTGTACCACCACCGGACAGGTTTCGACGCCTACTATAATATTTGTTCAAACACCTAATGGCTATCTCTAACCGTTATGAAGTTACAGCCCTTTTAATTTTAGGGGAGGTTGGGGAGGGGAGGGTATACCAATTTCAACGCCTCTCAAATAGATTTAGGTAAGAATCAAAAAATTTTTTAGGAGTAAAAAAAGAGGTGAAGAGGGGGGGGAGAGGGGGGAGATTCTAAAAATGATTTCGACTAACGCAATGCCCCTCTATATGAATCTGAAAAAAAATTCGTTCCAAGTCTCTTAACTTCCGAGATCCGCCTAAAGGGGGGGTGAAGGGGGGCAAGGGGGTCAAATTTAAAAAAGGGTTTTTACTTCCCCAAGCCTCCTCTATATGAATCTGAAAAAAAAATGTGCCAAATCTCTTAACTTCCGAGATCCGCCTAAAGGGGGGGTGAAGGGGGGCTAGGGGGTCAATTTTGAAAAATGTTTTTTACTTCCCCGAGCCTCTTCTATACGAATCCCTAAAAAAAACACGTAAAATCTTTTTATTTCCGAGATCCGCCTAAAGGGGGTATGAAGGGGGGCAAGGGGGTCAAATTTGAAAAATAGTTTTTACTTCCCCGAGCCTACTCTATACGAATCCTTAAAAAAAAAACCCGTAAAATCTCTTTATTTCCGAGATCCGCCTAAAGGGGGGGAGACTGGGGAAAAGGGGGGCCACTTTGAAAAATTAATTTTACTTTACCGAGCCCCCTCTATACGAATCCCAAAAAAAAAACACGTAAAGTCTCTTTGTTTCCGAGATACGATAGGGAGGGGGGAGAGAGGGGGGGGAAAGGAGGGGTTTGGGACTTTTCCCATACTCACGAGAGTTAGTTGTTTACGAATCTGTCAAAATATACCCACCTCCCCATCCACCATCTGGGAGAACAATTCTGTCAGTGAGTCAGTGGTAATTAAGCTTTATATAGTATAACTAGTATTTGCGTGGCTGCGCGAGCTGCGCGCAGCTCGCGGGTCGTGAAGGGGGGCAGAGGGGGAGCTTTAAAAAATGATTTCGACCAACGCATTGCCCCTTTCAATGACTGAAAAAAAAATGTTCCAAGTCTCTTAACTTCAGAGATCCGCCTAAAGGTGGGGGTGAAGGGGGGCAAGAGGGTCAAATTTGAAAAATGGATTTTACTTCCCCGAGCCACCTCTATACGAATCCGTAAACAAAACAGAACACGAGTTTAAAAAAAAGGGGTGAAGAGGGAGGGGGGGGGCAGTGAAGGGCGGGAGAGGGGTAGCTTTGAAAAATGATTTCGACTAACGCATTGCCCCTTTCAATGAATCTGAAAAAAAAATGTTCCAAGTCTCTTAACTTCCGAGATCCGCCTAAAGGGGGGGGTGAAGGGGGGCAAGGGGTTCAAATTTGAAAAACGGATTTTACTTCCTCGAGCCTCCTCTATATGAATCTCACGTTCATCACCACCTACCACCTACCTACACCTACCTACTACCTACCTATCACCTACCTACTACCTACCTCTTACTACCACTAAAAAAACATTACCCTAAAGTTTGCTTGGAGTTACGCTTCACCCACTCAACCTTCGTTACGCTAAGGTGGTCGCCGGCTCGCTTCGCTCGCCACCTCCCCACTTCGCTCCACTCGGTCTCGCAGGTTCGCTCCACTCAGGACCTACCTACCACCGCAAAGCTATCATGACATTATCCCTAGGCTACGGGGGTCGCCGGCTCGCTACGCTCGCCCGCTACCCCCTTCGCTTTACCGCTGTACCACCACCTGACAGGTTTCGATGCCTACTATAATATTTGTTCAAACACCTAATGGCTATCTCTAACCGTTACGAAGTTACAGCCCTTTTAATTTTAGGGGAGGTTGGGGAGGGTAGGGGAGGGTATACAAATTTCAACGCCCCTCTATAGTTTCAGGTAAGAATCAAAAATTTTTTCAGTAGTAAAAAAAGGGTTCGGAGAGGGGGGGGGGGGCGTTGAAGGGGGGAGAGGGGGGAGCTTTGAAAAACGATTTCGACTCACGCATTGCCCCTTTTAATGAATCTGAAAAAAAAAATGTGCCAAGTCTATTAACTTCCGAGATCCGCCTAAAGGGGGGGTAAAGGGGGGCAAGGGGGTCAAATTTGAAAAATGGTTTTTACTTCCCCGAGCCTCCTCTATATGAACCCCTAAAAAAAAACACGTAATGTCTCTTTATTTCCGAGATCTGCCTAAAGGGGGGATGAAGGGGGGCAAGGGGGTCAAATTTGAAAAATGGTTTTTACTTCCCCGAGCCTCCTCTATATGAACCCTTAAAAAAAAATACGTATTGTCTCTTTATTTCCGAGATCCGCCTAAAGGGGGGATGAAGGGGGGCAAGGGGGTCAAATTCGAAAAATGGTTTTTACTTCCCCGAGCCTCCTCTATACGAATCCCTAAAAAAAACAAGTAAAGTCTCTTTGTTTCCGAGATACGATAGGGAGGGGGGAGAAGGGGGGGGAAAAGGGGGGGTTTGGGACTTTTCCCATACTCACGAGAGTTGGTTGTTTACGAATCTGTCAAAATATACCCACCTCCCCATCCACCATCTGGGAGAACAATTCTGTCAATAAGTCAGTCAGTCAGTCAGTGAGTGGTAATTTAGCTTTATATAGTATAACTAGTATTTGCGTGGCTGCGCGAGCTGCGCGCAGCTCGCGGGGCGTGAAGAGGAGAGGGGGAGCTTTGAAAAATGATTTCGACTAACGCATTGCCCCTTTAAATGAATCTGAAAAAAAAAATGTTCCAATTCTCTTAACTTCCAAGATCCGCCTAAAGGGGGGAGAAGAGTGGAAAAGGGGTCGATTTTGAAAAATGGTTTTTACTTCCCCGAGCCTCCTCTACTACCTTCCTAAACCTACCTACTACCTACCTACTACCTATCTACACCTACCTACCTACACCTACCTACCTACACCTACCTACCTACACCTACCTACCTACACCTACCTACCTACACCTACCTACCTACACCTACCTACCTACACCTACCTACCTACACCTACCTACCTACACCTACCTACCTACACCTACCTACCTACACCTACCTACCTACACCTACCTACCTACACCTACCTACCTACACCTACCTACCTACACCTACCTACCTACACCTACCTACCTACACCTACCTACCTACACCTACCTACCTACACCTACCTACCTACACCTACCTACCTACACCTACCTACCTACACCTACCTACCTACACCTACCTACCTACACCTACCTACCTACCTACACCTACCTACCTACACCTACCTACCTACACCTACCTACCTACACCTACCTACCTACACCTACCTAGTACTACCTACCTACACCTACCTACCTACACCTACCTACCTACACCTACCTACCTACACCTACCTACCTACACCTACCTACCTACACCTACCTACCTACACCTACCTACCTACACCTACCTACCTACACCTACCTACCTACACCTACCTACCTACACCTACCTACCTACACCTACCTACCTACACCTACCTACCTACACCTACCTACCTACACCTACCTACCTACACCTACCTACCTACACCTACCTACCTACACCTACCTACCTACACCTACCTACCTACACCTACCTACCTACACCTACCCACTACCTACCTATCACCTAACTACCTCCTAACTACCTCCTACTACCACTAAAAAAACATTACCCTAAAGATTGCTTGTCGTCGCCCCTGAGTTACGCTTCACCCACTCAACCTTCGTTACGCTAAGGAGGTCGCCGGCTCGCTTCGCTCGCCACCTCCCCCCTTCGCTCCACTCGGTCTCGCAGGTTCGCTCCAATCAGGACCTACCTACCACCGGAAAGCTATCATGACATTATCCCTACGCTACGGGGGTCGCCGGCTCGCTTCGCTCGCCCGCTCCCCCCTTCGCTTTACCGGTACCACCACAGGATAGGCTCCTTTCAATGAATCTGAAAAAAAAAATGTTCCAAGTCTCTTAACTTCCGAGATCCGCCTAAAGGGGGGAGAAGAGTGGAAAAGGGGTCGATTTTGAAAAATGGTTTTTACTTCCCCGAGCCTCCTCTATACGAATCCCTAAAAAAAAACACGTAAAATCTCTTTATTTTTGAGATCCGCCTAAAGGGGGGGTGAAGGGGGGCAAGGGGGTCAAATTTGAAAAATAGTTTATACTTCCCCAAGCCTCTTCTATACGAATCCCTAAAAAAAATCACGTAAATTCTCTTTATTTCCGAGATCCGCCTAAAAGGGGGGAGAAGGGGGGCAAGGGGGGCCACTTTGAAAAATGATTTTTACTTTACCTTGCCCCCTCTATACGAACCCCTAAAAAAAAACAAGTAAAGTCTCTTTGTTTTCGAGATACGATAGGGAGGGGGGAGAAGGGGGGGGAAAAGGGGGGGTTTGGGACTTTTCCCATACTCTCGAGAGTTGCTTGTTTACGAATCTGTCAAAATATACCCACCTCCCCATCCACCATCTGGGAGAACAATTCTGTCAGTCAGTCAGTGAGTGAGTGAGTCAGTGGTAATTTAGCTTTATATAGTATAACTAGTATTTGCGTGGCTGCGCGAGCTGCGCGCAGCTCGCGTGGCGTGAAGAGGGGGAGAGGGGGAGCTTTGAAAAATGATTTCGACTAACGCATTGCACCTCTCAATGAATCTGAAAAAAAAAATGTTCCAATGCAGCTCGCGGTACTACCTAATACCTACACCTACCTACTACCTACCTACACCTACCTACACCTACCTACACCTACCTACACCTACCTACACCTACCTACACCTACCTACACCTACCTACACCTACCTACACCTACCTACACCTACCTACTACCTACCTATCACCTACCTACCACCTACCTGCTACCTCCTACTACCACTAAAAAACATTACTCTAAAGTTTGCTTGTCGTCGCCCCTGAGTAACGCTTCACCCACTCAACCTTCGTTACGCTAAGGAGGTCGCCGGCTCGCTTCGCTCGCGACCTCCCCCCTTCGCTTCACTCGGTCTCGCGGGTTCGCTCCACTCAGGACCTACCTACCACCGGAAAGCTATCATGACATTATCCCTACGCTACGGGGGTCGCCGGCTCGCTTCGCTCGCCCGCTCCCCCCTTCGCTTTACCGCTGTACCAACACACCGGACAGGTTTCGACGCCTACTATAATATTTGTTCAAACACCTAATGGCTATCTCTAACCGTTATGCAGTTACAGCCCTTTTAATTTTAGGGGAGGTTGGGGGGGGGAGGGTATACAAATTTCAACGCCCCTCAAATACATTTAGGTAAGAATCAAAAATTTTTTCAGGAGTAAAAAAGAGGTGAAGAGGGGGGGGGGTGAAGGGGGGGAGAGGGGGGAGTTTCTAAAAATGATTTCGACTAACGCAATGCCCCTCTATATGAATCTGAAAAAAAATTCGTTCCAAGTCTCTTAACTTCCGAGATCCGAAAGGGGGGGGTGAAGGGGGGCAAGATGGTCAAATTTTAAGAATGGTTTTTACTTCCTCAAGCCTCTTCTATACGAATCCCTAAAAAAAAACGCGTAAAATCTCTTTATTTTCGAAATCCGCCTAAAGGGGGGGTGAAGGGGGGCAAGGGGGTCAAATTAAAAAAATGGTTTTTACTTTCCTGAGCCTCCTCTATACGAATCTGTAAAAACAAAAAAATACGGGTCTCTTAGTTTCTGAGATACGATGGAGAGGGGGAAGAAGGGGGAGGGAAAGGGGGGGTTTGGCACTTTTCTCATACTCACAAGAGTTACTTGTTTGAGAATCTGTCAAAATATACCCACCTCCCCATCCACCATCTGGGAGAACAATTCTGTCAATAGATCAGTCAGTCAGTCAGTGGTAATTTAGCTTTATATAGTATAACTAGTATTTGCGTGGCTGCGCGAGCTGCGCGCAGCTCGCGGGGCGTGAAGAGGGGAAGAGGGGGAGCTTTGAAAAATGATTTCGACTAACGCATTGCCCCTTTCAATGAATCTGAAAATAAAATGTTCCAAGTCTCTTAACTTCCGAGATCCGCCTAAAGGGGGGGAGAAGGGGGCAAGGGGGTCAATTTTGAAAAATGGTTTTTACTTTCCCGAGCCTCCTCTATACGAATCCGTAAACAAAACAGAACACGAGATTAAAAAAAAGGGGTAAAGAGGGGGGGGGGGGCAGTGAAGGGGGAGAGGGGTAGCTTTGAAAAATGATTTCGACTAACGCATTGCCCCTTTCAATGAATCTGAAAAAAAAAATGTTCCAAGTCTCTTAACTTCCGAGATCCACCTAAAGGGGGGAGTGAAGGGGGGCAAGGGGTTCAAATTTGAAAAACGGATTTTACTTCCCCGAGCCTCCTCTATATGAATCTCACGTATACCACCACCTACCTACACCTACCTACCACCAACCTACTACCTACCTATCACCTACCTACTACCTACCTACTACCTCCTACTACCACTAAAAAAACATTACCCTAAAGTTTGCTTGGAGTTACGCTTCACCCACTCAACCTTCGTTACGCTAAGGAGGTCGCCGGCTCGCTTCGCTCGCCACCTCCCCCCTTCGCTCCACTCGGTCTCGCAGGTTCGCTCCACTCAGGACCTACCTACCACCGGAAAGCTATCATGACATTATCCCTACGCTACGGGGGTCGTCGGCTCGCTTCGCTCGCCCGCTCCCCCCTTCGCTTTACCGCTGTGCCACCACCGGACAGGTTTCGACGCCTACTATAATATTTGTTCAAACACCGAATGGCTATCTCTAACCGTTATGAGGTTACAGCCCTTTTAATTTTAGGGGAGGTTGGGGAGGGGAGGGTATACAAATTTCAACGCCCCTCAAATAGATTTAGGTAAGAATCAAAATTTTTTCAGGAGTAAAAAAAGAGTTGAAGAGGGGGGGGTGAAGGGGGGGGAGAGGGGGGAGTTTCTAAAAATGATTTCGACTAACGCAATGCCCCTCTATATGAATCTGAAAAAAAATTCGTTCCAAGTCTCTTAACTTCCGAGATCTGCCAAAGGGGGGGTGAAGGGGGGCAAGGGGGTCAAATTTTAAGAATGGATTTTACTTTCCCGAGCCTCCTCTATACGAATCCGTAAACAAAACTGAAAAAAGGGGTGAAGAGGGGGGGGGTGAAGGGGGGGGGAAGCTTTGTAAAATGATTTCGATTAACTCATTGCCCCTTTCAATCAATGAATCTGAAAAAAAAAATGTTCCAAGTCTCTTAACTTCCGAGATCCGAAAGGGGGGGGTGAAGGGGGGCAAGGGGGTCAAATTTAAAAAATGGGTTTTACTTCCCCGAGCCTTCTCTATATGAATCTGAAAAAAAGATCGTTCCAAGTCTCTTAACTTTCGAGATCCGCCTAAAAGGGGGGAGAAGGGGGGCAAGGGGGGCCACTTTGAAAAATGATTTTTACTTTACCGAGCCTCCTCTATACGAATCCGTAAAAAAATAAAAATACGGGTCTCTTAGTTTCCGAGATACGATGGGGAGGGGGGAGAAGGGGGGCAAAAAGGGGGAGTTTGGGACTTTTCTCATACTCACGAGAGTTACTTGTTTACGAATCTGTCAAAATATACCCACCTCCCCATCCACCATCTGGGAGAACAATTCTGTCAATAGATCAGTCAGTCAGTCAGTGGTAATTTAGCTTTATATAGTATAACTAGTATTTGCGTGGCTGCGCGAGCTGCGCGCAGCTCGCGGGTCGTGAAGAGGGGGAGAAGGGGAGCTTTGAATAATACCTACACCTACCTACACCTACCTACTACCTACCTACACCTACCTACTACCTACCTACTACCTACCTACTACCTACCTACTACCTACATACTACCTACCTACACCTACCTACTACCTACCTACACCTACCTACACCTACCTACACCTACCTACACCTACCTACACCTACCTACCTACACCTACCTACTACCTACCTACACCTACCTACCTACTACCTACCAACTACCTACCTACACCCACCTACTACCTACCTACACCTACTTAACTACACCTACCTACCTACACCTACCTACCCCTACCTACTACCTACCTACACCTACCTACTACCTACCTACACCTACCTACTACCTACCTACACCTACCAACTACCTACCTACACCTACCTACTACCTACCTACACCTACCTACTACCTACCTATACCTACCTACCTACACCTACACCTACCTACACATACCTACTACCTACCACCTACCTACTACCACTAAAAAAACATTACCCTAAAGTTTGCTTGTCGTCGCCCCTGCGAACCCACTCAACGAACCCACTCAACCTTCGTTTCGCTAAGGAGGTCGCCGGCTCGCTTAGCTCGCCACCTCCCCCCTTCGCTCCACTTGGTCTCGCAGGTTCGCTCCACTCAGGACCTACCTACCACCGGAAAGCTATCATGACGTTATCCCTACGCTACGAGGGCCGCCGGCTCGCTTCGCTCGCCCGCTCCCCCCTTCGTTTTGCCGCTGTACCACCACCGGACAGGTTTCGACGCCTACTATAATATTTGTTCAAACACCTAATGGCTATCTCTAACCGTTATGAAGTTACAGCCCTTTTAATTTTAGGGGAGGTTGGGGAGGGGAGGGTATACAAATTTCAACGCCCCTCAAATAGATTTAGGTAAGAATCAAAAATTTTTTCAGGAGTAAAAAAGAGGTGAAGAGGGGGGGGGTGAAGGGGGGGAGAGGGGGGGAGTTTCTAAAAATGATTTCGACTAACGCAATGCCCCTCTATATGAATCTGAAAAAAAAAATCGTTCCAAGTATCTTAACTTTCGAGATCCGCCTAAAAGGGGGGAGAAGGGGGGCAAGGGGGTCAAATTTGAAAAATGGTTTATACTTCCCCAAGCCTCTTCTATAGGAATCCTTAAAAAAAAACACGTAAAATCTCTTTATTTCCGAGATCCGCCTAAATGGGGGGAGAAGGGGGAAAAGGGGGGCCACTTTGAAAAATGATTTTTACTTTACCGAGCCCCCTCTATACGAATCCCTAAAAAGAAACACGTAAAGTCTCTTTGTTTCCGAGATACGATAGGGAGGGGTGAGAAGGGGGGGGAAAAGGGGGGGTTTGGGACTTTTCCTATACTCACGAGAGTTACTTGTTTACGAATCTGTCAAAATATACCCACCTCCCCATCCACCATCTGGGAGAACAATTCTGTCAGTGAGTGAGTGGTAATTTAGCTTTATATAGTATAACTAGTATTTGCGTGGCTGCGCGAGCTGCGCGCAGCTCGCGGGGCGTGAAGAGGGGGAGAGGGGGAGCTTTGAAAAATGATTTCGACTAACGCATTGCACCTCTCAATGAATCTGAAAAAAAAAATGTTTCAATGCAGCTCGCGGTACTACCTACCCCTACCTACACCTACCTACTACCTACCTACACCTACCTACACCTACCTACACCTACCTACACCTACCTACACCTACCTACACCTACCTACACCTACCTACACCTACCTACACCTACCTACACCTACCTACACCTACCTACACCTACCTACACCTACCTACACCTACCTACACCTACCTACACCTACCTACACCTACCTACACCTACCTACACCTACCTACACCTACCTACACCTACCTACACCTACCTACACCTACCTACACCTACCTACACCTACCTACACCTACCTACACCTACCTACACCTACCTACACCTACCTACACCTACCTACACCTACCTACACCTACCTACACCTACCTACACCTACCTACACCTACCTACACCTACCTACACCTACCTACACCTACCTACACCTACCTACACCTACCTACACCTACCTACACCTACCTACACCTACCTACACCTACCTACACCTACCTACACCTACCTACACCTACCTACACCTACCTACACCTACCTACACCTACCTACACCTACCTACACCTACCTACACCTACCTACACCTACCTACACCTACCTACACCTACCTACACCTACCTACACCTACCTACACCTACCTACACCTACCTACACCTACCTACACCTACCTACACCTACCTACACCTACCTACACCTACCTACACCTACCTACACCTACCTACACCTACCTACACCTACCTACACCTACCTACACCTACCTACACCTACCTACACCTACCTACACCTACCTACACCTACCTACACCTACCTACACCTACCTACACCTACCTACACCTACCTACACCTACCTACACCTACCTACACCTACCTACACCTACCTACACCTACCTACACCTACCTACACCTACCTACACCTACCTACACCTACCTACACCTACCTACTACCTCCTACTACCACTAAAAAAACATTACCCTAAGGTTTGCTTGTCGTCGCCCCTGAGTTACGCTTCACCCACTCAACCTTCGTTACGCTAAGGAGGTCGCCGGCTCGCTTCGCTCGCCACCTCTCCCCTTGGCTCCACTCGGTCTCGCAGGTTCGCTCCACTCAGGACCTACCTACCACCGGAAAGCTATCATGACATTATCCCTACGCTACGGGGGTCGCCGGCTCGCTTCGCTCGCCCGCTCCCCCCTTCGCTTTACCGCTGTACCACCACCGGATAGGTTTCGACGCCTACTATAATATTGGTTCAAACACCTAATGGCTATCTCTAACCGTTATGAAGTTACAGCCCTTTTAATTTTAGGGGAGGTTGGGGAGGGGAGGGTATACAAATTTCAACGCCCCTCAAATAGATTTAGGTAAGAATCAAAAATTTTTTCAGGAGTAAAAAAAGAGGTAAAGAGGGGAGGGGTAAAGGGGGGGAGAGGGGGGAGTTTCTAAAAATGATTTCGACTAACGCAATGCCCCTCTATATGAATCTGAAAAAAAATTCGTTCCAAGTCTCTTAACTTCCAAGATCCGAAAGGGGGGGGGTGAAGGGGGGCAAGGGGGTCAAATTTTAAAAATAGTTTTTACTTCCCCAAGCCTCCTCTATACGAATTCCTAAAAAAAAACGCGTAAAATCTCTTTATTTTCGAAATCCACCTAAAGGGGGGGTGAAGGGGGGCAAGGGGGTCAAATTCAAAAAATGGTTTTTATTTTCCCGAGCCTCCTCTATACGAATCTGTAAAAACAAAAAAATACGGGTCTCTTAGTTTCCGAGATACGATGGGGAGGGGGGAGAAGGGGGGGGGGGGAAAGGGGGGATTTGGCACTTTTCCCATACTCACGAGAGTTACTTGTTTACGAATCTGTCAAAATATACCCACCTCCCCATCCACCATCTGGGAGAACAATTATGTCAATCAGTCAGTGAGTGAGTGGTAATTTAGCTTTATATAATATAACTAGTATTTGCGTGGCTGCGCGAGCTGCGCGCAGCTCGCGGGGCGTGAAGGGGGGGAGAGGGGGAGCTTTAAAAAATGATTTCGACTAACGCATTGCACCTCTCAATGAATCTGAAAAAAAAATGTTCCAATGCAGCTCGCGGTACTACCTACCTACTACCTACCTACACCTACCTACTACCTACCTACACCTACCTACTACCTACCTACACCTACCTACTACCTACCTACACCTACCTACACCTACCTACTACCTACCTACACCTACCTACTACCTACCTACACCTACCTACACCTACCTACTACCTACCTACACCTACCTACTACCTACCTACACCTACCTACTACCTACCTATCACCTACCTACCACCTACCTACACCTACCTACTACCTACCACCTACCTACACCTACCTACACCTACCTACACCTACCTACACCTACCTACACCTACCTACACCTACCTACACCTACCTACACCTACCTACACCTACCTACACCTACCTACACCTACCTACACCTACCTACACCTACCTACACCTACCTACACCTACCTACACCTACCTACACCTACCTACACCTACCTACACCTACCTACACCTACCTACACCTACCTACACCTACCTACACCTACCTACACCTACCTACACCTACCTACACCTACCTACACCTACCTACACCTACCTACACCTACCTACACCTACCTACACCTACCTACACCTACCTACACCTACCTACACCTACCTACACCTACCTACACCTACCTACACCTACCTACACCTACCTACACCTACCTACACCTACCTACACCTACCTACACCTACCTACACCTACCTACACCTACCTACACCTACCTACACCTACCTACACCTACCTACACCTACCTACACCTACCTACACCTACCTACACCTACCTACACCTACCTACACCTACCTACACCTACCTACACCTACCTACACCTACCTACACCTACCTACACCTACCTACACCTACCTACACCTACCTACACCTACCTACACCTACCTACACCTACCTACACCTACCTACACCTACCTACACCTACCTACACCTACCTACACCTACCTACACCTACCTACACCTACCTACACCTACCTACACCTACCTACACCTACCTACACCTACCTACACCTACCTACACCTACCTACACCTACCTACACCTACCTACACCTACCTACACCTACCTACACCTACCTACACCTACCTACACCTACCTACACCTACCTACACCTACCTACACCTACCTACACCTACCTACACCTACCTACACCTACCTACACCTACCTACACCTACCTACACCTACCTACACCTACCTACACCTACCTACACCTACCTACACCTACCTACACCTACCTACACCTACCTACACCTACCTACACCTACCTACACCTACCTACACCTACCTACACCTACCTACACCTACCTACACCTACCTACACCTACCTACACCTACCTACACCTACCTACACCTACCTACACCTACCTACACCTACCTACACCTACCTACACCTACCTACACCTACCTACACCTACCTACACCTACCTACACCTACCTACACCTACCTACACCTACCTACACCTACCTACACCTACCTACACCTACCTACACCTACCTACACCTACCTACACCTACCTACACCTACGTACACCTACCTACACCTACCTACACCTACCTACACCTACCTACACCTACCTACACCTACCTACACCTACCTACACCTACCTACACCTACCTACACCTACCTACACCTACCTACACCTACCTACACCTACCTACACCTACCTACACCTACCTACACCTACCTACACCTACCTACACCTACCTACACCTACCTACACCTACCTACACATACCTACTACCTACCACCTACCTACTACCTACCTACTACCTCCTACTACCACTAAAAAAACATTACCCTAAAGTTTGCTTGTCGTCGCCCCTGAGTTGCGCTTCACCCACTCAACCTTCGTTTCGCTAAGGAGGTCGCCGGCGACCTACCTACCACCGGAAAGCTATTATGACATTATGCCTACGCTACGGGGGTCGCCGGCTCGCTTCGCTCGCCCGCTCCCCCCTTCGCTTTACCGCTGTACCACCACCGGGCAGGTTTCGACGCCTACTATAATATTTGTTCAAACACCTAATGGCTATTTCTAACCGTTATGAAGTTACAGCCCTTTTAATTTTAGGGGAGGTTGGGGGGGGGGAGGGGAGGGTACACAAATTTCAACGCCCCTCAATAGTTTTAGGTAAGAATCAAAAAAAAATTCAGTAGTAAAAAAAGAGGTGAAGAGGGGGGGGGTTGAAGGGGTTAGAGGGGGGGAGTTTCGAAAAATTATTCCGACTAACGCAATGCCCCTATAAATGAATCTGAAAAAAAAATCGTTCCAAGTCTCTTAACTTCTAAGATCCGCCTAAAGGGGGGGTGAAGGGGGGCAAGGGGGTCAAATTCAAAAAATGGTTTTTACTTTCCCGAGCCTCCTCTATACGAATCCCTAAAAAAAAACACGTAAAGTCTCTTTGTTTCCGAGATCCGCCTAAAGGGGGGGTGAAGGGGGGCAGGGGGGTCAAATTCGAAAAATGGTTTTTACTTCCCCGAGCCTCCCCTATACGAATCCCAAAAAAAAAAAAATACGGGTCTCTTACTTTCTGAGATACGATAGGGAGGGGGGAGAAGAGGGGGGAAAAGGGGGGGTTTGGGACTTTTCCCATACTCACGAGAGTTAGTTGTTTACGAATCTGTCAAAATATACCCACCTCCCCATCCACCATCTGGGAGAACAATTCTGTCAGTCAGTCAGTCAGTCAGTGAGTGGTAATTTAGCTTTATATAGTATAACTAGTATTTGCGTGGCTGCGCGAGCTGCGCGCAGCTCGCGGGGCGTGAAGGGGGGGTGAGGGGGAGCTTTGAAAAATGATTTCGACTAACGCATTGCACCTCTCAATGAATCTGAAAAAAAAAAATGTTTCAATGCAGCTCGCGGTACTACCTACCCCTACCTACACCTACCTACTACCTACCTACACCTACCTACACCTACCTACACCTACCTACTACCTACCTACACCTATCTACACCTACCTACACCTACCTACACCTACCTACACCTACCTACACCTACCTACACCTACCTACACCTACCTACACCTACCTACACCTACCTACACCTACCTACACCTACCTACACCTACCTACACCTACCTACACCTACCTACACCTACCTACACCTACCTACACCTACCTACACCTACCTACACCTACCTACACCTACCTACACCTACCTACACCTACCTACACCTACCTACACCTACCTACACCTACCTACACCTACCTACTACCTACCTACTACCTACCTACTACCTACCTACACCTACCTACTACCTACCTAGACCTACCTACTACCTACCTACACCTACCTACTACCTACCTACACCTACACCTACCTACATCTACCTACACCTACCTACACATACCTACTACCTACCTAGACCTACCTACTACCTACCTACACCTACCTACACCTACCTACATCTACCTACACCTACCTACACATACCTACTACCTACCACCTACCTACCTACTACCTCCTACTACCACTAAAAAACCATTACCCTAAGGTTTGCTTGTCGTCGCCCCTGAGTTACGCTTCACCCACTCAACCTTCGTTACGCTAAGGAGGTCGCCGGCTCGCTTCGCTCGCCACCTCCCCCCTTGGCTCCACTCGGCCTCGCAGGTTCGCTCCACTCAGGACCTACCTACCACCGGAAAGCTATCATTACATTATCCCTACGCTACGGGGGTCGCCGGCTCGCTTCGCTCGCCCGCTCCCCCCTTCGCTTTACCGCTGTACCACCACCGGACAGGTTTCGACGCCTACTATAATATTGGTTCAAACACCTAATGGCTATCTCTAACCGTTATGAAGTTACAGCCCTTTTAATTTTAGGGGAGGTTGGGGGGGGGAGGGTATACAAATTTCAACGCCCCTCAAATAGATTTAGGTAAGAATCAAAAATTTTTTCAGGAGTAAAAAAAGAGGTAAAGAGGGGAGGGGTAAAGGGGGGGAGAGGGGGGAGTTTCTAAAAATGATTTCGACTAACGCAATGCCCCTCTATATGAATCTGAAAAAAAATTCGTTCCAAGTCTCTTAACTTCCGAGATCCGAAAGGGGGGGGTGAAGGGGGGCAAGGGGGTCAAATTTTAAAAATGGTTTTTACTTCCCCAAGCCTCCTCTATACGAATCCCTAAAAAAAACGCGTAAAATCTCTTTATTTTCGAAATCCGCCTAAAGGGGGGGTGAAGGGGGGCAAGGGGGTCAAATTCAAAAAATGGTTTTTACTTTCCCGAGCCTCCTCTATACGAATCTGTAAAAACAAAAAAATACGGGTCTCTTTGTTTCCGAGATACCATAGGGAGGGGGGAGAAGGGGGAAGAAAAGGGGGGGTTTGGGACTTTTCCCATACTCACGAGAGTTACTTGTTTACGAATCTGTCAAAATATACCCACCTCCCCATCCACCATCTGGGAGAACAATTCTGTCAGTGAGTGAGTCAGTCAGTGAGTGGTAATCGAGCTTTATATAGTATAACTAGTATTTGCGTGGCTGCGCGAGCTGCGCGCAGCTCGCGGGGCGTGAAGAGGGGGCGAGGGGGCGCTTTGAAAAATGATTTCGACTAACGCATTGCCCCTTTCAATGACTCTTAAAAAAAAAATGTTCCAAGTCTCTTAACTTCCGAGATCCGCCTAAAGGAAGGGGGGGTGAAGGGGGGCAAGGGGGTCAAATTTAAAAAATGGATTTTACTTCCCCGACCCTCCTCTATACGAATCCGTAAACAAAACAGAACACGAGTTTAAAAAAAAGGGGTGAAGAGGGAGGGGGGGCAGTGAAGGGGGGGAGAGGGGTAGCTTTGAAAAATGATTTCGACTAACGCATTGCCCTTTTCAATGAATCTGAAAAAAAAAATGTTCCAAGTCTCTTAACTTCCGAGATCCGCCTAAAGGGCCCCCCCTTTAGGCGGATCTCGGAAGTTAAGAGACTTGGAACATTTTTTTTTGGGGGTGAAGGGAGGCAAGGGGTTCAAATTTGAAAAACGGATTTTACTTCCCCGAGCCTCCTCTATATGAATCTCACGTATGACACCACCTACCTACACCTACCTACCACCTACCTACTACCTACCTACTACCTACCTATCACCTACCTACTACCTACCTACTACCTCCTACTACCACTAAAAAAACATTACCCTAAAGTTTGCTTGGAGTTACGCTTCACCCACTCAACCTTCGTTACGCTAAGGAGGTCGCCGGCTCGCTTCGCTCGCCACCTCCCCCCTTCGCTCCACTCGGTCTCGCAGGTTCGCTCCACTCAGGACCTACCTACCACCGCAAAGCTATCATGATATTATCCCTACGCTACGCGGGTCGCCGGCTCGCTTCGCTCTCCCGCTCCCCCCTTCGCTTTACCGCTGTACCACCACCGGACGCCTACTATAATATTTGTTCAAACACCTAATGGCTATCTCTAACCGTAACGAAGTTACAGCCCTTTTAATTTTAGGGGAGGTTGGGGAGGGGAGGGGAGGGTATACAAATTTCAACGCCCCTCAAATAGATTTAGGTAAGAATCAAAATTTTTTTCAGGAGTAAAAAAAGAGTTGAAGAGGGGGGGGTGAAGGGGGGGAGAGGGGGTAGTTTCTAAAAATGATTTCGACTAACGCAATGCCCCTCTATATGAATCTGAAAAAAAATTCGTTCCAAGTCTCTTAACTTTCGAGATCCGCCTAAAGGGGGGGTGAAGGGGGGCAAGGGGGTCAAATTTGAAAAATTGTTTACACTTCCCCAAGCCTCCTCTATACGAATCCCTAAAAAAAACACGTAAATTCTCTTTATTTCCGAGATCCGCCTAAAGGGGGGGTGAAGGGGGGCAAGGGGGTCAAATTTGAAAAATGGTTTTTACCTCCCTGAGCCTACTCTATACGAATCCTTAAAAAAAAACACGTAAAATCTCTTTATTTCCGAGATCCGCCTAAAGGGGGGGAGAAAGGGGAAAAGGGGGGCCACTTTGAAAAATGATTTCTACTTTACCGAGTCCCCTCTATACGAATCCCTAAAAAAAAACACGTAAAGTCTCTTTGTTTCCGAGATACGATAGGGAGGGGGGAGAAGGGGGGGGAAAAGGGGGGGTTTGGGACTTTTCCCATACTCACGAGAGTTGGTTGTTTACGAATCTGTCAAAATATACCCACCTCCCCATCCACCATCTGGGAGAACAATTCTGTCAGTGAGTCAGTGGTAATTAAGCTTTATATAGTATAACTAGTATTTGCGTGGCTGCGCGAGCTGCGCGCAGCTCGCGGGGCGTGAAGGTGGGGAGAGGGGGAGGTTTGAAAAATGATTTCAACTAACGCATTGCACCTCTCAATGAATCTGAAAAAAAAAATGTTCCAATGCAGCTCGCGGTACTACCTACCTACACCTACCTACTACCTACCCACACCTACCTACTACCTACCTACACCTACCTACACCTACCTACTACCTACCTACTACCTACCTACTACCTACCTACTACCTACCTACTACCTACCTACACCTACCTACTACCTACCTACCTACACCTACCTACACCTACCTACACCTACCTACACCTACCTACACCTACCTACACCTACCTACTACCTACCTACACCTACCTACACCTACCTACACCTACCTACACCTACCTACACCTACCTACACCTACCTACACCTACCTACACCTACCTACACCTACCTACACCTACCTACACCTACCTACTACCTACCTACACCTACCTACACCTACCTACACCTACCTACACCTACCTACACCTACCTACACCTACCTACACCTACCTACACCTACCTACACATACCTACTACCTCCTACTACCACTAAAAAAACATTACCCTAAGGTTTGCTTGTCGTCGCCCCTGAGTTACGCTTCACCCACTCAACCTTCGTTACGCTAAGGAGGTCGCCGGCTCGCTTCGCTCGCCACCTCCCCCCTTGGCTCCACTCGCTCTCGCAGGTTCGCTCCACTCAGGACCTACCTACCACCGGAAAGCTATCATGACATTATCCCTACGCTACGGGGGTCGCCGGCTCGCTTCGCTCGCCCGCTCCCCCCTTCGCTTTACCGCTGTACCACCACCGGACAGGTTTCGACGCCTACTATAATATTGGTTCAAACACCTAATGGCTATCTCTAACCGTTATGAAGTTACAGCCCTTTTAATTTTAGGTGAGGTTGGGGAGGGGAGGGTATACAAATTTCAACGCCCCTCAAATAGATTTAGGTAAAAATCAAAAAAAAATTCAGGAGTAAAAAAAGAGGTAAAGAGGGGAGGGTAAAGGGGGGGAGAGGGGGGAGTTTCTAAAAATGATTTCGACTAACGCAATGCCCCTCTATATGAATCTGAAAAAAAAAATGTTCCAAGTCTCTTAACTTCCGAGATCCGAAAGGGGGGATGAAGGGGGGCAAAAGGGTCAAATTTGAAAACTGTTTATTACTTCCCCGAGCCTCTTCTATACGAATCCCTAGAAAAAAACACGTAAAATCTCTTTATTTCCTAGATCCACCTAAAAGGGGGGAGAAGGGGGGCAAGGGGGGACACTCTGAAAAATGATTTTTACTTTACCGAGCCTCCTCTATACGAATCCCTAAAAAAAAACACGTAAAGTCTCTTTGTTTTCGAGATCTGCCTAAAGGGGGGGTGAAGGGGGGCAAGGGGGTCATATTTGAAAAATGGTTTTTACTTCCCCGAGCCTCCTCTATACGAATCTCTAAAAAAACACACGTAATGTCTCTTTATTTCCGAGATCCACCTAAAGGGGGGGGTGAAGGGGGCAAGGGGGTCAAATTTGAAAAATGGTTTTAACTTCCCCGAGCCTCCTCTATACGATTCCCTAAAAAAAACACGTAAAGTCTCTTTGTTTCCGAGATACGATAGGGAGGGGGGAGAAGGGGGGGGAAAAGGGGGGGTTTGGGACTTTTCCCATACTCACGAGAGTTGCTTGTTTACGAATCTGTCAAAATATACCCACCTCCCCATCCACCATCTGGGAGAACAATTCTGTCAGTCAGTGAGTGAGTGGTAATTAAGCTTTATATAATATAATATGTCAATTTAATATGATAAATAACTCGTTTTATTCTCAGGAAATAAGCGTTTTGAAGAAAATAATAAAGTCGTTTCTGTTAGTTGTAATTAGCATCTTCCTGCATCGGTGTCAATTAATTGTAATAAAATAATTGTCATTGCTAGTATAATAATATTATGATATAACATAACATCACGTCGTGTATTATATTCACCGGTCGAGCTGGATTATTTGCAACATTCTTAATATAATTCATAATATTTATATATTATAACTTTAACTGTACCTAATATTTAAATATAAACAGAAGCCGTTACTGTGATTATGTCACAGAAACCAGTTAGCATATTTATTGAAAAAAAGTCACGAGGCTTTCCATTGAAGTGATATGCATACATTGGCATTGAATTTAATTTAGGTATTTCCCGGACTACATAATATTTTACTATTTCACCTTGAATTTAGATTACTCAGAAATAAACTGAGTATAGTCTGAGTGAGTGAGTCTGGGTGGAAAACTCACGTCACTACGTTCACGACTCAAAGCCACTCACGGATCTCCCGGATTAACTTTCATACGGATCTTAACGTTATGACGACAATTTACTCCGAATTATTTAAACGGGATTATTTACAAAATAAAAAGGTTTTTCCAACTCATTGAAAACATGCTGGGTAACTGCAATTTTTATTTTGTAGCAATCCGACGAATTATTTCTTTCCGTGTTCGTGGCATTTCGCTTCTTATGAGACAAGTAGACAGGAGAATAAAAATATACTCAATCTTCAAGATTGCGGTAGATAACCCAAAAAAAAACATACCTTATATTAGGTATAGGTTAAGGATATACAGTTTCTAGAACGTTTATCCACATCCATCCATGCACATGACATTTAAAGTCATAAGTCGACCGCGACCTCCAAAAATCTTTGCTAACTAACCTTGAAACAAGATTACCAAAAAACATGCGTAGGTATCGAAAGAGGAAAAAGTCCTAAGAAATATTTATGTGAGCGCTTTCCTAGAATTTTTATTTAGGGTCCAGAATATCGTCCTTTTATTGTATGTGTCATGTTTTGATTCACTCCTTTTTCAATCTTGTTTCCATGTCTGTCAAAGTGACATTTGAGTTTCGAAGAAATTACGTCATGACGCAATAAGGCCGACTGTGTTCTGTTTTTTTTTAAAACAGAAGCTTTGGAGATGACTATTTTTAGAACCTAAAGGTATTTAAAATTAAATCTCAAGTTTAAGAGCCTTCATTGGAAATTAATTTTAAATCGTTTAAATTTAGGACCTATAATTTAACGGTTTAAGCTTTATAACTGCCTCCGTGGTCGAGTGGTTTAGGCGTTTGCCTTGTGACCCGGTGGTCGTGGGTTCGATTCCCACGGGAAACATACTTTGTAAAGTTGTTTCCAGTTTGGTTAGGACATTGCAGGCTTGAATCACCTGATTGTCTGATAAAAAGATGGTTCCGTGCTTCGGAAGGCACGTATTTAAGCCGGTGGTCCCGGCCGCCAAATGGCGGTCGTCAAACCATGTGGCGGTTTAGAAACTCTGACACTAGGGTGTGTAGGGTCGTAAGACCTTGCTGCCCACACGATAAGAAGAAGAAGAAGAAGAAGCTTTGTAATGATGCCTACTTACTGATACCTACTTATACTGTTACAGCCTGCATCATTCCACTGCTGGACAAAGGCCTCTTCTCATGACTTCCAGTTGTTTTGACCCAAAACCAATATTGGACTACTGCCTGGTCGCTAGTCTTGTCCGGATGATGTCCACTTACTTCCTTTTGTTAATTCTTAAATCATAATCATTATCTTGCCCTTACCCCAATTCTTTTGGGGCTGGCGCAGCATGTCTTCTTGCATATTTCTCTGTTACTCGAAACCTCTTTTCTTGCCATATCATCCTTCACACATCCATCGTTTCTTCATTTCATCTTCGTTTCCTTTTATTTCTTAAATGTTAAAATTAAATTCTTAAATTCTTAAATGACTGTTTTTACAAATCTAAAATTATTATCTACAGTCATGTTATTGTCTTAATAAATTATAAGCCTCAACGAATACGTAATCAAGCTTTCATTGATATCAACAGAGGCCGTGGGCTTCCGAATTGGCACTTTCTCCCAGCTTACACTTCCTTAGGCGATTTATGATAATTAATGATAATGTCTAATGACCCATTCACACACCGTGGCGAATCGTTTGAGTTGAAATTATTGGATTTCTTGAACAATGGAATAATTATGGACATCGAATTTTATAGACTTTTGTTGCGGTCAAAAGTTTTCTTTGTATTGTAATGATACCTTTACCGATGCAATGATAACGTGATTATACTACAAATTACGTAACATAACATCACGCCTGTAATCCCAGAAGGGTTAGGCAGAGTACCTACCTAATAATACGACCACATTTCGTTTTCGTCCAATTATGTTTAAGTCACAGGGAGCAAGCTATCAACCAGGAACAAATACAGACTCCGTGGCTGCTATTGAGAAATTCCTAATGGAAAAATCCAGTACCTAACAGTTTGCCCGACCCTGGAATCGCACCGAAGACCGACCGACTACCAGACCAAAGAGGCAGTACAAATACTACGAATTATTTATTCTAAAAACACATTTAAGTATTCCCAACTCTATAACTCTTTCGCTCCTGAGAAAGAAAAAGTCCATTGAATCGATCAAAAGCCGACAACTCAAATCCTGGTGCATCAAATAGATTCCAAATAATCAATGAACACCATTATAAAATCCATTACAAAACCCAAGCTTTCTAAGACCACTTATAAATACCAAAAACAACATTAAAACCTTTTAATCCCAACCGGAATTCCCAAAAACTTTTTTCTCGCAAAAAAATAAACGAAATTACCAAAAAGGGTGCCCAAGAATCCTGATTAGGCACTTCCGGCGGTTATTTAAGACCTAAAAATAAGAAGGAAAGGTCACAGAGACGTTATGAGTCAGTCTAAAGGTGACTCGGGACAAAATTGGCGAGATGAGAACGATCAGATGCGATTGGAAGCTCTGACGTCCTTACAAAAAGTGCAATAACTCTAGTTTCGCCTCAAATTGAGTTAAGTACCTAATTATTTTGAATTTGCAGAACGAGATCTATATACGTAATATTCTTTTTTTACAAAGTTTTTTTACGTATCTTTGACGTAGCCGGTTTTAATTCTAAGCCTAACTGCAAGGGTAAAACAAAAAACTTTTTGAAAAAAAAAAAGTCAATGAACAAAATAAATAAAGTCACCGACTTTCGAAAGTAGGTAAAGTTACTTTCTTGGGTTTTGTTTTGGTGTTTTTTTTGTAAGTCGGTTTTTTCTGTCTCGTAATCATGTTTAACCTAGTTATTGCACTTTTCGTTAGCACGGCAGAACTGTACCTAAAGGGCATCTTGTTCGTCATGTGTTCACAAAAACGCGGCTTATAACTATAACTAGATGACAAGGAAATTGTGGTGTGATTTGCTTTTATGAGGAGGGAAATAAATAAGCTTTGTTTATTTTGTGAGGAAGATTCATTAGTTTGGCCTCTATAACAAATAAATCGCATTTAATATGCATGTTTTAACCAAAAGGTGAAACATTTCCAACAGTAATTGTAGAGCGTTGTGAAAATCGCAAAACAAAACTAACACTATTTGAACTTCTATAGGTAATGACGGAGATTTCCGGAAACAAACACATAAAAAAAACGTACGGACGAATGAGAACCTCCTCCTTTTTGAAGTCGGTTGATAAAACTATTTGGGGTATTTGGGGTTTCTCATACGACACCGCTCATCCGGGCGGTCGGGTGGAGGCGACAGAGCAAATGTATCGGTGGTGATCCGCACGGAGACGCGGTGTGCCGCGCGGAAATGCGGTTCCTGTGTTAGAATCCTGTGAGAATAAGTAATAATAATAATAATAATAATATTCCACAACTATCACACAACGCCATCTAGTCCCAAGCTAAGCAGAGCTTGTGTTATGGGTACTAGACAACTGATAAACATACTTATATATTTCTAAATACATACATATTATAGATAAATTACACCCAGACACAGAACAAATGATCGTGCTCATCACACAAACATTTGTCCTGGGTGGGAATCGAACCCACGACCTCCGGCATAGCAGTTAGGGTCACTAACCACTAGACCAACAGGCCAGTCAAAAACCTAAAATGTAAAAATAAAAAGTCAATAAAAAGTAAATATAAAATGAAAAGTCGCCTAAAATTTAGCTTAGTGCAGCCTTTTCTTTGTGGTAAAGCTGATTTCTAGAAGTTTTTTATTGAATTTTTGAGTATTTTTTGGTTTAATTGCACACGGTTGGCTAATCCCGAAATCTTTATCTTAAGATCTTACAGCATCTATAAAACATGTAAGTAATGAAACCTAATCTATTAGCTCATATTGGATGGACTGGATTAAGTGTGCAGTTTTATAGATAATAAACACTATGAAGGATTTAAAATAATTATTTATCCCTCCTATTAAAGTCTCATTACTAGCAATATCGTAAATGGCTTACTCAAATTAATTCTCTTGTAGTCAAAGTAAAATGTACCTTTACGCGTAAAAGTTATAGTTTAATATTGTATTTAGCGTATATGCTTTTTATAATGAAGTGTAAAGTTTTGAACTATAAGATAATATTTATTATCTTACAGTCAAGGGTCAAGATTCGACACAATTATTTTCGTTAGTATGTTATTATCGGAGGAGGTCGTGGCTAAAAAGTAACAGCCGCTTAGATAAATCTCCAAGTCAAGCCACGCTTACCTAGGTTAGTCTGTGGATGGGTGACCGCCTTTTACATACCGAGTTTCCTCTGGCCCTCGGAAAGCACACTAAGTTGTTGGTCCGGGCTGCCATTTATAAATCTTTCGCAGTCGTTATGCAGGTGGTCAGTGTCTTACCAAAGAGTATCGTATTACCCAGTTTTACCCGGGTTGTGGAGGCCACATAGGCTGGTTAGATTTGAAGCTGACCCCAACATGGTTGGGGAAAGGCTAGGCAGATATTGAGTGTGTTATTATCAAGACTTAGCTTATTGTAAGTTTAGTGTCATAGGTCATGCCCACCAAATACTTTATTAAATGTATCATGTTTCTGATAACTAGTATAGATACGGATGTATGTACCACCAGTATCGGATGACAAATCGTCATAGTACTGTATGTCTTTTTTCTTTCATAAATCTCTATTACAATACAAGTTCTAATGGAATCTTCATGAAGCCATTAACAAAGCTACGCAAAGACATTTTCTGGGTTTCTTTATGGTGTGGAAAGTTTACATCATCATCATCATCATCAGCCTATTGCAATCCACTGCTGGATATAGGCCTCTTTAATCTTACGCCACTCAACTCGATTTTCGGCAACTCTCATCCAGTTGTTACCAGCCACTCTGCGAAGATCATCGCTGCACCGAGCCTGCGGGCGTCCCACCTTACGCTTGCCGATTCGCGGTCTCCACTCAAGAACACGTTTACTCCAATGGTCATCGGTTCTGCGACTAATATGGCCGGCCCACTGCCACTTCAGCTTACTTATTCTGAGAGCTATGTCGACAACTCTGGTCCTCTGTCGGATCACCTCATTTCGGATGCGATCCCTGAGAGAGACCCCTAGCTTAGTTCGCTCCATAGCTCGCTGAGCGACTTTAAATTTAAGGACCAACCGTATCGTTAGTGTCCACGTTTCAGCCCCGTATGTCATAACAGGCAGGACGGGAAAGTTTACGGTAGGACTTAATGTAACGCACTCAAAATAATGTGCTAATGGATACATTGAATGGCGGTCGTGGAAGTATTTAAAGTAAAGTTACGTAACATTTATAACTTATATTAAGAAAACAACCGGTGGGAACTTTGACCTCCAATATCTCGAATTTTAAGTTACCTAGGTCTGATCTAGAATAAAAAGAAAACAATGCGATGACGGGACATGCTCTCCGCATGTGCCTTTTTGCGTCGTTAAAACCACATTCTGCTTGTTATTTACGAATCTATCAGGATGACGTGATGTTGACATGTTTTTCTTCTTTTACCAACTTAACAAGTGTAATTACTAAAATTGACGAATTAAATTAGACGCTTCTTGCAGTTTAAACTTGCCTTCACTTGTCTTAACTTTCTTATAATCTCCCACGCTGCAGAAGTCAATTATTTCAACACATTCCAATAAAACGATACTAGTAGAAATCTTACATCTATACAAATAAACAAAATTGAAGTATCTGTTTATAATTTCAAAAAAAGATTTTTTACTGACTGCGTAAGAAAGTTATTTATTTTTTTAAGAAGTATTTTTTTTTTCAATTATTTATTAAATGAACGAACGAACGGTGAAGGAATAGAAAATCGTGAAGAAACCGGCATGTCTAAGAACCGAAAAAACCCTTTCCTACTCCTCCGCTATTCTTTTCTGATTAATTTCGTTGCGGGATCCGAGACAGTTAAATCGCTTCTCTGGGAATTCGTCCAGCTTCATTGTCTCGGCGCTTTTCTTGTGGTCGCCACTGTTGATTCTGGCTAACAAGAGTTACAGTGGTTTGGGAATAGTGTGGCGGGCTTGTCCCAATAAAAAAAAAAAACCGACAAAATCGAAGACATGTGACATAGATCTACCAACCCGCACTGGGTCCGCGTGGTTGATTATGACCCATCCCTCTTCCAGAGAAGAGGTCTGAGTCCCTGCAGTGAGAACACTAAAGGCTGATGATCAAACGAACGAAAGTCGCAGGGCACAGCTAGTCACGAATATATTATACCGATCATTATATAAAATAAACGAACTTTTCTACAGTAGTGGGAAACTGATAGGTAGCTTTCACCTGATCGGATATCAATTATCGGTGGGCGATGTTATGTTATATCATCGTGTCGACGGCTTATTGATAAAGATGCGTGGTTTAAACTTATGGCCTTTTTTGTGATTTCTCTTAAGCGGCCAACAGACGTAAAATGCAAGTTTCATAATGCGGAAAAGTATAATTATGATTCACTGCAGTAAACAAAATCAGAAAAATATATGATATTCTTCAGGATATATGCTAGTAACATAGTGTTGTGAAAACATAATACAACTAACTTTGTTCAATAGAAAAAAATCACGAAGATACCTCTAAAAGTTTCTTTTAACGAGTAAAAACCATACTAAAATACATGTCATCGTTCTGATTTTTGCTAAATAATTCTTTAGTATATAGTATTTTACTTTTTTAGTCCAATCAATAGTTTTTTTGTAAATCGCAAAATACCACTAATTTCGCACTATTCGGCTGCAGCGAAAGACGTAACAACCGCTTTGTAGTGCAAGCTGATTAAAACTTTATTCTCAAGAATTTGAAACGAATTTTGAACCACCACAAATAGAGTTGCTAATTTGAGGTAGCGTAGGCTCTTAAGGTGTTGATTTCGGTTTTGTGTTTGTTTTAAGAATGATTTTAGTAAACGTATATCATTTAGTTTGAGAATTTTGGGATAAATGGGTACTTTTTGAAAACATAAATAAGACTCAAAAAGTAAAACCCCCAAAACGCTATTCACACCGGTTTTGGTTAAGGAGAAAATGGGGGAAGAACAAACCCTTAGCACAGTTAAAATTGTAGTATTTTCACTCTTTTTTAGTTGTTTAATTAGCGGTTTAGGCGCATAATATTATAATTGAACGTAGTTGTGATAGAGTACTTCGACTCAAGTTTAAAATATTTTTGGTAACCGACTTCTAGAACTTTTCAAATAAACTGTTATGGTAACGTCTACTTCCTTTCATTTTAATTTCACCCACCTACCCTAAGGAAGCAGCTATGTTACAGTGGTAATAGTCTACTGGTTATTGAAAAGAAAAAAAAATAAACGCCACCTAAAATACTTCCCAGTAAAATTTTTGCATATGGTTCGTTTACACCTTGTTTACTGACTAGGGATACACACCCATTTTTTTATGGTTTGTGGAAATCATCAAATAACCCCTCCCGCTCTTAGGCAGAGCAAAAGGGAGTGTCAGACTTCTACTGACTACCACCCATGTTCCTTCTTAGCCCTTTATGTCGAGGCCGCGGTATCTCTTGCGAACAACCCGCAGCCCCGACGGGAGGATACACACGCTTTTTTTTTCTTGGTGGCTGCAAAATTATCAAAACAGAGCGGAAGGGCGTGTCAGACTTCTACTGTTTAAAAACCAAGGATGCACACCCTTGGCCCTGGTGCAAGCCATGGTCCGGGGCGAAGAGGAATGGGACGCCGTCGCCTCCTTCTGCGAAGCAGTGATGTTAGCGAAGGAGGTGGCGGAACGAGAGAGGGAGAGAACCTCTCAACGTCCCAGCCGCCGCGGAAGGCGCTCCGGGCGTCGGGGGTCACGCGATGACCTCCGGCCACCGTAGACGCGGGCCTGTGGACGGTGAGTAACGGGCTAGCTCGCCGTCCGGCCGTCGTCATGACGGCAACAGACGGTGTCGGCGCGGCGGCGCGTTCGTGTTCCACGCGCGCCTCATAGAGATGTCAGCAAGGAGGGGCCCGCAAGGGCCGATGCCCGTCGGGGCCGCGGATTTTAGTACTAGATGACGTGGCCTCGGCACAAGGGCAAAGAAGGAACATGGGTTCGGTTTTTAATCAGTAGAAGTCTGACACTCCCCTTCGCTCTGCCCAAGAGCGGGGGGTGTCATTTGATGATTTTCCACCCACCAAGAAACAACACACCCTTACAAAATGTATACAGCACAAAGGGTATCTAAAAGATAACTTGTCAATTTGTCCATCTACATCTATTAAAGGGAGCGTTTATAGCCTGGACCAGTTTGAGACACTTATTCAAGTCTAAACATGACAGGCAATAAACTTCAGGTAACTTGATAGCTACCTATCATCGTTATCAAGTCAACTTAGCTCTATTTACATCTAAGTTATAAATGAGTGTCTATACTTGAGTGTCTATCTGCGGTACTCAAAGATATTTAATGATTATTAAGCCGTCACTTACTAAAGATATGACATACTCTTGTATGACAAAACTGTCAAAACCTTTACTAAATGATGGCCTAAGTAATCATTAAAACTCTCTGAGTGCGGCAATATGTCTCAACTTTAATAATGTCACAATTTCCCAGGCGGGAAAAAGGTCTAATCATTACTTGATTAGACTTTTTTCCACCTCCTGTATCATGGCAACTGTAAGATCGATTCATCAGCGTCATCACCATTATCTTCCTGCGCTTGTCCTGTACTCATCATCATCATCATCATCATTTCAGCCGAAAGACGTCCACTGCTGGACATAGGCCTCCCCTAAGTGTAATTTTTGCTTAGGGGGGGTTTGCCATAATCGCCACGCTTGGCAGGCGGGTTGGCGATCGCAGTACGGTCGATACAAAAAGCACAGAGAACGCTGCTGCCCATTCTCTGGTACATCCCTTAGTCGCCTCTTACGACACCCACGGGAAGATATCTGTACTCATCATCAGCCTATAATGTTCCCACTGCAGGGACTCAGGCCTCCTCTCTAGGAGAGGGTTGGGCTATAATCCACCACGCGGGCCCAGTGCGGATTGGCAGATGTCACATATCTTCGAATTTTTTGGTTCTCACGATGTTTTCCTTTACCGTTTTGAGAGCAGCAGTGATGAAATAAATTACAGAAAGTAATGCGCCTGCCTGGGTTCGAACCCACGACCTACTGTTCGTAAGTCGGGGCCGACACCACTGGGCCACCGCTGCTCCTGTACTACTAACCGATTAATATGTATTTTTGTAATTTTATAGATGTTTCGTGATTTGAAGAAAGTAATCGTATTGAAAATGGAAGAAAGGAGGTGTCTCATGACATGACGAGAAACAGAGAAGTATGGAAAAAGAAGACATGCTGCTCCGACCCCAAATGAATTGGGATGATGATGAATCGTATTGAAAATATAGGCCTCTTAGAAAAATCATTTTTACCATAATATTTGACGACTTTCTGTCGTAGCGCCTAAAAATCTCCAATACGCGGTTTGTGGTAGTTTTTAGGAAAAAGGAATCGATTTAGTTATTTAACATAATAGGATCACCTTAACACTTTTGCTAATCAAAGAACTTAATACCAACATCAGAAATCAAAACAAAATTCCCACAGCACTTACAACCCAAACAATTACTCCGACCGATAGCTACTAGCATTAAAACAAAAGATAACAAACGCCGATTACCAAAGACCAGAACCAGATAATCCATGGCTCAAACCTGGCAATCTTCGAAGCTTCGCAATGCGCCCCTAGCTATTTGAACGCTACGCCAGCCTAACAGGTGTGCGGTTGTATTTTATCTCACCCACTAACTCAAGACATGATGATATATATCCCATTTGGGAGGCAAAGGATTGCTGTTTGAGTCGTAAATATTCAGTGGAAGTTGGTTAACAGAATTTATAATTGTGTCTGGCGTAGGACAATTAGTGGTTCTATTCATTATGTCTCCATTTTGTATTGCTAATTCGTTAACAGGAGCACTTGTATCGTCACCGGTAATTCCATAAGGTAATTCAGTCTTTAATATGCATATTTTGTTTATCTGTCATAATTATTGTATTCAAACTACATATCGAAGTTTATCTTCTAATCGATTGAGTGGGCGGTCCGATTGACAAGCTTAATCGTTATTGAAAAAGAGTTTTGAAGTTTTTAACATGTCCTGCATGTATCTTAAGTAGCATCTCACCGCATCCATGTTTGTGTGGATGTAAACAGATAAATCAATCAGAGTCCTATCCAATAAGGCAATTACAACAAGTAAGCCCGTTTGTCATAAATAACATAAAAGTCTATAAGATAGCCCTACGTGCAAATGTATTTGTAATGTAATAGATTTTCTACTCGGTCTGACCTCTTTGGCCTCTATAACCTTTTCAGCATCTGCAGCAGGTCCTTAGCTTTAATAATAGCGTTAGTACGAATATATTTGTAATCTAATACTATTTTTATCCAGTTGACCTCATTGCCCTCTTTAACATCTATCATCATCTTTTCAGCATGACTTGTTTCTACCAAATTACTTTTTGCAATGTCCTTAGTTTTAGTAGCGTCTTTAGTTTAAATGTTATTATTTAAAAGTCACAAGATATCCGATATTTGTCTCTCATATTCATACATCACAGAAACTCAAAGCGGCTGTTACTTTTTGCTATAGCATTTTAAACCTTTTCTACATCCACATGATGACAAGTCTCTACTACATCACGTATTGCCATATCTCTGGCTGCAGCAATATCCTTAAGTAAAATATTACCTAGTAACAAAGGTAAAAGACACAAAATATCAAATATTTTCCTCTCATTTTCATACACGACAGCAACTTATAGCAGCTATAAGTTCATTGGGAGCCGACAGCCTTGTGGGACGAAAGTGCGTTGTGAGCCGTCGTCGACGGAATGCTAGCGGGGCTACTTTCATCACCAACCTTGAGGCAGCCACAATCGCCCGAATCTCATGGAAATATCCGATCCTTGATATACGCCCTTTTGGCACTGCGCAGGCTATTTCCGTGGCTGTTTAGAAATATATGATCTGAATGGATTTGTGGTCAATTTTGAGAGTAGGTGCAGTTTGTTGCTAAAAGTAAACCAAACTGGTTAGGTTATTTTAAAAATATGCAAGTCTTCCGATCCTTGTTATTTAATTGTTTGATGTTACTAAATATCCAAATAGTTATATGATTATCTTTCTAGAATTATTTTCTCTTTGAATCCTCGATAATGCAATCACTTGAATGAGGGTCTACGAATATTCGCTCTGTTGTTATGGGAAATTGTGGTTAACTATAAGGGGTTACTTTCCACTTCAACCTTCGTGTAGACATATTCATACACATGTTCTATTGTTATGATCGCTCTTTCATCCGACAAATAAAAACCTCTAATATTTTTATATGTACTAGCAAAATTTATATTTATAATTACCCGGATTTCGTCACTCGGTACTAGAAATTTGAATGTGAAGGCACATTTCAAGGCAACATCTACGGCTCAAATATGCGGAAATAGGCTCGGCATTTAAGTGAACCTTATTTATTGCCTCCACTTTAATAAATCATTCATAAAAATCATATTGGAATGCTAATCTAATATCAAAGATGTTATATTAAAGATGCTTACATCTAACCTTAAACTTAACAACTTGTAATTGCGTCAATTACCAGTGTATTGATTGTACTTAATAACATATTTATTGGATAAAAACATTTCGCTTGAGGCGCAACCGCAGAATAAACAAACGAGAAGACAATTGATTACGTAGCGGCAACGCCTCCAACGCGTGCGAAACCGAAAAAATGGTCCATACCCAGCGTGAAGAAGATACAGACAGAGATAGCGATATACCAGAAAGTAATGCAAACAATAGAGACAGCAAACGTTCCGAAGTGGAAGCAAGAAACAAACATGTGAAAGTCGCATGTGCGAAAGAGATAGCATTTCAAGAGAAAGATAGGTAGGAGAGTGAAATTGCCGTAGCAACTTTCGCTGAGCTCGTTTCGGTTACGTCACGGCTGCGCCAGCGCAACTTACGCAACCGTTGTGAAGAGATTATGACTGTATGACACTGATTTGAATGATCGTTGGAAATAATCAATTTCATTTGGATTCGCTTCCGGTGTCGATTGCAAGATATTAAACAGACTTAATCTTAATGAAGTCATCAGTAACTAAATACAAAAAATATCTGCCTAAAAATCTAAAAGGTCACGCAAAAAGTGTTTTAAGTTGACGTAACAGATGCAATGTATTAGAAATTAGAAAGCGTGCACTGAATACACGATGACTTTTTAGCATAATAAAATTCACATTACAGGCCGGTCATAAAAATATGCCGAATTTATTGCAGCTCCATGTTCGAGTTAGTTCCACTAAAATTGCATAGGAACGAGATTAGTAACGAGTACGACATGAAATTCAACTGTAGCGGTTAAAATGTTCAGATGGTTAGCAAAACGTTACTAAATGCGATTACACAAACCCTTACGACAAACTTACCCGCTTGTTATGCTTATTTTACTATTTGCCTAATCGTCTTTTGATGATGTTCGTCATTGTGACACTATCGTGCTCACTGTTATACAATTTACTGCAATTACATGCTCTTCACTTTCACTATTATATTTTCCAACATACCATACCTTGTCATCAAGTCTTTCATTACTGACCCCCACAATTTGGTTTCCCCAACTTTCTTTTTCTTTTCAATTCTTCAGTAGCAGTGTAGCTGTCGTCATCAATCAATCCTACATTCTTATGTGTAATTAGAACAAGGCGGGAATGATGTCCTAGATCTTAAATGATACATTATACGCATCTCTTCTCGCTCTAATGCCGAAGCACAATACGCTACTGTCACACATTCGCACTGTACTCCACACTAGACACGCTTACTTTGGTTGTCCTACGTATGGTCTGTCTAAGTGTGCATTATGTTCTGTGATAAGTTACATATATATTATAATAATACCGTTATATATGCAATGAACTCGAAATTAAGCAAAACAGAATTCCTTTGCCCTAATATACCTAATTCATTATATATGCAAATGTCTTTCACGCATACGTCTATCTAGACACGAATTGCATTAGTGTTGGTAACTCAATGTGTACATTCTATGTTCATATTTGCGTCAGTGTGCAAAATATTTTCGCTAGTGTTTGTAAGTTTCGCGTTGTTACAGCATGTTTTAGATCTGTGTTAGCATTTTATGTAAGTGTGAGAGTAGTTTAGCGTTCACAATGAAAGTACTCGGCGGTTGCACGGATTTGGGTCACAGCTCCAACTTTGATTATAAAGATTACGACCACCGTGTGAATCATCGCACATCTTCTAGGTCCATGCTGTTCTTGCGTATTTATATTTAGCATTTATATTTTTAGCTCAATAAATATATTCTGTTTATTTTGACGTTCGTTTTTTTTATGTTGATTGAGTTTTGATGCTATTTTGGTTTGTAATTAGCAATTACTCTTTGATTTTATGAGTTTTAATTTTGGGCTGCTCGTATGTAACGCAATCACTACTCACTTATAATACTGTTCATAAAGATTCTTTCTTTCTTTTTTAATATTGTAATCTAGATCTTAAAACTACTAAGTAGGTAGACTAATAATCAAAATAAAAAATGCAAAATTGGCCATATTGATACAAGATCCCCTTTCACATATTGCTAGCATGAGACGTTGTTTCGTCACAGCCGAGGTACACCGCCGCTTTCCTTTCAACTTGTTCATTTTCATAACTTCTTCGTTATCTACAAGAGTTTTATTAGAAGAGTTTGATGCAATTCTGTGTGGTAAGCGTGTATAGGAGCAGTAAATAGGGGGCCATCTACGTTTAGTTGGTAATTTATCGCTGGATGCAAGTTGCGGTGGGAAAGGACATGTTTTGCAAATCATGCTGCTGAGATCTCGTTATGAAATTGTGAAATTATCGTGACATTTTAATTACGAACATTACTGGATGAGCAACGGCTGTAATGATATTCGTACCTACTTTAATGGAAGTTCTAAAGCCATTCAATATTTCTGACTTACGTAAAACAGAGAATGATTTCAAGTTACTCTTCATCTTTTACATCAGAAAGTCTAGAATCGCTTGCTTAAAGGCAAAAAAAAACAGAAGCAAAAACGGATTCCCAAACGGATTTTTTATGATCTAGGTAGGTAGGTAGGTAGACTTCTAAATCGTTCTTAGAACTATTCGATTCAAGCGATAGTTTGTTCCTTTGTCCGTTAATTTTGGTATTTATTTTTATTCTGACTAGTATTTTTAAATAATCGTTGTAACGATACTTGAAATTGTAAAACCCGGAGATGTAAACAAGTTGAGAAAGTAATAAAATAAAACGAGGTTCTCTGCAAAGATGCTTGACATTACTGAAGTAAGATTAATTATTTTAAGTAGTCGTTCGTTTGACCCAAGATTGGCTACAAGAGTAGAGGAATAATTAAAAATGATAGACGTATGTTAGATGTTATGGCTAGAAAGGGGGTGACTAATGCAATGACAGCTAATAGAGTATGGGCGAAGAAGCCATGCTGTGCCAACCGTATCTAAATTGAAGTAAGAGCAGGAGAATTGTGAATGATGATATTCTTTTAAGCCTAAGTAACAACCTACTTACTACTTGACAAGTTTGTTGTAGTACTTAGTGACCAGGCAAAAGTCAAAGGAAACACTTCTTGGAACGACTTTCTGGCAAAAAATGCCGAAGAAATACTCTACAAAGTATTCTTGTTTGCGCAAACGTACAAACATGGTGGGTAAACATCAGTAGAATGTGCGAAGGTTGACAGTCTTTCAGGGTCAAATTGATAAGGGACATGTAACCTTTGCTTTGACATTAGACTTATTAGTTCTCTTACGCCTTATGGCTGGCATATTTGCGCGAGACGTTCCTTGAAGATGTGTTTAGGTAAATAGAAAAATATACAAGAGCGTGCTAAGATCGACGAATTTATTATTTTATTATATTTATTGAAGCTTCGGTATGTCCTAGAGTTTGTGTTTTACTGATATTCCTACCGACCCAGACGGGACTTTCAGTAGTAGTGAAATTGAAACGAATAAAAATACTAATTCATTTACCTACTTCATGAAATCCGATCAAATACAATTTGTGTTTTCTCTATAAGCTTTTCAAGTTGGCCAAAACATTAAAGTTGATATCAATATCATGTTCGCACTCGCTGTCAGCGCCATCTCTTAGCAAGCGAATGAACTAACCAAATAGGAGTCTATACTGTATTGCGAGCTGGCAGGAGCCCCTTATATTTAATTACCTACATTTAACATGTGCTGTAGCAGTCGTAAAAGCATCTAGTCCAGAAACACGCCTGTTTTAGGATCATAATATATTTTTAGAAATGAATCACCAACGAACGACATACTTAGTCAACGATCGCCAAACGAAATTCCGTGAAAAAAATCGGGAACAAAGACGACTCACACCTAAGTTAGTAGTTTTAAAACTCGTCGCTATTCCAATAAAATGTAGAAAAAATCCTTCGAATCATGACCTCGAATATATAAAATGTCACTATCAGACAATCAGGGTACGAGAAGGTCCTTTTTTTTGCCTCCGCCTACCTGGCTCCATTGTGTTCCGGGGAAAGTTATGTGAAAGACAGACGAACAAAAAATTCTGATTTCTCCTGTCTCTTTCTATTTTTTCTATGAACGACCCTTAAGAATTCCGATTTAGATCAGGCAGTAGTTTTTGTGAGCACGTTCGTAAAAGGCAATAATGGAAGCAAAAAAAAGTGTATCGCGTTTTTTTTTTCAAATTGCAGGTTACGTGTGTCTACGGATAAATAGGTACTGTACGTGTCCATTGTTCGGTTGAAAGGCTCTATAAATCCAGTGAACGAAGCGAAGAAATTGAACAAATCTGTGTGTATTTTAATCTTTTGAAATTTTAGAACGTAATTGGTCCTTGGGTATGCACACATGCGGCGATAAAGATTCTCGAATGTATCATGCATATATGTATTTACAAGAAAAGCATATGTAAACTGTAATATGGTTAATAGATTATCGTAATATATTTCTATCTGTTACTTGGCGTCAAAGTAAATACAGCTTCTTCCGTAGAAGGCAAGCGCGGAGAATGAAGAGTAATTATACAAGCTGTTATGCATGCCTATCTACATATTCAAAACAGCTACAGGTGCACTACACCTTTGTCTAGAAAAAATAACTAGACAATAATCTTTATGTGTCAAACGCTGGAATGAAATTCCCTTAAATTATGATAACTAACTTTGAAAACAAATTGTAATGAAGTTGTGAAATGTCAGACCATTTGAATTTATAGGAATTAAGTTCTTGATGAACCTGCTTGATAATAGTGTGGTGATAGCTTTATCTTTTTTCACTTACGGCCAAATGTGTTAATGTTATTACTTAATAATAGTTTAATCTCCTTATAAGGTGTTTTTTCCAGTAATATCTGATAATTTTGTCGTTGTAAAATTAAAAGGCATTAGACTAGAAGGCGACCTAACACAGATGGGAAAAGGCTTGGCAGATGATGAGTAGCATAAATAAGACCTATCAGCATTATTAATCACCTCTCGTTAACAATATTTTTGACCCGTTATGGGTTGAAACTCTAGGGCCTGTATGGACCGACTGCTCACTTTTTCAAGTAAATTTTAAAACGCTTTTTGACACTTTTCCATACAAGTTGGCCACATTACCAGTTGTGAGCGTCGAGGTCGAGGAGGAGTTTTTTGATAGGCAGGCCACGTTAGTAGCACCAGTGGCGTTCAGTAGGTCCTCAAGACGGCGGTTATATGCGGGCCCATAAAAGTGTATTTTTGTACCAACGCTTAGGACATTACAGCAAGTAGGTTACGATCGGGACTGTACTGCACCCAATTTGATTGTCGTGAGCGTCTATAATCTCCAATCAATAATTCCCTAAAATCAACCAAACACCTAATTACCACTAATCTAACATAAAACATCGTCACAAAGAGAAAGCACTAACAAACTATAAAACAAAGGAGTAAAACAATTTTCACTCGCGTCACGCCAAGCATGACAGTTTAAATGGAGAAAAACTATCGATCATCAGTCATTGAGTCGAAACTTGGAAAGTGGCGCAGGCGCATGCACAATGACACCAAACTCTCACTCTATCACCGATTAATTGGAGTCAACGGATCGCACACGATAGCCAAGAAAAAAGTTGCCAAGTCAGAATAGGTGCAGATGTGACAGTGTTCTCGTTTTAATTTTATTTTTAGATGAAGATAATTAAAAAAATTAAACTGTATCTGATTGAGATAAGAACCTTTATCATCAATGAGGTTCAAGCCCGCCACACTTCTCCCAAACTACTGCTGGTCTTGAAAGCCAGAATCAACAATGTGACAACTAGTAAAAATGCCGAGACAATGAAGCCCAATGAAGGACACTGGAGAACGCGGAGCCTGAGGCTCCTGGACTTATTTTTTTTTACTAAAAAGACTTGCGTTTGGCCACAACTATTCTAATGTAAAACAATGATGTGGTCTAGTTTAGAGCACGCTTTTGTAGAAGACACCGATTGACTCAAACTCTGAATAGATTAAAATGATCAGCGAACATGGAAGCCCGCAGTGAGTTTCACAGTCCAGTGGCCAAAATTGAAATATTGATTTAATATACTATACTGTCCCATCTGACATAAATATGCCCACTATGCAATCAAAACAATACCTCAATCGACTCCTACAATTACGGACTCCTAAAAACTGAAAGAAAGTGATGTTACGCCAGAGTATCATTGCACGGGTAAAAACTCAAGCATCATTGTTTTCTGACCCCGTCTCTTTCTAACCTAACAAAATAGTATCGCTGTCTCATTTTGAAGAAAGTGCGCGCGCGCATCCAGCTGAACGGATTTACGTCACAAATAGTAAATGTAAGAATTTAGATAGTTAATCATCACACTTTTTTGTGTTTATAAACTTTGATGGACGGAGTGATAAGAAAAACTGCTTTGGATATTGTTCAAACTTAGATTTCAGAAGCATTATTTTTAATGATTTTTTATTTTTTAATATGAAGTGAAATCAAAAGTAAGTACGACAGTCAAATGGCACTGTCTACTTGAAACGTTTTCAATTTTAAAAGTTAAGAATACAGAGTTTTTACACTTAAAAGTATCATAGCATAGGTATATTAGCCTTTCCGCAACTATGTTGGGGTCGACTTCCAATCTTACCGGATGCAGCTTAGTTCCAGTATTTTACATAGCGCGACTGCCTTTCTGCCCTCTAAGTTTTCCATACCCCAGTTATTGCTCGATTATACAATACCCATTATAATTATAAGTATATTGATACAAAACGAAAACTGCTTTCACGAAAATGTCTCATCGCTTTCTTTTTCACACTTTTTATAATTCCACTTTCCTTTGACATTATAATATTTTTAAAGTTTCAATAGACACATTATTTAAATCCAAAACAGAACTCTTATTGCTTCTGTTAAGTAATTAACTTGCATCTGACATTTTTAAATATACTGTTATCGATAGTGAGAGTGAAAGATGACGTCGAATCGTGAGTGGATATTCTGTTAGAATGAGAAAGCAATATAAACAGTAATGTAAAGGAAAGAGATATAAAACAGAATATGAGATGAAGTGTGGGAATGCGTGCAGGTAACGATGCAATATGCTTTCAAGTAAATGTCGGGAATCGTTGTGGTTCAACATAGTAATGAAGTTTGGAGAATATTTGCGTGTATTAAGGTATTTGCACGTCAATTTCCTTCCTTCCATTTTTTTAAACCAAGAGCCCGATGAATGCAAGGCTTTAGAAGATCGCGAACCTAATTGAAACTTATGCAGACAAAAGAAGAATATGGTCCAAAGCTGAGCAATATAAATACGTAGAAATTGGCGAACTTGTGGCGTACAAGCATTCTTCTGATTGAGTAGTCAGCAATAATAATTAATTATGGCCCTAATTTATTTGAAGTCGGCGCAGTATTTATGTTTTTCTTCCATACTTTTGTTTCAGTCGTCATTTTTATGAGAATTCGAACACCTGTGTGATAAAATTACATAAGTGTGATTTTAAGATTATTAGCTAATCGTGGTCAAGGTTCTTCGTGTAGAAATGAATTATTGTTTGCCTATTTCTGTATTTAAGTACACAGTCTAATTTTAGTGATATTTGAAGTTATTTTTAACTTGGTAGCTCCAGGTAATGTAAAAACAAAAATTTCCTTTTTATTTAAATGTTCACAGCTAATCAAGTGTGAATTTCAAAATTTTTACTACTGTCACAAGCTATTTAATAAAGTACAAGTAGATACACCTAAATCAAAATCTGAGGGTAGTCAACAAAAATGAAAACTGAGCAGCAACGATTCCCCTCTCCGGAGCAACAAAAAATGTTAAAGAAAGTAAAAGCGTTCTCATGTTAAGAATTGTTTTTATAAACGATTGAAAAACTATGCTTTTGTGTATTAACAACAATGGTTTAGACAATACCTTACGCAACACGTGTGCCTTAGATACAGGTCGAAAATGAACGATGTTTAGCAAAATTCTTACACTTAATATGATTTATAAATACGAATTGTATTGTGTTTATTTGTTCGACGTATGGTTCATGGATTTAGAAATATGGATTCTGAATGGTTCTGGGGACTGAATTTGGATTTTGCACCTCTGGTTTAGAATTGGTGCACCCACATCTTATTCGAGCAGATAACATTTCAAAAGGTTTTGAGAAATCATTGAACGCATCAGGATGTGAGTTTGGCCATGGTTTGGCCATCGGCGTAACCAAACTTAGGCTATCATCTGGAAACGACAAATTAGCGTCAAATAACATTACATAATATCACGCCTTTGCTGCCGCCTTTACTGGCGTGATATTATGTCATTTCAATGTCAGAGGGTTGTAAATTGCTAGTTTAATTTGTGTTAAAGACTCGTCTATCAAAAATAGCGAGAATAAACTAGGAGATTTGTTTACCTCCCTTACCATAGCGCAAGCAGACGGAAACCAGGCAGCCGCCGAGATACTAAGTCCAATAAACGAAAGGTTAGTAGTTAAAAGATTTGCAGATGGTCTGAGAAACCGCCGACTTAGTACTATTTTAGCAGCAAGAAATTACAGTCAATAAATGGATCCCACGACATACGGACGTTTCCATACAAGCTCTGCCTAACTGGCCTAACCCTCAGCCCAATCCTACATGAACAGTCAGTCACCCACCCCACATTTCGCCAGTTATGTATAAGTCCCATAATGTAATAGAGGGCGAGCCTATTACCATTGACCGGGTACAACTCCAGACTCTGTGGATGCTACTGAGATATTTGTGACAAAAAAACACAATATAACACAGCGCGACTTGGGAGAAGAATAAAAAAAAATGGTCAAATAGCGATCAATAAATCAGATGAAGGCTGTTCCAGAAAAGCATGCGTAGAAGAAAGTCTATTGTCAGCTACTGGTGATGGTTATGCTGATAAAAGTTGCGAGTTGGCTGATTAGCCAGTCATTCATGGGTCATAAATAATGACGAAAACAAACTGAACTTCCTTTTATTAAATGCATAAAAGTAAACAATAATTTTCCTGTGCTTTAGGAAAATTTATTTTCATTTTTATTTTCATTAACGAAAACTAAACGTCTATATTTAGACAAAAAAATATTCACAATGCTAAATAAAGAATCTTTTGTTCCCACAGCAATCAAATTTAATACATAAATAAGTTGTTGTGAATAGGTATGTAAAGAAAAAGGCTGCTGCCCAAGCCAAGGTCAGGAGAGTGATCTTCGATTGCTCTTTATTGCAATTATGGAGATAGTCCGTTGAACCAACGTCCTTTAAATATTCTACTTTTTATTGTATGCACGGACGGCACGTTAAACTAGGGCGTTGTACCTGGAAATCACGTTTATTTTGGTGAAGGAGAATGCTTTTTTGCGTTTATTTTTTCTCTTTTTTCTGTGTGGAGGTGGTATGCTGTTTTATTCCATTATTTTTTGTGAACAACTCATTGAACATTTTCTTGAGAATTCTATATCGCGACGGAATACCAAACACGAATTATTATCAAATTATCATTATTAAATCAGCTGTGCGATTTAATAATGAAAGTCCTCGCTGCAACAATTTAATTGCAATTAAGGAACATGAGTCATGGAGGAGACTCTTGCATGCCAAGGAAGAATGGCATAAACAAGGCTGCTTATGACGATGAAATAACATCACATGTTTTTCTTACTGCTCCGCTATTCTTTTCTGGTTACTTTCGTTGCGGAATGCAAGACAGTTAAATACTTTGCGACTTCGTCGAGCTTCATTGACTAGTCGTTTTTTTCATTATCAAATTACAATATTTCACATAGCATACATGGGCACTTATAAAGCGTCGAGACAAGGTGATGGTTCAGGTTGGTCGCTTCCTATGGAAAAGAACAGGGAAGAAACGCCATGGTTACTTATTTGATAATTTTTGGTCCATAAACCTCGGTGTTTCGAAAACACTGGTGTAAGCTGGTGATTAATTGAATGGAATAGAAATTCGATTCAGACCTTAATGAATGCGATTAAACAATGTTAAGTGAAATGTCAACTTTCAATGGAAATCGCTAAAATATGCAAATGAAAGGTTTGGATATCAAAACATGTTTATTTTCTCTTATTATTCATGTTTCTAATTGGAAATTGAAACGATTGAATTTAAAAGGGTGGCATTATATAATATTGTAGGTTGTTGTGTTGAAACATAAATTGATTATAACTGTTATATTTCTCACAAAATGGCGAAGCAAAATAGCGAGGGCTTTCTCCAGCATTTCCTAAACCAAAAACTCCACACTGATCCCGCCTGGTTGATCGGGTTTATGACCTGTCACGGGAAAAAGGCAGTAGTATTAAAAAAAACTTTTTTTTTATATTAGATGGGCCTTCTCCTGACCTCAATCTTCTCCTAAGGGCAGAGATGAGGTGGACGATGGAACGAGCTAACCCAGAAAAAAGCCTATTTACTCGCGACTTAAATTTGAATTCGGGAAACCCGACGCTGGCAGGGAGTTCCACTCTTTGGCTGTGCACATAATAAAATATGTAGCAAAGCACTTCGTACAAATGTGTGGAACATCGACAAGGTATAGATTATAATAACCTGCAGTAGGTACGCCTAGTCTCCCGATGATTGAAGGGAGATGGTGGAATCAACTTGTGGAGTTAGTAAAGTCTGTAGAAGATCGAGAGACATGCAATTTTGCGGCGGTGTATGTAGCCAGGTTATGTAGCTTGGCCACTAACATAATATCGTTGTTGTTGTGTAATTTGAAACATCAACCTCCAAAGTCTCCGTAACTTGAGGGTTTCCTGTTAAGATCCAGAACAAAAAAGTGATCGTAATGACAGAGAGAACAAGTGCAATTCGGCTTCAGTAAGGCTCTATTTACACCTAACATAATTATCTAAGTTATAATCACACATCATTTGGTCAGGCTGGCTCCTTACTACTGAATTCAAATATTCTAGTCAATACAACGTTGCATATCTTTGAGAAATGGCATAATATTTTAGTTCTATGTACTATTTAAATGCAAATGGCTGTCATTAGGCCCAGTTTTGTACAGATAGGTGGTCAAAGTTAGGCACCAAACAGCTTTGGTTTTAGGATTGAACCTACATAGACAAATCTTTAATTTGAAATTGTAATTATTGTATTTTGAAAGTACACAAAGTGTAGTGTACACACGAACAGACTTAATCACACAGGTCAATTACAGATTAAAAACGAAACTTAAAATGACTTATGCATAAAAGTTTTGTTCAAGATTGCGAAATAAAATTCTAACTAGACTATTTCATCACATACTTTATATTTCTAATACGAATCTGGTTTGAAAAAAAAAATGCCCACACTCATTTTACGCATACTTATTTATATTTACAGAGGTAGGCTACAAAGTATTTCTTAGCGCAGCCAAAATAATCATAATTCCAACACACAACATACTGAAAAATAATTAGGTTCAACTGCACAATACAAAGTTTCTACACAAAACGCACATGTGATTCTAAGACGTTCACACACAGACACATATTCCTTTTGTGTGTGCAGTGTGAGCGTCTTCTAACATCACACACACACAACACATACTCACTCCGATTCACATGAGCGATGAGTTTGTGTGTGTGCAAATAATGATGAGATATGTGTGTGTGTTTGTGTGTGTATGTTAGGACAGTGGGTCTTTATGCTCCACAGGATATAGGTCAGCATGTCTTCCCCTCATTTGTAAATAGAGCGAAGGGTACCGTTAATAGTCACTGTTGAATTATTTGCTCTTGTTATTTTTTTGTCTGTCTGCGCAATCGTCACGGTCTTTCCTTTGAGGTTGTTTTCTTTACTTTGCTTTTCGTGTTTTGGACACGTGCAGGCATAAAAAAGCTTGATAAGTACGTACTATCGGGATGTGTGAAATGAATGGATCATGTAGGTCACCATTTGTAGGTATAGCGTATTCAGTTTGACGAAGGATTATGAGGAAAGGAATGAGCTACGTTTCCTTTTCAAGTATTTAGTTTGTTAAAATATTTTTGTAGCTCTTATATTTACTGCTGTAAACCATCATACATGAGAATATTTGTCGACGGCATGTAAGGTCAAGTTAGAGACTCATGGGCGGCATAAAAACTCTGACAATAAATAAAAGGCAATAAACACACGATTAAGAAGAGTATCTTCGTGTCCCGTACAACACTTTTTTTTTTTTTTTGGTTGGTGGAAAATCATCGAATAATGGGCAGAGCGAAGGGGAGTGTCAGACTTCTACTGACTAAAAACCAAACTCATGTTCCTTCTTCGCCCTTGTGTCGGAGCCGCGTTATCCTTTCGATAATACAACCCTTACCATACAAACATGAACTGCAAATGTATTAAGTATCTGTTGCTACACTATCAGAGCAGCGGTTATCATGTGGTGGCGGCCCCGTCTTACGAACAGGAAGTCGTGGGTTCGGACCCAGGTAGGTGCATTACTTTGAGTAATTTATTTCATCACCAGTGTTCTTGAACGTTGAAGAAAAACATCGTAGGGGTTTCCCTACGATGTTTTTCACGTGCCTTTAAATTTTCAGTTCATGCTGGTTTCAGCATGAACTGAAAATTTAAAGGCACGTGACATCTACGATCCCACACTGGGCCCAAGTGGTGGATTATAGCATGATTGTAGCCCATTCCCTCTCGGAGGAGGAGGCTTGAGTCGCAGCAGTGGGAACATTATAGACTGATTATGCTAGCTATACTATAATGAGTCTATCATTAACCAAGCTCGTACAGCCACCAATACAATACAATAGGAAGAACATTCCAAGATACAGATCGCACAGTTGTCAGCAGTTACGTTACAAGTGTTGGATTAATTGAGGAAAATGCAATCAAATGATATAGCGTTCGTAAGGGCAGGGTTAGCTGCCTCATCGCGATCAAGATTTATTGCTTGACACGGCGTTTAATCTTGCCGTGGACATCGTCATTGTGGCTTGTAGTGTATAAACTGGTAAGTAGATGTGGTGCACTGGTGCACTGTAAAGTTACGATCAATTAACATTAGTTAATGGTGGTTGTACTGTGAGACCACTTGCTTGTATTCAGCTGCAGGTTAGACTGGAAGTCAATCCCAATACAGTAGGGTTAAGGGTAGGCTGATGATGGATTCCGACTTGAGATCTGAGCCGTGCACGATCCTCATCTGCGTGTGTGTTACTTCACATTCCTATAGGTTCGTGTAGGTTGGGTTCGAAATCTCTTTAGAGATTTTCTAGTCAGCCACGGCAATGCGTGACCGGGTGCAGGAATTTCAGAAGGTTCCCTTTATGAAACAAGTGGTTTTCAAGTGAGTTTGTGGTGTCTACCCACCATAACAGACAATGATACACCATCCGTCTTGCATGAATATTCATAACTCCAATATGATTGATATCCAATAGATGTTTAAGTAATTAACGGGTTATGTACGCACTTGATGACCATATAACTGTAGTAATGTATCGCGTCGCCGAATTTTGGTGAAAATATTTGTTTTCATTGAAGCTTCTTATTTTGCGTTTTGGAAAATCTCTGTCTATCAATCTCTTGGTACACACGGCTACACATCAAGCTATACATTTCCAGTTTACGCTGATCTCGCACTGTACGGAAATCCTATTCAATGCGAGACCAGTTTATACTGGAAATGTATAGCTTGATGTGTAGCCGTGTGTACAGTCCTTATCTTTTGCGAAAGGTTTTAAAGTTCATGTGTAAAGTCAGACGTTACGTTTGTTAGAGTCCTATTCCAATTCCTACAAACTTTTATAGCTACACTATAATCATATTACACGAAGAGTGAGTACGTATAGAACAGTATGTCCGTCTGTCACAGTAACCTTGTTCGCCCTATCTCTAATTAACTTAGGTCTTTGGCCGTAACAAACACTCTGACTTTCAAACGTACTTCGTGAGAAATGCTTCTCGATTTACTTTTTATAAACATAAATTGTACACGTTTTTTTCTTTGACAGTTTAAGCAATTTTACCTTTTACGTTTTTGTGTGTTGAGAACATTACTGTGGTCAGGTGAAACTGTTTATGCGTGGAATGTTTGGCAATGTTATTTTGTGGAATAATATTCGGCTCTTTAGTCATAATAAAACAAATAAAATACAAATATTTTTCAATAAGATGTAGAAAGCAAAGGCATTCTGTGCTAACCTATTCAACTTGACACTACTATTAATATCATAAACGGGATAAACGGGACATGGTAAATATCCCGTTTATGATATTAATAGTAGTGTCAGTGACCATGTCAGTTTAAAAACTTATATTCAACTTGAGTCTTTAAAAATATCTAAATTTTTATAAATATTTCCTCCGAGAACAAATACCAAAGTGGTAATACCTACTTAGATTTATATTATCTCGAATTGGTATTGCTACCTTACTTTGGGCCCTAGAAACTACCAACATCAAAGTAAGTATTTATATGGAACGCTATAGCTTAACAATTATTGTACCTTATACCAATCTAAAAGCAACTACATATTTGTCACATTGAAAGAAATATGAATTCCTAAATCCAAAGGTGAACTGAGAAAATCATTCTTTAACCTTTGATCTCCCGGTAAGTTAAGCATCCTCGCCTGAATTGAGTGTTTTAAATAAATTACATATTTTCCAGGACAAATAAATCCTTACAGCACTATTCTAAATCTCGTGACCACCTGCTTCCATATCTATTACGATACCAACATTCCGCAATAAACCAAGAATTCTAACAAATCCCTTTGAATACCTTTAAACACGCAGCTCCATTCAAGCGCCTTGTGATTTAACACGTTATACAATTTAAATCGCAATTATAACACTCGAACACATTTCGATAGAGAATCGACGAGTGCTCTAAGCTCGACCCCATTTGACTGCGGCCAGCGTTACATCATATTGGTTAGCGAATTAGGACAACTATGTACTAAGAGGAAACTAGGCCACAGAAGGACCAGTCCATACAATGCATGATAGTGAGCTTTGTTAGTGTTTCTATGGAGCAACGGGGTTATAGAGTCTATTTTAGGGTAACGAGTCAAAAGAATTTGAACAATCATGAGATGGTCCTTAGAAACTTTGTTTTTATAAACTTGGGGGAAGTTAATGAAAGGTAGTTAAGGTGAAGGTCGCAAGTATCTAAGAGGGTCTACACAATTGATAGTTGGTTTCAATAAGGTTCCTATTTCTACAAAAGCTATGTCAATCATCTAGGTTTTCGGCTCACCGTGTAGGTATGCCAATACCAAAAATGTTGACTTTTTTGCCATCGTTATCGCCGAAATCCGTCGGGATGAAATGGTTCGACTTTGAAGACAAGACGATATGCCTTAAGGAGAGTGGAGTTGGGTAAGACACCAGCTGGCTAGACGCAGTGATGGCGATGAAGTAAGGTTCTGACCAAATAGTGGTCACGGTTCGACCTAAGATACCAGGGCCGTCAGAATTCGCTTTGTGTTGCAGGATCACGGAAAACAGATGAATGAGGGGCACACAGAACAGATAAGAGTGGGTTAAGGGGTGGGGTGGGGTGGTGGTGGGGGGTGGATGTTCTCGGTTTCTTTTCTTTGGTTATTTTTAATACTGTGTGCGCTTGTGGCAATAAATTTTTTTCTGTCTTCAAGTTCGTGGCTAGGAAGTGGTTCTACTGTAGCTTCCTATTCCTTGGTAGGTACTGTCGCTGCGTGACGTCAGCTTGAGCAATTTCGCGCTGAGTGATTAGAAATGTTTGGCGAATAATCTTCACAGATGGTTGGTACTTGCGTATGAGTATGTGCTAAGTTAGTTTGCCCATAGATAGCGAAACAGTTGATTGAGTTCATACATACATAGATTAACGGACGCCCTTTTCTACTGAAGCTAGGCAGAAACCACAGAACGCCACTTGCTACGATACTTACATACTCCTTTTGCCTCGTCCTCATTCATACATCTGGTCATACGCGCACACTGCTTGAAAGTACTATGTTCATATTTGCTTAAAAAATCTGCTGTCTTGACTTACTAATGACAGCCAAGTTTACATATTTTGTTCCTGCAAAGTATTTTTTACAAATAGACCAGTGCTGAGTGCCAGGCACTTTGGACCTAACTATCAAACATAAAAAGATGAAGCTACAGTCCACTCACATTGCATAGTACCTAACTGTGAAAAGACGTGTGTATTAATACCTATATGTATTAAACAACGGTTCCTGCAACCGTTAGATTATTTTAGCACTAAGTGAACCGAATTTAGCAACTGCTATGACACCCGCATTTGTAAAGACTAAAACATCATTATCATCAGCCTATAATGTTCTCACTGCAGGGACTCAGGCCTCCTCCCTAAGAAAGGGATAGGATGATAAAAACCACGCGGCCCAGTGCGAGTTGGTGACTAAAACTTAATTAAATCATTTACTATCCTATAAAAATTTAAAAATATAGATACCTAGCCTATGTCACCCGAGCTATTCTTACGAATCTATTGACATCTCTTTTGTTAAATCCGTTCAGTAGTTTAGGTACTGTTGTGGAACATAAAAACATAGACTTCCAAAATCACCTTCCTTTTGGCTCCGCCGTCGCGTCGTCGGGCGTAAAAAGGATGTGGGATAAGCTAAACAGCAGCGTAAAAACCATTTTAAGCTGATTTAAGGCCTTGGGATTAACTGAAGATATTATTGATGATGATGACGTAAGTGCACCGAAATTTCCCTAACATCAAATGAGTAAGGAATATTTCTGGGAAAGCTGCCTTTGATAAATCGGTCGGCTTTTAAACGATTTCCTTACAAATGTATTCTGAGAAGAGAATGTTTCATATTCAATAAATAGTCAAGAGGCAATTCTTTGAATTTGATTAGGATGGAATGATATCATTTTTTATTTTTAGGAAATATCATACATAACACGACATCACGTCTGTCATCCCCGAAGGGTGATACAGTTCCCATTACTATCTACACCCACATTTCGCCAGTTATTTTTAAGTCCCATGTAATATGGGGTGAGCCTATTGACATCAACCAGTTGCGCCGACCCCAAGAAGAATGGGACAAAGGCAGGAAGATGATGACGATGATGGTAAAACTCTTTTCAACTAGAACTCTCTCTTTTTTCCTCTTTTCCTAGTCATCACTATCAATAGTATAAAAGAAAGTCGCTTTCTCTGTCCCTATGTCCCTTTGTATGCTTAAATCTTTAAAACTTCGCAACGGATTCTGATGCGGATTCTTATAGATAAAGTGATTCAAGAGGAAGGTTTTAGTATCATTTTTGCACCCGTGCAAAGCCGGGGCGGGTCGCTAGTAACCTATAAAGTTAAAATGTCTTTCGTAAATTAGTCAAATTACGAAGGAACTTGTCATCTTGCAAGTACGCAAATTGCGTTGACAATGGTCTACTGTTTATGCGCAATCATGAAAATCTCACATTCTAACATACAAAGACCGCATACCGGGTCGCGAGATATACAATACTGCACATAATACTCCTCGAAAAGGTAAAGAATTATATTTATTGTTGGTAGATAGAAAATAAATTCATCAACATCATCATTTCAGCCGAAAGACATCCACTGCTGGACATAGGCCTTCCTTAAGTGTCGCCACATTGACCGGTCTCGTGCGTCTCGCATCCAGCGAACTCCCGCAACCTTCACCATCAGGTCATCGGTCCACCTAGTGGGAGGCCTTCCAACGCAACATCTTCCGGTTCGCGGTGACCACTCTAGAACTTTTCGGCCCCATCAGCCATCCGTTCTGCGAGCCAAAAAGGTAGTAAATGGCATTAGGTTTTTTTAAATTTCAAAGAACCCTTTTAAAGTGTTTACACCTTACGGTATTTCATACAAGTTTTATTTTTCGAAATGACTGAACCGATTTTTATGAACCTAAGTAGGATACATAGGTCTAAAAAGTTCATAGAAAACATTTTAGAAAAATAGTGTTACAGTTAAATTTCATTTACACCACCAACAAAATTTCTTACAACAGAATCCTATAAAGGACTTTCAACTCACCCAATCATCTGATTTAACTCAAACAAAGTACTTATTTGTGTCTTGCATTTAATGCTAATTAGATCGAGAAGATAGCAGAAGATTTATAGTCACAAGTAGGTCGTGATTGACACTGCCCTGTAGGTGTTGTACTCGTTGCTTTGTAGACTGGTGACATTAAACCTAGATTTGGTTAAACAGGGCTGGTGGACGTTAATTACCTGGCTAGGCAAAATTATTTATTGTTTTATGTCGGAGCTAGTAGATAAAAAAGAGCCTCGAGAGTCGATCTTCAGGATGCAACTCGTGCCTGGGTTTGGTCCGTGGATGGATGACCACCCCATAACTTTAACAGTTTCCTCCGCGCCTCGAAAAGCACGTTAAGCCGTTGATTCCGGCTGTTAATAAGGGTGTTTCCTGAATAAAAAAATATGATTGTTTCGTCGGGCAGTTAGATTTATCGAAAAATACTGAATAGGCGCGTGTTTTTTTTGTTTTATCAAATTAATATCAATTGACGAAGATAAAACGCGTCAAAGATCATGAGTGGGAATTGTGACGTCACTTCCCGGTAAAAAATGTACTGCAATGTGACGTCATTTTTTGTTACGTGAAAAAAGAAAAAGTAGTCCAATATTTTTTGGCAATCTATTCGACGCACTAATTTTTTTTTTTTTGTCAACTACCCTATTGTAGGTCTTTGACAGTCATTATAACCCAGTACTAACTGGATTGTTAAGGTCAGATAAGCAGTCGCTCCACGTAAAATATTGGTACATCATCCTGGTTTTATGGAAGCAGACCCCAAGATAATGGGGAAAACCCTAGGCAGATGGTGATGATCGAATTATAGTTACCTACCACATTGTTCTAGTGTTTACAAGTGTTACTGCTATGCATCTTGCTTTGAGTTCGATTCCCAGGATAGGTCAAGTGTATTGGGTTAACAAATAGCAGCAGCTTGTTGGTAAGTTTCATGCCTAGTTCAGAATCCCATGTCATAGTAGCAAGCCTGTTTTTTTTCTTTTTATTTAGTGTGGGAAATTATCTAATGACCTAATCTCCCGCTCTGGGCGGGCCGGTAAGGAGTGTCAGGCTTCTACTGATTAAAAACCACACATGTTATTTCTTAGACCTTTGTGTCCGCGGTATCTCAAGCAAGCTTGTCTGTTTCTATTACATAGAGCTTAAACATACATATAACTGACATAATATCAGTATACTATACATACAGTCTACCCCTTTGCCAAACCCTCCGGAGAAATAACAGGCCACGTGATAATTTAGTTTGCAGTTACTAAATCGGGGTTGGAATTGTGTCAGGATACGATAACGATGACGGCCTTGCTCTCTGTTACATAATATGATACACATGACCTCATAATTATTGCCCTAGATAACCATTGACTGCACTGTTGATGTTATGTACCTACTCTCATGAAGGTAGAATTCACCGTGAATCTCTCGGGTATGTATTTTTAGATCCTTTCTAAGTTTATTTTTTGTGTACTAATTAATACGAGTATGTAAGTACGATATTCAATATTGGTGTTTTAATGAATGATTTCGAGAAAAATAATAAGTTCAGGTAATAAAAAATCTTCAAAGGATTTATTCATTGGTGTGGGCGTCGAAATTTTCCAAAAGTTTTAACTAAACTTTTGGAAAATTTCGACGCCCACACCAACTTTTGGGTATTTATAGATTGTCAACTCAGTCGAAAGCGAGATGAGTACTTTTCGACAGAAATTACAATTCAAAATTCATCATCATCATCATCATTCTTCTGCCTTAATCTTTTTCCAATTCATTTGGGATCGGCGCAGCAAGCCTTTTTCATACAAGACTTCACTATTCCTCGTCAACTCATGTAACATCTCTTTTCTTGCCATATCACCATTTATACAGTCCTTCGTCTTCGTCCATCGTTTCTTTGGTCTTTCTTCTCATACATTCATACTCAAAACTTTGATCATCACGACATTTTGTATGTGTAAATCAATAAATAAATAATAAATAGATAAAAGAGAATGGGCGAAAATGTATGAAAACTGGTACACCCCTCCAATAGCAATGAGATATACGTCGTTAGATAGGTCTTTGTAACCGAAACAATATTTACTATTACAGTTTTGTTGAAATGTTTGTCCGTTTTGAGTTATAGCTCAAAAACAAAAGTAAAAATGGATACCTATTAACGTTAAAATATCTTAGTGTGTAAGCTAAAATTACATCAATGTCGTTGAATATAACGTAATTCGTAACTATTTTATCATAACAAAACATAACATCACGCCTGTAATTCCCGAAGGGTTAGGCAGAGGTGTAGGTGCCTAATAGTACACCCACTTTTCGTCAGTTATGTTTATGTCCCATGTAATAGGGGGCGAGCCTATTGCCATCAACCAGGCACAAATCCAGACTCCATGGCTGCTACCAAGAAATTCTTGAGGAAAACCCTAATAACACTTAGCCCGACCCGGGAAAATGTATGGAAGCTGGTACACCCCTCCAATAGCAATGAGATATACGTCGTTGGATAGGTCTTTTTAAATGGAACAATATTTACTTTGACAGTAATGTCGAAATGTTTGTCCATTCTGAGTTATAGGTTAAAAACAAAAGTTAAAATTGATATTATTAATATTGTGATATCTTGGTGTGTAAGGGAAAATAACACTAACGTCGTTGTATAATAATAAAATGTAATTCGCAAATAACATAACATACCATCACGCCTGTAATGCCTAAAGGGTTAGACTGAGGTGTAACTAATAATACACCGATGTTTTCGGCAGTTATGTTTCCCATGTAATAGAGGGTGAACCTATTGCCATGAACTAGGCATAAATACAAATTCCCTGACTGATACTGAGAAATTCTTGAGAGCAAATCCAATAGGTAACAATTTACCCGACCCGGGAATCGAACGCATGTTCAGCAGTCGCGCTTGCAACCACTAGACCTACGAGACATTCATCATCATCATTTCAGCCAAAAGACGTCCACTGCTGGACATAGGCCTCCCCCAGGGGTCGCCACATTGACCGGTCCCGTGCGTCTCTCATCCAGCGGGTTCCTGCAACCTTGACCAGGTCATCGGTCCACCTAGTGGGAGGCCTTCCAACGCAACGTCTTCCGGTTCGTGGTCGCCATTCCAGAACTTTTCGGCCCCATCGGCCATCCGTTCAGTGAGCAATATGCCCTGCCCATTGCGACTTAAGTCTGGCGATTCTTCGGGCTACGTCGGTAACCTTGGTTCTCAAGCGGATGTCCTCATTTCTGATTCGATCACGCAAGGAAACTCCGAGCATAGCCCTCTCCATTGCCCTTCGGGTGACTTTGAGCTTTCTGATGAGGCCCATTGTGAGCGACCACGTTTCGGTCCCGAAACACACACTGGCAACACACACTGTTCATAGACTTTCGTCTTGAGACACTGTGGTAAGTTGGACGAGAAGATACCGCGCAACTTCCCGAACGCTGCCCAGCCGAGTCGGATTCGACGATTGACCTCTTTCTCGAAGTTAGATCTACCCAACTGGACCGTTTGTCCCAGGTAGACATAATCGTCCACAACTTCGAGCGTAGAGTCTCCGATCTTGATAGGAGTGGGTGTTACATGAACATTCAACATAACTTTGGTTTTGTCCATGTTCATTTTAAGACCCGCTATTTCGGAAGCTCTACTGAGGTCATCGAGCATTGACGAGACATTCAAAAATTACCAATTAAAATGTACGTAAACAGATAAGTACTTTGTGTCGGAATACTAAAACTTGTTTTAACTTTGGTTTTTGAGCTATAACTCAGAATGGACAAACATTTCGACATTACTGTCAAAGTAAATATTGTTCCATTTAAAAAGACCTATCCAACGACGTATATGACATTGCTATTGGGGGGGTGTACCAGCTTCCATACATTTTCCCGGGTCGGGCTAAGTGTTATTAGGGTTTTTCTCAAGAATTTCTCGGTAGCAGCCATGGAGTCTGGATTTGTGCCTGGTTGATGGCAATAGGCTCGCCCCCTATTACATGGGACTTAAACATAACTGACGAAAAGTGGGTGTAGGTACTATTAGGCACCTACACCTCTGTCTAACCCTTCGGGAATTACAGGCGTGATGTTATGTTTTGTTATGATAAAATAGTTACGAATTACGTTATATTCAACGACATTGATGTAATTTTAGCTTACACACTAAGATATTTTAACGTTAATAGGTATCCATTTTTACTTTTGTTTTTGAGCTATAACTCAAAACGGACAAACATTTCAACAAAACTGTAATAGTAAATATTGTTTCGGTTAAAAAGACCTATCTAACGACGTATATCTCATTGCTATTGGAGTGGTGTACCAATAAGCCCATTCACCATTGTCATTCCTCCGCATCACACACCAAAACAACCGATTTCCACACTACTTTCCAGTCACCGGCGCCGCTTTTAGAGTTCCTCTTAAGTTCTCATTTCTTATTTTATTAATTCCATTTCCGTCCTAAAGGTTTGTAATTCCATGTCAGTCAGTTGTTCATTAATTTATATAGAATTGGTTGTAAATACTTGTAAAGGTACAAGTTGGTAGCCGACTGCACGCAGCAGCAGCAGCAGACGACATGTCGTCGCTTCATGTCGTCACGACACGTCGTCGCGTCATGTCGCTGCAGTCATGATTTCGAACCCGACTGCAGACGGCAACTGCAGACGGCATCCAGTTGGTGTAAACTGAAGACACAGGTTCCGATACCATGTTATCTATGGGCACTACTGATCTGCGGTCGGACGACACGTGCGTCTGCCGCTCGACGACGCGTCGCTAGCTTCATGTCGCTAACTACGTAGGGAATTTCATAGAAATACGTAGAAACCAGTCGTGTCGCCGCGACACGTCGTCTGCTGCGGCTTCGTGTCGCCCGCTACCAACTTGTACCTTTACAACCAATTCTAATATAAATGAATGAACAACTGACTGACAACCCTAAAATTAGCGTGCTCTATCTCTAAGCTAGTATAGGCTTGGTCCCATTGTTCTAAACGTGCCTACAGCGTTACGTATAAGATTGTCTACACATCGCCAGACTTGTAACTGAGATGTTTGGATTATACTGAATTATGTGAACCGAACCACAATGACTGCATGGCTTGACGAATTCGATTGTATTTTGTGTTTAGCTTGTTGTTATTTGGGGCCTAATATTTGTAAAGGCTTGGTCTTGGTTTATGCAGGTCAGAGGTCATATTAGCCTTGTTCTAGCCTAAGTTGGTCAGTGGATGCCTCTCTCCGTCTTGCCTATTTAACATCCAAAACCCAGTCAGTATTGGGTAATACCACCGAGAAAACCGGCATGTCTTAGAACCAAAAAATCGAAGATATATGACATCTACCAACGCGCACTGGGCCTGCGTGGTGGATTAGCCCATCCCTCTCCTAGAGAGAAGGCCTGAGTCCCTGCAGTGGGTACATTATAGGCTGATGATGAATACGATACCCCCTGGGTAAGACTGATTGTCAGTCTTTCGGACTACTATCTGTAAATAAGAGTTGGGATTAACGCCATCCCTTGTTTTCCGAGGCACGGAGGAACCTCGATATGAAATGGGTTGCCACCATGTTGTCGTCATCATCTACGGACCAACCTATAGGTAAGCGTGGTTTAACCAAACGATGGGCCTATCTAGAAGGAAACCTTTTTATTATTTAGTCAATAAATGAAGTACATCGGTTTGAGGAGTATTCCTACGGTACGAACTGGGCACTTAAGCAGACCTTTTAAAACCTATTTAAAACCCTTAGGGGTTAAATTACGAAAAATCCTTCCTTATTCCTTGTCTACATTATAAAGGGAACCTCTGTGCAAAATTTCAGCTTTCTAGGTCCAAGGGTTTGGGCTGGGCGTTGATGAGTCAGTCAGTCAATCAGTCAGTCAGTCAGTCAGGACTTCTCTTTTTATTTATATAGATAGATTTTTCTAAATGCTCACAGACGCAGTTATTATTATGAAAGGTTCATTTTACGCTTTATTATGATCGCTTTTATTATGATCTGTTATACCTAGTGGTCAGTTTAGTGTTATACCTAGTGGTCTTTTTCAACACCCATATCAACTTTTCCATTAACAAAATTAATGACACAAGTATTTTTCTTACTAAGTACCATTGCATCTAAAGACTAGTCAATTGATATTCGCACCTATTTTGTCGCAAGAGCGGTTACTCTTCCTCATTACCAATGTATTAACATGCAAACGGTTTTATAAATATGGTGCTAGAACATAAACAGAGACAGGTTGTTACTTATAAATTATCACCTTCTAACATCTGAGGCACTAATCATAGAAGATACACATCTATGGTTTTCAATAGGTCCTTATTACTTGCTTCGAATGTTAAGTACCTAGTAGTGGTATTCAAGACGAAAATAGATGCCAACAAAAGTTAATAAGAATTTATATTAGTGATTGTTTTGATTTTATATAAGAACTTTTATTTCTGAACACCATCATAATAGGTAACTATAGACACAGATCAACAGTGGTTTGAATTAAATGGCCTGTCTAACTTACACTAGTTTTTTTTAAAGTTGTTGCCATGCATACAACCTATTAATCAATCAATACAAATAAGTTTTATAGTAGAAAAAATAATCTAAAGGCCTTAACTGACCTTTTCGAAATATGAGCTATCAAAGTTAAAGTCCATTCATTGATGGCACTTGCATTTTCACTTGCTTTGTATGATTTACAAATTTATTTGACTTTTTTCTTACACACGAACCTTCTTGTCAGATTTTCACCCTAAAAAGGTCCTCATTTCCGTCAATTTTGTCACAGTGCACGTCAATGGCGCCGCGTTGCGAACTCACGTGGTACCAACAAGGCGTTGATCGTAGATAGCCTTATACAGGCCTCCTTGGAGATTGCGCTGACACGACCAGAATATAGAAGGGTTAAGTTACTTTCTATTTCTTTCGTAGTTACGGTATTTTGAGGTTAAGTGTGATGAGAAAATTTGAGGCTTCTTTGTACAGATGCCAGCACTCCAAGCTGCTGCCAATCTGTCAAAATTCTTTTACGGATTTTCAACCTTATCGCTAAGGTATTAAATTCAAGGTTAATCGGGAAAATTTGTCAGTTTTGGCTCTGTCGTATGTACAATACAAGAGAATAAAATGAAAGAGTACAGATTACTTTGAAACTTTCTAGAGCAAACTTCTGCTGAATTAGCAAAATGTGAAAGGGTTAGCTGATGATTTAATACTAGTAAAGGGATTAACATAACACTCCATTGGGGGTCTACTGCAGCTATAAAATGAGAATAAAGAAACTATCGAGCTATTCTTTAAGTCAATCTAATAAACTCATCGGGTAATAAAAATACCAGCTGTTTCCTAAAAGTGCAATGCTTACACGGTCAAAATGTATGGAATAGCAGATTTTTTATTTTTCCTTGCACCCTGTTTTCACGTAGTCGTCCACCCCGTACCTACATAATTATATCGAAATAGGTATTATCCATTTATTTGAACAAAGTTAACAACGTATAACTAAGTAAAGATTTATAGCTCAATAGGCAAATACGAAATTTGTAAGAAAACCTCACCAGATTTATTTACAAACTACCTCGTTGATATTTCGCAAATTCTCCTCCCATCATTATATTACCTCTCATATCTTGTACCTATTCATAAAATCTCCTAATAACAGTTACAAGATACTTGTTCATAGTTGTGATAATGCAAGTGTACTTCGTTTCTAGGTCATCACCCTTTCGAAGTAATCTTGCAAGTGACATTTAAACACTGATTTGCATACACCAGAGTGCGTGGAAAAGCTAGGCTTATTATGTTAGTATTTATACCTATTTGTGGTAAAAATTATACTTATGTAGCCTACCTTTTACAAGATAGGTAACAAACTTGTACTTTATTTTTGATATAGATACTGATGGATGACAAAGTTGGAGAGCAAATTCATTAGATGAGGCGCAAATATCAAAATGACTTATTTTATTGCATCAATGCATTTTAAAGCTGCATCATAGGGACAAGACAGGAATGGGACTGCTTTCCTTCGATTCGGTAAGAAAACATAAAGAATTTGGAAGAATCATGGAGAGAAATACTTCTTCTGGGTTGTTGGCATTACTGTACGATTCCAGGTCTAAAAGAGTGATGAATATAAAATTTGACGGATGTAGAAGGAGAAGAAGACCAAATAATTTGTCACGCAATCATTCACAGGGGAGATGAGAAAAAAAAAATTGCTCCGACCCCAAGTAACATGGGACGAGGGCAGGAAGATAATGATGACCAGTCATTCGTCTGGTTCTCTAAAGACGACTTTGCTTATAGTTGTTTACAATACAGTAAAACGATTATAATCTCATAAATAAACTGCTAATTTCCTTTTGTTTGTAACAAAAACTTTTAGAAGCCAAAATAGCATGTCCTTTTAAAGCCATTAGAACGTCATTGCCATATTTGTGTGTCCTCTACTTTGTCATGAATCTGGAAAATAAAGAAAAACAAAGTGCATTAATAGGTTGTCTGCCCACGCGTTTCTTGTGCATAATATTTTTAAGTGATTTTGAATTAGTTCGCAGCAATATTCTTAAGGATAAATCTAATACACAATCTAATGACGGCACGGTTGGCGCAGTGGCTGAGGGATTGGACTGCTGCGCTGCGTGTCACGGGTTCGATCCCCGCACGGAACAAATATTTGTATGGCCTGCAGATAGTTGTTTCGGGTCTGGGTGTGTTTGTGTATGTGAGTTTAAATGTTTGTAAACGCACCCACGATACAGGAGAAATTCCTATTGTGGGGCAACGTTTATTAAAAAAAAAAATAATACCCCAGCCTTTTTTTTGCTCACGCTATCGGAGTGTCAGACTTGTACTGACTAAAACTCACCCATGTTCCTTATAAGCCCTTTGTATTCAGGGGCCGCGGTATCTCTCCCGAATAGTCCTGCGGCCCTGCCAGGTGTTCCTAATAGCTGAACCTGAGTTTTCGATCAAAGAAATATTGCTGATTTCCAAAACAAAAACTGTAGGTAAGAAAACTACTGAGATGACTATGATAGACAAGTTTGGAAGACGTAAACGTGCTGTATACTAACATAACGTAGGTACCATTACGCCTTAAATCCTCGAAGGGTAAGGGTCAGTGTACCTCATAGCGGGAACATTTCGCCAGATATATTAGTGTTATATATTGTAATAGGAAGCGAGTGAGCCTATTCGCACCAACCGGGCCGCTACTAAGTAATTCCTGTTAAAGCCAAACCTAAAAACAATTTGTCCGACCCGGAAATGGAACCAAAGAACTCATAATATATCGTGATTCGTGATGTCGACCACGAGACCTAGGGTTAGGGGGAAACTGGCCTCTGGTCCGCGGCCCAGATTACACGGAGTGGGAACAGTAGTGGAAAACTCGGCCGAATGCGTAGGCCAGAATACCATGGTAAAAAATTATCGTAGTTAAATCGACCCGTTTGGATTTAATTTCATTAAATTGAAAAGTTGGTCGTGGGTTCGAACCCAGGCAGGCGCATTACTTTGTGTAATTTATTTCATCACCACTGCTCTCAAAACGGTGAAGGAAAACATCGTGAGGAAACCGGCATGTCTTAGAACCAAAAATTCGAAGATATGCGACATCTACCAATCCGCACTGGGCCTGCGTGGTGGATTATAGCCCATCCCTCTCCTAGAGAGGAGGCCTGAGTCCCTGCAGTGGGAACAATTATAGGCTGATAATGATAATGAAATTGAAAAAAGGTGCGAAATAAAACGTAAGTATCAAAGTCCCACAAACTACCAGGAGAACAGAAGTAGGAAGGAGGTATTGGAATCTTTAAATCAAATCTAAATTATTATTCCTTTTACTAGGCATTCAGCCAAAGTATTGTGTTTCTATTGATATAAAATAGGCTCTAAAAAGGCGAAACCTTGTGAGAGAGCCTAAGTCATGACCCTGAATGTGTGTCCGGTGTAGATTCTAATAAATGCGGATTTAGGTACGCAGGCGAATTATGATTATGACTTTGTCTCTGCACTTGTCCAAAAGTCGATTGGTAGAAGCTAATTAAAATTCTTATTTATCTTAAGCAAATATTTTGTGCGTTAAAAGGATAGATTTACGATCTACATTTTGGTTTACCTTGGCATTATATTAGTCATAAAAACATTTTTAATACTCGAAATGTTTTTTACGTAAATAATTTAAATGAATCGTAGCTGTAATAATTAATCAAGTAGTGTTATCGTGCATAATTAATCAATTTTCCACCATTAGCACAGACCTTTCGATTGAAACTATTGATTTGTACCTACAGATAATTTTGATTAAACATTTAATACCATTGAAATTTAACCAACTCTATTTTACTATGCTTTTAAACGATATAAATTCAACATCATAACATAAACCCAGAATCACCCACTGCTTGATTTAGGCCTCCCCTATTTTTAGCCACACTTCCTGGTTCTGTGCGTCCTTTATTAAATTTTAACCGACTTCTCAAAAAGGAGGAGGTTCTCAATTTATTGGTATTTTTTTTTTCTTTCATGGACACAAAAACGAAACAAGCTTAGTTGACCCCTGAACATTAATTATCCACGTAGTTAACCTACGTGAGACAGACGATATTCGCAGGCCCTTGAAATTTAGCCACACCTGGTCACCTGGCAAGACTCGACACAGTAACCGATGTAAAAAGTATTGCCATCGACAGTTTTATCGGCTTCCAACCCACCATTTACTTATCCTATAAATCAATAATTATTTCAACGAAAGAAAATTACAAATCATTATTCATTCCCTGTCCGCACAAAAAATTAAAACATAATTTAAACTCGTTTGACATAACGCACGCGAACTTAGGAAGTTATAAATATGCCCTTAATTACATCAGAAATAATTTTATGCAACGTTTAATTAGAGGCAAAATATGCTGTAAGCAGATTATATATTAGTTAGGTATATTATGTGCATATTTGCTATGTAAATAGGCGTGACCTTTCAAGAGTTAGGTGCATCTTTAGGCGCATCTGCGCATGCGCGTCTATTTTTAGATCTAACTCGCTTAGACGTATGTGCACCTGTATGGGTGATACTTAGTTTGGATTGTGGGTTTGGCTGTGGAAAATTGGTGGAAAACTTTAAAGAGTATTTTTTGTAACAGTCAGAAAAAAATAAGTTTTATGCGACAGCGAATTGGTAGATAAGTATAGGTACTCTATTTTCTGTAAATAATTTAGCTGTGCCCGAGACCGGAGTTTATTAGACAAAATATAAGATGTTGGTTATTTATTAGATTAAAAACATATTGTATTTAATAGAAAACATAACGAATGCTTTTATAAGTGTAAAGTTATGTACTATAGATTCTGTTGTAACACAAGAAAACTCGTTCTCTTTCAAATTAAACAAATGAATAAAATAGCTAATCTTTCACATTATCACAGGCTTTCTTCTTTTCTCATTAATTACTCAATATATCACTTCATTAACACGCACAGAATCCATTGAAATGGCAGCAAAACAGACAAATTGACGGACAGACACGCAAACACTTACACATACATACGTCAAACACATTATGTCACTCAAAATGTATTCTATTTGTCTTGTGTCGCTATTCCAATTAAATGTAAGTATGTATAATTATTGCTAATTCACTTTACCTGCCAGTGCGGTGATAACGATATTTTTGTTAAACAATTCATTATTGCACTAGTGCGTAAATTGGGATACAAGGTGTACTATTGTATCCGCGTCAAATTTCAAGAGGTGGTCACAAAATACATAAATACAATCAATTTAAATTACGGTATTCTGGTCAGTAATTAATTTATCTACGCTGTTTTTTATTTGTTAAAAAGTGTCTCAGAATAACCCCCATATCGTTGTTTAAGGAATAAGGCATTAAGCAATAAACACTAACTATTTGTGTGTGAAAGCGTGGTTTTAGGGCGAGAATCAGACGGGATGCGTTTTTACACGGTGGTTCACAAAGTTTGACGATTTCCGTTTTTAGGAAAAAAAATAATCTGGTCACGAGTACTACGCAACTGTCCTTTCTGAAGAACAGCACCAATAAGATCAGTGGTATGTCTTTCTAGGGTGTCCCCTCCAGAAAAAAAATATCTACCTATTTTATTATTGATTTGGGTCGATTTCGGATAATTACCTACTTGATTTTGACGCAATTACAAAACAACAGCTTGTATACCTAGTTAACGAAGTTTGCGATGACTGGAGAAAAACTTATGTCAGCTGTCTTCTAAAGATAGTGGTGGCTATAATTTGACGTTTAATCGTTTACCTTGTTCAGTAGCTTTTAAGAAATTAGCTGTGTTCGATTGTTTATTTAGATTATGAAATTTATGTCTTAATCGAAACGTTGTCTGTAAATAAGTTTTTCTTAGGAACTTTTTAGCATTTAAACTCGCCTAAGAAATGAATAAAGATTATGGAGGCACGGTATCGAACCCTCGAGCTCAGTAGACGTGATTGCGACTAGAATTAAATAAATTTACTTTTCGAGGCGGTAAAAATAATGACTATACTTATATGTTCACTTCAGCCAACTTATAGTGCAGGCGGGAAAACAAAGAACTAAAACATTGTGTAAAAAAGGAAAGAAAAACAACAATTTAATTCTAAGCACAAAATTAAATGTCAACCATGTCACCTCACAAAGCTCTAATGAGCTTGTAACATTTCAAACATTTTAAATAATATCTATCAGTTGTTCTATTTATTCAATTGCATGCGCATAAGCCGGTCTAGTTCACTTATAATATGACAGGTGTCGCCACCGATCAAAGGCAACTAAGTATGCTATTATAAAAATAATTTTCGATGCCATAAATGGTTAATAGTCTAGTTATAAGATTATAGACTAAACAAAAACAGTAATCATTTCAATATACTTGATATGTTATTATTAGACATTATTTTAAAGTTTATAGAACCTATCTACTACGATTTCACCCTTATGACCTAAGTAATAAGTTTGAAAAGTGGTAGTCCGTCGGTGAAAACGGTAGTACAATAATGATGATGACCCTTTGTTAATGAAAGCACAAGACAGTAATCTTAAAACTGATAGCCAAATGAAAAAAGACGATTTTAAAAGTCTTTATTCTCGAATGAACTAAGCCGTTTGGGGTTGAAACACTGGGGCCATGGGGACCGGGTGCCCACTTAATATTTCAGGAAATTGTTAAGCGGTTTGGTCGACTCGAGTGCTGGAATATCTTTTGGGCAAAGAATCAGCATTGCCATCTAACATGGGAATGCTGCCAGCCTTATGGGCGCACTTTTCCTGTTGATACTGTCTTGTCTAAATTTTGTTATAATTTTAGTTCTCTAAATTGTAGATTGTAAATAAAAACTGAGTCATCATAGCAGGTAAAATTAAAATAACATCAACTTGAAGTCGACTCGAAGTTTCTAGCTAAATACGCCAGCCAGGATACGATTTGAAAGATCCCAGCCCAAAACTCAGACCCACAACTGGCTTTCTGATACTGTTTTATCGTACACTTTTCATAGTTCACATGGTCTTCGATTTTGGTTGGTAATTTGCTATTCTGTCTTAATTGTAATTATTTTGAAAATAATATGTCGTTAATCACTGTGTTCATAGTTATTTCTTAAGTGATGTTATATTTCAGGTATTTTGAAATCTTTGTGATGATAAAATGATTCCTTCAACATTGAGCAACTGGTTCCTTTCAACATAGTAACATCCTTTTTAAATGATTCAATTTAATACTTAATTATTAAAGTGAAATGTAAAATCGTTAAGAATAACTAAGTGTACCATGAAGTAATTACTTGTTAATAATCAATATTTTCATTATCTACTTTATGTTATTTTTTACTATCGTTATTATCAATAACTTAAGTCATAAATAAGAGACTTAATTAAGGCGAGGTTGCACTACTTTGTTTTTATGTACGCACGACCTCACCCCCCGCCCTGCCGCGCGAGCGATATAATGCCTAAATTTTGACTGTTTTTTCTCTCTTGGAGAAAAATGATAAAGAAATTATACATTATGTGACCCGAGATATTACACATTTTTTACGACCTTTATTATGATATAAGTTTTATTTTTCAAAGCCTAATATAACTCAAGTAAAACGATTATTTAGCCATCATTTGGACATGTCTTTGCGATTTATTTGGATGCAGTGAAGTGTAAGTAATCGTGTATCGCATGCCCGACATATCATGATCAAAGAGTCAACTATGTAATACATTTTTTTCAAAATTTAAATCCGTTCCATGTACGAGTAAAACGCTATTGTTGACGACGTTTATCGGGGTAACCTCGCCTTAAGTAAAAAGTTGGAAGTATGTATCAGACCCAGATGATTATATTAATTAGAAGATAACTTTATAGTTTGATGAAATCTTATATAAATACATATCTATTAATGGTATTCTTTAACACAGATGCAACAGCAGCTTTGCCCTTGCCAAGTTCCAACCTCAAATGACGCTAACACAATTTTAAGATAAATATCAATAATATTTATTTTCAAGTAATCTAGCTGTGTCCGCGGTTTGTAATTTTCCATTGCTGCTAATTGGTACTCAGTATTGATATTAAAAACAGAAAATAACAGAATCTTTATTTTTTGAAAGGTAAGTGGGTGTTTAAAACAAAATATTAGTCATTGGGTCTAGTCGATGGGTGGGCGTTTTGGGGGACTGTCTTATAAAAATGTAAATACAGTGAAACCTGGTTAAATGTGTCTCAGATATTCAAATCTGTCTCATGGGACCCCAGTATGAGTTCCAGTTATAGAGGTTTCTCACTTATCCAAGTCCCAGTTAACCAAGTTTCACTGTAGTAAAGTAGGTAAAGTAAATTTTGACCTTCGAAAAGTGCTGATTATCAGCCTAGTTTGAATAAATGAATTTTGATTTTGATTTTGATTGTGTGTCAAAAAAAACATTGAATGAATAAAAAGAAAATAAAACAGTAAGTATAGTTGTAGCGAATGTTTGTGGCAATGTCAACACCCACACAATACACTGGGTGTGTCTTGTGTTTTCATTCATTCGATGTTTCTTTTTTCCTTTTAAATCTACCGATTTAAAACAAACCACTTCCAAAAACCTGTTCTTTTAAAACAAAAAAATCCTTACCTCTAATTCTCACGCAAGGCAAAAAATATCCTTTTGTTTCTACCATAATAAATCCCCTTATTAAAATATGCCAAGTAAAGGTACATCAGAGCTAACTTAGAATTAACCATAAATTATTTCAGGTTTCAGTTTAGTGAAACTTCATTCTACTATAATTTCAGCCAAAAGACGTTCACTGCTTCACCGGTCCCTTGCGTCTAGCAGCCAGTATATCCGCATTCACCCGGCCATCGGTTCATATAGTGGGAGGTTTCTTAGTATAAGCATAAATATAAATCAGTATACAACTTTTCCACTATTGTGAACCATGCCTCCTCTCCATTACGTACGGAGAGCAACTATGTTGCAGGAATTGATAAAGTAATAAGGGGGTACCTAAAAGACAAGCTCGCTCATGCAATGGTAAAATATATGCCTGTCAGCAAGGTGGTAGCGTGGCTGACTGCCCCGGATGCGCTGGACGCAGGTTCATTACTCGTGTAGGCTATTTTAATAAGGTACCTAGATCATACATAATTAATCATGTCGCCTATCGACTCACGAGTTGTAAATTAAGTATTTCACCATCCTGTATTATTTTTTAGCTTATACAGGGTGTAAACAAACCCTTCACGAAACCGTTGTTCAAGCATGCTGTACATAAATCTAAGTAACTCTACTCAAACATTATTGTTGAGACACGATTAAAAAAAAAAACTCGTTTTCAATCATCATCAGCGTATAATGTTCCCACTGCAGGGACTCAGGCCTCCTCTCTAGGAGAGGGATGGGCTGTAATCCACCACGCGGGCCCAGTGCGGATTGGCAGATGTCACATGTCTTCGATTTTTTTGGTTCTAAGACATGCCGGTTTCCTCACGATGTTTTCCTTCACCGTTTTGAGAGCAGCGGTGATGAAATAAATTACACAAAGTAATATGCCTGCCTGGGTTCGAACCCACGACCTACTGTTCGTAAGTCGGGGCCGACACCACTGGGCCACCGCTGCTCACGTTTTCAATATTTGGAAGTCTGACCCCCAAAATCTCCGTAATTAGGTTCTCTCCGAAATTAGAAGGTTCCTAGGGATCTTCCTAAAACGAAAAAATATTGCAATGATAGGGAGAACTAAGTGCCTTTTAACCTTCGTTAAGGGTACAAATATTATAATACATAATATAATATTATACCAATTATTATAATTTGAAAATAAATCTATAGGTCTGGCGGCCTGTGTGTGTGTTCACCTTTTCACTCATTAACTTAGTTCACAAGCTATTACCTTGGTAGTGCGTTCTCGTGGTATATTTTAAGACTTCCACGCGAGTGAAGCTGTTGATACTGGGTTGAAGCTATTTTTCTTATAAAACGGGAAAACAATGAGATTATGCGATGAACACTGACAAGTAGCATCCTTTTGAATTTCAAATAACTCTTCCCGCTCTGGGCGGAGCAGAAGGGAGTGTCAGACTTCTACTGACTAAAAACCACCCATGTTCCTTATTAGCCATTTGTGTCCGGGGCCGCAGTATTTCTTTCCAACAACCCACAACACCAGTTTAGCATCCTCCAATTGTGTAAATAAGAACAAATTACAATAACTAATTTGTTTATCAGGTTAATTATGATAATTTTTACATTTATACAAATTTTTATTTTAGCTCTCGCCCATTAATGTAATTATAAAACTACATTATATTCCTTCGAACATAGTTTTAAAGAATAATTTAAATAAAATAACTGCTGTTAACAAATTGAAATAAGCCATTAAGCCAATCAGAGTGATAATAAAATAATGTTTTTAATTTCCTCCTCATAATGTGTAATCGACAAGAAATAAAAAAAAACTACAATCTCTCGTAAAAAAGAAACATTATAATTACAAGTACGCACGTCCATATAATTATGGGCGCGAATTTTAATTGAGAGTTCCCAGTCTGCGGATGTACAGTCAGGAGCGCTAATATGTGTACAAGTGAAAGTTTGTCAGTATGGATGGATGAAAAATAGAAAGAAAAAAAAAACGAATAGCACTCGGAGACTGCCGCGGTAAAGCTATTGCATAACATTTTTTATCAACTTATGCAAATAATTAATTATTTAATTTGACAACCTTGTTATTTTCCGTAACCATAGCAACCTGGTTGAAAATATTTTCGTTACGGAATTTCTGGATTCGCTCTCCACGCTCAAGGCCCGCGATAGAAGCTATGCAATATCTTAAAAATTTGTCGCAGAAACATGACGAACATGCAAGGAGAGACAAAAAAAAACAATACACATACAACACATAACAATTTTTAAGGAGTACACAAGCAGGGATAACGAAAAGAAAGATAACAGCTTGATGGATGTTTGTTACTCTTTCGTGCAAAAATTACTGAAAGGTTTTTATGAAACTTTTAGTGCCTGTAGCATTATGTCCGCCTCTGTACTTTGTGCTTGAAGTGTTGAATAAATCAACTGCTCCATACATTTTGAGCGTATAGGTAGGTATTGAACTTTTGTAGAACACAGTAGTTTTTTTTAAATCGCCAATAAAACATTCTATTTGGGGGTCCAGAATGATGTACTAAATACGTGGTAGGTACCTAACCGTTTTCGCGTCAATTCAACCAGTATATTAATCCGAAATAACCGCTTGACTTTTGCTAAGTGTTTACGTGTTGATAGTCGTGACTGTACATAAGTAGTGTTTTATTTTCGTGTAGAAAAAGTTGTCCGTACCGAGGTTCGGTGTCCTGCCAAGGCCGCATTTCTCGGCCGAAGGAAATAGCCCAGGATCATTTCTCCGGTTAAAAATAAAAAAGTTTGGCCCCTTCGAGTAAATGTCAAACTGTACCTTTAGTAAGTGTTGGGTATACTGGTTGGGCCGGGATATCTGGTCCATTGTGGTTAGTACAATTTTATTTGGGAGAATATATTTTTCTTTAAACATAACTGGCGAAATGTAGGTACTCTTGGTACACTTTTGCCTAAACTTCGAGGATTACAGACGTTATGATGTATTCTCTTCTTTACTTTACTTTATCGTGTGGTAAGTGCTTAACCAGGTGTTAGGGTTTTTATGCCGTCCATGGGCCTCTGACTTGGCCATACATGTCATCTAGAAATATCTCTCCGGCAGGCTGGTTTCCGATAAGGTCCTGATAGAAAAACCAATTAACACTTTCCCCGATCTGGGACTCCAAGCCTAGGACAGCTCAGAAGTCGCTCTTGAGACCACTAGAACAATGAAACAGTGAAGAGTAGTTTTTTTTTTTTATTATTGTTATTATCAAAAAAACATATTAAGAATACAATTTACACAATACGTTCCAGAAAACCACAGAGGTTTGTTAGGAACGAAAGTACCTATTCTTCTAAATAGCACCACAGAAGATGAAGTTGATCAATATAATATTTAAATCATATTAGGATATAACCTTAACATAACCCGTGATCACAAATCAAAACCCTAAAACCTGTGACCACTTTTTGTTTCGTGGACCCCAACACTATTCTCAAGGAAACGGGTATTCCGATAACTATCTATGTTACACGGTAACCCCAGCTATCATTAAAACCGATATGAATGCTGTAGTGATTTTATTCGTATTTTGTTGTTCTTCGATGAAAGAGAGAATTTATTTTCTTATATTTTTACTTTTTTACATTCATATGACTTCGTGTGAGGTGTTTTATGAAAAAAGTGGACAGTGTGAATTTAAATAATTTGCCTGGGGAGAATCTGTTTGTTTTTTTTTGCCATGTGGTAACTTATAGGTCCTCCGTGCGTCGGAAAGCACGTTAAGCTGTTGGTCCCGGCTGTCATAATTATATGGATTTTTGACAGTGATTATAAAGTGAGGCGCTCAAAAATCTGACAACCAGTCCTATCAAGGGATATCGTTTATTCAGTACTAACTGGGTTGTGGAGGTCAGATAGACAGTCACTCCATGTAAAACACTGGCATACAGCTACATCCGGTTAGACTGGAAGCCGACCCCAACATAGTTGGAATAAGGCTAGGCAGATGATGATGACATGCTAATCTGAATATATTTCTTATTGCTTAATTTTTATAGTAATCAGTTACCATAATTTCTTTAACATTATTTTATGATGCTGAAATCATCCCGTCATCATTTATAGTTTTCAGTAAAATAAGGCTGCCTTGTGTTCAGCAACTTAATATTAGAAAAATAACATGTTTAAGAAATTTCTTAATGCTCCATTATTTTGTTAGCAGAAAACAAAAGCGCAACAAGATTTTACAATGAACATCAATCTTTTCTCCCATACAAGAAAAAGCAAACATCACTTAATTTTCAGACCCAACATACCACGCAAGAATATTAACAAACCCTCAAAAAATAATTAAGAACACATACTCGTACATATTTTATTTACATCCAGCTACCGTAGAACGCCATGCAAATAGCTTGATAACATAATAGAGTATTAAAATAAATAACAGGTATAGTGATAACAGGTACCTAAGGATGTAGCGGACAGGTGTTCCTAGCCATATTGGTCGGCAGGACACCTAGGACCTGTAATTAGTGTTGCGAGCTGTTGTTTTAGTCTTGTAATGCTTAGCCGGTTGTTAAAAGGATGTAAGGTTGTGGTCAGGGGATGGGCGGTAGCGAGGTCTTGAAAGCGGATTTTGTTTCTTTAAAACGTTTGTAACTGTCTTGCTTCTACAATTATGTCGTTTTTAATTCAAACACATGGCAATGTATGAAAAAGTTAACGATTTCAAACGTCGATTTTACGAGAAACTATTTTTCCCTCGTTAGTTTAAAATGCAGCGTTTGTTGCGGTGGACCCATCTTTCAGTAAATTAATAAAAAAGCACGAGATGATCCTTCTGCACGCGCCGCGCAACGCCCCACGTCTCCTTAAACGAGCCCTTAGTCTTGTAATGCTTAGCCGCTTGTTAAAAGGATGTTAGGGTGTGGTTATGGGATAGGCGGTAGCGGTTTGCTGATAGCGGGTTTTGTTTCTTTAAAACGTTTGTGACTGTCTTGCGTCGACAATTGTCTCATTTTGGATAGCTTAAGATTTTAATGTTAATTCTAAAATTGATCATAGTACGTATCTGTACGTATTTAAAAATAGATGGAGAGATCTCTCTTTATTCTATGCTTCAAGCCTAAAACCACAATCATCTTCTTGCCCTTATCACATTCTACATCGGTACAACACGTTTACTTCTTCCATTCTTATCTGTCAGACTTCAAAGCATCATTTACTCCTTTCTATCATTTAGTCATTCCTTCATGCCATTTAGTAAAGCCGTATAATGTTCATAGCTGTAATAGAAACATTGGCGTTAATTTGAAAGAATCAACATAAAACTCAGAAGTGTTATCTTTTACGGAAAATAATCTCACTAAACCCGCTTTCCGCTCCGTCAACCTCACGTACCCTAGCCTTAACCCGTCAATGAAGGTTGTCAATCGTGCTTCGATGTCACCGGATGTGATGCGCTGACCATCTGCAGTTCCGGTCAGCTAGACTCTTAAAATAAAATTGATATGACTACAACACGAGATAGTGGAGGGTTCTGTAGCTATGATTAAATATGTTTTTTTTAGTTTCGGAGTTTATTATTTGGTTTGTTCCCGGTTGATGGCGATAGGCACGCCCCCTATTACATGGGACTTAAAGATAACTGGCGAACTGGTGTGGTGTAGTAATGGATTTACCTCTACCAAACCCTTTAGGGATTACAGGCGTGATGTTATGTTAGTTTTTCTTTTGGGTTTAAAGTTGCTGTGTATAGTATGTATGGAAGACATGAATACTGGCTCATCGTCAACTCCCATAAAGATTTTAATCGACTGCCTAAGAAGAGTTTTGGTTCTCCATTTGGTCCATTATCATCATCATCAGTAGCCTACAATGTTCCCACTGCAGGAACTCAGCCTCCTCTTTAGGCAGTGGCGTGCAGTGGTCTCCCACGGTGGGTAGGCCACGAAATATTGACAACAAAAAAAAAATATTGTCACATTTATAAAATTTGAAAAGCCTGTAAAAGTTATACCTAAATACAATTCAAAAACTCACCACATTATTCAAGGTTCAACTCATGATTTTCTAACGATGCAAACAGAAGAAAGATTCGGCCACCTCAAATATATCATCCAAGTGAGTGGGTGATAGTTACAAAAGTACAAAACACGTCACATGCAAGATAATATCCGAAACCTTTAGATACAACTTGCACCTTATAATTATACGATAATTGAGAAAACTTATTACCTTTAACATCTAGCAAACACACATTAACAACACAAACATCACAAGTAAATACCATTGTTATTATTTGTTAGGGGAATAAACAAATAATACACAACAAAGCTAATATTTACACTACTGTTAATAATGTTATCTAATATCTGACAATATCTGTACGTTTTCGGTTTCAAAACAAATCGCGCTATAAATTGCTTGTCACAACAATATGAAACAATAATAATGGCTTCCATAGACGTAAAATATAATTTCTAATTTGCCGATAGAAAAATACTACCAAATAAAATTGTATCATTTTCATATCGAGTTTGTTCACAAAAGCGGTCAACAAAATTTTGCAGGATTATACGAAATCAATCAATGAAATGTGTTGTCAGTGCTGCACTCTATCTGTGGACGGAAGAGCGAAGACTGCTAAGCGCGAAATTCAAATTTCTTAATTTCCTTACATTTTTGCAATTTGCAGGACTGTGCTGGGTTGTATGTTGATTAATAAATATGATTCGCGGCTGTAAGACGTATGTAGTCAGTATCCAGGCTGGCACTGGCCTGCAAATTACAAAAAACGTTAAAAAATAAACAAATTTGAACTTCGCGCCGGAGTTCGCGGGCTAAAGATGGCCACGCACGTGACGCATGACGCATCCAATCGTAGCCTTGTGTTGTTGCAGCCAATCACAGGCCACCTCCACTCGCAGGAGCTGGCATGCATGTGTGCGGTTCATATACACGGAAATATGCACCGATCATTCACCGATGTGACGCTGTGTGCGTAAAATTATGAATGGGTTTTAGGCTACTTGAATGCTAGCCTAAGCAAGCCTGTAACTACAAGATTCGTACGCGAAAAATTGCTCTAAGTATTTTAACAGGAGTTTGAACTTTTAATTATTATTTTGTACATAGTGTTATTTGATTACATGGTTAATTAGTTATAAGAAATGCTCAGTTAGTAAGGTAGGCTAAGCCTAAGAGCCTATATAGGGCGCACGCCACTGTCTTTAGGAGAGGGATGGGCTACAATTGCACATTTAACCAAAATGCTTCCACCGTGCAAATTCAGTGCGGAGTAGTAAATTTATCCTGTCACAGATACCAGCACATCAAACTATTTGAAACTATCCAATTTTCTTCCGCTTTAGCGATAAAACAGAATATCTATTAAAGTTTGACACAGTGTAGTAGCTTGATGTGTAATTGGTGTCTGTACCGTATTAATATAATCTACACTAATATTATAAAGAGGAAAGATTTGTACCTATTTTTGTATGTTTGTAATGAATAGGCTCAAAAAGTACTGGGCCGATTTCAAAAATTCATTCACCCTTGGAAAGCTACATTCACCCTGAGTAACATAGGCTACTTTTTATTCCTGTATTCCCACGGGAACGGGAACTACGCGGGTGAAACCGCGGGACGTCCGCTAGTTTATTAATAAAGCTGTGTGAAACAGGAGACCTACGTAGGAAAGTACTTATCAAGATCGGGTAAACCAACTATCTACATTTTAAAACCTACGGGCTCCAAAACAGCCCATTTAAAAGCAGTGACGCAAACTACAAATTGCTGCAGCCTTTTTAAATTATAAATCCGAGAACACACTTCGTATTTAATGCCAGTCTAATTTATGTAGGTGCCAACACTTCTACACCTATTTTTACTCTTGCATATTCAACTTTATTCATTCAACGTGTCCCAACTATCTGAGCATGTCCTTTCACATTTTGAAATCAGGTATCCCTTTCAGGCTAAACGCGGCCTTATCTGACCACTCCTTATGTGGTTTCGCATGTTTTATCTTACGTTAACGACTTAGAGACTGTTTTGTTTTACTATCTACTTTCTGATGCGTTCATGTTTATTTTCTTTATGGCCACTGCACGCAGTGACCAGGGTTTTGCGTGGTGTTTATTCAAATATTGATATCTCGTTTTGTGATTGTTTCTTTATGTGGCTGTCATTACTTTTCAATGCTGTTGAGAGCTGGCTGCCTCTCCTTCCTCACCTGTTGGGATTTGGGATCGGTCTTCAGTCTAGTCGGAAGCAGCTGAATATTAAATTAAATTTGAATTAGACAACCAAGTAACTATAAGTCATTCGTAACCCCCTGGTGTCACTTGTTGATAAACTTTTAGGCTTCTGAATAGCCGTAATCTTACTAATACTGTAAATGCAAAACTTCGTAAGGATATTTGGATATCGACGTCTAAACGGATTTAGATGAAATTTAGTAAACAGATATACTTATAGTTTATAACCTCGATTAGCCCGATACTGTTAATCTCGACAGTATGTCCCGTGCGACGATTATTTATCGAACTCTACGCGACCGAAGCCGCGGGCATAAGCTAGAAGATCATAAACCTCGGAAATGAAAGGGTCATTTAGTCCCTGGACTAAATGACCCTTTCATTTCCGAGGCATGGTTAAGTTCATATGTAATATACAGACAGCTTATTCACCGCCCAATAACGAATCAACTTTGGCAAGCTTCTTCCAACTGCATCTATGGCGATTACATTGTAGTTATCATATATATACCTTGTCAACCATCGTTATCGAAAGATCATTAATAGCCTGACATGATGATAAACTCGACCAATTAGTCAGAAGCCAAACCAGCAGGCGACTAACACTTCCAGTCCAGATGCCCAATACTAACACCTGTGCCAGTTTACCCACACCATCTACGGATCTCCAACGAATTTTAATTTACGGCGCACATCATCGCATGATCAATGAACTCCGGCCTCCTTAGTGCTTAGAAACACCTTTATTTGAACCACGTGGTCCCCAGCACCTTTGGACCGGTGTGTATTACCTCCCCCATATATGGCGTGGACAGGCGTAGGAAAAGAAAAATTATCATCTGAATGAAAAACTTTACTTTTATTAGTTACTAGCTTTTGCCCGCGACTTCGTCCGCGTGGAATAATGACTTCCGGCAGAATTTGGGTTTTTCGCTTAGCTATCGCCTTTTCCATGGTTGACGACTGGAAGTGTTTGTCGGAAATCTCCAGCAAATACAAAAGTGATACCACCCATGACATTAGCAGAGCTTCTGAGGTCTTTTAAAGTACGGTCCACGGCCTCCACATGAGCTCTATGACTCATGGTGCATTTATCCCATATTACCAACGATGCGTCTTGCAGTAACTTACCAAGAGGCCCATTTTTCCGAATAGCACGTAGACCGTTGATCTAAAGATACGAATAGCGGGAGTTTAAACGTAGAGTGAGCAGATTTTCCTTCGTTCAAGAGAGTTGCAGCAATTCCTGACGAAACAACTGCAATCGCTATCTTTCCTGATTGCCGTATCTTGGCAAGTATCTTTGCGAGAAAAGTCTTTCCGCCTGGTGAGTCCAAAAAAAATAATCTCCCCATGTTATTGTTCACGCTATCCACAATAGTCTCATAAGCATGTCTTTGATCTGGTACTAATTTTGGCACATTGTCATTTACAAACGCTGTTAGATCATTTCTGTTATACTGTTGTACCATTGTGTCAATAGTATTATTCTGGGTACGAACGGGAGAAGCTAGGTAATCCAAAATCACTTAAATTTTTTTCGTTTAATTCTAGAAGTTTGTTTTCTATTTCAATTAATCCTTCATTATAAATGACTTCAGTGAAGGGTAAAGTGTTATCCTGATTTTGTTGTCTGATACGATGTCTAATATCTTCACAGAACTGATCTTTGAAAGTATCCTATAGCTTCAATGGTTCCGATGGTTGACAAAATAAAAGTATGACTACGAACAACTCCCTTAGTTTTTTTGGACAATGTGATAATGAAGCTTCGCTTAAAGTGTTACCCCAATGGTTATTGTTTTCAAGTAAACCTCGGTCACGGCAAGCTGCTTGATAGTCTTGATACGTCTCTTTGACAATACCATTTACAGTTTTAAGGTATGCAAATGAGGTCGGACCGCGTACGTGGTGCAGTAGAATACTAAGATAAAAACACTCTTGATTGTGATGGATGTATCCCGTAGACTCTACCTAAAGCGGCATCTTTTTTTATCCCCGGATGTCCAACTACATCTTCACCACGCCTCCTTCTAGTGAATTTATTATTTGCCCATGTATAGTATTGCGGGACTTCATGTTATAGAAGAGTTTTCGCGAATTCATCTTCATTACAGAGAGCAAAAAATGCCAGTAATGTTGTATTGCGTGGGTTTTGGACATCTTGATGTCCCTGATGTAAAATACACCATTTGACTGTTCTCTAGATTAGTCTAGATGAACAGCCAAATGCACTACAGTAGGCACCCGCGCCTTGGTGACGCGCTCACTTCGCAACGGGCCGTGCAGCAGAAATCGTAATATTTAAATTTCGCCATAACTTCAATACCAAACGTCCAATTTTAATCATTCACAGACCAAACATTATCTACATAAACTTACTGTACTTAGTGATGAAATATTTTATTTAAATAAGGATTAATAGCATGAGTAAAATAAATGCGTTTACATGTAGTCCAAAAAAAATTCAAGATTTTTAGATAAAAAAATGGTTGTTGTGCCTCACTCGACATAGATAGGTATAGTGTTTCGCGGACTTTTTTATAGATATTTATAAGATCTACAACTAATTAGAACATTATTTTTATAGTTCTATCTTTTATAGTTTAGGCAGCGTACGCAAAATAAGTAACTTTTCTGGTTGATTTTTTACACCTTGTGTCCGAAAAACCCAAATATCTTACGGAACCCTATTTTTTTCCAAAATATAATTTAGCCTATGTTATTCGTGGATAATGTAACTTTCGAATGGTGAAAGAATTTTTAAAAACGGTCCAGTAGTTTTTAAGCCTATTCATTACAACCAAACAAACAAAGTTTTCCTCTTTATAATATTATTATTATTATATTATTATACGAAGACAGTCTGTTGTTCTCGTTTGTGTATTGATATATTAGTTGCGAGCTTGCTTCTTGGATATTATTTTTCTGTTTTATGTTTTTGTTTTGGCCCAACAGATGCTTTCTAGGTTTTGTGTTTGGGCTTATAAGTGGCGTTGTTAACTTCAGCTTGCTCTGTCATAATTTTGCCGACATAGTAAGTTTATTTATTTATGCACACACAAAATACAAAAAAAAGGATAAAAACATAACAAATAGAAGAGCACAAAGCACTTAAACATTATTCTTTCGAAAAAAGAAGATAAGGTTAAGCCGTACCTACATCATCATCTGCCTAACCTTTTCTTAACTATTGTTGAGGTCGGCTTTCAGTTTACCTTATGCAGCTAAATACTAGAGTTTAAAATGAAGCGACTGCCTATCTGACCTCCACAACCTAGTTAATTAATACTGGTATACGATAGCCCTTCGTAAGAGTGGTTTCAGACTTTTGGGCCAATGACTACTTGTAACGATTGTGAAAGATCTACAAATGACTGCCGGCAACGAATAGCTTAACGTGCTTTCCGAGGCACGGAGGAAACTCGGTATGAAAAGGGTCAACTATCCACTGACCAAACGTGGCGTAACCTGAACATCGAACCATTTGGGTTATTATTTAGCCACGCAGGTTGCTATTATTGAAACATTATTCCAGGTCCTAAAGTAGGTCCCGTCGGGGCCGCGGATTATAGAACGAGATGACGTGGCCTCGGCACAAGGGCAAAGAAGGAACATGGGTTCGGTTTTTAGTCAGTAGAAGTGTGACACTCCCCTTCGCTCTGCCCAAGAGCGGGTAAAACCACCGACCAAAAAAAAAAAAGGTCTTAGAGAAGGTAAGATTTTGCCGCATCCAACATATAAGTAAAATATGTTTTACATCCTCTAGAAGTCTAGAACATGCACACTACAGCCGTCATAGTAGGATAAATATGTAGATTTAAAATTGGATACGTATCTCTTTGTAGGCAATACTTTTGCCGACAAAACACAGTATTAAATTCATAAGATAAAAATACATTGTATCGAGTTATTGACACTATCGATCCATTCCTGATTAATGATAGGTAATATTATCCTATATCAATTAAGAACAGTTAGGCCACGAGAAGTTATTCAAAATGAAGTACCTAGTCTACCTGGCTGAATACAAGATTATCTTAAGGATAAACTTAAATGAACCTATTTTGTGGCTGAGGTCTGGGATAGATTGACAATGATAAGAATTTAATAAAACTTTGTAATTCTGCCTATATGATGGCATTGTTTTCATTTACCATCTTCTTTATATCGCTGGCACAACAATTTTTATATTTTGTTTGCCCAGTTTACCATTTTCACCAGGTCAGGTGGCGGCGCAAACTTCACTTCGGCTGCATGTATTTGAGCTAAGGCAGGATTGGGGGTGTAGTAAAGTTAATGACACAGCTACACAACCACACCCCGCTGCTATTTCATTGTGGTAGCCCCACTTGACGAGGTTGAACTTATATTATCTTCCCACTTGAGTCCGGAGTCTTCATAGACCTCCTGAATCTCTAATATGTGTGAATTTTCATCTCCGTATTATGCAACCTTGGGCCCCGCGGGTATCATGGCGCATGATTATCGTAGTGGCTGAGCGATGGCTACCGTGCTACGGGTAGGTTTGTTTTCCTCACGGAGCAAACACTTGATGGAATGCAATATTTTTGTTAGATTTGAGCTAGGAAACGTATCGCTTACAGGAGACTAAATAGGTCGAATTTTACGAACAAAACTGAATGGGATCAGCAGATCTAAACCGGCGCTCAAGAGCTGGTAGTGTCAATAACATTTATTATTATCCATACCAATTACAACCTTAAAAGTGGGGATTTACTTTTTATTTTTAGCCTGAAATGTCATACTCCTAGGCAAAGGCGCCCCCAATTCTTTTCCCTATTCTCGATGTTACGCCTCTTCTTGCCAATTAAAGAGAAAGCCATGCAAGTCGTCCTGTCATCTCGTCCTCGCGGAATATTAATATAAGAGAAATAATTAATCGAGCCACAGTTTTTTTAATTGGCCACAGGATCAAACTTCTAATTTTATAACTAAGCCACGGGAAAATTATATAGCCTCTAATATACTAATTCGTCTTCTTTACAACGCCCACTAAATATTCTATAGAAAGCATCAAGTGACGATCAACATTTATATTAACTTGTCCTTGTTATTTATACATAGGCAACTAATTTACTAACTCAGCCACGGAATTTATATCTCACCACCATTTTACATTTTACAGCTTCAACACAAGGCCCTCAAAAAAATATAAATGAAGCGACCGTAGTCAACATCATTTATTATAACTTCGCATGTAAAATAATACATCACATTCTTTTATCGTGAAAATAGCAACAGAAAGATTTGGCGCGAGCGCGCGAGACGACAGTGACCGGCCATTTGCACCAATCAGAGAGCGCCAACGTATATTATAATATATGAAATGTCAACTTTTGATACACTTTAGATTATTATATTTACGTTAAAAATACCTATTAGTTACAGAAGTGTTTTTACCATTGTCTAATTGACTAGCTAGTCACAGGCAGATTGTATGATTCGTTATTGTAAACTGAGGGAAATAGGTTAGGTTAGGTTAAAACTGTGACCAAACGCGCGCGAGCCGAGCGAGCGAAGCGAGCGGTGCCGCGTCAGCGGCCGGCGAGCGCTACTTCCGAGTTGCTTGCAGAAATGTTTTCACAATTTATTGTCTAGTTTTCCGATAAAAATGAAGTTCTGAAGCGATTCTGTCGATAACTTTTGTAGCACAACATGTAAATAAAATCGATCTTTAGGACATTCGATACTCTGAACTTCAATATTTAGGTCATTAAGTACTCTGAACTTCTATATTTAAGCCTTTCGATGACACGACAAGAGTTTATACATACTATTAGTGGCTATAATATAATATTTGATGACAATTTTAATTTAATTTTGATGCTCAGTTAATGTGGCATGAGTTATAATTTAAACGTACTGAGTTAATAAATTAGAAGCTAATTCAATATTTTTTTGATGCCATATATTAATATTATAGAAGTTTACTGTTTGAATTCATGTTACAAATTTAGATGCCAAAAAATAATCACGATGCTGAGTTGTATTTAGAGTGGCTTTAAAAAAGATAACTTGTGGCTAAGATAGTATTATTTAGATGCTCGTAAATTGTGGCTGACTTAGTAATTTAGAAGGCAAGTTAGATTTTTAGATGCAAATAATGCTATTAAAAAGAAGCCGGTTTAATTAGCACCCTTAATATAAAACACCAAACACTTATGAAAAGTAAAGGCCTCCTTACATACGGGATAATCCCACATGCGTCAGCAAAAGTATAAAGATGATAAAATTTATAATTGAAACTCAAAATCAATAAAACTATAACATACCTAATAACTACCTTAAAAATATTTACCCAATAAATAACATATTATTAAAAAGCCACTGACGATTGAACACCCGCGAATTAACACAGAAATATCATCAAAATTGAAACGTGGTGTGAATTTTAATATTTTTTACTGGCTAACAGGTGTCTTTGTACTTTTCCCATGAAATGGAAAATAAAAATAAAATAATCGACAGGTGGGCTGGATACAAGTCGTGGTGTAATTAAGGGCGGATAAAGAGTTCTTGGCAATCTGGTTTTCAGGGATGATAAGCCTGTGAATCTAGATAGATTTGAAGGTGGTAGTTTGTGATTTTTATTTTTCTTGATTGAGTTTTGAGCTGTCATAAATGAATGGCCGTATCTATACATATAATAAAATGGTAGGAAAGTCAAAACTGTACATTGAATATTTTTTTAAAAGAATACTTGGGGTGTGATCTATAATCGATACCGAAGTCAAAAATATAGTTTTTAGAATTTTTGTCTGTTTGTCTGTTTGTCTGTCCGGGATAAACTCAAAAAGTACTGCATGGATTTACTTCAAATTTGGCACGAATATTACTTAGGAGTCGGGTCAACACATAGGCTACATATTATCACGCTATCACCTACGGGGAACGAGCAGTGAAGCTTTATTTCTTCAACGCATTCTGTAACAACGTGTAATCTATCGACGCATATTTGAATGTTGTGATTATGTTAACCATGCTATTAGCTAGCTTCACAATATAAAAATCACGCAATGTAAGTAACTTAGGCCATTAAACATAATTAAAATTAAATTAATATATTTAAAGCAGCGCCATCTATGAGATTTCAAAAACATCAAGTCGAATTACATGTGTAAGCCCTTTTTGGATACAAATAATTTAAATTTGACACTGTTAGCGAGGTTAATAGTTGCTTATAAAAGTCATAGATGGAGTGGTGCATTTTCTTCTTAAAAATTGTATCGTTAATTCGTTTCAGAGATGAGCAATACAATTTAAAAAAAATGTGTTTATATAAGTTTTAAGCTGCTTCATCTATGTCTTATGAAATTCATCGAGTTTGTCTTTATGTAATATTAACAAACAGAACTCAAAAAGAACTGCAAACCCGGTAGCTTTGTGGGAGAAGTATCGCCATCATCTGTCTGAAGTTTTTTTTCGAGTTTTGGGGAGTGCTACTGGAGACGAAGTCGAAGTAACTGATGAACGCGTGCTGAACACCTGTCTCACAGTTCACTTCAAGACGTGGTTGCTATCGGCGGCAATCCACTGGTCGAATTGGGTTACCAACTCCCCAATCATCACCGCATCAAGACCGTGGAAATCGGGAGTATAACGCTGAGACAATTTACGATCCGGGCGAAATGACTACCAAACTAAATTACCATGTCGCTTTGTTCTCTTCAGAGCAAAAACTAATTTATGACACCTTTGTAAAATGTTTTTCTTGGATGATCCTGGTGGAACAGGAAAAACATTAGTTACCACTGGCATAATTGCAGAGGTCAGGAGGCAAGGCAAAATTGCCATTGCTGTAGCGTCGTAGGGAATCGCTGCCACACTGCTTCCGGGTGGCAAGACAGCACATGCCATGTTTGAAACTCCCATCGATTTAGAGAGAGCCGAAACGCATGTTTGTGGTCAAGGATTGCTCTTTGATCATATGAGATGAGTGTACGATGGCCAATAAGAAGGCAGTTGAGGCCGTGGACAGAACCCTGCAGGACATCCGCAGGAACGAACATTTGATGGGTGGTGTCACAGTTCTGTTCAGTGGCGATTTCCGACAAACACTTCCCGTGGTGACGCGGGGATCGAGAGCTAACGAGATGAATGCTTCGTTGAAACGATCTTCGTTGCGGTCACAAACACGGCTCGGCGGCAATGCACGTGCTCAAGAATTCTCCAACGTCATTCTAAGTCTTGGCGAAGGCACTCTACCAGAGGAGAGGGTTGGACAGGTGGTCCTTCCAGAGTTTCTCGGTAGATTTGTATCCAGCTTAGAAGAACTCATTCGCTGTGTGTACGGGGACATCAGTCGTATACCGCACCAACAGAATTCTTGGGTGTGTGAGCGGGCCATTTTGACGCCCAAAAATTATCAGGCTGCAGCAATTAACGAATGCATTCTCTCGGAAATTGAGGTGAATGAAGTGGTCTACATCTCTATAAACACTGTCGTCGAGCAAGATAACGCCACACATTATCCCGTGGAAATTCTGCGCATACCATCAAGGTGAAGGACGGTGTCCTGATTATGCTTCTTCGGAACCTATCTTCTCCGAAGTTGTGTAACGGGACCCGCCTTGAACTCATCTCGCTACACAGACACACCATTGAGGCGGAAATTCTTACGGGTTGTGGCAATGCAGTATTTATACCACGCATTCTCCTCATACCTCATAACTTCCCGTTCCAGTTCAAGCGCGTACAGTTCCCCATGAGTGTTTGCTTCGCGATGACCATCATTAAGTCGCAGGGGCAGACATTGAGGGCAGCGGGTGTCGACGAGAGGACGTGCTGCTTCTCACACGGGCAGCTGTACGTAGTCCTGACTCTCTTTACATTTTGGATGCGGAGAGCCAAACCACTAATGTTGTTTATCGAGAAGTCCTCTATGTATGTATTTTTTTTACCCTATTCTGTATTCCTTATTCATTATTTTCTCCATCTGCTTCAATCACAACTTATGACTTAATTCAGCAGAATCACCATAAAGTCATTTATTCAAAGCAGGCTGCAAATCAGCCCTTTTAGATGGACAATTTTATAAGAGACAGTCTCCCTCTGTTACTGCACTTTCTGTAGATATGAAATGTAAAGAAGAAACGGGTAAATGAATGTTATTTTAAAAGGTATAATCGTAGGTATTTTTGGTACTGTATAGCGTTCACGCAGACGACGTCGCGGGCAGCAGCTAGTAACGGATATGTGAATTTTGCACTTTCATCAATACTCCTGGGAAAATGTATTTTTTTTAAAACAACCGAAAAAATCACTATTATAAGAAAAATGTTTTTCAATAAGTATAATTATAAAGAAATTGACTTCCTGGAGAACGTTTGGCACTGAAAAAACAGCGGTCCTAAAACTTTTCCCTTTCCATTTCCTAAGGTCCATTCTTTCCAAAAGATAGTTTTTTTTTACCAATATAATTTAAAAAAATATATATAATAAGTTTTTAATATTACGATACCTAGTACTTACTTGTTTTATACAAAGTTTTCAATCTATTCGCAATATACCTAATAGTAGAAATTATTCTTACATCGATGTCCACATAACGGTCCCTACAGGATGCGGTGCAATGGTCACTGCCTATGAGAAAAAAAACTAAAAAAAAAAGAAGAAATGCAAGCTTATTGGATGCGTACTGGATGCTTACTTAGTTTATTATTAATATCTAGATAACCATAAACACCAGTATTTCTTGAGCCCTCACAGTGGCACTGCTCGTTAAGATAAACGTCAAAAATCTGTCAAATTCGATACTTGAAAATATAGTTCCGATTCTTTTGTCAAGTTATAGTGGTCTGTTTTTTAATGACGGCGCTAACTTTTGACGCATTTACCTTTTAAGGTTTTTGTTTTATATAAAAATATTTATTAAAATTCCCTAACAACTTAAACGTTGATCGATTATGGGTTATTGAAAATAAATTGGTATAATATGCAATGAATATAATAATTATGACGATTAATCAAAGTGAAATAATTATGTTGCTTTAATGACATTGATTTTGTAAAACTATGATTATATATAAATTACTATGAATATGTATAAATTTTTACGAGTGAAATTAATTATGCTTTTGATGTGATTAAATTCGTTCTAGAAATTGCAAGGCTTTAGGAAATAGTTTATTTCTTAGGTTTATTGCGGATTTGACCTTCTAAAATACCCAATTTTGGCCTTAATTTTCGGAAACGATCTACATATAAATCAGAATCAGTGCGTTAGGAAAGACTTGTCAAAGCCATTATTTAGATGGCTACCTTGATCCAACATAACAGGTGCAACTGAGAGAAAGCTAAATTACCTCTATGAGTTTAATTCTGCTTGTATGAATAAAGAATACTGCTGCAAATAAAAACATAATTACATTAGGATTGTTTTTGATATCCCATAACTATAGGGTATGAATGAGACCATATCAAAGAATCAACTAGCATCATTAATTATTTTTCAATGAAATTTTTTTTTGTTTTTTTTTCGTTCAGTATATTGAACAAAAGTCACTGTTAATAATGTAAAACATCCTTTAAACATTAAACTTTAAATATTAAATGATGGGTTTGAATGCAAATATTCGTATTTATTTATCATTGAAATTATTATTGATGATATCTTCGAAATTATACATTTTTGGTTAACGTCATATTCTAGGATTTTTTGTATTTTTTAACTCTTGTTTTTGCAGGGTGGAAATCATCAAATGCCTCGTCCCGCTCTGGGCAGAGCGGTAGGGAATGTCAGATTTCTACTGACTAAAAACCACCCATGTTCCTTCTTAGCCCTTTGTGCCGAGGCCGCGGTATCTCTTTCGAACAACCCGCAGCCCCGACGGGGTTTTTCAACCAATTTATAAGTTATGGATTCATAAAAAAACACGTTGTAAAATAATACCTGTACATTAATTATGACATGGAATGTAGTAGCAAGATTTTACTCTTTTATTCCAGATCATACAACCTTAAATTATTATTTCATTATTTCTTGGGACTGAGAAGAATCATTAGCAGGTAGAATTTGAACCCAAACAAAAATAACAACTTAAAGTTAAAAATAGAGCTGGCTCAACGGAACATTAAACTCCAGATAACAGTTCATATGCAAATCCAACAGCAGTGCCCCATACCGTTATCCCATACTACGATTTTCATACCGTCCCAATTTACATTTATATTTTTTTAATCCGTTTCAACAAACGTTAAATACCGTGCAGATAAATTCTCAGATATGAATGTATTGATAAGGAGGCTTACTACAGAAATTGCCTTCAGTGGCGTCGGTGAGGCAAAAGGAGAAATGAAGAAACCCAATTAAAGCCGAGTAACGCCATCATATCCGTTCAAAAGCTTTAATGGTCGCTTGCGTGACAAAATCTAGTTTTTGCGCTAGCTTTTGTTGCGTGGTATAAGTTGAAACATGTTGGTTGATAAATTTAACTTTTGTTGATAATTGCTAGCATTGGTTGTTAAAAGATCGTATTCTTCAATAATTATTTCATTTCTAGAATTTTTGTCAAAATAAAGCCACATCACAAAAAATTTGTTGTTGTCAAATTGTGTTGTTTGACGAACTGTTTTAAGCTTTAACAGTTTAAACTAAACTTGGCTCGTACGCTCGCTTTGGTGCTGATTACGGAAGATATCCCGTAAGTAAAAGTATAACTACACGAACCCAACACAACAAAATACATAATATAAGATTCATAACCAAAAGAAAATGTACTAGTCTTCTAGTACAATTTTCACCCTGGGGATCTTTGCTAATAGCAGATACATAAAAACTACAGAATTTGCAGGGCAACTGTACCAGCTTATATTCTAGTCGGTGTTCATAAAACATTTTGTAATACGTGATAAATTTTACAACAATTATCACCTTCAACAAATATTACAACAAGATAAGAAAGCTCCTCGCTTGCACCACACCCCACTTCAGTTTCCGCCGCATCCCAGCGAGTACCGTTATAATACTGGCTAGGCAGGCCCAGTCTCCGTACTGTTCTTATAATTGCAGTTAATTCTGTACTATTGCCAGCTATCCCATCCTTTATTGGACATACGATGAAGCCAGATGCGTGCTTTGTGTTTTTTTCATCGGATTCTCGTCGGGTTTTTGGTATTTTTGATTCTTTCGATAGGCTACGATTAAAGTTAAGGTTTTCTGTATTGCGGGTAGCTTTAGTTGTTTCTTTTTTGGTTTACTAAGGCACTGTCATTAGTCCGATATGTATTATAATCTGCTTATTTCGATACGAATCTTGTTTTAATGTAAAAAATTAAACATTCACTGCTCCAGCACCAGCAGTGAACGCTTAGACAAGTTTCAATAGCCTATAATATGTTCGTATTTCTATAGCTACTTTCAACAGACAAAAGCTATATTTCTGACTTTTCCATTACGGGTTATTTTATAATGCTACACTTTCTTTGCTCTTGGTGGTCTCATTCACTGCTGCACCTCAATTCAACCATAATTGAATAACTATGGGCATAGGATCATAGAAAAATTCTTACGAATCACTCCCTTTTTCCTTGTGTTCATACTATGCTAAAGAAACCAAAAACTACCTACATCCGGAGTAATACAACATCTAAAACAATTACAACGCCAGTCAAAATAACACAACACACTCCCCACACCATTCATCACCTCCAAAATCCGAATAAAGAAACAGAACCAACAAGCAATCAACAAAACAATTTGCGCCAACAACGCCACGACCAGATACAAAAATACAGCTACGTTGATAAAGTTGGCACATTATTCATCGGTACATGCATTACTGTAGGCACAGGACACAGGTGTTTCTACCGTGGGAAGCCTTGATCTTGAACCTCGATTGATCGCCGTTCGCCATTTTTTTATTTAAAACTAGTTGGTTGTACTGGCTTCGTACGGAGTTTTAGTAGGACGGTTTTGTTGAGAAATTTTGTCTTGGAAGTTCAGATGGAGAAATTATACTTGAAATTGGAATTTGAGTTTGGAAAGTCGATGATTGGAAGTTGAACATGGTAATTTTGGTGTAGCTAAATGTCATGGGAATCGGGTTAAATATGAAATTAAAACAGGTGAAGGATGACTAAAAAGAGATGACTGAAAAGAAAAAGGCCAGAAAAGAGGTGACGGATTCTTATCCGTCACCTCTTTTCTGGCATCTGACATGACGAGAAACAGAGAAGTTCAGAAGAAGAAGACATGCTGCGCCGACCCCAAATGAATTGCATTAAGAGCAAGAAAATGATGATGGCGAGGTAAAGGATAGCAGACACGGTATTTCTTCGGATTTCGTTAACGTTTCATTGAGTTTTTCAATCACGAAGCACATTCCATTCTATCATCATTCTGTCAAAATCAGTAGCTACAGTCCGCTAGAAAATCCGCAAGCACAGACAGACAAACCAACTCACTAATATACAAATCCACTGTTCTTATAGCGGCTTTCATCTAGAGTTTAAGTGACATTATTTATTGTAATTGCTCGCCTATGCCTGGCTTCAGTATAAGACTATAAGCACCTTCAGATAGAGCACATTTAAATTGGATTCAAGTAATAAATTAACCGTATGTGTTGGTAGTTGCGATACGATAGATCCATTAGGCTTTAGCTAGAATTAGGTATTATGTTTAAATTAGCTTTTTAAATTAAGCATTTATCTTCGACACCTTTTGGTTCAGTAATTAAAGTGGGTACGTGCCATGTGGTCACGAGATTATAATTATTTTGCTTGTATAATTGTGTGTTTTTAATGATATTCTTAATTAATCTAATAATCTATTTAAGAAGTGGAAAGAATAATTATTTTGCTTGTATAATTGTGTGTTTTTAATGATATTCTTAATTAATCTAATAATCTATTTAAGAAGTGGAAAGAATGGGGGGAGGCCTTTGCTCAGGAGTGGGACAATAACGGCTAAATAAAAAAAAAAAAAAAAATCTATTTAAGAGTTCGTATGATGCTGTTTTGGTGATATTGGGCGATCTAGATCTCGGTATCTATATGACCTAAGAATTCGGTATTTGGACACCATTAAACTTGGACTTATAATCTTTAAATCTGTACAAGCGAAAACACGATTGGATGAAAAAACCTCGATAGAAAAAAAATACTAAAACAACTCGTTTTGAACTTATTTAGAGTTGGATCTCTGAAACCTTAAGGAATTTAGTGACGATTTTTACATAATAGATAGGTAACTATATTATCTCAAATCGTGCAGATTTTTTTTTTTAATTTTCTACGTGGTTTTCTCGTAATTAGCATTCCTGTGATTGGCGCTTACGTTATTTTATTCTAAGCGAGCGCACATTCTTTCTGTCTCACGTTTGGAACGCGGTAGTAATAGCGCTATCCTTTTCAATTTGTTCAATTCAGTGACATTCAGTCTGCTGCGGCATCTGTTGCGAGACGAACCAATGTTTGGCGACATTACAGACAGCGGACTATTTTCTACGCAATTATTTTGTTTAGTGGTAGGCAATATAGGTACCTATAATAAAGTTTAGGGACAGTATTTACTGTAAAAAGGAGTTGAAAACGTTTTGTGTAAATATATTATATACCTATCTTTTAATGATGATTGTCACCCACCTGATGATGGACTCCGAAGGTAGGTATAGGATCTCGGTGTCGGCACTACATAGAACCATCGTGTTTGGACTCATTTGAAAGGTCTAACGGAGATCTTGTTGACTAATGATGTCACCCACCTGATGATGGACTCCGAAGGTAGGTATAGGATCTCGGTGTCGGCACTACATAGAACCATCGTGTTTGGACTCATTTGAAAGGTCTAACGGAGATCTTGTTGACTAATGATGTCATCCACCTGATGATGGACTCCGAAGGTAGGTATAGGATCTCGGTGTCGGCACTACATAGAACCATCGTGTTTGGACTCATTTGAAAGGTCTAACGGAGATCTTGTTGACTAATGATGTCATCCACCTGATGATGGACTCCGAAGGTAGGTATAGGATCTCGGTGTCGGCACTACATAGAACCATCGTGTTTGGACTCATTTGAAAGGTCTAACGGAGATCTTGTTGACTAATGATGTCATCCACCTGATGATGGACTCCGAAGGTAGGTATAGGATCTCGGTGTCGGCACTACATAGAACCATCGTGTTTGGACTCATTTGAAAGGTCTAACGGAGATCTTGTTGACTAATGATGTCATCCACCTGATGATGGACTCCGAAGGTAGGTATAGGATCTCGGTGTCGGCACTACATAGAACCATCGTGTTTGGACTCATTTGAAAGGTCTAACGGAGATCTTGTTGACTAATGATGTCATCCACCTGATGATGGACTCCGAAGGTAGGTATAGGATCTCGGTGTCGGCACTACATAGAACCATCGTGTTTGGACTCATTTGGAAGGTCGAACGAAGACCTTGGTCACTAATGATGTCACCTATCTGATGATGGACTAGTACCTACCTACCTACTACCTACCTACTACCTACCTACTACCTACCTACTACCTACCTACTACCTACCTACTACCTACCTACTACCTACCTACTACCTACCTACTACCTACCTACTACCTACCTACTACCTACCTACTACCTACCTACTACCTACCTACTACCTACCTACTACCTACCTACTACCTACCTACTACCTACCTACTACCTACCTACTACCTACCTACTACCTACCTACTACCTACCTACTACCTACCTACTACCTACCTACTACCTACCTACTACCTACCTACTACCTACCTACTACACACATCAAAAGTGTCTAGGGATCAAGCATTTTTATGCGGATTTCTTGAGATTGAGATGTGGCTTTGTAATAAATTTATGATTTTATAAATTTATATGGATCCTTTTTGGTGCATTTCATAATTTGAATCAGGAACTGTGAATCAAATTCGAGTAAAAGATGAAAATCAGCTGTCAATATTTTCCCTATAAAAACATACAACGCATTGAAGACATTATTAGTGCGACTGTTTCCCTACTACTGATTAAAACCAACGTTATTACGGAGCGGCGACGTCATTTAAGCAGGGAAGAAATGCTCAGAGCCGTGGGAATGATAAAAGCTGGTTCCCGGCAACGTACTGTGGCTTTAGCTCTGAATACAAGTCAGAGTGTTATCAGTCGACTTTGGACACGTTACCGAAGCACTGGTACCGTGGCTGAGCGCCATGGAGGACGGTATCGCTGCACCACACGGAGACAAGACCGATACATTCAAATCTTAACTCGAAGAGCTCCAACAATAACCGCCATGATGTTAGCCGTGAGGCTTCATCACTCTTCAGGGAACTTAATTAGCGACCAAACAGTCAGAAACCGCTTGCATGAAGTGAACCTTCATTCCCGAAGACCGCTACGGGTACCACCTATAGCAATGCACAATCGTAGGATTCGATATCAATGGGCTCTTGAACACAGAAATTGGGCAGAAGAACAATGGCGTTTCGTGTGCTTTTCTGATGAGTCTCGTTTTGGTATGAGACCGGATACAAGACGTATACGACACTGGAGAACCCCTGGACGCCAACAGCGATTAAAATCCTGCCAGGAAGTTCATCCTTATAGTGGTGGAACCATCATGGTATGGGCGGGTATTTGGATCGGCGGAAGAACTGAGTTGATTTGGATCAGAGGCAACCTCAACGCTCAAATTTATGCTTAGACGATTGTATCAGACGTCATCGTTCCTCTACAAGTGCAAATCGGTCCCTTATTTCAGTTAATGCATGATAATGCACGACCGCACACCGCAAGAGTTGTAAGACAGACTCTCGCCGCAGCTAACATCAATGTCCTGCCCTGGCCTGCTCAGTCGCCAGACTTGAACCCGATTGAGCATGCATGGGATATGCTACAGAGAAGAGCTCTGCCGAATATGGAGGGTATCCAGTCGCAAGAAGACCTTTTTGTTGTTGTTGCAACGAACATGGGCGGCCATTCCACAGCGTGATTTGGATGAACTCATTTTGAGTATGCCAAGCCGATGTTCTTGTGTTGTTAGTGTTCGCGGTAGAAACACGGATTATTAATTGTTTAAGTTACCCAATAAAATTTTAAAGAAAACTGTTATTTCAGTCTTTTTTTCGAACTTTAATGTTAGTGGTTCAAATGTCAAAAATCCCTTTATTAGGAAAATGGCAAATTTCTTTATTAATGCAAAGGTGACTTGGTTTATCGTTACTGTGACAAACGAAAACACTTTATTTGATGAATCCTTAAAGAAAATTTTAATTAATATCAATCAGCAGAAAAGTTATTGCAAAAATATATGTTGATCCCTAGACACTTTTGATGTGTGTACCTACCTACTACCTACCTACTACCTACCTACTACCTACCTACTACCTACCTACTACCTACCTACTACCTACCTACTACCTACCTACTACCTACCTACTACCTACCTACTACCTACCTACTACCTACCTACTACCTACCTACTACCTACCTACTACCTACCTACTACCTACCTACTACCTACCTACTACCTACCTACTACCTACCTACTACCTACCTACTACCTACCTACTACCTACCTACTACCTACCTACTACCTACCTACTACCTACCTACTACCTACCTACTACCTACCTACTACCTACCTACTACCTACCTACTACCTACCTACTACCTACCTACTACCTACCTACTACCTACCTACTACCTACCTACTACCTACCTACTACCTACCTACTACCTACCTACTACCTACCTACTACCTACCTACTACCTACCTACTACCTACCTACTACCTACCTACTACCTACCTACTACCTACCTACTACCTACCTACTACCTACCTACTACCTACCTACTACCTACCTACTACCTACCTACTACCTACCTACTACCTACCTACTACCTACCTACTACCTACCTACTACCTACCTACTACCTACCTACTACCTACCTACTACCTACCTACTACCTACCTACTACCTACCTACTACCTACCTACTACCTACCTACTACCTACCTACTACCTACCTACTACCTACCTACTACCTACCTACTACCTACCTACTACCTACCTACTACCTACCTACTACCTACCTACTACCTACCTACTACCTACCTACTACCTACCTACTACCTACCTACTACCTACCTACTACCTACCTACTACCTACCTACTACCTACCTACCCGGTTTTATTTATTTATGGAAACATTTGTTTTGAATAGTTATAGTTTATTTTCGACGGAACATTTCTTTTTGTTATTTACGGTACTACCTACGATATTTGTGTAAGTACCTACGAATGTTTGTCTTGTATTTTTTTATGGGATTTTTATTGTTTTTGTAATGGTACCTATATTGTATATTCTGAATATACTGAACAAACTAAACTGTTTAATAAATAAACATTGATGATTAATTACATAGAACATTTTATTTCATACTAACCTTTTAGGTTTATAGATTGAGTACCTACTTACTTACCTACTTTTATCTACGTGAGGAATGATAGATCAGTCTGGATCTTCAATCAATAAGTTTGGAGTCCACGAAAAAAAAAAACCTCTAAATTTCGAAACTTGAGTCTCGGCCCTAGTACCTACCTATCTATTATTTTACCTACTATTATGTATAGAGTTTAGGTGTGTCATTAGTTTGTACCTAGGAAGTATTATAATATCTGTGACCTAGGTAATAATAGGGTTATGGACGGAGCTTCAAATAAGTATACCGACAATAATTTATTATCCTCGCTTGATTGTCAGCTCCGATCCGTCGTCGTACCGTGAAAATAGGTACTTCCATGAATTTCAACTTTATTTGAATGATTTTTTTACGAATACGTTTTATATATAATTATATAATATGAATCAAGCTGTCGACCAGCTGCCGGTCGGGGCACCGCAGTTCAAACTCGTACTCGACTCACACTCGATCGCGGCCTGTGCGCGGAGCGCGCCGAGCTGCCGCGCCGGGCGTCATGCCACCGCGTATTATGGAAGAGGGGGCGCGGGCGAGAGGTATGAAATCGCTCGCGTTGGGCTATAATGCGCGCTCTTAAGCTGTAGAGTTTAAATCTTGATAATATATTATCATAATGCATTAATATTGGCTGAACTACTTTTTTTAAGAGATGTTAAAAAATATTCGTAAGTTGCAATAATTGTCATCTTTTTATTAGTTTCCTTTTTATCGTTGGTGAGCACTGCTCTTGAGAATGGTTTGACTGATTTGGTTTTTTGAAATTGTCATATTCGACCGAATAAGGTTTCAGGAGAAAAAATTGAAAATGTTTCCCAAAAAATAGGAAAAATTCGAGAAAGTCTGTCTGGTCCATAAACACTTTATTCGTTACCAATCAGTAAATCGAGTTAGTTATGAGTGTTTAATTATCTCTGCCCGAAATTTATCCTTCTTTCCGTATATATCGATGAAACTCAAATTGTGTTAGACCAGTATGTAGAGGCCCAGTTCTAAAATTTGCTTTGATTAAATCCAGAAAGGTGCAAGAGGTTGTGCAAGATGGGCAGGACAGGAGGCGGAGCATATTCTCCGTACTGGCATTCTGTTTAGGATAGATCCAAGATACCTCATTTGGCCAGATTATAATCATAAACCCTGAAAGTGATTTTTAGTTCGGATTTCTTTTGAGCACAACTTGATTCTATCTACTACAATCATGACATCATCAACGTCAGAAAAAAACCTACACACGATTTATATTTCCTTTTCATTTATAAATAACATAGAAAAATCCTTGGCTTCAGTTAAAATTAATATGGAGGCACTCACTACACATTAATTAATTACTTTACCTCGTTTGTTTCTTATAACAGGAAGAGATTTGCCGTTTAATAATTAACATCATACTTTTAACCGTCTTAGGAAATGCCAACCAATGGTACTTGAGCTCTTTGATCTTAGCAAAAATATTTGCTGTAAAGTTTTTGTCTCCAAAGAAGAATTTAGGTATTTTTGTCGGGTGTGGTCAGAAGCAGCCTTTGGCTAAATAATAACAGTCAATTGGACCACCTTTGCCTAGGTTGGTACGATAGATACCGCCCATTACTTTCCGAGTTTTCTCCGTACCTCGGAAAGTACGTTAAGCTGTTGGTCCCGAAGTCCCGGCTGTCAGTTGTAGATTTTTGTCAGTCGTTACAGTAGACAATGGGCCAAGTTTGACAACCAGTCGTACCAAGCTGTATCATATCGTATTACCTAGTACTAACTGGGTTGTGGTGGTCAGATAGGCAGTCGCTCCTTGTGAATTACTAGAACTCAGCTGCATCCGGTTGGATTGGAAGCCGACTCTATACACATAGTAGGAAATTGAATTGGTTAGGCAGACGATGATGTAGTGTGATGGTAGTGAGCAATACGGTCCTCGTGAATTCGTGATCGTCGTAAAATAGTGAAAATAATGTTGGTTATCCTATCCCGTGATAATTATTTCTGCACTGGTGGTACTCATTCTATGAGAGATGGAGAGCCATTATTTACATCGTGGGCTCAATGCGGGTTCGCATGACTTTGAATTTCAAAAATGAGTATATTTTCCGTGTTAAAAAGAAACAATTAAGACGGAACAAAGGAGTCTAATCAAATCTTGGTAAGATCTGCTTCCCGTGACCCAAGGACTGGCTTTTACCTTTTCCAGAGGTGTGTTGCCATACAAGACGGTAACGCCAGCAGTATCTTGGGCACATGACCATGACCAGCTGACAGCGTTGCTTGAGGAGAAGTTTTTTGATGCCCTTTTATAGTTTTTTTGTTATTTTATTCAATAGTTTTGAATTAATCATGTATAAAATTACATTGCATCTTTTCCTTCTATTCTAGATTCGGGTCGGATTAAGAGGGTGAAAATTACTTTACGACTTATTCTCACACCTACTAAATATACGCACAAAATTTCATATAAATCGATCAAGCCGTTTCTGAGGAGTATGTCAACTAACACTATGACACCCGAATTTTATATAATTATATAGATTTAACCTTCGGCATGCCTGGTGGCAAAAAGTTACACGGTATGCCTGGTGGGTTTATCAGGCTCGGATTTTTAACTTGTAAATTCTAAAATATTTATTGATAAATAAGTTATTTCAATGTACTAATATGTTTACTAGAGGTGTATGTTACAAAATAAAATAAAAAAATATTGCAAATTAACAACTTTTAATAAATATAATGCCAATTAAACTTAATTAGTGTTTTTAAATTGTTTTAAACTTAGTTACTCTTATACACACTTTACTTAATAAAAACTAAAGAGATCTCAATCAGACTATTAAACATATAAGGCACTTCTATGAACTTATGAATAACTAAAGAATATTCAGTCTATAAACATTTTCCAAAGCTCTGGTCCGAAAGCAAATTGCACATTGGAAAACTATACGCACCTCCTACTACCGCGAGAGTGCGTTCTGGTCTCAGGTAGTGAGCTGCGGGTGCCTATAATAAATATTATAGCAATTCATAACGGCCAGTTACTAAGTGCGGTGAGGCGAGAAATTCGAATTTTAAGGAAATACAATGGTTTATGTACACATACGTGGACACGTGGACACGTGGGTCTGACGGACCCTACCAGGCATGCCGATGGTTAAATGTAAACAAATTGTACCTCATTTTAAATAAACTGTTGTTTAAGTTTTATTGAGGAATGAATAGGGGATCGGACTGGGTCAAAATAACATGATTCTGTTTAGTCCGTAAGTTAGATTATCGAAAAATATTGAATACGTGTTTTTTGTTTTATCAAATCAACAAAAAATGACGAAGATAAAACGCGTCAAAGATCATGGAGTGGGGCTTGAAACGTCACTTGTAGGTACAAAATGTACTATCATATGACGTCACACGAGTTTTCGAAGCACTGTATCGTCTTCATTTTTTGTTTACGTGAAAAAAGAAAAAATACGTGTCCAATAATTTTTAGAAATCTATCTGACGGACTAATTAGTTTTTTTATGTCTGATCCCCTATTGTTTAAAACTATAGTTAGTTAACTCTACTAAATCTCTAAATTACGTTTCATAATCTTAAAATCATTGCTGCAGGAATGTAGGTACCTCCAAAGCTCAAAACAAAATGGTCGGCAGTATTAGAGACTGATGAATGGCTGGTTTGACCTCCCGTTAATTCGTCGATGCATTATGTATGTATTTCTTGTCTAAGTGAGCATTTATTAGTGTTGACTAAGGTTCGAGATCTATCATCTTTTCTAAATGGCAATTTAAAGTGGATTCATTTTGTCCTTTCATGTTTTTTAGTTCGTCATTTCGTGGGTGGTTCGACGAAAGTTTTTTTAGATCGAACATTACCATTATGCCTGTAATCCCCAATGGGTTAGGCAGAGATGTAGCTAATAGCGTAAGTTTTAGTCAGCTTAAGTCCCATGTAATTGGGGGTGAGTTTATTGCCATATAACGGGTAAAAATCCGGATTGAGAAATTTTTAATGGAAAAACTTAATAACACTTTGATCAGATTATTCATCACACATAAATCCTCTGTACCCCCTCTAAAAGATGTGTAGTTTTACCAAGAAGTATCGTATTTGGTCAGTGACTGAGTTGAGCGAGTTTGGTAGGTTTCACGTAAAATACTGGTATTTAGCTGCATCCAGAAAAATCTAGGTAGATGATGTGGTTAATAAGCTGTGACGTAAATAATTTTATTTTAAAATGAATAGTTTTAAAGACAGAGAAAATCGCATTCAATTATCCAAATACATAAATAGAATCTTGGTTGCTTTCTGGAAAATAATTGCATTTAATTTATGGAAATGAACATAAATATTATTTTAGGCCTGTGGTACTTAAGAATACAAATAATTGTACATTGTCAAACTTTCAATTATCCAAATAAATATATTCTGGAACCATGGTTGCTTTCAGCAAATTGTTTGCATTTTTTAATGAAAATAAACAGAAATAACTTCTTAGTGTGGTACCTTGGCATACATTTATGTTTATTTTCATATAATATGAAATGCAAATAATTATGCGTTATTGATTTTTTGCATTTCATTTATGCAAATAAATAGAAATCATTACTAAGGTACCACTTATTTATAATTATATGCGTTCCGAGAAGACGTTCGTAATTATACTTAGGTTCATACACAGAAGAAAAAATCTCACCAGAAAATCCTGTTTGTCGAAATCCTGAAAAACAAGTTAAAAAAATCGAGAACCATCTGCGCCTCCTCTCCTTAATAACCCAGTCTAAGCTTGTAAATTAATTCACTATTGCGAAAATATCTTACGGCCAATTATATTGCATATTATGCCTAACTGTCAATACGGAATAACTAGATAAATAGAAACATTAATTTATTTAAACATTATTATAAAATATTTTATGTGTCAATATATTGTGTGGCGAGCATTGAAATTAATATCACCGTGCGAGCCTATTATAAACTGGTTTTATTGTTGTAAAAACTTAAACGTTTTTAAATCTTTGATAAATGTCTTCATTTCAACAGATTTTGTGTAGTATTTTTATTAATCATTTATTTTAAAAACTGATGATAACCAAAAATATGGCGGTACTTAATCTTCTTGGCACAATACTTTCCACGCTACTATTTTGATAAAAAAAAAAATTATTTTGCTACTTTTACTTACATATAATAAATAACAATGTACAAGTAGAAGCTAACCAACTTACACAAGTGAAACGAACACTGTTACTTTTGTTGGGTCAAAACACGACTCTCTTCGACCCAACAAAAGTAAAAGTCTAAAAAACTCCTTGCGTGTACTGTTCTGGTTTTTCTCTCCGACCTACCTCACATCAATCAGCATTGTCCGACGCACGTGTAAGGGCATTTTCCATTCTGACTCTCGAAACCATATAAAAAGTATAGTCTAGTAAGGCAACTGTCTTACAGTCAACATTTAGCGAAGAGCGAATAAAGATTCTTTGAAGAATAAGATCCGAACAATGAGAAGAATTTTAAATTACTTGATAAACACTCAGGCCAGCACGTGACTGTGATTTAATTTGATGTAAAATCTTGCATTTCATGTCATGTTTTGTAACCCGTCAACATCCGTCTGAGTCGGAAGTTCCATCCTTTTCTATGGGGGATGAACAATTTTGTACTCATTCTTCATAATCCTATCCGCGTATAGCTTTAATACGATCGAGTATGCGAGGATCCCGTCGGGGCTGCGGGTTGTTCGAAAGAGATACCGTGGCCTCGACACAAAGGGCTAAGAAGGAACTTGGGTGGTTTTTAGTCAGTAGAAGTCTGACACTTCCTAGGCAGAGGGGGAGGAGTCATTTTCCAAAGCCACTAGCTCACTTACTTTGATAAGTCTTGTAGCTGCGATGAACTAAAGGAGTGCCCGCTGCTGGCAGTGTGAACAATTAAAGTAACTCTTTTATTTATTGTCAAAGTACCTTAATATGGTCTCCATGAAAGTGAACCACTTTCTGTTCTATGTCTTTTGGAAATACTTCACTTTATTTTTTTGTTTTTACCATACAGGTTGATCAGCTGATTACGTCAGTTCTATAGAAAGCCCATTTTTTTCAAGACCTGGTTGAACAAAAATTTAGTTTCATAGTCCGAGTGTCCATGCGGAAGTTCTTGTGTTTATTAAGTTACGCCGTATATTGCACGTTTCTTGAGCGACAGTCAATCGCTAATCGCGCCCTGTCGGCAGTTGGACAACTTAGTATTTAAAACTAATCATCTTTAAACACTTAATACGACCAACAATTAATGTGATTACCTGACCTTGTAACTCGATTTCTATCATAGTAACAAAGACTTGAATTAATGAGATGCAAATGTGCATACAATTATTTCTTTGGCTTCCGTACATTGAAAGTTATAACACGAGAAAAGGGTAATTGGGGTAATTATGTATATAACAATGGGTATTTGCGTATCATCTACTTACCTCATTAGCGACGACTGCGCAATATACAAGAGAGGACTGTTTGTCCGGTTACCATGATTTGCATATTTATTATTGTAAAAAATAGGTTACTATCATAAAAAGTTGGCTAATCATACGACAATAGAAAGGAGTGTGAAGAATCTTACGTCAACATAACCATCATGAGTTTTTCCTTGATATTTTTTATTTCTTTACATAGAACATGCCACAAAATTGACAGTTAATTAGGTTCTTATATAAATCAGTATAAGCTAGCCCCTTGAAGCCCTTTAGGTGCTACCCTACGCCTCTCATCTCAATTTCAAAGTGTTATCAGATTACCACCGAAGTGCGGTCTATCAACAGATTAAACTCAGCATAATTAACATAATTACCTATCATTAATGTAACGAACAGACTGCATAATTACTCTAAGTAAAAGAAACAGTATCTACCTATTATTGATTGCAAGACTAGTTGCTTTATCAATTAATATAAACCGCATCGTAAATAATTGAAATCGGCTACAACAAAGATATCTAAGACTTGTAAAGTAAAGATATCTGACACTTGTAAGCGCTACATCTGAGTTCCAATCATGAACTTGATTCCCATGCGAGGTGATGCATTTATCATGTGCCTAACCTTTTCTCAACTATTTTGGGGTCGACTTCCAGTCTTACTGGATTCAGCTGAAAACTAGTATTTTACATGACGTTTTTACTACATCGGTTTTTCATCCATTAAGTGTCTGCTCGTTGGTTTGATTCCGGAGTTGGACAAAGTGTTATAAGTATTACCTACTCGTGGTAACAGACACGGTGTCTGGATGTATGGGGGGTTGATGCCAATTGGTTCGCTACCAAACGGGACAAAGGCTGTATTGGAATAAAGGGGGTCTATCTCTTCGAATTTTAGGTTCCAGAACTCAGTGATGATAAAATAAATTACGAACGGAATCCACGAATCATGAACGGTTCCACTTGAGACCATGCCGATCACAAAGGGGTAATAAGGAATATGGGTGGTTTTTAGTCAGTAGAAGTCTGACACTCCCTACTGCTCTGGCCAGAGAGGGAGGAGTTACTTGATGATTTCACACCCTTAAAAAAAAGGCCATGCTGAGCTCGTTAAGTGCTTATTACTGTACGCTGATCCTTAATCAATTGTTTCGAAATAATAATAGGATTGACACCTTCGAGTTTTTTCCATAATCGGATAATCGATTTCATTTATTACTAGTCCGAGAAAAAAGCGGTTGCGATCTCACGCGAGATTTAGATTAAAGTAAGATACAATGTAAAACAGGGCACAATTTTCAAAAAAAGCGGCGTAATTCTTATTGAATGTTTTGTTTTTCCTTTCATTTATAATTATTTTGTTGTTCATAAGTACCTAAATTGGCAGAAAATACAATCTTTAAATGTCTGCCTTTGTCCTATTTGGAGTCGGCACCACAAGTTTATTTCTTTCATTTCCTCTGTCTGACGTCATGGCATCATTTCCTCCTTTCTCTTTCATTCTTCACACAATCTATCCATCTTTTCTTTGGCCTTCCTCTCCCTTTCCATACGTCAACTTTGACTGTCAGCACAAATGAAAATAAATGAATGAAAATCAGCAAGAAGGCGATTGTCTTTTCTTAGCAAGAAAATAATTTTGTTTTAGTTTATACTAGCTGATGCGCGCGGCTTCACCCGCGTGGATGTCGTTCAAATTATATACTAAAACCTTCCTCTTGAATCACTCTATCTATTAAAAAAAACCGCTTCAAAATCTGTTGCGTAGTTTTAAAGATTTAAGCATACAGACAAACAAACAGACAAAAATAGCGACTTTGTTTTATACTATGTAAGGATTGAATCAGCACTGCCATCCAACGTGATGTCTAACAAGGAACAATGGAGGAAAAAAACGTGTTGCGCGACCCCAAATGAAATGGGATATGGGTAGGAAGATGATTGCCATCCAACGTGGCAAATGCTGCCAGCCTTCCTGGCACTGTTTCTGTTGATACTTTTCTAAATATACTAGGTACTGTTTTTCTTTAAGTGTTTCTATTATTGTTTTCTGATCAGTAACAGATATTCTTATTTCAATCAAAATCTAATAAAAGCACAATCTAATTAAGAAGAACACCAACAAGAACTCAAGAATATTCAACAAAACAAAACACTACACAAATAGTCATACATCGCATCGAGAAACGTAGATTAGCGGCTCTAATCACAAATGCCTCTGAAGGTTAGCAGTTTGCAAGACCTTGGGGCCGAGCGGTTTTCTCATCATCCGCACATAACCATAGCTTATGACGAGCCGTTTATTATTAACTATACGTGTACTGCTAGTAAATGTTCGTGAATGGCATATTTGTTTTGAATGACTGAATGTTTTGTGGAACTTTTAACTTTTGTTGTTGATGGGAATTATGTTTTATTTTCTAATCTTAAAATTCATATCGAGAAGAGCCGAGCAATAGAGCAATGATTATCTCTATGCATTTAGGTGCTATCAATTTCTTTCAAAAACGCTGAGTTTAGTTTTTAGTGTTTCTTTCTTTTTTTAGTTTTTCTTGTAAAGTTAACATGGCGAAACTATAAAGTATCGAACTAAAAAAAACAGAACACTAACTATGTTCCTATTATGGTTCTAAAATGGCAACTCGGCCAAAGCTACAGCACATCAACTCTAATTAAAATCTTCTTCTTGCCTAGGCTCAAAATGTCCTTTCCGTTTTTCAAAATTGTCCCACTTTTATCGTTCTCTCTTTGTTTTATTCATCCTCGTCTCCCTTCAGCTACTTCATTCTTCTTTGTCTTCCTCTTTACTTTACAATTTCGTACGGTAAAATTAGAACGTATTTTAGAGACTCTTACAATGAATCAGTAGTTTGACGTTTAAGGGCAGTATTTCGTATCTAAGTTTCTCCCCATATAAGGACGAAAACCGCAATCTTCACTTTTACTTAGGCTAATATTTGTAAAGTCTTTTGTAAGAAAGAACTTTTGCATAATAAATTGTTGTTCGTCATTTTGTCACAAATAATGCTACAACTTAATAAGGATTTCACCGCTTGTGTGCTGGTCCCGAACTATTTGTTCCGTAATTTTTGTGCTTTAAATTGTTCCTGGGAACTACTTATCCCGTAATTTTTGTGCCTCAAAGTGACGCCAAATTCATCCTAAAATCTCTTTTCCATTTATCCCAATGCGCAAAGAAAAGGTAGATATTACATAGTCTCTTATAAATATTCCACTTTTACACATTTGTAAAACCACCATAATAAGGTGTCAATCAACCGGATAATAAATGGATATAGTCAACGACATATCGGTGGTAACACGGTCCCTCCCAATGCTAGCTTATAACTGTAACCATTTCCCAACAGTAACTGCGGGGGTACGCTTTCGGGGTCAGATTCTAGTCTAATCGAATTTAGCTGATTACCAGTGTATGTACAATAGGGGATCGGACAAAAAAAAACTAATTAGTCCGTCAGATAGATTTCCAAAAAATATTGGACACGTATTTTTTCTTTTTTCACGTAAACTTAAAATGAAGACAATACCTACAGTGCTTCGAAAACTCGTGTGACGTCATATGATAGTACATTTTGACGACACAAGTGACGTTTCAAGCCCCACTTCAAGATCTTTGACGCGTTTTATCTTCGTCATTTTTTATTGATTTGATAAAACAAAAAACACGTATTCAATATTTTTCGATAATCTAACTTACGGACTAAACAGAATCATATTATTTTGACCCCGTCCGATCCCCTATTGACTGCCTATCTGACCTCCACAAACCAGTGCTGGGTAATATGAGACCCCTTGGTAAGACTGATTGTCAGACTTTCGGGATCTACAAATGACAGTCGGGACCGGCTTAACGTGATTTCCGAGGCATGTAGGATACTCAGTGTGTAAAGGGTGGTCACCCAAAATATGGTGTTGCCTTGATGGGCCACTTGATATCGTGTCCTGCCTGTCCCGTAACTTGCAAATCACAGGATCTAATGGTCGGAATTGAAAATGCCAAACTCGTCGGTAAATTTTGAGCTGACTCAAATTAAATATTGTCATCGACACTCTAAGAAGAAGACCCATCACGGCTGGTTGATTCCAAATATGTAATGAATATCAATTCTGACACTCGTAAGCTTGAAAGGCATCTCTCACGAATTTCACAACATAATCTGTATACATGCAGCATTAAACAGTATCTTTGACACATCTCTTGTCACTGTTCAACTTGCTGACCGTTACTCAATAAGGTAACAGTACCAAGACAAGTTTACAAAGTGATAGTTTACATAAATCTTACATATTAGCGGCCAAGGTCGACAAATTACAAGGTGTTAATGTGTCAAAAATGTTAAGAAAAATACTAGTCTCCCTTGAACGAGAAACGAAACATGTTTATGATAATTAGGATCATCAAAATCTTGATAAGTGATGTATTTGAAAATTATGAGTTGTAATAAGTGTTGTTTTGTAATAAATTTGTATAATGTGTCGTATATGAAATAGTTACTGGTAGGACAGCTATCAATATTGATTTCAATGTTGAGCCGAAGACAATTGGGGCTCAAGACGTCGTATTCATGAGTAAAGGTCATTAATGCAATGTAGAATATCTTAGATTAGCTGAAGCGAAGAATTTTTGGAGTATGACTTGTTTAGGATTTTATAATCAGCTGAATACTTTTGCTGAATGCTTTCTCGTGGCAAAATAATAACAGCCTCTGGGGTCAATCTTCTGATTAACATATACATAACATATTTAAAGAGTTTCCTCCGTGCCTCCAAAAACACGCGGGCGGAAAGGGGTCCTCCAATTTTTGTTACTAGGATATTCACCGCAAGAGCTGGTGATGAAATAATGAGTACAAAGTATGTAGTTATAAATAAAGGGTACCTAAACAATAATACACACGCAAACTATACGATTTATAACTGATAGATGAGCAACTATGATTGCAGATTACTCGCAAAGCTGTAATAAATCGATTAGCTATTTTGCGCTGAGTACCTTTTATTATACCAACAGATGATAAAATTGTATCGTTGTCTATAAATAAACATAATGTTTGGTTCAAAACGTTTATTTTTACGACAAACAATTAATTTGTTCTAGCTATAGTTAAGATACCTACTTCGAACTGTTTTATGTTAACTTTTTCCTTTTCTGAGGTTTTTAATCTAAAGTTATAATCCATACTATCCATACTTCCATACTAATATTATAAATGCGAAAGTAACTCTGTCTGTTACTCTTTCACGCCTAAACAGCTGAACGAATTTTGATGAAATTTGGTATAGACATAGTTTGGAACTTGAGAAAGGACATAGGATAGTTTTTTTTTTTTTTTTTTCGCGAGATAAACCAAAAATCACACTAAATGTCCTGTAATGTCCAAAAATGACACTTAGGGGAGGCCTATGTCCAGCAGTGGACGTCTTTCGGCTGAAATGATGATGATGATGATGAAACCAAAAATCTGCCGGAAGTCACTATTCCACGCGAACGAAGTCGCGGGCAAAAGCTAGTCGTCTATAAATTATATCTTAGAAGATGACGTCTTTCTAATGATATGTGTTTCCTTATGATAAAGTCATTGAAATTCTACTCAAAGAATATCCTTGCAATTTATGAGATCAATCTCGTAGTGAACCGTATCGTCTTTATACGCAATATTTTAAAACAGTGAATGTGAAATCGCGAAAACCTGAAAAGTGTTTTTGAATAACGTATTCTGAGTTACGTTGAGTGAGGTAGAGGTGTACTTCAAATTACACCCACATTTTGACAGTTAGGTAAGTATGTTTTTTTTAAGTCCCATGTAATAGTCCTATTGCCATCAACACATCCAGACTCCATGGCTGCTACTAAGAAATTCCTAGTGGAAAAACATATTCATAATTTGCCTGAGAAATCGATCTCGAGACCTCAATGTCAGCAACCACGCTTGCGACCTAGTGGTCTCAACTGCCTCGGTGTTGTGACCAACGAGGTAGTTGCATTTACGATATAAAAATTAAATGATAGGTACAGGTCCCGATTTTCAATTGCTCAGAATCGAAAACACATTGAAACGACATTTCTGAGTGTTGCACAACCAACTTCAAAACAATCAACAAAACACGTAAATTAATGACTTAAGTAAACAAAGGGTCTCCGTGAACTCAATCTCAGACCATTTCTGCCGACCACAGATCACGTGGCGATGATATATTAGTAAGGTGAGAATGACCTTGATTATCTTGAGAATATCATGAAGAATTGCATAGCTATTTAATTGAGATACCTACGCAATTTAAAAATCAGAAAACTTCCCCCAAGATTCTTTAGGTCAGATTGAAAAGGACCGCGAAAATATTAATACTACTACTATTGATACACTTAGCACTCCTGCTAGTCGTTTTTTTTAATATTCTGAGTGGAAGCAAAGTCTAAATACACTTCAGCCTTTGCAGGGCAAAAGGGTTCCTTGCTTTTATTCATTTTTAGGCCCACTTCTAAAGCTCACGGCAAGCCCGCCAAACTATTTCCAAACCATTGTAACTCCTGAAAGCCAAATCAAAATCAAAGTGGCGACCATTAGAAAAGCGCCGCGACATAAAAGGTCGACGAAGTCAATCCCAGATAAACCATTAAATTGTATTTGATACCGCAATGAAATTAATCAGAAAAGAACAGCGGAGGACTCAGTTATCCCTATCCTCCATATCAGCAAGAGATAAAACAATACAAGGCCAAATAATAGGCACAAAAAGACGCTAACAACTTGAATAAACGTCTCTTTATGTCCATTGACTTTTGAAACTTACAGCAGCACACAATACTTATTGTATCGGCCCCTAACTTGACTACAAGTTTGGCGCCTCTAGTATCGTCTACCAGTTCCTCAAACAGGAGTCATTTCAGTCGAAAGATGTCCACTACTTAACTGGACATAGGCCTCACCCAAATCACCATACTTCAAAATATTCCGGTAAAGCTAATCAATATCGAAATTACCACAACCTTCGCATCTTGATTCTGTCTGCTGCTAGCCTCGATGTTTCAAGAGAGCCTACGCGAGCAATTTGTGTCAGCTGAACAATAGCTTCGAATGACAGAGAACATTAACTGAATATGTATGATGATGCTTGTTATGAGGTCCCAATTAATTGGCAGTTAGCTGTCTATTAGGTACGGCGGTAATCCACATGTCATTTTCACACCTAGTTGAATTTGCAGGGTTGGCAAGGATTTACAGTTCGAAAACTTTTGATTTTAACTGTCTCTAAGTTCTAGTGGTCGCAACCGCGACCGCTGTACATGAGGTCCTGCGTGGATTGTCAGGGGTAAAGAGGTATTGGGTTTTTCAAACAAGCATTTCTCAGTTGCAGCAACGGAGTTTGGTTACATGGGTTACACAACTGGCGAACAATATAGCTGGCAAAATGTGGATGAACTAATGAATGGAGTACTTCGTCATAGCAAACTTTCGGAGTAACGTACATCGGAATAACGAACATTCTGAATTCAGTACTTCGTCATAGCGTACATTCTGACTAACGTAATTCGGACTCACAAACTTTCTGTTTATCGTACATCGGTATTTCGAACTCGGAGTAACGTAATACAGTCGAGTTACAACTCTGCTTAACCCTTCGGGGGTTGTGTTATGATGCTATTTTCAACGTTTTGATTAGGAATACTTCATGATTATCTAATGCAAATTGGAAATTCGGTCGGAATTTTTTTAAATTGAAAACTTGCAGTTATTTATGAAAATGTAACTTTTTGGAAACATTTAATCTTCCGGATCCTAAGTTGGGTAATAGGTAAGTATGAATATATGACATTAAGCCTGCGAAGAAACTGCTTTTGAGGGATAATAATTGATGGGATGCTGATTTTAAAAGTTTATCAATTTACTCGTCTCGTCGCAGCATTATCACAGCAAGATACAATGAGCAAGCAATAGCAATGAGCTAGATATAATCTGTGGCCAAATATGCTTAATTTCAATTAGATCACTCACACTCAAACAGGACCCGGAAGTTCCAGGACACGTAATATTATTCTTGGTATTAGAGATTTTCTCTGCCAAGTCATAGTTATCTGATGATGATTAAGTTATGCAAATTGACTTGTCACCTAGGTATTGTGTAGGATTTTAAAATAGGAATCGTGACATATTCCTTGCTTATCGTTGTAAGTGCCGCCTACACTAGGTTTATGTGGTTATTTAAGTTACTGCTTCCTTGGTCGAGTGGTCGCAAGTGCAGCTGTAGAGCATAAGATCTTTGGTTCGGGTAAAGTGTTATTGGGTCTATTCATCAGGAATTATTCAGTAGCAGCTACGGAGTCGGGAATTATACAAGGCTGATGGCAATAGTTTTACCACTTATTACATGGGACTTCAAAAATATAATTGGGAAACTGTGGTTGAACTAATACACCTCTGCCTGACAATTCGGGGATTACAGGCTTGATGTTATGTTATGTTTTCTTAGAAAGCCACATTGTCACTTGCTTTCGTTTGTTGTAAAATTCTTTAAGACCTTCCTTTAGTGTAGAAAATCTGTGTTGTTAAACAGGAAACATGCATTTTCGTTATTCTAAAAGTTACGTTTGGAATTGCAGTGTGTTTTCCCCACTTAAATATTTATGGAAAACTACAAACAAAAAAGAGAAAGAAAAACAAAATTGCACAAGGAATCTAACACTAATAAATCACCACTGACCTCACGACTACAGTTTTAACAAATAAAGACTTTATTTACATAATACATTCGTCACACAATCCTGTGATATTTAATAATGGATATTTTAATACCTATCAGATTTCGTATCATAAAAATGCTTTATTCCAGAACCTTCTGAGAAGTGATCGGTGATTCGTTCTTTCATTTCAAATGGTCACATAAATTAATTTAACGATAGTGAAGAGAATGTCATGAATTTCTAAAGCTTTGGAGCTTATTGATTAATTTCAGATTCGCTTGAAATTAATCAATGTTCTTTTTAAGAACAGTGATTAAAATGACTAACATTAGAGAAAGGAATCGTCAACAGTTTTTATTGTAAACACAATTAAACGTTATAAACCTAACGAAAACGAAGTGAATCTTTCTCTACGCGCTCCAACCTGAACAACAACCTCAACAACAATCTCTGCAAGTGTACGCACCGTACAAACAGTTTATGTATCTACATTTAATTAAGTTTGAGGAAAAGTTAAAGACAAAAGTTCAAGAATTGTTCAAATTATGTTAAGGAAGATAGCTGTTGAATATAATGAGAACAGTTAGGAATTTATTTACCACTCATTATAGCAACATTACAGATTAGATCAAATCGATGCTATAAGACACACATTTGAGTTCAAACCAGCAGTCGTACAAAAAAGCTGATGCAGGAAAAAGTATTTTTAAACAAGTTAGCTAGACTACTAACTGTCGAGGATCTCGATAGGTTCGTTTTTGTACTATACTTTTCCGTAGCTTATGTCAATATATTACCTACAATAAAAACACAAAAACTCTAATAATTAATACAAAATAATTTGAATGGCCTACTGGTAGTTGTTCCAGGCTGTTTGTGTATGTGAGTATAAATACACAAACAGTGCGTTGTTGTTTCTGACTTACCACCATCGAACATTAGGACCTCAGGTCGCATAAGAAAAAGGCATACAAGAACTCCTGAGTTCCTAACAATCAAGCATAATCTTATTTAACCTTTTGACCACCACAGTCAAGTATAGACGACAAGCCAAAAAGTACCCAGCACGCCACTGTCACGACTACACGACAGACTGTTGATACTTTTTGACTTGTCGTATACTTGACTATGGCGGTCAAAAGGTTAATCTATCATCACATCACATCTTTCAAGCTTGTCGTATTCTGCAATTTTTTTTTCGAGTGTGGGAAATCATCAAATGACTCCTCCCGCGGCAGAACAGTAGGGAGTGTCAGACTTCTCCTTACTAAAAAACCATCCATGTTCCTTCTTAGCCTTTTGTATCGAGGCCGCGGTATCTCTTTCGAACAACCCGCAGCCCCGACGGGAGTCTTATTTGTGCTGGCACTGCTGCTGCGGCTGCAGCGATCTACAGTAATAAGCTATTCCACCACTCCACGCACTTAGGAGTAAAAATCTAGTTTCGAGCATTTTGGGGTTGAAACTCTGGAGCTGTGGGGTCCGAGTGCTCGCAGCCTTTTTAAGCTTTCCAAAAGTCTACTTGATGCTTCTTTGTGTGTGCGTGTTTTTTACATAATAATGTATTTAGCCAAATGAAGAAGATATGGAAGAAGAAGGCATGCTGCGCCGACCCAGATATATTGGGATAAGGGCAGAGGAATGATGACGATGTATTTAGTTAGATCGAAACATAGTTAGATCTAAATATATCAAAATACACAGAAACCTTTCCAAATAACCGCAATCCTGCCTAGTCAGCCCTATAACACAATGTAGGAGGCAAGGATTATACCCACCACATAATGGAGTCACATTAAGTTTACCATTGTCGGATTTATGAGTTAATCAGTCACGACCGAGGCGGCCCTTAAACGTATACAAGAAAAAACACTCATAATCATTATAGCAATGCCTGCAATAATAATTGATTGCTATAATTGTTGAGTTCTTATTTATTGGTGCTGTAAATTATATTTTTGCACTTAAATGTTGAATTGTGTTGAGATTTTTCTTGGGTATGTTTTAGTGAAGAACAGCTGATATTATATGGGGTCCTGGGTTTCTCCGCACTTTGGAAAGCACGTCAACCCATTGGATCACTTGCCATATACAGATTTTTAGCAGTCGTAAAAGGTAGTCAATGGTCCAAAAGTCTGGCAACTGGTCTTGCCAAACGGTACTGTACTAACTGGGTTGTGGAACTCAGATAGGCAGACGCTCTATGTAAAATTTGTATTTTACATAGAGCGTCTGCCCATCTGGATGCAGCTGAATACCTGTGTATTCAGCTGCATCCAGTAAGATTGGAAGCCGACCGACCCCAATAATTTGGTAAAAAGGGCTAGGCAGATGTGTTATAACAACTAGGCAAAGAATGAAACATCTTACAAGAGGTATTATTTTGTGGTTTATACCACATGGAAGATATAGATAGGTACCACAGGTATAGTTCATCATAAACCTAGCTAGAACAAGGCCTTTGCCATCGATTGTGTCACAATAAAGGTCATAATCCCTCACACAAAGACAAGGAAAGACAAAGGTGAAAGATGGCTTAACATCATTGATACTGAGGAAGTCACACCTACCACCGACAGGCCTAAAGATACCTGTCAAATAATTAAGAAACAATGACAATTATTACTAATAAATAATACTCCGAAGGCTGAACACAAAACTATGCATGGAAATGAGTTAGAAATACTGTCAAAATATGAGGAATTCATCGAGTGTTTTGCATAATTATGAATAAATCAATTTGCGGTATTCTCTTAAGTTGTCAGTTTAATTAATGTAATTTTACCTATAAGCTACTGTCAAGGATAAGGTTAATCCACACTTTGTGGGCAGATGTTTGCTGCATTATCTATAGAACATAACATCACGCTTCTAATCGCCGAAGGGTTAGGCAGAGGTGTATCTAATTTTATACCTACATTTCGTCAGCTCGGTAATATGTTTACGACCCACGTAATAGGGGTGAGTTTATTCCCAATTTTTTTTTCGGTTTGTAGGAATTTATCAAATGACTCCTCCCGCTCTGGGCTGTGTGGAAGGGAGTTTCAGACTTCTACTGACTAAAAACTATCCATGTTCCTTCTTAGTCCTTTGTGTCCGGGGCCGCGGTATCTCTTTTGAACAACCCGCAACCCCTAGCTTATACCCATCAACCGAGCACAAATTCACATTCTGTGACGACATAACTATTACGAATAACAATTTTATTTAGCCGACCTGGGAATCGAAGCTAGAACCTCAATATTAGCAGCCGCTATTGTTACCACTGGACCAACGAGGCAGTATTAAGTATATAATCGGCTGTAATACCTAGTTTCCAGATTGTTCTTTTCCACGTCATTTTTTTTGCTGATTGATAATTTTAAATTATTTGTCCTGCGGCGGTTTACGTACTTTGATGACGTAACGGAAAGTTGTGCTTCTAACAACGCCATCAGTTATTTCATCTGTTGCATACTTATTTATGTAATTAAATTTTCTTATTCATCTTCTAAAGATAGTGTTACGCATCATAATATATAATATAGGACATAATATATAATTTAGGACATCCTACAATAAGTGCGTTTTGAGACAACTTTTAGGATATCAAAATACAACTTTATCTGTATGAGTTTGTAGCTGGGTATCTCAAATTCTGAGGTTCTTAACTAGTTTTCGCTAATTTGGCTGGACTATATTATAAAAATATTACGATAAATTACTTAATAAATACACAAGTAACCCTGAACACGCGACAATTAATAATTCTTTTACATATTAGAAAACCATAAAAATATGTCATTACGCTTTAAGAGGTCAGTCATCAAACAAATTACCGCTAATTTCTATCTTAAGTAATTTATCTACACGTTTGTCAATTTAGAAACTAATTTATATTCAAAACAAAATTATCACACGATACAGAGAAACATACCAAACCGGGTTTCGAAATTCCTTCCACAAATCCTAAATATAGGAACAAGGCAGATATCCGTTTCTCTGCCCTAGAAAAGGTCCAATTAATTAAAAGGAATCTGGCCAAACAAACATTCAAATTACCCGAACCGATATTTCGATCCCTATCGCCGAAAATTATGGCATCTAACTTATATATCGACGCTATTATACGAAAAGAATGCATTTAGGTACCAAAGGCTTAGCTAAGTTCTAAGAAGTGCTAACAAAAAGTTAGGTAAATTCACCGAAGTGTTTTTTACCGACTAAAAAGTCGTTCATCACGGCCGAAGGTCGTTGGCTAGACGTACACAAAGAATTCTTGTCTGACTGTGTGTTTTTACTTGAATTTTTTTTCGGCAATGTCATACATACATGAAGCGAAGTCACGCTAAGGTCGTATGAGTATTTGGCTAAAGAATAATTTCATATCAGGAGATGCGAAAAAAAGTAGATTTCGAATTGTGAGTCGGGTCGTGATTTGTCTAACTTTGGTGGGCTGAGATTCTGTTGCATACAATTTATACCTATTCAATTCGTGAGTTAAAGGTTTTTTTTCATTTTGTTTAGGATTACTTTAACTTTTTTAACTTTGTCAGTAATCGCATATCAATGAATGCGATTACTGACAAAGTTAAAAAAGTTATATTATTTGAGTTAACAACTTCACTCATTAAATTGATTTTAAAATTACATACAATGATTTCCTGTGTTATGTTGCACAAATAAACGTTGAAATCAACTTTAGTAATCACTTGCTATAAATTGAGATCCTTTATTTCGAGATTAAGTGAAAGCTGTCCGAGTAACGCCAAGGCAAGATTAACATTGTTTACTCTACCAATATTAACTACCTACGAGTACTAGACTATAGTTCACATATTTCATCTGCCCTACCCCAACTATATCACGGTTGACTTCCAATCCAACCGAATGCACTAATTACCAGTATTTTACATACAGTGACGTATTTGAATTCGACGTAGAAATTATGAGATGATAGTTTCTGAATTCTGATTACCTATAACGACCCTTAAAGATCTAAAAATTTCAGCCGGGCAGATTGGCTTTACGCAGCCGGGAACGATGGTTTTATATTCTACCACCTCGACTAAGTACGACCACGTTTCATTTCAGTAAAGTCTACAATAAAAATTTTATTCCGAAGTACTACAAAATCTTCATTGAGTTAAACGATTTGTGCTACGGTTACAGCAATATCTATATCTGTTCGAAAGGGCATAATGAATGACAGAAAGATGACCGAGACACCAATCACGTTAATTGTCCTTACTTGTAATGTATCACATTACAAAGTGCAAGGCAGTCGCAAGTCTTCAATATCTAATGCTTTTCATATTGACCTTACTGAGCGACTTGTTATTTCACATTACACCGCATTTTTCTAAGCTACATCACTAGTTACTGATTTATTGATTTAGATGTCTGTTTATTATAGTAGTAGTTCCACAAATTTTGTTAGCCTAAACTTGAACATTTTTGTGACAGAAACTGATATCTAGGTGAAAAACCATTAATATCAGAAATCTTTTATGTGGGTTCTGCCTCATCATCATCATCATAATTTCAGCCAAAAGACGTCCACTGCTGGACATAGGCCTCCCCCAGGCGTCGCCACATTGACCGGTCCCGTGCGTCTCTCATCCAGCGGGTTCCTGCAACCTTGACCAGGTCATCGGTCCACCTAGTGGGAGGCCTTCCAACGCAACGTCTTCCGGTTCGCGGTCGCCATTCCAGAACTTTTCGGCCCCATCGGCCATCCGTTCTGCGAGCAATGTGCCCTGCCCATTGCCACTTAAGTCTGGCGATTCTTTGGGCTACGTCGGTAACCTTGGTACTCATGCGGGTTCTGCCTAGACTGGGAAAATTTGATCGATACGTAATAAATCAAAATCTTTTGCAAAGAATTTGCAAGCCTTCCACTTTCATCGGCGCTTACAAAAAGCCCCCAAAAATAAAATAAACAAAACTTTCAATTAAACAAATAAATCTCCAGCGCAAACAAAGTCACGAGTCGAAGCCAAAGCAAATATTTGCAAAATGTCAACTAAACATAATAGGACCATTCTCTTTTCCTTGCGGAACTCCATCGCATCTACGTTCAAGAATCAAGTCTCACATTCTGACACACCTAAGCTTTTTATGGTCCCATCAATTATCTCACAAGGTTACCCGCTACTTCTGCCTACAAATAATCCTTACCTACACTTTCGTTTTTTAATCTGCCATTGATAGTAATATTAACTGTTTTATGATCTACAGGAGGTTAAAGAACCAAAAGGTGGAGCTGATTTTTTTTTAATGATTTAGGTTTTTTGGTCTTTGTCTTCGTTGAATTTTCTCAGCCTTGGTTTGTTCGCGTCCAGTATATCATTAGGAGGACCATGGAAATTAAAGTTTCTAACGCAGTTCTCTAATTAAAACCTTTAAAATTTTAATGTAGATTTTTTGTAAACTCCGAATGTAAACAGAATCTTTATCGTGGTTCCGTTTCTAGGGTAAATTACAAGGGTTTTCGGGTTTGCCTCGTATTTTAGAAATAATAAGGAAGCTGTTTTCTTGCAGACCTGGAATCTAAGTAAAAGAAAAGTGAAAATATTACGTTGTCACTTTATTTTGGAATAAAAATTTACTATTAATCCTTGTCTGCTTGAGTCGTAGAATTTATAAGCCTCGTTTCAAGGATCAAATACACACCTTATCAATCCAAGCAATACTTAAGAGTGTGAGTTAGTAAGTTGTTTTTATGTTATAAGAGCCCCGTTGTGTAATAATCTGTTCTTATCAGACGGGAAGCCCCTCTAAGTAAATAGCTATGAACTGCAAATATTTGAGAACATTTTGCATTTTGCAAATATTTTCCTTCTTAAAATAAAATTTCCTCATGTACTACAAGTAACGAATGAACATTAAATGCGTCACACAGATGTAAGACTAGATAAAAATGAGAGGAAAACGTGAGGAAAGTTTAAAGTATGAATGTATTTCGGTATAAGAGTAGAGGAAGATAAAATAAACGATGAATAGACTGCGTAACATAATTATGATATGGCAAGACAGGAGGTGTCTGATGAGAGGACGAGTGATAGAGAAGTAATAGTGGAAATTGGAATAATGACAAGAAAATGATGACACAGATGTGAGACTTCTTGAAGAAAACTAAATCACATTAGCTCGCACGACTTAAAAAATAAGGTTTAATTTGGAAACTAGTGAACTAATGGCACTCATGAGTTTTAGCGATGGTCCATTTGGAAGTAGAAGATAATGACCAAGTACATAAAACCGAATAACATTCCATATAAGAAGCTGATAAGAATGATGGCCCTCATACAATCCAAAATGAAGTCCAAAATACCGCGTACATTACGCAAAATTACGTGAAAATATCAAGTCCAGATAGTTTTTTATCTTAATTCTAGTTTCGCAATTCGTCATTGACGAGAAGAAGTTGGTGTTTTTTTATATATATAATGATCATTATCTTACGCTGACCTTACTTAAATAGCACAATTCTGTATCGTAGCTTTAAGACTTTTCTCACGCGGTCCAAGATTGAATCTGATGTTTGAAGTAATGAGCGCAATCATTTTTGTAATTATTCGTTTATGTCTCGAGGCTATGTTGTTACTAGTTGTTAGTTGTTATGTATTAGTTCCCACCGGTTTGTGAATGGATCTACATTAAGTGTCAGGTATATTTTGTTACTCTGTTAATCCACTTAGTCTTCACTGAGTAAGTATCCACGGTTCAAGGTCGGGGATTCAATCTCAGAGCGTTTGCGAAGATTGTCCCTAGAGAGCAATACGTTTATACTTGATGATGCTGTGGACAATTTTATTCAAGCCCCAATCAGGAAGTTAAGTTAAGTTCTGGAGGTCTAACACGAATACTGAGGCCAGTCGACCCGAAGTCTGTTCTGGCTTGAAATTATGCGAATAGCGCTTTACTCCAGTTTCTTGCGATTCTATTCCAGAGGAAACGATCAATTCGAACCCATGTACTAAAATGTTCAGGACATTTTAGGACATGGATTCGAATTGGTCATTCTCGTTCATTTGATTTCTTCACAAACTATTTACACAATTTGAGAGGTGTACCCACTATTGCTCCGCCACTTATATTTAGGCCCCATGTAATAGGGAGCGAGACTATGCCATCAATCCACCGGGCACAACTCCAGACTCCGTGGCTGTTACTGAGGAATTCTTGAAGAAACACTTTTAAATTCGTCCAGGAAATCGAACCCAGGAACTCAGGAACTCCGAACTAGTTGTGCTAGCGATCACTTGACCAACGAGGAGATCTGTTAGAGTACTAAAGGATCCCTTGAAAACATTTGACTTCGAGTCGACGAGGTTGAACTTTTTATTCACCTAACTAACTCTTACAATTACCATTACCTATGCAAGCACTTTTTAACAAGGAAGCAAAGCTGACATTACTCACCATCAAAAAAAACTTTAATTGAAAAGGTTCCCATACGAAATGTTAGCAAATTATGACTTCACACTTCCTACATGTCATTTCGCAAGCATTCGTACTTGAGTGCTTATAAGCTTGTGATAGAAAACTGACAGTTGGTAGTTAGCTAGTACATAAGTACTTCTTTATACTATATACATACGACTCGACACATGAAGGGTGACGACAGATAAACAGACATTCAGATGCTATCTCAAACATACAACGCCGTCAATCACGATTATTGAGCATACTAAAATACGCGTGTGAAAACACAGCACCAGCCTAACTTGGTCTTCCATCACTCAAAACATATAGGTCCGGAGGATTCTTTCACTACTGGTGTTGGAAACAGTCTAATGTAATTTGAGCCGTTATGACGAAGGAGTTTCATGATTCTAGGGGTCGTGAGATCTTGGTATTTACATCCAGTAGTTAGCCTTGTATTTGTTTGATAAAAAAGTAGGTGGGACCATTTCCTTGTTGGTCCTTCTGTGGTGTGGGTAGTTAATTTTTTTTTGTTCTTTAAAACTGGCTAATTAATTTGATGGTATTTTCAAGAACACAGCCTACTGTTTTTGTATTTTCCCGTCTACGTGGGAAAATTGTTGAGGTTGCGTCTTCTATTGGTTATTGTTTGTAGAAGTTGATATCGGAACTGCTTGAAATGCACATGAATGACCAGGGCAGCAGAAGAATTTGGCCCCTTACTCTGATAACAGGAGGAATAAGGTTCGAGTTACTGACTGTACTTTCGTTCAAGCCCTAAATTTGGGCTTGTCCTTATAGCCTACCACTCTTCATGATGTTAGTATTCCCGAACGGAAGAGTGCTTGACTTATGGACTTGCTGTATTGTTGGCCTCTTAGGCACGCCACTGTCTTCGAGTAGTATATATAGAAGGAGGAGCCCAGCATATTTTACTTCTGTTTGGCTTACACGCAGGGTTAAAATTGGAATTTCCCTGCAGATAGAAAGAAAAATCTGAAGTGGTTCAACTGGTATTTTCTCATTATGGGACTCTACTTACTAAATAAATTTAAATAATATTATCTGCCAAATAACATAAAGGGAACTTATTCGGAAGTGGTGAAGAGGAGGAAAACAAGCAGGTCACGTTTTCTTACTTCTTTTTCTAAGCAAATCGAATGTCACCATAATGAGTCTACCAGAATTTACATAGTTACAAGCTGTGGTTCTCTAAATTCCTAGCGATAGCGTCTATAAATTCTTGTAATGTGCAGTTAACAGGAAACGCAAGACACGATAGCATGAAGTGTTTCATTATTTGTTTTTCTTACTGTTTAATATAAATATTTTAGCTTTTCAAAACTTTCGTTTAAGTCAGTTTCTTTGATTAAATCCAAAGTGAATAATTGTAGCAACAAGCGCCATCTTTCGTCTTTCTAGGGAGGCTGGATTCCGTTTAAATGAGTCTTTATTTTTACTTCACTATTTACTCGACTTTCTTCTGAATTATCATTTTCAGAGTAGGTATACTTTAAAGTAAATGTTTCGTACTTGCAGAAAAATGCATTTCAATTTTATTTACATTCTGAAGATAAAACCAAAACATACAACTTTATTAACTTTATTTTACCGCCATCTCTCAACATACTGTGGAACTAGTAACGAAGTTGGTAAACCAATGTGCTCGCGATGTTTTGATTAGGAATGTATTCGCTAGATGGCAGTGTTAGCAGTTTTAAGACAAGTATGTACAATGTCCAATTTAAACTAAAACCCGACTACTGAAAAATCACACTCAAAAAGGTAAGAAACAAGAAAATATTCTCGTCTGAAGTAATATCATAGTGTTAGTGATGATCAGACGACGTTGTTTGCCGACGTGCAGCCGTGGTTGTATACAACCACGGCTGTCGTACAGACTACAGTATACATACTGTAGTCTGTACCACTGATCATATAAACCTACTTTGGCAATGTACTGTTTTTTTAGAGAAGGTGCCTTAGATTACCACGGTTAGTCTGGAATAGCACTTAGAATATTTTTTTTTAATTTTTCATACGAAGCCTCAGGCACCAGTTACTTGGAAAAAAAAATCAAATTATGGTGGACCAAATACTTTGTATAAAACAAAGTAGGTAGGACCTATCTAATTATTGCCTGTGTTCGACTTCCCGCTTCTATGAAAGATAATTGTAAATAGACTCATGACTTCATTGACTGTTAATTCCGATAAATCGAAATTATTTTGTAAATTGGTTTTTTAACAAATCAATTTTAGACGGCTTTATTCAAAAGAAATGTCAAAACGAAATCAGAAACTCTTTTTTTTTGTGTATTAAGCCAGGTTGTGTTCCATAGACTGTTTTGTTCCTAGATATTCCTGATGTGGCTACCTACATTAGGGATAGAAGGTTGTGTTGAGTAATTAATCGGCTATTTTCATCATTCTTCTGCCCTTTTTTTTTCGGGTTGGTGGAAAATCATCAAATGACCCCCCCCCCCCCTCTCTTGGGTAGAGCGAAAGGGAGTGTCAGACTTCTACTGACTAAAAACCGAACCCATGTTCCTTCTTTGCCCTTGTGCCGAGGCCACGTCATCTAGTACTAAAATCCGCGGCCCCGACGGGCTCATTCTCCTGCCCTTAAATGCCAATTTATTTAGGGTCGACGCAGCATGCCTTCTTCTTACATACTTTTCTTTTAATTGTCATCCTTATCAAACCTTCCTTTCTTGCCATAATTCTAAACACATTCCGTCTGGGTCAAACACAATATGGTACATTCATAACATCCACAAAATTAAACTTCACATATGGTTTTGAAAATCAGCCTATACTGGTTTATTAGTCTCTAATAATCCTTAAAAATATCGACACAAATCAGTCCTACTATCCTCTGTAAAAATCAATTTATTTTTTATTTTTTAGGGCCACAGAAAAGACTTAAGTATTTGTATACAGATAACAACAAAAACCTTAGTAATGTAATCACATTATTAGAATTTGTTTACAAAACTTAATTTCTCACGCTCATAATAAAATTCACTTCCGTTTTATGTTAAAATAACGACTGAAAATTCGGTTTTTAAAAAAACAAAATGTCTACAGGACTGGACGTCCTTTCTGTAGACAGGCTGACTGGTAATTCGTGACCGATACTTAAACACGTGATTGTAGTTGATTGTACCCATGATAACAAACCACTTTTACAAAGGGACCAACCTGAAATCGCGAAAAAAAAACAGCTTTACAGTACATTTTGACTATACAGGCGAGCTTGAATCCCGTGCACGGTCTACAGAAAAGAAGTCTATGGGGGAGACATATTGTAAAAAAACCTAAGTTTAAAATATTTTGAGGTCAGAATGAAAGCGTGTTGGGTTTTGCAAACCTATACCCAATGCACATAAAAGCTTACAATTTATATATTTTTTAAATATCTACTTAACTAAATATGCGACACAGGAAAGACTTTCAAAACACGACCAAAATCTTGTGTATCTTTTCAAATCTTCGATCAATAATAGTACTAGATTAAGCATCAGGAACAAAACTAAGTCGCTCAAGTGGCCACGTTCAATATTATAACAACTTCAGATGATTATAAACCTTAACACTTAAACATAACGTTTAATTATCATTGTAAAGTATATTTATTTAAGCCCTTTCATCGGAGAAAGATTAGAAGCAAAACATTTTAAATGTCGCTCCAAAGTAAAAAGTCATCAGTACAAAAATATTCATTCTAAAATGAAACTTAAACTCTAAGCAATACGGTTAAAAGCATTTTGTGTACAATGTCGTGCTTATTCTATTGCGGAACTAGCGTTCCCTGTTCAAGAACATGAGACAATAGTTGGTGCGTTATAGCAAACATTGGTCAAACAAAATATTCGCTGATTTAATTATATTTGCAGTTTAATTATGTTTAAATATTATGAAAAAGCACATAATGATATTAAATTACCGAAAAAAAGATATTCCTTCCAAAACCTTGGTGTTACGGTGGTTATTTACGCAGTTTTTGAACGCATACTGCGGCATTTTGACGTCTTAATGTTGGCTATGATTGGACCATACTAATTTGAAATAAGACCACAAATCGGGCCGTTTTTGAAGCGCTTATCGGGAATTTAGTACATTATTGATCGAAGTTTCAAATCAATATTTTTTCACTAACGCAGATGCCATTTATTGAATTTACAAGCAAATGAACTATGAACGAGACAGTGTTACCAACTTATCCCAATAAAAATATTGGGTGCCTTCGAAATACCTATTTAAAATTGTGCGAGTTTTAGGTGTCTACAGAAGAAGACTATACAAATATCGGAACACAATGTTTATTTGCTTTTATTCGTAAATATGAATTGTTAATTTTTTGTCGACGTTGATTATGAAAACTTGTTTAATTTTAACATGTTTAAATAATTAAAATAATATGTTTGTTGCTCCTGAAATAATTCTAAACATCGATCAAAGATGAGGTACCTACTAAGGATCCGAACAGTCTACAGGAGGAGACATTTTGATATGAACGAGAGCAATTAACAGACACGTTTACATTATATAATAAAAGTTACCACGACTGTAAAAAAAGTATAATAGACTGGATAAAACCACTTACCTTTGAGGAAACTGAGGCACTCCTGGAACACGTTAAGTAGCTGAAATACACCACATTATGATTTATATAATAACTTAAAACTACACACATCATACCTCACCACACACCTCACAACACACATCACTCACACACACAGCACACCACAAATCATACCACACATCACACACCACGCCACACATCACACTACACCTCGCGCCTTACCACATAACCCACAAAACACCGCACTACTTACCACACCACACTTTACATCACTTGCACTGGGAATAAGTTAAGTTTAATTTTTTACTGTTAATAATTTAAGGCTGTAACTATACTTGCCGATATTTTGTTTTCTATTAAGATTATGTTTAAGCTAAATTTATAAATAAATGTATGTAGGTACTTACATTGCATATTTACCCTTAAGGTCAAAGTACATAATATTACCTCGAGTTAGTATAAGACGTGTACGACACTGATGGTGAAAGAGCGGAGCCTTCTAATACAGGCATTGCTTGCCTAAATGGGGGCTCCAAACACGTAATCATGTAATGTTATACCTAATTCGCACAATAAACTATTTTGTATTTGTATTTGTATTTAATTAAATAATTATTTGTTTGTATAATATAAAATAATGTCTAATCTCGTATGGCCCAAAACCATAGAGTATTCAACATAATCTTAATTAATAAAAATACAGACGTGCTCAAATAGTGTACATCTAGGATTTATGTAACCTGAACACCTTTTCTTACGTTTTTGTGTTTGCCCCATCTATCGTTTCTTTGGACTTCTTCTACTTATAAAAAGTTTTAAGAATTAATGCGGATAGGCCGCATTAATTCTTAAAACTTTCCTCGCAACATTTACCTCATTCCTTCGCATCATGCTTTACTTAATTTTAGGTTAAAGTAACTACTTAAAACAAAAATGTCTACAATTTCTATAAGATTTAAGCAGGTAATTCATCATTGCTGTGGAAAGATACCTTCCTGTTTTAAAACAAACAGATAATGCGTTAAAAATTGAATAAAACAAATCAAGTGAAGTACTTATAAAAACATTAGTGTAAAGATTTTATATGGAAGCTTACAAAGTAAATAATCGTAAAATCCACCTCATAGTGTGTTACTCACGTACTTACAAGAACAAAATAAATCCGCGGATCGCTGCGTTTGCGATACAAGTGATGGGCGGGGAGCGATTTAATCTAAATGCGATTTCTCATCAGTCCATTCACAAGTTGAGTACCCTACCATTCAAAACACAAACACACACACAAATTCCATATTAAATGCCTCCGAAACATCATGAACATCAGATGGTCGGACTGTATTAGAAATACAAAGGTCGATCAAGGCAGGCTAAGGTTCTTGGCGTAGAAGCCTACTTGATGGGGCGCCAGCTAAGGTGATGTGGGCATGTCTCCAGAATGCGCGACGAGAGACTGGCGAAGCGCATCTTCTATTCTGAACTCCAGGAAGGAAAACGGAACCGAGGTGGTCAGTTTTTACGTTTCAAGGATGTTCAGAATAGACACTTTAAAAGATGCGAAATTAACCCTTTAGTGTGGGAAAAGCAGGCACAAAATCGGCCCGAGTGGAGACGTCGTGTGCATCAGCAAGTTAACACATTTGAAGAAAAAAGGAGGTTGCAATTGGATCAAAAGCGCGATGACCTTAAACCTAGGCCACCTAAAGCTATACCCTATAATATCATCAATGGTGTGTTCTGACATGTCCGTTTTGTGCTCGTGCCTTTTCGGCCAAAGTTGGATATGCTAGCCACTTAGAAGCACACGAGAGAGCAGCAGAACAAAGCTCTTGACAATCTTTGGAAAGTCAGCGAATGCAGTCGCTGTGGCCGAAATCGGCTAGATAGCATCATAATCATCATCACCCTACCATTCTTATATGCTTATTATGATCTGATATTTAACTTACGGTTTAACAGATATTTCGTAACTGTTAAACAGTACCTAAGTTCTTCTTCTTATCGTGTCGATTGTACTTCCATCTTGTTTGGGTCCAGTAAGTAGCCACGTTAATTGCAGTGGCAGAAGCACTGTTCAGTACCTAAGTTATATAAATATGCGTTAGATAACAGTTCTCGTTCTTCGACTAAGAATAGGCAACGCATTTTCTTATTAGAAGGATCTAGTTTAAGGACCCAAGTGACTCAGTCGTGGATTTTCTCGCTTTTAGCATTCGGTCCCACTGGTTTGCAAAGTCTACTAAGCCCCTTCGTACACAAGGCTACTCGAATCTTAGATAAGTACTCAACGATTTTAGTCTTCAAGCGACTGCCGCCATACAAATCCATTGAAGTTCGTACACGAGTTGCGTCGCCGGGACGAATGTCGGCGGTGGATTTGTATGGCGGCAGTCGCTTGAAAACTAAAATCGATGAGTATCTAAGATTTGAGTAGCCTTGTGTACCAAGGGGCTAACATTTGGCGTCAGGCTGTTTTCAATTTTCGGCCTACTGTCAGTTTACAAAGCCAACATACTCTATTTCTATAGTTTTAAACGAAACGAATCTGGAATCAGAATCTTAATCGCGATCGCGTTTTACCCATTTATATAAATAATATTATAATAAATCAATTTATTGACACACACAAGTTAGAGAAAATACATAGAAGCTATCAATTTTATGGAACTTTTCCATTATTTACGCCATCTGTTGAAGCCGTTTAAGCGCCACTAGACTTACAAAGAACTGTAAGACCCGCTACCTCCTATATTTCACACCAAACCCCTTCTACAGTTTAAGCCCCGGTACGCCAACGGTAGTTTCATAACCTGGGATAATAAACTAAAAGCCTTTGAATTTCAGCTCACAAAGAAAGCTTATTACATTAAAATTTCTTTACGGGAAACGCGGTGGGCAATATCGCGCGTCACTTCGTTTAGTTGCTAATCTTAGAGCGGCCATGTTGCCGTTTTATTTGTGAAGGAAAAGCCTTTTGGGATGTTGTGTGACGGGTGACTGGGAAAGGTGAAGTTTTAGGGGATTAAAATAACTAGTCATGGCTAGTGTAAAAGTTTATGATGTGGCCACCTACTGGATCTTTTTCGTGGTACATACTGATGTAATTATAAAATTGTAAATGATGATTAAACGGACTTAATTTCAGTTCAGATTTTTGTTATAGAAAAGCCAAATTAGAACCCCACGATAATTAAACGTCAGTCTACCACGTCGCAGTTTATAAATGAAGTATAATTAATTCTACTTTTCACACAATCCGAATAAATCGGACTGATGCTTTTACTGTCACACTCTTTATAATGACTAGTTCTTAGTTGCATAGGTTATTGCCAAGAAGAGCCACTACATCGAAAGATGTGGAGTTCAAAGTTCAAGTGAATCGGTTACTGGACAAGCGTGCTCCACTCGAGTTATTCCGGTCTGATCCCCTAAAACTGATACCCTAGGGGATCCGTCTAGACCACATCGGCATCGTCGCTTCAAATCAGACGAGTTACGGCCAAAAAAATGCCATAGAGGCTAGCATTTGGCCGCAAACAAAATAAATGCATTTCATGAAACCTTAATTTTCATCAAGCTTTTGCAGTAGACCGCACACAATTTTGCAGATCAGTTAAATTATTTTTAGTTTATCTGAGAACAAACCAGGCGCCATTTAACAAAATATAATTCTTAGAATTATGACTGGTAAAAGAAAATTGCAGAATACTATTCGCATATTTCTATTTATAAATACTATGTTTGTATTTTTCTTATCTAAATAATATATATATAGGCAGAGTACTGAGTGGGTAGGTACTTTACGATATGATTTCTGTGCACACACTTTCTTTGAAGACTAAAAAAATAAATTACTTTTTGGTGTTTTCTAAGTAAACATTTTCAAACGATTCGGGTGTGTCTTTGAAGGCAGCGTTATATTTTTTGTATTTATTCTAAAGTCTTATAGAAATAAAAAAAGCAAACGGTACAAGTGTTTCGTTTCAAAATTCAGTTAGTGCTTGAAAATGGAAAACTCTCCTAATGGATAGACCAAAACATATAAGTGGCCTACTGATATGTTTTGGTCGCATGTATTAAATAGATACCTGTCAAGATGTGATGACTGTGTGGTTTCATCAACAAAATCTTCAATTTTTCATGATTAACCGTTATGCTTTTCATACACCTTCATTTAGAAGAGGAATGGCTGATTACGTTCTATGTTGATATAACAACGAGGTTTCTTTTTTTTTTTCCTTTATTTTAAAACAATGAGGATCAGTAGTAAAACTGGCATTGCTTTAGAGAAACTTAACGTGTTTTTCTCAATATTAATTACCATAGTTTCATAATGACTTGCCCCATCGACATCGTTCACCCCGCGAACTCCCCAGCCCCAATCTTGAGGTAACATTAAATTTGTCAAAGAATCTGTGAAAACATTTAAGGTGCCTTTTGATGTTAGTCGCAGTATTTGTTTGTTTATCCATCTATCGAAACGAAAGACCTTGTCAAAGGGACTTAATTTTAATAGGTTTCAAATATTTTTTAATACCTTACAAATTGGAATGTTTTTCTTTATGTTTGTTTGTTTTCCCCGAAGGGCAAGTAAGGCGATTCGCGACGATTTTTTTTTGTGTAAATAAAGTCTATAAATATAAAATCAGGGTGATTTTCCGAAGTATTTATAACTTTGATGTTTTTACGATTCGTTAATGTTTTTTTTTTCTTAAAGATGGTGGTTGTCTATGTCTATGTGAGGGGTCTTTTTAGAGGGCTTAAGTTTTGTAATCTATTTGATGTGGTATGTACGTGGGTATTATAGAAATGTAAGTTGCTTATATTTCTGTGTGTTGTATATTGTCTATCACATCGGATGTTTTATATTATATTCCAACTACTGTTTGTTTTATTTTCTTATTTAATCAAATATTCTAAACTCTTTTGACTTTCGTACGTTTTTTAACCGGTGACCACTGAAAATCGGCGCTGTTTTGTGGGACTCCCAAATCACAGCCATCCTGCCCTTATCCCAATTTATTTGGGGTCGTCGCAGCATGTCATCTTTTCCATACTATTACTCGTCACGTCATACACATTCCATCCATCGTTTCTTTGGTCTTCATCTACGCTTATAGCCATCGACATTCATACTTGAAACTTCCCTCACTACATTTTCCCCATTCTTCCTCATTACAAGTCCATACCACGATAACCGATTACACTCAACTTTTCTGTTATCGGTGCAACTTTCAAACTTCCTCTTATGTACACACGGCTACACATCAAGCTATACAAAACCAGTATAATCTGATCGTTCATTGTGCGAAAAGATCTAGTAAAGTAAGACCAAGATTAACTGGTTTTGTATAGCTTGATGTGTAGCCGTGTGTACTCATTATTTTATCCATTCCCGTCACCCATGTATATTACCGGCAAAATGTCAGTTTTACCGCTGTAGTGACGTCACCAAGGTAATACCGTGTGAGGCCACAAACCGCGGAGCTTTCACAGCGGTCGACGCCGAACGCGGGACGCAATTCAATTTTACATCCGATGGAAACTTTAAAAGCCTGCGTTTTATCGCAAACAACACAATTATCTATGCGGCTGTGAAGTAGTTAAATAACTGCGTACCTGCCGTTTTTGAACATGATTTTTGATGCATTTTATTTTGTAGCTGTTTTGATTCTTTTGATGACCAAGATGCAAACTAGTACTTACATCTATTTAAATAAGTAATTTAAAAAAAAAACCTCTCAAAGTTTCAATATATAAGTCTTATTTTTTTACTTGTTAATTAGGCCTGCTCTTGACTTCGGCCACACCTGATAGAAAGCGATGGTTGAGGTCTATGGTAGAACGAGCATGCCCAGAAGACACCTGTTCAATGCTGCTTTGAAGGCTATGAGGGAGAGAACCCAGAGCTGTACCTACACATAATAAACACGAGGGAAAAGCAATGAGAAATCAACCATGTCACTATGATAATTTTTTATTTGCAGTTCAGTGTTAAAAATTAAATTTTTCAGTTGCATGTTTTACCTGAAATATGTATCTAACTATATCAGAAAGCCATGCACACAACTAACGGGTTAGCACATTCATTTTATATTTTAATTTTCTGCTAAATAAAATTCATCCAAATGTAATTTAGCTATGTTTGATCGTACCTAAAACATGAAACTCACTGAATTTGCGTGTAACACTAAATAATGCTACAGAGCTATAATGTTGCAAAGTGCAAATATCAGCTATGTGGCCAACAGAGCTGATACATATTTGCACATTGCTACAGTAAGGGTCGTTTTTGCCCTTCTAGCGTTTGAACGTTCATATTTGTTGGTACCTATGGTATTTGTAGACATAGTATGTATAATATGTATATAATGTATTTGATACTTTATCGGAGCATGACAATTAGAACATGCATAGTTAACTAGGAAACCTTTTCAATATAACCCACTATGTTTATTTGTAAGTCCTATATAATAGGCACTTTGTATCTGGAATTGTCTGGAATGAAGTCTGGATTGTAGGCTCAAATGGCACAACTGGCACTACTAAAAAATTACATAACAACATCACGGTAGAGGTGTACAGACGGCTACACATCAAGCTATACATTTCCAGTATAAGCTGGTCTCGCATTGTATAGGGTTTCCGAACAATGCGAGATCAGCGTAAACTGGAAATGTATAGCTTGATGTGTAGCCGTCTGTACCTATTAGATCAGTCACATTTCGCCAGTTTTGTTTAAATCCCTCGTAATATGGGAGAGTTTATTGACATCGACCGAGCACACATCGGGACTCCGTGGCTGGGAAATTCCTGATTGAAAACCTAAGAACATTCTACCGCCTGGTAGTCGAATCCAGGACCTCTTGATCGGTTCGGTCAGGATCGTTTGCGACCACTAGACCAACCATGCAGATTATTATGCATGTATATTGTGTAGTGTTTATTTCATGGAGGTGACGCATAGTAAAATAATAGTTGCAAGCATAGTTCATGAAAAAGAGAATTGTTTTTACATGAAGAAACAGAGTATCCTCTATGGAAATCAAGAAACTGCAGTTGTTTTTCTACTAGAATACTTAAGTATCTCAGTCAGTTTAAGTGTCATTTTGCGTTGGCTACTTACAGAAATATTTCAGGACAACACAGTGGATTCCGGTCTCCTATTTAGAAGCTGCGGCACGTGATCTTCGTTCGTGTGAAATTATTTAAAAAACTAGCTTCTGCCCGCGACTTAGTACGCGGATCCTGTTCCTTATAATGCCAGAGACAACGGGTCGTCAAAATCGAAGATCTGAAACGTCTAATATAGAATTCTAAGGCCCGGGGACGGGAAAAAACGGGATGAGCGAGACGATTGGAGACGTTCCAGATCTTTCATTTTTGTAAGTCCACAGGAAATACCCATCAGACTAAACAATTTTTGCTATGGCACCTTTTTAGGGTTCCGTAGTCAACTATAACACTTATAGTTTCGCCATGTCTGTCTGTCCGTCCGTCCGTCCGTCTGTCCGTACTCGCTTAATCTCTGTGACCGTTAGCACTAGAAAGCTGAAATTTGGTTCCAATATGTGTATCAATCACGCTGACAAAGTGGTAAAATAAAAATTGGAAAAAAATGTTTTTTAGCCCCCTACCTATATGTAAAGTGTGAAGTGATTTTTTTTTAATTTCAAATCTAACGTGTGATATATTTTTGGAAAGGTATTTAAAAATGAATAGGGGTTTACTAAAACATTTTTTGAAATTGTCAATAATTTCGGAAATAATCGCTCCAAAAGTAAAAAACAATCAAAAACAAACCCTCTAACTTTTGAACCATAAGTTTAGAAAATATGAAAAAAATCTGAAAAGTAGAACTTTATGAGGACTTTCTAGGAAAATCATTTTGAAAGTGAAAAAAAAAATTAAAAATATATATAAAAAAATAAAAATAAACATAATGGATACCCACCTCATAAGTGGGAACACTTATTGTGACGGACGGGAAACTACGGAACCCTACTCTGAGCGTGTTTTTATATCTCTGATACTTTAGCTGGTCTGTTGCGGTTCTGCATTCGGTGTTCCATTTTCCAAAATAAATTATCTATACAACAAAATACTTTTCTTCCCGTTATTACGCAGCGGATCCCAAGGGTACACTTAGATAACAAGTAATTAAATTAAAAATTTAAAAACCCCGACTCAATAAAGACGCCACTTTTAGTCCCTTTAAATCAAAGTTTGACCAAGTTTGATTTAAAGGGAGTAAAAGTCAAAAAACAATTTTCAAGCTTTTTTGTTTTTATTTCATTAGTTTATATTCCTCATTCCCTTTCAATATATTATTGTACATTATTATTCAAATCAATCCCTTTCATCTTTTTGCTACCCATATTGAGGGAGTTGTAAAAACAAACGTAATTCGTCATTTTGTGATGGCGGCCATCTTGGATTTAAAATTTGTTTTAGTGTGTAGTATTCTACTAATCAAGCCCTTTCAGTTGATATCCATATTGATGGAGTTGTGAAAAAATAATATGTAATCTGCCATTTTGTGGTGGCGGCCATCTTGGATTTGAAATTTGTTTTAGTGTATAGTATTCTACTATTCAAGTCATTTCATTTGATACCCATATTGATAGGAGTTGTGAACAAATATGTGATCCGCCATTTTGTGGCGGCGGCCATCTTGTATTGATGTTTTTAAAACATAGCTAAGAACACTCTCGACTAATTCACCTTTCAAACAAAAGAAACTAAATCAAAATCGGATCATGCGTTCGCGAGCTACGATGCCACAGACAGACACACACAGACAGACACGTCAAACTTATAACACCCCGTCGCGCGCGTCGTCGTCGTTGTCGTAGTTACATGAACTTGGCTATATAATTATGTTATAGTGTAGCTGGGCTCTTGGAGTTCCACATCAGCTGTACACGACAACAGAGAGTGCTCATCAGGCTCAACAACTCTTGCTAAGACGATATTCCTTTAAATGTATATACCCTCCAAGTTCATGTAACTTTCAAGAATGACTTTTTGATCTCATTCTTGAAAGTTACATGAACTTAGTAGAGGGTTGTAATAATGATTTTGATGATTATAATTCTGTAACTGCATACGTCTTACACCCGCGAATCATATTTTCACTAACATACAACCTAGCACTGGCCTGCAAATCACTAAAAACGTAAGAAAATTTGAATTTCGCGGGCTACCCTGAAACATCCACCTTAAATTGAATGGGAAATTGTTGGGGATGAGTGGTATGCGCGGTATGAACACAGTCTCACCGGCACCAAATCCAGTGAGTATTATTGTAGCAACAATTAGGTATATTACGTGGTAAAACTGGTAAAGCGTTGACAATAAGACGGGTTCTGTTTCACAGTTTTGGCGGAAAAAATATTTATCTACCCAAATATCATAAACCCTCTCGAATGCGTTCATAAACCATAGGCAATGACCAGCATTACCAACCAGCAGAAATAAACAGAACTGTAATGAACTCATAACCTACTGAAAACAGTAGGTTATGAGTTTAAATTTGGAACAGGTGTCAAATTCAAGTGAGTGTGCTATTCTAGTATCTACATTAAAACAGATACCTATCGATACGAAACCCCAATTCAGTATGATTTTAATTATCCGCTCGCTTGCTTTCGTTTTCAAGAAAACCGTCGAGCTTTGCTCGTGACATTTGACCTAAACACTCGGCGCAGCCGCCCCTCATTAAAACTTGATTTACAATCGATACGAGAGACCTAGCGTAATTTTGTTTATTGTTTTGTGTAGACAAAAAGATAAGGAAAAGAGTAACGTTTGTTATTTTGACAAAAGTTGAGTGTAAAATATTTTATAAGAGGCTAAAGTTAAGGTCGAGCATATTTTGCCGGTTTGTCGAATAACGTGAAATTGTGAAAAAGTTTGCGCGATAGGTATATAGTTTTTCGTCATTTTTATAAACTAGACTAGTTATTTGTACTACTGAACAAGAAACAATAACGATTGTGGTAAAAAATCTTCATTAAAAATAAAATGACACAAAGCACAAAGAAACACAAAATGTCGGCCTCAAACTTCACTTATTAATTGTAAAAAAAAATCCGTCGGGTGATGTTGCAAACTTGCGTCTAAATGATAAACAATCTAATAATCTATGGTTTAAAGGCGTTTTGAAAGGACTTTACAGTCTTTAAAATAGAGTTTAGAGTTGTTTAACAAAAAATAAATTTTGGCAACGATCGTTTCCAAGAGCAAGCGAGAGAGTTTTCGTTTTGGAAACAATCGTTGCCAGAAGCAAGCGAGTGGTTATAAATCGCACGAAATTTTGATCTCGAGTGACACAAGAATAGTGACTTTGTTCGTTTGCCTATGATTTAAAAAAAATGACAGATATCCGAAACGCCGCCATTTCGAGCTGTCATTTGTTCGATATTTTTTATTGCATTACACTGGTAACAATGCTGGTCATTTCCCTATGGTTCCTGAACCCATCATAGAGCCCTTATATATTTGGGTAGATAAAGTAGTGTATGCAACTATATATAATTAGGCATTACAAATTTACAACACTCGTGTGATGCTATTAAGAAACTCGCCCCCTTCATTATGCACAGTCGCATTAAACTACTATTATTCCATTTCCACGTAAGGGTTTAATAAGATAGCGAACGCAGATCGAGTGCGAATCGCTAATATTCAAAAATACTATAATAGGAGAGGCCTTTGTCCAGCTTTTGTGGGCAGGTCGAGAATTTGTCGCCCAGGTTATATATACTCGACGATGTAACGTAACCATAGCGAGATCTAATTCGACGACAACGCCATCTAGTTAGAACATGCGAACTGAAATGGTGTCAACTTGTTTGCTTTATATATTCTTGGACAATATGGGAACACCGACTTTAAGTCATTGAGGTATAATGTACTACGCACTAGAGGAGACGCCTCAACTAGATTTTTTGTAACACACGTTTCGGTTCGTGCACTGAACCTCATTTAGTCTATGCCGAGCGGTTGCTGCGACATGACATATTTGAGTAAAGTTTTCTTGTCTAAATTATGCCTTCGTGTGCATTTAGATACAGTAGAAATAATTCAATAAATATAAGTAAAAGTCAAGGAGTGACTTTTCACCAGTAAATATAACTATTATCTTTAAAACACACACATAATTTAATTATATTTTTTCCATTGCAATATGTCATCGCGGCGGCCATTTTTACGTGAATGTCAAAGAATAAAATGCTCAGACCAGACACTATCGACGTATTCAATGCTTGGCCACGAATCCTCTACATGCGAGTCAAAATTGATAGTAGGTTGTATAATATTTGCTTATGTATCAAGACAATTAATAAAAAAGTTAAAATGTGAAGATTGCATTGATAGTTTGACTATACTAAACTTCCACTTCACACATCTATCATAGGTACCTACGTAATTTAATACGGCAAAGTGGTCTTGTCCTGAAATGTGATTTTAGTTATATGTCCGTAAACACGTAAAGAACACGGAAAGAAGTATTTGCAAATTTGAATCAACATTTACTGAATCAGCCATCAACATTCAATCACAGATAAAATAAAAACTATTGTTACAGTTTAAGTAAATTTTTATTTATTTTCTAAGTACATACGTACAATATCAAGTAGGCAGAATAATAACATTATGTCGCATCTGCACGTATTGATAGTAATCTATGAGAACATGGCACCCCCCGCCTGCCCCGCTGTCATCAAGTGCGCGCACATTTTTTGTTTGAAATAGCTTCTCTAGTACGTTAGACCTCAATGCTTTAAGTCTTATTTTATGAGCAGGGAGACCACTCGCTTTAGGTGAATTGAGAAACTTAACTGGGTAATTAGTGGCGTCGTCCTGATCGACAACACTGTCGAAAGAAGTGTAAACCACTTCATCCCCTACATTATCCGCCAAAATGGATGATTAATTTTTGCAGCTTGATCATTTGTTGGGGTCAATATGGCGCGTTCGCATAACCATGAATTTTCTTGGTTTAGTATACTTACTCTGAATGTTCCCAAATACCGATCATATCAGTTCCTCTTCAGAGGCAACAATTTTTCCAAGTATATCAGAAACATTTACCAGACCATTCTCTTCAGGAAGGAGACCTTCCCCAACTTTCAATAATAATCCCGAAAACTCTTGGGCATGTGAATTACCGCCAAGTGGGGCTCTCATATCTATGGATAATTTGAGCTTTTGTATTTGAGGCCATAGATGTGAATGTTTTAATGAGGCATTAATCTCATTTACCCTTGTTCCCCGGCTTATGACTGGAAGGGTTTGTCGACATTTATACGTCAAAAGAGAGCGTTCATCAGGTTGAACAACTCTTGCTAAGACGTCATTCCTATATATGTTATAGTGTAGCTGGGCTCTTGGAGTTCCACATCAGGTGTTCCAGATCTTCAAATTTATTCTCTTAGCAGAAAATGCTCATCACGTGGAATAATTTTTGCTATGGTACCATTTTTGTTTCTCTTATAGTTTAGCTGGCCTGTTGCGGTTCTGCATCAGGTGTTCAAGTTTCCAAGATAAATTATAGCCTATATGCTGCCCAGACTTAATATCTATACAACAAAAAAATAAATCATTCAAATCCATCGAGTAGTTCCGAAGATTAGCTTGTACAAACAAACAGACACACAGACCAAGAGACAAACTTTTTTTTTTGGATTTGTGCTCTATTACTGTTTCTAAGCCCCCCTCAATTATTATACTTTCTATGCATTTAGTTTAAAGCTGTTATTTTGAAATTATAAAAAGACGCTTCAATTTTATTTTTTTGTATGTTGTAATCATCATCAGCCTATAACGATCCCACTGGAGGGACTCAGGCCTCCTATGTTTCTTGAAGGATTAAATCAAAGTTATATACTTTTTGTATGGATAGTATTCCGAAGTTAATGATAGGTTGCTCTAGGAGAGGGATTAATAGCTCATACACACATACATATTATGATATCTACCAACCCGCAATCGGGTTGGTAGATATCATAATATGTCTGCGAATGTTTTGGTTCGATGTTCCTTCACCGTTTTGAGAGCAGCGGTGATGAAATAAGTTACACAAAATAATGCGCCTGCCTGGGTTCGAATCCACGACTTACTGTTCGTAAGTCGAGGCCTCAACCACTGGGTCGCCACAGCTCTCTATAATGTAAAGATGAGTTATTTTTCTTCCTGTTCATGTCAACCTAATGCCAAACTTTTGGCCTTCGCAAATTATTCTTTTTATTCAAGTTAATGTAACAATAAACAACACAACAACAAATTGAAAGCATTCAATAAACGCAAAATATTCACACTCATGCTATATCTGACTAGTGTTGCGCCACACGATATGCACAACGTTAGCTAGTGTTGTGTCGCTACACGATTAAAATTTGCATCTGCCGCTGCAGTTGTGCCGACCGTTGTCCGCTTTGTGTTTAGTTATGTTTTGCTATTTTTGTAACATGGGATTTTTTTTAATTGAATTTAGGTCAAACTGTACGTTATCTCAACTCAGGGCCTAAAATGGCTGCTTTAGCAGAATCATAAAAGGAAAATAATTGTATGAATTAAGGAGTAGGAAATGAAATAAGGAATAGGAAATGAATTAAGGAATCGGAATAGATTAGGATGTTTCAGATTTCATTCAATTAATTTAATTTGATCGTAATCTTATATCCTAAGTAGGACATTCTTCAATGTTCAGTAAAAAACACGCATTCAAACTAGGGCCTATAATTACCTTTTTACTGATTTCAGCTCCGTGATACGATCTTCATCTTCATCAAAATCTTATATTTTATCCCAAGTAGGTTATTCTCTAGAATTAGTAAAATTTGTAAAAACTAAAGTGTTCAAACTAAGGCTTATATTTCCCGTTTTACTGATTTCATCTCCACAATTATATCCACCTGTTTCTCTGGACCCTAGTGTTAAAGCTTCAACTTTGTTTGAGCTCTCTAACTTGCCGCTACCACATTGTGCACTTTTCAATTTTAGTCCTGTCACTGAGGATGATGTCAAAAAGTCCCTTCTCTCTATTTCTTCTTCTGCTGCGGGCCATGATAATTTGTGTTCGAGAATGATAATACCCATTATTTCAGAGCTGCTCCCCATCCTCACTCATATTGTAAATTTTTCTCTCTTCTCTGGTGTATTTCCGTCGGCTTGGAAACAGGCACATATAATACCACTTCCCAAAGTCAGCAGTCCTACTTCCTTGTCCCACTTTAGACCCATCTCCATTCTTCCTTTCCTTTCCAAAGTTCTCGAACACATTGTTCATGGCCAAACTTCAAAGTATCTATCGTTTAATGGTCTTATTTCCCCATTCCAATCTGGCTTTCGTACGGGCCACAGTACTGTTACCGCACTCCTGAAGGTTACTGACGATATCCGCTGGGCTATGGACAACAAATCTCTGACTGTTTTAGTTTTACTTGACTTTAGTTGTGCGTTCAACTCAGTGGATTTCGACATCCTTCTTGGGGTCCTTCAATCTTTTAACTTCTCTGCCTCTACGTTAGCCTGGTTTCACTCATATCTTCGGGGTCGTTCTCAGTGTGTCCGCCAAGACGAGGTCTTCTCTGATTGGTGTGATCTTACTGCTGGTGTTCCTCAGGGTGGCGTTCTCTCTCCTCTTCTTTTCTCTATATTTATTAACACTGTTATCAAAGTTATCACCTCCAGTTTCCACCTCTACGCAGACGATTTGCAGCTATATCGGCATTTCTTGCTGGCTGATGCGGAATCCGCAATCAATGCTATGAATCATGACCTGGAAAGCGTTTATCAATGGGCAAAGTCGTTCGGTTTACAGATTAATCCTGCTAAGTCACAGGCCATGATCATTGGCAGCAGATATTATCGCAATGCACTTGTATTGTCATCTTTGCCTCCATTATCTCTGGGTTGCTCGACCATTGCCTATGCTGAAACAGCTAAGGACCTTGGTGTGATAATTGACTGCAATCTTTCTTGGCGAGCACAAGTGAATGAGGTTAGTCGGAAGGTGCACTTTTCGTTCCATTCACTTAAATCTCTACAGAGCTTCTTACCTTTTAAAACCAAGATATACTTAGCTCAAACTCTGATCCAGCCGATCATTGATTACGCTGATGCCTGTTATTTGGATGCCACCGAGGAGCTGTTAAATAAACTTGAGCGCCTGCAAAACCTTTGTATCCGTTTTGTGTTTGGTCTGAGGAAATATGACCATGTTTCTCACTTCCGCAAGGAACTCAAGTGGCTCCCTATCCGTCTTCGCCGGAACACTCGGATATTATGCCTACTCTACAACATCCTTTATAACCCTGCATATCCCAGCTACCTTCGCGATCGTTTTTCCTTTACCCGTCCCTCTGATACCCTGTGTAGATCCCACCTTAGGCATCATCTTAATTTCCCTTCCCATAAAACTGAATTCTTTTCCTACTCCTTCTCTGTTCACGCAGTACGTTTGTGGAACTCACTTCCGCCTTAAATTTTAGACTCAAAATCTTTATTTATTTTCAAAAAACAAGTCAGAGAGCATTACCTTTCCTCTATTCTGTAATATTCTGTATATGTGTATGTTTGTTTACTGTTATATATTCGGATACTAGTATTTATTTTTTATATGTGTAAATATTAGTATGTATGTGTATTTTATATGGTTAGGCTTTTGTTCATAGTAATTTTAATTAAAATATTGATAATCTTGTCTACACACTGTGTCTACATTTCTTATCCAACTATCCTCTCGCAGGTCTGCTGGAAGAAATTTCTTTTGAAATAAGCAGTACCTTAGTGCTCTTCTATTTGTTATGTTTTTATCCTTTTCTGTATTTTGTGTGTGCATAAATAAATAAATATTTATACGTATTACTATACTATCTTCATTTTGATATAGCTTGCACGGCGGGCGTGAAGTTTTCCGATAGTTTGGTGTCAAGCACAGGCACGCATGACTTGTGCCCTGTCGGGCCGCAGGGAAAACGTGTTGCCGGCAGTTGCAGAGGTCAGCGGAAATCTTGATAAAGTATGATATGGTTTTGATATCAGGGATTGGTGTCGGGATTATAAACGACATATGCGTGGGTGGAGCTAGTGTCTAAATGAAACCAACCACTTGGCTTGATATGCCGTCCGTGAATGGGTTCATAAAAAGTTTTCTTGATGGCTGGGAAACGTTAAGTTGTTACTCCCGCTTTCATTTTGTAGATTTTTGACAGAACAGTTGTTACAGGAAGTCATTAGTCCGAAAGTGACAACCAGTCTTACCAATAGTACAGTTTTACTACTAACTGTTTTTAGAACCTACTAACTGGGTTGTGGAGGACATGTTAGGCAGTAGCTCAATAAAAAATACAAGAAGTCAGAGCTGCATCTAGTTTGACTGGAAGTCAATTTTAAAATAAATTTAGTTATCAATGAGTGGGCCGTTAAATTCTTAAAAATAAAATTGCTAACGAAAACGATATGCTATCGGATTTCGTAAAAAAAGATTTTTTCTTATAGTTTTTATGTTATTAATTTGCTCTACTTTAAAATCTTATTTATCGTAGTCCCATGCTCAAAAATCTCACCCTGTTTTAATTTGCAACACAAACATTACTAATTGTAAATATTAGTAGTCCCGATCCCGACTCCCAGGAAGGTGTACAAGGTTAGGAAAAGGATAATAATATTACTAACAGTAACTAGCCAGCCATAAAACGTTAATTATACGACATACCAGACATTTTAACCCAAAATTAACCAGCCGTATTCATGCAGTGAACCGGTTGCCACTTCATTTCGACTCTTCAATGGTTACCGACCCTATACGACCCTAATATGGCTGTACTATTGTCATTATAGGGTCGGCCGAATGCTAAATGGGGTAACTCAACAAATCTATGTTTTGAGAAAGAAGGGAATAGGAAGATGTGAAAGTGTTTATCTATTTTTCACTAAAAAATGAATAATTATACCTGTTTTCTTGCCTGTATTTGAAAGAAAGAAAGATAATTATATTGAAAAAAAGTCGTGTCCCATACGAGCAGGTTGCAGGGGAGAAAGAACAGCATCCTGAAAACTATAGCTGGAGATATACGTGAACCGTGATTTTCTATTCGTCTGGTGATTGGTTCTCCTTATCGGTTATCTTGATGAGGTGGATTGTCTCAGCACTGGGCCATTTTTGTGTACTTGAATAAGATGAATGTGAAGTGTTGTCATTTGTAGTTGTATGAAGTAGATACTAACAATATTCTCCAAGTTTTGGTAGGTATCTGGTTGTCCTAAAATCATTAAAGTTACATTTTTGATTTTATGAGTGCAACAGTCATATTATAAGCAAAACTATTTTTTTTGAGTTACCGCTTTTTGGCTTCCGCGGAAAAATAGTTAGGTTCCATAGCCCTTCGAAGGGGGAATGGCGTAAGGGTGGCAATTATAAACGCAACATCGCTTTGATCTCGCTTCCCGAGTACTTTTAGCGTAGCTTTGAGTGGACTGGTGGCCGATATTTTACAATATGATGTTACTTTTTAAAATGTTGTTGGAGAGTGCGAGTTTTTAGAGCAGTTTATTTTTGAAATGGTGTCTGGTTTTAAGGGTGCGTATTTTCTGGATTCATTGACGGTTACATAATAATTATGTCGTCTGCTTACGCGGACCTGTTTTCAAAGTAGTTTCAGTGTCCATGGAGTTTCTGACCCATTCTTTTCTATAATAAATAATAAAATAATAAAAATGTTTATTTTCTCATCACAAACGTGAACAATAATTATATAATCTAAACACAGGGTAAACATTTGTGATAGACTGGTGCCCGAAATAGGCATACAATATCTGTGTTACGGGTCACCAGGCCCCCAAGAATTTCAGACATAAAAATCTATGGAGATCTGTTCTTTGAAATGAGCAACTACAGTACTTTCTTCACAAGTTATTTTACCTGTTTGTGACTGTGACATTTGAAAATATCTAACTGAAATAAATGCTTTGAGTTAATGCCACAAATAAATGTTAATTGTAAAAATCTTTAATTTTTTTAATGGTCCTCAAATCCAGAATACATACAGACTTGATTCGTCTTGAATCCAACAGTTTGAATTTCAGTGCATGACTGAAAAACCGGTTTTGTTTCGGATCGGATTAGCAAAAAAAATCATGAAAAAAGGTCAGCACAAAGGCTCCAATCAAGTCAGGTCAATCACAGTTCTTTGTCCACCAGCCGGCCTGTTGTAAATGTAGCGCTTTGTTATCAGCTCAGCAATATTGTAGGATTTGGTTAGAGTTTTTAGGGTTCCGTAGTCAACTAGGAACCCTTATAGTTTCGCCATGTCTGTCTGTCCGTCCGTCCGTCCGTCCGTCCATCCGTCCTCGCTTAATCTCTGTGACCGTTAGCACTAGAAAGCTGAAATTTGGTACCCATATGTGTATCAATCACGCCGACAAAGTGGTAAAATAAAAATTGGAAAAAAATGTTTTATTAGGGTAGCCCCCCTATATGTAAAGTGGGAAGTGATTTTTTTTTTAATTTCAACCCTTACGTGTGATATATTGTTGGAAAGGTATTTAAAAATGAATAGGGGTTTACTAGTATCATTTTTTGATAATGTCAATAATTTCGGAATTATTCGCTCCAAAAGTAAAAAACAATGTGTGTGTGTGTGTGTCCCCCCCCCTCTAACTTTGGAACCATAAGATTAGAAAATATGAAAAAAATCTGAAAAGTAGAACTTTATATGGACTTTCTAGGAAAATCATTTTGAACTTGGATGGAAACAACAGATGGAAACAGCAGTTAACCAATATTCCAGTTCCTGAATCGTATGAGCGCCTATACAATTCAGAGGTCAAGTTTCATTGGCCCGTAGAAGAAATTGTATAAAATATAGCTTACCGTTTTGGTACGGAGCCCTTCATGTGCGAGTCCGACTTGCACTTGGCCAGTTTTTTCTTTGCTGAATCATAACTCAATGAGTAATACAGTCGCTCTATGTTACTAGTATTCAGATGCATCCGCTTAAACTAGAAGCTGACCCCAACGTAGTTGTGGAAATGCTCGGCAGATGATGATGATGATATCAGTCAATGAAAATTTTATATTAAAAGTTTAGTTTTTAGAGAAAGTTAGAACGAAAATGTCTCGTGAAATAGCGATTGCAACATTGGAATTATGACCTAAATTTATGATAACAATGGTTTCCAAAATATTAGTTTTGTTACGTAACTTGAAAATTAAATCAATACATTAGGCGAAAAAACTGTAAAATATTTGAATTATTTCGGTAAATTGTTGGATAATCATAATCCATACCAAAGAATCTTACTTATTTTTGTCTGCAACGAAATATCTTGAAAACTGGCCACACAAAACCCTTAGAACATTAAATAACGACTACCAAAGAATAATAGCATCTAAGACTCACCCATAAAGATACCAATACGCGTCTATAAGCCACTTTTTCAACTGAATAGCCACCGAAGTACAAAAGAAGAACTAATGCTCCACTAACTATCAATAGGGATAGAATTTATAGTACCAAACCCCTCTTTACGATGAAAATATTGGTCTTACGAAGTACCCAGACTGGTTTGTGAATGCCGTCTTTTGTGGTACAAGAGGGGGTGTCTTTGGGGCTGGTTTAAGGTAAAGGCGGTGCAGCAATTTGTGTAATTATAAAAACTTAAGCAACGATTAAGGGATGAAGAGTAAGAATGCGTCAAGAGGATGTCCTCTTGACGCATTCTTACTCTCAAGAGTCTGTTCTCTAGTTTATTTAGTCATTCATTATAGTAGTAACTAGTAGTTTTATTATTTGTTTGTGTAACTTCGGAGTAACGTAATACAGTCGTTATTCGTTACTTTGTGTCTTTGAAGTGATTTTGTTTACCAATTCCATTAAAGAAGACTGTTTATTTTTAAATATTTTAACTCAAATGGAGTTGGGCAGGATACCTAGTAAGGCGCGGTGATGACAGGTGAAGTAAAGCTGTGCCCAAGTAGAGTTCAAGAATTGCAAAGAGAAGTATTGGTCGTCTGGCGGCGAGATGGGCAGACCACATTGTTTCCATTGAGAAAATTGATGGCGGGAAAGATATAGAGCTTTTTTTGGGGGGCTAGGAGGTCATCAAATGACTCCTCCCGCTCTGAGCGGAGTGGAAGGGAGTGTCAGACTTCTACTGACTAAAAACCACCCATGTTTCTTCTTAGTCTTTTGGGTCCGGAGCCGCGGTATCTTGTCCAGGGGCGGCGAAATCTATATAGTCTAGAGTCTAGACCTTACTTTCCCTTAAAATCAAAATCCTAATCGCTCTTCGCTTATAACTTACGTTAATCCCATAAACTTCGTCTTGGATTGTAAACACGAGTTTTTTCGCGGGAACCACAATGAAGTGAATGATAGTCGAATGGAAAAACAAGTCATTCAGCTTGTCAATCGGTTTATTTGTTGATAAACTTTGTGCGACCTTCGGAGACACTAAGTTGCATGATTTAGTATCGGAATTATGATGATAAATCAAGGAAATGACAGGGAATTGGTTTAGGATAGGGTATTTGAATCATTCAAAGAAATGATAACAGGTTATTGTTATTGGTGGTTGATTGAACCGACTGATTTTCATTGTTAATCAAAATTTAAACTTATCTATTAAGGGCTATGTGCTTGCCTATTACATGACATTATAAGATTATATAACGGGTTAGAAAACCGGTTGAGTTTGAACACCAAAAAGCTAGGTTTTTATTGAAATTATCGCCCCTTAAAATTAATTCTGAGCTGCTGAGCAAAGGTTTCGCCCTATAACTTCCAGTTGTTTTAATCCAAGGACAAAGTGGACCTCTGGTCGCTAGGCTTGTCCAGTCCGACCCATCATGTTATAGGTACTAGATCTGCCGCGACCCTTTATGGCTGTGTCAGTACTCCAGAAAATGTTTTTTTTGACCAACAGCTCATTGGGTACGTACTTAAACTCCAAATCAAACTTTAATTTACAGAAAATTAAAACAAAGCCCCCAAAATTATTCGATTTCCCAATAAGCTCCGATGAGCCACGTTTTTCGACAACATCATTTTACTCATTATTATTTCCAAACCAACTTATCTCCAATATCGATATGATAATTCGATATTCGCAAATAACAATCATTCGATAAGTCCAATCATTCGTTCAATTCGACACCGCTCATTCGATTTGAGCGAAGCGACATCTACATATCGGAATGATCCCGAGTTGATTGTGTCCAAAATAATTGGATTTCCTCACGCTGGACTATAGGCTTTTAATGCGGATGGTGAATAAAATTGTGCTTTAGATCACGTGTGGCAAGGTTGAATTTTAGCTGTGAGGTTAAAATTTACTGCTCATGAACGGTGTATGATAAATGGTGTTCAAATTATGTGTTACGTAGTACTATAGTGTCTATTAGTGGTTATTGAAATGAGCTAAATAATTTGCTACTACCGAAATTCAGATATATTTTAAGAATATTCTGGTGAGTCTCCTTTGTTGCTCTAGAGGTAGCAAGCACGACTGTGTTGTGCATTAGGTCCTGGCAAAGGACGGGTAAAGGGTTTTCCTTCAGGACTTTCTCAGTAGCAGTCACAGAGTCTAGTTTTGTGCCCGGTCATGGCAATAGGCTTGCCCTCTATTACATGGAACTTAACATAACTGGCAGAATATAGGTGAACTATTGGGTACCGACTTAAGAGCAGTGGACAGTGCACATTGCTCGCAAAACAGATGGCCGATGAAGCCAAAAAGTTCTAGAGTGGCGACCGTGAACCGGAAGACTTTGCGTTGTAAGACCTCCCACTAGGTGGACCGATGGTCTGGTGAAGGTTGTGGGGGCAAACTGGATGCGAGACGCACGGGACCCGGTCAATGTGGCGACACCTGGGGAAGGCCTATGTCCAGTAGTAGACGTCTTTTGGCTGAAATGATGGTGATTGGGTACACCTCGGTGTAACACTTGAGATTGCAGGCAATGATATCTATACTATACTACTATAATATATTACTACTGGAATTCAGGTAATTTTCTAGAGTATTCTGATGAGAGTAGGAGCCACTTTGCAATGGAGCAATACCAGCGTCGTATCACGTACGACACGTAGATAAATTGAGTCAGGTCGGAAGGACTTAACCTTGACCAAGACATCCGTCCGTCACGCGAAGAAAAGGTTAGTCAAGAGTCTCGTAAGAGGAACGTACTTACCTTTAATAAATGTTATGTGGGTTTCTTTTTGTAAAAATAGTTCTTCCATAGTTTTGTAAATCTGCTTAGTAAGGAAAGGTACATTAACAAGTAATAAATTAGTAAGTTTTGTATCGTAGTGTTTTTGATATAAAAAAATAATAATACATAAACTTGGTTTGAAGCACGCAGTTTTTCTAGATATAGAACAGTGAAGTTTTACCTGACCCCTTTCTTTTTTTTTTTTTTTGGTGGGTGGAAAATCATCGAATGACCCCCCCCCCGCTCTTGGGCAGAGCGAAGGGGAGTGTCCGACTTCTACTGACTAAAAACCGAACCCATGTTCCTTCTTTGCCCTTGCGCCGAGGCCACGTAATCTAGTTCAAAAATCCGCGGCCCCGACGGGTTTACCTGACCCCTTAGTATTTCTCTTCGATCGTGGCTACCCGTAGGCCATACAAATATTTGTTTCGCGCGGTGATCAAACCTGTGACACGAGCCAAAGCAGTCGATCGCTCAGCCACTATGCCAAACGCGACGTCATGACTTTCAATAGAAAAAAAATTGGTTTAAAATATCGGTAGTTTATGTCAATTGAATACATTTTTGAAGTTAAAATTTACAGTATTCAAATGTAGGTAATTTTGTTGTATTAATAGAATAAACTGGAGGTTCTACTAGTTCTTTATAACTGACAACTTCTGTAAAACAATGTATAGTACAATTTTATTATCATTAGCGTCCAACATAATCCACGCTCACAATTACGTGTTAGCCCAACAAAATGAAAAGCCCAACTCAGCTTTATCATATCATCAGGCACAGTTCAAACAAATGTGAATAAATACTCATGTTTTGCATACAAATTATCTGCAATGGCAAATTATAATTCTCGTATGAAAATAGCGAACAAGCTAAAAGTGGATAAATCAAGTCGAAAACCGGCATTTCGGTCTACCAACCCCGCTTTTCGTGGCATAAATTCGTTTTTATGAAACCTAGTGTGTATTATGTAGTGTTTACGCGTAATGATTTCGTTTGGTATCTCAGAAGTTTTTTATTTTTCTGTACATTTTAATGTGTTTTTGATTTGTTTGGTTATATTCTTGTTACAAGGTTATGGCAATGTCGAACTCTGGTTACCATTCTTAGCTTAGGTTGGTAAATAAGATTCGCTAATATTTGATGTGCAACTAAGTCGACCTTTATAAAGATAAAGATAACACGCCTGATGTTATTATTACAAAACGTAAAATGATTCAGTTGAAAAAGTGTTCGAAGTGGAAATGACTGTCCAAAGTGTGAGTCTCACGAAACTAAAGTCGCTTGTAATATCTGTTTTTCTCACTAAGCTAATCTATGCAAAATTATTAAAAAAAAATACCTCATCTTAATATCAACCAACTTTAATTGATTTTAAATTGCAAATATTTCCTTCGCAAAAACATGAAAAACATCTTCAAATACTCTCCGCCAAAAAGTTTAAACCATCACCCATAACTTCATCTTACTACCAACTTTACAGCCCATAATCTTGTAAAACTACGACATTAAAACCACTTTAGACTCCACAACGTCGAAGACTATCAAATTACTCAGAACTATGTTAGTCTGTAAACAGATTTGAGTTTAAGTAACGCCGAAAAACTCGGTTAGCAAGTGCACACCGTGAAACGAATGGAGGAACGATGTCTAGCTAAACTTATTATCTGAGGATGTATTTGTGTTAGTGGTAGTGCGTTTGATGCTGAACTTGTTATAGGAAGTAAGTCATGAACGTCATGAAAACTGTAGATCCCAGTGGAGAAGTTATTTTAATTTGGATTTATCAAAAATTAAAACGAACAAAGAAAATTGTCTAATTAAATTTTGGTTACATAGGTAATTAATAATTCGCGAAAAACCAGTTTTTGTGAATTATAATAACTCGAATACCTTTTTTTCCAAGTGTCGGATCAATGGGGAGTTTTTACATTTAATTTATAATGGTGTTTTGAACAATCCTACCAATTTTCAGCCGGGTGGGAATAAATGTAACCTTACCCCCCCCCCCCCTATTTTTTGGTCTAATTTGACAGGACTAATCCGCCTGGTCCAAACATGTGTACATAATCATCATTCTCTTTCCGGTATCCCAAATTATTTAGGGCGGTGCAGCATGTCTTCTTCTCCCATACTCTATTATTCGACATGTCAGCAGTCAAGTCACCCACCTTTCAATTATGTGCACATAATATTATGTTAATAATATGCCATTGAGCAGCGGTGGCCCAGTGGTGGCGGCCTCGACTTACGAACAGTAGGTCGTGGGTTCGAACCCAGGCAGGCTCATTACTTTGTGTAACTTATTTCATCACCGCTGCTCTCAAAACGGTGAAGTAAAACATCGTGAGGAAACCGGCATGTCTTAGAACCAAAACATTCGAAGACATGTGACATCTACCAATCCGCACTTGGCCCGCGTGGTAGATTATAGCCCATTCCCTCTCTAAGAGAGGAGGCCTGTGTCCCAGCAGTGGGAACATTAATAGGCTGTTGATGATGAATATGCCACCAATTTCTTGTACATAGTAAGTTTTAAATACCTTTTTATTATCATTCACCTAACCTTATCCCAATCGATTTGGGGTTAAATATCGTATTTCTTAATTATTATTATTTTGCACTAACCACTTTAAAACTGTAACGTTTTACTTCATCATTCGGCGTCAAATCCACCAACGTTACCCCGACTTCCCACTACAAAAGCAAGTTACCGCAAGCTCGGGGCGAGACAGTGTTGCCGACCGCTTGCGTACAAACTACTGTTTCTATGTATGTACATGTGTGTGTTTGTCTGTGTGTACGGAACTAGTATAGCTCAACCGGTAGCAAGGTCTGGGGGTGCAGATTTTGATAATGTCATAATCTAATGTAGGTATTATGAGCAGTTTCAATGTTGACAGAAACTGAACTGAAAGATTTGGCCATTTTAAAATGACTAGTTTAAGTAATCAAAGAGAAGTTCTTAATATTTTACAGTCTTGGGCATCTGCCTAGCCTTTTCCCAACTATGTTGGAGTCGGCTTCTAGACATGGAGTGACAGCTACTGCCTATCTGATCTCCACATCCCAGAAAGGACTGGGTAATGATGTCCCGTTTTTTTTTTTTTTGGTAGGTGGAATATCATTAAATGACCCCCTCCCCGCTCTTGGGTAGAGCGAAGGGGAGTGTCAAACTTCTACTGACTAAAAACCGAACCCATGTTCCTTCTTTGCCCTTGTGCCGAGGCCACGTCATCTAGTACTAAAATCCGCGGCCCCGACGGGGTAATGATGGCCCTTGGGTTGTGACTGGTTAATTGGTTATCAGAGTTTCAGACCACTGACTACAGTGTCTACTTAACAACTGTCAAAGATCAACAATGGACAGCAAGGTCACACAGATGGTTTTAACGTGTTTTCACGTGGAACGGAGCAAACCTGGTACGCGCGGCATATGAGCCAATTCTAAAAAATCAACGAAATTTCAAGGAAAATGTTATCTAAACAAAAATTATGTTTGTATTTTCATAGAAAACTTATTCTGATGAAAACTGCTATGGTTCCTAATAAGAAAATGTGCGGTTCTGAACTTGTACTTTTTATTCTTTCATATTATTGAACTTCCCCTATAATTTCACCCTAAGAGAAAACGAGGCGAGAAAACCTTATATTTTCAGTCTTATTTTTGACTACAATAAAAACAACCTAAAACAAAAAATAAAAACGATTGTAAAAAGAGTTGTGCCTACCCTCGTTGTTTGCTCGCAGCTTCCGGAAGCAAGATGTTTCCTATTACGTCATGTTTGAACAAGGATATTGGAAGCGCCTCCTCCTGCTCACAGCAAACATTCAAACGTCTACTGATTTTAAATAAGATGCTCCTGCTTCCTGCCCGTAGAACATTTTTTTTAGAACAAAGTTATTTAATTTTAAACCCTCCATATTTGTAACAAAAAAGGTTTCAGATTCGATGAATGAATGAATGAATGAATGAATGAATGAATTATTTATTTGCAGAATATAGGTTTTACAAGTTCTTGATATAATTATTTATATATGGGTTTCACTACATTCGGCATTTCTGCCGTACAAATATTTAGAATTACCTATTTTGGTTATTTTGACATGCATCATACATTTACATGCAGTACATACATATTGTTAAATAGCAAAAACATTAGAATGAAGAAATACTGATAACAATTGAAATTTAGATTATTATGCAATTACATAATAAGATTAAAATTAAATACAATAATTCCAATCATACAAGATATTAAAATCACCTATGTTTAAAATAGCAGTCAATAATTATGTCACGTCAATAAATAAAAGAATAATGAAATATTTAAATAATGTCAATATACTTGTACCTAGATGTTATAATAATAATCACAGTTAATAAATTTTACATTTTGCATTCAAAATATTCATCGATGGAATAAAAACATCTCTCACACAACCAGTTATATAGCTTTTTATTAAATTCTAATTCTGTAGCACTTCTAATTTTTTCAGCTAAATGGTTATATATTTTCACCGCCATGGTGTAACAGTTTTTATCACCAAGTTTTAGTCTATTACGAGGGACTACTAGTGGTTTTTGTGCTATTTTCCTCTTCGACATAGCCTTTTCATCCTTTTTAAAAAGCGAGTAATTATTTCTTACAAATTTGCAGGTTTCAAATATATAAAGAGACGGGAGAGTAAGCAGCTTTTGTTTGACAAATACAGGTTTGCAAGAGTCTGTCCACTTAAGATTAAAAATTGATCTTACACATTTTTTTTGAGCAATAAATGCCCTCGAAGCATCTGTTGAATTTCCCCATACAGTTATTAAGTTAAGATGACTTGCAGTTTTAATTATTTTTCCCAAACGAATTTACAATTCAAACAAACAAACAGTAATTAAAATATTATCGACACAAAGCTTCGAAAACTCGTGTGATGTCACATTTCAGTATATTTTTAACCTTAAAAGTGACGTCACAAGTCCCCATCAACTTTGACGCGTTTTTGTATTTTTTTATTAATTTGATAAAACAAGATAAACGTATCCAATATTTTATAGTCAGTCGTCGTCCCTATTTAAATACATGATTTACGTAAATGTTCCAAAACATTATGTAACTCTAGGCAATAATTAATCAATCACTGCCCAAAAACAATATTTGTTCTTAGCTAAATCGTTTTTCTTCGTCGTACATTTTCTACAATAACGATTTATCAGAAGAAATATCCAAGATCCAACACATACTAGTGACATATAAACTGTAATTAGTTTTGTTTCATTTCTAAGAAGGATTACACGTCCGAGTTTATCGTTAATAAGAAAACTTTGTGCCGAGACGTCAATATAAAGAATTTGCGATAACACAAAGTTATTTCTTTTATTACATCCGTATACAGTCATATCGGTCATATCTAGGAGCCCAGCTATATAAAACATATTGTGACAAAGAAATCATATTATTATCTATTATCTTCTATCTAAATAAATAAAAAGAGAAGTCCTGACTGACTGACTGGCTCATCAACGCCCAGCCCAAACCCTTAGACCTAGAAAGCTGAAATTTTGCACAGACGTTCCCTTTATAATGTAGACAAGGAATGAGGAAAGATTTTTCTAAATTCAACCCCTAAGGGAGTTAAATAGGGGATGAAAGTTTGTATGGAAAATCGTCATATTCACGCGGGCGAAGCCGCTGGCAAAAGCTAGTAATAAATAAATAAAATAGAAATAATAAAATTCGCTCGGGTCGTTCTTTTAGTTAAGCCTTACCTAGGTTGGTCCGTAGATGCGTGACCACCCATTATATAGGTAACGAGTGTCCGCCGTGCCTCGGAAAGCACGTTAAGCCGTTGGTTCCAGATGTCATTTGTAGTCAACCAGTCTTCATCATCATCATTTCAGCCAAAAGACGTCCACTGCTTTACATAGGCCTTCCCCAGGTGTCGCCACATTGACCAGTCCCGTGCGTCTCTCATCCAGTGGGATCCTGCAACCTGTCTTATTAAGACATTTTAGTCGTGGAGGTCAGATAGGCAGTCGCTCCATGTAAAATACTGGTATTCAGCTGCATCCGGTTAGATTGGAAGCCGACCCTAACATGGTTGGGAAAAGGCTAGGCAGATGATGATGATGACTCTCATATCTACATTCTTTGATTGCAGGATGGGTTTAAAAGGTTCAGAGAACATAATAAGATGAGAAATCTCTTGCTTTGGTGTACATAAATATCGTGAGGAAACCAGCACAACTTTTTTTATTTTTGTTGTCATCAAATGACCCCTCCCGCTCTTGGGTAGAGCGGAAGGGAGTGTCAGACTTCTACTGACTAAAAACCACCCATGTTTCTTTTTAGCCTTTATGCCGAGGCAGCGGTATCTCTTTCGAATAACCCGTAGCCTCGACGAGAAACCAGTATACCTAAGAGATATTTATCGACTTCATGATTGTAAATTAGGCTCTACCTCTCTCCTTCTTGGAAAACAGGCGTGATATTATGTAAAATATGACTCATTTCTAAAACATATTCCAACATCACATAAATGCCGAGTCCCACGACCCCACCACATCACCTCCGCAAACATTGCACTATAATATTGTACCGAATATGTACCATCCGTTTGTCTATTAGCAATCACCTGCACAAGACAGCTGGCACGGTTCGACGCGTCCTGTGCGCCGACACGTCTGTGTTTGTGTGCCGTGGGTGAGGGCACTAACGTTGTTTTGTTACCAGCTCACTAATTGGGGCAGGGTACATTGTGATCTATCTATATAATATGTTTGTGCTAGGGATACTGCACCATAGAAATATTATTTATTATAATTATCTATGGTTACCATCATGTCATCATCATCATCAACAGCCTATTAATGTTCCCACTGCTGGGACACAGGCCTCCTCTCTTTAGGAGGGAATGGGCTATAATCTACCACGCGGGCCCAGTGCGGATTGGTAGATGTCACATGTCTTCGAATTTTTTGGTTCTAAGACATGCCGGTTTCCTCACGATGTTTTCCTTCACCGTTTTGAGTGCAGCGGTGATGAAATAAATTACACAAAGTAATGTGCCTGCCTGGGTTCGAACCCACGACCTACTCTTCGTAAGTCGGGGCCGCCACCACTGGGCCACCGCTGCTCGGTTACCATGTATTTAGAACATAATAAAAATCTGGAGGGGCGACATAGTTGTCATCGGTAATTTTCATAGGTTCATATTTTTTGACCTTTGAAATTTTATTGTTTTGTACAGCTGCTTTTTTAACCGAATAAAACCGAAAAAAAAAAACAGGTAAAAAGTGTGTGAGTTTGTATGTATGCAGAGAGTCTTTACCCACGGCACCAATTTGAAAATCTATTAAATCAGCATTTAAATGAATTCCGAATTATAGAGTCTACTTTTCACCGAGTACCACAGGGGCGAAACCACGTACAGAACCTATCCTTACATAGTATAAAACAAAGTCGCTATTTTTGTCTGTTTGTTTGTCTGTATGCTTAAATCTTTAAAACTACGCAACGGATTTTGATGCGGTTTTTTTAATAGATAGAGTGATTCAAGAGGAAGGTTTTAGTATATAATTTGAACGACATCCACGCGGGTGAAGCCGCGGGCATCAGCTAGTATAATATAAAATCTACATCTACACTTCTACATCTACACTAATATTATAAAGAGGAAAGATTTGTACCTATTTTTGTATTTTGGGGGAGGATGAGGAACAGGGTGTAAAGCTCCTCATCCCCCGTTGAAAAGGGAGGATCCTCCGACCGGACGGGTGTTGTGTCCGGCGGGCTAACTGCCCGACAGTTGTAAGTCGTGAACTCCTATATAGGCTTATGTCGCGGATACTGTTGATAGCGCGATGTAGGAACTTCTGTCGTTCGTTGTTAGTACGCAGGTGTTGCGATAGATGTCGCTAGTCGCCACATCACTCCCCTCCGAGACCGGAGGTCGAAAGCAGGTTAAGTCTTGGCGCTTGTCAGCCAGTGGAAGGTTCCAGTGAGTCGGAACCGGATGCCGCATAGTTCACGGTGAGTCGGAACTGTCTGCGGTGATGCCCCAGTGAGTCGGGGTGATGCTGCATATTAGCTCCAGTGAGTCGGAGTGATGCAGTGCTTGCCGTAGATGCCCCAGTGAGTCGGGGTGATGCTGCGTATGCTCCAGTGAGTCGGAGTGTGCAGTGCTGCGTAGTGGCTGGCTGCTGCGTCGACCAGGAGAGAAGGACGTCTCTGCTTGCTGACCGGCCGAAGTGCAGTGTGCTGTGCCAAGTTCGCTGATGAGGCTGGGGGTGATGACCAGGAATGCGCTTCCGCTGCATGCTGGTGGTCAGGATACCCCATGAAGCCGTGGCTGCTGGCTGACGGTATGACTCGCTGCTCGAAGGCGAAGGGAAAGTGATGACGACGTATGAAGTAGTTGCACGAAGGCTGCGCTGACGATCACGTCGGGGTCACCAGTTTGGGGGTATGAGGAACAGGGTGTAAAGCTCCTCATCCCCCGTTGAAAAGGGAGGATCCTCCGACCGGACGGGTGTTGTGTCCGGCGGGCTAACTGCCCGACAGTTGTAAGTCGGGAACTCCTATATAGGCTTATGTCGCGGATACTGTTGATAGCGCGATGTAGGAACTTCTGTCGTTCGTTGTTAGTACGCAGGTGTTGCGATAGATGTCGCTAGTCGCCACATCACTCCCCTCCCTCGCTAGTCGCCACAGTATGTTTGTATGTTTGTAATGAATAGGCTCAAAAAGTACTGGGCCGATTTCAAAAATTCTTTCATCCTTGGAAAGCTACATTCACCCTGAGTAACATAGGCTACTTTTTATCCCTGTATTCCCACGGGAACGGGATCTACGCGGGTGAAACCGCGGGACGTCCGCTAGTATTATTATACAGAGGTACACTGTAAAAATACATAAAAATTACTCAATGTTATTTATTTCAGGAACCCTGCTCTCATAGCGGAGAAAGAAACCATCGCGAGGAAACCGGCATATTACAGAACCAAAAAAAAAAAATTGAAGACTTGTGACATCTATCAACCCGCAAAAGCCAACATCCCCTGTGGTGGATTATAAGCCTAGAGAGAAGAAGCCTGAGTCCCTGCAGTGGGAACATTATAGGCTGATTATGATGATGATGAAACTTTGTAAGCCTGAATGTAGGGGGTAATAATCTCGAGGGCCACGCGATGACCTCCGGCCACCGTAGACGCGAGCCTGTGGACGGTGAGTAACGGGCTAGCTCGCCGTCCGGCCGTCGTCATGACGGCAACAGACCGTGTCGGCGCGCGTTCGTGTTCCACGCGCGCCTCAAAGAGATAATATAATATAATATAATAATAATAATATTCCACAACTATCACACAACGCCATCTAGTCCCAAGCTAAGCAGAGCTTGTGTTATGGGTACTAGACAACTGATAAACATACTTATATATTTCTAAATACATACATATTATAGATAAATTACACCCAGACACAGAACAAATGATCGTGCTCATCACACAAACATTTGTCCTGGGTGGGAATCGAACCCACGACCTCCGGTATAGCAGTTAGGGTCACTAACCACTAGACCAACAGGCCAGTCAGATGTCAGCGAGGAGGGGCCCGCAAGGGCCGATGCCCGTCGGGGCCAAGGATTTTAGTACTAGATGACGTGGCCTCAGCACAAGGGCAAAGAAGGAACATGGGTTCGGTTTTTAGTCAGTAGAAGTCTGACACTCCCCTTCGCTCTGCCCAAGAGCGGGGGGGGGGGGGGGGGGGGTCATTTGATAATTTTCCACCCACCGAAAAATAAAAGAGGGTGTAATAATCCGAACTACAGATGCAATTCAAAAAAATATCCCTGAGTGTCATAGGCGATGTTAAAAAAAACCCTTAGGATACCTACTATAACACATGCTCCGACACGCCAGTGTTTGTGTACAGCTGACTAATTGGATAGGGTTCCATGTGACAATTTATTATAGAGGTATATCTGTGTGTGTGTGTGTTTGTTTGTCTTTGTTATACTGACCGTGTGTTAGTGATGGCTGGAGTAAATTTGCTGTCAAATCCTGTGTTGTGTGTTGTGATTAGAGTAACGACAATTATGTGATGGCAGGTTTATAGTGTTGCATGTTGTGTCTGAAGAGGCATTGTTATTAGCATTGTAATCAAGTAGTGGACAGGTCTTTGGTGGGTCGTAGGTATAACCTGTTTCTTCCCTCATAATATTTACCGGATTATAATAATATTCACAGACTCCCTCTCACAGAGAGGAGGCCTGTGTTCCAGCAGCGGGACCATTTATAGGTTGATGATGATGTTGATTATGAATATTAATATTTAGAATTATCGAAGTAATACTTTTTTAACTCTCTGTTTGCAAGCAAAAAGTAAACGCCCTTTGTCTAACCAGAAAAAGTCGTTGCGTATTTTATTTTTGTAAATTGGTCAATCTGACAGACAGCTGATTTTATAAGGAGTAATAAAATTACAAAGGCTTCATTCAATTTAAAAAAAATCGGGTTCCACGTGTCCTATTTCCAAAAAAAAATAATTTGAATAATAGGGAAAAAAATATTTTTTTATTACAACTTCTCAAGGACGAAGATCGCAGGCAATAGCTACTTGTAAATGTATGTACTTACTAGCTATACACATCACCTCTGTTATTGAAGAGGGGAAGCATCGCAGTAGCACCCTCCTGGTAGGCTCTATAATAATACCTAATTGTTTCCTAAACAGACAGGAGGGGGCATAACTTCATTATCAGCATGTCTGAGTGCAGTTTCATTATGGTGTAGATACAGCTAGCCGCGTAATTCAGTGGTTATTAGCAACACCTTTATGTCTTAACAGCTAAGAGTGGTTTTTGTGGTGCAGGTAGTAATACTGATTGACTGTATCTTTAGATGTTTGATGGAGTACTGTAGGGTTGTGCGGTTTTTTTTTCACAGGAAGATCAATGATTGTGGTCGACACTTTAGTGTACTTACATTTCCCTGAAATATATTCAGAGTATTAGGAACTTACATCGATTTAAATAAAACATAAAATTGACCTATTTCAATGTTTACACCATTTTGTTTCATTTCACATCAAACCACCACAGGGATGTTAAAAGCAAACACACGTTTCCGTTTTATTTATTCGCCTTTTATTTTAATTTTATTTAAATAAATTATTGCAATCGTCAACAAGATTAATTTGACTTTATGCGTTTTTGCGGCGACCACCACCCGGGATCCGAACAGAATCGCGAATTCTACTTTTATTCGTAAATTCGTTCTCTCGTAAAATCATTGACCCATTTCGGGAACGTTTAAAATATTAGCGTAAACATTTCCTTATTTTCGTCCAGATCAAAAGAATTATCCGACGAAATAATCAGTTTAGGAGTGCTTAGCCCAATAATAATCAAATTAAGGTCCGTTTCACAAGTGCCCAATCTCGTCTGAACGAACACGAAATCTTTTTTTTTTCATTTATTACCTACCTTTTAATAAAAAGGTTGGCAGACGTTCCTTTTATGGGACAACTTAATAAAAAAAAAAGGTTGGAGTTCAAAGGGAGCGTTTGGAGTATAATTTATGCTTAAGAAAAATGAATGTTACGGGACACGTTCGAGTTTTATTGTTCTTACAATTGAGGTAATATGAATATTTGTATGGGTGAAAGTTTCGGGAATGTGTGGCCTACTTTGATATAAAGTTTGCCTCTACATTTTGTTTTTCGTTTTCTTTTGCTTATTTGCATATGAAGCGCTAGCACTGTATTATACATATAGTTTATTGGTAGACTGCCTCTTTAACGCGTTTATGCGTTACTTATGTTTCCTACAATGACTAAATGATTTAAGTCAAATCTGGTATACTTATTTCATTGTTTCAGACTAAATTGATCCTTCAGAACTTCATCATCATCTGCTTAGCCTTTTCACAATTATGTTGGAGTCGACTCGCAGTCTTACCGAATGCAGCTGATTACTGATACTTTACATCACAGATCACAGAAACAACAGGAGATATGCCCTTTAGCCGAAAATGTATGGGGACCTGTGTCGTCAGTTCACACACGCAGAGCAGTAAAAACAATAGATATACGCATTTGCCAACACATCCGCATTTCTTATAACATAACGTACTACACAATCAATTATAAACCTTATCCCTTCAGTCACAGCGTGTATTTATCATGCACCGCACAATTTACTTAATACATTTTGTTTTACTTCGACGCTAGTGATTGACTAAATCGAAAAGTTATCGATTCTTCTATTTATTATTATATTGTAATAAAGTTCTTTTGGGGTCCTGAAAATAATATATTATAAATATTCAACTGTTAGAATCCTGAACGACGCGAGTGATTCATGGCCCTCGATATAAATTCTTACTTTATTCAGGAGTTGCATACTATACTTTATACCATGACTACGAGAAAAGACATAATTCACTAAACTTTGTGTCCGTACAATAGGGGATCGGACAAAAAAAAACTAATTAGTCCGTCAGATAGATTTCCAAAAAATATTAACCACGTATTTTTTCTTTTTTCACGTAAACAAATAATGAAGACGATACAGTGCTTCGAAAACTCGTGTGACGTCATATGATAGTACATTTTGTACCTTCAAGTGACGTTTCAAGCCCCACTCCATGATCCTTCACGCGCTTTATCTTCGTCAATTTTTATTGTTTTGATAAAACAAAAAACACGTATTAAATTTTTTTCGATAATCTAACTGACGGACTAAACAGAATCATATTTTTTTGAGTCAGTCCGATCCCCTATTCACAGTATTTGAAATGGCGCCAATTCACTATTTTTTTTTCTATAAAGGCAGCAAAGAACACAAAACAGTTTTTAATCTAATGCCAAACTCCTTGTCGCAAATATCGACCAATCAAATCTCGAGAATTTATTTGCACCAAAGAGTTTTGAATTTCGAATCTTAGCGCAAGGAGTTTGTGTAAGCATTGAAATAGAGACCGGATATATTTTTGTGTTCCAAATTCAAACACCAAAATAGTGAATAAAAACAAAACAGTGATTAAAAGGCCTTTTTATTCACTGTTTTGCGAGAATAAAATAAGCTTTTTAGAGTAGGTATGGTATAAAATATATTGATTTGTGTCTGTAGTAAATCGTAATATTAACTTCCACCACAGATGTGTTGCAACAGATTTTGACGTTCGAAAAGTGCTGATTATAAGCAGCACTTTTGTCTGTCTGTTAGTTTAGATGAACCAGACTCAATACAATAAGTAAGTTTTTTACACAATACTTTTTTACATTTCATCGGCTATTTAATGCCCGAATTCTGAAGTTCCCAGTTACATGCATTCCCATTAGCTATTGATTTAATAAAAGACTAGCTTTTGCCCACGGCTTCGCCCGCGTGGATGTCGGTTTAACTACAAAAATGACGATTTTCCATACAAACGTTCATTCCCTATTTAAGTCCCTTAGGAGTTGAATTTCAAAAAATAAATCCTTCTTTATTCCTTGTCTACATTATAAAGGGAACCTCTGTGCAAAATTTCAGCTTTCTAGGTCCAAGGGTTTGGGCTGGGCGTTGATGAGTCAGTCAGTCAGTCAGGACTTCTCTTTTTATTTATATATATAGATAGATAGATAGATAACTCGAGCAACCAATGAATACTATTTATTCAGTCAATATTAAGCAATAAAAAGCACTTTCTATTTTCAGTATTGCTTGCAAAAATAAGAAAACGTGATAATATAAACGTTGTTATTAGTACCTACCTATATTTATAATTTGTTGTTTAAACTAAAAATAAATTTATATTTTATTAGTAAATACATAGTACAGAATATTGGTTTTTCTTATCTCCATTTACGGCAACGCTCAGTAACGCCATAAAATACGCCATAGACTGCAGTAACAATTGTGTAGAGTAATTAATTGTATAATGCATAATATGTATAACCATTCGTACGTATACGCAGAATCATCGTATAAAATATCGACAACTACAAACATCACAATTAGACATCTCTAGCTCACAAAGACTGACAGCAGCAGCTTTTCGAAAATATTGTGTGAGTGAGAGCATCAGTAAAACACCTATCCATTGCGCTATTAGATCAGCCGATTCACTGGTCGATTTGTACTAAACAAGCAATGGTTTTTGTTCCTAATGAAAACAATTGATTTGGTTTTTCATCATGTTTCTCGTACCACGAAGTAATGTTTTAATGAATTTAATATGAAAAACATTATTTTTGTAGTACTTACGTGTGAAATGAGATACCATCTTTCGTGTAATTCACAATACAGCTATTATTTTTACAAACATTCACTGAACAACGCGGCATTTTGTAAAAAATCACGAGCAGTGAAGACGTCGCAAGTTGACATTCGACTTATTATTGAAAGTGGCATAAGGCCCCGTCGTGGCCACATGAGTTCGCATGTACCACGCCTCCTTGCCATATCTCCTGTTGTTTCTGTGATCTGTGCTTTACATGTAGCAATACTGTGGTATACGGACCCCCTTGATAAGATTGGTTGTCAGACTTTTGGCGTAACGATGAGTTCATCTAATTTCCGAACAAAATGCATGGCGTTTGCATATTCGCGCTACTAATTCATAACAGAATAAGCCATCAATGCCACATCCAGTAAAAATCAATCTACATTCATGTTAATGGTTTGTTAAACTTATGGTCGAGAGTTTAAGTTATTTTTTATCGGTGTACCCAGTCCCACATAATCTGTGCGCTCTAATCATACATTTTAATTTTAGTGTGTTTCTCATTATGTGAATTAACTATGTAATTCTTATGAGAAATAAAGTTGTTCTTAAACCTAAAAAATTATTGCTCTGGTTAGGTGACGATAATTTTCACGCAGCTTCACGATAATAACCCCATGTCATTATCTCATATCATATCACAGCATTCATCATCAACAGCCTATTAATGTTCCCACTGCTGGGACACAGGCCTCCTCTCTTTTTGAGAGGGAATGGGCTATAATCTACCACACGGGCCCAGTGCGGATTGGTAGATGTTACATGTCATCGAAGTTTTTGGTTCTAAAGACATACCGGTTTCTTCACGATGTTTTCCTTCACCGTTTTGCGAGCAGCGGTGATGAAATAAATTACACAAAGTAGTGTGCCTGCCTGGGTTCGAACCCACGACCTACTATTCGTAAGTCGGGGCCCCCACCACTGGGCCACTGCTGCTCTCATATCATTATTAGTTTGCTAAAATAGGTCTTTACATAGGCTAAAACACAGTCGCAGAAAACTTTTTAATCACCACAGCTCTTAGCAAATAAAGGCTATTAATAAACTGTAATATCCACCGCCAGAATAGAACTAATATATTATGAACTTCTAATAACAAATATTAGTGTTTGTTTTGCGGTCATACACACATGGCTTGCGTTCTAAACGACCAAGTTTATTCAGTTAGCAGCTAGACCTCTTTTATGGGAATATCGACAGTATTTCGTAGTATTCAAGATCTTCGTGGACTGAAAATGGAAAAGTTTAATATTGTTTTTCAGGAGAAAGCCTGATAGGGAACTGCATTCATTCTCTTATATAGGATATAGGTAAATATTATATTCATTATATACTAGTAGTGACGGTTTGTAATTAAAATTTTCCGAGAAACCTTTTTTTTTCAATCGACGTGGTACGTTTTACAGTTATAGTAGGTATTTACCAGTTTCCCTATAAATTACTTTTCCAGGGAAACTGGGATCCCATCTGAATATTTTACTTTAACGCCTGTTTCGTTGAAGTGTCGGTCAGTAGTAAATAGTAAAGGTATGCGTGATTAAGTTTTCTTGAAACTTACTATACTGCTTTCGATGTTTATGCCATAAAGTATATTTTTATTTATTTATTTATTTATGCACACACAAAATACAAAAACTGGCCAAGTGCGAGTCGGACTCGCACATGAAGGGTTCCGTACCAAAACGGTATGCTATAATTTATACAATTATTTCTTCTACTGGCCAATGAAACTTGACCTCTGGATTGTATAGGCGCTCATACGATTCAGGGACCAAATTATATTGGTTAATTGCTGTTTCCATCTGTTGTTTCCATTCAAGTTCAAAATAATTTTCCTAGAAAGTCCTTATAAAGTTCTACTTTTCAGATTTTTTTCATATTTTCTGAACTTATGGTTCAAAAGTTAGAGGGGGGGGGGACACATTGTTTTTTTACTTTTGGAGCGATTATTTCCGAAATTATTGACATTATCAAAAAATGATTGTAGTAAACCCCTATTCATTTTTAAATACCTTTCCAATAATATGTCACACATTAGGGTTGAAATTGAAAAAAAAATCACTTCCCACTTTACATATAGGGGGGCTACCCTAATAAAACATTTTTTTCCAATTTTTATTTTACCACTTTGTCGGCGTGATTGATACACATATTGGTACCAAATTTCAGCTTTCTAGTGCTAACGGTCACAGAGATTAAGCGAGGACGGACGGACGGACAGACAGACATGGCGAAACTATAAGGGTTCCTAGTTGACTACGGAACCCTAAAAAAGGATAAAAACATAACAAATAGAAGATCACAAAGGTACTGTCTGTACTGTGTGTAAGGTTTTGTCAGGTTGCTTCATGAGAAATACAGAAATAGTGGTATTTTGTTATACCCGATAATGATTGAAACCGATCCCAACATATTTGGGAAAGGCAGATCTATGGCAATGGCAGTATTTTTTATTGTTGTACTAGGTTCCTACAAACCACATCGCGTGTTGCAAATACATAATATTTTACAGCAATTTGTATTGAAATTGTGTTCTTAAACACACTCCGACACTATCTCAACAAGACCCTTAACACAAAACCCATCTTAAAAAGAAATAAACAAGCCGTTATCACTAAAGATGAGAAGAGGGTGCAAGCAAGACTAAATCGAATCCCCTGGAGCATATGCGAGACCCTTGTCACAGGGCAGTCGTCATTTCATGGGTATCTTGCTTCTGCAGGCAATTACAATGTGATTGACCACGCACCAGCTCCACCAGACCTCCACCCCTCTCCTTTACTTAACCCCTTTATGGAGAATAAAGGGGAGGTGTAAGGTTCGGAGAGGTCTGGGAGAGTTGGTCGGGTATATGTACCAAGTGTTTGGTCCACTGGTCGGATTGATTGCGCTTTGACTTTGAGTAGTCTGTGTTTCAATAATGAAGTGATTGGATATAATTATGACGGAGTTTTGTATATTTTTGATTGGAATTACGGGTTGATTGAGGTTTAGATGGTATTGTAATAATAGTGGCAGTTTCGTGATACTGTGTGTGGAGATATTTATTTATTTAATGCAAACATTTTCCTACTCATAGGTACCAGCTTCTATTTTTTTAAACTTTGCTTACATGATATGTATAAGATATAAATAAATTTTAGGTATCGAAGACCGGAGTTTGGGATTCTGTCCAATGTCCACACACACCAGTCACAGTGTTTCATAGGGTCAAGCTGTCAAAGTTTATAACTAAACTTATGCTGTGACTTACAGGATATCTTCCGTGATTATCTCCCGATATTTCGAGACCGTTGTTTGTGTCATAAACAGTGAGAGTATAAGTTAATTACTTATCAGTTTAAGTAAACCTCTATCTATATCTTTCGAGATTACAGTCGTAACGTTATTGTTACATATCTTTAGCTATCTCTCCTTCAATGATTATTTTTTTAAATAAAACGATGCCCCACACTAGGAATTTCTCCTGTATCGTGGGTGCGTTTACACACATTTTAAACTCACATACACAGAGACCCAGACCCGAAACAACTATCTGTAGGCCATACAAATATTTGAATGGATGAATTTTGATTGGCTCTTAAAAAGTGGTAATGCTGCCCATAGCAAAAAGAAGACCTAGCCAACGATATAACTGAATTACCCAATCAAAATCCTTCTTTCAACTAAAATTCTTTTAGTAAAAAGTCGAAACAGTCAATAAAAGTTCTTTGAAAGTATTCCCAAATATAAGCGTCACTTAATGGCACAGAAGCACTATGAATTTAATGGATATCTTTACAATGCTCGCTTTTGATCCAGTCGGTTGTTTTTGCTGCCGGTGCTATTCCATTTGTTGTTACTTTCAATTTGTGTTTTATATGTTAAAGAAAGAAAGTCACTTCTTGCCTAGCTCGATATAAAGGTTAAACTATTTAAATGATGAGGAGACCAGTGGTGGACCATTGGTGGCGGAGTCACCGGTTTGAACCCAGTCAGGCGCATTACTTTGTGTAATTTATTTCATCACCGCTGCTCTCAAACCGGTGAAGGAAAACATCGTGAGGAAACCGGCATGTCCTAGAACCAAAAAATTCGAAGACATGTGACATCTACCAACCCGCACTGGGCACGCGTGGTGGATTATAGCCCATTCCTCTCCTAGAGAGGATTTCTGAGTCCCTGCAGTGAGAACATTATAGGCGGATGATGATGGTGATGATGATTCATATTCCTCCGTGCCTCGAAAAGCACGTTATGCCGTTTGGTGTCAACTGCCAGTTGTAGATCTTTCAAGTCTTTGAATGTCGTACAGGTATTCTAAGGCCTGAAAATCTGGCAACAAGTCACAAACCAAGAGGTATCGTACTACCCAGTAGTCCCAGTACCTTCTAAATGCGTTGTGGAGCTCAGAAAGCAATCATCATCTGCCTAGCCTTTTCCCAACTATATTGGGGTCGGCTTCCAGTCTAACCGGATGCAGCTGAATACCAGTATTTTACATGGAGCGACTGCCTATCTGACCTCCACAACCCAGTTAATACTAGGTAATACGATACCTTTTGGTAAGACTGGATGTCAGAATTTCAGGTCACTGACTATCTGTAACGACTACCAAAGATCTATATATGGCAGCCGGGACCAACAGCTTAACGTGCTTTCCGAGGTACAGAGGAAACCCGGTATGTCGGGTGGTCACCCATCTACAGACCGACCTAGGCAAGCACAGCTTTACCTAAAGATCGACCCGAGTGGCAGTTCTTATTAAGCCACGAGCTCCGAGAGCAATCACTCCATGTAAAATAATGGAATTCTGCTGAATCTGGTTAGACTGGAAGCGGCCATGATCTCGACTACTCAGCCAAAAGTAAACGACTCAAACGAAGAAGATAGTAATATTTAGAAGTTTGTAAATGTTATTAGATAAATCCTGCTCAAAATTTTTCTTCATGTAAAGGTTATGTACATAAATTAAGGCTTGTACACAGAACCTCAGAGATTTAACGCTGGATACTCTGTATTAACATTTTCATGAAAAATATTTTTTGCTGATGAATTTTTTTTGAACTTATACTCATACATGTGTAAATATGCGTGGGGTAAACACAATCAGGCTCGTGTCACCCTTCTTAGTATAAGGTGAAGGGTGATAGGGTAGTGCAGGGAACATGCAGTAGGTTCAGTTTCCTCTAAACACAATCATGGTTGCCTCATTTTGGCGACCCACTCAAATTAGTTTATTCTACGTATTAAACTTAACTGATATTGCGTAACCATTTAAATAACATAACACCTATTTTCGCCAAAAGGTTTAGGCAGAGGTGTCTCTAACACAATGGTTAAGCCTCAAATCTGTCAAAGGGGAAGCCGAAAAGTATGAAAAATGGCCCTTTATGGACACCCGATTGTGACGTAGTTTACTGATTTTTGTCAGTGTCATCTTGAAATTTTATTTTTTTCATAATTTTATGATGAGCTAATTAACCAGATTAAACATAAATATATTTATATAATAAAATACAGCATATGCAGTATGCAGTTCACACAGTCGTAACCTTCGAGGTTCTAATAACCTACTCCTTGAAATTCCCTCACACCGTACTGGTTTCATGTCATCTTCTTACGCTGTCTCAGCTATAAAACTCTGGATCGCGCTACCCCTTGGCATTAAAAAATCGGAAAGCAAAATGGCCTTCAAAAGAAATGTGCGGAAGCACTTTTTAAAATCGGACTGAGTTAATCATATTGTATGGTAGTCATGGTAATTATTGTTTGGTTTCTCATTTTATTTTTTTATTTTTTGAACTATTTGTATGTATTATAATATATATTAGTTTATTTAATTTCATCTTTACTTATATGTATTAGTATGTACCATTTATGTAGGTATATTAATTTATGTTAACAAAATAGAATTCTCTTCATTTATTTGTTTCTGTACTCTACCACAATGCTGTCCTATTTGACCCTAAGGTTGACTGGTAGAGAATGCCTTGTGGCATTAAGTCCGCCTATGTACCACGTTTGTGCATGAAGTTTAAATAAATAAAATAAAACAAATACTATTTAGATAGTCCTGTCAATCTCAGCGGAGATTAACCATCGGCACGGGAGATATTAAAGTGTACAAGTGTGTCCGCAGGCATAGGAGCACTCTCGTTTCCTTTTCTCTCTTATCCCAACTTGAAGCAAGTCCTGTAATAATGTTTTTACTAATTAATTACTATCAAACCTTCTGTTCTCAACTTATAGCGTGTCACAGCTGCCTGAAAGCGACGAGGCTGTTTGTCGTAGCAGTAACAAGTTTACACTGTGCTGCCTTCGTTAGTGCGTGTCGGCTGCCTAAATTGTTTTGTTAGGCTTCACGTAGGCATATGCTATTAGTAAAACAGGCTACACGTTAATAACTAACGAGTATACTAGGGTATGTATTTTTTATTGAATAAGGATGTTGTTGAAAATATTCATGTTTTTTTTTAAATCCTCGAAGGTTATTTTGTATAAGTAACACGCTCACGCACGCACGCGTACTCACGCTCTTTTCACAAGGGCAGAAACCACAGAACTCCATCTGCTACGATCGTTGCAAATAATACAAAAAGTCCTAGAATATGTGGTGCAAAGAAGGAGGACACACAACAGACTCATGATAATAATAAGATGAAAAGACGGTAGCTTGGACCCCGTATCAGCGGTTGTCTACAACTTTTTTTATATTTTAAACGATTTTATATTGTTGATAAAGCTGTATTAGTGCTGAGAAAGTAGAAAAAATAACACTGTTGGTTTTTACTTGGTTTTTGCTTATTCTCCTGCTCTTAAGGCGAGGTTACCCTACTTTGTTTTTATGTACGCACGACCTCACCCCCCGCCCTGCCGCGCGAGCGATATAATGCCTAAATTTTGACTGTTTTTTCTCTCTTGGAGAAAAATGATAAAGAAATTATACATTATGTGACCCGAGATAATACACATTTTTTACGACCTTTATTATGATATAAGTTTTATTTTTCAAAGCCTAATATAACTCAAGTAAAACGATTATTTAGCCATCATTTGGACATGTCTTTGCGATTTAATTGGATGCAGTAAAGTGTAAGTAATCGTGTATCGCATGCCCGACATATCATGATCGAAGAGTCAACTATGTAATACATTTTTTTCAAAATTTAAATCCGTTCGATGTACGAGTAAAACGCTATTGTTGACGACGTTTATCGGGGTAACCCCGCCTTAAAGCCCTTCTGTCACAATAAAACACAAACTTATGCGTTAATAGTCATGCCAAGTGAAGCGAGAGTGTTTCGTCTACATCATTATCTGCCACCAACCCTATTCTAGTTCTGCCATTCAACAATACACCCTATGTCCTTATCATAAGGTTTAATGGTTTTTAGAGTGGAGAGACAGGATAATTTGTATACAGTCAGTTGTTTTTATGGTGAAGGAGTATTCGTGTTGTGGATAATATGAGCTTGTTTGCACACTGTACATTTGGTTTGGACGTATACTCGTTAACTATCACTAAAGTGTTGGAAAAGGTGTCTTTTTTGTTGTCTGTCCCTATTGAAATTAATTTGTACTTGTTTTTTTAAACAACCTGTAGTTTTTAGGAGGTTTGTTTATTGTTTTTTTTTTTGGTTGAAATTTCCATTTGTTATAGCAACGTGTATTCTCTCGTTAAGTTATTGCTATTACTAATTTGTAATTAATTTCTCCACTGCTGGATGTAATATGCCTTCAAACTGAGCCCTGTCCATTTCGTTAAAATCGTTCGGCCATCTAGCTGTGATATTAGATAGTTATCATGAATCCCAATGTTACCTATATGATCGTAAATTAACAAAGTCTAAAACAAAAAGACTATCAATATGACTGTGTTGAATACCTATAAAATAAATTAAAAGTATTGTTTCATAACTTTAAAAATTGCAAGTAATCATACCGAATAAAATAATATCATAAATTCTTATTGGTCATGATAATAATATTCCAAAATTAACCCAAAAATAACAAAGATAAAAACTTTAATTTCTATGCTCATCAACAAAAAGCTATGTTTCCGCCCGGGATCGAACCGGGGGCCTTCTGCGTGTTAGGCAGATGTGATAACCGCTACACCACGGAAACGATGTATGTAATTGTGAAATACATGTTTATAAATCGAAAGTATGTCACTTGGCAGAGAAAGTACGTGTGATTGACTTGAACATGATCCAATTTATATATTCAAGGCCATTTGAAATAATATTTTGCTTATGTCTGTGGTGTGAGAATAGGGTATTTCACCAAAAAAATCTAATTAGTCCGTCTGTTAGATTATCTAAAAATATTGGACACGTGTTTTTTGTTTTCTCAAATTAATAAAAATTGTCGAAAATGAAACGTGTCAAAGATCATGAGTGGGGGGTTTTGACGTCACTCTGTGAGTAAAAAAGTACTAACCTTGTGACGTCACACGACTTTGCACGAGTTTTCGAAGCACTGTATCGTCTTCATCTTTTGTTTACGTGAAAAAAGAAAAAATACGTGTCCATTATTTTTTGGAAATCTATCTGACGGACTAATTAGATTTTTTTGGTGAAATACCCTATTATTAACACTCGATTCCAGGTCGTCTGATAAACTCTTGTTGTTTATTTTTTTTGTCTCTTAATGTCATTAGTAAGGATATTTTGTGACATCCACTAGAATATGTAAAAAAACCGGCCAAGTGCATGTCGGACAACGCACAATGTAGGGATCCGTAGTTGCCCATCAAAATATTTATGTGAACTAGTCTTACTAAACTGATTAACCATCCTGCCTACCTGCCTCCGAACGATCCTTTTTATTGTAAAATTATAACAAACTTGCATTTGCAGTTTTGAGACCTGCGCTCCCATACATTATGTATCGGAAAATATTTCATACAAGCACATTTAATAAGTTGGTCGACTATTACTCGTAAACTTGTAAAGCCTACTTAGCTGTGATAGCTGTCCTTTTATTTTCGTTATAAATATGCTACTACCATGAATTTTTCACACGCCCAAACACAACCTGTATTGCACAACCTGGCTTAGGTTGGCAGACTTGAGTCTAACAAAAATTTTCACTTTAAAATTTAATACATATTTCACAAACAAATCCCTTAATCGAAAAACTGTTTGAGTAAACTCGCGATATTTTTAAAGACCTATCCAACGACATCCCACACAATGGACTATGCAAAAACAATTATCCCCACTTTTATGTGTACTGGAGATATCCTAAAAAAAAAAAACATTATTATACTTTAGGACTTTGTCGGTGTAACTTTTTGTATATTTGTATATTCATGCCAAATTACAGCTTGCTAGTAGTAATAGTCTTTGAGATTTAGTGCGGACGGACAGTCAGTCGGACATGGAGAAACTATACCTAGACTATAACTATTATTATACTAGATTCCATATTGAATACGGAACCCTAAAAAACGGACTACGGTCTTCTCCCTCTCAAAGAGTCCTCTTTCTCGTATTTGCTTATTGACCTTGTTCTTTGAATCCACCCACCACCTACTCACCCACCCACAACCACATTCACTCATTCGTTACATGGGTAATGTGACCTGATGGATGGCCATCTGGTTACTCCAGAAACTGGGTATAAAACTGGCGGCCTTAACTTCCATAATACACGATTTGGGTCCAGTAGGTGGCCACGTTTATATGTACAGGCTAATAAATATAAAATGCGATGGAACATTATCCCTTGATTACACGGGCTACAGGACCATTGTTAATTTCTTGAATAATTACCAATAATCAAATATTATTAATCCTCCATGACAAAACCTATTTGTTAATTATTGCAGCAATTTTAATTAAAATGTTTCGTTAATAACAAAGTGGATGCTTTTTGTCTGCGATAATTGGTATTTAAGAATGTAAATTGGGCTAATTTGTTAAAGGTTGGAAGAGAAATTAATGGGTGGTGTAAATTATTTAACAGTGTTGTGTTTGGTGGGTAGTACTCGCAACTGGCGGGCGTGCATGACTATGAACATGGACGAGGCAAAAGCAGTACGACTATGTAAGGATCGTAATGTACCCATAGCCTAGGTATTTTCAAACACTCTTTCCATTTGCATGTCATTAGGAAACCATATCCTTCGTTGCCAAAGCTGTTTCCAACATTCTCCATGCCTTCTTTTTCATATATCATCGTCATCTAAGCAGTCACCTTCTTTCTAGGCATATCAACTTATCTTTCTTCACACAGTTCATTTCTTTGGTCTTCCTCTACTGTGCTTAATTAATAATGGTTATGGGTACCCATTCTGTGGGTCATCATCATCTTATAATGTTCCCACTGCAGGTACTCAGGCCTCATCTCTCGGAGCTATAATAATCTACCACGCGGGCCCCGTGCGGATTGGTGGATGTCACATGTCTTCGAATATTTTGGTTCTAAGACATGCCTTGACATGACATGACATGTTTCCTCACGATGTATTCCTTCACCATTGTGTGGGTGGATCTATTTAAATAATTATTAATCATTGATAATTTTAACGTTTTAATTTAGTTTAATTTTCGCCTTTTCTGTGTAAATTACATATTTCTACAGTCGTCCCGAGTGATCATCCTGCATCCAAGCAAAAACATTTTTACGGAATTAAAACTAAACATTTAATGTCATATGGACTTCCACAAAGTAACGCCAGATTCCATAACTTATAAGGAATCGATCCCACAATTTATTTCACACCAGCAGCACCCTAAAATATTAGCCGTTTTCGAAGGAAAAACAGAAGTTTTCGTGATTAATGAAGCTTAATGCTCCAGATTGCAAGTTGTTGATACTGTCAGCGGCATTCTTAGACGGTTTCCTTAACGAATGATTAATGTTATAAGAATATGTTAACTAAATGTTTTAACCTTGCTTAAGTAGCTGAGAGTCTAAGGGAGAAATTATTAGTAATTTAAGATTCGGTGATGAAGGTATTTTATGATGATTTTTGCTGTACCACCCAATTGAGCTCTCCCCTAGATTCTACCGCGATTTAAAAAATGGAAATGGCTCGCGTGGTGTATCCTAGCCCATTGTCTCTCGTATACAGGAGCCCTGAGTCCCAGCAGTGAAAACATTATAGGCTGATTATTCTATTCTAATGTTTATCTAGTGATTTGACTGTCTAATCAAATTCCCGAAACAAAATAAGCTTCATGCTTTGTGCAAGGTAAACGGTCAAAGACTGGGAATCCTACACAAAATACCTGAGTTTTATTCAGGTATTGTGTGACTACTCTTGATATTGTATTAAGTGGTAAACTTAAGTGTCCAACCATGTCGCATCCGCCATTACAATCTCCAGTCTTCCTGACATCGGCAGCAATTTGATACTGCGTGACACGGGTGGGCAATTTTCCATTATTTATAGCTTCAACAGAATTTATGTACGAGCCATTGTCGTTTATTAGTGCTGTTTCGATGTAAGTTATGTTTACAAGTTTAACAGTAGGTGAGGTTATGGGTAGGTAGGGTAGTTAAACACTGTGCTAATTAGTGGGAGGACAGTGTTGGCTGTTTTCTCGTCTTGCTGCTTGTTTTATATTTTGTCAATTTTTGAAAAAGTCAAGGTATAAAATCTGCCCTAAATCTGTTGGTGTTAAAAACATAAGAAAAAAATCTTGAATGTATTTATTTCCTTTTCCACATGTGGTTCTTTTTTTGACGTGATATTTTTTAAAACTGCAATTTAAAAAAAAATGTGCATGGGTATGTTGCTAATCCCAAACACGACATATCCATTAAGGCGGATCCATATCATCAATCAATCCATCATCACTACATCTTTGCGAATTGTTAGTCATGAATAACAAAACGGGGCAATCACGGGAGGTTAAGCATGTTTAAAAAATAAATAAAATAATAATAATAATTTAAATAGAATGCAAACGTAAACACAAACTGCTTTGACAATAAAGACGTTCGTTTAAGACAGCTTCGTTTTAACTCGCTAGTTACATCTTTAAAGAAAACCAAGATCTAAAAGACATTAAGGCTGCAGTTTCCAGGAACCGCCAAACCAGCGACCTATTACCCTGAACAGCAAAGCAAATGCGGAGTGCATTACCATTTTTATAGCGGCGTGTCTACGTATTATGCAGATTGCCGTTCGTTCGCCAACGACTGAGGAGTGCGATGTATGGAGGCGGGCTAAGTTGTGGGATTCCAGCGGGTAAAACTATGGTGGAAAAGACATCATCTTCAACTTCTCTTGCCCTTATTCCACTTCCATTGGACTCGGCGCTGCATGTCTTGTTCTTACACACTTCTCTATTACTCGTCACACACCTGTTTTTAGGGTTCCGTAGTCAACTAGGAACCCTTTAGTTTCGCCATGTCTGTCTGTCCGTCCGTCCTCGCTTAATCTCTGTGACCGTTAGCACTAGAAAGCTGAAATTTGGTACCAATATGTGTTTCAATCACGCCGACAAAGTGGTAAAATAAAAATTGGAAAAAATGTTTTATTTGGGTAGCCCCCCCGATATGTAAAGTGGGAAGTGATTTTTTTTTTAATTTCAAACCTAACGTGTGATATATTGTTGGAAAGGTATTTAAAAATGAATAGGGGTTTACTAAAATAATTTTTTGATAATGTCAATAATTTCGGAAATAATCGCTCCAAAAGTAAAAAACAATGTGTCCCCCCCTCTAACTTTTGAACCATATGTTTAGAAAATATGAAAAAAAACTTAAAAGTAGAACTTTATAAGGACTTTCTAGGAAAATCATTTTGAAACAGTTTTTGTACAAAAAAGACAAAAAGTTGTACAAAATAATTTCTGGACTAAGTTTGTAGTATAATCGTATATGCAAGCATTTTTTTAACTTCGTTTACATATTTTATTAGCCTGAACGTATCTTTTTTCAAACAAAAAAAGAATTATTACTACGGAACCCTACACTGGGCGTGGCCTGACACGCTCTTGGCCGGTTTTTTTTGCCATATCTTCTGTTACACAGTTCATCATCCACCGTTCCTTTGGTTTTACTACTATACCCATCCACATTCACATTGAAAACTTTCCCTACTAAATTTTCCTCATTCCTCCTCTTAACAGTCACATGACGTCAAACACGAATGGAAGAAGAAAATGACAGCATCATTTACCTCTTTCCTATCATTCTTCACACAAGTCATCTATTTTTAATCTATTGCATAGATTCTATCGCGGGCCTTGAGTTGAGCGTGGAGAGCGAATCCAGAGATTTCCTAACGAAAATATTCAGGATTCAGTATTCAACCAGGTTGCTATGGTTACGGAAAATAACAAGGTTGTCAACTGAGGTTGTCAAATTAAATAATTGTTTGTCTCTCTGCTTTCTCCTTCTAAAATATTCTTACTCGTATAATTTGTGTACAAAGTGTTTTAAATATGAATAAACAAAGTGCATAATTCTGTACCTTTAGTGAAAAGTGATATAACTCGACTTGTAGCAGTTTTGAGTTCTGTATACAATCTTGAAGCTTGAATTTTATTTGATTTTTCTATCTAATCGGTATAACTCTATCTCTTATAGAAAGGGAAATAAGTTTCGTGTTTAATGATACAAGTGGCATTCTTGGTTAATTTTGATGATATTTTTTGTGTATACTGATATGTCTTTAGTTATATTAAATTGAACTAAAGCTTAAATTTAAACAAGTACGTGTAAATAAGGCTATCTCGATTTATATTACTTGACACATTTAATATTAATGACACGAGTTTTGTGCGTATTAATACAATACAATTTGTATTAAGTGACACTAAAAAACCCTACAATTATCAATTGTGAATGATGATATAACTCAAATTGTATCTCATAAGTATAAGCACCATAAAACATCACCAACGTGTCAAGTGATACAACTAAACCTGTATCAAACTACACGTGAAATATTTTAAGTAACGCGTTTAGTTCTCAATAATATAAATTGATTTATATCGCTGTAGTATAGGATTTTTAGAAACCGATCGATTGTGATTATTGTGTAAAGTGATCTATGTAGTAAGCGAGAAAAGCCATGATGGCGGGGGATGTAATCACGCTCAAACTACGTTGCCAGATGTACGAGAAATCTCGTACATTTGCGAGATGTAGCACTCTCTGTACGAGAAGCGAGAAAAAACACTCGTACTCCCTTTTACGAGAATTTAATAATGTTGCTAATACAAACCAAAAACATTTAAAGAAAAGAATAGTCGCAAACGATTAACTTAGCAAATCACTTGATTCATTAGCTTATCACTAAAATGCATCTTTAGTTGTTGACGGATAATGTCCGCTGGGTGTATTTTTTGTTATTGTCCTTATTGCACTCATGATTATGTTGATTTCTTATTTCTTTTGCACTGACTGAAACGTGAATAGAGCAATGTATTTTAGAAGTGACAGTGAATCTTCATCCACTCCATCATAAAATAACAAAAAACTGACCAAGTGCGAGTCCGACTCGCACATGAACGGTTCCGTACCATCGTAATAGTTTGTATCATCACCTTTAAATTGTATTTGTTGTTGTTATAGTGTCAACAGAAATACACATTTTGTGATAATTTTGTTTTTCATAGTGTTTATATGAATTACAAAGTCTTCTTCTTCTTACGTTCAAACTATTAAACAACAGTATTTCTTTAACTCTATTTAAAAGTTGGAGGGGGGGAACTTTTGTGTGTGTGTGTCTTTCGTTCAAACGATTGACTTTGAGAAATAATGTTTTTAGAAACCTTAATGTCATTTTGAAAAATCTATCTATAGACACCCCATACCCTTAGGATTGACTTTGTTTATAGTTTAATTTCCTTGTAAGGGAGGGGGGGGGGGCTCCCCATACAAGGAAATCAAACTAAAACCCTTAATCTTTTATTTTTGTATAAAAATCGTAAAGCGTTTCACAGAACACATCTACCTTGTACCAAGTTTCTACTGTGTAGTCTTAATAGTTTCGGAATAAAGTGGCAGTACAGCAGACGGAATTACGGACTGACGGACTGGCGGACTGACGGACAGACAGACATGACGAATTTGTAAGGGTTCAGTTTTTTTGGCATGCGGCTACGGAACCCTAAAACGGTAACAAGATTTGAGAAACAAACCTGGTTCGTCGGCTCTACAATCACAAAAGTTAACTTTATTTGGTTCATCATCATTATTCATAATTTTAGCCGAAAGACGTCCGCTACTGGACATAAACCTCCCCTAAGTGTCGCTATATTGACCGGTCCCGTTGGTCTCGCATTCAGCGGATCCCCGAAACCTTCACCAGGTCATGGGTCCACCTAGTGGAAGGCCTTCCAATTCAACGTCTTGTGGTTCGTGGTCGCCACTCCAGAACTTTTCGGCCCCATCGGCCATCTGTTCTGCGAGCAATGTACCCTGCCCATTGCCACTTCAGTCTGGCAATTTTTCGGGCTATGACGGTAACCTTGGTTTTATTTGGATGTCTTCATTTCTGATTCAATCACGCAAGGAAACTCCGAGCATAGCCCTCTCCATTGCCCTTTGTTTGACTTTTTACCTTCTGATAAGGCTGATCGTGAGCAAACACGTTACGGTCCCATAATTATGTAATCACTGGCAACACACTGGTCATTGACTTTCGTCTTGAGACACTGAGGTAAGTTGGACAAGAAGATACTACTCAGCTTTCCAAACGCTGCCCAGCCGAGTCGGATTCGACGATTGACCTCTTTCTCAAAGTTGAACCTACCTAACTGGACAGTTTGTCCCAGGTAGACACATAATCGTCTACAACTTCAAGTGTAGAGTCTTAGATCTTGATAGGAATTTGGTTGCTGAAAATCAAACAAGCTCCATTCGACCGAAGCGTGGTTCCTCACAATGGGCCTGATAAGAAAGCTCAAAGTCACCCAAAAGGCAATGCAACCGATGGGGCTGAAAACTTCTAGAGTGGCGAATGCAAACCGGAAGTCGTTGCGTTGGAAGGCCTTCCACTAGTTGAACCGATGACCTAGTGAAGGTGGCCACCGCTGGATGCGAGGTGCACGGGAGCGGTCAATGTGGCGACACCTGGTGTAGGCCTATGTCCACCAGTTAACGTCTTTTGGGTGAAATGATGATAATGATAAGGGCAGTAGGCACTAGGCCCCACAATAGAAATTAAATTAAACTTATATTACTTTACACCTCAGCTCATTTGATATAAATAAAGATAAATCGAAATACACCACATCTTCTATTGTGTTCATTGTGTGTAAATTGATATAATTTAGATTTTGTCATAGCACACTAAAAAGACACGGTACCCATGAAATCTCGATGCTTTCGAAACAAAATTAGTTCCAGTGTTTTATTATTTATAACTCCGTTACTATTAAAAAGATGTTTCAAAAATACTTGTAACATTGAACACAAGTGCATTTTATATTAAGTAAAATGATATAATTGAAATTGTATCATTATACATATAGGAAAATAAATGTGGCTAATGATATAAGTCTAGTTTTTTTTAAATATCTCAAATTCTAATAATTTTTTAACAAAATCAAAACATATACGATATAATAAAAACAATTACCAATTGATAAAAGTTAATACGTCAAAAAAATATACAGAAATAAAAAAGTTGTATCCGTTTAAAAAATGCAAAACTTATTATCTGTTTTTCTCAAAACGAGGATTTGTGACTTGTATCACTTTTCACTAAAGGTACAGAATTATTCATTAAGAAAGTCACGAAAAAATAGTGAAAGAAAATGAGTGAGGAGTGAGTACTCTATAAACATTCATTTTATTATTAGTACGCATCTATCATAAGTTTAAGGTTTTTGCATTACCTACTATTCTGCGAATCGATCTAAAACGATTCGTTTTCTTATAAAATATCTAAAATAAATAAATAATTTTCATATTTTTCAATGTTATGACACTTACGTCAGGCTGTCAATACTTTTTCTTTTAAATTTTCTGTCATAGAGTTTCTTACTAGCTTAGTTAGTCTATGAAGGTTAGTTTTGATTTATATAATGTTCATCGCGCGAAATTCGAAGATCAAACTCTTAATAGCGTTATTTTTGTTCAAATTTTTTGAATGAATAATTATTTTGGTACTATTAATACCTAATTATTTATACCCACCACCTCCCATGGCTCCACCGACATCTTGTCATATGGGCCGAAACGTCAAGGAGACGACTGCGGACATACCTGTTGTAGAACTTAATTTCATCGTCTGGCGGCGAGATGGGCAAGCCCGCCACACTATTCCCAAACCACTGTAACTCACCTATTATTGCATAAGTTGATAAAAAATGATATGCAATAGATTTACCGCGGCAGTCTCCGAGTGCCACACGTTTTTTTTCTTTAACCTTCCTCTGCTTAACCATCCATCAACATTGACCCACACACATCGATTTAAATTAATGACACTAAACGGTGGATAAATGAGACATTATTTTAACCAGAAATCAGAGTTTATACCCTTCGATCAATAATGTACTAGATTCCCGGTAAGCGCTTCAAAAACGGCCCGAAATATAAGACCACAAACGCATTTGTGGTCTTATTTCAAATTAGTATGGTCCAATCATAGCCAACATTAAGACGTCAAAATACCGCAGTATGCGTTCAAAACCTGCGTAAATAACCACCGTAACACCAAAGTTTTGGAAGGAATATCTTTTTTTCGGTAATTTAATATCATTATGTGCTTTTTCATAATATTTAAACATAAATAAAAAATAAAAAAAATTAAATCAGCGAATATTATAATTGTTTGGCCAATGTTTGCTACAACGCACCAACTATTGTAGCATGTTCTTGAACAGGGAACGCTAGTTCCGCAATAGAATAAGCACGACATTGTACACAAAATGCTTTTAACCGTATTGCTTAGAGTTTAAGTTTCATTTTAGAATGAATATTTTTGTACTGATGACTTTTTATTTTGGAGCGACATTTAAAATGTTTTGCTTCTAGTCTTTCTCCGATGAAAGGGCTTAAATAAATATACTTTACAGTGATAATTAAACGTTATGTTTAAGTGTTAAGGTTTATAATCATCTGAAGTTGTTAATAATATTGAACTTTTTTCTAAGATGTTAGTGATGTTTACGTGTGTGCAAACGTGGCCACTTGAGCGACTTAGTTTTGTTCCTGATGCTTAATCTAGTACTATTATTGATCGAAGTTTATACCACTCAAAAACTCTATACACAAACGCCGCAACCGTAACCCTGTGGCACACCCAAATGTGTTCTGAAAGCGAGTGCTGCGCTAATCTATGCAAACCCGTTTTAAGATTGACTTGTTTGTAGGACACACTTGGTCCGTGATTACTGCGAGCCGCGCACGTATGGGCCTAATCCGGAATTCCGTGTGCGGGATTAAACTTTACAAAAGGTTTGGTATCTCTGGTTTTTATTTGAACGAAAGTGTGAGTAATTAGTTTGGAAGTTTAGTTTTTGAAGAAAATTGGTTTCGGAGACTTTGGATGAAAGTGGTTAGTGTTTAGAGAACTTTAGATTTAAGGTTTTAAGGTTACGTGTACTTTTCGTGGTTAAGTTTAGTTAAGAAATTAATCAAGTACCTATATGTTATATTTTAAGGCGTTTTTCGTATTTCGACGAAAAAGTGTTTTACCGCACGTGTGAGCTTCGTACTTATGACTAACGCGAAGAAATAAACAATTTCGTGTAGTTTTAAATCATCTCTGTGTAACATAACAGCACGCCTGTAATCATTATAGGGCAGAGGTATAACAAATAGTACACGCATATTTTGCCAGTTACCTTTTCATTCCCATGTGCGAGCCCATTGAAAACAGCCGGGCCCAAATCTGGACTCTGTGGCAGCTTCAAAGAAATTCCGGGTGAAAACTGCAATAACAATTATTTGCCCGACCAGGGTGTCAAAACCCAGGGCCTGCAGTCTCGACATTAGACAACGATAAAAATCGGTCGCTAAGTCGTATCGTTGACAAATTCTTTTAATAGATTTTCAATCTTATACTTTTGAAATAAAGCAGAAAATCTATACGACTTAGCGACCGATTTTTATCGTTGTCTAATGTCGAGACTGCAGGCCCAGGACCTCATGCTTAGTAGTATAAGTGCTTGCCACCATTCGACCACCGAGGCATGCTTAAATTGATAATAATGTCACACAATAAAGATCAAAAATCAATGACTTTAATCAAAACAAGACACCTCATCGCTTACCAATAAAACTCCTTCCCAAGCTCAACAACATTGAACTTATTCACCCTCTCACACCTTTATTTGTTCATGATCGTCTCTTTTTATTGTACCAGAAAGAGCAATAAACATAAAATTGAGCGTTCAGTACCAACTAGTTTCAATACAAATAATCTATTGAGGTGTTCATGCGGAAATAAAATATTAATGCCTATTGATGTAGTATGGACAACGAGAAGCTCGGTAATAAGGCCAAGTTATAACAGCCACTCAGTTTAATCTTCAGGTTAAGCCACGTTTGCCTAGGCTGGTCAGTTGCTGACCACCTATTATTATTATTATTAGCCTGTACTGTCCCACTGTAGGGCAAAGGCCTCCCTTCCCTCTTTCCAGTTTTCGCGATCTAGTGCGATGATAGGCCAATCCTTTGAGAAGGAATCCAGCTCATCCCGCCATCTCCTTCTGGGCCTGCCGCGTTGTCGTTTCCTGCTGGTTGGTGTCCACTGAGTGGTAATTTTTGCCCATTGCTCCTCCGACATGCGGCAGATGTGACCAGCCCAGTTCCATTTCAACCCAGCAGCTGTATTGCCAGCATCGGCTATTTGGGTTTTCGAGCGAAGTATAGTGTTTCTGATGCGGTCCGTGAGTTTGATACTTCGCTCCATAGCTCGTTGGCAGACCCCAAGTGCGGACTTCTGACGTTTTGTAAGCGACCATGTTTGCGCTCCATAGGGAGGGTGGGGAGAATGCACACGTCCATGAGCTTTCGTTTAAGAGAAAGAGGGAGTGGTCCCTTCATTAAATGCTTCATCGACCAGTAGCTCTTCCAGGCATTTTGGGTGCGTCGAGCAACTTCTTTATCTTGTGTTGCCTGGAAAGAGACTATCTGGCCGAGGTATATATATTCATGGACATATTCAATCACCACACCCCCAATTTCTATGTTGCGCTCTGTGCTGTTCGTCATCAATTTTGTCTTCGTCATATTCATTGAAAGCCCGACTTGGAGACTGGCATGGCTCAGTTGTTCGAGCATTAGGCCTAGCTCTGCTGCTGATGAAGAAAAAAGGACAATGTCGTCGGCGAAACGAAGATTAGTTAATCTCTGTCCGCCGACGACAACACCTTTATCCTACCACCCATTGCATATCAAATTTCCTTCGAGTCTCGAAAAGCACGCCAAGCCGTTGGTCCTGCCTTTCATTTGTAGATCTTTGACAGTCGTTACCGTGGCCTAAAAGTCTGACAACGGTTTGACCACAGTTAGATCAGAAGACGACCTCAACATAGTTGAGAAAAAGGGAAGGCTGATGATGAAAGGAAGGTGTAAATAAAAAATAAACCCTACTAAAATCAATGACTGCTGAACCATAACATGAGCTCATAAATTCCCAATAAAACTCCTTGACAAAACATGACAAAACTCAACAACATCCATTAGACTCACCCTCTCACCCCTATTTGTCCATGATCGTCTCTTTTATTGTAGCAGAAAGAATAATAAACAATAAAACAAACGTTCAGTACCCACTAGTGTCACGGAGAGCGCAAAGGAAGTCATAATCGTAAAGTGAGCCGCGTATTTCCGGCTTTGCTTGCAACGTAGTAGGGTTGACTGCACAATAATTTTTTTTTTGAACTAATTGTTTAATTGGTGATAATATAAAAAAAATGGTCATGGCAAACGGGAATGGCGAAGTAAATCAAGACGTAACGCACTGGATCTACTCAGGATGGATGAAATGGCGACAGGTCACTATAACAACTTTTGACCCATGGATACCCCTCAAATTAAAGGGAAAAATATGCAAGCGTGATTAGACTTGTCGTACTGTATGGATCGGAATGCGCTATGAAGAACATGGCTGAACAAATATTGCATGTAACTTAGATGAAAATGTCGAGGTGAATGTGTGGTGTGACAAGAATGAATAAGGTAAGGAACGAGTATATAAAGTTGGGCCAGTTACATAAAAGTGGAAAGGAAATCGAATGTCGTGGTATGAACATATTGACACAGTATGAGGAGAGACGAATCGCATGTGACTAAAAGAGTGACGATTATTAATGTTGATTGATGGAGAGGGAGAGGAAGACCAAAGAAAAGATGCCATCCTTTTTTCTTTTGTGTGAGGAATGATATGAAGGGTAAAAGAGTAAATGATAGCGTGACGATTGCACCGGCCCCTAAAATATGGGACAAGGGCAGGAAGACGATGTAAAAGACTCTTGGTTGAATAAAAATCGCCTCATGGGAAGATCTTCAAGATAAACAACGATTATTTAGGATGGCAAACTTCCTCTAGGTTAGTAAGACCCTATGCTACCTCAAATTAGCAAATCTATTTGTGGTGGTTCAAACGTCGTTCGAAATACTGTTAGAATAAAGTTCTAATCAGCTTGTACTACAAAGCGGTTGTTACGTCTTTCGCTGCGGCCGAGTAGTGCGAAATTAGTGGTATTTTGCGATTTACAAAAAAACTATTGATTGGACTAAAAAAGTAAAACTAGAAAAAGTAGTAGTAAAAGTTAGTATGTTGCTTGTAGAATTCTTTGGGAAAAAAATCAGAACGATAGCATGTATTTTAGTATGGTTTTTACTCGTTTAAAGAAATTTGTAGAGGTATCTTCGTGATTTTTTTCTATCAAGCAAAGTTAGTTGTATTATGTTTTTACAACACTATATCACTAGCATATTATATCCTGAAGAATATCATATATTTTTCTGATTTCGTTTACTGCAGTAAATCATATACTTTTACGCATTATAAAACTTGCGTTTTACGTCTGTTAGCCGCTTAATTATCTTTACATAGGCCTCACAATTGAACGCACAGCCCTACCCACTATCGACGTAGCCACCACCACACTCGACATCGGCTGCCGATCGTTGTATGCATCTGCTGCAGAAAATCCTGTTATAATCCCAGCCCACTGCAACAAACACGGGAATTATTGGCTCGAGGGTCCGACACCAGATTACGAAGGCTTCGGTCTGTCAATAAAATTATGTAATTTTTTATTTTGTACTGATTGGTCATCGTAGGTATTACCTACAGTTCTGTATTGGAAGTACATCTTGAAAATAACTAAGTGCACGTTCAAGGACTTTTAGGCAAACGAAAGAGCTGTCCAGGTTGCTACGTGTTGGTCGGACAATATTTGAGTTATCGACTCGATTAGAAGAAGAATCTTGAAAAGATCGTGTTCATTGGAGCCAATAGGTCAATATCTATCTTTAGAGGATAATTCTGAGCCTATAATAATGTAGCAGCATCCCTGAATCCCTGAGAGATACATAATAGTATTTCTCGACGGTACGCGAAGTCAAATAAGAGGCACACGAGCGGCATACAAACTGACACCAGGTAAGGAAAGGCACTAACCACACGACAAAGAAGAAGAAATTGAGTTTTTATTCAACTGATAAACTCACGCTTTCTTTCCATGGGGGTAGGCAGAAAACACAGAACACCAGCTGCTACGATCCTTACATACTCCTTTTGTCGTCCACGTACAAGTTCATACATTTCATTGCAACCTTGAGCGAGAGATATAAGACCACTTTTCTTTAATCACATGAGTAATGTCCTATCTTATGTTTAGTGAGAGTCTTCTTACTCAATTTTATAAACCCAAGATACTCATAACTCTTTTATTTTTTTGCGGATTAATTAATTGATTAATCATCAAATGATTCCTACCGCTCTGGGCAGAGCGGTAGGGAGTGTCAGACTTCTACTGACTAAAACCACCCATGTTCCTTTGTGTCGAGGCTGCGGTATCTCTTTCAAACAATTACTCCATGTTTTTGTAGTAAACACTTCAAAAATATTTTCGGTAAAACAATACCTATCTTGGTAACCCTACGGCGACTATTGTAGTTTTATGCAACTGTTTGTAAGGATTTGAATTGCTTCCAAGTGCTGTTTGTATTAATATTGGCCTTATGACTCAGGTTTTTTTGTTGTTTTCAGGGGATTAAATTGTGTGCGAAGAGGGTCCTGTTTTAATGTTTCGTAGAAGTACTGTTATTAGGGTTTTCATAGCTGTATTCTTAAACATACTGTTGTTGTTTCGGGATGGTCGTTAATTTATTTCTTTTTCATACGGACGAACCCCAAGTATTTCGCACTTCATTACGAAATAAGAGATTTTTTCTGTTATAACTGTTTCAGATTGGGACACACAGGTCACCATCGAGAAGAAAGTAGAAGAAACCGTGAACTCCTAAATGTATACCCTGATGTAACGAAAATATCTCATCCTTACTATATTTTCATTACTACCACATTATTTATGAAATAACACATCCTCTGGCTAGATTTTCCATAGAACACTACCAACAATCCAAAAACATCGATTTCAAAATACGACCTTCATTTTAAAATCCAAACCTCAATATTCACTCACGTACTCGCACTATATATAAATGTATGTATACAAGTATAGCAGTTAAATACAGTTCACAGCTCTTGTTGACTCGAGTCGATAGCAGTCAGAATTCAACCCTTGTTATGACTGACGGCTGCATGAATATTCAACCCGTCCGAGCCGCGGGCGCCTCCGTTACTTGTAACAACTATCTGTGGAAATTGTGGGAACTTGTACTTGTAATGTTATTGGTAGTGAAGCGATTTTTTAGGGTTAATTGGGATAATTACGTTAGTCTTAGATTTATGAGTGAAATGGAAAAGATTGTTATGTTTTACAAGGGGCATCGTAACCAGGCGTTTGTGTCAAAACATTCAGTTAAATTGACCTGCAAACAGTGGCGCCGTCATCATGATCATGTCAGACAGCTGGGTATAGGTCTTCCCATTCTTCTGCCACACTTTCCGGTTCTGAACGTCGATCATTCAGGTGTTTCCCGACATTTTAACAATATCTTTAGAACGGCCTTGGTTCCTTTGGTCGAACGTTGGCCATCAGTCGGTCAAACCTTTGCTTCATCGACCATCTCGGCATAATGTAATTTTGTGTGACAAACACATTTGGTAGTGTCTGAAGTAGAATGGAATTGCAAAAAATTTCCTGTAGACATCTAAACTAGGTTAATATCAATCTAATTCCTACTTAAGCAGTCATAAACCACCACACAGACCACAGCATCCCATCGAGCATGTCATGTAACATCACTAATTTCAATCTAATGTATCATTAGGCCTCTAATTTGGAGGGGCTGCACTAAATCGTGTCGGCCCTTTAATTTATAGGCCGCGTAGTTTCATGGTCTGCTGGACAATTAATCTAACAGGTATTTAGTGGAGAACTGATGTATGTTGGAAGGCAACAAGGCTGAATGCAACTGGCGTGCGTGTGTGACCAGATGTATGAACGCGGTCGAAGCAAAAAGCGTGTTTGTATGAGCAGATATATGAATGTGGACGAAGCAAAAGGTGTGCTTAAGGTTGAACAAGCCAGTCATTCTTCCATACAAACTTACGAAGGTGATTACTCCTCTGTTTGACGGTGTAGGTTCAAAATTAAAAATTGTATCAACTGGTATTATCATTATCTAGGTCTGTATGGAAGCAGAATTGGAAAAAAAAAATGATTTGGAAGTTATGAACGTCAAAACTTTCATATTTTAGCACTAATTTTAACTTATCTTTGGGCGTAAATAAGTAACGTATATATTAGGAAAAATAAAAAAGTGAAACCATACGGATATAGATTAGTTATTAAAAAATTTAAATAATTTGATTTTGAACAGATACATTCAATAGATTTTTCATGAAACCAAATATACCAAAGGTCTGCATAGAAACAATCGCGCGCCCGTTTTAGTTGTGTCTCTTTCGCGCTATGCATTTCGCTCGTGATGTCGGGTGAAATAGCATGCATTTTAGCCCCGCCCACCAACTAGTTCGTGCCGTTGGCTTGTTTACCCTTAAGGATCGTATCAGTCTTCCCCCATGAGAAAAGGCGTGAGTTAATGGAAGTACTTCGGAGTTATTCATGTGTTTGGTTCACATGAGTATGTTTTTGACTGCTTCGTTAGTTTAGTGGTCGTAAACGCGACTGAAGCTATGCATAAGGGTTCGATTCCCAAGTCGGCCAAAGTGTTTTTGGGTTTCTCTGTCAGGAAATTCTCAGTAGCAGCCGCTGAGTCTGGAAGTTAGACTGGAAAAAGACAATAACATAGTTGGGTTAGGGCAAGGCAGGTGATAATGTTTACTATTACATTAAAGTGTTAGGTCATACTAAAAGGTTATCCCACTTTTTCGAACGCCACACCTATTTCTATGTAAAACAGTAATTCGAGTGAAAAGTATATTGAATAATTTATCTTTTATCCAACTTTAGTTAGAACCATATATCACTATAGCACGCTGAATCAAAAAATTGCCCATCTAATCATACTTGAAATGAAACATCAAAAACAATTTATAAATATTCCTGAAAAAACATTTTGCCAGCGTAATGAATTCCCAAAATGGCAAATTGCTCAAACATATTACAAAATAAAATAGCTCTCGATAGATTTACGATTACTATATTTCAATTTTATTGCTACCACTACGATCGTTCACGACTTTTCCTTCGTAATACATTTTTCATATATATTTTTCAGAATAATTTTTAGAGGCTTGAGAAGTGCAGCAAGATTCATGTGATCTGTAATCCATATAAAGGTCTAGCTAATCCAGGAATTTCAGTTTCTTTTTAGAGTTGCGTACCCTTTTTTTATGGTGCGTGGAACATCAGTAAATAACCCCACAAACATAGAAAACATAACCGCAAAATGAAATTGCTGTAAGCTGACTGACACGTAGCTGGTCACCGCGACGGACGGACGCGACTCAAACGATGTCAACAAATGACGCACACGCGTGTATCTCATATATTGCGTCACGTGATGGATTAAGATACCGCGGCCGCCAGATCCCCAACTTCCCTTGTCCCTCCCAACGACCCCCCCCCCGTCTCTTGACTGGGATTTTTGTAGGTCTTATTGATTATTTTGTAATAATCATCATTATCATTCCCCGCCCTTATTCCAATTATTTTGGCGGCTGCACCGTATGTCTACTTCTTCCATACTTGTCTGTTACCTACTCGTCATCTCAGCAGTTAGCTCCTTATCGTTCATACAGTCCACTCATTATTTCTTTGGTCCTCCTCTACCCTTATAGCCCAACATTTTATACTCAACACTTTTCTCCGTACAATGATAACCGATTACCACACAACTTTTCAGTTTTCACTAGATATTATAAAACAAAGTCCTCTGCCGCGTCTGTCTGTTCGTGATGAACTCAAAAACTACTGCGCCGATTTTCATACTGTTTTCACCACCTTTTTTTTTTGGAAATTCAACCCCTAAGGGAGTTAAATAGGGGATAAAAGTTTTTTTTAGATATTTTTTGACATCCACGCGGGCGAAGACGCTATAATATGGAGATATATTATTTTATAATATGATGTCTTTAGTAAGCTCAGCCAAAGAAACTTATGCACAAGATAAGACCTAGCCAACTTACCTCAAAACTGTTCACAAACACTTTATACACAGCTCCAAACACATATTCTACCACTTAACCAACCAACTACACAAGTGAATCGCTCACCACTCAACTCTAGTGCCGTTATCGGTAATATTCACAGATGTAGATAGATCTAGATAACGCAGGAACAACTACTTCGCGTGCTACTTTTCGTGCCTAGCTTACGTACAAAAATCGTAAGTGGCCACTTTCGCGCTCAGTTTGCATCGGTGTATAGCACTAGTCGGACGTCGGCACTCTGGTGCAAAAGGCAGCCGTTGGGGCGAAGAAGGCGCCGTACGCGCCAATTTGAGTCGATTTGATTTTCCGATTTACAGTGCAGTCAGCTGTTGACGTCATAATATAGGTAGTCAAAAAATGACACGCTTGGTTTTCATACAGATCGTGATACTTGCGCTTTCTAGGTCTATCTATATCTGTGGTAATATTCGATTCGGATCGATACTCGATGCTTCTCGGATATGTATCGATGCGTGATCCTCCTCTTCATTTGGTTGAAGTAGTGTCTACATTACTCGGTTTCGAGGGCTTGTCTGATGAAATGTTTGGAGGTTGAACTGAGTGGGGGTACGGATTTAGGTGGTAAGATGGATAAGAGTTGGAGGTTATATTAGGATAAGGGGTAATCGGTTTTGAAGCGTTTCGTTTGCCTGCAACCATTTTGTACAGGATCGACTGTTAACCCAATGCATTTTTATTTCGACGTGTAAGTTTTTGTAAACTTGTGATTCTGTTTGGCATTTTTAAGATTTTTGAGATTTGATTCCCAGAAAGAAAAAAGAAAAAATATTTATTTGTCGCAGAAACATAACGAGCATACAAAGAGACATACAGGAAAAAAAAACATACACAAACAACGCCCAGGTTGCTACGTACTCTTCAGACAAAATCTAAGTCATCGATTCGAGAAAGACTATTCTGTATTAAAAAGTCATGTAAACCACACATCTGTCTAACTAATCGGGACCAGAATTATTTTATACTAATTAAATAATGATATTAATGGCATGTTAATTTGATAATAATGACATAAAAGAAAAATAATTTGCACGCTTGCTTGCAGGCAGAATACAGTGACTTCTTAGGATATAAGATCTTTCCTTGTAACTTTTATGTATTTTTCTGCAAATAAACATTTTTGATTTGATTTTGATTTGATTTGATTCTGTCATCAGATTCAAAACTAAATGAAAATTAAATTACAAAATACGCTAAAACGCGCCACCAAATCTATTTACCCGCTAACCATGTTGGATTTGTAGTGAAAATTAACTACCTAATTATTTCAGTATGTCTCATCAGGGCCCGCAAATCCAGCATAAAATATACTAGTTAAAATATTATTCAATAACATCACAAACAGTAACACGAAACAAGTGCGCCAATTTAAATAACGCGAAACCCTCCTGCTAACAAAAACTCTAAACTAAACCATATTTTTGCAGCAGTAGAGTTGAAATTCGGCGTAGCAAAATAATAGTTATCATGTAATTATAGTCAGTTATACACGTTCTGAGATGTCTAATTAGCTGCCACGCATTTGCTTCAGTTAATTTAGTTCCGAATATTATGTAATTAACATAACTACGGCAACCTCTGGTACTATAATATAAATAGTATATATGATGACGTAATTAAGTAGATAGTTTAGTTTCATAACACATCCGAATGTGGAGTAAGTTGGGTAAATTGACGGAATTAGGTAAGTTATAACATTACGTAACATCACGCCTGTAATTCCCGAAGGGTTATGCAGAGATGTAGGTACCCATTAGTATACCCACACTTCGCTACTTATGTTTAAGTCCTATGTAATATGGTCAAGCATAAATAGCGTCATTATCCGGACACAAACACAGACCTTTTTTTTTTGGTGGGTGGAAAATCATCAAATAATAATAATAATAATAATAATTCCACAACTATCACACAACGCCATCTAGTCCCAAGCTAAGCAGAGCTTGTGTTATGGGTACTAGACAACTGATAAACATACTTATATATTTCTAAATACATACATATTATAGATAAATTACACCCAGACACAGAACAAATGCTCGCGCTCATCACACAAACATTTGTCCTGGGTGGGAATCGAACCCACGACCTCCGGCATAGCAGTTAGGGTCACTAACCACTAGACCAACAGGCCACACTCTTGGGCAGAGCGAAGGGGAGTGTCAGACTTCTACTGACTAAAAAACAAACCAATTTTCATTCTTCGTCCTTGTGCCGAGGCCACGTCATCTCTTTCGATAATCCGCAGCACCGACGGGCGTCGGCCCTTGCGCTCCTTACACAAATACAGACCTTGGACTGGGAAATTACTGATGGAAAAAATCCAATAATATTTTGCCCGACCTGGGCAAAGCAGTTGCGATTGCGACCACTAGGGCAGAGGGCAGTCTCTGTTGTCAGAAATAGCTCTATATACATGTTAAAATGTATATTTGAGCTCCTTTGCTTTGTTAGAGACACGTTATGTTAAATCACCGAAATTTTCTTAAAGATGAGCTCGGCTATAAGTCTGGCAAATAAGGGATTACCTACGCATACAAGGGGGGGGGGACGGTTTCTCCTCTTATAAGAGGGCTTAATAATGTAGAATACAGACAGACGATACTACACAGTATACCGTTATATAAGTAAGATAGATCATAGGTATGTAATTTTGAATATGTTTTGATTCAAAACTTTCAAAGTGCGTAAAAAGACTGTAATGTCAGCCAAAACGCACAGCTTATAACTTTAATTTAAACACCATAATGTGCCCTGTACTATTTAATGCATCCATCATCATTGTTTGAGTGTGTGACATTGAGTCCTGCCGTAAAATGTAATTTTTCACCCCAAAATCAAAAGTTGTTTTCCAGCAATAGGTACTTTTTGCGTAGACTTAAGTTGGTTTGATGTACACAATGCATGGGTGATGGCTTCGCGAAGGGTGTACTACACACAGTGACTTATAGGAAAAGCGTGATGAAGGTGCCAGATTCTACAGTAATTTCCCTAGCAAGGTTTGCGGTATTTTTTGTCAATCCATTTTGAGTAACACTTAAAATGGAATATTTACAATGTTGGTTTTGAGTTTCTGTTATTTCGGAACTGTTGCAAGTGCTATGATCACAGATAAACATAAAGATTTTTGAAGTGAAAACTTCTTTAGCGGCGCTGAGCACTTTTTTGTATGGGTAAAAACTTTCAAACTCGCGTCAGGGTCACGTGATGCTGATCGAAAAAGCGTAAGATTTTTCGATCAGCATCACGTGACCCTGACGCGAGTTTGAAAGTTAATATTGAAGTTTTCACTTCTGCCGGCACTCCCGGAGTGCTACCTTTTTTTTAGAAAGATACTTATCTACTATAGTAAATAAGTCCTTGAAACTAACTGAACAGAAACCCATGCTTCGCTCCATCGCGTGTCTATTAAAGGCATAGATTAAATAAGCTAATGGAGACAAACGTAATGGCGCTTAATGACCGTATTTGTTCCACTGTTGTTTTAGAACCTCCCCATAATAGGTAGTAGATAGCTTTTATTTTGTTTTTGTTAGACAAATAGAAAGACATCAGAAACGGCGGAAACGTAAGGTAAATTCGATCGGATTTGGAATCAGATATGGGTACTATTCTATTGCATTTTCTTTTGTTAGCCTGTACTGTCCCACTCCTCACTTCTGGGGAGTGGCCTTTCACAATGCTTCCATTTTTCTTGATATTGCGCCTCATTTCGCCAATTCTAACATTTCTTAATCTTATACTAGTGTCTCGCCCCGTGTTCGCATGTCAAACCTTCCTCTTGAATCACTCTATCTAAAGCTGAAAATTGCATAAAAATTCTTTGAATTGTGTAGTTTATAAGACCTAAACGTACAAACAGAGGAACCGACTTTGTTTTTACACGACTGTCTAAAAAAAAGTGTTATGTTTTTAGGGTTTATGCATAGTATGGTATGTTTGTTTGTTCGTGAGTTTCTTAATTCTAATATAATTTCTAAGCACCTTAACCGATGTTGATGTGTGTGGGTAGATTAATTCATACTATGTAAAGATTCTCCAGTAAAGTTAAGACCTCCAAGACAGTCGTTATACGTAGTTCTACGTATAACGACTGTCAAAGATGTATAACAGAGAGCTGGTACCAAAGGTTTAACATCATTTCCGTGTCAGGAAAACAGAAGGAAACTCGGTATGGAATAAATAGTCACCCACGGACCAAACTGAATTTCTCCTGAATCGTGGGTGCATTCACAAACATTTAAACTCACTGTATACACAAATACCCAGACCCGGAACAACTCTCTGAGGCCATACCTAGATACCTATTTGTTCCGTGTGGGGATCGAACCCGCGACATGCAGCGCAGCAGTCAATTGCTTGAGCCACTACGCCAACCTTGCATAATAATAATTTAGTGAAGTAATTAACTAATTATTATTTTAGTGCCAGCCAGCAATAAAATGTTAATTAGTTTGTTACTTATTACCGGTATGTTGAAGAAATTACAAAATCTATGAATCTTCTTTAAAATAAATCCTCAATATGACTTCAGATACGTTTTAGGTACCAATATTTATCTTTTACTAACTGAAGCCCGCAGTTTTACCCCCGTGGTCGCGGGAAATTATATACTAAAACCTTCCTCGAGAACCACTTTATCCATTTGTGAAAACAGCATAAAAATCGGTGGAGTAGTATTTGAGTTTATCGTGAACAGACAGACACGTTGATGGACTTCGTTTTATAATATATACTAGCTGATGCCCGCGGCTTCACCCGCGTGGATGTCATTCAAATTATATACTAAAACCTTCCTCTTGAATCACTCTATCTATTAAAAAAAACCGCATCAAAATCCGTTGCGTAGTTTTAAAGATTTAAGCATACAGACAAACAAACAGACAAAAATAGCGACTTTGTTTTATACTATGTAAGGATTATGTCACTACATACCGTGTACTACATTTATAGTGTACCTGCTTAACTATGAATGGATTGTGAAGTAGGTACTTGTACACAATAATGTATTACTCCATTGAATCGCTAATTGTTTATTGTTATCAGATAACGAAACATTAGGTATATAACTTGTTCATCATGCATCTCTATTAATTTAGCGAGTAGCTCACAAGACTCCGTGGCGCAACGGTAGCGCGTCTGACTCCAGATCAGAAGGTTGCGTGTTCAAATCACGTCGGGGTCAAAATGATCTTTTTGCATTTTATATCAGGAAAGTGGGTGAGAGCTTACTTAGTCTCTACATGATTTACTCATCCCGCATACGGCCACGTATAATAAATGCAGACAGAATTTTTCGATGCATTTTTATAATCATTTTGCTTTTCTTTACAACAAATAAATTTGAAGTGTCAGTTTGTAATTTAAAAAATACAGTTTTTTTCTGAATTCATATGAAACTATAATAAATTATTATGTACATAGGTATATGATTTTTTTTTGTTTCTATCTTTTGGCTTGTCTTTTCCAGTTAATCTCCGAAACGACATTATCGATTTTGACCAGACTTTTACTAGCAGGTAGCTGATTTTATAGGTAAGTGGACTACTTTTATTGTGGGAAAAAGATTAGGATCCGTCTAAAAAAAAACAGCTAATAAACTTTTTTAAACTCATCATCATTGTTATGGTTGTTGCTTATCCGAAATAAAGTTTTTTTTTTTTAAATTTTGTTTTTATAAACGTTTAAAAAATATAATTCAGGCATAATTTGTACGTAGTGTGTTTTCGTAGGCGTTCCTTTGGAATAGAGAATTTCAAGAAATAAAAATTTGTAATTCTTTAGTCTTAAAAGTGGGGTCGTGGGGTTTATGGACCGGGACCACGGTCCTGGATCCCAACCTACAAAAATAATCATTATTTTTGAATAATATTTTGGGACCACAACAGAAATAAGTTAAAGTAAAGTTAACAAAAAAGCTCATAATTTTATGATTTGGATTTGTCAGAGGTTTTTGATACAGTAAATTATAATCATAATTTAAATCGCTTTATTATCCTTTATTATTACAGAATCAAACTGCTGGAATGTAGGCCACAGTCGCTTTCACGTAACCAATTTTATTTGTAAGAAAAGTTGTGGGTGGTCTCCTACATCAAGATTATCAAGAAAGTCTCTATAAATAAATAATTCATAGTTATGTACTAAATCCACATTTCACACTACTTGTCAGTATCCGATATGGTCTAGTGGCTAGGATACCTGGCTCTCACCCAGGAGGCTCGGGTTCGATTCCCGGTATCGGAAAATCTTTTTACTTTTCGAAACAAGATTAAACGAACCGAGAATAATTTTTATTTTATTTAAAAAAAGTTGATACCTATTGACTTAAACGATTTTCTTTCGTTCGTTTAAGTCACTATCAAGTTTTTTTCCTTTCTAGAGTTAGCACACATAATTATTTGAATGAAAGTCAACGAATTCATAGATTTGTATTCATGTACATGAACGTGAACATGAAGCTACAACAATTTTTTAGAGATACTAAATAATAATTAATTATTATTTATTTATTTATTTATTTATTTATTTATTTATGTACACACAAAATACAAAAAAGGAAAATACATAAAAAGAATAGAAGAGCACAAAGGTACTGCTTATTTCATAAGAAATCTCTTCCAGCAGACCTGCGAGAGGAAATACTTTTTATTTTGTACAAATTATTATAAAAAGTAATATTATTTATATTAAAGTATCATCATCATCATCATCATTTCAGCCAAAAGACGTCCACTGCTGGACATAGGCCTCCCCCAGGCGTCGCCACATTGACCGGTCCCGTGCGTCTCTCATCCAGTGGGTTCCTGCAACCTAAAGTATAAATTCATGTAATTGTTGATCAAAATATAATATTTAGGTATCAGGTTTTTTGTTGACTGTAAAAACACTACTCAAAACAATTATTATATTTATAGGTAACTAGCTGTTGCCCGCGACTTCGTTCGCGAGGAAATTTTGACGTGTATGTATGTGTGGGACTGCCTCTGGGATGTACTATGCCAAATCGAATAACAAATGCCAATCGAAGCGAATATATTCCCTTAAACTGGCCCTGTCATAAAATATGTTCCCACACATACATAATAATAAATATGTCTTAACTATATTTTACCTCTCTACCAATCTTTGGCTCCAAAAAGCCAAGGATTTCATTGACATACTTGCAAGAGCCCTTACTGCAGGTCGTCACAAAAAAAAATTGTTCGCTAATAGTTATATCTTGCTAAATTTCAGGCCGGAAGTACAAAAATCAACTTACATAGAAACTCGCGAGAGCCTTTAGAACTCCCTAATCCGACCCTGGACCAAAATCTGTTCTTAGCAAACTTCTACTCACCATAAACTACGTCCCCGCCAAAATTCATGACTGTTGCGCAAAAAATGAAGGACTTTCAGACAAACTTGTGAAAGCCTTTAGACCTCCCTTAACCGGCCCTGTCGCAAAATCCGTTCATAGAAGACGTCTACTAACTAATACAAACTACGTCCCTGCCCAAAATCAAGACTGTTGCGCAAAAAATGAAGGACGTTCATACAAACTTGCGAGAGCTCATAGACCACCCTAATCCGGCCCTGTCGCAAAACTATTTTATAACGGATGTCTACTGACTATAAACTACGTCTCTGCCAAAAATCAAGATTATAGCACAAAAAATGAAGGACATTCATACAAACTTGCGAGGGCTCATAGACCACCCTAATCCGGCCCTGTCGCAAAATTAATTCATAGCAGACGCCTACTGACTACTACGTCGCTGCCAAACATCAAGATTGTAGCACGAAAAATTAAGGACTTTCATACCAACTTGTGAGGGCCCTAAGACCACCCTAATCTGGCCCTGTCGCAAAATTAATTCATAGCAGACACCCACTGACTATAAACTACGTCTCTGCCAAAAATATGGGTTATAGCACAAAACATGAAGGAGTTTCATACAAACTTGCGAGGGCCCTTAGACCACCCTAATCCGGCCCTGTCGCAAAATCCGTTCTTAGCGGACGTCTACTAACTATAAACTACCTCTCTGCCGAACATCAAGATTGTAGCACGAAAACTTAAGGACTTTCATACAAACTTGTGAGGGCCCTTAGACCACCCTAATCCGGCCCTGTCGCAAAATTAATTCATAGCCGACGCCCACTGACTATAAACTACGTCTCTGCCAAAAATCTAGATTGTAGCATAAAAAATGAAGGAGTTTCATACAAACTTGCGAGGGCCCTTAGACCACCCTAATCCGGCACTGTCGCAAAATCCGTTCTTAGCGGACGTCTACTAACCATAAACTACCTCCCTGCCAAAAATCATCTTTGTACGTCCAGCGGTTTTTGAGATTTCGTGATGAGTCAGTGAGTGACCTTTCGCTTTTATAGATATAGATAATATATCCGGGACTGCGGTCCTGCCCCCCTATTGCGTATCTTTTTAACGTCAGTGGCTATCAGAAATGTCCATAGATTAACTGTAAATTGGTTATGGTTTGGTACATTTTTTTCTTAAAAACTCACCATTTGACAGTTATTTGATAGACATTATAAGTTATCCACTGTCATTAAAAGATACACAATAGCCCTGCAGGGTCCCTAAATGTTACGCAAAATATTTAGTTTTAATTCTGTCACAGAAAAAATCGGCCCGGATACAGAATGCAGTACCGCCCTCCGTTCGTCAAGTCAACTTATCCAGAGATGGCCCCGTGGAGGAGCGAAACACGTGTCGAAATGGACACGTGTCTAATTATTTATTATTGTTTTTACCCGACTACGGCAAAGCCAAAGGAGGGTTATGATTTTGACTGGCTATGTATGTATGTATGTATATATGTATGTATGTACCAAATAATTTGTAATAATAGTAAACCCAGTATTTAAACAGTGTAGTATACTTAAAAGTGAAGCTAGACTCGTGAACTATTAGTGACAGTGTTATCATTGATCAAAAACACCGGGTTACTATACTAACATTGATTCTCAAATATGTAAACAGTGACTAAAAAACTCAATAAACTCCGTGCTACAAGTTATATCAGTGTAAACAACCAAACTTTAAGACAACCACCTACATAACAATCATAATTACTATCAATCTCAAGGCAGTGGTGATAAACAGTTATTCAAACAAAAAATGTTGTAGGCAAAAGTCGTTTTTTATTCAAATACTGTACCTACTTGACGTGAAGTAATGTCAACGCCAACGCCATCTAGCTAAAACCTCTCAAACTAATTACTCACGTAGATATCAGTGTCACCTGACTAATGAAGAAAAATTAATCTGCAAACAACATTGTAAATAGTGACATCTGTTATAAAAACTAGGAATTACGTAGTTGAACGCCACAAGATCGCAAAATTGGACATTGCTACAGACTGTACAAGTGGCTTAGTTGCGTACGAGTCGACTTGTAGCTCATCTAGCCGTGTGATCACAAGTTCAAATCCGACAGGCTGCGTGACTTTTTGTGACTATTTAAATTTGTACAATCATCATGAACTTCCTAGAAAACATAACATTCCGTCGCACACGCACTATATCGGAACCCAATAATGACACCAGTGAAATTATTTCTCAAACATTGGATGAGACAACAAATAGTATGCCGGAAATGTCAGAAGACGAAGAGGATAAGCAGATAGACATCCTTAAAACCGAGATTGAGAATCTTAGGTCTCAATTAAAAAGCGCACATCAAGAAATAGAATCACTATCTTTGGAAAATAGCTCCCTGAAACAAACAAATGCTGATTTATTAATGAAAAATGAGAGATTTAAAAAAGTCACCAGTAGCCCTATAAAAAAGAAAATACAAACACCGAAGATAAACAAAATTAATTTTACAGAAAAAAAGACCAGTAAACCACAGACTATAGAAATTCCTCGTGGCTGCACATCTAAAAACTCTCAAAACAAAGATAAAAGATTGCCTACTACTGTACCATCGACAAATTCCGCAACACCGAAAACCGTGACAACGAATCATAACGAAAAGAATAAACTGTACATCCTAAGTAGTAACAAATACAACGGATTTTTGCCCACCATAGAGGAAGTTTTCTACGAATACTTCGACTACTGCCACTATGCAATGCCTAACAGTACCATAAAACAACTATTAAGCGGCATCGAAGAAAGATTAAAGGGGTTCACCCTAAATGACTACTGCCTAATTTTTATTGGAGAAAACCATATTATTGCAAATGAAGACAACTACATAAACTTAATAAACTTACTAAATGAGTCACTTCGAAAAGTAACGCACACCAACGTAGTAATTTGTCTTCCAACATATAAGACAGGATCACTTATATATAACTTCAAAGTTGAGATGTTTAACAACCTTCTTCACCAGGACAACCAAAACCATAAGTATGCTTACATCTTCGACAGCAATCGTGATTTAACACATAACATGTTCTCCTACACTACGGGCAGAATCAATAAACACGGAATCAAAAACATATTTGACAATATTATGAAGAACATCCAGATTGATTTAGAGTTATATTGTCAAACGAGCAGACAGACGAATAATAATAACGACAGACAACAATATGACGAGATTTTAACGACCATTGGTGACGAAGACAATTCAAACCTGAAAGAAACCCCCAACTTTTTTCGTTTATAACAATATACATAATATACATATCCTCCATCAAAATATTGCTGGACTTCTGAATAAAAGCGATATGCTTATCGTGTATTTGGAAGAACTACAAAATAATAAAAAACAGATCGACACTATATGCATAACCGAACATTTCATGACACCTGAGCAGGAAGGACTTCTAAATATACCAAACTACAGCCTAGCAACAAGTTTCTCCAGAGATAATAGAAGAGGTGGCGCGTGCATTTTAACCAGAGTCGGCCACAAATATAAAGTGTTCAACTTAGAGAAATATTCTGTCATCAACGTAATTGAATGCTGCGCGATAGAACTGACAGAACATAAAATGATTATTGTATGTATTTATAGGGTGCCTCAATCTAATTTGGATAAATTTTTTGACAATTTAAATAATATTTTGCATTTGCTGTGTTTAAAATTGAATAACAAAAAGATAGTCTTATGTGGGGATTTTAATATCAACTTATTGAAAAGAACAAAACAAACCTTAGACTTCGAATATACATTGTTAAACTATAATTTAAAATTACAATTTTGTCAACCTACTAGGTTAAGTAGTGGGACCTGCTTGGACAATATAGCCCATAATGTAAAAGGATGTAAAGGAGAAATTATAGAATTGGGCCTGTCAGATCATACTGCGCAACTTTTAAAATGCCCTGTTAAGAAGACATGTACCTTAAAGCGTTGGAAAATAAAAAGACGAAATTATTGTCAAGATAATATAGAGAAATTTAAAAATTGCATTAAAAGTCTCACTTTTTCAGACATATATACATGTAATGACGTCAATGAGGCTTACGGCATTTTTCTTAACCTATTCAAATGTTTTTACGATCTTTGTTTTCCTTACGAAATTATCACAAAATCAATTACTAAAAAAACAAAATGGAAATCGAACGGGATAAGGAAATGTAGTAAAAAGAAACGGCATTTACTATGGCAATATAGAACAAATCCTTCCCCAAGGAATAAACAATCGTTTAAGACATATTCTGCAAGGTTTAAAAAAGTTATAACGTTAACACAAGCATCACGAAACAACTATTTCATTAAAACGGCCAAAAATAAATCTAAAGCGGTATGGACCATAATTAATAATTGTAAAATCTGCTTTCCTAAAGAACCAATAACACAAATTCAAACAGGGACACAGAAAATCACGAACCCATTAAATATAGCTCAAGCATTTAACAAGTTTTATATTAATCAAGTCGTCGAATCAGAAAATAAAACTTTACCAGAAATTAACGTAGACTTAAACACTTTAAACTCTTTGTTTATGGAGCCGACCATACCTCAAGACATAATTAATCACATTACCTCTCTTCGAAATACAAATAGTGTTGGTTATGACGGAGTATGCACTAAAGTCATCAAAGAAGTTTCTCATTACATAGCTCCACATCTGAGTCACTTAATTAACATGAGTATTTCAAGCGGAATCTTCCCTGAAAAATTAAAAACCTCAATAATTATACCCTTGTACAAAAAAAATGACAGACAAATTATGTCAAATTATAGGCCTGTTGCGTTGATACCCATCTTTTCAATAATATTTGAGAAAGTTATTTATAAGTCTTTGTACAACTACCTCGAGAAATCAAACATACTGGTAAACGAACAAAAAGGATTTCGCAAACAGAAAACAATAAATATGGCCATACATGACCTTCTTCTTCCTATTGTGTCATGTATAGATAATAGAAATCCTGTTTGTGCTATTTATATGGACCTGACCAAGGCCTTTGATTATGTGGATTATCCTATACTTATGCACAAACTGGAAAAATATGGTATCAGGGGAAATATACTTGACCTCATTCGATCTTACTTAACGGACAGGAAACAATTTGTAGAAATCACACAAATATCCTTAAATACTAGCTACGAGAAAAAATATCGTTCAGATAGCGAGATAATTAAATACGGCGTTCCTCAGGGTAGCGTGCTGGGACCGCCCCTATTTTTACTTTACATAAACGACCTTCCGAGGCAAATAGACCACCCCATGGTACTATTCGCCGATGATAGCACCGTAATTATTAAGTGTGACGATCCCAATACTTATGAAAACGAAATAAATAGGACATTGAATAGAATTTTAACATGGTTTGAGAACAATAATCTAATTATAAACTTGGAAAAAACTATAATTATGCACTTTTATCAGAGAATACCAAATAAGATACATGACATTAGCTATTTAGGAACAAAAATAGAATCAACTACTGCTACTAAATTTCTTGGAATTAATATAGACAACAATTTGACCTGGAAACCCCAGACAGACGAAATATGTAAAAAACTAAACAGATTTACTTATGCTCTCTGTAGACTATCAAAAATAGTGAGCCTAGAATCATTACTAACAGCCTATCACGGCTACGTTGCATCAACACTCAGATATGGTGTAATATACTGGGGTAATTCAGTTGATAGAGAACTCTTATTTAGAGCCCAAAAAAGATGTGTCAGAGCTATGTGTGGCCTAAAAAGCACAGACAGTTGTCGACCGTTCTTTATACGTTTAAAAATACTGACCTTGCCATCGCTGTACATATACGAAACAAATGTATTCGTCAAATCTAACATTTCACTTTATAAAATAGCTACTAAAAGTTACTACAGAAAATTACGGGACAAAAATAAGTTAGAACTCGAAGTGAACTATGGCAAAACTGCCTTAATGAATAAAAGCACTTTCTGTATGGCCAAAAAAATATTCAACAAACTACCTGAAAAAATAAAAATGTTAAATCTGGAAAATTTCAAAAAACAATTATTAAAAATATTGATAAATAAATGCTATTACTCACTACAGGAATATCTGGACGATAATTTCATAATTTCTGCCTCAGAAAATTGTACCTAAATCACACCTATTTTGACTATTTAGAATTTTATTTGACATTAGTAGTATTATGGACAGCAAATAACTTTATCTCTTTGACATTTATTGAAATTGATTATAATTATCCCCAATTAATATTGACATGCATGTACCTACCTATTTCTTAATAATGATTTTATTACTAATGTGAAAGTTTACATAATTTTATATAATTCTACCACTCAAAGATATCTCAAAAGTTAAATTGTTGTTAACCATACAGGAATATCTGGACGATAATTCTATAATTTCTGCTTTAGAAAATTGTACCTAAAACACCTAACCTATTTTGACTATTTAGAATTTTATTTGACATTAGCATTATTATGGACAGCAAGTAACTTTATTTCTTTGACATTTATTGAAATTGATTATATCCCCAATTAATATTGACATGCATGTACCAATTTCTGAATATTGATTTTATTACTAATGTGAAAGTTTACATAATTTTATATAATTTTACCACTCGAAGATATCTCAAAAGTTAAATTGTTGTTAAGTAAAGAAAGACAATGTTAATTAAATATATTTGTACGCCTATGGGCAAAACATAGAGGATCTACCTATCTGTAACATCATTATTGTAATTTGACCTATGTTTACAAATAAAGCATTCTGATTCTGATTCTGATTATGTTTGTATGTATGTATGTATGTGTGTATCTTCATCTGTTCCCTCATAGCTTCTAATCTACTTATCGGAACTCGACATATGAGGTATCGTTAGAACCGTCTTAATTTTCCGCTGTACATAGGCTAGGTGACGTGTCACAAAAAGCGATTTGGCGCCCTCTAGCGGTCAAAAAGTAAGGCTTAAAAAATAAAAATGGAGATAAACACGCCGTGTTTGGTATCATTTAAAAGGGCCTCACTTGTACATTTCCAAAATATTGTTCAAATTTAAAATCACGCCCTCTAGCGGACAAAAAGTCAAGAGTAAAAAAAATATTTAACACCAAAATTGTTTAAATAAAAAAAAGTAAAAAACTAAAACCCGACTACGACAAAAAAACGACGCGAAAAAGAAAAGCCGTAGTCACACGTTATACGTACCAACCTAAACACTTTAATACCGTGTGACTACGGCTTTTCTTTTTGTTCTATCCTGAAAATCTTGTTTCATACTTTTTCAGCGTCGTTTTTAGGGTTCCGTACCTCAAAAGGAAAAAACGGAACCCTTATAGGATCACTTTGTTGTCCGTCTGTCCGTCCGTCCGTCTGTCAAGACCCTTTTTCTCAGGAACGCGTGGAGGTATGAAGCTGATATTTATATCAATTACTCAGGTCTACTGTCCCTTGAAGCTGTGAAAAAATCAAACTTCTAAGCCAACGCAATCAAAAGATACAGCCGTTTATGCCGCAAATTTTCGACACTTGCACGGGAATCAAAACCTACAGGGTGCTTCCCGTGAACTCAGAATCTTGAAATTTGGTACGAAGCAACGTCTTATAGCATAGATAAAGGAAAAATTACGAAAACCATAAATTTTTAGTTACATCACATAATAAAAATATTCTAAGTAATTTTAAACTTTGTTTGTACGGAACCCTCGGTGCGCGAGTCCGACTCGCACTTGGCCGGTTTTTTGTCGTAGTCGGGTTTTAGTTTTTTCTTACATGTGTATAGCGGGCAAGAGGGCGGTGCTGCATCCTGCATCCTGGCTTGGAATTTGTTCGCGGAAGTAAAACTGAATATTTAGCAATTAGCATACAATGTCATAGATTTTCGCAAAGTAATGCCGGATTCTGTGGATTGGCAGACTCTCCGCGTAAAATACACGTATTCAGCTGCTTCCGGTTAGATTGGAAGTCAACCTCAACATAGTTAGTAAAATGCTAAGCAGATGATGATGAACGCCTGATTTCTATAACTTATCCTATTTATTATCATAATATGAATAGAAGTTACTATTGATATCATAAAGGGGATATTTACCATGTTTGATTATTGTTTCGAGTTCCCGATATTTCGGCGCTGTTACAAGCACCATGATCACGTTTATGATATTAATAGTAGTGTCAGTGACCATGTCAGTTTAAAAACTTATATGAATCTAGAAGTGATTAAATCCTTATATAAGTGGGACCTGGTCTGCCATAACAGTAAATAAAGTTTAATGTTTCAAAAGTGAATCCGTATTGCAAAAATAACCCTTTGACCCCGACGTGATTTGAACACGCAACCTTCTGATCTGGAGTCAGACGCGCTACCGTTGCGCCACGGAGTCTTGTGATGAGAGGTTTCATAATCACCATCATACCATGGAACTAGACGTAGATACCTCTTGAGATATTGATAATAAACTCAGCTATAAGCACCTATACAAACACTCTTTGCTTGAAAAACAATAATTATGATCTTTAATTCTTCCTCTTTACCGTGTGGTTAGTGTCAAACCTGAAAATTTTGTGAGGAAAATGTTGAGTATGAATGTAGACGGCTAAAAGAGTAGAGGTAGATCTAAGAAACGATGGATGGACTCCCTCCTACCTTCCCATGGCCCTATCAACCTTAAGTTATACGGGCCGAAACGTGGGGCGGCTGCGGACATAGCGCTCTTGGCAATCTATGCAGTCCGCAGGCGCTTCTTGACCCTTACAAATTTTAGCCATGTGTGTCCCTTAACAACTCTCCCTTAATAGGGCTTGTACATTACAACCACAATGTTGAAGTACTTCGCTGCACGTCGGTTCCATTATCTGTTGTGCTGTGGCCTAGATAATGGGTCATAGCCACGCTCCTCTCGATCGCATACTCTCTCGCCGGGCATTCCCGGGAGGCGGTCCTGTGACTCGCCGCGTCCTTCCTTCCAAAGCGCTAGCACGTAGCGCAGCACATGGAGCTCGACGTGCAATTTTCTCCGCGGTGGCCAGTAGCCCCACAGCGCGAACAAGTTACGTCCGCCGACCGACAGGAGCGCTCGGAGTGCCCGTATTGCTGGCATTTGTTGCAGCAGGTGACGTCCACGTAGTCGGTTACCTCAATAGCCTGCCATCCGATGTAGACCCGTCCCTTAGCCAGGAGAGCCTCTCTGAATTCCGCCGTGCATGAGAATAATTATGACGGCGGTCGCCTGGGCCGATCCACGCGACCTGTTCTTTTTAAACGCGCCGGTCGCCTCCTTCTGTATACGATTGACGATGGATGGACTGTGTGAAGGATGATATGGATAGACAGGAGGTGACTGCTGACATAGAAATAGACAAGTATGGAAGAAGAAGACCTTGTTGCGTTGACCCCAAATAAATTGTGATAACTGCAGGAGAATGATGATAGTGTAAAACCTGATGTCAGAATTCTTTGCCGCTCATGGGTATCCGACTTTACTTTACATGCCGTTGAAATATATCTTAGGCATGTCAGTAGCCCGTTGGGGCCGCGGATTTTACTACTAGATGACGTGGCCTCGGCACAAGGGCAAAGAAGGAACATGGGTTCGGTTTTTAGTCAGTACAAGTCTGACACTCCCCTTTGCTCTGCCCAAGAGCGGCGTCATTTGATGATTATCCACCCACCAAAAAAAAAAAAAAGGCATGTCAGTATTGTCAGTTTTCACACGATGTTTTCCTTCAGTGAGTGGGCCGCTCAGGCCCCATGCGGGTTGGTAATGTAATCACTACATAGTATAAAACAAAGTCGCTTCCCGCTATCTGTGCCTATGTATGCTTAGATCTTTAAAACTACGCAACGGATTTTGATGCGGGTTTTTTTATTAGATAGATTGATTCAAGAGGAAGGTTTTAGTGTCTTTTATGCACCCGTGCGAAGCCGGGGCGGGTCACTATTATAACATAACATAACATTAACATTATGGGCGCTGCCCGAAATAAATGCAATTATTATTATTATTATTATCAAATATTTGGTTCTACGATATGCCGTGTTCCTCACTTTTGTTCTCTTTGTTGTTTTGAGAGCAGTCAATTTCATTATCCATCTACTGCTATAATGCATAATGCACCACTGGACCAAACTGCCCCTTAGAAATGGCATGTTGGTTACCACTTTACTCGTATAAAAAGACTATCATATTGAAAAAAGTTTTCAATTTGCCAACCGTTCGAGAATCGACGATCATTATACGACGCGACGACAGTCTATGACTACTTATAATAATGATTCGTAATTATGGGTCTAGGTACCCTCAGTTTCATTAATATGTAAAAGCATAGCTTAAGAGGGAAAAGGGGCTGGGATTATTTGCGATACAATTACTGTATTCCCCTTTATTCCTCATATTTTTATAATATATAATTTATTCTTCTGTACGTGTGTATATCACTGAACTCCTCCTAAACGACTGGACCGATTTTGATGAAAATTGTTGTATGTGTTCAAGTGGATTCGAGAATGGTTTAAATTTACAATTGGACCCGGTAGGTGGCACTACTGTTCGGGCAGGACGACGTCTGCCAGGTCCGCTAGTTAATATATAAGACCTGAAGAACAATAATTTTTCATTAAATCAAAATCTCCTGTAGACACGACCCTGTTATTTTCTTTTCATAGCAACTAATATTTTATATAACGATACGATTTCGTATGTGATTAGAGGATTACAAGATAAAAACGAAACATTTATAAAATAAAAGAAAGTCATACCAACTCTTTTTTTTAATTAAATCGGCTCAGTTTCCGATTTTAAAAAAATACAAAACGTCGATTTTGTCAAATTTTTAGCGAAATAATCGCACTCTACGGCACGCGGCGGTAGGCGCAACGGAATAGTTACTTCAAAAACTTACCTCCCACGCCCTGTTCCCTCTTAACTCGCACAATAATGATAACGTTCGTTTATTAGCAATTTTTATTTATAACAGAACCATTCTAGCTGAAAAATGGATAATAGATTAAAATTTAAATAGTTCAAAATTGTATCAAAAAGAGCATTTTGACCCCGACGTGATTTGAACACGCAACCTTCTGATCTGGAGTCAGACGCGCTACCGTTGCGCCACGGAGTCTTGTAAGTAATGCGTTGAATATGCAGTTTGTAATGGGCGGGATGACTCAGAATACATCTCTATCAATTATCTTGAGGATAGGGTAATTAATTTTAATTATCAGTTAAGTGGTTGTGAATATGTGATAATATTGTTCTTGAAACAATCTCAAGTGTCGGATAGAATAGGGGATCGGACTGACTCAAAAAACATGATTCTGTTTAGTCCGTCAGTTGAAAAAAAAAATTGGATACGTGTTTTTTGTTTTAACAAATCAATAAAAATTGACGAAGATAAAGCGCGTCAAAGATCATGGAGTGGGGCTTGAAACGTCAATTGGAGGTACAAAATGTAATATCATATTATGACGTCACACGAGTTTTCGAAGCACTGTATCGTCTTCATTTTTTGTTTACGTGAAAAAAGAAAAAATACGTGGTTAATATTTTTTGGAAATCTATCTGACGGACTAATTAGTTTTTTTTTTGTCCGATCCCATAGTCTGTCAGTAAAAAGGATTTTTGTTTTAAACACCTTAACTTTCCGATTACACAAATTGTTATTTTGTAAAGCGTTGAATAGGAGTTTTTTAGTGCTCTTTAATTTTTTTTTTTTAACCACTCAGCTGTCAAAGACGTCACGTGACGTCAAAAATAAACGCCTGAGAACTGTCCAAACGCCGATTCGGCTCTCGGTTTTCCTTCGCGTGACTTTTTGTATACGTGGAGCATGAAAGTTTTTTCTATCTCGCTCAAACTTGCACAGAGTCTAGATGAAAGAACAAGAACTTTTGAGTTTGTTGTTGATTTTTTAAATATATTTTAAGTAACTATAAATGTAGTATTTAGTCTCGCATCCAGCGAATCCCCGGGACCGGACAAATGTGGCAACTCTTGGGGGAGGCCTATGTCCTGAGGACCTATGACGTCTTTCACCGGACATTTCAGTTGAAAGACGTGTCAGACGTGTCATTGTTTCTTATCCGCCTTACCGTATTGCTCACACGATAAGATCAAGAAGAAGAACTGAAGTTGATGATGATGACAATGATTAATAGTTTGTTTACTCTACTTAATAAATAGTTATATTCAAAGCGTTACCAAAATTTGAAAGCCAATGTGTTCGCCAAACAGCAGTATAATATAATTTAAATTACAAGTTAATTAGAAAATAACTCATAGTTTTTTATATCGTAATATAATTAAAAAAAATACGAGTTTGAATTATTATAGCAATGAAACAAAAAGCTAACATATAAATATGCAAGCGTAACTAATAAAATATACGTACATACGTACGTATGCAACTGAATTAGATTTTTCTCGGCAGCTTTCTTGAAATGAAAATACGTTTTCTTTTGAAGGTAAGTATTCTTTCTAAATTTAAGTACCTAAAGGTTACTGATATAAAAATAGGTTGGAAAATTTGGAGAAAGAAAAAATGTTGTTAGATAGATCTTGTCTACATGAATAAGAATTACTTATATAACTTCTGAAGTACTGTAAGTTCAGACTTCGGAAAATAAGACAGAAGCCAGATGTCCAACAATTCGAAAAAAACATCGCCAAAATAATAAAATTAATAAAAATTAACGACAAGACTGACTAGGATACCAAAGAAAAGCCGATAACATAAGGTTTTCGAGTACTTGTATAAAAATATTCCTGATACTATTTTTATGCGATCACGAATCATGCACACAGAACGATAAACTTTAAATCAGCCGTGGCGTTTAAAAGTAATTTTCAAGTTTAGTAATGTGTAAAAACTCACATTACTCTATTCGGAACCGCTGATTTAAATTTTTCACAGTACAGAAATCAGCCAGTAAGTAGGTACTATTAACTAATCAAACTCTAAAACAATCCTCATCGTCATCATTTCAGCCAAAAGTCGTCCACTGCTGGACATAGGCCTGGTATCGTCACATTGAGCGGTCCCATGCCTCACGCTTCCAGCGGGTCCCCGAAACCTTCACCTGGTCATTGGTTTACCTAGTGGGAGACTTTCCAATGCAACGTTTTCCCGTTCGCGGTCGCCACTGCAGAACTTTTCAGCCCCATCGACCGATTCGGAATCGGCATATAAAACAATCTATATAATGTGTGTTACTTCTATCCATATCTATAAAAGCGAAAGGTCACTCACTCACTCACTGATTCATCACGAAATCTCGAAAACCGCTGGACGTACAAAGATGATTTTTGGTAGGGAGGTAGTTTATGGTTAGTAGACGTCCGCTAAGAACGGATTTTGCGACAGGGCCGGATTAGGGTGGTCTAAGGGCCCTCGCAAGTTTGTATGAAACTCCTTCATTTTTTGTGCCACAATCTAGATTTTTGGCAGAGACGTAGTTTATAGTCAGTGGGCGTCTGCTATGAATTAATTTTTGCGACAGGGCCGCATTAGGGTGGTCTAAGGGCCCTCACAAGTTTGTATGAAAGTCCTTAATTTTTCGTGCTATAATCTTGATTTTTGGCAGAGACGTAGTTTATAGTCAGTAGGCATCCGCTATAAATTAGTTTTGCGACAGGGCCGGATTAGGGTGGTCTAAGGGCCCTCGCAAGTTTGTATGAAAGTCCTTCATTTTTTGTGCTACAATCTTGATTTTTGGCAGAGACGTAGTTTATAGGCAGTAGACGTCTGCTTAGAACCGATTTTGTGACAGGGCCGGATTAGGGAGGTCTAAGGGCTCTCGCCAGTTCGTATGAAAGTCTTTCAGTTTTTGTGCAACAATCTTCATTTTTGGCAGGGACGTAGTTTAAAGTTAGTAGACGACTGCTTAGAACAGATTTTGAGACAGGGCCGGATTAGGGAGGTCTAAGGGCTCTCGCCAGTTTGTATGAAAGTCCTTCATTTTTTGAGCTGCAAACTTGATTTTTGAGACGGACTTAGTTTATAGTTGGTAGACGTCTGGTAAGAACAGATTTTGTGACAGGGCCGGATTAGGGAGGTCTAAGGGTTCTTGCAAGTTCGTAAGAAAATCCTTAATTTTTTGTGCTACAAACTTGATTTTTGGCAGGCACGTAGTTAGTAAAACTCTGCTAAGTACAGGTTTTGTGGCAGGGCCGGATTAGAGAGGTTTAAGGGCGCTCGCAAGTTTGTTTAAAAGTCCATCATTTTGTGTGCTACTAACTTGAATTTTGGCAGGGACGTAGTAGGTGAGTAGAAGTTTGCTAAGAATCGATTTTGCGACAGGGCCGGACTAGGGAAGTCTAAGGGCTCACGCGAGTTTGTATGACAGTCCTTCCTTTTTTTTGTGCTACAATTTTGGCAGGAAGGTACTATATAGTTAGTAGACGTTGACTAAGAACAGATTTAGCGAGTTTAGCAACATGGCCAGAATAAGGAGGTCTGAGGGCTTTCACAATCATGTTTGTAAAAATGTACTGTTTTTTTTTGTACTAACAACCTGTAACAAGTCTAGAGTTTAGGAGTAGGAGATCTAAGCTAAGAAATTTGTAAGGAAGACCTGGACTAAGGGCTCACGTAAGTCCATATGAAATACTTGGCTTTTTGTACCTGAAAATTGGCAGAGAGATAGAATATAGTTAAGACATTTCAGGTAAGAATAGATTTTACGACAGGGCTGGTTTAAGGGAATATAATCGCTTCGATTGGCATTTGGCATTCGTTTTGATATAGTACCATCCACAGGCAGTCCAGACAAGAGAGTCAGAGTTTCTACGCGAACGAAGTCGCGGGCAACTGCTAGTTAATATCATAAACGGGATATTTACCATGTTTGATTTTTGTTTCAAGTTCCCGATATTTACTTGTTCCCGGTGTTTACTTTTTTTTACTTGTTATTAATGTTACACTGATATAATAGTACATTATGGTACAAGTGTGTAATGTTGGTGATTACCACAGGTCAGGTGAGGGTCTTAAGAGAGCCGAGGACGGTAATCATCAATACACACGTGTATCATACGACGTTTTTCAACACACTTGTGAAGAAAATAATACTAAAAAGTCATCTTCAACAGATAGAGCGAGTTCTGGATTTTTTTCACAATAGCGGGAAAAAATTATCGGATTTCCTATGCGCGCGCATCTACAGTTCGACCAACTTATCTGTGCAGGCGGGAAAACTCGGAACTAAAATAATTGTACTAAGTTTGACGTAGCGATGCATATTTCTTGACCAGTGGCGCCACCATGAAATTCAAACTTAAAATGGTCATACTGTAACAATGACGATGGACCATAGACTAAAAGAATGAGGTTAATTTATTTAAAAAAAAGTTACCTATATTTATAATATTACAAAAGTTATATTATTTGAGTGAAAGTTTCATTTATTAAAAACGTACAAGTTAAATTTATCTATTTAAATTCAAAGTTGCATGAAATGAGCAAGCACTATTAGGTACATTAATATATTTTTACTATTGAACACGATCTTTTTTGTATCGAAACTTTTTTTAAGAACATAGCAACTCAACCAATAAAATTTAAAAAAAAAAACGGTATTACCCGGTTAAATTGAAAATGCTCTGTTTACTCGCATATAATTTGCAATATGGTACTAACTTAACTTTGTAGTGATAATTCTATTATGCACTAGTGTATAATATTATTATGCACGTGTGAGTTATAGTTCGGTTTATGGCCCTAAGAACGATGTAATAAAGCTCACTTTACGAGCAAGTGTGTTGAAAATAAAATTATGAAATAAAATATTTTTATTCTGATACTGTATGCGGGCCGAACGTGGCCCGAGGTTACACAAGATGGAGGATGAAGGGGGTTGATACGAGAAAGAGGAAGGTTTTGTCCAGTCATAAAGCACTAAATGAACTGGGTAATAAAAATATGATAGTAAAAAAAATGCCTTAAAGTAACGCAATTTGATATGGGCGTGTTAGATTTAGAATGACGTCACTTGATCACCATACCTCGTTACTCAAACTTAACATATTTGCAAAGGTTTAGCTTAATCTGAAACTAGGAAGTGGGTTAAATTTAACTTTTCTTTTTACAAAGTGATATCATAAAAACTTCGCTAATTTAATATTCACCTAAAAGTGCGTCGTACCTTTTAGTGACCCTCTATAACCTTAACTTAATTTCTTAGATTTTTGAGTTAAGTCCATAAAATAATTATCATTCTGAAGGTGCGAAATATAACATGAAGATTTCCTATTCAACTTTGGCATCAAATTAACACCACGAGAAGACCTTTTAATCATCCCTACGTTTCACAGAAGCCTTACACAAAACCTTGAGCATAATTAAATTTCCATCTACCCACATAGAAAAACGAACACATATCCTCCTATCCAAAAAAGGTGGTAAAGCCGTTCACAAAACCGGCTGTCAATCCCTTGTAATTTTCACCCCTATAGCGGTCTCATTGAGCTCGAGGTGTGAGGAGATTTGCCTGGCAAACCCGTAGCAAATTGGAAGGCCGAATGGTGTGGTAATCGGCTTATGACGGGTCGTCTGCCTCCTGTGTTAGTTATTATTTATTTATACTGAGGCATTGAAGACGTTTTATTGTTGTAAATGTTCAGGTTTTTGTGTTGGTGAAGTGGATTAGTGGGAATTGATTATGTCCGCTAAAGACTGCTGCTATTAATACCCAAAGGGTTATGTAGATGTGTATGTATTGTTCGCTCACCAGTTTGGTTTAATGTCCATGAATTGTAGAGCAATTGATGAGACTGTAAAAATAAGTAAGTGAGTACATTATTATTTTTTCAAAACAACCCTGGACTTCTATAAAATCTAATTCTAAATCTAGTCTTAAATAAACAAATATTTTTTTGTAAAACATTGGTGAAGTCAAGTCCCACCCGCTTTGTAAACTGTAAGCGCAGCAAGTACCTCTGTTGTTTCTGTCATCTGTGTACCTACATGTATAAATAAATAAGCAGCAGCGGTGGCCCACTGGTTGCGCCCCCGACTTACGAACAGTAAGTCGTGAGTTCGAACCCAGGCATTAATTTGTGTAATTTATTTCATCACCACTTCTCTGAAAATGTGAAGGAAAACATCGTGAGGAAACCGGCATGTCTTAGATCTAAAAAAATCGAAGACATGTGACATCTACCAACCCGCACTGGGCCCGCGTGGTAGATTATAGCCCATCCTTAGCCTAGAAAGGAGGCCTGAGTCACTGCAGTGGGAACATTATAGGCCGATGATGATGATGATAAAAATAAATAACAGGCATCGAGATATAAGTACTAACGTACTAGAGAAGACACCGTAAATTCCTACTTTGTCTCGTTCAACTGCGGCGATCGCGCCGCACCGTCGCGTCGCCGAAGAAAAACGCGTAAGTGCCGTGATTTACATGGCGCTTAAGACCGGAAACTGAACTAATTTGCTATTTTACTACTTTTCTTTAACTTGTGGTAAATTAGTTACGGTTTAGACGAATTGTTATTATTTTAGCGCTGCAGCGAACTAAAGATTCAAATTACGAAATAGGACAATTCAGTTATTTGACGTAGCTTCTCTAGTACGTTAGTAGGTATTTATATCTCGAAGATAACAGGTAACTTTATAATACAACATGACAGTGCTCAGCAATGCATTTCCTATTGTCTACAAACTATTTCACAAAATATTTCTGTTATTCTATAAAGAGGCTAACCTAAAAATATGAAAAGGAAAAATAGAGGGCCAATAGAAAGGGTATAAAACTGAAATCACTAAATCGATTTGGGCAGACGAATTTGGAGCCGATAAAGAATCTGGAACAAAAACATTGTATTCAGTTTGTGAGACTCGATCTCAGAACTGATGACTGATGAATCTATCTAAAGTAGGAACAATATCTTCATCTTGTCCCAAGTTACTTGGAATATCAGAAAATTTTATAGTACATTTGTGATGCGAAGGAATGAAGAAAATGTTGTGAGAAAAATGTTGAGTATGAATTTAGCTATAAGTGCATGTTTACGTACAGGCGTGGCGTCGCGCGGTGCGTGCTGCGTTTTTAATTCAAACACATGGCGATGTATGAAAAAGTTAACGATTTCAAAAGTCGATTTTACCTAAGCAATTTTTCGCTCGTTAGTTTAAAATGCAGTGTTTGTTGCGGTGGACCCGTCTCTCAGTAAATTAATAAAAATACACGAGACGAGCCTTCTGCACGCACCGCGCGACGCCCCGCGTCTCCGTAAACGAGCCCTAAGAGTCGAAGAAGACCAAAGAAATGATGGATGCACTGTTTGAAGAATGATATTTTATGGCTAGAAAAGCGGTGACTGCTTACATGACGAGAAATAGAGAAGTATGGAAGAAGAAGACATGTTGCGCCGACCCCAAATAAATTGGGATAAGGGTAGGAGAATGTAGTGTAATGTACATTGCAACGAAAAAGAAAAAAAACTCATTGTCAAGAATATAAAACCAACTTGAGGACATCCGCATGAGAACCAAGGTTACCGACGTAGCCCGAAGAATCGCCAGACTTAAGTGGCAATGGGCAGGCCACATTGCTCGCAGAACGGATGGCCGATGGGGCCGAAAAGTTCTGGAATGGCGACCGCGAACCGGAAGACGTTGCGTTGGAAGGCCTCCCACTAGGTGAACCAATGACCTGGTCAAGGTTGCAGGAACCCGCTGGATGAGAGACGCACGGGACCGGTCAATGTGGCGACGCCTGGGGGAGGCCTATGTCCAGCAGTGGACGTCTTTTGGCTGAAATGATGATGATGATGATGAAAACCAACTTCAATTAAACCACAAAAAGTGGCAAGTCAGTTAATCATAGACACACAATCATGAGACTTTTCTGAACACGCAAACAAACCATATTGACACACAATCTACATATCCAAAGAAATCTTTCTCTATAAGATCTGACCCAAAAACTTAACTCACAAGCTCACTTCCATCCCTAATTCAGCTTGTCTGAAAAACAAATCGCCATCATCAAGAACTTACAAAGAGGGATACAGCAGAGGTGTGACAAAAACAACAGAATTTACATAATTAATCCTAGGATCGCCGTCCCACTATGTGAGAGGATTATTCCGAGGTAAATTGGATGTGGTGTGGCAAGTCTAGTATTATATGTCATACAGGTTATACTACCTGTGTTTTTTTGTTAGTCTGATAGGAAAATGCAGGATTAGGTGGTAGAAGAAAGTCTAGACTGGTGTGGGTTTTATTTAAAATTGATTAAGTTTTGTGCTGTAAGCTTAAAAAATGTAAGCAAGTATTTTTTTTTATATATATATTTTGTTAAGATTTTTTTTTTATATTTTGTTGTCATTATGGTGAATGCTGTGTATACCTATTATGGGCTTACATACCAGCACTTGTGTATTGTAATATTTTATATTTAACTTTTTAGTATTTATTGCTGTTGGTGTACCTAATAAATAAATAAATAAATAAGCTTATCTTTGCGGATGGCAAAGAAATTAACTTAGACACTACCCGGGTTTCTTTTAAATTGGCTAGGAAATCTTTACCCGTGTGCTGGAAATCAACGTCAGTAACAAACATAACAACACTTTTATTCGTCGTTTTTACTATAAATAATATTCAAAACTTGGAACAATATTCAAGATCATTATATTGTTACAAGTTTTGAATATTATTTAATAGTTTAAGGACACCTAGAAATAAATCGTCTGAAACATACATCATAGCATAAGCAGTGCTTATTTTCTCTCTGTATAAGAAAACACCTAAGGGTGGAAATCGCCGTCGATGTCGACCTCTGCAAAGGTGGTGTGACGATCTGATCATAATTGCTGGGCTAACATGGCCAGAAATGGCACAAAACGAAGAGGTTTGGAAGGAGAAATAAGAGGCTTTTGCTCAGCAATACAAACAGTATAGGCCATGAAAAAAATTTAAGAGATGTAAAAAGTATCGATAATATACGCTTTTATTTAGGTTAAGGATAAGGCTAGACAGACGGACAGATCAAGATGGATCCAATCAAAAATATTATCCACTAAAGCAATCTTTACAGATCCATATAAATCCTCAACACACCCTAAGCTCACATCGATATCCAATTAACTTATCCAAAGCAAACACTTCAAAACAAAATTAAGAAGAACAATATCCCGGAGTATTGCCAAACAAAAAACGTGGCCAATCAATAAATATTTCCCCTCTTTTCAATTAGTATAGCAAATGCACATTTAATGCCTTACCTCGGGGAAAATCCCTGGTTTAACTTAAACGATTTAGGGGATACCCCACTAAATGAAATCTCCACTAATAGAGGGACAGGGAAAGGTAATCATGTTTTAATAAATAGGAAGTTTCTGAATGTGTTTTTTTTGTTTTATTTTTCTGGGGATATAGGGCTTTGGTATAATATGCGGAAAAAGGGTTGGTAGGGTAGGAGTGAAAATTGTATAAAAATATAGAGATAGGTTAGGATATTTTTTTTTGTAAATGAAAATAAAGCTTTTTGCTTTTGTCAGGACGTTTTCATCATCGTTTCAGCCAAAAGATGTCCACTGCTGGACAAGAGCCTCCCCCAGGTGTCACCATATTGGCCGGTCCCGGGCGTCTTGCATCTAGCGGTTCCCAGCAACCTTTGCCAGGTCATCACGTCCATAGGAGAAACTAAGGATGATTAATTGATTATTTTTGTCAAGGAGTCGATCAAGTAGTCAGACAGTTGATGCTTGAAGCCGTTTCAAACGAATCTAAAGAGAAGAACGGCAGTTGCGTATCAAAGCAAATCTGATTTTAAATCTACAATCATACTCAACATTTTCCAAATCAGGATAGGAAATTTATTTATTTATTTTCTCTATTACAGGGTGTAAAGATGGTCGTAAGATAGGTACCTAATGCGATTGTGTACAAATTAACACTTACAAGAAGAGTGAACCGTTACGTTACCAAAAGCAGCGGTGGCCCAGTGGTTGCGGCCCCGACTTACGAACAGTTAGTCGTGGGTTCGAACCCAGGCAGGCGCATTACCAAACATTCGAAGTCTTGTGATATCAACCAATCCGCACTGGGCCCGCGTGGTAGATTTCATTTCATGATGAACTGAAATATAATTGATTACAGTGTAGTTCCCAATTCGCTAGTATTTGGCATCGCAGTTTTAGAGAAAATAAAACAAAACTTTTTCTCTATAAATTGGCAACACAGATTTGACACTTCTTTTTCGCGCGTTGAACGGCATCGCAAGTAAAAATGGTTTCTGAAGAAAAACTTATTGGAAAAATGTGGAAATACTCTTGTATAAGTTGGATTGACGACGTCGAAACAAAATACGGAGTCCCGATGGTGTGCCAAACGCAACCTCAGTTTAAATCAACGGCAAAGTGTCGACCGGGACCGGACTTGACCGGAGCCCTTTGCTCGTCATTACTTCGGATAACGAAGGTAAGCTTTTTGTTTTAGGTGCAACTAAGTCAAAAAAAACGTGGCTGGCTACAGCAATGGTCGAGGATAATAAACCGTGTTGGTACGAGATACTTAAACACGAAGATCAACTTTGATACGAGATATCAGCTTTGATGTTTATAACAGATTTCTGTTACCGGCACGAGTTGCCGATGCCGACCAGCCCCACATGTGCTTACAGTACGAAATACTGTTTACCGTGTTAGTACGAGTTACCAAACACGAAGATCAACTTTGATACGAGTTATCGACTTTGATGACAAACGGCACGAGCTGCCAATTTGATCTAAACCAGCATGTGCTTATAGTACGAGATACTGTTCAGTGCTATTCTAATGCTGTTGAGAAACCTTACAATATACAGTGTTTACAAACACTACAAGATATCAACTTGGATGTCAGATTTCTATTATATCGGCACGTGATGCCACTTGATCAAAACCAGCATATGCGACAGTACGAGATACTGTGTAGTGCAAGTCAAATGCTATTGAGAAACCTTAAGGGACCAAGTAAGGTATTTTTTCATCATTTTTTGAGAAAAAAAATCATTAAAAGGTGTGAAATTTGTCAAACATCAGGCCCTGATGAATAACGTGACACTCATTTTGTTGAAATCCCAGATATTGAATCCTTATCATCACCAAAGTAAAGCTAGTGATCTCTAAAATGGGAATAACTAGAAATAAGTGTATCGCTCACCAGCAAAGACAGGTGGGCACAGCACTTACAATAATAGACAAAATCAGGTCTCTTATAATAAAAATCCTACTAGATAAAATAACTATTTTAAAATCACTTGGTGAAGCAACAAGTTCGTGTGTGAACTCTATCATTAAGAAACTAAAAACAAGGTCTGTAGTGGCTCTGCACAAGCATTTCATAGAAATTACTCATAAAACTATTTTTAAATGGTGGCAATTTATCAAAGAATTGCGGTAAATAAGATGCCTAATACAACAGAGTTCAAATTCTATTAAGAAAACTGCACCAAGCCAGCAATTTCTGCTTAAAACATAAGTAACAAATATATGGGAAACAGAAAGAGTCAACCACAACAGTTGAAAGCATCAACCAACCAAGGAGATGGTATGAGATGGACCACAGACTCGACCACAGCCATCACACCGCAGAACATCCTTGAACCCACAGCGTTCCGAGAGAACCCGGGATGTCTACCACAACAGCAGGAAATAAACAAGGTACATATTTTGTTTGTTGGTTGTAATCAACAAATGACCCCATTATATTGCAGTGGATTAAGGATTTCATGTCCTTTTCATGTCTCAGTCCTAAAAATAATTTACCTGATTGTGAAATTACACATATGCAGGAAGCCTTTGTTCATAATTGTTCACCTTTTACAATTAAGAGCTATAACACCATATTGTCATCCAAAGGGAGAATACATCTCAAAAGATTTTCCTTGTTTCAAAACCTGATGGCAAACAGGTTAATTTTAAATCTAAAACCTTTGAACAAGTATGTAAAAGTCAGCACTGCAGTAAGGTTAATTGCTGATCATTAATAAGTGTGTTGCATAGACATAAGGAAGTCATATTTATGATTTAAAGTTCCTTTGTTTTGAATTCAATGGAACCTTATATGAATTTACAGCATTGCCATATGGACTATTTGTACTGCACCTAGTTTGTTCATCAAATTGTTAATACCTGTGGTTGTTTATGCAAGAAATTTAGGCCACTTATTCATAATCTACATTAATGATATTTTATATATTGACCAAGCATATTACAAGGAGTGTTTACAAAACATGAAAACAACAATTAGTGTGTTAAAGTTCATATGCTATTATTAGGGTTCCGTAGTCAACTAGGAACCCTTATTAATTATGACAAAAGTACCCTAGTACCTTGTTAATGTTGTAAACTGGGATTCATGATTAACTCCAAATCATTGTGCCTACCTACCAACCATACCTTTTGAAAAAAAGAAATACAATGAAGAGTAGGTATGTTACATTCTAAAATTTAAAATAAGAGAATTTTGCCTTGTTTTTAGGCACATTAGTAGCAGCATGGCCAGCTTTATCATAATATGGCATAGTACATACAAAACAAATGGAAATGGAATACCATTACTGAAATCAAACCATCTTTTTATCAGACAATCAATCAATTATTTTATTAATTATGATGCATCCATGACATTACCTATGGTTTACTTTTTCAATGGTCATCATCATCATCATTTCAGCCGAAAGACGTCCACTGCTGGACATAGGCCTCCCCTAAGCCCCCCTCGCCACATTGACCATGACCAATAATTGACCGTTGACTTTCAATGGAGAAGGAATATAATTATGTTATTCCTCCACCAATGACACCATGCTTATCAGCAAAACTTAGAAGCATAGCAGTGAAGAAAATTTGATTTACAAGTTTATACAGACCTGACAGGTTGGGATACTCATTGCTATGGTGAAAATGTTGGAGGCCTGTGGTCACAATCAGAGCAAATATATCACATAAACCAGGTTAAGGGCAATATTTTCTGGTTTAAAACGCTTTGTAAATTCAAAAAATAATTGTGATATTCTTCTTCAGATTGATAACACTACTGCCATTGCTTGCATTAACAAGATGGGTAGTGTTCAATGTCTAACCTAAATGATGGTAGTAGAAGGATATGGGTTTGGTGTGAAGCTAGGTGTATTAATCTCCAAGCATCTTACATAAAATCTAAATATAACTTGTCAGATGAGGAACCAAGGCATACTAACATTGCCACAGAGTTGGAATTATCATTTATGATTTATTAGCCTTACATAAAATCTAAATATAACTTGTCATATGAGGAATCAAGGCATACTAACATTGCCACAGAGTGGGAATTATCAATTATGATTTACTAGCTACCGGAGTTAATTCAAATTGTAAAGCATATGTGTCATGAACTTGATATAGAGACCCATATGCATTTCAGATAGATGCCTTCTCATTTAAATAGAGCTCCTATTTTTTTTATACACATTCATACCATTGACATTAATTACGAATTGTCTTCAAAAATTAAAAAAAAAGGGGGGGGGGGGGGCAAGGAAATATGAGTAGGTGTAGGTACCCACCGTGGACTTGTCAGATATCCTTTGGTAAAAATGACGATGGTTATAAAACCAATCATATTCTATTCTAATAATAATTTATTACAATCTCCTTTCAGTACCAAACACCCATAAAGCAACCAGCTTACTCCGGCAGTGACCATCTTTTGCAAAATGCATTCACTTAAAGAGTTGGTACTTATTCTGCCAAAATCACAGTGTGATTCAATACCAGATCTAATACAATACCTCACTGAAATACATTATACATAAACCAAAATAATGTTGGCTACAGCTTGTTACATTAGGCTAGATCAATACTTTCGCTTCTCTGTTAAATGAATGAATTGACAGGGATGATCACATCAAGCGTTTTCTCATGGGTCTTTAAAGAATTCAACCCGCTTTATACAAGTATGGGAATACTTGTGATCCTACAATAGTAGTGTAGTAGTAATCACTGTCTAATTGGGGATAATCTGAATTTTAATTTAAAAAATTAAGTAAAAAGCTTGTCACCTTATTAGCTCTTGCTACTGCTCAAAGAGTGCAGACTCTATCAGTTATTAAAAGACAATATGTCCATGTCACAAGACATAATACATTATGTACATTACTATTCTTATAAAAATATCACTGTCATCAAAAACTGAAACCTGCTTTCCTTTTATAACAGGCATCCAAACAAACAATTAGTAGAAGAATTAAATTATTAATGAAGGGAAGTGGGATTGACTGATATATTATGTACCACACATAACACACTTTATGCAGACACATATTTTGCTAAACAGGCAGGGGTGTCATTAGATGTCATTAGGAAAACTATTGGCTAGCCAGATAGTTCTATTACATTGACAAGGTTTATGATGTATCAGTGAATGTTAATGGTTTATGTCTGTTTGACGGCACGGTTGGCGCAGTGGCTAAGCGGTTGGACTGCTGAGCTGCGTGTCGCGGGTTCGATTCCCGCACGGAACAAATATTTGTATGACCTGCAGATAGTTGTTTCGGGTCTGGGTATTTGTGTATGTGACTTTATATGTTTGTGCACACACCCACGATACAGGGAAAATCCCTAGTGTGGGGCAAATACCGTCTTAAATACCAACTTGAAGATGTAAATCATATTTACATTCCTTTATTTATCTTTACACAAACTTAATAAGTTAAAATTTAAACATTCAGTTTTAAGTTTTATTCAAACATTCCTTATTATTAATGATTATTTATTTTATTTGTACACTGTCATTAATAGTGTTTTAATTTAGTAATATGGCATTATTAGCTATACATACTTATAGCATTTATTGTTTCATATTGTATCTGATTATGAGACAGGACTGATAGTATTTTATTAGCATGAAAATACTAGTAGCCAATTATCATTGGTTTGTCTTTAATGACGCCCTAGTTATGTAAGCCACATAATGGCTATTTTGTCTTTTTACACATACATACTTATTATATAATACCTTAAGATTGATGATTATGAATCATACCTACCTAAGATATACAAGCATAGGTTGACTATATTGGTCTCAAATAAATTTGATTCATGTAACAATAAGATTGATTTGGTAAGTCTTGTATATTTCCAAAAGAGTGGCCCATGTCGACTTAGACTCTAAACAGCTACACTGTAATCAATTATATTTCAGTTCATCATGAAATGAAATTGATTAATCAGACGAACTTACCTTAAGTGAAGTCCGATTACAATTTCATGAAGGATGAACTGAAATATAATTACCCACCCAACCCATCCTTTTTAGGATTAGTCCCTTGTCGAATGGGCTAATAGAGCAACGCTATCTCTAAAGAGTGTCAAATCTGTGTTGCCAATTTATAGAGAAAAAGTTTTGTTTTATTTTCTCTAAAACTGCGATGCCAAATACTAGCGAATTGGGAACTACACTGTAATCAATTATATTTCAGTTCATCCTTCATGAAATTGTAATCGGACTTCACTTAAGGTAAGTTCGTCTGATTAATCAATTATAGCCCATTCCCTCTCAAGGAGAAGAGAGAGACTGTGTCCTAGCTGTGGGAACATATAGGATGATGATGATGATGCGTAACCATAATAATATGAGTTTTAATTTAATAGACAGAAGAATTGTAATACATAGAAAGTTTTAAAAAGTGAAGTTTTATCAAACAGTTAAAGCATTCTCTCGAGCACTATAAATAGAAAACATTTTCCAAAGATATTTATCTACAAATACTAGTATTTTCTACTTCTGTCTTGTTTTGGGGATTATAACTATTAGGATACGTCAATATGTCTACGTTTCTCCGTAATACTTGTCCGTTGGGACGCGGTGCCTGCGCCAGACTTATTGTTTTCTAAAATATTGGTGAAGTGCTGTTTTATATGGATATTAGAAATTGCAAAACAAGACAGGATACCTAATAATATAACAACGTGAATATCACACTAAACGATTTTTATGAGTTATATTAATAATATACGTCATAAGCTTTGGGATGAATTAACGAAGGGGTGATTACTCGGCAATTTTCTCATTTCAAGAATTTCTCTGTCTCAAAATGTATCATGTGTTTTCTGGCTTAGCTTATTCGCTAATGATGCCTATTGAAAATTTTTGTTGGGTTTTTGGGGTAATGTAAATTATTTATTAATTTATACTTCATGCACAATAGTGATACATAGGTGGACTTAATGCCACAAGGCATTCTCTACCAGTCAACCTTAGGGTGAACCTTAGGCCTTTAATTATTAGTATATTTCGTTTATTTTATTCGTCTCTTTATGTATAATCCTAGTACTCAGCTGCATCCAGTTAGACTGGAAGCTGTCCCCAAAACGTAGTTGGGAAAAGCTAAAAGAAAATCGTAATCTCATATGATTTATTTTCAATTTCGTAAAAAGAATTTTTTTTTGACTTGGATGAACCAAATTGTGCCAGACCCATTGACAGCCTTAGAAACAAAATTAATGGTTTTCAAATATAGAATTATTAATTATAAAAATATTGTCGAGAAAAAGAAGCGAGTGGTGTGATAAGAAACGAGAGGCGAATATTTTGAACAAACGTTTTTTAACCTTTACAGGGTTGCGATAATTTTGATAATGATAACGTTTATTAGGAAATATTTTATTATAGATAATAAAATATTTCCTAATAAACGTTATCATTATCGCAACCCTGTAAAGGTTAAAAAACGTTTCTTATCACACCACTCGCTTCTTTTTCTCGACAATATTTTTTCCAGTGTAACTGACACTGTAGCTTGCGCCATGTTTCCATGTTGGAGCCATAAGAAGAGCGAGGTTTTAAGGTGAAAATAAAACTTTTTATAAAAAATTGAATTATTGAAGAGCAACTTGGAAAACCATGCAAGAAACCTTAAGGAAAGACATACTGCGGCCTCGAAACAAACGGCTAAGAAGGGACATGGGTGGTTTGTTTGTAGTCACTAGAAATCATCAAATGAAAATGATGATGAAATCTCTTGCTCTCGAGAGGGACTCATCAGTCATTTCAAAAGTGACTTCTCAAAAGTTTTTCAAAAGAGACTTCTTTTGATGATATCCCACCCTCTAAAAAAAAAGAGGTCATTGTCCGCTCTAATAATTATGTAAGTAATTTAATAGACAAGAATTGGGTACTGATTGACGCAGAAGGTGATATTGCGACTACATTTTGAACGTTTTCATTTACTGAAAATAGACCATAACGTCTTCAGATGCAGAATGGAATGTATAAAGGATGATACGGCAAGAAGGAGGTATCCCATTAGATACGAGTAATATAATTTTAGAGAAGATAGGTCGAACGCACGGTGTGGGCACGGTTGGCGCAGTGGCTAAGCGATTGGACTGCTGCGCTGCGTGTCGCGGGTTCGATTCGTTCGAACAAATATTTGTATGGCCTGCAGATAGTTGTTTCGGGTCTGGGTATTTGTGTATGTGACTTTCTATGTTTGTGAACGCACCCACGATACAGGAGAAATTCCTAGTGTGGGGCAACGTTTTTTTAAAAAAATAAAAATAAAAATGAAATGGAATGAGGGCAAAATAATGCTGATGATGTCTTCAGTTGCAGGTGATTCAGTGTCATCCGCTAAGAAGTTTCACCTTGCTTCGCTGAAACTAATATTTTACCGATTTTGAACTTTGCGAGAACTTTCTCTACACGCCTTAATTGCCACCGCCATTCTTCTGGCCACAAGACAAGTCGCGACATAAATCTGCATGCTTTTTTTAATATTTTGTCGCCCGTGCAGTAATTTATCTTTTGTTTATATACTAGAACTCTTAATGAGCACTTTCTTATGTTTTATTTGTATTCTTTGCTGCCGGGAAGTCAATTTAATTTAATGTATTCTTTTAGATGAACATTTTTGTAATGGAACTTTTGTACATTTTAGTGGATGCGTTTCTTTGGTGTATCAGAATGTTTATAAGTGTGGGATTTTTGGCGCCGAAACATGGAGTCGAAAAGAACTGGCCAAGTACGAGTCGGACGCGCACATGAAGGGTTCCGTACTAAAACGGCAAAAAAATCACGTTTGTTGTATGAGAGCCCCCTTAAATGTATATTTTATTTTGTTTTTAGTATTTGTTGTTATAGCAGCAACAGGAATACATAATTTGTGAAAATTTCAACTGTCTTGCTTTCGTGGTTCTTAAGATACAGCCTGACAGATAGACGGACGAACGGACAGGCTGACGGAAGGACAGACAGACGGACAGCGAAGTCTTTGTAATAGCGTCCCGTTGTCACTTTTTTTAGGGTTCCGTACCCAAAGGGTAAACCCTTTGGGTACGGAACCCTAAAAAAAGTATTTCAATAAGTTTATTGGTAACTCTTACTACTTATTGTCTTAACATTTACCATTAAGCTCAAATAATTAGTTATGAGGTGATGATGATTGTATAAAATACCTATCATGGTGAATGGATAAAGCGAATTATGACCTCAAATCAATTTTAAAGTATCAGGGCAAAATAAGAAGAAGAAGTATAGAGTCGCAGAGTAATTAATTTTCCATCGGAAAATTCTCAGCATCAGCCACGGAGTCTTAAGCACGCAACAGCAGCAGACGACATGTCGTCGCTTCATGTCGTCGCGTCATGTCGCTGCAGTCATGATTTCGAACCCGACTGCAGACGACAACTGCAGATGTCATCCAGTTGGTTCCGAGTGCGTACATCAATTGTTTTTACTGCTCTGCGTGTGTACACTATGGGCACTACTGATCTGCGGTCGGACGACACGTGCGTCTGCCGCTCGACGACGCGTCGCCAGCTTCATGTCGCTAACTACGAAGGGAATTTCATAGAAATACGTAGAAACCAGTCGTGTCGCCGCGACACGTCGTCTGCTGCGGCCTCGTGCCGCTACCAACTTGTACCCTAATGGTAAATAAAAGGCTCGCCCCTCCCCCAATACATAACTGGCGAAATGTGGGTTTAATAATGAATACACCTCTGCCTAACTCTTCGGGAATTACAGGCGTGATGTTATGTTATGTATAAAATACCCATTTATAAATGAAAAAATTGAAAAGTAAGATGAAGGTCAAGATAAGGTCGTGGTTTATCAAGATCAAATACTTCATGAATACCGTTCCGAGTACTTGAATCAATTTTAAAAACTAAAACTCTTTCAAGGTAAAGTTGTTCTCCTCATTTAACCAATGAACGGAAAATAAATTAACATCCACGAAAAAATTGAAAGAGGAAATAATTTTACGATGAAAAGCGAAATTCTGAACAAAAGCTCTTCGAAAAATTAACTGTAACATTAAAACTGTTAATTAATTCAAAGTTAGTGGTCCGTTAAAACTTAACTGGTAACTGGTACGGTCAGCAACAGAAATAGCATCATCATTCATCATTTCAGCTAAAAGACGTCCACTGCTGGACATAGGCCTCCCCCAGATGTCGCCACATTGACCGGTCCCGTGCGTCTCGCATCCAGTGGATATACAGAAGTAGCATAAAATTTCGGAATTTAGATTATTTGATGTACAGGATTCCAGCTATTATTTTTAATGTTTTAAAAGATTATTCTTTAAAACATTCCTTACTTTTCAATAACTTGTTAGAAACGAGTAATATAATCACCAATAACAGCTTTTTAATAAAATAAAAAAAAAACCTGTTTTGAAACTTTGAGTAGTGTTAAGCTACTTCTGTTGCTGGCTTTACATTTGAATTTTAATAAAAGGCTTTGTAAACTTTTACATAATGAAGTTGAACAAAGTACGGGAACTAGGAAAACTAAACTAATGTATTCATAATCACGTTTCCATTCTTCCGGTCCTGTTATATTTTAACAGCTGGTGCAAATTACCCGGAAAACGTTGTGAAGAGATAATAAAATAAATCTGTTGCTCGTATTGGAAATGTTCGGGAGTGAATTATGGCTCGGTAGTATATTATTAGATGTTTTGAATTGTACTAAAAATATTTCAAAAGTTAGTCATCATTTCAGCCAAAAGACGTCCACTGCTGGACATAGGCCTCCCCCAGGCATTTTTGGGGGGGTTTGCCATAATCGCCACGCTTGGCAGGCGGGTTGGCGATCGCAGTATGGTTGTTACAAAGACACAGAGAACGCTGCTGCCCATTCTCTGGTAAGTCCCTTAGTCGCCTCTTACGACACCCACGGGAAGATATGGGATGGTGCTATTCTTTACGTCCGACACCACACGGAACCAAAAGTTAGTAATGTGTTTGAATTTTCACCAATAGTAGAAAATTCCCATGGAATAGGGAGCTAGCCTATTGCCATGAACCGGGAAACTCCAGACTCCGTGGCTGCTACGGAGAAGTTACTGATGGAAAACACTGTAACATTTTGCCCGGCTTGGGATTCGAACTAAAAAAAGATGAGGTCGAGACCTCATATTGAAGGAATACATGGTGAGTAAATCATGTTTGCAGTGGAAATCACAGATCCAAGCTTGTTTTAGCACCGAATTATGGTGGTTTTCAACGCCACAACTGTTCTGATATCATGCAAAATATTATAAACATTTGAGAAAACCTACCATCAAAAGCAAGGGATAGACAACATGGTTGGAGGATCCTCCTTTTTCAATGTAACAAGAACTTTCTCCCTGACGAAAATCTATGTAAAATACCTTAATAATTATACAAGAAGAGACAAAAGCGTGAGTCTTTGCGCTTAGTATTAAAACTAATAATGTATTCACTGCCACGCTTGCGTTCTGGAAAGTTCCTTAAACACTCCAGGAGTGACAGAGACGTGACGTCAAACTAACAAATGACGTCACATAATAATCTATTGGATCTATCTATCTATCTATTCATTCTATTCTAATTATGTCCTAATTTTAAGTGTTTCTCATGTTTACTTTGTTAACTTTTAATTTTTGTCAATGTGTTTGTCCTGTTGTGAAAACAATAAATACTTTTTCTTTCTTTCTTTCTATTGTGTCTATGACGACAACTCTACGAATACTGGTAAATGCTTGAAGTTTTACTTAAATAGAAGTATAGTCCTTTTTTTAATTGGAGAGTGGGAAATCCTCAAATGACTCCTCCCGCTCTGGGCAGAGCGGTAGTGAGTGTCAGACTTCTACTGACTCCAAACCACACATGTTCCTTCTTAGCCCTATATATGTGTCGAGGCCACGGTATCTTTTTCGTTCGAATAACCTTTGACGGCACGGTTGGCGCAGTGGCTAAGCGATTGGACCTCGCACGGAACAAATAGTTGTTTCGGGTCTGGGTATTTGTGTATGTGAGTTTAAATGTTTGTGAACGCACCCACGATACAGGAGAAATTCCTAGTGGGGCAACGTTTAAAAAAAAAAAAAAAACCTACAGTCCCGATGGGCAGTAAAATAGTCCTCCTGACCGTTTTCGGCAACGGCAGCCAATTACAGCAGAAATTAGCCGTCGCTGTCGTCGTCGGCGCGGGAGATATTACGAGTATAGTCCACACGAGTGTGCGCAGGCACTGGTGCATTGTCTGTTCCTTTTCTCTCAAAGGTCCGATAGCAAGGCAGTCCAACACGACCGACGAGAGATCAGACACTGGACATAGTGCTGCACTGTTGACATCGGTGGTGTGAACGCCGGTACTTTGCTTGTGGATTTTGGTCAGGTGGAAGAAATGATGCGACGGTGACTTTTACAACACGTTTATTAAACGGTTTTACAACAATAAAAAATCTAAAATTCTAAATTAATCGAGCGCGTGTTGACTCGACGCTGTCTTTGGGCGAGTGGGGGCGCGCGGCGCGGTCATGCAGCTCGCGCGCGTGTGTTGCGTCTGTACGTCGTGTGCGTGTGTGCGTGAGATGCCTGTGCGCACACATGCTAGGCGTTAACATGTTGCCGCCCCAGGAACGCAGTTCTGGTCCATGACTGGTAGCGGGCACAGTCGGTTGAAGGCTCTTCGAAGAGTCCCCGAAGTGGTGAGCACGTCGGCCACGCGGGTCACGCCGTCGGAGCCGGGGTACAGGCGCACTATGCGGCCTAGCAGCCATCTGGTGGGAGGCAGCCGGTCATCTTTCACCAGCACCATTTCTCCAAGCCGGAGTTGATCTCCTTGCTTGCGCCATTTCTGTCGTTTCTGGAGTTCTGTAATGTATTCTATATAATAACGTTTCCAGAAATGGGCTTTCAGTTGCTGGATTCTCATGTATCGTGAGAGAGAAGGTATCGCCGCAGGGTCAGTGACCTGAGGAGAAGGCAAAGCTGTGAGTGGTCGTCCGATTAAGAAATGTGATGGGGTGAGCGCCGTGAGATCAGAAGGGTCTGATGATAATGGAGTGAGAGGCCTAGAATTCAGAACACCCTCGATCTGTACAAGAACTGTATTCATCTCTTCATAAGTTAAGTTAGCTAAACCTAAAACCCTCTTTAAATGATATTTTACAGACTTTACGGAACCCTCCGCTAATCAGCTAAAAATGTGGTGCTGCTTAAGTCAGTGACAAGCTCTATATGTACTGCTTTAATGGCCAGACAAACAAATATGCATAGATAGGACTTTATGAGTGTGCTTCCTCTGCCCTTCCGGTTCAGTATCATGACGGGACCGGCATAGTCGACCGCTGTGTTTGCAAACACATACTCTGTATGCAGGCGACTGGAAGGAAGGTTGCCCATGATAGGTTGAATGCCTTTTCCTGCAAACCGACAACATTTGATGCATTTTCGAACTATCTGTCTGGCAAGGTTTCGACCATTAATAAACCAGAATTTATGACGAAGTGTAAAAAGTAATAATTGCGGAGGCGCATGCAATAAAATTATATGATAGTGTCTAAATATTAATGTGGCTAAATGATGCCGTGAGTCAAGTAGGATGGGGTGTTTTGTGTCAAAATCATAAAATGAATTTTTAAGTCTACCACCTACTCGTAATAATGTGTCATTTTCGTTATAAAATGGATTTAATTGAAGTAGTTTATTTTTGACTGATAATTGTTTATTGGTTTTTAATAAGTTGTATTCTGAGTTGAAAATTTCAAGTTGTACAAATCTGCACAGTGAAGTTAATGATGAATTTCATTCATTGATTTTTATGAACCCAGTACGTTTGTGTTGTGGGTGTAAACAATTGTGAATGAACCGATGCACGTATACAATCACACGTTGTAATTTACTAAAATTGGAGAAACTCTTTATGAAGGCAGAGTAATGGGTAACATAATCGGTACAGTCAGCTGTCAAATTACATGTAACCTTGAACTCTGGTAAGTCAGGCTCTTGAAGGTGTGACGGTTGGTTAGGCCATGACTGTTCGTCATGTAGAAGGAATGGCGGCCCTGACCACCATAAACTACAGTTTTGTAACTGTTTGGCATCTGCCCCACGTGACCCAATATCAGCTGGGTTATTTTTAGTGGGCACATAACGCCATCTGCATGATTCAGTTTTCTCAGATATTTCACTGATTCTGTTAAATACAAAAGGTTTAAGCAGGTGTGCTTTAGGTGAATGTATCCAACCGAGGACGATAGTGGAGTCACACCAATAGACACACTTTTCAATATTTAATCTAAGTGATGATTTTACTTTTTCTGCCAAGCGGACGGCAAGGAGAGCACCGCACAACTCTAGCCGGGGCACTGTCATGGGCTTCAGGGGAGCCACTCTGCTCTTTGCAGTCACTAAATGAACAGACACACGATTATTATTATTGACACTTTTTATAAATACGCACGCGGCATAAGCCTGTGTACTTGCGTCACTAAACACATGAAGTTCGATTGTTGAAGGACTATCAACTAAAATATATCTAGGGATTCGAATATTGTTTATGTGAGCAAGTGACATTATAAATTTAGACCACATGTTTACTATGTCCGAAGGCACAGATTCATCCCACGTTATCTGTGAGGACCATAGTTTTTGTAGAATATTCTTAGCTAGCAGTATACATGGGTTTATTAAACCTAGTGGGTCAAATATTTGTGACATAAGAGATAATATTGTACGTTTAGTTAGAGTTTTATCTTGGTTAATATTGACTGAGAATAATAAATTGTCCTCCTTGGACGACCAAAGCAAACCTAATGTTTTTGAATGGTCATTATTAGATAGGTTGAGTAATTCGTCGCTAGTACTTTCACCAACGATTTCAGTGACAACATGAGCACTATTTGAATGGAATTTACGTAAATGAAATTTTCCTTTTTCTAATTGTCTGATTACACCCTTACATGTGTCTATGAGTTGCGATTCAGTAGCGGCCCCTGTGATTAAATCGTCGACATAGAAGTCATGTAAGATGACTTCCGAGACGGTTTGGTCTAAGCATTCGTTACCAAGCTGCGTCAAACACCTTGTCGCGAGATAAGGAGCAGACGCGGTTCCGTATGTAACTGTGTGTAGTTTATACTGCCTGAGTTGTTCGTGAGGTTCGAATCGCCATAAGATTTGTTGAAGCATTTGTTGTGATGGTTTGACATTCACCATTCTGTACATTTTCTCGACGTCTGCAGTCACGAGAAACCTATGCTGGCGCATTCTAGTTAAGATACTAATTAGGTCATCTTGGACTGTTGGACCTACCATTTGAATTTGGTTGAATGAGACACCAGAGGTCGTCACTGCAGATGCGTCAAATACTACCCGTAATTTTGTCGATAAGCTTGAGTCACGTAATACACCGTGGTGGGGTAAAATATAAGTGAGAGTATCGTTTTCTGGATTTTTATTTAATGACATATGATTTAATGAAATGTACTCTTTGATGAAGTTACAATATTGCTCTTTAAAATGTGGTTCGCGTTTGAATCTGCGTTCTAGGGATAAGAATCTGGACAAAGCTTGTTCATAAGAGTCGCCCAGCTTATCAGGCGAATCCTTTAATGGAATCGTCACTTCGAATCGCCCATCAGGCAACCGAGTGGTATTATTTATAAAACTTTGTTCACATTCCAGCTCTTCCTTAGATATTTGTTTACGTGTAGCTACTGTTTCTAGTTCAAAGAATTGAGATAATTTGTTATGTAATTGATTGTCGTTGTTTTGTAAGGAAATATGATTGCAGTGGACTGTATTGATGAATTTTGTATGTTGTGTTGGGACTGGGCCTGAGATTAAGTAACCCAGTTTAGATTTATTAAGGATTGGTTTATTTTTACCCAATGAGATATTTTGGGAACCTAGTATGGTCCAGAAAATATCAGCGCCAAGTAGCATATCGACTGGAGCAGGTATGTGGAAGTTGGGGTCCGCCAACGTGATGTTAGGCGGTATATTTAGTGTTGTACGGTCAACTTTTGTAGTTGGCAATAACTGAGTGATGCGCGGAACAACATAACAGTAGATGCTCTCGCTATAATTATTAAATAATGACGATATGAGTACGTCACAACGCTTTGACAAGCAAGATATTTGAGAATTGAACCCTTCAACTATGGTCGAAGTGGAAAATGTAGGTAAGTTGAGTTTAGCACATAGGCTTTCAGTTATAAAACTGGAGGTGCTTCCACTGTCAAGTATAGCACGCACTTTATGGCATATACCATTATTGTCTGTCACATGGACTATGGCCGTGGATAATAAAACGCAGTTGTTTTGAGTGGCTGACAAAGCAATGTCTTGCGGAGGACTAGGAGGTTGTCCTTGACCTTCAGGCTGTGGCAAAGAGTGTAACATTACATTATTTGTTGAAGGTACAGGCGCAGACGGCGCAGGAGCTTCATGCTCGTGTAATAAGCTGTTGCACCGCAGGCCGCACAAGCGACATGGCCCTAACTTGCATACATTGTCAGCATGACTTTGACGTAAACAATTTAAACATAATTTAAGTGCCTTAGCCTTTTCAACCCTGGTTGCTAAGGGTAATGATTTGAATTTTTGACAAACATAAAGTGCATGATTACCTTTGCAAAGTGGACATGGGTACCTGCGAGCAGGCTGAGTTTCTGAGTTGGCCACAAATGTTTTATGACGAACATGTGTAGGGTCACTTGACCTACGTTTTTTATGAGTATTTTCCATAGTTTCCAAAAAATCAGCACGATTTTTTAGAAAGTTATGAATCATTTTAAGTGTAGGGAACTCCTTCACCTTATTGCGATAAGATTCCCACTTACTGCTTGTGACCATGTCAAGCTTGTTTGACAGGATTTGAATTAAGAGTACATCCCAGTGTTCAGTAGGGAGGTTGAGTGTTTTGAGTGCTCTGAGGTTCCTATTGACTGTATCGATTAAGTTACGCAATGCTTTAGGTGATTCCTTTGCCAACGGTTCCAAATTAACAATGGCTTGAGAGTGATTATTGACCAATGACCTTTCATTATTATAGCGGTCACAAAGTAGTTCCCAAGCTACTTCATAATTACTACTTGAGAAATCTAAAGACTGAATAATTACAGCGGCACTGTCTTTTAATGCAGCCCGTAAATAATGAAATTTATTAATATTGGGTATTGACTTGTCTGAGTGAATGAGACTGCTAAATGTGTCACGGAATTCCAACCAGTCATGATACTGACCCGAAAAACTAGGCAAATGTATAGTAGGAAGTGCAAGTTTTGGCCCACCTTCATGCGCAGTACAACAAGAACCTGTCACGGACCGGTCGCTGCCCGCAGGGCCGGCTGGAGCCAGCAGACCACGAGCGCGTGCGATCGCCCCGAAGTACTTGGCCTCGAAAGCCTCGCGTTCCTTGTACTGCTCATCTGGAAAATCCATGCAATTTTCTATATCACAATGAAATGAATCAAACTCGGTATAGACTTCTTCAATTTTTGATAAACGGATGTTCAATTCATTTATTTGTAATTTACTTAAGTTGTCACAACTCTCAACAGTTAGCAAATAATTTTCAAATATTGTAAGCTTAGCTTTGCATGATGCACGCCTTTTAATTAAAGTTTTATCTTCCATGGTGAAGTAGGTATAAGAATATTTTTAAGTAAGAATTGAAATTATGTTCAAAGGCGACTATTTATGACAATGGAAGCCGAGTCTAAGCCAAAATGAGAAAGGATTGTATGTATATTACACCAAACAATGCGATGAAATGAGTTGCTAGAATTGCTAGAAAGAATCACAAACGAAATTGCAATGCAGTTAATTTATATAAAGAAATGGAACTGTTACTTAAATTATTAAATGTGAAGCGGAGTGAGGGTACGCGTAAAATGTGCAAAAATCAAGAAGCGGGTGGTGCGCAAGTAGCAAGCTAGCAACAGCGCAGCCCGCTGGTCCGGCCCGCCCGAACCCGTTCGCAGCGCAGGCGACAGGCAGCGGTCGATCGAATGCACTAGAACATGCGAAATAGCAATGGTTAATTATGAGATATCATACAGTTTCCGTACACACCAATGGAATCTGAAATGCCTAGAACCTCTGAAATGAAACTGACACTAAGTTACGAATAAACACTTGAGTTTTAGTTTATTACTTTATACATGTGGGTATAATTTTAAGTGAGATTTTACTGAGCGTATTTTAATGAGTAATGAGTTAGGATAGTTATGAGCAACGGGATATTTATTGCGCAATGCAATAATGAGTATTATTAATGAGTGGCTTGTTAGAAGAATGACGGATCTCTAACGTACCTACGAAGTGGTTCACAAAATGAAGGATTTGTGAACTGTGAATAGGTATTCACTGATCAATTTATCACTAAATGTAGGATTAGTGATTGGTAATGAGAATTGATGCAATAATCACAAAATGATGGATTTGTGACTATGATGGGCTCACAAAATGATGGATTTGTGATTATGATTCACGGCTCAAAAAATGAAGAAATTGTGGCGGGAATTAACAGGTACATTTACGGGAAAATAAATAAATCGGAACGAACTCACAGCACAGTAAACCTTTCCTCACGTATGACCTTCCTTGTAGAATTAGGTAACGTCGCCTCATAAGTCGTCGCCGCCATATGTATTCTGTGTCGCCGCCATCCACGTAGCGCAGTAATTCCTTTGTTCTTTTTGCTGTTGAGATTATCCAGGCTCGTAGGACCAAAATTGTGAACGCCGGTACTTTGCTTGTGGATTTTGGTCAGGTGGAAGAAATGATGCGACGGTGACTTTTACAACACGTTTATTAAACGGTTTTACAACAATAAAAAATCTAAAATTCTAAATTAATCGAGCGCGTGTTGACCACAGAATTGGGTGTTGACTCGACGCTGTCTTTGGGCGAGTGGGGGCGCGCGGCGCGGTCATGCAGCTCGCGCGCGTGTGTTGCGTCTGTACGTCGTGTGCGTGTGTGCGTGAGATGCCTGTGCGCACACATGCTAGGCGTTAACAGTGGTCTTTATTAGAATTGGTTCGTGAACCTTTAGACTTAGTCTACTGTTGAGGTTCAGGTTCGGAAATCGATTTGTTGGTCGAAAAAACTGTTATTGGTTTGCTCCATCAGGAATTTCTTTTTAGTCTGACCCTATATTGCAAAGAACTTAAATATAATTGGTGTGGTTGAACGGAGGTATACACAGGTGTATACCTCCATCACATACATGAATTAATACCTATAGGTATTCAAATATTTTATTAAATAAAAATAAGATAAAGGTAATGTTACTCAGCTTAACAAATTAGGTTGGATTCAGAAAAGCCTGCCATTTGTCAGTACAAACGACTGGCTTTTTACCCGACTACGGCAAAGCCAAAGGAGGGTTATGATTTTGACTGGCTATGTATGTATGTATGTATGTATATATGTATGTATGTATGTATGTTTGTATGTATGTTTGTATGTATGTATGTGTGTATCTTCATCTGTTCCCTCATAGCTTCTAATCTACTTATCGGAACTCGACATATGAGGTATCGTTAGAACCGTCTTAACTTTCCGCTGAATAAAGGCTACGTGACGTGTCACAAAAAGTGATTTGGCGCCCTCTAGCGGTCAAAAAGTAAGGCTTAAAAAATAAAAATGGAGATAAACACGCCGTGTTTGGTATTATTTAAAAGGGCCTCACTTGTACATTTCCAAAATATTGCTCAAATTTTAAATCACGCCCTCTAGCGGACAAAAAGTCAAGAGTAAAAAAAATATTTAACACCAAAATTGTTTAAGAGCCTACGGTACCTCAGCTCAAATTCTTATTTCGCCCCCACTTCCCCACGCCGCGCCATCTCACTCTCTATCTCGCTCGCACAGTATTGCTCGCGGTCACGCGGCGGGTACCTACGCGAGGTGATAGCGATTTTGTTTGAGTAAACTACTTATCAGCTGATTCGAGTAAGTAAAAAAAATAAGAATAATAATTCATAATAACATGTATTTATTTCTAAAACTATAAATTAGAGAAACATCTTACTACCCAAGAGGTTGTCAGTTCGAATACGCTCAGTTTTTTCGAAGACTATTACAACTGCTACAACAGCGTGTTTGGTAGAGGTATGGATCGGCATACAACAGGGCCCGGGATCGAATCTTAACTCTAGTTTTTATTTTTGTGACATTGTATTTTCTTTTTATTCAAAGTACTGTGATGTAGATAATATTTATCAAATACTTTTTTGAATAATAAATAAAAAGTTACATTATAAATATTTTTTACAGGAAAAAGAAAGCTATTTTCAATGCGTAAGTATCTACACACCATAACTTGGCTTGTTTAGATTTGGGCAGACTAGTTGGCCGACTACTCGGCACATCCCTATAAAATACTTTTATTTTATGGAAATGATGTTATTTTTTAGGAGTAGGTATACCAAATAACATAGATGAAACGAGGTGAGTATTGAAATGTAATGTAACCATACTACAGCGTAGTAAGGACAGTCCGGATTAGAGTTTCAAAAAAAAGTTGACCTTGGATGCGGAGATCTAAGGTACATTAGCACAGTATCAGTAGGTAGTGTGACTCGGCCGTGTCCTTGAAATAAATGCCTACAGCCGCGCGGTACGTAAACATGCGAAAGGGCTGCCCGCCTCCAGTATTTTTAATTACATGTGCCTACTTTGTGCTTCCATTTAGTTTTGTGATCGTAAATAATTATACTTTTTAAAACAAATAAAATACTTTGTGAATTGAATAGAAAGTGTTCAATAAACATGCGTGTTGTTTTTTGATTGATAGATTTAATTAAAAACCCATGTTTTTTTTCGGGACATATAAAGAAATACTTATCCATTAAAAAGACACACATTATATGCCTACCTACTAGTAAGTGAAATTACCATTGTGTCACCCCTTGTAAAATGTTTTACTACTGTTTTTTTTTGTAATTTGGTGTACATAATAAAGAGTATTCTATCTATATATCTATTATTTTATAGTCTTATCTTTCAAAGTTTCCAGGTAATTAAAAAAAAATTATCTCTGGATACGTAAAACCAAAAACAACACGATATATCCTACTCGTCATATTAAATACAGTCTGTCTATAAAGTCATGAAATTAATGTTTGAGGAACTAAGATTATTCAAAAGTAGGGTAACACTAAATCATAGTACATCAAATGTCATCGGCTGTCATCAACTTGTTATTTATCTTGATATCTTTTGCATTTTTTAATGTTTTTCAAATCTACGTCGACAAAACTTCGAAGAAACGTGTTAAATATTAGGAAAACAAATAGGAGTGGAGCTCAGGAAATTATTTCAAAGTATATTAGCGATGTTTGTTAGAACACCAAGCTGGACAAATTTTATCAAATTTGGATGATATTTATAATCGAACAGCAGCTATAACAGGTATGTAATCGTGTTATTGTTTGTTTTTTATCTACCACAAGTCACCAATTTACTAAATATACGATTTTAAGACTAAAATAAGCATTGTTTACATTGCGCATTTATAGGTTAGATTGCAAATGTAAGTAGCTCATAATGTAGTGCGACGTTAACTTTTGATACTTTTGGGTAATCAAATTTACCGGTGATTTTAAATATGAATAAGTTTTAACATGTTTGAAATAAAAATAGTGCGATCTATTTTCTGTTAGATATTACTTACATCTTTTTTTAAATGTTTCTTTCAGGAAAATCTGAGAGTACAGTGAAGCGTATTGTAGATGAAGGCAAACACAGATCAGGCCGTCCTAATAAAGAAATGGATGACTTCAACATAAAACGCTAAAACAGATCTGGATTTTAAATGTAGCCTAGAAGTTCTGCGTAAAATTTTGAAATCGATTGGATTTTCTTACAAGAAGTGTCAAAATAACAGAAAGGCTCTAATCGAACAACATATTGCAGCAAAACGGGCGAGAGAAAATGGGCATACAGTGGTATAAAAGTTAAAACATAACATTAATAAAAAATATGTGCGAACATTTTTCTTTTATTTACTCATTTTTATTTCAATGAAGGTCGGAAGGAAAACATCGTGAAGAAATCTGGACTTGTAATTATTATAAGTCTGAAATCGCCAACCCGTCTTGAGCATGCGTGGTGATCAGTGATCGTGCCTTCTCTGTTGAGAAGAGGTCTTTGCCCAGTAGTGAGACAGTAATGGGCTGGTATTTTTTTAATAAGATAACAGATTTTAATTAAAACCAGGTTTGCTTCTAGTACAAAATAATGTGCCAGTATCAAAACCATTTTAGTCACACTATACAGGGTTGCTATGTGCACGAGTCTGCACGACCGCAGCGCCCTCATTTATTTTCATGACTTTATAGACAGGCTGTACGTACACACGGCTACACATCAAGCTATACAAAACCAGTTAATCTTGGCCTCATTTTACTAGATCTTTTCGCACAATGAACGATCAGATTATACTGGTTTTGTATAGCTTGATGTGTAGCCGTGTGTACTTGTCTTATTTTTACCCGACTATGGCGAAGCCAAAAGGAAGGGTAATGATTTTGGCAGTCTATGTATGTATGTATGTTCCACCGTAGCGCCTAAACTACTGAACGGATTTTAATAAATTAGGTGTCAATAGATTCGTAAGAATAGCCCGGGTGACATAGGCTATATAAATTTTATAAATTCTTTTTATGACAGAATTTAAATGTCAAAAACTTACCTCAAAAAATATTAAATTGAGATAATCATAGCAAATTTGGTATCAAATAAAAGATCTTGGCGAGTACATTACAAATATGTATTATATTATAGTTGGTATCGAATAATACCTATTATGATATATAGATAGGTATCGAATAATACCTATTATGTCCTTGTGATCGATCATAATGAATTTTTATTTGTTTGTTATACCGACGCTGCCTACGTGTTATCATTATAATGTCTAGCAGTCTAACTCAACAACACGCCCAACAAATGCCAACGGGGCCAGAACGGGGTAATATTATTATAATACGTATAACAACGTAGCAAGCGGTGGCGCGCTGCGGTCAGAGTTTCAGAGTTATGGGCGTTCAAAGTTTCTGTAAAAAAAAAAAAAATTGAAATATCTCGAAAACGGAGCATCCTAGACAAAAAAGGACCAACATTTTTACTCCCCTCTGCCACCCCCGTGATATTTAAGTGAGAATAACTTATCACAAAAAAAAAAATTTTACACTGGTCCAACTTTACGTAATAATAACATTAAATAACATTTAATTAGTCTTAAACTGTGTAGTAAGATAGGAAGGAAAGTTCATTGATAATAATAATTTAAAACAATATACTTAATAATATATTCGTTCTTAATATTAATAAATTATGTTAATTATTTATGCACATTACTAGTTGTAGTAAGCTAGTTATTTAATTTCAATTCGATTCATTGATCACAACAGAATAAAAATATTTAAGAAAAAAAAAACAATATCATCAACATTGAAAGGGACAACCCTATGGCTTCAATGTTATCGTATCAACTAGGCTTAGTTTCGGTACTGTCCATATTTATACTGTGCTACAACTATGTCAATATCATCTCTCAAGTAATTTTATTTGAAACTCTAATCCGGACTGTCCTTACTACGCTGTAGTATGGTAACATTACATTTCGAGGCGAGAATCTATGATACTCCTAAAAAAATAACATCATTACCATAATTTTTTTTCCATTTTTATAAGGATGTGCCGAGTAGTCGGCCAACTAGTCTGCCCCAATCTAAACAAGCCAAGTTATGGTGTCTACGATACTTACGCATTGAAAATAGCTTTCTTTTTCCTGTAAGAATATTTATAATGTAACTTTTTATTTAGTATTCAAAAAAGTATTTGATAAATATTATCTACATCACAGTACTTTGAATAAAAAGAAAATACAATGTCACAAAAATAAAAATTAGACATGGGGTTCGAACCAGGGCACTGCTGTATGGCAGTCCATCCCTCTACCAAACAAGCTGTTTTAGCAGTTGTAAAAGAGTTCGAAAAAACTGAGCGTATTCGAACTGATAACTCATGGGTAGTAAGATATTTCTATATTTTATAGTTTTAGAAATATTTAGTACTTATTACTAAAATTACTCTTACTATGTTCGGCGTTTGATTTGTATGAACGTTTTGTAAGCTTCTGAGCGGGTTTCTTTTCTTGATGGCGCGAGTGTTATAGGCTACATTAAAATTAAAAAACAAAGAATATATTCTTTGTTTTTTAATACACAAATAAAACAAAACAAAAACAAACAAAACAAAACAAAACAAACAAAAACAAAATAACTAAACAAAATAATTCAAAATAATTGCGTAGAAAGTAGTCCGCTGTCTGTAATGTCGCCAAACATAGGTTCGCCTCGCAACAACTGCCGCAGCAGACTGAATGTCCCTATTGAACAAATTGAAAAGGATAGCGCTATTACTACCGCGCTCCAAACGTGAGACAGAAAGAATGTGCGCTCGCTTAGAATAAAATAACGTAAGCGCCAATCACAGGAATGCTAATTACGAGAAAACCACGTAGAAAATTAATAAAAAAAATCTGCAAGATTTGAGATAATATAGTTACCTATCTATTATGTAAAAATCGTCACTAAATTCCTTAAGGTTTCAGAGATCCAACTCTAAATAAGTGCAAAACGAGTTGTTTTAGTATTTTTTTTCTATCGAGGTTTTTTCATCCAATCGTGTTTTCGCTTGTACAGATTTAAAGATTATAAGTCCAAGTTTAATGGTGTCCAAATACTGAATTCTTAAGTCATATATATACCGAGATCTAGATCGCCCAATATCACCAAAACAGCATCATACAAACTCTTAAATAAAAAAAAGTAAAAAACTAAAACCCGACTACGACAAAAAAAACGACGCTGAAAAAGTATGAAATAAGATTTTCAGGATAGAACAAAAAGAAAAGCCGTAGTCACACGTTATAGGTACCAACCTAAACACTTTAATACCGTGTGACTACGGCTTTTCTTTTTATACAGTGTACAGTCCAGTGTTTAAGCTAATTGAGTAGCCATTCAACCCATTCAGGATTTGAGAGATTGTATGTGGTTGAATACAGGTCTTAAGAGGCTCTTTATTATCTGTGACAAAGACCTGTAATTGTGAGAAAGAGAGGTCACAATAAACTGGCCTAGTTTCAATAGCATTTTTGAGCCCAGCATAAATTGGTTTTACTACATCATCATCTGAGGGTTTACAGCCGTAGGTAGACAACCAGAATAAAGAATATTAAATAAATTAAATTGTAGGTAGTCTGTGTACACTGACTATTAAATATAAATAAAAGTATATCGGGTTTTTACAACTTTGTTTGCCTGTTTGTTGCGGCTAATTCCAAAACAGCAGGACTGATTTTGACGGGACTTCTACTTTAACTAGCATATAGCTGATGTAATAATATGGAGTGACTATGAAACTGTGAACAAAATCCGATTCAAATATGGGAAGTAATAATTTCACGCGGACGAAAACGGTTGAAATAAATGTTCTTGTGTCTTGATTTTATAGACCATAATAAAAGCCCTATTATTAATTGCATTTTTATCAGTTTGACCCACTATTTGCTAATCTTGTTAACCCATTATTTAGAGTGATATAAAGCAAATTAAGTTCAGTATACTATCCAATTTGCTTACATAATAATAAACCCTTTGTGTAAGAGCTCAGGCTTCAAAATGTCTGTCTTGTGTCAACTGATAATAGTTCTGTCTGTCTGTCTGTCTTAGTATGATACAGGTTGAGTTATGACGTAAAATGTAGTTAGCAGTAGAAAATCTGTCTGGAAAATGGAATATCTCGTAAAATCTTGTACGTAGAGATTGAAAATTGTGTCCCAATCCATCAAGTTAGAAGTCATGATAAGATTTTCTATTTTTGGATCCTTGCAAAAGTCGAGTATGTACTATTCTCTGAAATAATATCTCATTTTGTTTTAAATTTAAAATACTTTATTTCTATCAATTTAATTTACACCTAACGGCGATAACTTTTACTACGCGTGTTAATTGATTATTTACCAGTTTATGCCCGCAGCTTCACCCGCTTGGACTTCAGTATTTGTCGCACGTGATTGTACTAACTGGGTAAAAAGTATCCTATGTTAAATCCAGATTATAAACTATCCGTGTGCCAAATTCCATCTAAATCCGGAAAGAAGTTTTCGCGTGAAAGAGTAACAACAGAACATAGGCCTAGCCACAGATGACAGAAACAACAGGAGATATGCCCTTTAGCCGAAAATGTATGGGGACCTGTGTCGTCAGTTCACACACGCAGAGCAGTAAAAACAATAGATATACGCATTCGCAAACACATCCGCATTTCTTAAAACATTACGTACTACACAATCAATTATAAACCTTATCCCTTCAGTCACAGCGTGTATTTACCATGCACCGCACAATTTACTTAATACATTTTGTTTTACTTCGACGCTAGTGATTGACTAAATCGAAAAGTTATCGATTCTTCTATTTATTATTATATTGTAATAAAGTTCTTTTGGGGTCCTGAAAATAATATATTATAAATAAAAAACAATATGTCCATAAATCATTCAAAATAAAAAAAAGTCATTTATTCAAAACAGGTTGATTAAAAAAAAAATATTGATTTGTGTCTGTAGTAAATCGTAATATTAACTTACACCACAGATGTGTTGCAACAGATTTTGACGTTCGAAAAGTGCTGATTATAAGCAGCACTTTTTTCTGTCTGTTAGTTTAAGTCCCTAAGGGGTTGAATTTCAAAAAATAAATCCTTCTTTATTCCTTGTCTACATTATAAAGGGAACCTCTGTGCAAAATTTCAGCTTTCTAGGTCCAAGGGTTTGGGCTGGGCGTTGATGAGTCAGTCAGTCAGGACTTCTCTTTTTATTTAAGTATATAGATAGATAGATAGATAACTCGAGCAACCAATGAATACTATTTATTCAGTCAATATTAAGCAATAAAAAGCACTTTCTATTTTCAGTATTGCTTGCAAAAATAAGAAAGCGTGATAATTATAAACGTTGTTATTAGTCGAATCATCATCAGCCTATAATGTTCCCACTGCAGGGACTCAGGCCTCCTCTCTAGGAGAAGGATGGGCTATAATCTACCACGCGGGCCCAGTGCGGATTGGTAGATGTCACATGTCTTCGAATTTTTTGGTTCTAAGACATGCCGGTTTCCTCACGATGTTTTCCTTTACCGTTTTGAGAGCAGTGGTGATGAAATAAATTACACAAAGTAATGCGCCTGACGGGGTTCGAACCCACGACTCACTGTTCGTAAGTCGGGGCCGCCACCACTGGGCCACCGCTGCTCTCCGCTGCTCGTTGTTATTAGTACCTACCTATATTTATAATTTGTTGTTTAAACTAAAAATAAATTTATATTTTATTAGTAAATACATAGTACAGAATATTGGTTTTTCTTATCTCAATTTACGGCAACACTCAGTAACGCCATAAAATACGCCTTATACTGCAGTAACAACTGTGTAGAGTAATTAATTGTAAAATGCATAATATGTATAATCATCAATCGCAACAACACCGCACAACGAGCGAACTTCAACAAAATTTGGTGCACAGTACGTGTAGATTCTACGTAAAAAATATATTTTACGCCGGACTCGTCGCCAGTGCAACGTAATGAAACCACGGTTGGAGTCTAACTAACTTTATTGAGATCTACCGACACCTCACAATATTAATATGTGTATCTACCTTACAATTCGTACGCATACGCAGAATCATCGTATAAAATATCGACAACTACAAACATCACAATTAGACATCTCTAGCTCACAAAGACTGACAGCAGCAGCTTTTCGAAAATATTGTGTGAGTGAGAGCATCAGTAAAACACCTATCCATTGCGCTATTAGATCAGCCGATTCACTGGTCGATTTGTACTAAACAAGCAATGGTTTTCGTTCTTAATGAAAACAATTGATTTGGTTTTTCATCATGTTTCTCGTACCACGAAGTAATGTTTTAATGAATTTAATATGAAAAACATTATTTTTGTAGTACTTACGTGTGAAATGAGATACCATCTTTCGTGTAATTCACAATACAGCTATTATTTTTACAAACATTCACTGAACAACGCGGCATTTTGTAAAAATCACGAGCAGTGAAGACGTCGCAAGTTGACATTCGACTTACTATTGAAAGTGGCATAAGGCCCCGTCGTGGCCACATGAGTTCGCATGTACCACGCCTCCTTGCCATATCTCCTGTTGTTTTTGTCATCTGTGGGCCTAGCCTAAGTGTCGCCACATTGACCGGTCCCGTGCGTCTCGCATCCAGCGGTTTCCCGCAACCTTTACCAGGTTATCGGTCCTTCCAACGCAACGTCTTCCGGTTCACGGTCGCCACTCCAGAACTTTCCGCCCCATCGGCCATCTCTTTATTGAATACTTAGGATAGATTTGAGTTGGGTATGCGCAGCCGTAACTTAAAAAGTGAAGGTTAATGTTATACGTGTCAGTGTTCACCAATGAAGCTCTACTATACTGAAAAGAACCGCGTCGAACAAACAAAACGCCAGAATAACCAACAATAACCAATAATTCATACTATTTCACACTGCCAAAATACAATTACTTTAAACGAAATCGTCTAGAAACAATTACATTCTCGCGTCACTATTCCTTAAACGAAACAAATGGAAATGTAGCCGAGACGAAAATTAAATGCAAATATATTCAATTAATCTATACGCCAGTCTGTATCGGGTGTCGCTAAGTCGTGATTGGAGGATTGACGTTAAGTCGCTCAACCGTACGAAAGTGGTTTGACGTTCACGTTTAACAGAATAGGGACGTGGGTGAATTTGAATGTTTGCTTATTAGTTTTAGTGAGGGGCTGTTGGTTCAGGTTTCGGGCAATTTTGAAGCTTTGATTATAAGGTCTTGGATATTTGGGATAGTTCGGCTTAGGCTTTGATTGGATATTGCTCAATCTTTGCTGGTGAACTTTGAGCGGGGTTGCTGTTTTGGAAAGGACATTTAATAGTAGTTTGGTTTGTTTAGTCTATAGCCTATGTACCAATACATTCAACCATCGAGCGAAATAGCTTATTAGAGTCAGTTACTAGCCCAAAGACATTCTTACTCACTTTATTTACCAGGTGTATGAACGTAGACGAGGCAAAAGGAGTATGCAAGGATCTTAGCGGATCCTTTGTGGTTTCCACCTACCCTTCGGCAAAAAGGCCTGAATTCAAGTATGTACGTAGTAGACTAAGTGAGCCATATGAAAATATTCCAACATAATATATTTCAGTAACACTTTCCACTATAATTCCATACTAGTATTAAAACTCTAGCCATCAGAAAAGAGAGCAATTTTCTTCACTCAAAACATAATCCCATTATACTAAACTTAAAAAATACGGCGTACAAGGAGGTGCAATAATAAAATAAAAATAACACTACATATTTTCTGAAATTCTTCCAACTAATAACACAGGAAAACGTTAGATGTACGCGAGACGAAAGCTGGCGTGGAGTCGACAAGTGCTCATCTTTTCGGGGACTATTAAATTACTTTATTCACCTTCATGCTAGCTGCTATGAAACAGATGAGGTGGCACAAGTTAAGAACTAAAGCGGGTTAGTGATATCAGAAAAGAGTCGTGAAATTGTATCAAAATATTATTTAATAACTGGTAATCTTAGTTGGCACGTTAACCCGTTGGTCCCGCCTGCCGTGTATGCAAGGTGCAGTTTTGCAACCGCGTCCAATTTCAGGAGTTTGTCACAACGTACATAAATAATCTATTTAAAGTACGGTACCATTTCAATAAATTAATTTATACTCTTTTTTTTTCCTTGAATTTGACGCAATAGCAAAACGAAAGGTTGTATGTTTGTCATTTATTATTTTCTCATTCATGTTTTTAAAATGATTTTGTAAAAGACTTACATAAGTTATCTTATTACTCAGTATCTTAGTAACAAAATTAATTGGAATACAATTAGGGTGAACATAACCCGCTTCAGCTCCCAAATTAAACACCATCCCAAACTCAGACGTCTGTGCAATTTATGACGTCTAACTGTGAAACGGACCTGTCCTTTTGTGGTGCGTACACAAGTCTGGAATATTCCAGTATTTCTAGTTTATGCATTATAACTGTTTCTCTGGAGAACTTGCCTCAAAGATGGTGGGAGAGTAATGTTCCTTTGGTTTTTACGGAATCTTGTTGAAGAACCAGGACAGTTTGGAGATCTGGCTTTGCAGTATTTTGATTGTTTCTAGAAAAAAATAACATAGAATCATCTTTTGAAACGAATAAAGGATTAAAGTCTAAACTGATTCACCATTATTCCTTTTAATTTTGAGTTTCCTTGTATTGAAGTTAAAATATCTGTTATTAAGGACACAGTTCGATAAATATTTTCTATCCCTATTGAAAAGATTCTTCTGTATCTTTATTTAAATCAAACCTTTTGATCGGGTTTTGATGATCTGACGGCATTCAGTGTCACTGCAGAAACCCGAACGTATTCTGTGCATTCCTGTTTTAAACCTGCTATTGTTATTTATGACAAAACCTTGATATGATTCTAGAATACATTTCAAATCATACTCCATCGATTTGTTTGAATAAAGAAAGCTTAAATTAAAGCCGTTTAAAGCATAACATCTCGAATGTAATCCCCGAAGGTTTAGGCAGAGGTGTACCCATTACACCTACATTTCGCTATATGCAGGGTGGAATTTTGTAATGCCACCTGGAGGGAAAGTACTCTTAATTCTGCAGATAGAAAATTTTACTCAAAGGAAACATTCCTTTATTTTTGAATAGAAAGCAAACTGCATTCAAAGATTTTCGAAAATTCTCTTCTCCCACACCCGGGAATCGAACCGGCTAAAATCTGAAAAAATTATACCCTGTACTTTTATTGCATCGATCGTTAGGGTCAATTATAACTTTAACTGGGCACAAATACAGATTCCGTGACAGCTACTAAGAAAGTCTTACCCAGGCCCTCATGCACAGCAGAGCGATTGCAAATATTAGACCAACGAGGCAGTCCGTTTTATATAAGGTCCCATTAAAATAGGTGGACAAATTCAGCGTTCAGTAGGTCTAACCAAACATATCTAAACAAAAAAAAAAAAAAAAAACTGTTTTTTTTTTCTTCTTTAAAATAATAAATTGCCGGCACTCTAGAACAAACTCATCCTTTATAAGTAGGTACCTATATGCGTTTTTCTTATTATGTTTTTTACCATTGTCCTTATTTTTATGGACTAAATGATTTCTGAAATTTTGTCCACCTATTTTAATGGGACCTTATATAAGTACAATCAAGAAATCTATAAGTGTAACACCGGTAGGCACAAACTTACATTACCTCCGTCGCCCATTGTCCGAACTTAAATCTATTCTCCGCATCCCACTTCATAACATCTACAGTCTGGAGAGTAACAACTACCTACATATATACCAACGTAAAGCGCCCAGCATTACATGACCCCTCTTCTCACACCACTACATACCCCTTTTCTTCGTTAAACAGGATGTAAATTAACCATTCACGCAGCCTTCAAACAAGCATTCTGTACATCAAACTAAGAACTCCTACGCAAAAAATTTTGCTAGGAAACGAAAAAATCACATTTTAGGGTAAAACTTAATGTAGCATTCTTAAAACATTGTGCTAGTGGATGCTTTGAATAGTAAACGGGTCATGGAGGTAATTTCAGTAAAGTTATAACCTGAAAAACTAGTATAAATACTAGTTTTAGGTTTAGGTCAAAGTTCCAAATTTTACACAGCTGTTTTTGTAAATTTACAAAAACAGCTGTGTAAAATTTGGAACTTTGACTTCCAATATCTCCGTAACTAGAGGGTTCCCAGGTATGGTCTAGAACAAAAAAAATGATCGCAGTGGTGGGGAGAACAAGTGCCTTTCGGTTATGTTAAGGGTACTATTACACCCTTTATAAGGGCTCAGGTAAAGCTGGCTGTACAACACGGTGTCTGTATGCAAATTTTCGCGTGCATTGTGCGTTTTGGACGCGTCGATAGCACGGCCAGGGGAAGTTCGGTAACAATTGTGTTCCCTGTTAAATTGTGTTGTACAAACTGATGTACTTTGATTCGTCTGTCTGTCTGTTGCGTCTGTTTTGAGGGGTTTGTGTTTGTTCGTATTTTTGGTATTGAGTTGGGTTGGAATGATAGGTACTTGGTACCTATAGGTGTTACCAAGAAAGAGAAATTGGTTTTTGAATGTTTACTTGATTGAGCTAAAGGTAGGTTCTTATATAATACAATAGGCTTGTTTTCTATTATAAGGGATTTTACTTAACGAGTGAAATAGAGAAAATGCAAACAACAAACAAGAAGAATGAATGAAATGTGTGTTCTGATGTTTTATGGGTGTGTGTGGTACTATCACTACTAGTAGGTACTGTGCTCCATACTGCGGGGAATTTTGGAGGAATATCATATTGTTATTGACATTTTGTCTGAATAATAAATTTTCATTTTTACAATCACTTTACCTCAGTTTTCTAACTCAATAAAACTTACAAAGATTTACGAAAATAAATCTCGAAACACATTTTAAATTCAACACACAAGCTTTTTCCTAAAACCACAAGGTAAAACGTTACCAAACAAAAATTTAAAAGCCTCACAAATTATATTTCTCTCGGTACGCCAGCTTATTGCTATATCCGCACACACACAAGTCCACACAACCTGGCAATTCGGCATTACCACAGGATTTCAGTTCATTCCCTTCTGTTCCTTACTGTCAAATTATCTTGAATGTAACGAAGCGGATTATGGCTGAAATATCAAGGGAAGAAAGTGATTTTTTTCCCTGTATAGCGACCCGTAATTTGCATATATTATGGCTTTATTGTTAGCTTAGAAAGATGTGGAAAGTCGGGTTTTTGTTCTCAAAGTTTGCCTTGCAGCTTGTATGGAAGTTTTTTTTAGATGACGTTGGAAAGATAAAATGGTCCCTACTATGTTATAATTAAACCATTATAGCCCATTCCCTCTCTAGGAGAGAAGGCCTGTGTTCCAGCTTTGGGAACATTAAAGGCTGATGATGGTTAGACATATACATAAATATCATATTTATTGCTAAATATTGTAACAAAATCAAAGACGAGAGAAATCTAAACTTCGGTCAAAACTAAAGAGAACACCCTCAAACTATAATTGCCTCCTGGACAAAAACTAACCACCTAGAAAACCCGTGTAACTCCAAGGGTCAAATGATACACGTGCCAACTTCAACAGAATACTTGTCACACAATACCGACAAGAGTTTCTTATTAATAACGAACTTTCTCTAATAACTGGCTTATTTCTTAGATAATAGGAAGAAATTCTTAATGAATTGTGAACGAATGAATCACGTGCTGGGGAAAAACATTAGGTTAGGGTCGGGGCTGTGGATTATCGAAAAGTTAACGCGGCTCCGACACAAGGGCGAAGAAGGAACATGGGTTTGGTTTTTAGTCAGTAGAAGTCTGACACTCCCCTTCGCTCTGCCCAAGAGCGGGGGGGGGGGGGGGGGGTTATTCGATGATTTTCCAACCACCAAAAAAAAAAAAAGGGAAAATAAAAAAAAACCAGCAAAGTCCTACTCAGACTTGTGTACTAACGGTTATAATCATAATCATTATCCTCCCTTATCCTCAATAATTTAGGCTTGGCGCAACATGTCTTCTTCTTCCATACTTCTCTAATACTCGTCATCTCAGCAGTCACCTCCTTGCCAGCAATATCATCCTTCACAAAGTCCATCTATTGTTTCGTTGGTCTTCCTCTACAGTGCGCTCAAATTATCTTGGCAGGTCTGAACATAGGCTCTGCGAACTTTTACGCATGTAAACTTGTGAAGAAAACTGTTATAATTATTGCCAGATAAACCAATACTTAAACGATCAGAAAATATCTAATTTAAACAGTGAGAAATACAAATAAAATAAATATCATAACACTTTTATACATTAGTTGTAACAAAATGACCTGCACGAAGTTCGGACCTGCCAAGATAATTCGATCGCACTGTACTTTTATACCCATCTACATTCATACTCAGCATTTTCCTCATTCCTTCGCATCACATGTCCATACCACGACAACCAATTCCCACGTAACTTTTCATTCTCCGGTGCCACTTTCAGTCTTCCTTACATACACATTCCTTATTTACCCATTCGCGTCACACCATGACACCACACATCTCTCTTAGCATTTTTATCTCAGCCACATGCAATAGGGGATCGGACAAAAAAAAACTAATTAGTCCGTCAGATAGATTTCCAAAAAATATTGACCACATATTTTTTCTTTTTTCACGTAAACAAAAAATGAAGACGATACAGTGCTTCGAAAACTCGTGTGACGTCATCTGATAGTACATTTTGTACCTTCATGTGACGTTTCAAGCCCCACTCCATGATCTTTAACGCGCTTTATCTTCGTCAATTATTATTGGTTTGATAAAACAAAAAACACGTATCTAATATTTTTCGATAATCTAACTGACGGACTAAATAGAATCATATTTTTTTGAGTCAGTCCGATCCCCTATTGCTTTGTACTTTATATGCCTAGGAAATTACTATAGTTTTCATTCGTTCGTATTCGTATTATTTATTTACCACGATTTAGGCGTACTCCTCTATGACTCGTCATCTCATTTGACACCTCCGTTCTTGCCATACTCATGCTCTACTCTTATACCCAGCATCCATACTCATACTCAAGACTAAACTAAATAAGGCTATTAGAAATAATTGAAAGTCACCGTACCTAGTACGTGGATACACCTTACTTAATCAATTCTTCTCGAAGCGCAGGTGTGAAGTTCGAAGAAGAACAAAGCAAGTCTTGCCGCAATCTAGTAGATTAAACTGTGATTAAATGCGTTTAAGGTTAGTTTACATCGACCGAATATCTGGTACAAAGAGAGTAGATTTTAAACGTTGACGTTGTTGTGAAATTGATTATTTTTAGACCGTTTTTTTTTTGTTTTGGGGTTTGTTAAATCATCAAATAATCCCTCCTGCTCTGGGCAGAGCGAAAGGGAGTGTCAGACTTCTACTGACTAAAAACTACTCATGTTCCTTCTTAGCCCTTTGTTGTTCCTTCTTTGCCCTTGTGCCGAGGCCACGTCATCTAGTACTAAAATCCGCGGCCCCGACGGGATCCGCGGCCCCGACGGGCGGCGTATTTACCTTGTTTACTATTCATTTTGAGTTTTCGATATTTCGGCGTTGTTAAAAGCATACAATAGATTGTAAATATGGTAAATATCCCGTGCTACAAGGATGTTTCGATACTTTAGTAACGTTTAGAGGAGAGCGCTATTGGTGAAATTACGTGAAATTGATTTTAAAAATCGGACAGAAGTGAATAAAGCCGAGTGCCCAAAAAACCTTGTCAACTACAGTTTGGAAATTCAACTAGGTACCTACCATACAATAAAACTCATGTGTTTCAAAGCATAGCTAGCTAGCACAAATAAATAGATCGACTATATACTTAATCACTTTTAATCACTTTTGATCAATCACAATAAATATTTAACAATTATAAACAGTATAAAATAGTATAAATGTTGTTGATACAACGAGGCGCGAGCGACAAGTGAGCTCAGCCCATTGAGCTCGGGGTTTTTAAAGACTCTGCCTTCCCCCACCGAAGTGACGACCAATGCGGGTAACGAGTGACTCGACAGCAACGTTCCAACGTCCGGTTCGGTGCAGGTGGCAGCACTGAGCCCACGGTGCGTCGCTTGACTCGTACTACAGGCGCTATGTTTGGTCGCCGGAAGTACTGGCGCCAACACTAATAAGATGAATATCATTACCATCATATGCAGGTATATGTATAATAAAAAAATATCAATTGAATTTTTATCGGTAACAGTGTAACTGGGCCTTAACTCGTAACTTGCAGGTGTTACGTCACAAACATGGCCGTGTTTTGTTGCTTTTACTTTTCACTGATAATTGTGGAGCTGCAAAACTGTTAGGTGGGCAGTGAATTTTTGCAGTAGGTATTTTTATGTGTGAGTGTACGTGCGTGTGAGTTTGTGTGTAAGCATTTGTAATTATTTTAAGAACACCGTTTCATTCATCATTTCAGCCGAAAGACGTCCACTGCTGGACATAGGCCTCCCCTAAGTGTAATTTTTGCTTAGGGGGGGTTTGCCATAATCGCCACGCTTGGCAGGCGGGTTGGCGATCGCAGTACGGTCGATACAAAAAGCACAGAGAACGCTGCTGCCCATTCTCTGGTACATCCCTTAGTCGCCTCTTACGACACCCACGGGAAGATATGGGATGGTGCTATTCTTTGCGTCCGACACCATACGGACCGTTTCATTGGCTATTGAAAAATTACTATGAATACGATTAAGGTTACGTCAAGGCTATCTTTTATGCATAACATAACATTTTTTTGGTCGGTTGGGCCCATTTTAACGGTTTTTTTTTTACTGGCAGATAGCTGGAAACTACGAGTAGCTACAAGGAGTAATTTATGCTACTTTTATTTAAGAAAAACCCCCTGCCCAAAAAAACTTGAAATTTTCAACAATTTTATGCGCACAAAGGTCACGCGGCACAGTAAGTCGTAAATAAAATTAAATAATAATTTTACTAACACTCATCTGCTTTATATAATAGCTGAACTATGCAGCTTATGCAGCCTACCAAATCCTAATAATTATGTAGGTACTAGCAAGACATCAAACTAAAATAATCACACCTGTTGTTCTATAAATCAACAATACTACCTACCTACTTATAACCTAGGTACAAAGTTTCAACAAACTAAAAGCAGCACAGCACAGTAATATTCTATTTATTTATTTATTTATGTATGCACAAAATACAAAAAAAAAAGGAAAATACATAAAAGAATAGAAGAGCACAAAGGTACTGCTTATTTCATAAGAAATCTCTTCCAGCAGACCTGCGAAAGGAAAGTTAAATCTATATAAATAAAAAGAGAAGTCCTGACTGACTGACTGACTGACTGACTGACTGACTCATCAACGCCCAGCCCAAACTCTTGGACCTAGAAAGCTGAAATTTTGCACAGAGGTTCCCTTTATAGTGTAGACAAGGAATAAGGAAGGATTTTTCGAAATTCAACCCCTAAGGGATTTAAATAGGGGATGAAAGTTTGTATGGAAAATCGTCATTTTCACGCGGGCGAAGCCGCTGGCAAAAGCTAGTTAGAATTATAGACACAGTGTGTAGCAAAGACAAACAGGAACATTTTAATTAGAATTTTGAACAAAGATTTAGAGTCTAGAATTTTAGGCGGAAGTGAGTTCCTAATAATTCTAACTCGTGTCCTGCAACTTTGTTTTTTACACCTGTGAGGTGTAAGCACACGACGCGAGATTTAGCTCCAACATAAAACATTTTGCAGGTTAGTTTTGTTGCCAACTTTGTTACATTTAGTAATAAACATTGACTTTTACAGGAAATTAAATTTATTATGTAGTTTGTCGGGTTATAAATTTACCTTACACCTACGTGTTTGTATTTGGGGGATAATGTTTAAATGTGGGGGTAGAAAAACAAGTGGCGGGTTTTCGGAATTTGTTAGATAAACATTTGTGTTTTCATTGGTTTTTGAGATATGCGTTGTAGGTATTGTTTTTTTTTCTCTCTTATTGTGTCTCCTTGTATGTTCTTGTTACTGCGACGAATAAATATTTTTTCTTTCTTTTCTTTTCCAGGAACTACGATAATAATGTCCGTCGGGGGCTGCCATTAAATGAACTAGTTTTGCAATGTTCAGCTCCCGACGGACATTCTTGGGTTTTTTTAAGGTGGGTGTTTTATGTTATTTTATCCTTTTTTCAATTAATTTTTAACAGTCGTAGGTTTTTTCAAAATTTTTAATTTTGCTTTTTATTTTAAACTTTTTTTTTAACTTTTTATTTTTATTTTTTTTATCTAAGAACATGCACCAATCAAACCTAAACCCATAACTGAAAACTGAATCAAAATCGGATTTGTAGTTTTGGAGAAAAATGGTAACTTTGATTTGCACAAAAAATGTTTGCTGCAGCGCCCCCTGGTCAGTTGTCACCGTAACACCTATCTAAGAACATGCACCAATCATACCTGAACCCATAACTGAAAACTGCATCAAAATCGGACTAGTAGTTTTGGAGAAAAATGCACAAACAAACAAACAAACAACCTCTCACCCCAAACGCATATACCGTCTCCGTTTCGTCGTGGGTAAAAATATTCGCAAGTACAAAATAATAATATATAATAAATTATAAGATAAATTATGAATACCATATAAGGTTCGTAGCAGGTGTTCTGTGGTGTATTTCTGCAAACCCCCATGGGAAAATAGCGTGAGTTTATGGTATGTATGTAAATTATAAATATAATTCTATTTTTTTTTTGTCCACACCGCTGTCTACAGGAAAGTGCCCAGAAGGCTGGCAGCATTCCCACGTTGGATAATTTTACCATATTCCCTTTTTGATACTTGTATAAGTATATTTTATTATAACTTTAGTTCTGAAAATTGTAGTTTGTAAATAAATCTGATAATTGTATTGTTATGATTTTCTTTTTCAAACAGTTATTTTCTTGTCGACATATCATTATAATAGATATTGCGTCAATTAATTTAATTTATTTATTCCCTTTCTTCTGTCTTCTAACTTAAACACATGACTTTCAGAAAATCTCAGTTTGTTTGCGACGACCCAGAATTTATTTTACAACTCCCCAAGATTGCATTACCATTAAAAACTGCAAGCACATCACGTTTTTATTCGTCTCCAAAGTCCAAGATCAACCGAGATACCGCAATCTCCGTCATAAATTCGACCACTGTCCTATTACTGGTATCCTGGTACCTATAACGTCATCAAAAATCGTTTTACCTCCTTTTACACTTTTATCTCATCAAAAAACGTTCTACCTGACACAAATTAAGCTGGTTTTCTAAAAAATACTGGCTGATAGTGGTACAATTACACTTTCGTCTCCAGGGTATCCATGTCGACGATGGCCCATCTTTATCCACTCTTCGTTATCGAAGTAACTGGTGCCTTGAGGATAGCTTCGTTTTGGGGTTAATTTAGTTGGTTGGTTCGTTCTGAGACGCGTTGCCAGTTAAATAGTTTGAAAACCTATTTTTTAATGTTAAACTTATTTAGCTTTCCATTTCAGTTCGAGCTATATGTTTAAGTAACACTCGTTTTGTTTAGATGTTCCTAAATGGGCAATATTTTTAGCTAAACAACAAAACATTATATAAACGAAACGAAAAACTGATCAGGTATTCTGTATGAAATACGGCCTACACAAACCATTGACACGCAATATCATCGAAAGCCCGACTAGAATCGAACAGAAATTCAAACTAAAAAAAAACTGCGGAATGGAATCGGCATCCCACAAAAAGTGCAAAAGAAACCAAACCGATTCACGCAACAGCGTTACCTAGAATCGGTAACAGCAATACTAAAAACCAGTGAACCAAAACTGCGAAAAAAGAGCGAAAACCTTCGCATTGTGACTCCGAAAAACTCAATATAGCGTTCTTCAAAAGCATTCGCAGTTCAAGTGGAGAAATCCAATAAAAGGCGACTCCTACCTGCAATGTCTTCGCTTTCTGGTATGTACGGAATCCCGTTCATTACACCCGCACATCCAACTTGTTACCTATCCAATTTGAACAGATTTTGGACGGTTACTTACGAGAAAGAACGGAAACGATTTATATGAAATTTCTTTGGGAGTTCGATTTGTAGTCCGAAATTAATTGGCGGAGTTTTGATATTGGTATGCAGTCTTGACATTTTTGTCGTTTTTAAAAATGTTTCACGGGATGGGAGGCTTTTATTCTTCCAAGTAATTTCATCTATCAGAAACTTACATATTAATTAATTAATTTGAAACCAAGTTTCTGTCCGAGACGACCTCATGCGTTAAGACTGTTATTTAAGTACTTAGTTAGGTTTTCAAGTGATTTTACGAAGAAAAGACTTTTGTTTTTGCCTGCTCAACATCAACAGTTTCCAGTCATTATCCTTAATCTTTATCATTAGTCTTTACTGCTTTTAATATAAAAACAAAAACAAAAATATCAAAATCCCCTTTAGCAAAACCTTTAAACTTTAAACTATACCAACATTTTTGATAAATCTAATAATAGTAATTCCTGCTGTAACTAATGACTTAGTAACCTTCAGATCAATATCCAAGCAATTTCCCCGCAGCAAAAAACGAGCCCACACACTCTCAAAACAACACGAGTCAAACTTGCCACAGTGTTGTGTACCCAATTAAAATTTTTCCTATCGCCCTTGCAGACACATGGCATTTTCAGAAACAACTCTCTGATTCAACTTTTCTAATTACCACCGTGTCACTTGCGCGCCTTTCATTACCGCACCGTGATTATAATATGTATGATTTTTGTTGGCAAACACAAATTGCTGTGTATGTGTTTTGTGTTAAATATTATGTGCTAACACCAGATTTACGTACGTAAATACAATTATTATAGTGCTTAAGTAGTCGTCCCCACGATCGTACATAGAGACAATGATTTTTCGCTACATTCCTTCAGCAATTTTATTGGTCATTCCGTACTGCTTTCAACTTACTGATTAGCCTATAGTTTTTACTACGGCATAAGGTATCTACCATCAGTGTTTATTAATAAGCAAATAAGCACCTGATATCAATTTACCGTGTTTTAGTCATTTCATACCACTATCAAAAAACCAGAGTTTATCTGTTGATTCGACCATACAAACTGTTTTAATGGCACATGTATATAAACATTCATTACATCCCCCATTACTCACATTTCAAACAAAAGAAACGCAAAAACATACCCAAAATTATTCGGCAAGCACTTTTCAACTTGCCTTGTCAATTTTCATTACCCTCCCTTTATTGTTACGTACGAAAAAATGTGGCGTAAAACATGTTTTTCACTTCTCTCGCTCTAAAATTCGTCTTTATGTCGTGCGTAGGCGACATAAAGTCGCGTTTTATGCTCTAGAGCATAAAGTAAAATCTTCGTCGAAGACCAAGGTAATCGGCACAGGTAATCGGCCCAACAGCCACACGAACAACTTCAACTTCATAGAATAACCTCTTTAATTCGTTTCGTTAGTATTCTAAGAACAAGGGATTACTGCTTTTCATTACGAATACAAGGAAAGTTGATGGGAATAGGCTTCCCCCAATTTCCTAAATCGCTTGACGGCAATAGGCTTGCTCTTAATTAGGTTGTTTGATGGCAATAGGCTTGCTCCTAATTACAACATTTGATGGGAATAGGCTTACTCTTAATTACATTAATTGATGGCAATAGGCTTGCTCTCAATTACCTAAAACAGTGGATGGTAATAGGCTTGGTCCTAATTACATCGGTTGATGGCAATAGGCTTGCTCCTAATAAGATTGGTTGATGGCAATAGGCTTTTCCTAATGACATCGGTTGATGGCAATAGGCTTGTCCCTAATTACATCAGTTGATGGCAATAGGCTTGCTCCTAATTACATTGGTTGATGGCAATAGGCTTGCTCCTAATTACATCATTTGATGGGAATAGGCTTACTCTTAATTACATTAATTGATGGCAATAGGCTTGCTCTCAATTACCTAAATCAGTGGATGGCAATAGGCTTGGTCCTAATTACATTGGTTGATGGCAATAGGCTTGGTCCTAATTACATCGGTTGATGGCAATAGGCTTGCTCCTAATAAGATTGGTTGATGGCAATAAGCTTTTCCTAATGACATCGGTTGATGGCAATAGGCTTGTCCCTAATTACATCAGTTGATGGCAATAGGCTTGCTCCTAATTACATTGGTTGATGGCAATAGGCTTGCTCAAAATGTTTTTGTATCTGAGCAGTATGAGTAAAGACATAAGTCAGGTGTTATGTCAAGTTTCCTACTGAAAAAAAAAAAGTTAATTGACGGGAACAATAATTATTTTTACAATATTTACAAGTTGCTGTTTCATTTCCTCGCAATCGAAGTGAAAAGTAGAGTGTAAAACTCGTCCATAAAACCCATTTTGCTCTCTACTTTATATCCATCCTCGCTCGCAAGCTCGCATCGGATGGATAAACGTCTCGCGCAAAATGGTGCGTTTTATGCACTTGATGTACAATCTACTATTATTGCCCAGAGTCACATATGAGCAATTACTTCGGGCAACGGAAAATGATGTCGTCAAAGAAAACGAAATATTGCTCACTGGCACAAATAACAGGACGAACAACACGGCAATAAAGATTTACTGGTGAGATTTTTACTCACTTTTACATTGTGTGATGGGTATAAGAAAGAGATTTCAGCGATTCATACATTTTTGTAATTTTTCATTTTTGAACCAATTTTCCCCTGATCCAGAGATCTTCCGTTTATATAATTACTAGCTTTTGCCAGCGGCTTCGCCCGCGTGAAAATGACGATTTTCCATACAAACTTTCATCCCCTATTTAACTCCCTTAGGGGTTGAATTTCGAAAAATCCATCCTTATTCCTTGTCTAAATTATAAAAGGAACCTCTGTGCAAAATTTCAGCTAACTAGGTCCAAGGGTTTGGGCTGGGCGTTGATGAGTCAGTCAGTCAGGATTTCTCTTTTTATTTATATATATAGATGTTCTTTCCTAGTGTCTGACTAGCAGCTGTATAAAGGATTTTTCATAAAAAAAACTTGTATTGCAGGAGAGGTGCTCGTGGCTTAATAAGAACAAGCACTCGGCTCGATTTTTCGGTTAAGCCGTGCTTGCTTAGGTTATTCCGTGGATGGGTGACTACCTATTACATACCGAGTTTCCTCTTTGCCCTGGAAAGCACGTTTAACCGTTGGTCCCTGCTGTAATTTGCTAATCTTTCTTTCGATCGATCGATCTGTTAGTGACCTGAAAGTCTGCCCACAGTCCGACAGTCTTACCAATGGGTATCGTATTACCCGGTTGAAATAGGTTGTGGAGGTTCGCTCCGGTTAGACTGGAAGTTAATCCCAACTTAGTTGGGAAAAGGCTGAACAAGAAAGAAGTATTTATCTAAATTGATTTAACCGCTGCATACTTGTGCCTTAAGACGGTTGTAAAACACGAGAAGTTAATGAACCAACCAGAGATGTCGTAGACGTTGCCACGGTGATAATTTGAGAGATGTATCGAAAAAATTACGTATACGAATATGAGAATTTTAATATTGAATTTATTGTAGTATTCACGACTACGCAAGCAATACAAAATTACGTTATGCGGTTCTCTTATTGTACGGAAAATATATACAAAGCGAAGTCATGTTATGCTGGAAATATAGCTGTTGTATGTTTTATGTCATGTAATCACTTATTTTTGTGAATTCTGGTTAACCAGTTATCGGCGACTGTGTAAGTCTGAGACTGTAAAACCTATGTACCTACATATGATATGTTGTACACAGAAGCTGTTGTGGACCTATAATTAATAAATAAAATAAATAGCTTGATTTTGCGCCTTGTGGTTTTACATATTATATGAGCAGTGTAGTTTAAATAGGTAACGTAAAGTAGAGTGGTAAAGTCCAAAATCAATAGATGCTGCATATTGAGGTGAAGAGTAATAGAGAATTATTTAAGAACAAGAGAATGGTGATGATCGACTAATATAACAAAACATACCATCAGTGTTAGGCCGAGGTGTACCTTATAGTACACCCACATTTTGCCTGCAGTTTTGTTTTAAGTCCCATGTAAAAGGAGCGAGCCTATTGCCATCAACCGGGCACAAATTCAGCCTCTAGGGCTGCTACTGAGAATTTCCTGATGGTAAAGACCCAATAAAATATTGTCCCCGACCCGGGATTCGAACCCAGGACCTCATCGATACTACATCAACTAATCAGCCCTACCTAGACAGACTTTCTTCTAAAACTTGTATAGTAGGTATAGGAGTTAGGATATAAAGTATCCTAATTTCGTTTTATAAAGTATCCTAAACATTATCGATCACGAATCGTAATTTATCATCATCATCATAAGCCTATAATGTTCCCACTGCAGGGACTCAGGCCTATAGAGAGGGACGGGCTACAATCCACCACGCGAGTCCAGTGTGGGTTGGTAGATCTCACATGTCTTTGAATTTTTTGGTTCTAAGACATGCCTGTTTCCTCACTATATGTTTTCCTTCACTGTTTTGATAGCAACGGTGGTGAAATAAATAACACAAAGTAATGCACCTGCTTGAGTTCGAACCCACGACTTACTGTTCGTAAGTCGAGGCCGTCACCACTGGGCCACCGCTGCTAGTCGTACATAATAGGCATCAATAGATAATTATTTCGTCATTTTGTAATTATTTTATCATTAAAAAATTCTTCATGACTCATTATTTCTGCCTGCCTCGTGTTGCCGTATTAGGATAAAAATATAGCACAGTATTATTTCGTTGGAAGTCCATATCGGTCCCATGGTGTAATGGTTAGCACTCTGGACTTTGAATCCAGCGATCCGAGTTCAAATCTCGGTGGGACCTTGAAATGAAATATTTTGGCTATTCTGTATTTATAATCTGTTATCGGCGATAATTAGGTATTTTGCTTCAAGATAATAATTTCAATTAGTAATTGATAACAAAAATAAATGATAAAGATTGTATTGTTATTTTCAAAATATATTATTATTATGGTAGATGGCAGGGTCGATCTTCAGTTTTCAAAACTTTACCATATCATTTTATTCATCATTATTTATATCATTTTATTTTACAAAATACTTAATTAACATCTTAGTAGTAGATTATCATAAATACCTCGTTTGTCTTGTGGCCGTAAGTGCGACTGCTGAGCATGACGTCCTAGGTTCGATTCCCAGGTCGGGCCAAGTGTTATTGGGCTATTCCATCGGTAATTTCTCAATAGCAGCCACGGAATCTGGATTTGTGCCCGGTAGATGTCAATAGCAGCAGGAGGCCTATGTCCAGCAGTGGACGTCTTTTGGCTGAAATGATGATGCCAATAGGCTCGCCCCCTATTACATGGGACTTAAACATAACTGGCGAAATGTGGGTGTAGTATTGGTACACCTCTGCCTTACCCCTCGAGGATTATACAGGCGTGATGTTATGTTATGTAACGACAAAAAAAATACCTAATTTCATTTACCGCAAGCCATAAGCAGAGGGTAGGTAGGTAACAATTTCTGTGGATAAAGTTAAGGTGTCCTTAAAATTATATGTGTAGGGACGTGTGTTTCTTTAATGACATAAGTTCGTCTTTATTTATAAGTTCAAAGGATTACCTACCGTCGTTACATTAATCTTTTCCTTTACTTTATCATTCTAATCTTGAACATTTAACGCATGTCTTGTCTTTAGGTAATGAGTTCCTACGTTAATCATCACAGGTTTCTTAATTACTTTTGAAGTAGTATATTACTCAGTTATTTATTTAAAGAAAAACATGTAGGCACAATTTGGCAGAAAAATCCGAGCAATTGTACACGAATAATAAACAAATTAAACTAACTAAAATTTAATTTGAGTTATGATAAGTCAAGGACTTGAATGAAGCAAACGACAGAGCTGTTTAAAGAGTCACCGATTCGAAAAGAAGAAAAAGATTAAAGGTTTATTCTGGCAATTTAATGAATGTTTATTTTCTTTTTTATGGTAAATCTGCCCCTTGATTTTTTTTCAGTGTAGAAAACAGAGAATACAAAAATGGTGATCCATCTAGTCCACTTAGATACCCAAACTATTTGATACCGCGCCTGTTAATTATTAAATTTTAATTATATAGTAAAAAAAAAAATCAGTTTTTGCAAACATGTCATTTTTATTTCAATTTGATGAAATCGGTGTTTCGTACGCATGACGACCAAATCAAGTTATGTAAAATCAGTTTTATGGATATCTCATTGTATGGGAAATAATAATAAACAAAGCGAAGCATGTTACACTGGAAATAAGTAGCCGTGTGTACCTCAATACTCTGAAAACAAAAAGCCGAAACAAGATCTAATCAGAAGCCACCATTTCTTCCATTTAAACACAAAGATTGTTGCATTTTTTTTTTGCAAATAGCACACAAATCACTTCTAAACGCAACAGCTATAAAATTATAACACTTACTCCACATGGATATGACACTAACACCCATTTAAATGTGCTATACCATCGAGTCTGCTTGTTCGTTTCACATCAGCATTCTCGTAACAGCTATTGGACCATAGAGCAGGGAATTGCTGCACCGGCAATGTTTAGAGACGGTATCGGTAGTATCACTTCATATTAGTCCTCCGCTGCGTCTGTCTGTCCGTTTGTTCGCGATTAACCCAAAAACTAAGATAGAGTGGTTTTCGAGGAAGGTTTTAGTATGTAATTTTTGACCGACATCCACGCCGGCAAAACCACGGGCATCAGCTAGTTTTCTATAATTTGAACACAAAGTTAGCTGCATTTCTTTCCAAAAAGGCACACAAATCACTTCTACACGCAACAGCTATAAAATAACACTTACTCCACATGGATATGACACCCAACACCCAATTAAATGTGCTATACCATCGAGTCTGCTTGTCCGTTTTACATCAGCATTCTCGTAACAGCTATTGGACCATAGAGCTGGGAATTGCTGCACCGGCAATGTCTAGAGACGGCAGTATTTAATACAAAACTTGCTGATGCCCACGGCTTCGCCCACGTCAAATTATATACTAAAAACCTTCCTCGAGAACCACTCTATCCATTTGAAAAACGGCATGAAAATCGGTGCAGAAGATTTGAGTTTAATGCGAACAGACAGACAGACAGACGCGGCGGAGGACTTTGTTTGTCTTCCTTCTCTATGTCTGAGGGGTTCTCAGGAAAGGTTTTCTATTATACTATATAGTGGTTCTTTAGTCAACTGATCCCACTTATTTAGGACCCGCGGGATGAGTTTACTAATTCATTATTTTTTATTGTTTTTCTTTTGTCGACTGGACCCGCTCTTAAAGATGAAAAAAGAAGTCATCGAATTTCAAATTCGAGTACAAGCATGTAGAAAAATGTTAGGAGAAATAACAATAATACACTATGTATAGCCGTCTATTCCCAGTTGCCACCACCGACGCGGGCGTGACGTCGCGTCATCACTGGCTACGTACGGGAAATCATTTTCATAATTAATGGGTTTCAATCAGGAAGAGTTTCTGCTCCGTCACTGTACACACGAAGCACTGTACCGTCTTTATTTTTTGTTAACGTGAAAAAATAAAAAATATAGGTCCAAACCCATGGAAATCTATTTGACGATCTAATTAGATATCTTTTGTCAATTTAAGTACCCAATTGTATGCAAGAGCTTTGACACGCCACCTCCAACTGCTTCAGAGCTGTCGAGGCGTTTCTGTGTTCTATCTATCGAACGAAGACTGCCAAATCGGCAATGACTCGAGTGTTAAGTGCCAAAACAACTGGTTACTATGCCAACGAACGTGCCAAATATTCATGTGTTTCGGTACTAAAACTATCAGATAGGAATTGACTTTATAGTATGCCTTATTGGAACGGCTGGTGAGAATTGGTGGATATTTCCTGGTTCAAATTGGTATTGGAAAGGCTGATGTCGTGTGCTGCGATATTATCAGCGTCCAACGATTGAATTTTATCTTCATTTGATTAGATAAACGTACGATTTACTTTGTAAATTCCGCTAGACATCTAAAGAAAATCAATCATCAATTTCATAATGTAGTATTCACTCACATGAAACAGTCTGAAGTACACAATATCATAAAGGGTGTGAAAAGACCCTTAACGAAGCCGTAAGGCCTTGGTTCTAAAGGCCTGTTATTGTGATCATCTTTTTGTTTTAGACCATACCTTCCAGTTACGAAGATATTGGAGGTCAAAGTTCTAAATCTTTACAAGATTTTTTTAAATATAAGTTTTTAAGGTTGTAACTTTACTTAAATTACCTCCATGACCCGTTTACTATTCAAAACATTCATCAGCACAATGTTTTGATTCCGTCAAATTGAACCCTACAGTAAAACGTGATTATAGTCTTCCCACTATGACGATATGAATACGACGGTTCTAAACAAAGAATTAAGTTGCGTTATGTGATTGGTGGCACCAAGACGCGTAGACGCTCCATATTGGATCGGTCAAACTGGCAGAGGCTAATTGGAGACTAAGTTTGTAAACTGTACACTGATTTATACAAGGACACTGGTGCCACGCTGAAACGGTTACCGTATAGAGCACATCATTCTGACCGCCTACAAAGAAACTTTTAGTCGATTTTTATGAAACATCAAAATGTATGAAACATCTGACTGATGTACTGTATACGTGGTAATCGTTTCAGTGTAACTGTCTCTTCCAATTTGACTTTCAGTAAAGTATCTGTCGACGTCCCTTGTCCACAGCTGCGTTCGCATTTTGACCATAAAGATTTTTTTTTGACTCTTTAGCATAGCATTGCAGTAACTTGCACAATGCATAACGTTTCTTATGTTTTCATTTTAATCCCTGTCCATGTTTATTATTAATTTTTAAGGTCCTCAATTGAACGTAAGTACTTTAGTTTTCTTTTATTCGTACTCCCGAGCCTCAATATAATAAATATAAGCGATGCGTAGTTTGCTAAACATCGCTTATTATGACGAGGCTCGAGAGTCGGGCTCACCAATTATGTTGACACAACTGTTTTGCTTAGATTGATTAATTATTTTATTTATAACTTAAACTTATTACACTCGACAAAAATTATATCATGTAAACACACCTAAAAACGGCTGTAAATACCACCATGACCACATCCTCTAAGACCCACCATGCATTAGGAACCTTAAGCGACACATGTACAGTCGCCCACATAAGTGCATGGATACCTTAAGGCCTATTTTTCTGTGAAGGTAGAAATCAAATTTTCGAAAACAATTAATAGATGGCGTTTGGTTTCTGCACAACTGTGATATTAAACTCTTCAATCCCCAGTGTCAGTTGTAGGTGGCATAAGTTTTATTTCTGTTTCTACCTCACAGCAATATTTGTAATTCCTACTTAAATAATAATAAGAAATTAAACCTTTAAAGTTTTTACTTTCCGCAATGACAATATCCGGATTACCCGGTGTCACCTGTAGGTGAAATAAAAAGGAGGTAGAACTTAGTCCTAACTAAATGTAATCTATTCTGTTGAGATATAGAAAAAAATGGACTTTGACTTGGGAATAGGTTAGGTAAGTAAGAAGTTAGGAAACACGTATTAGGTTGGATTAAGTGAGAAGTTAAATGATAAAAAAAACAAAGGAAACCATAAGGAATGTTTTCATTAAGCTAATAAGTGCGCATAGCATTCAAAAATATAATATTCGAGTTAGTAGTCAGTTAGCAACAGGGATGAACGGAGACAAACAAAAAGACACTATCACACAAATTTAAGAGGTTTATTTCTTACAGTTTATTATTCAAAAACAGACATTTATTATCGTTCAACATTATTATATTATATAAAACTTCTTATTGAGGCCATAGCTTAAGTATTCGTTTCCAAAATCGGAAAGAGGATTGAAGCTTTTGTAACCTCAACAAAGACAAACAGGAGACCGGATTATTTTATCACAAAAGTGAAAAGTTAAATGAATTAAATAGGTAGGATAACAGGTATACAATTGCACAAAAACATACGAAAAGGTTCTTACGTAATGTAAAAAAAAAATGTTGTATTTGACTTTTTTTAGTTATTAAAAATACATAAGTCATGTAATAGGTTATAATAACCCGGTCTCCAGTAAATAATAAGTACTAAAGTTAAGTAATATTATTTTTAAGTATTATGAAATATAAATCCTGGATCGGCAACACTTATCTATCCCCACACGTTCACTGTAATATGACCAGCATATTGGACACTACATAACCACTTGTTTATCACGTATTATTTCGCCACCACAAACATAAGCGTCCGTGTTCACTGGACTTAAAAGTTTTTTCATCTGTAAAGATGAAAAAACATTACTCAAATCAAAGTTAACATGATCCAAAGCGAACTGTAATCTTGCCCTTTTAAGGTTTTCTGTGGGCCAGGGTTTCACAACATGCCTCCTATAATGCAGCTCTTCACTTTTAAGAGCACGACGGGCATTGTCAACACTTGAGTCATTTATAGCAGCATAGTCGGTCATCGGCAGGAATCCATTTTCTCCATACTCTCATAACACGATTTGACGCTGTAATGTGTTTATGAGCCGTGGTCTACTAGTTCTTTTATGGTGTTGCAAAGAACCCTCGTTTTCAAATCGTCGTACCAATAGAACAACTGTTTTTCTCTGCAACAATATAACAGAAATATATAATACGCAATAATGATTATTTATTAAGTAGTATAGTCGTTACTAAAACATTTTTTTTTCTTATAAAAAATTTGAAATCAAATCTACTTACGTTAACAATAAGATAAGTCGACAAGTTTCGAGTGTCGATAAGTTTTTGCCTTGATTTTGCAAATCAGTTATTTGAGCTCTGTAACGAAAACTATATTACAACGCGTACTCATTTTGATGAAATACCGTAAGTTAATTCACCTAAATTAAAATAAAACTAAATTAAAATAAAATAAAACTAACACACTCGAATGAGGTAATCGAAACAAACTTAGCGAACAATCAATTGAGCTTAGTCATAACTCATAAATCTTCAATCTAATTATTTCTACTACCTACTAATTTATTTATGAATTCATATTCGACCTACCCTCAAGTTTGAAAACTAAAACATAGATAAATGATAATGTCAACTGTCATGTCAAGTAGACAAATTAATTTCAAAAATATTTCAATTTATTATTATTTACTTTGGATCGTTTTATTTATCAACAAAATTACCGTGAAAATATTATTTTATTGTAAATTATTATTGTATTTCTATCACAGTGTTTCAACAAAATTCTCAAGTGCAAACCACACATATTTGTTCCCACATGTCACAGCCCGATATTGAATGCCCTTTGTGTCCCAGGAGATTCAAGAAAAATGGGCTCCAACGGCACATGAAAGCAGCGCACACATATGTGCTAAATCAATCTATACCCTCAACGATTACAACAACCACCAACCAGTCATTTAGTTCACCGTTGGAAGAAGCTTTCGGGTCCCCCTTCTTCAATGCTGTTGGGCCCAAGTCTGGCATCTGGCAACATCGATGGGACAACGTGTGCAACCTTCACGGTAAGATGTATGACCTACCATGCGGCACCTCCAGCAGAAAATTCGTACACACCTTGGCTGATGAAGTTGAATATTTAACCAAATCAACGTACCCCTCTGAACGTCTATTAATCTTTGTCGCAGTCATATTGCAAAGAGACATAAAAGTTAAAAAAGCAAAAGATGTGCTCAGACTACTTGATCGGCGCCTGAAACTGTGGGCTGACGACAGTTTTGAGGAACTCATCACAGAATCTATCAAAGCGGACAAATACATATGGAACGTAAGCAATAGAAAACATGACTACGATGACCAAGAAACGAAAAAATTCACACGACTGATACTACGTGGAAAAACACGGGAAGCCCTCAACTGGCTCCTTACAAAAGATACAAGCAAAGTTTTAAACCCTAACGCCGAAATTGACTCCTCTGGAAATACTGTCAGTGATATTCTGATACAAAAGCACCCCTCACCAACCACACCAGATCCTACTTTACTCACTCTCCCCAGGAACCTCACAGAACTCCCACCACTCCTTGAAGTCGACATAACATGTGATCATGTCGAAACAGTCGCGAGAAAACTACATGGTGGTGGCGGCCCTACTGGATCCACAGCTGAAAATTGGAGAGATTTCCTCCTCCGATTTGGTCAAGCAAGCACCCACTTAAGGGAAGCCGTTGCACATCTCACAATGAAACTAAGCAATGAAACTGTACCCTGGATCCAAATACAAGCTCTAATGTCTAGCCGCCTCGTAGCTTTAGACAAATGCCCAGGCGTGAGACCCATCGGTATTGGCGAATGCCTACGGAGAATACTATCTAAATGCATGATCGAAGCCACAGGTTCCGAAGTTACCGAAGCATGTGGCCAGTCACAACTCTGCAGTGGAATTAGCAATGGTATCGAGTGCGCCATCCACTCCATGAACGACGCTTTTAAAAAAAAATGCCAACCTAATTCAAATTGGGGAATGCTCCTTGTTGACGCAAACAATGCATTCAACTCCGTAAATAGACAACTAGCCCTCTGGCAGGCAAGAATATACTGGCCACATTGTGCCCGCTTTCTCTACAACACTTACAATGGTCATGCCGAACTAGTATTTCGTGATTCTGAAATAAGATTATACAGCAGAGAAGGAGTTACCCAAGGAGACCCACTTGCCATGCCACTATACGCGCTCGCGACAATACCACTAATTAATAAACTTAAAACTGAAAACACAGTAACACAATGCTGGTACGCTGATGATTCCTCTGCGCAAGGCACCTTCCAGAGCTTACGAGACTGGTGGGACAACTTAAATAAAATAGGGCCAGCATACGGCTACTTCCCACAAGGCAAAAAATCATTTCTAATAGTGTCAGAATCCGACAAGCTCACCGCTGAAAAAATGTTCTCCGGTACCAATCTCGACATCGTAACCGGTTCCCGCTTTCTAGGAGGATACATAGGCACAGGAAGTGAAATTTTCATAAAAAAGAATGTCACCAATTGGATATCCACTGTCGAGAAATTAACTTTAATTTGTAAAGACTCACCTCAAGCTGCATACACTGCCCTTACCAAAGCAGCCCAGTTTAAGTGGTCCTATCTACTACGAGTTTTAAAAAATGCAGAAGAACATTTTGAACCTTTAACTAACACATTACAAGAAAAATTCTTACCAACGCTAATTGGAGGCGAAATAACAAATCTGGAAGCCCAGCTATTTACCCTCCCAGTCCACAAAGGTGGGCTTGCCATTTCGGACCCTTTTAACACACCAAATCATGCATACCAAATCTCAAAAAAGGGTTCAGCAATACTTTCAACAGCTCTCACCAACTCAAAGGACATAAACCTAGCCGAACATCACAAATCTCTATGCGACGCAAGAAAGGAGGGAAAAAAGGAAAAAGAAACATACGACAATGAAAAACTTGAAAATATTCTCACTAAATTACCACCCAAAAAAAAAAGAGCAATAGAAAGATAAATATTAACAAAAATGAAAACAAAAACCTCTACCTGGCTCTCAGTAATACCCACAAGAAAAGACAACTTCGATCTTTCACCCCACGAATTCAGGGACGCGCTAGCTATAAGATATCACCGCACACCAGTCTCCATGCCTGCGTCGTGCGACGGTTGCGGCAGCGACGAATTTAGCGTGGACCATGCCTTATGCTGCAAGACGGGCGGCCTCATCACACGCAGACACAACGAGATAAGAGACCTTTTCTGTGAACTGTGCCAGCAAACCTGGGGCAACGTCACGAAGGAGCCAGTCATCTCCGAAGGCGACTCAGGACTGCGTGGAGACTTCGCCTGCCGCGGAGTGTGGATTGCCCAGAGGGAGGCGTTATTTGATGTCCGTGTCGTTGACACCGACGCTCCCTCCTACGCATCACGCCCAGTAGCAGCTGTCCTCCGCTCTGCCGAAGAAGAAAAGAAAAGGAAGTACTGCGGCCCATGCGAGACGCGTCATGCCACTTTCACCCCCCTGGTGACTTCTGTTGACGGAGTTTTTGCTCCACAAATGACTTCATTCATAGCACACCTTGCCGAAGCACTAGCGGACCGCTGGAGCAGGCCCCTTTCTACAATTACAGGCTGGTTACGTGCGAGAATACAAACAGCCATCATCAGAGCAAGTAGTATGTGCATTCGCGGCACACGTCATAAATGGCAACGGATAAACATCTATGAAGATGGTGCTGCTCTTCCCCACGTCTTGTCATAAACCTTTCCATTAACCTGTCACTTCACCTATTATTAGTTTGTTTTTATTTTATATACGTTATTTTTAAGTTAGTTGCTTGATAATAAAGTTATATACAAAAAACCTAGATAATTAAAATCAGATTGTTATAAAATGATAATAACATTCAATTTAAACAAACATAGTAGGTAGTTAGGAATAAATTTATATATTAGAAATAATTCATTATAAATTATTTGAATGTTTAAACAGAAAAAAGATACTACATAAACATTTTATACACCGTGAGCGCCCTCTAGTTAGTGTAGCATCAACAATATAATCAATGTTGCTAATCGAGTAATTTACGCCAGGTGGCGTCATTTCTTGCTTCACACGGTATTTTTTCTAAACTGCCCATGCATTATTGCAGGTGATGGTACATATATTACCTTTAAAATATGCACATATCATCAACATACCGAAAGCAAATTAAGTTCACATTATGCACCCCTCTGAATTGGTGCTAATAACCGGCCGGGTTCGAACCCATGGCCCCTAGTGACATGGGGTGCTATTGAAAAACGCGGGTACCTGTCGTGAAAAGGATGCAATTCTATGGGAGACGAAATGATGGATGTCGCGCTTTATTTTTTATTTTTAAAGGTTTATAATTTTGGGGTAATTCTTGCTTTTTTGGTTGTGTAAGGTTTTTTAGGATAAAAATAGCTTTTGAATGACTGGATATGTCGTATGTATGTTTATGTTCCAGCTCTAAGTAATATGATATTAATTATGATCCTACTTACAACCATTTTTATAGTTATTTCCCTGTGCCGGCTCAAATCAGCCCTCGTGATACGCGTCTATCATTCAACCATTTAATTGAATTAAAAAGGGCAATTATTTTTAGCTTCCCTTTTTAGGTCTCTTATGAAAATAGTAATCTTTAATGACAACCTACTGCATAAATGCTCTTTCCTGTTACTTCATTCATACCCAAAAACTTGCAGTCAAAGTAAATCTCAGCAGAAATGCCGAAAAAAGAAGAAAGTTGAACTAATAAATAGTCTCACACAGGACAACTATCAATAAACCAAAAAAAAAAAACAAAACTCAAAACCAAACAAATATCTGCCAATTTAAAACATTGTATTTATTAAAGTTGTGCAAATCAAAGTAACAAGTCATATTCAAAATACATTTTCCCCAAAACGTTTACAAATACAAAACACTTATCTGTCTACGAGTATACCTTTGTTCTACCTGTCATTTATTTCACCTTTGAACAACAAAAACATATCTCAGCGACTAATAACAATAGCATTCACAAACTTCACCAAACATTTCCTTAGCTCTTCATTAAAGGTGGCTCGGATATTTCAATTAAACATGAAACAAAAGCAAGAAACTTTGCCATTTGTAACGACCCAACATTCATACTAATATAAATGTGGAAGGAAATCTGTCTGTTTGTATGTTTCATCTACCTGTGTTAGGACATCATTACCAGCTATAGCCTTTTTTTTTTAAGGATGGGAATTCATCAAATGACTCCGATTCCTAGGGAGTGTCAGACTTCTACTGACTAAAAACCACCCATGTTTCGTCTTAGCCCTTTGTGGCGAGGCCGCGGTATCTCTTTCGAACAACCTGCAGCCCCGACCGGACCTGCAGCCCGACGGGACCCGTAGCCCCAACGGGACCCGCCTGCCTTCACATACTGCTAGATCTAGGTCTCTCTCCTTAACAACTCCGCCATTTTTGTCAACTATCCGTTTTTTTCTTGGACGGACTCATGGGCCCCGAGCACTGCTATGCATGCCGTTCGCGACTTCTCCTACTCCAATATGCCCGATCACCTGAGTCACTTGAGCTCGTGCGATTTGCATGGCAGTTTCCCCGGTCAAAATAATAACGAAGTGGTACCCTAGGGGCGACAAAAGAAACAAAGGGAGACAGAGTAAACGTTGGGAAGACGATTTCAGAGAAATGGCGGGCCCTGAATGGATCCGAATAGCTAGGGATCGAGCTGCATGGAAGTCCTTAGAGGAGGCCTTTGTCGAGAGACAAGCTGCTACGGAAAATAAACCGATTACCGATAAGGAACACAATTAAGTGTAACAAGTATTAATATAAATAGTGATTAGTATAGCATGTAAGTAACAGTAATAAAGGCTTATTTTATTTTATTTTTATTTTTCCCCGGTCTACCACCAAGAGCCAAGGCTCTTGTTAAGGTGGTATCAAGGTGACTTGATGCCTATTCGGACTGTGCCCTTGTGTTGCTTAAATCTCCATGTTCCTGTACCCATCTGTTCATCTCGCCGCCGGACCAACACTCCTTTTCCCAGTCCTTGGTCACCTCCCGAACATAGTTTCAGTATATTTGAAATCAGCTCATCACTGAGTTAGAAGATAAGACCGATACCTAGTCGACAATCCACATATTCGAACGAAGCGCTTTGCTGGGTCCTTTATTATGCGCACAGCCAAGGAGTGGAATTCCCTGCCTGCGTCGGTTTTTCCGAGTTCATATAACCCTAATCTGTTTAAGTCGCGAGTAAACAGGCTTCTACTGGGTAAGCTCGTTCCATCGTCGACATCATCTCTGCCCTTAGGGCAAGATTGAAGTCAAGAGCAAGCCCATATAAAATAAAAAAAAATAAAAATAAGATTATTTTTATCATGAAAGTAGAATTATTTGTGATCCCGTCGGGGCCGTGGGTTATTATATGCGGGTAAAGAGTTAAGAAGGAACATGGGCGGTTTTTAGTCAGTAGAAGTCTGACACTCCCTACCGCTCTGTCCAGAGCAGGATGATGATTTCCCACCCACAAAAATATGGATTATTTGGGAAAAATTCTGACCTCTGTACGAGCAAAACCGCGGGCAAAGCTGCGGGCCAAAGCTCCTTTTCAAAATAAACGTATGATTTATTCAAACTTCCATTTTGTTTTATAACTTGTTACAATTCACGAATTATGAATCAAAGTTGCTTGATTATAATTTCAAAAGCAGGTCTATGTTTATTAATGTAAATTGTGACCATTTGCGGTGTTTTGTAATCAGCTGAGGGCACCGCTTTATTATGTTCGTATTGTCACATTTTGTTCTGTTTCGCGGAAAGACAGATTTCGGGGAAAAACAATTTTCGTGCTAGGAGATCTATGGAATACTTAGAAAAAAAAATGTGATTTTGTGTATAATAATATTATAAATAGGCATAATTTGATTGTAAGTTTGTATGTTTGCGGTTATCTTCGGAACTACTCGGAATCAGATAATCCGGAAAACCGTAATCCCCGAGTGTCATAAGCTACATTAAACATATCGGGAACGAAGGGGATAAGGGCAAGAGAACGATGACGGGAACGAAGCCGCGAGCAAAAGCTAGTAATATAAAGAGACAAAGGATATTAAGGCATTTTTAAGGCCTTTTTGGAAAGATAAAATATATTAAGAGAGAGCCTGCAGAAACACACTCAAAAAACCCAGCTTTGAAATAGAAGACTTAGTACAAACCGTTTCCAAACCCATAAAAAAGAAAAGAACTATTTATCTACAAGTGCCTTACGGCGATAATAATACCGCGACACCAATAAAAAAATGAGCGACAAATCTCAAATCCCTACGACGACCAACTAGGCACGCCTTCAAAATTAAGCCTTTTTAATATCATTACCACACGAATATGGACTTTGTCCTCAACAACCTAAAGCTTCAATCCCTTTTGATCATTATTGCAACATAGTTCATATTTCCTTTAAATAAGTGTTTACGGTGTCGTGAAATTTTACGCTGCAGGGCTTAATAGCCGACGTATGTTTTGTCCCTTTCGTGTAGCTAGTGCTGTCCCTTTGGTCATCACATTCAATCCGACTTCCTCATAATCCAATAAAGGACTGGACAGACGGGATTTAGGTTCTCGGTCGCTTTTTGAAATATTGCGGAAATATCATACGAGTAAGTTCTTCCTTAGGATTATTATAGGAAATTGGTGAATTGACTTGAGAATTGAGTTGTGTCTTTTGTTTCTTGGTTTTATGTTATGATATTCGAGGTTTTGGTTGTGATTTTGACTGCGGTCACGTGTTTTTAAGTTTCATCATTACTACTAAAATAAATTTGATAAGTTTGTAATTCTCGGTATTAACGATCGATTCTTGTGGGAAAAGGCAACCGACTTTAAAACAGAGAACTCATATTATTTTTATAATATTAGAATGGCATTGTGCTATCTTGAACTTTAGAATGGTATTTCTGTGTGAGAAAACTGTACATGATTAAAATATGAAAAATATTATAAAACATTTTGACTATGCGAAAGTAATTAATTAAAATAATATTTAATCAGTTTTTTCGCATTTTATGTTCATATAGTTTTAATGGTTCACCTGATTAATAATTTTCAACAATAACAAACAAGTCACACTACACCTTATATCGGATAACTGAACACAACTAACCCTTTGCGTAAAGGTAGAAACCCTAAAAGGGGCACGTATCGGGATGGTATTTCATATTTATGGTGCTACGAAACCATTCGTACCGCTACAAGTGCTACGGACACCTGACTACGCAGCCCGCTACGAGCGACGTAGCGATCGTAGCGAAATTTACTAGTGAAAATTATTATATCATCGTCTTATTTTGCTATTTGTTTATTATAATTTGAGTGGTAATAAGTAATACTTATCAACATTCAAATTATAATAAACAAATAGCTTATTATATATTTAAATAATCATTATAGAGGATAATCGAAATTAAGAAGAAATGTTATTGCAAGATTTCTGTTTTTAGTTATTTGAAATACTCGTAATAGTAGTACCAAGCTAACAGCAATTATAGTTATTTTAGCATTTTATTATTATCATTGTGCAGTACAATATAACTTGAGACGATGATTTCTTGTGTAATAATAAAACAAACTTACATTTTTGGGGTTTTAAAACCTGTGCTCCCATTTAATATGGATAGGAAAATATTTTATAAGTCAAGTATATTTATAAGTTGGTAGACTATTACTGGTAAACTTAGCTGTGATAGTTTTTCTTTTAATTTTATTATCATGACTTTTTCAAACACCCAAACACAACCGTTAAGCTGGTTGGTGTAGCCACACTTGAGTTTAACAAAAATAAGCACTTTAAAGCTTAATATTACACAAACAAATCTCTTAATTGAAAAAGTATTTGAACAAACTAACAAGATTTGTACTGTATTTGTATGCGTACTGGAGACATCCTAAAAAAAAAAAACGAGTTTTTTACCGCTTTATCAGCGTAACTCATCTACATATTCATGCTTAGTAACAGCTGTCTAGTAGTAAGAGTATGTCTGTCTGTCAGTCCGTCTAACTGACGGGACATGGTGAAAGTGAAAGGTTCCTTGTTGACTACGGAACCCTAAAAGGCCTACCTTGAGTTATTTAAGATACACTAAAGGAAGAAGAAGAACCAGCCTAGAAAATCATATTACTCAAACTCGTAATCGTAATAGTATTCATCAAGATCCTCTTTGATAAACCACTTAATCCGTTAGTATAATTACGGGGCCGGGTCTAGACTAAGCTAATACTTATTTGTCTCCTAATACCTTTGTAGTACGGTCCGCTGCAGATAATCCTGTCAATGGTTGTCGCACCACGACAGGATTACTGGGCGCGTGACGTTACATTGTGGTGGAAGGTATGGGAGGAAGCGGGAGGTAGTTCGAAGATCATTGGTTGGTTAGATGATATCGTAAAGAAAATATTTATAAGCTTTACTGTGTAGGAATTAGTTACTAGTAACTTTTTAATTCATATAATCCATCTCTTATACAAAACTTATCTCAGTGTCATATTAAGTGTTATTTTATTTTATTTATATTTAGAATTTATGATTATTATAGTATTATTATTATGATTATGTGTTATTGAAATTGTAGTTATTTATTTTATTGTATGTGACTTTTTATCTGTCTCTAATATGGGTGTCTCTAACCTGAAATAAATAAATTTGAATTATTTTTATATTAACGAAAAAAAATGTGTACGTTCACAGAGTGTAAGTTAGAGATGTTTTCAATCAAAATATCTTACCTAAGTACCCGTAGTCCATACAATAATAATGTGTCTGCACGACTATGACCCTAGTTTACTATCAGACTCATGATGATTAAAATGGGTTAAAAAGTGTGGAGTTCTCTTTTCTCAAAATCTTGAACTATTTAAGACGTCTGACTTTATCTCTTTCCTGCTGTAAGAGGTAAAGATTAAGCTCGTTAGTAGCTGAAAGTGTGACAACCAGTCTCACCAAAGGGAATCTATCGTATTATCCACTACTAAGTTGTGGAGGTCAGATACTCAGTCGCTCCATTTAAAATACTAGTATTCAACTGCATCCAGTTAGATTAGAAGCCGACACTAAGATAGTTTGGGAAAGGCTAGGCAGATGATGATGTGACAGGTAATGATAGGTTCCTGATGAGAAAACGTTTTACCTCCATTACATCGAACCGCTTATAACTTAGCCCGCAATTACTCCATCCAACGCGAGTTTGATTGATTTATTACTATGTTTGTCCAACAATGCTAGCGATGGACAATGGACATTGTTTCATCAATCGGTCCGCCCAATCATCGGCGCACGCGATACCCGAATCAATCATTTTACGTACATCGTATCGATTAGATTAGGTACTCAAAGTTTTATGAGTGTGTTCAAGGGTAATTTAGAGTTCATATTTCATATTACTTCAAATTATTATTCGTATAAGTGTCTTAATTTGAAGTTTGTTATCCACTGAGCTAATATTTCTTTTATCATTTTTTTTAGCCTGCTCTGTCCCACTCCTGGGCAAAGGCCACTCCTTCCACTTTTGACGGAACCTGTCTAGTTCGTCCCGCCATCTCCTTCGTTGCCTGCCGCGGCCCCGTCTCATAACACACTTACCTATAATTTATTTTTATTGCTGCAAGTTCTAAAATTATCGTTGACACTGTAAACGGGACATTTACCATGTTTACTGTTTGTTTCGAGTTCCCGATACGCTACCCCGTTTTCAGTGTTTATAACAATGTTAGTGATTTTGCCAGCTTTAAAACTTCCATAGCAAGTTCTTTCTTTAAAAAGGCTATAAAATTATGCAGTTCAAAGGTTGACAGCCACTGCATTCGATAATTATAGGTCGTAAATTGGTAGTATCGGGGTTAGTGGCTAGTCTATGTGACCGCTTCATTAGGCTATGTGGCATGCAAGTTTATCATCACGTTGAATTACATAGGGGAAACCCGTTTTATGGAATAACAAGCTTTTGCCAGCAGCTTCGCCCGCGTGAAAATGACGATTTTCCATGCAAACTTTCATCCCCTATTTAACATACAACTTAGGGGTTGAATTTCAAAAAATCCTTCATTATTCCTTGTCTACATTATAAAGGAAACCTCTGTGCAAATTTTCAGCTGTCTAGGTCCAAGGGCTTGGGCTGGGCGTTGATGAGTCAGTCAGTCAGTCAGGACTTCTCTTTTTATTTATATAGATAGAAGATTATATAATTGGTACGACGTTTTTCACAATATATTATGTAGCATTAGTTAGAAATGTTAGAATGCGTTCAAACGAACATCATTAAAACAGGCAGGGTCTTTGCTATATAAGCAAGTAATTTATTTTGTCATCACTGGTCTCAATCACGTCGTCATTTTGTTGACTGTATTAGGTACACGTCTGCCCTACACTTCGGGAATTACAGGCGTGATATTTTGCTTTAAAAATGAATATGTAAAAATATGAAGACCAAATGCCAATACAAGTTTTTAAACTGACATGGTCACTAATAGTGTAAACGCCAATATTTTCAAGACCTAACTTTCCAAACAATTATTGAGACAACTAGCTGATTCTGCTGGAAATAGACCTTGATCAAAGATAGCTTTGGGTCAATAATTATGACTGTCAGATCCTGGCAATCTCTGATCACTAACTGTCATTCTCCTCTACATATCAGGAGGCTGCCATAAACTACGTTTTTCACCCAAAATAACAGCTCATTGGATTTTTTCAAGTGGAATTTTAGTGCCAAAAGCTAAACACGAAACTCAGTTATCTCTAAATGCAGTGGGTATTAGTTTTGATGCATATAATAGCGTCGTTGGCTTAAGAGTTAATTTGGAGTCAGTCCAAATTTTGCTTTTATCCTCAAATAAAAGTGGAAATACACTCAGAGATTGCGGTAGTGGGCCTATTGCTGTAGCACGCGACAATTTATCTATGCAGTTATTACTTTAAAGTATTATAAATTATTACTTAAAGTATTATTGTTATTACATAAAGTACTTAAAGTATAATTATATCAGAATCGGATTTCATGTAACTATTTTTATCACAAAATATTGAGCCTTTTCCAAAATAAAAGTAGCCCCAGTTTTTACTAATAAAATTAGCTATCTGATAACCTGCAAAAATTTCGTTCAAATTGTTAAAGCCGTTAAGGAGATTAGCCGTAACAAACAGTCAGACATGAGGATTTTCCAGTACATTCATGTCAAATGACAACACACCTAAACACTAACGTTACAAAAATACTTCACATTTCAAACATGATGTGAACCCAAAATAAAAATCTATTCCACGAGCAATCACTTGAATAAATACCATGAACGCTTCGCAAATATTTTGCTTCTCTAAAATTAAAATTTTTACCCTAGGGTTTTTGTGAAAAACTGCGTCATATTGAAATATACTGACACGCTAGAGTGGACGCATATTAAATAGCAGTAAATTAAAACTACGATGAAATTCACGCAGGTAATAAAAACTGCTGATTTTTTGATTCTGTTACCGAATTTTGGCCTAAATCAACAAACTATGTCACAATTTATTTTAGCTGTGTGGCGCAACTACACAAAAATTGGCCGTTACGGGATGCCCGGCAGATGTGAAATGTAATAACATAACATCATGACGGTATACTCCGAAGGTGTCAGCAGCAGAGCTTCAATATAGTACACCCACGTTTCACTAGCTATGTTTAAGCCCCATGTAATTGGGGGCGAGCCTATTGCCCTCAAGCGGGCACAAATCCAGACTTCATGGCTGCTACTGAGACATTCCTGATGCCAAAACCTAATAACTCTTTGCTCGACCCCGGGAATTGAACCCTAATGTTCAGCAGACGCAATTGCGACTAGTAGACCTACGAGGAAAAAAAACAATATTTTTAAACAATATTTTTTCTGGATATATGTCCAGCAGTGGACTGTTATATTTCAAATAATCACAACTCGAATGTATATTTCTCACAAACATACCGGTATTCTAATATTGTCGAAAATGGTTGAGAATATTCCCCCTCATTCCCGAAACCGTTTTATTGTGCAGAATGGCTATTGGGTAGATTTGTGATTTTATATTTTACTCTCTAGTGCTGGAACACTAACGAGTTTCAGTGTTATGTGCGACTAATGTGAACTTGAAACTTATTAACATAATAATTGTGAAGCAGTTATCATGAACGTTATAGAACAATTCTTGTGTTTGCGGTTATTGTTCGGGGGCTATTTCTAGGAAATTGCTTTATTATCAGAAGTGGGATTTATTTGTCCAAGCTTCATGGAATTCGGTAGCATGTGGATAACGTAAATGAAAAAGAAAACAAAATCTGCGAAATATTTTTTAAGGTCCAAAATAAATGGTCCACTCTTCCCTCTGTGTGGTTTTCTCCGTCTAATTTGTCATAATGCTTCAAGGTCGTCACGTCAGCGTTTTCGAGGTCTCCCTCAGCGACGACTCCCGTCTTCTGGCATCCACTGCGTGACTACTCTGGCCCGTTGTTCCTGATGCATCCTACAGACATGTCCCGCCCAATCCTACTTCAAGCCAGCAGTCAGTGGAAGGCAATGAGGGAGGCTTTTGCTCAGCAGTGGGACAATATTATAGGCTAAGGAACAAAAAAAAACTGTTATAAAAGATTCTCCAAAAAAAGAAATCAAAACCAATATGGAGAAACTGATGGGTACCAATAGGTTCATTGTAATGCTCAATTTACCCTACCGAAAGAATACATAACACAGAAATCAATGATCATGTTAGTTGACCATGATCATACTCTTCTCTATTATACTTGAACTCAATATTTACCTTATAAGTACTGATTTTGGAATCTCTTATGAAATAATACTATAATAATAACTGATATTTTATCTGTAACATTTAATAACTAGTTCATACTCGATAATATTCGGTTTACCGAGTTCCCTATTAAACGGTTCTGCGAGTGGTGAAGTCATGTGATCGCGTCTATTACTTTCTTTGTTGACCAGAAAAATGTTGACATTTTTGTATTATTTTTAATCATATGATGTATTAACAATTTTTAATGATAATCAACTATTTGACTGAAGTAGACACTACGTTGAGTGTAATTTTCCCGAAGGGAAGCCTGTGGGAATCGAGTTATAGGCACGATACTTCACTGCTAGATATACCAATGTAGCCTCTTGGTATAATAATCCCCCAATCTTTGCAGTAATACCAAGTTTCTTGTTTCAAGTAAATGGCTACAATTTTCAGACGATTCTATGGCTTTATCTAGATTAATAGTTCATTGTAGCAAGCAATTAGGTCTTTAGGCACTTAAATCTAGTAAGTATTTCACTCCTTTATACGGGTTTGATAGAATAATCAGTATGATATAATGTTTATTGTTGTTAAATGGCAATGGCTTAACTATAATTCATCATCTGCGTAGCCTTTTCACAGCTACGTTGGGGTCGGCTTCCTGACCTCCACAACTCAGTTAGAACTGAGGAATATGATTCCTTTTGATAATTCTGGTTGTCAGACTTTCAGGCCACTGACTGCCTGTTACGATTGTCAAAAATCTACAAATGACAGCCGGAGAGAACTCGGTGTGTGAGTTCATATTTCAACAGAATTGGAGAACTAATTCGTCGGGACAACTAGTCCATTCCTTTACAGATACCTAAAGGAATCTTCTACTAAGCTATGCAACGGCACTCAATTATATAATCAGTCAGGCAGTCGTATGCATAATAAAATTTTTTTTTTTTTTTTTTTTTTTTCATTATGAAGTACTCGTTAATAAACGGTTACTCATACAATTACAATCTAGACCTTGAGGCTAATAAGTAATTTAAATTTAACTTAATTTGCTATAGCTTAAAAAATTAAGAATGTGTCCATTGGCACTTTTCTTATAGTCTCTATTAAGTTGAAAGACACTTTTTTCTCGTGTTCTTTAAGCGTAGCGAAGCACTCACTGCACTGCACTGCATTACACTAACTTTACTAAACTAACTCAAATGGTTTAGTTCTTTTTAGTCTCCTCACTATGTCCGTGGTGTCAAGTAGCTGGATAGCCTCGACGTTCACATGATGAAGAAGCCTCTGCTCGTGTGCTTCGGCGTGTTTTTTTATAACTTCAGTTACAAGATCCACTCCAAGGTCTCGGTGGATGTCATCATTTCTAACGTACCAGGGAGCATTTACTATAGCCCGAAGTACCTTATTTTGGAATCTTTGTATGATATCAACGTTAGTCCGTTTTGTACATCCCCAAAGTTGAATGCCGTATGTCCATACAGGCATGAGTACTTGCTTGTATAAAAGTACTTTGTTATACACTGACAAGGTAGAATGTCTGCTAAGTAGCCAGTACATATTTTTATAGCGTAGGTCTAACGCCTGGCGTTTCTTTTTGACATGAGCCTTCCAGCGAAGTTTTGCGTCTAGCGTCATGCCTAAGTATTTTGCCGTATTTTCGTATGGTATTACACGATTATTAATATATACTGGTGTATAATTAGGTCTTTGGTTTGTGAAGTCGATATGTGTCGATTTAGACTCATTTAATTTTATTTTCCAGGTTTTTGTCCAGTCGGTGATGGCATTGACGGCAGTTTGTACCTTCTCCACTGCTTCTGTGTGAGTGACACCTGTAGCCATGATAGCCGTGTCGTCTGCAAACGTAGCAATGACGCTGTTATTGGTTTCAGGGATATCGCAGGTGTACAATAGGTACAGGATAGGTCCAAGAACACTTCCTTGCGGTACACCAGCTTTGATTTGTTTGATATCTGAATAAGCATCCTCATGTCTCACTCTAAATGTCCTCTCAGTTAAATAGGATTCCAAAATATCCACAAATTGTTTTGGGAGCATTTTATTTAACTTATATATTAGGCCTCCATGCCATACCTTATCAAATGCCTGAGCTACATCTAGAAATACTGTAGAACAAACTTTCTTATCTTCTAATGTTTTTTCAATTACATTGGTTATCCTGTGTATTTGGTCTATTGTGGAGTGTTTTTCTCTAAAACCGAATTGGTAGTTGGGAATCAATTCTCTGTCTTTTATAATGGGTTTTAAACGCCTGAGTAGTAGTTTTTCGAACAATTTGGATATAATTGGTAAGAGTGATATAGGCCTGTATGATGTTATTTCTCGAGGTGGTTTTCCAGGTTTAGGAATCATGATAACTTCAGCAACTTTCCACATACTAGGCACATGTTTTAATCGAAATGTGGCATTGATGAGGGTTGTTAGTTTCACAATTGCTTTACGTGGTAGATTTTGTAGGAGTTCTCCAGTGATTAGGTCGTATCCCGGTGATTTCCTTTTGGCCAAATTTTGGATCATGTTCTTAACTTCTTTTGGAGTAACAAGTTTTATTTCTATGTTGTCATGGACATGGTGAGTCGCGTCCAGTGCTATATTTTTAGAGCTTTCCTCGCTGTTCGTTTGAAAAGTTTGCTCTAGATGTTCTGCAAATATAGTCGCTTTCTGTTCATTATTTTTGGCCCATTCGCCATCTAGTTTTTGAATAGGTGAAACGTGACTGATGGGCTTTTTTAAGCTTTTAGTCACTTTCCATAGTGAGTAATCAGATGTGCCATTACTTGACAGTTGACTAAGGTAATCATTTGTTGTCTCATCATGAAATTCCTGAATTGCTCTACTTAACCTTTTTGTGAGTTTATTTAGCAGAGTTTTATCAGGTGGATATCTAAATTGTTGCCACTTTTGTCGCTGTACTCGCTTTATGGCTATTAGATTTCTAATTTCCAGTGGATATCTTTGAGTTGCAACTCTTCTTTTCATGTCAGGTGTATTTCGCCAGGCACAACGTTGGATGTCGGTAATAAATTTTGCTACTTCGTCATCTACTTGCTGTTTGTCTTTGAGGGATACTTTGAGGTCTATACAGTGGTCTAAATCAAATTGAAAGCTCTCCCAGTCAGTGTTTTTGTTCACTAAGGTTGGACCGCTTTCTTTTTGTATTATTGTCTCGCTTAGAGTTAAGATAATGGGTGAATGATCAGAATGCATATCATATCCTTCTTCTATGTTAAGGTATGCAGCTGACAGATTCTTATAAATGAAGAAGTCTATCAAATCTGGTGTTTTTCGAATATCGGTTGGCCAGTAAGTGGGTTTGCCCGTTGAAATCACATTGCACTTGATCTCTCTGATAGCACATAGCAATTCCTTACCCTTCGTATTAGTTAGCCTAGAACCCCAATGTGTGTTCTTTGCGTTAAAATCACCTCCAAATATGAATGTGTTTCCTAGAGCTTTCAATAGATTCCTGTACTGCTCTGTTTTCAGCGCATACTTAGGTGGAATATATACAGCTGATATGGTAATATCTTGATGTTTGGTTCTGACCACAACAGCTACAGTTTGTATAAATTGTTCTTCGCATTTGTGTTCCAAGTAATGGTAGATGTTCTCTTTAATTATGACGGCACTGCCACCACTCGCTTTGTTGTTGGGATGCAGTGCGTGATATATGTTATAGCCTTTTATATGAATAAAAGATTCTCTCGTAAAATGAGATTCTGAAATGAGGCATACATCAATTTGCTCTGTTGTTAAGACTGCCTGCAACTCGTTTCGGTGCTTCAGGAGTCCGTTTGCATTCCACGTCATAATTTTTAGTGTGTTTTTCATTTTTGGTTTGAATTAATAGGTAATTGTTTACTTTCTATGTTTCTCAACCTTTGGTCAAAGGAAGTCAACATGCTTAAAATTTTATGAATATTTTCATCTGTACTAGTACTTTCAGAATTTGGGAGCATAATAAAATGAGAAATAATTATTAATTAAAATTAAATGAACAAACAACCTGATTAAATCATCGGACCATTGTTAAAACATTACTTAGTGTAACATAACATGTACTTAAACCAACATAAGCCTCATAAGCCTTATGACAAGGGTGTTATTATTTATAGGGCTTGTAACTAGGGTTGTCATGTGATGTAGAGATGTCTATTTAATAATACAAGGTGGATAATAAATGAAAACGCTGGTAGGAATATTTTTAAACCATCAAATAAATCTTCATCATCTTCCTTCCCCATTTAACTTGGGGTCGTTGTACCATGTTTTTTTCTTACATTCTCCCATGCCAACCACGCTTTCATTTACACCTTTTTCTGCCAGATCATTCTTAACACAATCCATGCATCATTTCCTTGGTCTTTGTCTCCCTTTTCATCCGTAAACAATTTCATGTATCACTCTTTTAGTCAGATTTTAGTCACACCTGTAATCCGCTCTTTTTTTTTTTTTGGTGGGTGGAAAATCATCGAATAACCCCCCCCCCCCCCCCCGCTCTTGGGCAGAGCGAAGGGGAGTGTCAGACTTCTACTGACTAAAAACCAAACCCATGTTCCTTCTTCGCCCTTGTGTCGGAGCCGCGTTATCTTTTCGATAATCCACATTCCCGACGGGACCAGTAATCCCTTGTACCTAAAAGTATACCTCATATCAGTTCATATCAGTTTCAGTTCAGTGTCCTCAGTTTAGTTTAAATCCAATGCAATAGGGGGCCAGCCTATTAATATCAATCCAACTTTCCTCTCGCAGGTCTGCTGGAAGTAATTTCTTTTGAAATAAGCAGTACCTTTGTGCTCTTCTATTTTTTTATGTTTTTATCCTTTTTTTGTATTTTGTGTGTACATAAATAAAAAAATAATATAAACCGGGCACAAATTCAAAATCCGTGGCTGCTACTGTTAAATTGCTAATGGGAAACCCAATAACACTTTGCTCGACCCAGAAATGTAACTCAAGACCTTCTGCCCCAGGCCGCGGATTTTTGTACTAGATGACGTGGCCTCGGCGCAAGGGCAAAGAAGGAACATGGGTTCGGTTTTTAGTCAGTAGAAGTCTGACACTCCCCTTCGCTCTGCCCAAGAGCGGGGGGGGGGGGGGTCATTTGATGATTTTCCACCACCCAAAAAAAAAAAAAAAGACCTTCTGCCCTGCAAATAACATACAAAAATATCCAAAATACTGTTGTATCAACCATCCCTAGATTCTTAAATTTATTGGTCCAAAACGAGCCTAAAATTAATTTCAAAATTTAATGTGACCAATTAATTAACCAGTTATATTCGGAAATAAAAATGAGTCTAACTGGACAACCCTATCAGTAACTGTAGCAAATGAATCCCTATACGATTATGTTGTTGTTAACAATGAACGGTATGGGATCTTTAGGACGGGGATAACTTGCCTTAAAATGTAATATTATAGTTTGGGGATTGTTCAACAGGTTTGTAGGTAGGTAGGTTACTTTATTATGTGGGTTCGGGTTTGTTATCGGTGTTCGGGGATGTGATACGTAATTTGAATTTATTATGTTGGTTATTGTTAAATAATACTGTTATAACAAAATATTGTATAAAGCTCAAGTCCGGTCCGGCATGGAGTACTGCTGTCACCTTTGGGATGGCTCAGCCAAATACCAACTTGCCACACTCGACTCAGTAGAGCGCAGGGCCAGGAGGCTAATTGGTGACGCTAAGCTGGTTGCCAAGCTACAAAGCCTGGCCCACCGCCGCAAAGTTGCTTGTCTGTCGGTCTTCTACAGACCGTACTTCGGAGAATGTGCGCAAGAGCTCCACGAACTTATTCCACCATCTCCCTTCTTCCATTGAGAGACTAGGCGTACTGCAGATTATCACCCATACCTTGTCGATGTTCCACACATTCGTACGAAGCGTTTTGCTAAATCCTTTATTATTCGTACAGCCTTTGAGTGGAACACCCAGCCTGCGTCGGTTTTCCCGAGTTCATTATAACCCCAATCTATTTAAGTCGCGAGTAAATAGGCTTCTTCTGGGTAAGCTCGTTCCATCGTCGACCTCATCTCTGCCCTTAGGGCAAGATTGAGTTCAAGAGTAAGCCCATTTAACATAAAAAAAATAACTCCTTGAAGTTTCTTGTTCCTTCAGATTTACAAAAAGCTCATAAGCTGCATAGCCTTTTCTAAACTGTGTTGGGGTCGATTTCTAGTCTAATTGAATGAAGCAGAGTGTCATTATTTTACATGGAGCGACTACCTATCTGACTTCCATAACCCAGTTAGTACTGACTGATATACCCTTGGCAAGACTGGGTTGTAAGACGTTCGGGCCACTGACTACCTGACCTGTGACTACAGTCAAAGACCTACAAATGACAGCCCAGAAGAATGATGGAACATGCTTTCCGAAACATGGAGGAAACTCTATGTAATTTGTTTAACCTGAAGATCACCTTGAGTGACGGTTTCTATTAAGCCACGAGCGACGATAAAATACTACAGAAAATTTTGCACCATTCGACAAACTAAAATTTTGAAACTAAATCAATTAACCACATTATAAATGAAAATTCATACCACATACCGCCCGCAACCTAGTTTACTAAAATAATTGGCTGCTGTATTAATTGCCTTTAGGCACCGCAAATCGATATTGTTTACCGTGGAAATTAGCTAGCATTATTTTTCTTCAATTACAGGAAATTAGCAAGATATAACTTTATTTTTTGGGACCGGGAAATAGCATTATTTTGCTGTAAGTTAAAATTGTATATAATAAATTGATTGAATTCGACTGCATAGGTTGGTCGAGTGGTCGCTAGCACTATTGCTGAGCAGAAGGCCCTGGGTTCTGAGCCGATAATGACAGAATGTACGATTGTACGTGTTATATTTTTTATTTTTTCGGGTGTGTGGAAAATCATCAAATGACCCCCCCTCCCCAGCTCTTGGGCAGAGTGAAAGGGAGTGCCAGACTTCTACTGACTAAAAACCACCCATGTTCCTTCTTCGCCCTTGTGCCGAGGCCGCGGTATCTCTTTCGACAATCCGCAGCCCGGACGGGACAGGATGTGCGCTCAACTTTACTTTAACATATCATCACTAATTCATCATCACTTCTTCATCACTGTCATCTTCATAGAGTTAGGCAGTGGTGTACCATATAGTACACTCACATTTCGTCAGCTACGTTAAAGTCCTATGTGATAGATGGCCAGCCTATTGCCATCAATCGGGCACGAATCCAGGCTCTGTGGCTGCTACTGAGGAATTCCTAATGGAAAAACGCAATAACACTATACTTGACCAGTCTGTGAATCAAATCCAGGACCTCATACAGATATAAGTCACAATTGAGACCACCGAGGCAGTACCTAACTTTAATTAGAACATAAATATTCTGAAGTACACCTATTTATAAACACACAAGGTAAATTATTATAAATGTCAGAGTAGCTAGAGTTACCGTTCAGTGATTACGTCTTCACAACTCGCAAAATGTCGTCATACTTCAAATGTAATTGAATAACCTTCCTATAAGCTGTTACCTTGGTAACAGAACTGCTCTTTCAAATAAGGTTGGGGTGCCAGTACTAGCGGGAGATTGTTTTAATGTATGGTGCCCATGGATTTCCGTGCCCAATCTTCTCCAAAGAGATCTACGCTTTGGAATACGCATAACAATATTTTCACCAGTTATTTTGCCTTGTGACTGTGACTGTAGCTTTGCTTTCTTTGTTTTTCTGGCATTCTTTAGTGTCTATAATGGTCTTATTGAAATAAATGATTTGAGTTTTTATACACATCTTACTACGATGAGTGAAAAGTTAAAGAACAATAAAACATTTAAAGCTAATTATAAGCTTTGATTTTAAATGTTAGTTAAGGAAATAGCGTTAATATAAGCATAATCATCTTATAATATTTTCATTGCTGTGACTGGGGTCCGGTTTGTGAGAAAGAGCGGGGTCTCACGAGCCAATTTTAGGCTCGTGAATGGCACAAATGTTTACAAATTAATTTGGTTCCACTTGGTTTACACTTGGTAGAGTGCGTCTCTGGAATCTACAATCAACAAATCGTAGAACACGCCCACATCCATCGGGCCGCTATGAAAGGCAAAAGTTATATCAGTCTGTGTTTTGCACGAAAAAAGAACTGTAACCACCATTGATTTTAGAAGTTTGAACAAAGGATTAAGCGTTACGCAATAACACATTACATTAGGTAGCCCTGAATTTATTTTGTAACTACTTACAATTCTGTTCAACCCGTAAGAGAAGACAAGCGTAATACATAGATAAGATTTATTGTTCATACGCACGAAGAGTAAGTGAACGCGCTTCACTGGTACTAGGGCCAATATACTCAATAAATCTAAAATAAATAAAAAGGGAAAAGAAATTCTACCTTTTACATTTCGTATTTTTTGATTTTCTAAATACATCACCAGACGGCTTTGTTTAAAAAAATGTTTTAAATGAGGAAACTATTGCTACTCGGTGCTTGATCATGACTGTCTATCATAAAAACGCTTAACTGATTTCATCATCTAAATAATTGTCTCACCTTTAATCTTCAATTCATTTAATCTTTGTATACTCCTTCTATCTTGTCCAAAACGTACGATATTTTGATCGACGAACCTAAACGCCTAAATTGTAGAACGCCCTCAGTATGCGCGATCTAGATAAGATAAGATAAGATATTTTTTTTCTAGCGCGCTGGATCGCGCATACTGAGGGCGTTCTACAATTTTCCGTATGAATGAGTAATATGCGTATATTTGTTACATAGCTGTATGTATTTATGTGCTAGTTGCCCGAAAATAAAATAATAAGTTGTTGTTAAAGTTTACTCAAACTAATTACAGAAGTATCCACCCAAACTGGCACCCCACTTCATCGTCGTCAAATCCATTTCTACCAATTCATGTAATTTGTCATTAATTTGCGCCGAATTTAATTATTATGTATTACTGTGAGCACGAAATAGTTGTTTGCGTAAATTATTCGAATTTCTCATTAATAATTGCGTTGAAATTACGTTTCGGGGGTAAAATGTAAAGGGCCGTCTTGTTTGTGTGGCGTACCAGTTTAGCGTGTAATTTTAGGCAATTAATAACGTTATTTTGGTCCATAGAATAAGCGTAACCACCGTATTCCCACTGATGGGTTCACTAGTTACTATGAGGAGCAGTGGGCTGTAACCCACCACGCAGGCCCAGTGCGTGATGGTAATTTCATAGGTCTTTGAATTGAAGTTCTAGCTAGACAATGCCAGTTACCATTATGATGTTTGCCTACACCGCTGCACCGCTTTGAGAGCAGTGGTGTAGAAAATAAAAAAAAATAATATAAAGCAGTTAAGTAGCAGGTGGCGTTCTGTGGTTTCTGACTACCCCTATTGGGAGAAAGATGTGAAACATGTTTTTTTAAATTCTAGCCAGACCATAATAGTGTCCTACTTCTGGGCAAAGACTTCTCACCATCCTTTTCAACGGTTACGGTTCTTTGCTACTTCTTTTCAATTCTCATGGAAGACAACCAGCCTGTTGTACCCTTTCCTTGGTGGTCTGCCGCGACCCCGTGTCACCAACCTTATCTTTTTACATGCTCGTTTTTTTATTTTTATTTTATTTAATATGGGCTTACTCTTGACCTCAATCTTGCCCTAAGGGCAGAGATGAGGTCGACGATGGAACGAGCTTACCCAGAAGAAGCCTATTTACTCGCGACTTAAATAGATTGGGGTTATATGAACTCGGGAAAATCGACGCAGGCAGGGTGTCCCACTCCTTGGCTGTACGAATAATGAAAGACTTAGCAGAACGCTTTGTACGAATGTGTGGAACATCGACAAGGTATGGGTGATAACCTGCAGTACGCCTAGTCTCTCGATGGAAGAAGGGAGATGGTGGAATAAGCTCGTGGAGCTCTCGTTTGGCCACGTTAGCGATTTGCGTTTTGGAGCACAGTGTAGTGTTTCGAACATGATCTGTAAACCTTACACCTAGGATGAAGTATCTTAATACCTCATAATACGTAACTTTGTGTACGTATGAATAACAGCACATCTGGGCTTAACCCGACGTCCTTCAATTCTTCTTCTACTTAGCGTGTCGATGGCAATCTAAATTGTGTCGGCCCAGAATTGGGCTACTAGTTTGGCGCTTTCGGTAGCGTCCATCAGTTCCTGTAGTGAACAGTCAGCAGGACACGCAGGGCACGATATTAAAAGCCCCATTGTTTGAGAAACAGCACCACATTTACACTCCAGTGCAGAGTCATCTATGTACCCCCACCTCAGCAGGTTTTCTTTGCTGCGACCAACCTGGGTCCGGAGTCTGTTTCAAGACTTCCAGGTCAGCCACGGCAACTCTTGTCCAGGAGGGAGGTGTTCAGCAGGTGGAACAAATGGGTCAGGTAAGGATGCACTACCTTGCCACAGCTTTAACCTTCAATTGGTAAAAGTTTTTTTTTTTAAACGTTGCACACTAGGAATTTCTCCTGTATTGTGGGTGCGTTTACAAACATTTAAAGTCACATACACAAACATCCAGACCCGAAACAACTATCTGTAGGTCTTACAAATATTTGTTCCGTGCGGGATTCGAACCCGCGACATGCTGCGCAGCAGTCAATCACCTCAACCACTGCGCCAACCGTGCCGTCAGTTGATTATTAGGTAACACTGGGCCGTCACATGACTGCTCTTTTTTAGGGTTCCGTAGTCAACTAGGAACCCTTATAGTTTCGCCATGTCTGTCTGTCCGTCCGTCCGTCCTCGCTTAATCTCTGTGACTGTTAGCACTAGAAAGCTGAAATTTGGTACCAATATGTGTATCAATCACGCCGACAAAGTGGTAAAATAAAAATTGTAAAAAAATGTTTTATTAGGGTAGCCCCCCTTTATGTAAAGTGGGAAGTGATTTTTTTTTTTTAATTTCAACCCTAACGTGTGATATATTGTTGGAAAGGTATTTAAAAATGAATAGGGGTTACCTAAAATCATTTTTTGATAATGTCAATAATTTCGGAAATAATCGCTCCAAAAGTAAAAAACAATGTGTCCCTCCCCCTCTAACTTTTGAACCACAAGTTTAGTAAATATGAAAAAAATCTGAAAAGTAGAACTTTATAAGGACTTTCTAGGAAAATCATTTTGAACTTGGATGGAAACAACAGATGGAAACAGCAGTTAACCAATATAATTTGGTCCCTGAATCGTATGAGCGCCTATACAATCCAGAGGTCAGTCCAGTTTCATTGGCCCGTAGAAGAAATTGAATAATTATAGCATACCGTTTTGGTACGGAACCCATCATGTGCGAGTCCGACTCGCACTTAGCCAGTTTTTCACTTTAGCTTTATCTTCATTAATTGTCTCTTGTTTTGAAACTGCCCACTACAGCAAAGGTAAAAATAAAACATGACTATTAATCAATATCACTATTTGCTTTTCAAGATCTCACATTTTCGGAACAATACGTAGTCAAAATGTGTTTTCACCAACCCTTCTACGTACTTAACCAACTTACTTTGCATTAAATGGAAGTTCTACCTATTTTCTTATCTTCCCTTACTAGTAATAACAGTTTTTCTCACGTCTCGCACATAAAACTCCTAAATTCCATCCTCTTCGATTCAGCAAAAAACTAAGATAAACTAAGCTAAATGTCAGAATTTAATTTAACCGTATGAAGATATTCTTTAAGCTATCCGATTCTAAATCCCCTATCCCAGTCCGTGTTCACTAACACAAGATTATACTCAAAAAGAGTACCCAAAAAAAAGCATACTGTTGGGTTTCCTAAGCTCGGCTGATCACCGAGAGTTTAACCCTTATTAAAATAAAGGTATAATGCTTACCACTTAAGTTTTTTGTTTAAAAAAGTATTTTTCTTGCACCGGCAATATTTGAATTTGTTAATAAGTAAAACATTGTCTTTTTTTACATTCAAATAGTGGGAACTTTTTATTTATAAACGTCACCCGTCCATATACGTCAATGTCAAAGTGAGCCAGTCGGCAGTTTGGTGAAAAAAAAATGAAATTGTTGTGACGTTTCTCAAAAATTTTTAGTTTTGTTCAACAAAAAATCCGTTAAGTGTTTTTTGCGTTCAGATTCATAAACTATGTTATATTATTATCTACTTTTCATAATTAACAAAACTTTCTTTTTATTATGAACACGAGTAAATTTTATTTACCTACGACAAATAGATATTACATTCATAACTACATTCGAAAAAATTTTGTTAGGTACCAATTTTTTTTTTGTATTACTTAAATTACACAAGCAAATCCAGGGAAAACAACTAGTATAGAAATTCGTTCAAATCGTATTGGATAATGGTAACTATTTTACCACCATCGTAATATTTTCCAAGTCGATAATGGATAATGGTAAGATATTTACCACCGAAAAAACCCCCCTTTCCCTCCCCTTTTTAGTTTTTTTTTCATCAAAAATGAAATCAGCAGCCCCTAATTACCTAGAAACAAACCTCGTTTTCTCCTAAATATCCACAGGGGCTCGTGTTTGTTTAAGGGTTAAAATCGAACTGCGGGGTAATGCTTAAGCATCGATTTAGGTGTTTCTTAGTACACGAAGTCAGCAAAAGAGTCGAAGTTTGTCGTGAACCTCTTTACCTTTATTGCCAGTGCGAATAAAAATAATCACAAACTACACTTAGACTTTCAAAACTATTCGCTAAGTTGTTAAGATTGTAATTTGAATGAAATGCTATCTTGAACAACTATTAACTAAGGTGTTCTGTTGAGAGCGACTAAAGTTAAATTGAGTTGTGGATTTCAGTAACTAACGAGTATCAGGAAACTAGAAAACTCGTTTACTTTTATTGAATTGGATGTTAGAGTAAGCAACACACAATAACACCTATGAAGTGGATAATTAAATTGTAGATACTCTTTTGAAACTGTATGCTAATTATTGATATGAATTATGTTTTCAATATTTTTTCTAGAAATCATCATGCTCAGCTCATTTATTATGCCTACCACCTAACACCTATGAAGTGGATAATTAAATTGTAGATACTCTTTTGAAACTGTATGCTAATTATTGATACGAATTATGTTTTCAATATTTTTTCTAGAAATCATCATGCTCAGCTCATTTATTATGCCTCAAAAACCCATTGACATTAAAAATTGGCAAAATATGGTTTGAGCCCAAATATTTCAAGCAAATGAATGAGTCTTGATTCTACTATAGTCCAGTGAAATTAGAGTTTCACTTCGGAATTTGAGATACCCAGCTACAAACTTGTATTTTGACATCCTAAACGTTGCCTCAAAACTTACATATGGTAGGATGTCCGCATCTATTAAAAATCTAAGGTCAAAGGTCACAAAAATCGTTTTTTTGCAAATATCTCGTTTCCTATGTGTTTTTCGATATTTGTATTTTTGTTACAATTTTTTTTTATACGTTGTTTCGTTTTCGAGATACGGGGTGGAGAGCGCGGCGCTTAGAGCATCATTTAAGGTCAACCGGTAGGAAGATGGGATGGCGCAAGAGTGACGACGCAAGTTGCATCCTACACCAAAGACCTATTCAACTGCCAGGGCAAAATAAAATTTAAAAAAAAAACAGAATTTCCTATCTTACAGACTCTTTGCAGTCGCAGCCTTAAAATATCGTTGCGCACCCGCCTACTTCAATGTTACATATGGCCTATACTTCTTTACGGATGTGAAGCTTGGACAATAAAAGAGGATCTCCGGAAACGTATCGAAGCATTCGAAATGTGGGCCTATAGACGTATGTTGGCCATTAGCTGGACACATCGAGTGACCAACGTTGAAGTACTACGTCGTGCTGGAAGGACACGCCAATTAATGCAGACCATCAAAAAGAGGAAAGTTGCCTATCTGGGTCACGTATTAAGGCACGACAGATACGAACTCTTGCAACTCATAATGATGGGCAAAGTGGCAGGCAAAAGAGCAGTGGGACGTAGGAAGAAATCCTGGCTGCGCAATATCCGGGAATGGACGGGAGTTAAGAGCGCCGCGGAACTTTTTAGACTGGCAAAAGACCGAATAGGATATGCGGAGCTGACTGCCAACCTTCACTAGTTGGAGAGGCACCTGAGGAGAGAGAGAGAGACCCGGGATCTCGCTTGATTCCGAACCCAGGATTTTATGCTCAGCAATCGTGATTGCATTGATTGAGAGCGGTCGTGGCCAATTGGTGGCGGCCCCGACTTACGAACAGTAAGTCATGGGTTCGAACTCAGTCAGGAGCATTACTTTAAATGTAATTTATTTCAACACCACAGCTCTCACTGAGCCCGCATGGTGGTTTATTGCCCATCTCTCTCCTAGAGACCTGAGGCCTGAGTCCCTGCAGTGGGAACCTTATAGGCTGATAATGATGCGTCGTGATTGTGACTACTAGATCACCGAGCCAGTATAAAAACTTATCTTAAATTTTAATGCGAAATCGAGACAAAAAACCACAGTGCTGTCCTATTTGACCCTAAGGTTGACTGGTAGAGAATACCTTGTGGCATTAAGTCCGCCTATGTACCACTCTTATGTATCAAGTTTAAATAAATAAAAAAAAATGAATTTTAAGTCTGTGGACTGTCCTTCAGTTTTATCTTGTATCACTCAGTTAACAACTCAATCGCTACCTCCACAACACTGCATTGACTATAGTTATTCAGTAGCAGTGTTTGTTTGCGACATCAATCAATTTCCCCCTGTTGTTGACTCTTGAAATTTGCATGAAAAGTGCTGATACAGCATACACCAGCTCTTTTGCCATCAGCAAATTAAGTCTACATGGAAATAATGTGGCTGCATAAATGAGTAGATACAATATTTTGTTGTTTAATAAAGTTGTTTTATTGGTTCGGAAACTTAACTTTGAATACGGTGAAGTATTTAAATTTAACTTATTCTAAGGTCAGGTATTTTAAAATTTGACTATCAAAATCTATCACACACACGTTTAGTTATAATAAAATAAAGAAAGACCATGACTGACATATTTAAATTTTGAATCACATCGATTTTTTTAATTTGTTTTTTTTTCGCACCTTTAGACATTTTTTTCTTTAAATATTATAATCATTTGCTTTTTCATGTCTTCATAGCATTCAAGTTTAACACAGAATTTTTCAATTAATCCTTCTTGTTTTTAACGTGTAATTCTCTTTCTGTCCCAAAACGAATCAACGCAAATACTGTATGAAACCGGAAGATGATAATTTTAAAGATAAGCACAAAACTCATATTTTCAAATTTCAAAACCTAGATTTCTCATCCTAGACCTAGGTCTACAGTCTAGAAACAACACACGCCAGTTAATTAATGGAAGTCGAACCCAACCCTCAATGGCCGCTATAACACCCAATTAATTGAATACATTTGCATTTCATTACATTTACATTTCAATTCAGTTCAAATTACTAGCTACGATAGACCTTGACAACGTGCCAAGATTCGGGCTTAAGCTGCCAAGTTTTGACGGTCAGATTGGGCTGGCATAGTGGGAAGGCTGGAAGTAATTATGAATTCGGGAAGGCAGATAAGGGTTGTGATTTGTAAGGGTTAAAGAGATTAGGGTCAATGTGTGGCGTTAGCCCTAACGTTGGGTGGAAACTGTAGGATATGGCTGGCAGTGTCCTTTGATGATTCTAGATTAAGTAAGTTGGCTAATAAAGACTAGTGAAGACTTACAGAGTTTCTATTATCAATAGTTAATATTTTAAATACTAAAGTAAGTTTGTCAGTCTCGCTTTGCCTTTTCACAACTTAAAGGCACAACAGCTTTCTATAAAAGACACATGGGTCCAGTCAAGAGCACCAATAGGTATACTCTTATAAATGCTTAAAAGTAATTTTCGTCTACAAAATTGATGTCACCTTCATGATACGTAACAAAACCACCCATACTACCCATAATAACTCAAAGTTGCAATCGATATTTCACGAGAAATTCTAATTTGTACTTTGCCAAGGGACATGTGCTAGTATAGACTAGTGACTACACCCATTAAATACCGAGTTTCCTCCGTGCCTCGAAAAGCACGTTAAGTCGTTGATACTGGCTGTAATTTGTAAATCATTGACAGTCGTAACAGGTTATTAGGGGCCTGGAAAATAATAATAATACTAATTAGTATTGGGTAAAATGGTACCCTTTGGTAAAACTGGTTCAGATTTACATTGAACGACTGCCTATCTATCTATATCATTCTCCACAACCCAATTGGGTTATAGATAGATAGGCAGTCATTCAATGTAAAATATTGGTATTCAGTTCCTTTCGGTTAGACTAAAAGCCAACCCCGACATAGTTGGGAAAAGGCTAGGGAGATGATGACGAATGACGATGATGATAAACACGAAGTTTTTAAAGCCATTTTTCGAAATGCCACACCAAGTATTTTACGCCAATTTTAAAAACACTTTGACCAAGTGCACTTACGAATCAAAAATATCATATTCCTCTTCCACATTTCCAACTTCTCCGCACTTCAAAGTTCGACATCCTTCCAACTAATTAGCAAGACCTACATTAAAATGTGGAGAAACTTTTAACATCTGAACGCGAGAAACTAATAAAACTAGAACGTGACCCACTCCGGGTCACTCTGGGTTTCCTTCACCTAATCTGCATTCCTGAAAGTATTATTTTCTCGAGACGTTTCCTGAACATGTCAAACGAAGGCCAGTTTTATTTTTCGCTGAGAAATATGTCTTATTCTGTTGGCATGAATCATGAAGGTTTTGGGGTATAAAGTGTTTTATTAGGGATGATGAACTGCTTTTTTGTGATATGGGGTGATACTACTATACTGTCACACTATTCCCAAACCAATGCAACTCCCGAATAAGTAGTAGTGACAGATACTACTTTTAGTAGAGCTAAATGTGTACAATATTATTTACCTTGACCTGCCTCAATAAATTGCTCATTATTTACAAGTCACTGCCCACGCGGGTTTGCTTGAATGAAGGTCAAAATAATCCCTCGAGGACGTACTACTACGTGATACAAACGTATTGTCCTAACTTAGGTCACGGTCTGTACAGTCACTATACCTATACTAGATCAACATGCAGTTTATCCACGGATCAATATAAATGTAAGCGCTGTTTTACCTGAAGATCGGCCAAAGCGGCTGTTATTATTTGACCACAGGTTTCTCACGCAAGCAGTATCTCCATATGTAAATCGAGAGTTACCGTGTTGCTAGGGTAAAAATACGGTGTTTCTCGACCAAATTACGGTGTATTTACTAAAAGTGTACCGTGTAATTAATTACCGTGTAATTTTTCAAACGAAAATACAACAGCAAAAAGAAACAAAAAAGATATAAAGAGGAGGTCAATTTCAATTTTTTAACCACTGATAAGCGAGAGAACCTCGACAACAATTCGAAGCTCTCATTTCAAATTCCCTCAAACCGCGGGCAAGTTTGCACAAAAATTTCACATGCATGCACCGAGCTAAACTATCCACATAGTACCATCCCATTTCCTTATTAATATGCTCTCATAACAGTACCTAGACTGTACAAAAAGAGCACTATTCTAACCTTTTTACATCCAATCCTTTTAACGTAAAAACTTCAGCAGCGTTCGTACGAATTTTAATAACAATTCACGGACTCACTCAACAAATCCAGTGGAAAGTTTGCTAGCACTAAGAAAACAAAAGTAATTTTATTATTCGCTGGCTCTTTCATTTATGTTAATGGTGGAATATGATGGGCGTTTGTGTTATCTTGTTTTATGGCTGTATATTGCTGCTTCAGTTGTTAACCTACGTTAAAAAAGGAGGAGGTTCTATGTTCGGTTGTATTTTTTTTTGTATGATAGATCTTTGATATTTGGTACGAGTAGTCACTGGTTCAAATGTTTAAGTACCTACCAGTCTAACCAAGCTGCATTCGGTTGGACTGGAAGCTGACCCTAATCAAGTCTAGAAAAGGCTAGGCAGATGATACATTATTATTGTTCTACTACAACTGCATGTGAATATTTTTCTTTTCGATGAAAACTATCAAGGGTCACATTTGTATAATATTGAAAATTCAAAACTCTGAAACATACACTGTCTTATGCAAAGCACACAATTATTATTATCGATCAAATACTATATTAGGACTGTATAAACTTAATAAACATGTTCGTAGAATTCCACGAGATATATCAGTTACTGGAATTCCAATAACGCCTGTGAGGGATATCTACCTACATAGCCAAATTGTTGATCCACCTACGTATACTTCCTCTATGAAAGTTTTAACGCCCTCAGAGTGTCAAATATTTAGTTTTATTTGATACAAAAATAGAACATGTTTCAATATTCTACATAACTTTTATGTAGCGGACACGAAACTCTCCAATTTTAACTGTCTTGGAGTAAAATGGCTATGACATACGGACGGACAGACAGACGGACAGGACGAATTTATAAGGGTTCCGTTTTGCCATTTGGCTACGGATTTGAGCTGCGTAGCTCTTTAAGTCGTATCAGCTACGGCGTAGCTCTGTAGCATGTGCTACGTATACGCTGGTGGTCAAGATGCAAAATTGAGCCGAACGAAGACATTATGTTCTATTTAATTTAATTAGAGGTTTTTGAACCCATAATATCGTAAACCACGCCTGTTATCCCCGAAAGGTTAGGTTAGTTCACTAGTTATGTTTAAGTCCCACGTAATAGTTGGCGAGCCTATTCCAATCGACTAGGCACAAAAATTATCTATCATAGTATTAAAATACAGCAGGTTGGCATGGGTAGGTTAACAATGAACTATTTTAGCCTATAGTATAGAGTCAATTAATGAATAAACGAATTTTGAAAAGTAAAAGCCCATGTTAAAAAAATAAACGAACTAACTTTACTCCTACTTAAATCCACGTTGATAACTAAACATAAACTAAAAACTAACGCAGTTACAATGTTAATTAAAAAACTTAAAAACTAACATTTCTCGAAAGCAGTTCGGAGTTGTTTTTCCAGTAATGCTTCTTTTAATACATTTAAAACGCAGTTTTAAAAGAAAAGAAAATTACTTTTGAGAGACCATTGTTCTTGAAAGCTCTGCATTCTCGATGTAATGTATGCTAATGTAGTTTTTGTTCTGTTGATTTAACGTTTTTATGAACTGAAGAGTTTTATAATTTTACGGGTTTCTGAGTTAATGAGGTTCTGGAACGATAAGAATTAGTTTGTAAATTCAGGGTTTATTAAGCTTGTGTTTATTTTTTGCGAGGAATGTTATTTTTGTGTTGGTGTGAGCGCTTTTCGATTTGCAATAAAAAAGTATGTTATTATTAATATTCTTGACGTGTTATGCAATGGCACCTTGAGACGATCACGAAGACTGGTACGAGGAGAAGAGTACCTTGAAGGATATGAGGGAGACCTTTGCTCAGTCAATTTACTTTAAATCCTGAAAATACTGCTGCGTTACTGACAGTCGACCACGTTCCACCCTTATGCCCTCAGTAATAAGGCTGATAAGTGTTCTACCATCACTGAGTGAGGTAGTTCGTACCTTTGTACTATCTGACTTTTACAGCATACACACGGGCAAAAATTAGTGTTCCATAAAATCCGTGAAAAATACTTTTATCATTAAATAAAACCGCGATTATAGCTCCACCGATAAGCGGACATTGCAACAACAATATACTTATACGAACATACATATTTTGGGTATGTAGGAAGTGCGAGCAAAACGTTGGATACAACGCAAGAGAGCTGTTTACGCAAATTGCGATGGTTCGGATAGCGCGGTAACTGCACGATTACCTCTTTGTGGCACTTTCCTGCGATTCTGTTAATTTGGCACGCTTTTACATGGCATTATTTTTGTGGAGTTTTGTATCTGGTTTCAGGGAAATAATTGACAATCTACTTTTAAAGCCAACATGAGGAAATGACAATGAGGACAAAGAGGAAATTCTCCTTTGACGTTTTAATTTTTAAGTTAAAAAACCGGTTAAATAATATAGGTATCATTGGTTTTTAATATAAAGATGTGTGCTAGATGCAAAATTATCGATAGCATCACACTAATTAATAATAAAAACAATTATGGCGAAAAATTTCACACTCTTCGTCAATTTACCATATCGTCAATACTAGTTAAATTGCATTACATTTTCCATTTTATTATGCCATAATATCATGTACGAAACGACCTCACTCAGACATCTTACGAGAATTAAAAGTGCTAAAGTCTCACCGTTCCACGTAAACATTTGTCAGACAACCAAACGCTAAGCTCAGAATTGCTCAACACATTCTTTCTCGCAGAAAACTTAGCAGATGAAAACACAAAGACTAGAAAATGCAAAATTCACCCTTATGAACGGTAGTTTGCTGACGTCGCCAACTTAAAGGGTGGTCTCATTGCAAGTTATAAAACTGTGCTATTTTCTAAGTTGAGAACTAATTTCATTAAAACTTTGATGAGTCTTGGATTATTTTATTTTTTTCTTAGTAAACTGGTCAATTTGTTTTGTGATGAATGTTGGGCCTGGTGGCCAATCTATTTGGCCAATATTGCGTGCCAGGAAGTGGGCTTGCCTAATGCTTCGATAAATCAGTCAATTACCCTCGATTGATAAAACGGTAGAAAGATACTGAAACTGATATGAATTTGTTACTGAAATAGGGTATGATAATAAAGTGACTTCTGCTTAAGATATATTGGAGCTACCTGATTGGTTCAGTACGTGTAAGTGCAACGGTTAAACGTGAAGATCTGAATTTCTGAGTCAGGTGGAAAGAACTAATAGGAAGGTACAGCTGCTGGATCATCTCTTACAGTTTAGATACTAAATAGATGGTTAGATACGCCTATTTTTTTTCGAATGTCTTCTTAGTTTTTATATCTCTTTATTCAAATTCCAATATACTATAAACATATATATATTATATAGTAATAAAAAAAAATAGTAATAGTAGTAGTATAGTATAGTAATAGTAGTAGTAGTAGTAGTAAATAGTAATTATGTAATGAGATACTCGGACACCTTCTCACGCCAACCAATAAGCGTTTTTTGTTAGCCTGTTTGGGTGTCCCACTGCTGGGCATGGCTCCTTTCTCTTTCAAAACCTTTCCATTCTGTACAATATCTGGCCATGTTCACCCGGCAAATAAGATCAGTCAATAATAGAATAAGCCTTGATATTAATAAAGCCTCCTACGAGTACTATCTCTGTACAATTATGTGCGTAGAGAAGTATTAACCTTATGAATTCTCTGTTCAACACAAGCACTGAACTTTCCTCAGCCAACAGCTATATCCTACAAACTTATCTCACTTCTGACATTGATGTACTACCACATTGTGACGTCATATTTCCTCTCCGTCTCCTGTCTAGCCTACACAAACAATTCTGATGGAAATTTTAATTCCATCCCGCGTTCACTGTTTGTTTTAAGAATAGACGGAATATTGCACTTTGCTTGCAAAAAAATTGTTGGAAACCAGCGGTTTTTTCTTTCTTTCTTTCCTTTTTTCATTCGTTTTGTTCCTGAGCGTATGTTAATTGGTGTAAGTGGGAGTGTTAGTGAGGTTTAGTTGTGGAGGTCTTGTTTACATTTTTATAGTGGTGTTTTTCTGGAATTTGTGTTGGTATAGAAAGATAAGCTAGTTAAAGTTGGTTGTACTGTTTGTGAGGAGTAGTATTTATGTTAAAAATTTAGAATTAAATATGACGAATATTAGAGAACAGAATAGAAAGTTAAGAATAGAAATCAAATAAATAGTGAAGTAAATACATACCTACAGTGAAATAAACACGACGAAAGACTACTACTACTAAAGAGAAGAAACGAGAAATAAACTAAAATGGGATCGAAAACTGAAAAAGAATTTAGGTTGACGGGTCGAAACCTAGCAATAGAGATCACAAATCAGCGGTTTTGATAAAAATGTTCAATAATTAAAACACTGTCGCCAACAATTCTATCAACAAACTTTCTGATAGAAGTAACGAAATAACAAAATTTGATAAAAACGAAGAAGAAGAGAAAAGCCATCCCGTCAACAAGACCAAACTATCCTAAGCCACAATGGAATTTTTCTAAGCAATAACCGTACGAAATATTCCCTTCCCTTATCGTCGCAAAGCGTTTTAATTTATGCCGCTAATGAAGACGTTCAACGTCTAGGCATTGAGGGAAGACAACGCGACGCGACGCAATTTCCGGTTTTTAGTTTCAAAGAGCCTTGCGTTCGGTGCCGGCTTCCTGTACCTTAGTTTTAGCGGGTAGGTACTAAGCGTTCTCGATTGTAAGTCTAATCGTTTTTCGTCAAGTTCCTCTTGCCTTGGTAAATAAGCTAAACCAATGAACGTATGTTAGTTTAAGTTACATTATGCTTCAGGGATACATGTTTCTTTTGGTCAATCATCATCATCATCATCATTTATCTTACCAGAATCTCACACTGAAGTGAAACTGAAAATATGGCAGAAAAAACGAGGGGTCCTTTTTTGTGCCATATTTTCAGTTTCACTGCATCACTTATTCATGTTTTTTTCCTTACATTTGGTGTCAATATTTTGTTGGGAAGATTCAGTAATTGACTGTCTATTACTAACTGCCGCACCCAGAGAACTTTAATGATTACTTAGGCCATCACTAAGTAAAGGTTTTGACAGTTTTTGTATGTCAAAAACCAAACTGTCAAAACCTTTACTAAGTAATGGCCTAAGTAATCATTAAAGCTCTCTGAGTGCGGCAGTAAGACTTAAGAATCTAAATAATAAAAATTAAAGGCGAAGTCACACCTAAAATATTTTGACCTGTTTTATATGGCTGTCGTTCACTGCAACATCTTTCAAGTCCAGATCAAGACTCTTCAAATTCCTAAACAACAGCACACACTTCACCAAACCCATTCCTGTTACCACCAAATCCTTCCACTACACGGTCTTAACCGAAAACATGCACAAATCTACTTAACATAACCTTATTAACATCGTAAATCCTTGGTAGCCACGAAGGAAGCACTTTGACAAACACGGATGAGCTCGAAATTGGTTCCGCTGTTTAGTCCGGGGATTGCCTCTCATTCCACCTCCTTATTTGTTGCTACCATAATTGGATGTACTACATCGTAATTTGAAACATATTATTTTCCTTCTGTCGGATATGGGTTCGTTTTTTTTCAAAAGGTTTTTAATTGTTTCGGCTTGACTGATTTGGGTTGAGCAGATTGGAATTTTCTAGCAGTTTTTTAATTAATTTTGTTTTATTTGTTGTTGGAGCAAATGTGGAAATCATGCCTTCTCTTTTGGTAAGTAGAGATCATTACCCTGTAGTCCGCATTGTCACACACAGACACATGTCAAAATAATAGGCTAGTATTATTCTTAAATATGGCAATGCCTTAACTTATTAGAATGACAGCTGACAGCATATTATATCCCGCCAAATCAAACGATATTGCTTTGATTGTGTTTCAGGACGATCATCATACTTGTCTGGCTGGGAGGGTGCAATCAGAATTCTGACATTTTATAATAATTATGTAATTATTTTTGGGATCTATTTCGATTTATCAATAACTACTCTTTAATTATTAGGATTTGAAAGCAGGAGTATCTAGCAGATTTGAAAAGTTGTGAATACTTTCAGCCATTCAAATTCAAACTTGTATCGTGTGTATATTGTAACTCGTGTATGTCTTTCTAACATTCAAAAACACAACCTTTGGTATAATAAAATAAATACATAACGTCAAAAAAATCTTTAATATCCGCAACATAAAAGTCAAGGAAGTTCTCATAATAGAAGAAATGATAAAAATTGCCAATACCTTTGTTTACCATTTCAATCTACAAAGGAAATCGATTGCCCCGGGACATTGTAAGATTACTACGTAGGGGTGCTAGAAACGTTGGTCACCCCTGCTTTTAATAAATGAATCTAGCTTTAGGCGGTTTGATATTCGATAGGTACCTACAGAAAAATAATAAAAGATATTCTCAATTTGAAGTCCAGAAATTCGTTTTTGAGAGCCTATATAATTCAAAATTGATCTCAAGCCGTTTCGTATTTGTTTAACGTTTTTATCAAGCCTGACATTGAAGGCACATTATTAGGGCTATACTAATAATAGGTATATATCAATCGAATACATTTGATGTCTTTTTTATTAACGTAATTGCCGAATATGATTGAATATCACTTTGTCGGGCCCCACTGGTAGAAATTCAGTACACATTTGAGTTTACTCTTGTATTATTTAAGGGCTCGTTTCCCCACTTGCGATTAAGTTCCAATTACTTTATTTGCCAGATAACTTCATATATAAATGTTGTGCCATTTTTGAATTTTTTCGGTAAGTAGTAGCTATTCTGATCGTGAAATAGGCCCTGAAACAGCGTAATTATAATAATATAAACATACTGCACTTACTCGTTATTCGTTAACATTAGTATTTATTCTGAAGAAAGATACGGTGATTAGGCCAAGGAGTAGGTATTCAAAAAGAAAACAAAAATCATAATTTATTCTCCGATTTTTTTTCCAGACGCACTTTAAAAAATCCAATCAGTTTATAACTTTAGAAATTAATTGTATAAATTAACACAATTAATACTTTTTTTAATAAAAGTCCCTGTATCAGTCCCCTCGAACGATCAGTATCGAAAATTTCATTATGTCGAAAGTAAATGGAATGAAAGCGAATTTCACACTCGAAAAAATTTCAAAAGGAACCAACTTGAAATACTGGATATTGCGTTAAAAAGAGAGACCGCATAATAAAATTGTGTTTGTTGGGACGTAGACGACTTGGAGACTTTGAATTTGACTCATTTTCTACAAACTACATTGAACAAATATTATTTACTCTTCGTCGGAAAGACTATTATTTGTTAAATAATTGGCCTACGTCACAGCAGAGGACCCGTTTGTGCATAAGCATATTAAGCCTGTAATGTTCCCACATTACAGGCTTAATATAAATACACAAACGGGTCCTCTGACTTGACTTTATATGCCGTCGAGATGTATTGTGATGGTATGCTGGTTTCCTCACGATATTTTCCTTTATCAGCAAGTGATCATAATTAAACAATACGCAAATGAATCCGAAACATAAATATATAAACGTCACAATATAAAACACAAACTGTTATTATAACCTTTACAGAAAACTACAAAGCAATTTTGAAGTAATTTGCACACCTAAAACAGTAGACCAGTTTGTTGAGATTTTTTTTTTTATCCGTAGGCACTAAATCACGTCCAAAGATATTACACGTTACTCGTATAAGTGTTAATAAAACGAATACAGCAGAGATCACTGCTCTATTTTAAACCGAAGTCCACAGAATCACCAAACAATTTTATAACATAGAATAAAAAGAGAAAAATAAACTTATGAAGAAAAATCAGCATCTGAAGTCGGTGACTTTTGTTTGTTTGACTTGTTTTTGCCACCGACTTCAGATGCTGATTTTTCTTCTTAAGTTTATTTTTTTCTTTTTGGTGTTTTTGAAATCGGTTGTTTTTTTTGCAAAAAATGTTTTTTTATTTTTTCATTTTTAGTTGTAATAAGTACCTATATATATATATATATATATATATATCCTATACAAACATTTACTATGCATTTAACATTCAACCAAGAAACCTAACTCATAGCCTTCAAGATTCCCCTATTTTTGCTTAAAAACCTATTATCAGTTCATCAACATGAAGACAAGTGATGACTGCTAGATGCGAATACTTGAATAGCGTCAGAAAAAGCACGAAACACGTAATACGTGTCTATGAAATTCATATATAACAACTAAAAATATGTGTATTGTACACATCTGCATACCCCCTCAGAGCATACAGGCGTGATGTTACATCATGATAATGTATTCAATAAACATCCAAGCGATTCCAGCAATTACGACAGATTTGCCGTCTATTTTTGAAGAGTTCCATTGTATATCTCCGAAGATCAGCACCAGATCTTCACCAAAATAAAATGGGACCACCTCAGGAGTATACTCTTTCAAATAAAAAAAGAATTTTGAGAATCGGTCTACAAATGGGGGAGAAATCAGGTAACATACATAAAAAAATACATACACACGAACATATAACCTCTTCCTTTTTTGAAGTCGGTTAAAAAATACTCGTCGGTATAAAATCTTCGGCGCGTCTGACGGGGCCCGTTCATGCGCACTGGAGTCGCTCTAGCGTTGCAACTGAAATATTTTAATGATAAACACCTGGCATTTGTTGCGGTACGGGGAATGTGACGGAAAAATGTTGGTGAAATTATTGAATAACGTTAAAATTTTGGTAAATACCTGTTAGCATAAGTATGTATGACATAAATGGTATATGATGACTCCGTATTTACTGGAGAAAGCTTAATAAATAGCCCAGTCAAAATAGAAATAATTGGAAATAACAATAATTTAAAAATAACATTGTGTAGTTTACTTAACTTATGCATAAATCCCTAATACAGTCAGTCAATTTACCAAAGATCATAGTAAAATTTTAAACCCAAGTCCACACAGTCAGCAAACAATTTTATAACATAGAAAATACTCGTCGGTATAAAATCTTCGGCGCGTCTGACGGGGCCCGTTCATGCGCACTGGAGTCACTCTAGCGTTGCAACTGAAATAATTTAATGATAAACACCTGGCATATTTTGTTGCGGTACGGGGAATGTGACGGGAAAATGTTGGCAAAAATTATTGAAGTAAAAAGTTAAATTGTTGTTAGTATACGTGTATGTATGTTTTCTTGTTTTTTTTGTATGGTGGGAAATCATCAAATGACTCCTCCCGCTCTGGGTCGAGTGGAAGGGTGTGTCAGACTTCCACTGACTAAAAATCACCCATGTTCCTTCTTAGCCCTTTGTTTCCAGGGCCGCAGTATCTCTTTCGGATAACCTGCAGCCCGGTATGTACCCCGCCTTGTATATGTCAATAAAATGGTGATTATGAGATAAACAAAATTAATAAATAAAAAAAAAAAAAAAAAAAAAATTCATTTAATTTAATAAATGCCATCTTAAACCCAAAAATGCAATCAACTGAACAACAATTTTCAAGGGCCGATGTTAATTTAATAATTTATAGTTCTTCGGTCATCCCTCGTTTGACTGGTAAAGTCTCGAAAACGTGAATACAGCAGGTTGCCCGTACTTAATAGTACCTATTATTGTTAGTAGGTATAGAAAATGTTAATTAAATTAACCTAAGTAGTATATAATATAAATGACGTGAACGTAGACAAATGAAAAAAAACAAGCAACACCCATCTAAAATCTATTCTCCAAAAAAAAATCATGTTCAAACCTCCCAATATTTTCCGTATTACCAAAACAAATCCTTCGGGATGTACCAACCAGCTAGTTTGATAACAACAAAGTTGCAGCCACTGCCGCTTATCCCAACATTAGCATACGTTAAAAGAAAAATGTTTAAGAAACTGCGTCATGTGTTCCTGCCCTTATGATATCGGAGTTGGGAAGCTATGAAACAGTGATTTGTTAGAAGTTGTGTTTGGTTAGTTTTTTTTTAAGGTTTTTTTGTTGGCCTTGTTTGGACTGTTCGTTGGTCTAGTGGTGGCAAGCGCGACTGCTGAGCATGTGGTCCTGGGTTCGATTCCCGGTTCGGGCAAAGTTTTATTGGCTTTTTCCGTCACGAATTTATCAGTAACAGGAGTCTGGATTTTTCGCACGGTTTTTTTTTATTTTTTATTATTATAAATGGGCTTGCTCTTGACCTCAATCTTGCCCTAAGGGCAGAGATGGTGTCGACGATGGAACGAGCTTACCCAGTAGAAGCCTGTTTACTCGCGACTTAAACAGATTAGGGTTATATGAACTCGGAAAAACCGACGCAGGCAGGGAATTCCACTCCTTGGGTGTGCGCATAATAAAGGACCCAGCAAAGCGCTTCGTTCGAATGTGTGGAATGTCGACTAGGTATCGGTGATACCCTGCAGTACGTCTAGTCTCCCGATGGAAGAAGAGAGATGGTGGGATCAGCCGGTTGATGGCAATAGGCTCGCTCCCTTTTACATGGGACCTAAAATATAACTGGATAAATAGGGGTGTATTGGTACACCTCTCCCCAACTCTTCGGGGATTACAGGCGTGATGTTATGTTGTTTTTTTGGTGAGTTCCTATAGTATCTTTTCTTACAGTATTAACTGGGTTTTGGCAACCTGCCGGCTTAGAATGACCACCGAAGAAACGGGTTTTGTCGACGCGACAAAATGACAGATTGTAGCAAGGTTTCATGTCAAATTGTATGGAAAAATCTTTGTCTATTCTTGGTAGAATAGAGATAGAATCGCCATGCTACGGGGGCAGGTATAAAGTCGCTCCACGTAGTATTTCGACGGCACGGTTGGCGCAGTGGCTGAGCGACTGCTGTTCGATCCCCGCACGGAACAAATATTTGTATGGCCTACAGATAGTTGTTTCGGGTCTGGGTCTTTGTGTATGTGAGTTACTCGTAAAATGTCTGTGAACGCACCCACGATACAGGAGAAATTCCTAGTGTGGGGCAACGTATTTAAAAAAAAAAAAAAAATACATGGAGCGACTGCGTATTTGACCCCCAGTTAGTACTGGGTAATACGATACCCCATGGTAAGACTGGTTGCCAGACTTTCAGGCCACTAACTGTAACGACTGCCAAAAATCTAAAAATGACAGCCGGGGTTAACGGCTTATCGTGCTTTCCGAGGCACGGAGGAAACTCGGTATATACTGGATAATCATCCATTCACGGACCAATCTATACAAATGCGACTTAACTTTAAGATCGACCCAGCGGCAGTTAATAATAAGCCACGACTTACTCCGATGAAGAGTTTATCTCGCATGCCGTCTCACTTCAACAATATTCAAATAAAGTGACGGCATGCGAGATAAACCAAGCGTAAATTAAACCAGGTTTAACTATTTTTATTAATAAGGCGGATAATATTTATTTATATATGCGAACACACGAACCTTATTTACAGCCTTAATAAACATAACTTATCATCACAAGGCCAACTCAGAAAGCTTTGGGATTATTAATTAGTAATAAATCATAATAAACGCCTCAAAATCGTTGTTACAAGATGGCAGAAATGAATTATTAATATTTCAAAGTTTCACAGTTGCTATGGTAATTAATAAACATGGCACTTTGTGGATGAAACAAAGTATCTGAGGAACATCACGCTAGAAGTTCCTGAAGAGTTAGGTTAGTAGCAGAGGTGTATTGTGGACGGTGCACTAGTTACCATACTCCTCGTTGCAAGTGTGGGAAGGGAACACAGCGATGGATTTTAATCAGTTAGAGCCGGACAGACCCCTCCGCTCGCCCCAGGGCAGTGGACATCTAAGAGAATTTTCCACCTTGGAACAAAAAAAGTAACAGAGGTGTACCTTGTAGTACACCCAAACGCCAGTATGTTTTAGTCCCGTGTTATAAAAGGCGAGCCCATAACCAAACGGGCACAAATCTTGACACCGTAGCTTGCTACTGAGAAATTCCTGATAGAAAAACCCAATAACACTTTGCCCGGCCCGGGAATCGAACCCACGACTTCATTCACAGTAATCGCGCTTGCGACCACTAAACCAACGAAGCAGTCAAAAACTACTAATTACCACTAAAAGTGCTCATCAAACAAACACACACAAGAAAAACATCGTTAAAACCATAATTCTCAGTATTCTTACATACAATTTGAATAGAGCCTGAAACTAGCAGTTGTATGCGTCATTTGTGTCGGCCGGAAGTCGTTAGCCGTCGTCACAAACGTCCGTTCCGGTCCGTGACGGGATAATAGCCGGTTGATGTGCCGTACCCGGCTACCGGCCACTGTTAGCTTTTTAAATAAATAATCAGAAAAGGTGGGAGAATAGAAATAGGGTTGGGTTGTTGTGTGAATTGTGGTTATGAAATAATTATTGTTATTTGTAGTCTGTATTAGGTCTCATTTCTGAGGATGTGTGCGAAGCTAAATAACCCTCCTTTTGGGCTTCGCCGCAGTCGGGTAAATAGCCGTGCTTGGTTTACAAAAACTTGAAACTGACGTACAGAAATATTCAGACGCGGAACAAAAGTTTTAGTTTTTTCGAGCAAGGACCGAGCCTCAGACACACAGCGCAACAGCCAACTGCTTAGCCACTGCGTCAACCAAGCGGTCTGGTATGAAAAGTCTGAATGGTAGAGTCCTTGCCTTCATAATTTTGTAATTTTAATCATAATTTTTAATTTGCCATAAAAAGACAACCTCGCAAAATAAAAACCTAGTACAGTACATACTTGTTTTCTATGAAACTAAAAGGTTAGATACCTAATTAGTAACTCAGTACACATTATTAAATAAATTCTGGTTGTTACGAAACCGATTCACGCTGACCCTCCACTAGTTATAAACTGTATCACGGCGAGACAGTTTTCCTTGTTCTCAATTTACAATATTTTAATAAACCGATTTGAGAGAAAACAATTGGATAATGTAAGTACGAATAATCTACCAAAGAAAGATACAATTACTTACTCCCATAATTTTGAAAGTATAATAAGCCTCACTTGTCACAAACATTAAAATATTCATAAACAAAAACTTCCTCAAAATTAAAAGCGAAACAAAGTAACATTTAACTAAAACAACAGTTCCGCGCTAAAAGCTCGAGCGAATCTTACATTTGAGCGCCAATCTAAAGTATTAAACTTTTATTTACTCCTCTAAGCAAACTTCAACCGTCAGAATGAATTTCAAACAAGAAATTGTTGAGTTCCTTCTTCGGGAAATCTTTGGACTGCTGCAAGATTGACCTAGAGTGTCCTCATCCCTAGCTTTCTCAACCCCAACTTTATTCCTTCTCTGCTAAAGTACAATTTTATCTGCAACTTGTGATCGATATATCCTATTTCGTAATAAAGGGATATAGTCTGAGTAAATATCATTATCGCTGGTCCACAACAGCTTTCCCACTGTGGTTTCAGATAGCCACTTTGCCACTTAGAAGAAGTGAAAATGTACTTAGGAGTGCACTTTATAATAAAAGCACAGGTATTGTTGCTCACTGTTCCAAGTTTTAATTGCTTGCTTGAATTTAACTAGAGTTTTTATAGTATATACAAGTTTATTTTGATGAAGAGAGCAGTTGACGTTAAATACATATTAATTTCATAAGTTTAAAAAAAAAACTTTAATCATTTCAGTTGTTTTAATATACATGGGTCTTCTGTGCCAAATATTATTAAATCATTGTTTTCGATTCATTAAAGTCTGTCAAGAATTATTATGGCGATAAAAATCCGTTTTTATATATTATCATATTATTATTCATAATATTATCATCATCATTTGGGGTCATCGCAGCATGTCTTCTTCTACCATACTTTTCTGTTTTAAGCGTCATTTCATCAGAACTCCCTATTTTGTCATAATATCATGTTTTTAATAACACATAACTGCTAGTAAATTGTAATGTTTATAGCAAGTTGACACTAAAACCAACCTACCTATAACTCTGCCTACCTCTAAAACTAAACCAATAGGTAAGCCCCAAATCCATCACCAATCAAAATTCATCAATAAAAAAACCACTTAACCCCATAAACGCCTAAAATTCAGGGGTTGGCACAATATCATTTTCACTCATCATTTTGTGAGGTAATCCCCATTGCAATTTTATTGCAATCCGTCTGCCCGGGGCCGAACCGGCTAAGTGAATTAAATACTAACACCGGCTTATGAACGAGCCATTTTCATGGATATAGCGCTGTTTAGTGTTATAGCGTGTTGGCAGGTTAGAGGCGAGATTTTATGTTGGATTATATACGAATTTCGGTTGTAAGTTTTGTGTAACACGTTGCCCAACTATATTTGAGTCAGCTTCCAGTCCAATTGAATACCATTATTTAAGATAATTATAAAAATGTAAAAATTCTTAACGAAGTCGAAAGGTACTTATTTTCCCTGTATTTGCGATTATTTTTATGTTCGTACCTGGGAACTTTCTAGTTACGGAAAAAATGGGATTTTACATAAAAAAAATATTTTTTTAAGTTATAATAAATTTTGCATTAATTACCTCAATGACCCGTTTACTATTCAAAGCACACAGTCATCAGCACAATGTTTTGAGTATGCTACATTGAGTTTTACCTTAAAAACAGATTTTTGAGTTCGGCGTTCTACACTATGATTGTTTGGCGGCAAAGTGAAGGGTCGGTTTACACCCTGTATAGTTGTTTAGTGCTATAGCATGAGACGAGATTCTTTGTAGAATTGGACGTGTTTAGACTAAAATGGTTTTAAGTTCTCTTTACCACGGCATAGAAATTGATTCGACTGGAACCGAAACAGTCTAAATTGTCTTACAATATGTAAACATCACAATGCGACTGTATTTTCCAAAGGTGGACCGAGGTGATACCATACCATATTGAAGTAACTAATGTAATTCTTATTGAAACAAAAGTGAGAAAGATGTCACCTGGCGCTTTCTTACCTACGTTATTATAACTATGTTTGCGTTTAGTGTCACGTGTATTTTGATTGTCAAAACAATAAGGTTCCATTTCGAATACAATGTTATAACAGTCGTGTTGACTGACATGTTAGCCATTTTCCTTAACCCAACACTGCCACACTACACCTTCATTATTAATATAATTTTAAACTACACAAACACAGTCTCAACATTTAACACCCCATCCAAGGGTGACAATCGCAAATATTCGTCACAGCAACTGCATTAAGTCTTCGCAGTATCAAATGGCAATACAAACATAATAGGGGCAGCCCTAAGGGTAGTATATTAAGGGGGGCTGCCAGTGATTCATCAATTGAGCAGCCCTTGTTTGATGGCAGACTTGAGGGTCTAAGACAGGAGAATATATTAGGTAGGTGAGGGTATTGAGTAGCTATAGGTATTGAAGAACACCCCATGGCTGATTCATGGCACAGGTTGTATCAAGAGATTTTTCGAATGTGTCTGCCATAGTCGTAGTAAGCATTTTATGTTTGGGACGTAGCATTTGATTTAGACTGAGAAGATGCCGAACGACGATTGCCCGTCGGGACCAGTGATATGATTACCTAATCTACGTTTATGTGTGTGAAAAGTTTCATACAAGGTGTAACATAATGAACGGAAGACCTCCCGTGTGGTATCTTAGACCATCAAACTGAACAGTTTTTGTTCTTAGAACTAATAGAAAATTGTTCACTTTTATGAGGGATCACGTGGGATGTCTTAATTGGTAAATTAAATGCTATGTATCAAAATTATTTTTTTATACTGTGCTACTTATGACTATGTCACCTTCTTTGGTACTGGAGATGTCCGTAAGCTGCAGACACAACTCCATTATACACAAAAAAAAAACTAGATCTTCCTTTGATATTTCTAAAGGTACACTTTACTTACTTATTCGTTATTTCGCAATGAACTGCAACTGTCGATAAAATGAAAGGCTGGAACCAATAGCACGTAGGCATCGTTTTTGTTGGACGTGACCTACGGGAGGCCATTGAAGTAATAGCGAAGGTCGCCACTTAGTGTCAGATGCTGGAGAGATCGATATCTAAGGTATACTTCGGTACTTAGGAGACAAAGATTGAAGATTGCAGAAAGAGGTTATTAGGAGAAATGTCATAGAATTAATATTGATTGTTAAAAAAACACGCTTTAGATTAACGTCATTTTCTCCCTCGCATTCTTCTCAGTGAGCCCTTTTGTTTGATACCCATGTCATGGAATTGAATAAAATGTAACTAAATTTATTTATTTATTTAAGCTTCATGAACAATAGTGGTCAATAGGCGGACTGAATGCCACAAGGTATTCTTTACCAGTTAACCTTTGTTTTAAATAGGACCGCATTACATAAAAAATAATAGCCAATAAAAACGTGATAAAAATGTCCCCGTGCTCTTAGATTAAACACAACAAAAGATCTACCTATATGAAATATATTTGTCGGCGCACATTAAGATGCCAATGTCAAGAGTGACAGCTTGTCACTGTCACTCTAGCGGAGCGTCGAGTCGATGGTAGCGGGGCGGCCATCTTGGTACGGCAGATCGTACAGAGCGGTCGCAAGCGCACCACGTTTTCGACGAATCGCTATCCATCCTCTTATTCAAAGTTCTTTTTGAAGTGATTGAGTGTTAATTAGAGCCTAAGTGATTATTGTTACGTAATTTAATTATTATTTCAAGTAAAATCGTTTAAGTTATCAAGAGAACGGTTTTAATTCAAATGACCCTACTTGGACTACCCACATACCCACGCTGCAAGTTGAATAATTCTGATGAAGGCCGTCCTGAGCTTACATCAGAAGTGGGCTCTGAATCTCACTGCGCACAATGTTCGAGATCCAGCAGCGGAATATAATGCAGTTGATCGAGGCTATCAGAACACCAGACTCATCATCTAAGATCGCTTTGCCAGAAGTCAACCCAGAGCAGTCAGATTCTGATCCACGTGCAAGTGCAAGTGCAGGTGCAGGTGCAAGTGCAAGTACAAGTGATAGTGCAAGTTTGAAGTGAAAGTTGATTGAAACAACAAATCTACCAAACTTTGACTTGATTTGAATCGTTTCAAACCACGGAATGTGCGGATGTGTGTGTGTGTGTGTGAACATGCAAATGTCGTGTGTGTGTGTCATGAGATTGCCACCAGTAAGGGACAAATGATTTCGACGGGTACCCTACTTTCGACGGGTAACCAAACAAAACAAGTGATTTGATTCCGTTATGGTGAAAGTGGGCCTAACGCATCTAATTGTCATCGTGGCAATTCCGGCATGGGCGGCGCGTCCTCTGCGGGCCATGCGGCGCGTCCTCTGCAGGCCATGCGGCGCGTTCTCTGCGGGCGATGCAGCGCGTTCTCTGCAGGCCATGCGGCGCGTCCTCCGCAAGCCATGCGGCGCGTCTCCTGCGGGCCATGCGGCGCGTCCTCTGTGGGCCATGCGGCCCATAGTAGCGGAAGCGGCACCGTCACCGAGATGGCGCGTTGACAACTGTCAAATAGCTGGTGTTTGTGGGCAATGGCGACAATCTGGTGAGTCGTTTCCATTTTACTATGTTAGTGGAGCCGAGTGTTCTCTCATAAAGGAAAGCTTTTGTGACAAACTTGCGGGTACTGTGCGTAAAAACCTCGTTTACCTGAGTGGCATAGGCGGTGAAGATATTCAATGTACCACTCAAATTCAAAGCGATGTGGTCATTGATAAACTTCCAGTTAATTTGACTTTTCACGTAGTTCCTGAGAGGCTTATTTCTGATCCAATCATAGGTAGGTTTTATGTCTTGCATTCGTCTGTTGGTTATTGTAAGCATTATTCAATCCGGAATTGTCCGGCCGAAAGGAGAGTGTCGTCCGGGCCATACCCAGTGGGGTTGGTTGAAGGGATGCACTCGTCCGATCCAGAAGTGTTGTCCTTAGTCTATCCTGGTCGGAGAGTGTCGTCCGGGCCATACCCAGTGGGGTTGGTTGAAGGGATGCACTCGTCCGATCCAGAAGTGTTGTCCTTAGTTTATCCTGGTTGGAGAGTGTCGTCCGGGCCATACCCAGTGGGGTTGGTTGAAGGGATGCACTCGTCCGATCCAGAAGTGATGTCCTTAGTCTATCCTGGTTGAAGGGACAGTGTCGTCCGGGCCACACCCAATAGAGGGTTGGTTGAAGGGATGCGCTCGTCCGGTCCAGATGTGTTGCTGTTGGTTGGCAAGTCGATGGGGACAGTGTCGTCTGGGCCAGATCCATTACGGGCTGGTGGAAGGGATGCACTTGTTCATTTTAATGTCTAGTTGTGATTGACTCTGTGTTTGATGGTACAATCGAAAACCCATGTGAAGTCCTGCAGCAGGATGGACGAGCGGACGTTTTGGTGATTAAGCAAGGAATACAATAACGCCCGAGGACGGTCGTATGTCAGTCTGGCCGTGTCGGCGCACATTAAGATGCCAATGTCAAGAGTGACAGCTTGTCACTGTCACTCTAGCGGAGCGTCGAGTCGATGGTAGCGGGGCGGCCATCTTGGTACGGCAGATCGTACAGAGCGGTCGCAAGCGCACCACGTTTTCGACGAATCGCTATCCATCCTCTTATTCAAAGTTCTTTTTGAAGTGATTGAGTGTTAATTAGAGCCTAAGTGATTATTGTTACGTAATTCAATTATTATTTCAAGTAAAATCGTTTAAGTTATCAAGAGAACGGTTTTAATTCAAATGACCCTACTTGGACTACCCACATACCCACGCTGCAAGTTGAATAATTCTGATGAAGGCCGTCCTGAGCTTACATATTTTTCTTAGAATATTTACAACACACGTTCCAACAACAAAAGTATTTGAAAAAAAAAAAAACTTCGGTGAAATGAACTTGATTCTTTGCGTCTACAATTCTGTACCTAAACACAAGAAGCCACAAATATAAGAAAACGCATCTCGCATTCTGACACAAACCGTTTCAAAAATTCAGCACACCGATAAAAATATTATAATACCACATCAGTAAAAATTATCGGCCAAGTGTGAGTCAGACTCGTATTATACGATGGGTTTCGTATCACATTTTTATTATTAGGGCATAGGGAATCCCTTTAATTTTTAACCTAACGTAATTGTTAATATTTAATTTTGTTGTTAAAGTGACCATGGAAATTAACACTCTGAAAATTTAAAGTAGACACCTATTTACTTATTACCGTTCAAAAGATACAACCCTGTGAAAGACGATAGTAGTTCAGCTGCTTGAATTACAAGTCATGCTACATGATTACTGAGAAATTCTTGCACTGACTCGACAGGTCCACTCAAATCTATGTAATTCTCTCTACAAAAGGCCATCTCAGACACATCTGCATAGTCCTCATGTGAGTTGACTAAGATAGTGTCTATACTTTAAACAGGTCCAGTTTAAGGTCTGAGTTTTTTTCGGCTTTTTCTTCTCAGAGTAGTGAGTTACGAAACAACAGCCTCATCTATTTTTTTTTTTTAAAACGTGCGTAAGTGTAAAAACCTATTTGCTAAATAAATATAACTTATAATATTTTTTGAACGATTTATAGTCCCGTTGGCACCCACTGGATACGGAACCCAAAAATTCTCCCACGATTCCATACTTCGATATATTATCGTATGAAAACCTATCGAAAGCGTTTCTACTAAACGTTTGAAGTGAGCGCTTTCAATAGAATTTTCTTTCAAAACATTGCGTGAAAGCATTTCGCGATGGCTTTGCATTTTAAAATGGAGTTTTTATAAGGAATCGTGAGGTTGTTGATGAAAGAAAAGTGAACAAACATTTTGTATTGAGTTTGAATTGCGAGCGGTTTGTGCCAATCATTGTTCTGTTTCTTTATTGCTGTATAGTTTCTTTTGATCGTATTCTTAAAGGTTTCTTCGAATATTTCTGTAAAGAATAATTAAAATCTTTGTGTGTGTATCGAAACATCAATGAGCATGACATTCGATATTTTCTACGACATAATTATGTAGATATTTAAAATGAAACATTTTTAAAGCTGTGCTCGTATATCTAACTGTTACCTATACTAAGTTTTTTATAGAAAAGCATCTGCACCTACTAGAAATCTAAAATTATATAGAATAGGTCTGTTAAAATTCATGCCTGATGGATACTGCACAAAAGGCAAATATAGAATTTTCTTCTTAATTTTTGATAACAACAAACAATGCAACATCAAAACCTATAGCGGAACAAAATTTGTGAAAAAAACAAGTCTATAAAAATTCAATTTCTCGTAGGTACTTTTATCGTCAAAAAAATATCACAGTCACGTCGATCTATTTGAGGTCATTGAACCGTGATGCCCCCTCCCGAAATTTGCAAACGACCGACACCCGGTAGTAATTAGTGATAATCAGAAGAAAAAAATTTACAGCCCCTTTTTTTTCTCGTAATTTTAACGAGTCAAAGTTTTGGAGACTGTATACCTTTTTACTTTGACGTATTAAAACTGGTTTTTGAAGCCGAAATTAATCGATGCTGAAATAATTGCAATTAAAATTATCAGGAAAAGTTTTTTTTTTGTAAATAATATTATTATGTAAAACATAATCTGGAGCACTGGCTTGAGCTTTAGGTTAAGCACGAGACACGGCTGCTTTAAATAGTACTTTGGCAGCCGTTACAAGTAGTCAGTGACCTGGAATTCAGACAACCAGTCTTAATATATCTTATTACCTAATATTAACTGGGCTGTGGAGGTCAGACAAGCAGTCGCTCCATGTAAAATACTGGTATTCAGCTGCATCCAGTTAGACTGGGAGCCAACCCCAACATAGTTGGGAAAAGGCCGGCTAATGATGATGGAATCTGGAGCACTGCTGTTCAGAGGGCCTGGGCGATTTTCTACAATTTGAGTAACATTCAAATTAAATAAGGTTTTTTCATAATGCTGCCAGTCTTCTACCCACGTTCCCAGAAGGGGCACATTCCCGGATGACTGATTTTACAAAAAAAATTTGTCTGTCTGTCGGCTTGTCTATTTGTTCCAGCTAATCTCCGAAGTTACTATGGCTTGACCCAGTTTGACGGAACTTTTACTGACAAATAGACGATGTTGTAAGGACTGATTAACGCTACTTGTATTTTAGTAAAAGGATTAGGTTTCCGTGCAAATAAAAAGACTCAATCCGATTCAAATAGAGATATCATATTTTTATAATTATTTCACGCGGACGAAGGTCGCGGTAAGCGGCTAGTTTTAAATAACTTTATTGTTTACTAGTGACCCGCCCCGGCTTCGCACGGGTGGAAAAAATATATTAAAACCTTCCTCTTGAATCACTTTATCTATTAAAAAAACTCGCATCAAAATCCTTTGCGTAGTTTTCAAGATCTAAGCATACATAGGGACAGATAGCGGGAAGCGACTTTGTTTTATACTATGTAGTGATAGTGAAGTGATAGTGATAAACAACCACTTGGACCGCAACTCAATACCTAGTGAGTTGCGGTCCAAGTGGTTTTTATAACATTTTTTATTTTAGAACTAAAACATTACAAACAGTTCAATAAATTCAAAACCCCTTAGAAAAAATCAACAATTGTATTGACTGTAACCACATAGGTGTTGCACTCAAATCACAATTACTCCACACTAAATTAGGTCACTCCCACCCCAAAAACCCCAAATCAAGAAAACCTTCTCATTTAAAACCAATTTACGTACAAAACAAAGAGAAAAAACCTCCAATCGAAAGCCACAGTACAAAATAAACAGTAAGATAAACACTTTAAGGCTTTGCCCGCATTAAATTGTCATTAAGTAAAAGCTTGGTTGGCCAAACCGAAGGAATTACTTAATTAGGTACCGGCGACCTGGTTCTCGGAAATTAAGATGTATCGTGTTTGTTACAGAGGATCTTTAAACCTGGGAGAATTAAATGGAGTGTTTAGACTTGGTTTTTAAGATTTTCACGAGTTTAAGCCGTTTTTGGAGAGTTTGCATTTGGCTACATTGATGGCAATTTAGGGTTGTTACTTATTGTATCATCATCATCATTTCAGCCCAAAGACGTCCACTGCTGGAAATAAATCATAGCATGGCATAGGTTATTTATTAACTGGAAAGTAACTAAGTGAAGATGCATAACGACCAATCAAGCTAAGAAAACCAAATCAAAGTGATCTCTTATTGTTCGGGAAGCTCATACAAAGCGAGGTCTGGTTATAATGAAAAAGTATAGCTTGATGTGTCGCCATGCTGTGTACTACCGAGTTCACTGATAGTCTACCATTTTTCACCCTCAAGTATTTAATTTTGTCCTTTATGCCCCAAGCACACCGACATAGCTCGCAGAATATGCAAGTTGAAGTGGCAATGGGCAGGCCACATCGCTCGAAGAACGGACAACCGATGGGGAAGAAAGGTTCTCGAGTGGCGACCACGAACCGGAAGACGCAGCGTTGGCAGGCCTCCCACCAGGTGGACCGACGACATCGTGAGAGTCGCGGGCAACCGGTGGATGCAAACGGCAGGCTGCCGATCTTTATGGCGTTCTATGGGGGAGGCCTTTGTCCAGCAGTGGACGTCTAATGGCTGATGATGATGATGATGATGCCCCAAGTAATAAGGTCGAAAAGTGGTTGTTCTAATTTTATTATTTAAACACCATTTTGTTATTAAATACTCACTGTTTTATTTAAGTTTTCTTAATTATTTAAGTATTATGAAAGCACTATAAAATGCTTATTAGCTGGTTTCAACTACAGCTACCTATCTTATGGTTTCCTAGAAACAGTAATAGGTTAGAATTTAAATTGAGTCAGCCCAAAATCGAGTTTGGCACTTTCAGTATCGTCCATCAGCTCTTATAATGTGCAAGCAACAGGACAGGCAGAATACTATTATAAGTGTTCCATCGTTTGTGGGACAACACCACATTAACAGTCCAGTCCTGTCAGGGTTGTGGGTTGTTCGAAAGAGATACCGTGGTCTCGGACACAAAGGGCTTAGAAGAAACATGGCTTTTAGTCAGTAGAAGTCTGACGCTCCCTTCCGCACCGCCCAGAGCGGAAAGAGTCATTTGATAATTTCCCACCCTCAAAAAAAAATCTATGAACCTCTGAACAGCTGTCTCTCGCTAACCTCGGTCCGGAGTCTATTCTTCGGAGTTTAGACTTCCAGGTCAGCCATCAAAAGTCAATTTACCCTCACCCTTGTTCCAACGTGACAGAAAAAAACTCAATTACTCACACTCAACCAATTCGCTTGTCACACCATCTCCTGCTCAATTTTCTAAGTCAGTCTCCTCCGCGCCACGAAACGCCATGACCCGAACATCAAAGAACTTTGATCTCACGACGAATCGGGCAATGAGTTAATTTAACATCAATTTGACATCGCCCCCCTTTTAGATATTTGTGGCAGTTGTTTAGTAGGTTTAAATGGGATCTATTTAATCAGAGAAACTTTTGATTTAAATGTTTGAGACAATCAAGACAAACGACAGTTTCAATTTAAGATAAATATTAAAAAAAAAAAAAAATATTATAGTAAAAATAATAAATTAAAGGGGGCCCTTACCACGAAAGTACGGAACATTCATGCGCGTGTTTCTTACAATTTAAATGCACAGATTCAGAAATTATGCATGTCAAGCGACATGTACGCAGCCATACTCCAAGTCACGGTAGTCCGACATAATACACTTAGTAACATGCTGCTATACAGGTTCAGCCGTAGGCTGTGACCATGTTATAATGTGACAAGGTAGTTCTACATTTGGGTGCAAATGTTATAATTATCTCTCTACTGCCACGAGCAATATATTGTATGCACTTATACAATATTATAGCGATATCTTTTGAGATTTTGTTTTCATGTCAGTGGAGAGTTGCGAGTTAGGTCCTAGCCTTTTCACATCTATGTTGAGGTCGGGTTATAGTCTAAACAGAATTGCAGTATTTTCATTGCACGACTGCCTATCTGACTTCTACAACCCTGTTAGTACTGAGTAATAGGGTACGTCATTGGAAAGACTGTTTGTCGGTTTTTCTTGCCACTGACTACATAAATAACGACTTTCAAAGATCTACAAATGGCTTTAAAGGCTGGAATACACATGCTACGTTGTAGCACAAAAACATGCTAGTTTCAAGCAGCTGTCACTTAGTAGCACACAAGTAGCAAGTGTATACGAAAAGAGCATGCTTGTTTCAAGGCATGCTACCTAATCACAAGCCGGTCTATTTTTCTTGCTAACTAGCACGACGTATAAAACCTCTTTTTTGATATTCTTTGGTTTTTATAAGTTATGTTTTTTTTTATCGTGCTGTCACCTTTTTGTTGTTTTCTGTCAGTGTCTCCAATAAAAGACTGTAAAGCCGTGTCCCCACTTACGTCACCCGAAACTTTCCCATTAGGCGCGTGGCTCACCCTCACAGAACAGCGCGGCCTGTGTGGGGACGCCGCTAAACGTTCCTGTTAGGCCGCGCGGCTCATGTCTCGCTCACGTCCACACTTACAAGACACGGGCGCGTGGCTCGGCCTTACGGAGCCAATTAATGTCACTCTGACTTATTTAAAAGAAGTATGCTTTTGAGGTCTGTAAGAGCAAATGTACACACTCAGATAGCATGCTAGGAATTAAAATACTACCTAGTAGCAAACAAGCATGCTTTTCTAGTAGCATGTGTATTCCAGGCTTAAGTGTTTTCAAAGGCAAAGAAGAAATCCAGTACGTTAGTTCGTCACCCATCCACAGCCCGCTTTAGGCAAGCGATTTAGGCGGCTTACGTTTGAACATCAACCTGTGCAAGCTATCATTATTTACTTACAAGGTTTTACGTTAGTATGAGTACTTACCAAATTACTATATTCGTAACAGGATAATTAAATGTTTCTTTTCAGTATACTAGCTTTTACCAGCGGCTTAGCCCGCGTTAAAATGTCGATTTTCCATACAAACTTTCATCCCTTATTTAACTACCTTAGGGGTTGAATTTCAAAAAATCCTTCCTTAATTTCAGCGTTCTAGGTCCAAGGGTTTGGGCTGGGCGTTGATGAGTCAGTCAGTCAGTCAGGACTTCTCTTTTTATTTATATAGATTTATTTTAATTAATATTATAAAGAAGTAAAGTTTGTGCGTAGGGCGTAACCTCTGGATCTAATGAATCGATTATGAAAGTTCTTCCGCTTTATTATCCTCAAATGTTCAATTTAAAATGTTCCCTTACTAATTTTTTTTAACCAAAACACGAGCGAAGCCGCGAGGAAAAGCTGGTGTATAAATATTTTGTAGGCTTTGTGCAGGTTATGCAACGAAGCCGTACTACACTTGGGGTGCAAATTAACATATCTCTGCGTTCAGGTCGTGCCACAAACAGTGGCTTTTATCTAATGTTACTGTGAGTGGTCTAGCGTTGCGGGCTAATTTTAGTCGTAGTTTATGAGTAGGTTTTCATTTAAACTGGCTTTATTACGTTTGTTGGGTTTTCATGGTGGAGAGTTGTATATTAATATTAAAAATTTTGAGTTAGTTGAAGCGGGGTAATTGCGTAGCTTTACAATGCATTTTGATATCTTATAAATTAATACATTGTCAAAAATGTAGAAAATTAATCTGCCGAGAAACTCTGTTGTGATCTGTCCCAGAAAAATCTTGTTCAATAATGATAAATCCAAATCTTGACTGCCTTATAATTGGTCTAATGCTCGCAAGCATCGCTCGAGCTCATGGCGCAAGCTCGCTCCTGAGAATGGGTTCGATTCCTGGTTCGAGCAAAGTGTTATTTTTTTATCAAAAATTTCTCCGTAGCAGTCACGAAGAAAGAACGAAAGAAAATTGTGTTTATTTGGCATTATTCACAAAAACACCTTATGTTTTACAAAATAAACAAGTCGATAGGATAGAAGTCGATGTGGTTGTACTATTTGGTACACCTTTGCAGTGTGATGTTGTGAATCCAAATCTTAGATGAGAAAATAAAATGGTGAGCGTTACCCTTTCTAAAATTTTATATAGAATTTCGTGTTTAAGAGAAAATGATTAATCATCACGTAAGAAAATACCACATCAATTTATTTGCTTGCTTTTCAACTGAAACGATATCTTGCCAAGCACTGTATCATAACATTCAGTAAGCATTCGTCTTGCAATGCAAATAATACTCCTCATCTGATAGAAATATTTCTGATAGAACCTCTGTTTATTGGATTCAATATTTTAGAGTTTGCTCTTACGAGTATGTAACCACTCAGTCAGTTTAGACTTCACTGGAGTTAGATTAGGGTTATGTACTTACCATGAAAGCTTTTTGAACGAGAAACTGCAGAGGTTATTTATTTATTCAGTCATGCAAAATACAAGTTTATATTTATCTCAAGTAATAGCAATTGAATATTGGAGGAGCTCGTAGCTAAACAATAACAGCCGCTCAGGTTAATTTTCAAGTAAAGTCGTGCTTGCCTAGGTTAGTACGGTGGTTGCATGATTTCCTATGCACGGGTTAAGGTAATCATGCAACCACCTAATATATACCGAGTTATCTCCATGCCTCAGAAAGCATGTTACGCCGTTGGTCCTGACTGTCATTGGTAGATCTTTGACACTCGTTGCATGTAATCAGTAATCTGATTATTCAGTATACCAAGGGGTATCATGCTACCCTGGACTAACTGGGTTGTGGAGGTCAGAAAGGCAGTCGCTCTATGTAAAAAAAAATACTCATGCATGATGATAACCATCAGCTCGCACTGGACTCCTCCCTTGCACAAGTACGAGGCCTATGCCAAAAACATATTCTTGTAAAACCTTACCTTCACACCACAACTGAAAGCTCTTCAAAAAATTTCAACCCTCAACCAAACTAATACCCCTATACAAAGGATTGTAACCGAGGTGTCGCTTTAATCGGCAGTTACTCCACATTGTATCGCATTGTAATGCGTTCGGGAGATAAATAATTTCAATAAATCCTTCAGCCTTCCTAATTACCTCTGCCGACCTAACCGATGAAATCCACCAGGTTCCCGGGTCGGGTAAATTGTTGTTAAGTTTTTCTCTCCAGACTTTCTCAGTAATAGCCTCGGAATCTGAATTTGTGCCCCGCTGAGGGGAGTTGGCTCACCCCCTGTTACATGGGACTTAAGCCTATCTGGCGAAATGTTCGAGCACCTACTAAAATGAGGTAGGTACAGGTCAGGTGTCATAATTATCATTATGTTATGTGATATAAACTATCTCAGCTCACGAGGTGCATTATGGACCCATCCCTCACACAGTGACGACGCTTGTGCCAAAAATATATTCTTCAAAACCTTACCTTTACAACACAACTAAAATGAATTCAGAATCAAATTTAAAATTTCACCCCTCAACAAAATACCCCTATACAAAGGGTTGTAACCGAGGTGTCGCTACAATCGGCAGTTACTCCACATTGTATCGCGGCGCCCCGAGAATGCGCCGATCAGTGCGTTCGAGAGATAAATAGTTTCATTATGACCAGCTTTTGGTCTTCCAGGACATTTGGCTAGTATATGTAAGGTTTTCAGATGTTTTTTTTGTTGTTTCGTGTGGATATTATTCTTTTTATGCTGATGGGTTTTCACAAATTGTTATTTATTTTATTCCTTTAATTAGTTTAAGAGTGATACAATTGACGGCACGGTTGGTGCAGTGGCTGAGCGATTAGTCTGCTGCGCTTCGTGTCGCGGGTTCGATCCCCGCACGGAACAAATATTTGTATAGCCCACAGATAGTTGTTTCGGGTCTGGGTATTTGTGTATGTAAGTTTAAATGTTTGTGAACGCACCCACAGTATAGGAGAAATTCCTAGTGTGGGGCAAAGATTAAAAAAAAAAAGGTAAGAGCCGTGCCTTCTTTAAATGTACCTTTGATTTTCACTCACACTTCTGATGGTTACTGCCTTGTTGATCTCAAGCGCGGCTGCTGCTCGAGGTTCGTTTTCCGGGTCGGGCATAATGTTATTGGGTTTTTTTCCATTAAGATTTATAGTAGCAGCGACGTAGTAAGGATTTGCAAAGGTGAAGGTTGAAGATGATTTGCAAAATGTTGGTGTTCTATGGAAAAATAAGAAGAGAGAGAATAGAGATGTACCTTACATCTCTATCTAAACCTTTTGGGGATTACAAGAGTGATCTTATGTTATGTAAAAATCTCTAATCTTCGCTCTTAGATAACAAAGCATGTCCACACCCCCGATATACCACATCTAAATAAAGGAGGAACATACCAGACGGAGTCATTATTTTGCCAACAGATGGCGGCACAATCGATTACGGGCCGCGTCGGGAGCGAGCGGCGCAATTTGCGATCCTTTCGCCCGTGAAATCTACTGAAATGAATAAAACTATCTGAGAATCGAATACTCGACTAGTTCGATTCCTAGGTATCGATTTGTTTGCCCATTCGATTTGCCAGGAATTGTATTTGAAAAGTGACTTTTGCGGTGCTGAATTTTGTGTTTCAACCGTCGAAGCTGTGTGACCGATTGGTAATATTTGAAGATGATTTTATTGATTTGTCATAATTTAATATTGATATTGACCACGGAACAGAAAGAACAGATATTGACTGTCTTGTTAGTTAAGGGGTCACACAAAACAACTAGATGCTACTTATGATTATTGATTTCCATTCGTCCCGGCAGTGGCAACAAGGCTCAAGAAAATAGGTGGATCATTTAGATGCCAATGTATTCGCTTTTATAATAAACTTCCAAGCGACATTCAAAATTTAAGCATTAATAAATTCAAATCTTTTATAAAACGTAAACTTTGCCAGAAAGCCTTTTATGCTGTTAAAGATTATATAGAGGACAAAAAAGCTTGGGATTGAACTGCTCCAATTTGAATTGAAGGTGAATTGATTTTATATCTTTTTATTAATTATACCTTTTTATTTTTATTTTTTACACTTTGACATTTTAATTATTTATACATTATTTCCAATTTGACATTTTATGATTTTTCTTTATACACAATGACATTATTTACTTTTTTAAGTATGATATTATTTTTTGCTTTTTTGATCAATATTTACTTATTAAATATTTTATTTTTCATTTAGTTTTGTGTATATTGACATTTAATAACTTGACATGATTATTTAATATGACAAATATTTTATTATTTTTATATTGTGAATGTGAGGACCATGTGGGTCTTTCTATAATTTTAACTATTGTCTGACAGTTTGAGTACTATAAGCGACCCACCCAAATGTCCTTTCTTTGGTATTCTTCGTCGTGACGTTGAGCTCCTTGAGTTATAAATTCAAATTCAAATTCAAATTCAAATCGTTTATTGCAATCCATAATGTACATTTTTACAGGTGGTATAAAATAATTTTAGACACAATTATGGACCCTGTCGGGCACAGCAATTTTCTATATAAAATAATTAGAGAATTAGAGAGAGGAAGAGCGCTTTGCTTCTTTTAATATTAAAGTTGGTATTATTTCTATACCTAGCTTATATCTATTAATCTATATATATCTATATTTATTTACTTATTCTATTAATATTTTAGCTGTCTATCTATTCTTTAATTATTTAGTTAGTTATATTCATTAAATTACTTATTTGTTTACCTACTTGGTTTCAAAAGTTTTGTTTTAATTTTATTAGTACCTACCTAGTTAAACGTTATAATTATGTATTATTATCGGATTTATCTGTTAAATATTCGTGTATTGTATAGTAGCTTTTTTTAATTAAGTATTGCTTTAATTTATTTACAAAAATATTGGTTTTCTTTTGTTGCTTTATGTTTTCTGGTAATTTATTATATATTTTTATGGACATGGAATATGGACTAGATTGGTGTAGTTTAAGACGGGAAGGTGGCAAATTCAGTCTATTTTTGTGTCGCAACGAATAATTGGTTTGTACGTCTCCCCGTGTGCTGTAAGAATCCGGATATTTGCGGACTAGTTTACATAATTCCAATACATATATACTAACTAACGTGAGAATCTTGTGTTTCTGGAAGTAAGGTTTGCAACTGTCTGTTGATTCTATATTTGTAATTATTCTAATTAACTTTTTTTGGAGGGTAAATAGTGAGGGGGCGTCTGTGCTGTTTCCCCATAAGATTATGCCATAGTTTAACCAAGCGTGGGCATACGCGTAGTATGTGGTTAAAGCGGTTTGTAGGTTTGTTGTCTTTTTAATTTCGCGGAGGGCATATGAAAACTTTGAGATTTTTGATTTAACTGTCTGTATGTGTGTTTTCCAGTTTATGTTTGTGTCTATAGTTAAACCTAGGAGAGTGAAATTACTAACTGTTTCTATTTTTTGTTGGTTAAAAGTAAAATTTACATTTATTTGGTTTTTCTGCCAGGGGTGAAATGTTATTAATTTAGTTTTAGTAAAATTTATTTCAAGATTGTGGTCATGCATCCAGTTTATAGTTTTCTCGAGAATAGTTGTAAGTTTTTCATGTAAATTAGCATTTGTTTGGCATGAGGTAAGGATTGAGATATCATCCGCAAAAAGAACACAAGGGCCGTCTATGGTTTTGGGGAGGTCGTTTATATATATTAGGAAAAGGAGGCAACCTATTACACTTCCCTGGGGAATTGAAGCGTGTACTGTTTTTACATCAGATCTAATTAGCTGTACTTCTTTTGATTTTTTATTATAATATTCTATCTCGACTAATTGCTTTCTATCCTCTAAAAATGATGCGAACCAGTCATGGGCTTTCCCGCGTATTCCTATTCCATTTAGCTTATTTAATAGTATTTTAAATTGAACTTTGTCATAGGCCTTTGTCATATCGAGCAATATCCCTATTGCATATTGTTTATTATTTACAATATTTAATGCTTCTTGGATGTATTTATAAACAGCTAGCGTGGTAGATCTGTTTTTTCGAAAACCATTTTGGCAGTCATCGAAAATCTTATATTTTTCACAAAAAGAATATACACGATCACACATTGCGCGTTCGAAGACTTTGGATGCTGTTGGAAGAAGGGAAATTGGTCTATAATTACTTGGGTCTGTTTTTTCGTTCTTTTTATGAATGGGTTTTATTAAAGCTTTTTTTAATTGATGAGGGAAAGTGCCTTCTTCGAAGGATTGGTTTATTAATTTAAAGAAAGGTAGGGTTAGTTCGTCAGCGCACTGTCTGAATAGAGTAGGAGGGAGTTCGTCTATGCCGTGGCTATTTTTATTTTTAAGGTTTTTTAATATCTGGTTTACTTCATATCCGTCAACAGGGGTAAGAAACATGGTGTTTTCAGTGGGGTTCATCACTGATGTTTTTGTCTGTGTACTGCCAGATGTTTGGGTGGTACTCTCCCCAATTGACGCAAAAAAGGTATTAAAAACATTAGCTACTTGTTTTGGTTCACTAATTAGGTTTGTTGTTTGTAATGTTATATTGTCTTTTTGTTTTTTTGTTTTTTTATTTGTCCGTTCTTTAACAATGTTCCACATGGTTTTAACTTTATTTGATGATTTATTCATTTTACTTATGTAATGTAATTTTTTTGCCGTTGTTACTGATTTTTTTAGGATTTTTTCATATTTTTTATAGTAGGTCGTAAATATTGAATTATTCATTTTTGAAGAAAGAATTTTTAGTAGCCTTTTGTTTTTACAAGATTGTTTAATACCCACGGTTAGCCAGTGATTATTACGTTTTGTTTTTAGTTTAATTCTGCGTTTAGGGATACATTCATCTAGGATGTCTATCAGACTATTGTGAAACGATTGGTAGTTCTCATCGACATTTCTATTCGGCTGTATAATATCATTCCAGTTTAGTGTCTTTAGTTTGGATTTGAATTTTTGTATATTAGTTGTATTAAATAGTCTTTTATTGGCAAACCAGATGGATTGTTTACTTTGCTGTTCCTGTATCATATGCATTATTGTTCCGCAGTGGTCCGAAAAGCCTAATTCTTCTACGGTCGTGTACATTTTACTGTCGTTAAAATTAGTAAATATCAAATCTAAGCATGTTGACGTAGTTTGTGATATTCGCGTAGGTTCTTTTATGTGTTGTAAAAATTTAAATTCTAGCATGAGATCGATCAACTGGTTTGATTTTACGCTATTTTCTAAGGTATTTATATTAAAATCTCCTCCTATTATGACGTTAAATTTTTGGTATTTATTGTTTATATATTGCATTATTTTTAATAATTGACTAATAAAAATTACTTCCTCTCTTCTATTCCAGTACATAGTAACTATTAACAAATTTTGCTTTGGTAGCTTACAGGCACATAGTTCTATACAATATTCAATAGTCATATCTCTAATATCACAACATTCTATATATTCTATACTATCGTCTAAAATAATACAGACGCCGCCACCACTTCGAGAGCGGCGACAATACGATGCTGCAGTTTTAAATCCACTAAATTGCACAGTTTCTAATTTATCTTTGGTGAGCCAGGTCTCGCACAATGATATTGCTTTGAATGTGGGTTGATCATTAATGAAAGCCTCTATAAGGTGTTGTTTGTTATACATGCTTTGAATATTCTGGAATAGAATTTTAAATTGTTGGTCTGGGGTTTCGAAATGTACGAAAGTTTCGTTGTTGTTCGTTGTAGTTTGTTGGTCTGGGGTTTCGAGATGTACGAAAGTTACGATCATCTATATCTTCGTTTATATTTACTTGAGTTACGCTCTGTTCGTTATTTATTTGTCTATTATCATTGTATATGTCGGTTTGATCCTTCGGTATGGCTGTTCTTTTACCTTCTATAAACAACTGATTGTTTTTTATTATTGCATATAAACCTTTTTTCCTTGCTTTCAACATTTCTTCTCGCATGTTCTTTCTTTCTAATCTTGCGTTTTATATAAGTCGAGCTCCACGATAATTGACAAATGCTTGCACTGACTGGACGGGTCCACTCAAATCTGTGTGGTGCTTTATTCAAAAGACCATCTCAGACACTAATCTGCATGATCTTCATGTATTTTATTATTTTCATATTGTGAATGTGAGGACCGTGTGGGTTTTTATTTAATTTTAACAATTGTTTGGCAGTTTGAGTACTTTAAGCGACCCACCCAAATGTCCTTTCTTTGGTATTGATCGTCGTGACGTTGAGCTCCTTGAGTTATAAGTCGAGCTCCACGATAACTGACAAATGCTTGCACTGACTGGACGGGTCCACTCAAATCTGTGTGGTGCTTTCTTCAAAAGACCATCTCAAACACTAATCTGCATAGTCTTCATGTGTGTATTATACCAAGATTATGTTTGTACCTTGAACATATTGTAAACCCAAACGATTTTAAAAGAGTGTCCATGAAGTTTCTTGCCATTCTTCTCATGAGACCAACGCTTTGGAATTGGCAACTACAGTACACTCACGAGTTATTATGCCTTGTGACTGGGACTGTAGCTTAGTTTATTTAGCTTCAGTAGTTCAGTAGTTTACTGCCGCACTCGCAGAGCTTCAGTGGTTGCTTGGGCCGTCGCTTGGTAGGGGCTTTTGGCGGTTTTGTCATACAAAACTATGTCAGGCCTTTGCTGGGTGGCGGCTTGAGTAATCGTTGGATATCTCTGAGTGCCGCAGTTAGTTTAATTCGACTATTCAAAAGTGCCTGTTACTGGCCTATTTGAAATAAATATTTTTGACTTTTGACTTTGACTTTAGTGAATAGGGGATCGGACAAAAAAAAACTAATTAGTCCGTCAGATAGATTTCCAAAAAATATTGACCACATATTTTTTCTTTTTTCACGTAAACAAAAAATGAAGACGATACAGTGCTTTGAAAACTCGTGTGACGTCATATGATAAGTAGTACATTTTGTACCTTCAAGTGACGTTTCAAACCCCACTCCATGATCTTTGACGCGCTTTATCTTCGTCAATTTTTATTAATTTGATAAAACAAAAAACACGTGTCCAATATTTTTCGATAATCTAACTGACGGACTATACAGAATTCTATTTTCTTGAGTCAGTCCGATCCCCTATTGTAGATCTTTGACAGTCGTTACGTACAGGTAGGTAGTCAGAGACCCGAAAGTCTGACAGCCAGTTTTACCAATGGGTATCGCATTACCACTGGGTAATGCGATACTAACTAGGTTCACGGGTTGTTAAGTTCAGATAAGCAGTCACTCCATATAAATACTGGTATTTAACCGCACTGGAAGCTGACCCCATCGTAGTGGGTAAGGCTTGGCAGACAACGATGTATCTAAAGTAAAAAAGTATTCAATGAACCAACAAAAGCAGCCATAGTTGAAAGCAATTTCCTCAAACAAGATATTAACAAACAAGATTTTCATCAATCAAAGTATTCAAGAATACAAAAATCTTACAGTTAGACACAAAGAAAAACATTCGATTTGATCGACAATCCACCCTAATCAAGCTTCACCCCAAACGATTTGTTCTTCCCACAGAAATACGAATACTTAGATAAGGCAAGTATCACGGTCCCTATGAAAACCAAGCGTGCCATTTTTGACTACCTACTGCGACGTCATAAGCACTATTCATACATACATGATGAGTCATGTTACTTAAATAAATAAATTATTATTATTATAAACTCACGCCCTTTTCCCATGAGGGTAGGCAGCAACCACAGAACGCCACCTGCTACGATCCTTACATACCCCTTTTGCCTCGTCCACATTCATACAATCTGGTCATACACGCACGCCGCGCGCCGGTTACGAGTTACGCACCTGTCCTTTCTGAAGAACGTCACCAATAAGGTCAGAGTATGTCTTTCTAGGGCGTCCCCTCCCGGCGTTGCCACTCACATCTGCCTTGTAAATACCTTTCGTTAATCGACTTTCACTCATCCTCTCTTCGTGACCAAACCACCTAAGCACACCCTTTTCAATCTTTGTCAGTACGTCTTCTTTCTCGTAGGTTCTCGTATAACCTCATTCCTCAATTTATCATTCAGAGTTACACCACACATGCTTCGCAAGGAACGCATTTCCACCGCATTAATCCTACTTTCATGCCTCTCTTGCCACACCCAACATTCACTTCCATAGATACTTAAGTTTAGGCACTAGCATACCATTGTGAACAGCCAACCGAGTCTCTTTCGACATCGACTGGTTGGTCACCACCGCATGCATAGCACCATTCACTTTATTTCCCGCGTTTACTCTCCTTTCCACATCTGCGTCAATCTTTCCATTTCTTGTAAACATACTGCTCAAATGTACAAACTCACTTACTTGTTCCACGCTATTATCATTTATTTTCACATCACACACCGATACATTCTCTTCTCTTTCAAATACCATAACCTTCGTCTTATTTACATTTACATTCATCCCTTTTCTCTTAAATGTTTCATTCATTACAGTCACCATATCTTGCAACTGTTCAGCTGACGATGCAAGAAGAACTTGATCATCTACGTACAGAAAGCACTTGACTGGCAACTCATTCATCCTCAATCCACATTCACTCTCTTTTAAATCTGTCAGAAAACTATCCATGTATAGGTTGAACAGCCAAGGAGACGCTACACAGCCCTGTCTTACACCTCTTGAGATGCACTATTCAGTTACTATAAATACACGTTACTGTATAAAATATACTACGTTTTTTGTTCTTTTAATGTCTAGAATTAAGTTGTCTTGAGTTGTAACGTTGTTGTTTTAAACAAATTAGCTTGCTGTGACAGTAACCACGTTAAGTATAAAATACTTAAGCTGGGCATGCGAAATAGGTGCTCTTGCGTTGTCTAGGCAAATCTTTATCTGTGGCTCTTCCCACTTGAGATAAATCGAGCAAATGTTACTTATGTAAAACCTTTTATATGTACGACGTAGAATCTAACCTTCTCTGAAATCTATTTTTGGAAATATATTTTCACGAAACTATAAAGAGCTCAACCTGTTCTGGGAAACATTAATTAAATTCGCCCACTCAAAATGAAATGGCATTGCATCTAAAATGAGTATGTTCAAAGCTTCATGTTATTCATCACTAAAAACTTATTACTATATTAGTCTAAAGGTAGGAGGGTACCTAGCCTGTGTACTTTATGCCCTTCACCGTAACCAAAGATATGTTTTACGTGCTCTATAAGTTTTAAATCATAGTAAAAACTTGTGTAGTTTATATTTTCCGTGCCTATTTATGAGATAAATCCGACAATACTTTTCAACGCATTCACACTTTCATATGCCACTTGCCAAATAAATACAATAAAGCCAGAATGATTAAAAATTAAAACCATACTTGTAGGTTCAAAAAATAAAAATGACGATATAAAATCACTTTTTTGGTATAAAATTACTTTTTTTTTAACTACAAAACTACCACAGCAAATAGCTTCGCCAGCCATCACTAAATCAATGTAAGCTTAAATAATAAATACGTATTAAACCAGTCATTATAAGCCTGTAATACGTCTGTAACACGATACATATACGTGGACCGATAAATAATTAAAAAGCAATCACGGACACCTTTCAAAAAGCCAGCCACTAATACGGTACGATGTTCCTGTGATCAGTACCCATTAGGGTTGGGGTCTTAGTGCAGGCGGGTAAGGCAGCCTGAACACCTGCAGCGTTATTTTGAAAGAAAGAAAGAAAACACGTTTATATTTATTAAGAAAACATATTTGAATTTATTAAGAAACCACATTAATAATTTACTATAGGTACTAGCTGATGCCCGCGGCTTCACCCGCGTGGATGTCGTTCAAATTATATACTAAAACCTTCCTCTTGAATCACTCTATCTAATAAAAAAAAACCGCATCAAAATCCGTTGCGTAGTTTTAAAGATTTAAGCATACAGACAAACAGACAGACAAAAAAGCGACTTTGTTTTATACTATGTAAGGATTTAACAAAAGACAACACATATTTCCTCAATCTATCATTCAATGCAAAACCACACTTATCTGCATTTACGCATGACAAAAAATAGAAAAAAAAACCTAATTAAAAGGTTTGATCTTTTTGAGAGTGTGAACGCCGAGAGAGGACGCTCAGTCTTTTTTACCCGACTACGGCAAAGCCAAAGGAGGGTTATGATTTTTAAATGTCAGTGGCTATCATAGTGTCCATCGATTAACTGTCAAATGGTTTACTAAACTAACCATTTGACAGACAGTATGATAGCCTCTGACATTGAAAAAGATACGCAATAGCCCTGCTGGAAGGTGATATACTGACCTCAGTGGTGATATTATGTTCTTCAGAAGGGTAAGCTAAAAGTTAGTAAGTTTTGTGTTAGTTTCACGAATGTTTTAAAAATACTGCACCATTTTATTCATTGCACTTTGCAGGATGAGATTGTATTGTAAAATATTTTAGTATGCTTTTGTCAGATCCTGGTAACGAGAAAACTACGGCTACGGCTTGAATATTAAAATGAGAGAAAACTGGATTTTGATAAATAATAATGCAATTTAACACAATAAAAATATTGCGCCAACTTAGTGTACCTGGTAAAACATTTTTGTTTATCCATATTAAATGGGCTAGTTTTTTAACCTCTATCTTGTCCTGAGAACAGAGTTGAGGCCGACTATGTACCCGTTGGGGCTGCGGGTTGCTTGAAAAAGATACCGCGGCCTCGACACAAAGGGCTAAGAAGGAACATGGGTGATTTTTAGTCAGTAGAAGTCTAACATTCATTTGATGATTTCCCACCCGGCAAAATAAAAACCCGATTAAGTGTTGTTTTAGGTGTACGAGCTGCCTTAGGAATTAAACCGTAGGTAGTGCTTATAAATTAAACTTTTTGTAATCGTGTATTGACCCTTGTTCGGGGTTATCTACTCGTTTGTGAGAGATGAATGACCCATGTTTCAGACCTTTACTTTTTACGAGACGGAGGACCAAGAGTAATGTTCAAAGAAATATCGGTTACGTGTTACCCTTTTTTATTTCCAGTCGTGTTATATTTATATGTGACGTGAGGCTAAAATGGCTATATTTTTTCGTCAGTTTAGATAGATGATGAAGATACATCACTATGATGGAATATAGTTAAATATACCTACTTGTAGAGTACCTAGCCGTTTCTATTCTCTAATCTTTTCCAAATGTTCTCTTAAATCAAACTAAATAAAGAAACGCCGAGCAGGCAACATGTTGGTGTCCAGAGAAAAAATAAGAAAAAGAAACAAAAATATTTATTCAATCACTAAATATTGTGTCATATAAACTTAGGCAGCCCCAGCATGTAAAAATAGTCGACACGACAAGACGACACGGTTGACGCAGTGGCACAATACAGGAGAAATTCCTTGTGTGGGGCAGTTTAAAAAAAAATAGAAAAGTAGTAAGTACCTTTGTCGGCAATAAAACTACGCTATTTTTAGGTGAAACCTGAAATACACACTACAAACAGAGGTAATGTATTTTACTGTTTTGACCAACTGACCTCCATTAAAAATTCAATGATACAAATTTAAATAGAATTTCACTTCAAAGACAAATATCCAACCACACAGTTAGTATTATAAAAATACACTGAAAAGGTTTTCCAAGCAACTAGCCTCTCACAATATCACTACACACAATGTCTATCTGTCTGTTTGTCTGTTCAGGATAAACTCAAAAACGACTGCACCGATTTTCATGCTGTGTTCACCAATGGATAGAGTGATTCTCAAGAATCTCAAGGAAGGGTTTAGTATAATTTGACAGACATCCACGCGGGCGAAACCGCGGGCATCAGCTAGTGTTTTATTAGTAGACTTCTATTAGTTGCCTATGAATTCATTCTGAATAACAGATCTGTAAAAAAAATGTCTCAAAATAATTATTACAAATGACATAATATTTCAATTTGCAAGTGTCGTGGATGGCACTTAGCATTTATGTCTTCGTAGGTGTAAAGCAAAGTTACTTATTTTCTTCATTCATACTATACGCCTACCTGTGTCATCGCTATTTGTATCTTTTACAATTTAGTTAAAAATAAATAATATAGTGCTTCTTGTAATTTTATTGACACAGTTTTTTCAGTTATTTAATATTGTCAAAAAAACCATTACGCACTCTACTCGAATGTTTTAAACTATCAAAATGACCTATTTAACACTAGCTTGTGCCAGCTTCGCCAGCGTGGAGTTCGATAATTGTCCCACGGGATCATACCGGAATAAAAAGTATCCTGTGTGTTAATCCAGGTTATAAACTATCTGGGTTCTTAATTTCATCCACATCCTTTCAGTAGTTTGTGCGTGAAAGAGTTACAAACATTCCATCCATCCTCACAAACTTTCGCATTTGTAATATTAGTAGGATAACATCGTCCGAGTCACGCCTGTTATCCCCGAAGGGTTCGGCAGCGGTGTATACCTTATAGTACACCCATATTTCACCAAGTTGTTATTTATGTTGTATCTTTAAATCCCATGCAACAAGGGGCGAGCTTATTACCATCAACCGGGCACAAATCCAGACTACGTTTCTACTACTGAGACAGCTCAATGATTGAAGAATCCAATAATTTGCCCAACCCGGGAATCCAACCCAGGACCTCGTGCTCAGCATTCGTGCAACCACTAGACCAACGAGGTAGACTTCTTTTAGTATTAATTAATTATTAATGTGAAATTTTATTTATTATTAATGTAAGACTATACTAAATATATAAACTATAATATATAAACTAAACTAACCTAAAAACAAACTAACTATAAAAGGGCATCGAAAAACTCCGAAAGATAAAAGTCAAAATACCTGCATAGATCGCTGTCACTGAAACACCACCTTTAATCCTAATTGGATAGAAGGACCCGGCAGGCGCAGTAGTCTACACACGTATAATTGAAGCACCTAGTACATATGTAGTCCTGGTACATGATAGCATTGTGCGTTGTCCAAATATTGCAAATGGCCGATCAGTTTCGTAATGAAATGGCTAATTGAGTTGATGCAATAACTTCGAATAATATTCAGTGCAGGAATTTTGGTGTGCAGGTTTCTGAATTTGGTATAATTATAGTAAAGTTTGACTGACAGTATTGGTGAGGCAATTCTAATGGTGACCCCGGCGAGGCTGCGAGTTGTTCGTTAGAGATACCGCGGCCTCGGCACAAGGGCGAAGAAGGAACATGGGTGGTTTTTAGTCAGTAGAAGTCTGACACTCCCTACCGCTCTGCCCAGAGCGGGAGGAGTCATTTAATGATTTCCCATCCTCCAAAAAAAAAAAAAAATATGACTTGTGATATATACAACACTAGCGGACGTCCCACGGTTTCACCCGTCTAGATCCCGTTCCTGTGGGAATACAGGGATAAAAAGTAAAAAGAATTTTTAAAAACGGTCCAGTAGTTTCAAAGCCAATTCATTACAACCAAACAAAATTTTCCTATAGTGTAGATAACGTCCCGCCTACCCTAAAAGCGTTAGGCAGAAGTGTACCTCTGAGTTAGTTCTTAGTTAGAGCTGTATACCGAATTTTCGCCAGTTAAGTTTAAGTCCCATGATGTTCAAAGAAATTCCTAATGGAAAAACCCCAATAAAACTTTGCCAGGCCTGGGAATCGAACCTAGAACCCCATGCTCAGCAGTCGGATTTGCGCTCATTAGACCAACGAGGTAGTAAAATCACAATCAAATAAAACATATCACTGGGTTCCACCATGATTTCCCAATTGAGTACTAACGTAACTAGAAGTTTACGGATTTTCGAGTTCGTTTTACGAGTCCTGTGGCCGTAAAATAGTTGGACTACAAAACACTATTAGGGTTAGTTCATTATTTAGTTATTATATGAGAATTTTATGTGAGTTATACGTAGGTACTGCCATGGTAGCAGGTAGTTTAAATAGAAATCCATTTCTGCCTTAAATGCAGGGAATTTAATGCGTGATGTTATTAAAAGAGAGTTAAAATGTTTATTTGGTTCAAAGCGAAGTCTTACAAAGTAGTTGCACCTAGTGGTGGTGCTTTCATACAAGCCTTGTAGACTTGCCGTATTGTTGGCCCATAGGCACGCGACTGAGTGGAACGAGTAAAAAACTTCGATTAATTCAACTGTCATCATCATCTGCCTAGCCTTTTCCCAACTATGTCAGGGTCGGCTTCCAGTCTAACCGTATGCAGTTGAATATCAGTATTTTACATAGAGCGACTGCCTATCTGACCTCCACAACACAGTTAATACTGAGTACCTAATACAATACCCTTTGGTAAGACTGGTTGTCAGACTTTCAGGTCACTGACTACAACTGAATTCACTGTAGTTTCTGTAAATATATTTTTAAAGCGTAAAAATAGCACCACTTACATTGGCCAAATAGGCCAGATAATGCTACACATTTCTGTATAGACGCTAACACATCAAGCTACCTGCAATTTTTTTTCAACCGACCATGATCCTAACATTTTATCGTTAAAGTGAAAACCTATTAAAGTAATCTGAAAATAACTTGATGTAATCAGCTAGTATCTGCACGTTTTAGTTCTATAAAATTGCAGTAGATCTAATGTAACAAAATCTCACAAAATGTATTCGTCACAAGCAGCATCTAAGCTCGTCTAATCATGTCAGCGTCAACAACAAACTTTAAACTTAGTTTAATGGACTTGCCGCGCGGTGGAACCGGGAGATTAAGCGATGTCCCGCGTTGATGGGCGCACGGTACAACTGAAACTAAATTAAACGGAACGGTGCCTGTGACAGTTTTAAGGGAGGAGCGAAGAATTTGGTGTTATTTGTCAATTTGGGCGATCGAGGGTTCGACTCGTGGTGATGCCTTTTCCCGATTTCGATGATACCTTTTCCCGATTGCGATTTGATGGAGTCGGACCCCGGTTAATGCAGCTTCTTAATGCAGAACCACATGATACTTTATTCATTTGCTGTAGTATTCAATATCTAATTTGTTTGCAAAAAAATCTGTTTCAAGAGTGAGTGAGTGAGTTTGAGATAAGAACCAGTATGGCTAGATGCATTATTATATAATTATAAAACAAAGTCCTCCGCCGCGTTTGTCTGTCTGCCTGCTCGCGATAAACTCAAAAACTACTACACATAGTAAAACTATTACATAATTTGTCATGATATCCACGCGGGCGAAACCGAGGGCAAAAGCTATGTTTAATTATAACTATGTTTAATTCTTAGATTAGTAAACCGATTATGATTCAGTTTTCTTTTAAAAATAGTTGACCAGAAAGACCAAAACCAAATAAGATCAAATCTTTAAGGCGGGAAGGCTCCAAAATCAAGAACACAGTAAGGTAAACTGCAGTTCAAACTAACTCAATTGTGGAGTTGTCTCTCGGAGTGATCAAAGTCAGGCAAAGATATCCTTAGGTAATGCAGTCACTGAACTACATTCCACTAGCTCCAACTTGCACAGGTAGAATTAGGTCACCCAAATCCTTCTAAAGTACGATCTTACATAACATTACGCACGTAATCTTAGGTTTCTGCCGTGAAATCATACAATATTCTTCATGTTAGACTAAGGTGTACCTAAAAAAGTACACTCATCATCAGCATCTCAGGGACTCAGGCCTCCTCTCTAGGAGATGGATGGGATCCACCACGCGTGCCCAGTGCGGGTTGGTAGATGTCACATCATGTCTGCTAATTTTCAAGGTCACCACTGCTCTTCACATTAACTAATTCTTTTTAAGTCATGAAAAATCAAGAGCAAGCCTATTGCTATTAACACAACTTCAGACTTTGCGCTGGTACTGAAAATATCCAGATGGAAAAACACGTTTTCCGCTTTGTCCGACCTGAGAATTGAACCCAAAACTTTATGCTCAGCCGTAGTCATTGCTACCACTAGATCAACAAGAAATTTAATCTAATCCAATCTTCAAAACCCGTGGCCACTTAAACTCTTCGGTATCAACATACAGAGAGCACTAAAGTCCTTTTATTTCACTTAAAATACTGAGAGGAAGGCAATTCTTAAAGCCCTGAAGTGAATTTGTCCTGGGGGATCTCTTAGCTCTCGGCTATCTACGGAGCTGCTCTGGAACGCATCTAGGTAGTTAAGATTAATTTTAGTACCTAATTTAAAGAGTCATTGCACACAGCCGAAGATATATTTTTTAACACTTTCAGTTATTCGGACAAACAATGCGTGTTTTTGTAAATTCTCCCCTGGTGCCGTTCAGACTTGGGCCGTGCGTATACTTTCACAAACTTTGATTCACAACGTAGGATTATAACGCGAGAATAATGATTATTTTGGTTATAAAATGATGGTGTTATAACAGAAAACCCTTAACTTAAGCTGGTTCCTTATGAAAGTTTCAAGAAGTGTTGAATAAAAATGTGATAGAACGAACATACGCAGTTATGGAGCGTTCTGCGTATTTCATGCTCTATTATATTACATCGAGCTTTGAACTCATTCTGTGGAGCTTAATTCCAATTTCTGGCAATTTTAGATTGAATTTTCAACGAACTTACCAACCATAATTGGCAGCAATATAATATATTTAATGTAGCATGTATAACTGCCAAAATAATATTGTGGTTGCGCAATTATAATAATAATAATCATTTTATTTCAGGCATCTAAGGCCCATACATAAAATACACACAATAATTTAAAACAAAAATAACAAACTATATACATATAAAACAGTAAAAATACATTAATAAAAAAAATAAAAATAAAATAAAGCAAAATAATAATGGAATAAAGCTCATGTCACATAGTATGAAAGTATGGGAGAAAGTGATAGAAAAAAGAATAAGAGAGGAGAGTGAGATTACTCAAAACCAGTTTGGGTTTATGCCAGGTCGAGGAACAATGGACGCCACTTTTGCACTTCGCCAATTATGCGAGAAGTACAGACGTGCACACAAGAACTTGCACATGGTGTTCATTGATCTGGAGAAAGCGTATGACAGGGTACCTCGGAATGTGTTGTGGTGGGCCTTAAAAGAGAAAGGTATACCAGGGAAGTATGTAGAGTTAATTCGTGCTATGTACAGTCAATCTTGTACCTACGTCCGGTCAGCTGTTGGCAACACCGACAAGTTCAGTGTGGCTGTAGGCTTGCACCAAGGGTCGGCTTTAAGCCCTTACCTCTTCTTGTTGATTATGGATGCTCTGACGTCGGACATACAAGAAGATGCACCCTGGTGCATGCTGTTTGCCGACGACATTGTTCTTGTCGGTGAAGATGGACCTGAGATCCAGAGCAGATTGGAGAAATGGCAACAGAAGCTGGAGAATGTTGGCTTGAAAATCAGCAGAAGTAAAACTGAATACATGTTTTGCGATTTCGGCGGTCTCTCCAGTTCTGGAGCCATAGCGCTAGATGGCGTGCTTCTTCCAATTTGCCCCGACTTTCGGTATCTCGGTTCACTCGTGCAAAGCGATGGCGAAATAGATCGTAGTGTGAAGCACAGAATTAGCACTGGATGGATGAAATGGCGGCAGGTCACGGGAACAATATGCGACGTCCGCATTCCCCTTAAACTCAAGGGGAAGATTTATAAGACCATGGTTAGACCTGCTGTCGTGTATGGATCAGAATGTTGGGCCACAAAAGGGATAAATGAAAGGCAATTGCATGTGGCTGAGATGAGAATGCTAAGAGGGATGTGTGGTGTGACGCGAAAGGATAAAATAAGGAATGAGTACATAAGAGGAAGTCTGAAAGTGGCGCCAGTGAATGAAAAGTTGATGGGTAATCGATTGTCGTGGTATGGACATGTGATGCGAAGGAATGAAGGAAATGTTGTGAGGAAAATGTTGAGTATGAATGTAGATGGCTATAAAAGGAGAGGAAGGCCAAAGAAACGATGGATGGACTGTGTGAAGGATGATATGGCTAGAAAGGAGGTGACTGCTGAGATGACGAGAAATAGGGAAGTATGGAAGAAGAAGACATGTTGCGCCGACCCCAAATGAATTGGGATAAGGGCAGGAGAATGATGATGATACATATAAAACAGTAAACCATAACTAAAATTTTTAACTAAACACGTAACGTCGCGTCGGCGTCGTCGTCGGCAATGTTACAGTGCTTTCACGATTATTTAACCTCTGAAAGCACGCAATTAGCAGCAATTTAATATTGCAACAATAATAAAGCACACTGTAATTTTAACAGTACCATGCAAAGTCAAAGGTAAAACATTTGTGAATTCACTGTAGGTAACTGTTTGAATCTTTGGAATGAATAGACCGTATATCTCTCAGCCGACATAATTTAAACGCCAAATTCCACTAAACCCGATAGAACTTTTCGACTAAAACCTGAAACTAGTAAACACGGCAATACATTACAGCGGGCCCAACCGTTTGTCAAACGAAATTCCCATTGGATTTAATTTGTCACGTATTTACATAATAAATGAACGCCTCCGCCTCGAAGCGGTGTAATCCGGTTTAATCTGGTTTAATCCAGCTTAAACCGCTTTTATACATCATTGAGAGACTTGATTCCCGATCGGGGCACAATTTGCATGTTATTCCGTGTTAATACCTTAATAGTGGGTGTGGCAAGTAATTTTGTAATGACGGCATTTGCATAATGTCGCCTGAGGAGTCTGCTATAGGGAATACATGGAGTTTAATGAAGCAGAATTTTTGAGATGGTGGTGTATTTGCATTTTGGAATTGAAGTTTTGATTATAGAGTGAACATCGTCAAGATGTCTATTTGCTAACGTTTAGGTAGGGAAATCAAAGTTTATAGTTTCGTATATTTGTGTGCCCAGCTGACTTGCCACTTTTAAGGACTTCTTCTGTAATGGCGATCCAAATAATCATTTTATGGTTTACCATGATAAAATTATGAATATTCTCTTAAGCAAAATAAAATTGTAATAAGTAATAATGTAGCCAATTAATATTTCATAAATTTTTTGCTTTCCACTGACATGGCAATATTTTATTATAGGTTTTTTTTTATATTTATGCACAAAATCTTCTTCCATAATTAAAACTTTCTACACAACATTATTACAACAATAAACTGAAAGCAACTTTCACCACCAACTATAAAATTCCTTGTAGAAGGAAACTCGTTGTATAAAGACCTTACTTTTCTTAGAATTTACACCTAAACTTCATTATACAGTTTTAATCTGCCGTCGTAATAGAGTTTTTCAAAGTTTCATCCTTGGTTCTAAGCGAGGCCTTTGTCAAAAGAAAATGAAATTCTCTTTTAATATTGCACGTTATATTTTTCGCTTAGGAAATAGGGGCAACATTCTGAGATTTTTTTGAGAAAACATGATTTATTTTTGTAAAAAAAATGTGGTTAAATAACAAAACACCGGATTATAAAATCGTAAAACATTTTATTAGACAGCAGCCTAATCCTTCAATTTGAGTTCATATTTTTTTTTATTTAATTTAAAAAATAATAATTTTCTCTACATTGAAAACCAAAATAGGAGACATAAGTTTTGAAACTAACATGGTCACTAACATTGTCATTAACACTGAAAACGTGATTACATATCCCGTTTCTCATGTTTACCAAAAAAGGCGAAAAAAGTTCGCGATCGGACAGTGAATTCCGTGTGTTGGGACCGCGGTAAGCGGTAGGTACTGAGGGCACAAAAACGAACAAGAAAGAGGGTAGACCATTTTGTCTGCTAATAAACACCCATCTGCAATAATTTAGTTTATCCGTGATCATGGTGCATGCGCCGAAATATCGGAACTTATAACAAATAGTAATCATGATAAATAACCCATTTTCAGTGTTATTTGCAATTATGAAATGAGACATGGTCCTCATTATTCATTTATAATGTATCATTTATCAAAATATGTTTTATAAACTACTGAAACTACTGGTAAAATCCCCAATGCTCTATGTTACCTACCCATGAGCAATATGTCTAGAAACTTAACAGAATATCAGGATCTCGTCAAATTAATCAATATACCTCATTCACCCCAATCAAAACACACACACTTACAAAATCACGCACAATTCATAACAAACCCAGTTCAAAGAGACCGAAGCAATTGAAAAATTAATAAGAAATCGTAATGAAACCGGGAGACATGTAAACAAGAGTGATCTCTATAACAAAATCGTTGATTCGCCATCAACGGAGAGGGAGGACCCCTCAATTCAATTAAACTTTAACCAACTCCTAGTAAACAACACAATTAATATCCCTCCAGTGTATTTTGTACCTTATTTTGAGGGCGGTTTGATTTATAATTGTGTGGTGAGTGTAATAATGTCAATTATCAAAATGCTATTGTTTTGATATTAGAGGCACCGAAGTTCAAATGAGTTTATTATGACGAAACTATTATAGTGACGACGTTATATTGTGTGATGGGTTTAGGGTTCATTTATGAGTAAATACCATTCGAAAATAAGTAACATAGCTTTCATTGAACAACGTCATGTTCGGATTAAAATAATTCCATTACTTGTTTGATGCTGGACTAATTAACTGAAAACATACATTAGCAACAGTGATAGTCTAGTCATCTAGTGGTGTCACCATCATGCCACGTCATAGTTCGAACCTAAGACACGCAATTCTGATTTTTCGAATTCATGACCGTATTCAAAAATTATGACTTACATCGTCGAAGAGAAACGTCAGGAGAAAACCAGTAACCAGCATGTCTAAGAGAGATTTCTCGACGGCATTAATGTTTATTTATTTTAATTTTATTGTATTAAGTACTAACATAGGCTAATTTAAAATTGTTACTGACACAGTGGACCTTTGTAGTCTGAATTATAAATAAATAATTATTATTATTAAAGCCAAGCCAGAGGTCCATAGGTGGCATATAAACTCTGACACAGAATCTCATTTTGTCTAGAATACGTAGAGTTACAAAGGCAGCCAAAGTAGTCATAAGTAAGCATATTTCCATGGAATTCCCTTTGCCGAATGGAAAACTTTCATTCCTTAAAAATTAAGGCAGATACAAAAAACTTCAAAGTTCGTCGAAAATTGACAATAAAACAAAGAACAAAGTCTCGAGATCTACCAATAAAATAATGGGTGGATATTGAGGAAACAAGAGAATGTTGTATATCTAATATCCATTGCAAAACGGTTGTAGACATAGCAACGTTTGATCTTACGTATACGCTTCAAATATTGGGGCCACGAAACGCGCGAGGCTATGTGAGAACGGCCTGTTAAACAATTTATTTCTTTATTTTATTAAATTTCAAAATAGTGTATCAAATATAAGTCTTAAACTGATATGGTGAGTAATACTTTCATTAACGCTAAACATAATTATATGGTTTCTATGTAGTAGAAAGTGTTAGTAATAGTATATCAAATGTCCGTAAGTATTGCATTCATAAAATAGAATTACTATACATACATTGCAGTTTTTTCATACACTGCTTTGATCCTGGTTTAATCTTCTAGTGGGCTGTAATTTTCTAATAACTTTGCTTAGATAACTTAATATTATAATGTAAAGTCAACACATCAACCGTTCTTTAGTGGTATACTTAACCAGCTCGAAAATCTCATTTGCTGTTACATAAAAGCATTGATCTTTCCAAGTTCTTAACTACACTTTAACGTGTTCGATAACGAGTAAAAGAGAAGTATTGAAGAAGAAGAAGACATGGCTCACATGGCTCAGTGAACCCATTGACACAATATCATTGATTGACACCAAATAATTTGGAATAAAGGCAGGAGAATGGTGACTTTACGTGTTGATAAGACATCAATATCAAATAGTACGCCACTTTCAGACGACTATACACTTTTTACCCGACTACGGCGAAGCCAAAAGGAAGGTTAATGATTTTGGCAGTCTATGTAAATGTATGTATGTTCCACCGTAGCGCCTAAACTACTGAACGGATTTAAATAAATTAGGTGTCAATAGATTCGTAAAAATAGCCCGGGTGACATAGGCTTGCTAATGGCAATTAGCAGCTGACTTCTGTATCAATGAGAACGCCATGAAGGAGCATCAGGTACCAGTGGCATGCGACTACGAAGAATATCAGACAAGAATAATTTTCTTGTTTTCTACTTTTAAGACCGCGATTTTGTTAGTAGTCGGGTTTTAGATTTTTGAGCTTAATTTTTTTATTAGCACTATGTGTCTTCGTACTCTGTTTAAAACACTTCTGCATCGCGTACTCTGAGGCCCCAAAGTAATACTGATGACTGTCCCTAGCATCACCTCACGTAGTAACGCATCGATCACGTCGCCTGACGCAAGTTTCGTCAACTTTCCCGAGACAAATTGTCGCCATATTTTGACGTAGCACTGTCATAACTCTGTTTGTTTTCGCTGATGTAGGTCTTGGAAGAAATTGTGTCATTTTCTATCTTCATGTCTTGGGAGAGGTAGGTAAAAGGGTTTAATGTTGTCATAAGGGTACGGTTGGAGTTTTGTTATGTTAGCATTTTTTAACGTCGCCATCGGTGGATCCTGTATGGCCAGTTTGCGGACCGTCAGCGGGTAACAGACACTGATAGATCATTCGGTATCAGTAAGCTCTACTACTACTAAATATGTGGTTGTCGTTTAAGCGTCGGTGTTGACACCGACGCTAAAACGACAACCACATATTAGTATTGTCATTCTGAACCAACACAAAAAAAACAGCTATTCCATTAATTTTGATCGAGTCGGTATTGTTTTTAGTTCTACTAACGAACAAAAAAACCATTAAATTAAATTATTAATTAGTCCATTAGTCCGTCAGTCTATCTGTCAGTCTGTCTGTCATTTAGTCTTTTCACAGTCCTTTTTCAGTCCTTCTGCTTGTCAGACCATCGGTCTGTCAGTCCGTCAGTCTGTCAGTCCATCAGTCTGTTTGTCAGTCCGTCTGCCAGTCCATCAGTCTGTCAGTACAACAGGCTGTCAGTTTTTCTGTCTGTCAGTCCGTCAGTTCATCAGACCGTCAGTCCGTAAGTCTATCCGTCAGTCTGCCTGTCATTTAGTCAGTCCGTCAGTTCATTAGTCTATCTGCCTGTCAGTCCGTCAGTTTATTAGTCTTTCTGCCTGTCAGTCCGTCAGTCCATCAGTTCATCAAACCATCTGTCCATCAGTCCGTTTGCCTGTCAGTTTGTCAGTCCATTTGTCAGTCAATCAGTCCGTCAGTCAGTCAGACCGTCAGTCTTTATGCCTGTCAGTTCGTAAGTCCATCAGTCTGTCAGTCTATCAGTCCTACAGTCCGTCAGCCTATCCGTCAGTCTGTTTGTCAGTCAGTCCGTGAGTTCATTAGTCTTTCTGCCTGTCATCAAATCATCAGTCCATCAGTTCGTATGCTTGTAAGTCCGTCAGTTTGTCAGTCCATCAGTCTGTCAGTTGATCAGTTGAGACTTCTCCAATGCTTTTAATACCGTTGATCACGACATTCTTCTGGCCATACTGTTGCAAATTGGGGTCTCATCATTGTCACGGGATTGGTTTTCATTTTATCTTCGTGGTCGCCAGCAGGTGGTGCGTGCTGATCAGAATTGCTATAACTGGTGCGACCTGGTAACTGGTGTTCCACAAGGCGGTATACTCTCTGCTCTCTTATTTTCTTTATTTATAAACTCTCTTACTGCTATCCTCAAATGCTCTTACCATCTGTACGCTGATGACTTGCAACTGTACGCTCAAACAGACATTGCCAACCTCGATAATTGCATTTCAACACTCAATGCTGACCTTCGTACTATCGAAGAATGGTCTGGCAAATTTAAGGGTGTCTGTTAACGTCGAAAAATGTCAGGCCATCCTTATTCGTAGTTCATACTAATTAAGAAATGTGAACTCTAGCCAACTTGTGCCACTGATGTACGAGAACTCTGTCATTTCTCTATCACCCCACGTAAAAGACTTGGGTCTTTACATTGACAGCAGTTTGAGTTGGGATAAACACCTCGCTCAGGTGAGTCAGAAAGTCACGTTCTCATGCGGTCTCTCTATAGATTCAAGCATTTTCTCCCATCTAGCACGAAACTCACTTTGGTTCAATCCCTTGTGCTTCCCATTATTGACTATGCTGATGTTTGTTAATCTGATATATCCCAAGAATTTCTAAATAAATTAGATCGACTTCTCAATAATTATTGTATTCGTTTTGTTTTTGGCCCTCGTAAATATGATCATATTTCTTTCTTCCGTTCTCAGCTTAAATGCCTGCCTATCCGACTCAGTAGATCCCTCAGATCTCTCTGCATGTTCTTATCAATTATGAACGATCCACGTGCTCCTCAAAAACTTATTTCAAAGTGTTGGGCAGTTGTCATGGTCTTAATCTTCGAGCTTCCAAAAATCTCATTCACCAAATTCCTTCACACCGCACCTGTTTCTTGTCAAATTCTTACGCTATCTCAACTATAAAACTTTGGAACGCGCTACCCCGTGGCATTAAAAAAGCTGAAAGCAAATTCACTTTTAAAAAGAAAGTACGTAACCTCTACTTAAGTCAGACCAAATAGCTCTCAATTGTTATATACGAGTACCTAAGTCGAGTCATAGTATTGCCTATTGCTAAGTTTTTTGCTTAATATTTTGTTAAAATATTTATTAGTTTATTTTATTTTTATATGTGTATTAATATCATTACAAGTACGGTACCTATACCAGTATGTAGTACTTTTTTTTTTAAAGTTGATGTTGTTTTTTAGATATTTTGTACCCTACCACAATGTTGTCTTATTTAACCCTAAGGTTGACTGGTAGAGAATGCCTTGTGGCATTAAGTCCGCCTATGTATCACTATTGTGCATGAAGTTTAAATAAATAAATAAATCAGTCCTGTTATGCCTGTCCATTCCTAAGTCCATCAGTCTGTCAGCCTATCAGTCCGTCAGCTTATCCGTCAGTCTGTTTGCCAGTCAGTCCGTCAGTCCATCAGTCTGTCAGTCAATTAGTCTGTCAGTCCGTCAGTCCATCAGACCGTCAGACTGTCAGTTTGTCAGTCCATCAGTCCGTCTGTCTGTCTGTCAGTCTGTCAGTCTGCCAGTCTGTCATTCTGTAAGTCCGTCAGTACGTCAGTCTGTTAGTCCATCAGTCTGTCAGTCAGAAATTATAATATTAATGCGGTTTACCGAATACCTACCAAGTTGCAACTGTGTACCTAGTCTTAATAGTTATCGAATAATAAAAAAAATATTTAAAAAAGAATAAAAAAGGTGTAGGTATATTGTATTGGTACTATGGCATATATAATGAAATAATATATGAAACATAATATTTATGTAAACGGGTCAAACCTTCTCCAATTTCCTAGAGTGGAAAATACACAATGACACAATGGAAGAATGATGGATCAATGGGGCTTAAACAAAACTAGTGAAATGTAGGTTGGCTTATAATGTGGCCCCTCAAGGATTGTTATTATTCAAAAGCAATAGATAGATTCCTACTTTTATGTACTATGTTTTTTGTTTTGCGTAGAATTTGTAAAATTATTCGAACTAGTTACTACAGTACACGCGCCCCTTTTTTTTACTTGAGTACACGCGTGGCCTACTATGGTAGGCCATTTTAAAATATCAATAACATTTAAATTCCTAATTATCTGAATAAAACAACAAATGAAATTAAAAGGTGTTTATTTAACTTAGTCTTAGAACCTTACTTTTTACAAAAATTATTAAGAAAGTATTAATAATCAACAATTTAGTAAATATATAAGAAAAATTTACAAAAATGGCACTTCTGAGAACAACGTAACTTTTTTTTAACTTAAAACTAAACTGTATTTATATTTTCTTTGTTTTCATAGCATTCAGGACACACTACTGTTTGGTGATCGGGACAAATCCATTTATTGCAAGTCTTAATATACACACATCAAAAGTGTCTAGGGATCAACATATATTTTTGCAATAACTTTTCTCCTGATTGATATTAATTAAAATTTTCTTTAAGGATTCATCAAATAAAGTGTTTTCGTTTGTCACAGTAACGATAAACCAAGTCACCTTTGCATTAATAAAGAAATTTGCCATTTTCCTAATAAAGGGATTTTTGACATTTGAACCACTAACATTAAAGTTCGAAAAAAAGACTGAAATAACAGTTTTCTTTAAAATTTTATTGGGTAACTTAAACAATTAATAATCCGTGTTTCTACCGCGAACACTAACAACACAAGAACATCGGTTTGGCATACTCAAAATGAGTTCATCCAAATCACGCTGTGGAATGGCCGCCCATGTTCGTTGCAACAACAAAAAAAGGTCTTCTTACGACTGGATACCCTCCATATTCGGCAGAGCTCTTCTCTGTAGCATATCCCATGCATGCTCAATCGGGTTCAAGTCTGGCGACTGAGCAGGCCAGGGCAGGACATTGATGTTAGCTGCGGCGAGAGTCTGTCTTACAACTCTTGCGGTGTGCGGTCGTGCATTATCATGCATTAACTGAAATAAGGGACCGATTTGCACTTGTAGAGGAACGATGACGTCTGATACAATCGTCTCAGCATAAATTTGAGCGTTAAGGTTGCCTCTGATCCAAATCAACTCAGTTCTTCCGCCGATCCAAATACCCGCCCATACCATGATGGTTCGTTTGCTTTTCGTGGCGTTTCGTGTGCTTTTCTGATGAGTCTCGTTTTGGTATGAGACCGGATACAAGACGTATACGACACTGGAGAACCCCTGGACGCCAACAGCGATTAAAAGCCTGCCAGGAAGTCCATCCTTATAGTGGTGGAACCATCATGGTATGGGCGGGTATTTGGATCGGCGGAAGAACTGAGTTGATTTGGATCAGAGGCAACCTCAACGCTCAAATTTATGCTGAGACGATTGTATCAGACGTCATCGTTCCTCTACAAGTGCAAATCGGTCCCTTATTTCAGTTAATGCATGATAATGCACGACCGCACACCGCAAGAGTTGTAAGACAGACTCTCGCCGCAGCTAACATCAATGTCCTGCCCTGGCCTGCTCAGTCGCCAGACTTGAACCCGATTGAGCATGCATGGGATATGCTACAGAGAAGAGCTCTGCCGAATATGGAGGGTATCCAGTCGCAAGAAGACCTTTTTTTGTTGTTGCAACGAACATGGGCGGCCATTCCACAGCGTGATTTGGATGAACTCATTTTGAGTATGCCAAACCGATGTTCTTGTGTTGTTAGTGTTCGCGGTAGAAACACGGATTATTAATTGTTTAAGTTACCCAATAAAATTTTAAAGAAAACTGTTATTTCAGTCTTTTTTTCGAACTTTAATGTTAGTGGTTCAAATGTCAAAAATCCCTTTATTAGGAAAATGGCAAATTTCTTTATTAATGCAAAGGTGACTTGGTTTATCGTTACTGTGACAAACGAAAACACTTTATTTGATGAATCCTTAAACAAAATTTTAATTAATATCAATCAGGAGAAAAGTTATTGCAAAAATATATGTTGATCCCTAGACACTTTTGATGTGTGTATATACATATAATAATACATCAAAAGTTACATAGCTGAATTTGGTACACCAATACACGCGCGGACTACTTTAGTAGGCCCACGGTTTTGGCGCCAAATTGCTTGCGCGTGCGTCGAGTACGGGGTCGCGCGGGGTCCTGAGGTTGTGACAAATATACCAGACGAGGCTTACCTGGAATCACTAGTTTCTAGCGCGCTATACTAAAAAGTTATTGGAAAAAGAGTTACCCTGGTCTACTATAGTAGGCCGCGCGTGTACTGTAGTGTTATGTTAAAAAGTAACAAATAATTAGCTCAAAAATTGATTTAAACGAAAACCGCTTTTCATATTTCACATGTTTTCTATGCAAAGGGCAGTTTATTGTGTAGTGAACTCATCTAACTTCGTGTTAGAGGCATTTGTGCACTCGTACAGCCCTATGATACCGCTCAAACCAAATATCACCGAATTAGGCGAATCACAAAATTAGATGAGTTCACCCTATATTAAGTTTTGCCCGCGGCTTCGACCGCATTTTAAGTTTCTAACACTAAGACAATCAGCTTTGCCTTTTATATAAATAGATAGACAGTTTCTCGTCCTCATTCCAAAAGGACTGACAAGGTTTCATAATAACAAGGCTTTAGAACTTAAATATCATATTTCTAAGCTGAGCTGAGTGTGGCTTCTTACATGTGTGGGTGATTGGTATTGTTTAAGTCTTCTATTTCTGTAGTGCGTGGGGATCCTGCAATAATTATATATTATTATGAAATAGTTATTTTGAAAATTTCTATAACGTTTTTCTGAAATAATTTAAGTTTATCAAGCCTTTTGTTTTGGAGCGTGGATATCATCAAATGACTCCTCCCGCTCTGGGTAGAGCGGAAGGGAGTGTCAGACTTCTACTGACTAAAAATCACCCAAGTTTCTACTTAGCCCTTGTGCCGAGGCCGCATTATCTCTTTCGAACAACTTGCAGCCCCGACGGAAGCGTGGTTTAACCTAAAGATCGAATCTAGCGGCAGCTTCTATTTAGTCACGATTTTCCCTCGAGTCTCGAACTTTTTGTATCCCTCTTTTATTTTCTCCTCTATTTACAAATTAAGGTTATCGACCGCGAACTAACAGTCAGTCTCCGTTTACACAGAAGTCGTATCGTAAATTTTACTATCGACTCTATGGGCCGACACTCCCGAGCCGTAAAGTGCACATTGCACGTTTTGTTTGCTTTTAAATTTACTGCGACAGTACTGGGGTCGCAGTGAATAGGTAACAAAACCAGTTTAGGTCTGGTTGAAAAAAAGTGCTGTAGATTTCTGATGTTGTAACGACTATTGGTTCTGTACATGGCTGGTTGGGTTCCGTATGGGACACTGGTATCGTGTGTATAAGAGATTTATGGTGGCGTGATCTGAGAGTATAAAACAACATGCTGTATAAATTGTCATAGTTGTCGCTTTGGTTGCATGAGTTTTGATGTTCAATGTATCGACATGTGATACAGTAACACTGCTTCAAAATAGAGTTCTTTCCTTTTCTATTTGATTTATGATTTTTCTATTTATGAAAATTTTGCTATGCCTAGTTTAGGTCTTTCTATAACATGTAGTTAGTCATCAGAGTTGGAGTTATCAGAGTTTTAATGTCAAGGTCCTCAAGGTTCATTGGAAGACCAGCGTCAGACAGCACCACCTGTCTGGCATGAATGCTGAAATGAACCTTTTTGGCGCAGCCGTGAGGCACACAGCACATAGGTACCTACTATGTATTTCCATTTTTGTAATCTTTTTTTAATATTATTGTGTGTGTGTGCTTGATGTACTGACGTCAAATAAACATTTTTTCTTTCTTTCTTTTCTTTCTTAATGCCGCCCATTGGTGTCTGGCATGGTTTTATATGACTTCGAGAATTATCTCACTTGCATGTTGGTTTCCTCACAATGATTTTCTTCACAGAAGTAAGTTATAGAAACAATACGCACACGAATTTAAAGAATCAGAGGTGTGGGTTCGAACTCGACACCTATAACTTGGCAGTTCGCCGATCACATTGGCTATCACTGCTTATTATAATTTAACTTAATACATAGCATTTAGCATAGCTTAATACATAGCATATAGCATGCTACTTGACTTAATAACATCTTTTAACCCATCTCGGAAGTTTGGCTTTTTGATGAAAAAGTGGATTCTCCCAACTGTGAAACATGTGGAACGGTTGAAGATGTTTACCATTTACTTGTCGAATGCAACAAGAATAAAAAGGAACGAGACATATTGATGACTAAATTTAATTTAAATAAATTTGATACCGGTTCATATGTTCCAGTTTTAGCGCAGCAATAGCAATAGCATAGCAATTCTCCTTACTGATAATTAAAAAATAGTTTATGTTATGATGAGGCTGACTTGCCTTTAAGGATAATAAAAGCCTTCTTTAAAATAAAGATTAAAAAAAAAAAAACTTTTACAAATTATTGGTATTCCACACAAACTTGACCTATTTTAGGATTCACCGTATGCTAGTGATTAACCCGTAAGATGTATACTGTTCTTAAACAGAATAAATTCATTAAAAAAATAAATTACAGTCAAATATAATACGTACATTTCTTTTTGTTTTTTTTTTTTGCTTAACTTGTTTCTATACAGCCTCTCAATCACAGTCACAGCAAACACAGCGATTTCAGCAAACCCCCTCCAACTCACACATCTTCAGAACCCAGCTAATACCAGTAGCTCAGTGACAAATGTGCTATGTGGCCGCTATTACAAGCTAACCACGATTGATAGCCCCTGACCGGGGGAACCACTCATAAATTTCACTATGGGACGATGTACGTGCCTATTCCTTGAGATATATATTGATAGAAGGAGGCTGAGTTGGACGTTTGAGACAGTGAAGGAAGGTTGCACTTTTGGTATAAAAAGGAGCAGGGTTTACAAAGGGGCAGGATAACAAATAAATAATATGATAATGAGGTAAGTTTGGATGAAGGAGGTAAGCTCCGAAACTTCTCATCCGATTTTCTAAATCACTGATAGATATAGCTACACTACTATCGAGTTTCAATCATAACGCAACAGCTTAAAAAAATAAATTTATTTAATTAAATTAAGCTAGAAAAACACCACAGACTTCAGATCAGGTATTGATTTCAGACACGTGTAGCAGTAACGTTAGTCCCCCTTTTTTATTCCACGTACTTAATCAAGGTGAAGGAAAACATCGTGAGGAAACCGGCATGTCTTAGAACCAAAAAATTCGAAGACATGTGACATCTACCAATCCGCACTGGGCCCGCGTGGTAGATTATAGCCCATCCCTCTCCTAGAGAGGAGGCCTGAGTCCCTGCAGTGGGAACATTATAGGCTGATGATGATGATGATGACTTAATCAATTCTATAATTATTATTTTTTTAGGTGAGTGGAAAATCATCAAATAACCCCTCCCGGCCTCTGGGCAGAGCGAAAGGGAGTGTCAGACTTCTAAAAACCACCCATGTTCCTTCTTAGCCCTTTATGTCGATGCCGAGGTATCTCGCGAAAAACCAGCAGCCCCGACGGGACGTAATCAATTCTTCAGGTTATAAAATCTAGCATCGGTCTGTTTATTTTCTGAAAATGAGAAAATGAGTGAAAACATCATCAGAGACAAGGTAAAGTAAAAGACTTTGTTTTTTTCAGAATCTAAAAAAAATTGTGTAGTGTAAATAATGTAGAAATAATAGTGACAATGACACTCCTAAAACACATGAACAAAGTGCTTATATTAAAATATTAGACTCTAAGAAAGTGGAACGGACTTGTATAAAGTACAATCAGCACTATTCTGTTTTAAAATAATTATCACGTAAAAAGTTAAGTTAGATTAAAATTGCTTATTAGTCTTGTAGGCTAGATTGTAATGAATTATTAAGAACCTGGTTCTTCATAATAAAGGATAAAAAAAAAAAGAATCTAAAAACAAAATTAATTCAATGAATCCTGTCATACCTACCTGATCAGAATTTGAATAAATCCAAGAACCTCGACAATATACAATAAACTTTAGCCTTCTCTAATTTAGTGCCAACTAACATTATTACAGGCCCTGCTAATTACTATTTTATTGGTACAAATTGGTTGACAATTACTTTGACAATTTATTTCAGCCTTTGCCACGAAAGCCTGTCTGGGAAAAGCGTGACAGGAAACTAAATTGATCAAGAACTTTATTTGTAACGAAATTAGTGCAAACCTTGAGAACGTATTAACCTAGTAAATTAAAAACTTCAGCAGTAGAACTACAAAGGTTGGTTTCTTCAAAGACACGTTCAGATCTTAGACCTTCTTTTGGAGGGTGGGAAATCATCAAATGACTCCTGCCGAAGAAAAATTTGGGAATACATTGGTATGGAGAATTGCAGCCCCTATTCCCTCTTAACTTTTGATACGAAACGTGGATCCACGAATTTATGTTTCGTTAAAGAATAAAAAGGCGTGACGCCGTTTCTCGTGAATCTGCATTCTGGCAACATACGAGGATTGTGCAGATTAAAATGTAAACACCTGAAAAACTAAATCACATTGTTAACTGTACATCACGCTGTGTATCAACAGCTGCTATAACAAAGAACCTCCTAACTAAATAATAATTGAACACAACACAAAACTTTTAGCTACCCGCGAATTATTTTTTTCAAAAAAAGCTTTCCAAAAAAATCCTTTTGACCAATCTAAAAAATTAAAAGCAGGCTACAATAAAGGGAACTAGAGCGAAAATAAAGAGCAACATTCGAAAATTTAAAAAAAGGCACAAAGAAACTAGAAACTGCACGTGTTGCCTTTTGAGAGGCACTAGCAGGGCGACCGGAAGTTGTGAGCTCTAAAGCCGTGCTCTCTCATATCCGGTGGCTTTCAGCGCCGAAATAATACGCTTAGTATTTTATTTTTTATTAAAGCGCTTTTTGTGCTGAAAGTGCTTTTGGCCTAATCGGTTGTGAAATAGGATTGGATGTTGTGAAAAGATTTTAATAAAATGACGTGAAGGTACATTATGTTTTGCGTTGTAAGTGCTTTCAAAATTAACACCTAAAAGCTTTCATCCTGTCATTATACTGTTCTCGTAAAGACACATAGCGTAACACTGTGTTAAAACTATTAAATAAATACTTTGAAAGGCAAAGGCTAGTTTTATCGGTTTAGTTTTTATTGGTTACCTAATGTGTGATTCTATCACCGTTGGTGTCTACTTACTTCGCTATAAAAGTATTAATTTATTCTTATACATTAAATCCACCTTTTAAACAGATACAACACAACAACAACAACATAAAATCACGCCTGTAATTCCCGAAGGGTTAGGGCAGACTCTGAGGTGTACCTGATAGTACAAACACATACATTTCACCAGTTAAATTACACAACAACATACATTTCACACTTTACTTATTAAAAACTAAAGAGATCTCAATCAGACTATAAAAACATATAAGACACTTCTATGTACTTATAAATAACTAAAGAATATTCAGTCTATAAACATTTTCCAGACTTCTGGTCCGAAAGGAAATTGCACATTGGAAAATTTTACGCACATCCTAATACCACGAGAGTGCGTTCCGGTCTCAGGTAGTGGACTGCAGGTGCCTAGCAATTCATAACGGCCAGCTCTAAGTGCGGTTAGGCGAGAAATTCGAATTTAAAGGAAATACAATGGTTCATGTACACAGGTGGGTCTGACGGACCCTACCAGGTATGCCGAAGGTTAAGCCCCATGTTGCAGGACCGAGCGTATTGCTATCACCATCAACCAGGCACAAATCCAGACTCTGTGGCTGCTACTGCAAAAATCCTGATGGAAAAACTCAATAACTTTCTGGAAATGATACCCAGGAAGTTGCTCTTGCGAGTCTAGACCAACGAGACAGTCACTATACAAAATTATCAGTTCTATTTCTATTAGCCAGTAATCTACTTTATACCCAACTAGTGACCCGCCCCGGCTTTGCACGGGTGCAGAAAAGGTATTAAAACCTTCCTCTTGAATCACTCTATATATTAAAAAAAACCGCATCAAAATCCGTTGCGTAGTTATAAAGATTTAAGCATACAAAGGGACATAGGGACAGAGAAAGGGACTTGTTTTATACTATGTAGTGATTTGTCTTATAAATACAGACAGGAAGAATCACGCATGTTTTTTTTTTTACTTTTACAACAAAAACGTTACAGTACATCCCTAAATTAGTATGTACGTTATTTGGAACTGCAGTTTTGGTTTAACTGCCCGCCAGTTTTGTGTTTAGTACTTTTTGGTGGCTGAATTTATTCCCCCAGTTAAATCTAGCCGTGGTGCGTTTCACTTTACCGGTTTACCTAAATTCAGGCATTAACATATATTTATGTGCATGGCTTTACGTGTACAGTAAACTAGGTAATGTAGTCATAGGGATGTGAATTTTCAGTAAATGAAAATGAAATTCTGAGGCATATAAAATAAAACTGCGTGCAAACATTATTTTATTATGTATTATAGGTGTTTAATAGGCTGATCATGTTCGATATTTTTTTAATTATTTGTATGTCTATTCATGATAGAACGGGTCCAACGGAAATTTGCTCGGTACCTATACAAAAAAGTATATGGATACTACCCATATTTGTATCCGTCTCTGTTTGTTGCGGAAATGGTGGGCATCAACACGTTAGAAGTAAGACGAAAGTGTGCGCTGTTGATGCACTACTATTTATTACTCAATAATAAGATTGACGATGGGGCTACGTTAGCTCGTTGTTCACTGTTTGCCCCGGATCGACTGCGGCGGTCGCGGGCCTGTGCCTTGCGAGGCTTGTTCGCGGCTTCCTCTGTGCGTACCCAAACGGCTCGCTATGCGCCCACAACCCAGGCGATGAATTTGTTAAACGCTCTGATAGCTCAGGAACCGGATCTAGATTTGTTTTTGAGTAGCAATAAAGCTACGCTTAATTATTGTATATTTTTTTTAAGTTAGTGTATATAATATTGACTTGCTGCGCGCGTTGGTGTAAACTGTAAGTGCAGCAAGTAACTGATCAAATAAATAAATAATAATAAATGATGTGTAGACATGTGCTTGAGTATCGTATTACAACCAACCCAGTACAAACTGGGTTGCGGAGGTATGATAGGCAGTCGCTTCATGCAAAATATTGGTATTCAGCTGCTTTCGGTTTGGCCGAATCACAACCCCAACATATTTCGGAAAAGGCTAGACTCATAATGACGATTGATATTAATTACGTGCGCTAAGATTCGCTAGTTAATTTAATTAAACCCTATTTAGATAACCTAAAAATATTACGAATGATAAATACATAGGCTGAAAAATGCTTCTGAAAGAGTAAGTAATATCCAGAACATCTAATATTTTCCGACCACTAAGACTGCATTTTCTGCTACCACTAAACTTGTAGGAGAAATGTCCACCGGCCTCTCTCATAGTAGATTGCTAGCATAAACATACAGACGCTATGGAGCTTACACTTAGAAGTTACTGGCGGTGTCCGTGGAACAATTGTTGTGGAAAGTTTTCTAGAGCGTTCATTATGTACTTTAAAAAGTTAATCGAAAACATTACCTTATAAAAAGAATCAGTCCTCTCAAAAAAGAGGAGGCCTGTGTCCCAGCAGTGGGAACATTAATAGGCTGATGATGATGATAAAAATTATCTTTTAATAAAATGCTGAATTTAGGCTGACGTCAGCTGTTAGCTAACCGCATGGTTAGCATTGTCATCTAAACTAAACATGTTTGCAAAATCGAATCTGGTGGGGATAACTGTTTTAAAATTCAGTATTTTTTGCTGTATTTTACCAAACAAATAAACAGCTAAAAAAAAAGTACACATCGCATCGTTATAAAAATGTACATCGCTATGGAGGAGAGCGTGCAATTGCATGAATAGTATTTTAAAAGTTTGTTAAAAAAAGGCTTTTTGTGAATGTTATATCTATAGTAAGTACATACATCAGTAAACAACAAATAACGGGAACATTTGTGACTAAAAATAAAGGTGTGAGTTTATGAAATTATGTATGCATGATCCAATAAAATGTTGGTGGTATTCGCCTCACTCATAAAATTAATAATGCCGGTAAAAGCAAATCCATAAAAAAATATTTTATGATATTTGGTGACCAAAATTATACAGAGCAAATTGTCATCCCACCTCATAATCATAGTTTATGTTTGTTTTAGGCTGCTCAACCTAAATGAGACTGGGCAGGCCATGTCCGTCGTATGCCGATCGAACTCCACAGCTCGATCGGCATACAACGGACATGGCCTGCCCAGCCCGGGCCCACGCCCGTAACGCTCAAGATTCGTACCCTGAAACCATGAGACGGGGTCGCGGCGGACCACAAAGAAGACGGCGTAACGAGCCTGGTGTCTTCCTTGACGATAGGATAGAAGATGCTCAGAATCGTGACCGTTGGAAGGAATGAAGAGAGGCCTTTGTCCAGCAGTGGCTAGATATGAGTTAAATAGCTATAAGAAAACTAAAATAATTTATTTTAAAACTTAAAATGTCTAAATAAAACTTGGCTCTTTATAACTCTGAAGCAAACTAAACAAGTCTAGACAATAAAGGCGTAAAATCATCAACTGGAGACTTAATTAAAAATGTCGGAGTAACAAAGTAAACAATAATTCCATCGGATATCTTTGTCCGTTTCGAGTTGAGTCGACGGCACAAGTATGTACAGTCTGTGCCCAGCATTACCTGACCCCTTGTGTAAAGAAGAATGGGCAAAGTGGTGTGGAAAGAGAGGTCAGGTAAAGCTGGGTACTGACTGTACACAAACAGCGACGAAGTTTTAATTGTTACTCCGAGGGGAGTCGATTTTAGCTAAAATTGATAATTGTAGTTGTAACGAATTATTTGGAAGTTTTGTTCAAGAAATGTTATTTCAGTAATGGGAGGAAGTAGGAAACAAGTTTGTTTTGAACATACCATCGCGCTTCTAATCCCCGAGTGTGTACAAAATAGTACACCAACATTCCGTCAGATTTTTTAAGTCCCATTTAATAGAGGGGGTGCCTATTGCCATTAACCGGGCACAAATTCAGACTCTGTGGCTGTTACTGTGAAATTCTTGAAAGAAAAATCCAATAACACTTCGCCCGATCCGGGAATAGAACACAGTTCTTCATAATTCTCCACGAGGCCTTTGTGCGACTTGTTAGATGACACATTTCTTCGAATTTTTATTTGAAGTTCTCAAGGCACACATCAAGCTGTACATTTCCAGTCATCATCATCAGCCTATAATTTTCCTGCAGGGACTCAGGCCTCTTCTCTAGGAGAGGGATGGGCTATAATCCATCACGCGGGCCCAGTACGGGTTCGCAGATGTCACAAATGTTTTAGAATGTTTTGGTTCTATGACATGCCGGTTTCCTCACGATGTTTTCCTTCACCGTTTTGAGAGCGGCGGTCATAAAATAATTATACAAAGTATTGCGCCTACCTGGTTTCGAACCAACGACTTACTGTTCGTAAGTCGGGGCTGCCACCACTGGGCCACCGTTGCTCGATTTACATATTTTCCAGTATATATCGATTAAGATTTTCTTCTTCTTGTCCCGTCTGTTGTAACATCACTATTTAGTAAGTTAATATTATGGTCATCCCTACATAATGTATATATATCTGTGTGTCATCTGTCAACGGCCCTTGTCTTTATCTGCCTTGACCAGGACACTACCAATCTCTGAGTCTGCAACGTGTCTACCATTAAACTAGTCTGAAGTCTTACCGAGTCTTATTTCCACATGGTGTCAGTCAAAAATAAGTGAATCGAGTCTGAAAGAATCCACCGAGATCGCCGACGAAAAAGAAAAAAATGTCGACTACAAGCGCGACCGACAGCCATCTTGAACCTCGTCACACAACCCAGGTCAGAGAACTCAAAATATCGTCGGATACGACGAATAACAACGCGGCGACATGGAAACGATGGTGGCAACAATTAGATCTATATCTGTTGGCCACAGGCCTGGATAAATCACCCGAGAAGCGGAAAATAGCCATTTTGTTGCACGCGATTGGAGAACGTGGACTAACTATTTTCAACTCATTTAACGTTAGCATCGAAGGGACCACGCTCAATGAGGTGAGGGCAAGATTTGACCAATATTTCGAGCCGAGGAGAAACATCACGATGTGTCGATACCTATTCTTCACACGTCGACAAGAAAAATCCGAAAGCATCGACGATTTCCTCACAGATTTGGAAAATAAAAGCAGAGAATGTGAATTTGGCACGCTAAGGGAATCTCTAATTAAAGATATTTTTATCGCAAATTTAAATATCGATTTGTCACATGTGCGTCAGAGACTACTGCAGGAGCACGAACTAACCTATCAGAGGATGCAAGAGCTGGCGAAGACACTCATAGTCGCGCAGCAGGATGCTGAGAAAATTGTCAAAGGGAGCGCCGTCGCCAGTGAAAGCGTCATGCATCTCAGTCGCAGGAACCGTAGTCGAGAAGATGGTCGACAGCGAGCGTCCAGTCGCAGGTCAGCTTCGAGCAACCGCAAGTCAGCCACGGGCAGCCAAAGGTCAGCGTCAACGACGAACAGCGAGCATGGCAACGGCAACTCGAAGGCATGCACTCGCTGTGGGCAGTCTCATCGCTACAAGTGCCCAGCCAAAGGAGTCCAATGCAGGTCATGTAAACTTTTTGGTCATTTCTCTAAATATTGTCTTAAAAATAAAAAAGTCAGTCAGTTAAAATCGTTTAATTCAGATGAAAATCTAGAATATTTTGTTGGTATGTTAACTAGTCAAAAACAGTCGAGTCAAAGTCATAAAACACATATAAATGTGAAACATATCACACATGGCAGTCAGTCATATTCAGTCAGTCAGTCACAAAGTCAGTCACACAGACAAACACAGTCGCAGACACGCAGCAAACACAGAGATTCAGGAGAGGTGGTGTCACGGTCAAGACAGACACTGCGTCCCTATGATGAAAACAGTGACACGTCTGAGAGATCAATTCTCCCGTCAATAAGTCAATGTCCCCATCCATATTATCTCTATGATGATAACGGTGGTATGTCTGAGAGGTCAAATAAAAAATTCCTCAGTGATGAAAACAGTCACACGTCTGAGAGATTAATTTTCCCGTCAGAAACCCCAATTAAGGAATGTCAGAGTCCGTATGTACATCTCAATGATGACATTTGTCACAGGTCTGAGGGACACAACAACAACATTTGTTGTGATCAGTCACAAAACAGACACAGGACACGTTGTAGACACAGTGTCAACAACATAAAATCAAACACAAAACAGTCATGGGAAATTAACCTTGTCATAGTCAATAAACAAATTAGTTGCATCATAGATTCAGGTGCTGATGTCAATATTATGTCAAAACAAACATTTAATAATATTAAACGTCAAAAGAAGATGTCAAAATTGACACTTCACAAATGTCAAATAAGTGTCACAGCCTTCAGTGGTAATTCTATACCAATTTTGGGAAAAATAAACTTAAATTGTAATTTGAACATAAACAACAGTAATATAGTCGAAAATATAGATTTCATAGTAGTAAATTTAGATTGTCCAAATGTAATAGGTCTACCAACTTGCGAAAAACTAGGTATAATAAAACGTGTATTTTCAGTAACAGAACAAAATTTTAGTAAACAAATTCTTACACAATATAATGATGTTTTTCAGGGACTTGGATGCCTGCCTCCGGTCTGTCATCTTAAACTCAAGCCAGATGCTATTCCATGTGTCAACCCGCCACGGAAAGTTCCATTTGCGCTGCAGAACAAGCTACGTGAGGAGTTGGATCGCATGGAGAAAATGCAAGTAATAGTAAAGGTTACAAAACCTACAGAATGGGTTAACTCAGTTGTCATAACTGTAAAGAGTTCAGGTCAGTTAAGAATTTGTCTAGATCCTAGAAATCTTAATAAGAACATAATGAGAGAATTTTATCCACTAAAGTCAATAGATGAAATCAGGTCACAACTCGAAGGAGCTGTATGTTTTTCTCATTTAGATGCATTTTCTGGATTTTGGATGCTACGTCTGGATGAATATAGTTCTGAATTATGTACTTTTCAAACACCATTTGGTAGATATAAATATTTAAGGTTACCCTATGGAATAAATGCCTCGTCAGAAATTTTTCAAAGAGTCATGATGAACCTCTTCGGAGACTTAGAAGGAATACTAATATTCATTGATGACATTTTAGTATATGGTCCAAATGAGTCAGTTCATAATGAAAGATTACATAAAGCCATGCAAAGAGCACGTCAGGTAAATTTAAAATTTAATAAGTCAAAGTGTAAATTTTTGCTCACAGAAGTATGTTTTTTAGGTTATGTCTTTAGTAAGGAAGGTGCAAGGGCTGACAAAGACAAAATAAAAGCCATTGTCAACATGCCCACACCAAACAATGTCAAAGAACTACAAAGAATATTAGGTATGATCAACTATTTAGGTCCTTTCATAAGTAACCTGTCAGAGAAAACTCAAATATTGAGAAATCTCATAAAAAAAGATTCAGTCTGGACTTGGGATGAGAATCACAATAAATGTCTTAACAAACTGAAAGATGAAATTACTAATTCACCAGTTTTAGCACATTACAATCCCAAGATTCCATTGGTCTTGTCAGTTGATTCATCAAAGTCTGCATTAGGTGCGGTAATTTTACAAAAAAACCAACCTATTGCATATAGTTCAAAAACATTGACATTAACCCAGGAAAGGTATGCTCAAATTGAAAAAGAGCTACTAGCAATACAATTTGGTTGTGAAAAATTTCACCAATACATATATGGTAACAAAGTCACAGTTCATACTGATCACAAACCATTAGTCTATTTATTCAAAAAGCCATTGCATGATGTCCCCGCTAGATTACAGCGTATGATGTTAACTTTACAGAAATATGATTTAGATGTAATACATGTTCCAGGAAAAGAAATGTATATATCAGATACTTTGTCTAGAGCAGCGTTAAAAGATCAATATACACCTGAAAATGAATCAGAAATGTCTTGTCATGTCAATTTAATGTATGCAAATTTAGCTATAACAAAAGAATATAGTACAAAACTAGCAGAGGAAACCAAAAAGGATGACTCCCTGCAGTTATTAAAAAAATTCTATAATGAAGGTTGGCCAAAAAACAAGAACAATGTAAATCCGTTGGTCAAACCATACTGGAATATTCAAGGTGAAATTCATGTCATAAAAGATTTAGTGTTCAAAGGTTCAAAATTAATAGTACCACAGTCAATGCATAAAATAATGTTAGAAAAAATTCACAAAGGTCACCAAGGTATAAGTAAAAGTCTGCAATTAGCAAAAGAATCTCTTTATTGGCCAAATATGTCAAGTAATATCAAAAACATGGTAGAACAATGTTTAGTATGTGCAAAATTTAAACCAAACAACCAAAAGGAACCACTACAAAATTATGAAATTTGTAAATATCCATGGCAACAAGTGGGAATAGACTTAATGCATTTTGATGGTTCAGTATATTTGATTGTCACAGACTATTACTCAAAGTACATAGAGATAGCACTTCTGAACAAAAACAGTACAGCACAAAATGTCATTATACATCTCAAGTCAATATTTGCTCGTCATGGAATACCATTGTCATTGGTGTCCGATGGTGGTCCTCCTTTTCAGTCATTAGAATTTAGAAACTTTTTACAGGAATGGGACATAGAACATGTTGTAACTAGCCCATATCACTCTCAGTCTAATGGTCAAGCAGAAAGTTCTGTAAAAATAATTAAAAATATGTTAAGGAAAAGTAAAGAAAATAAAACAGACCCTTACATAGCTTTATTGCAGTATAGAAACACACCAAAAAATAACTTGTCGTCACCAGCACAATTATTAATGTCAAGAAACTTAAGAGATAACATTCCAGTGTCATATAAAAAATTGAAACCAAAAGTAGTAACATTTAAAGATTATAAAGAATCAGTCAAACGAAATAATGAAAATAAGTCAAAGTATTACAATAGAAATGCTAAGCCATTGTCAATGCTACACCATAATGACCATGTTTACTTTAAAAGAAGCCCCACAAGCTGTTGGGAGCAAGCAATTGTTAAACAGAGACTAATGAACAATAGGTCATATGTAGTTGAGGATGTTAATGGTGTCAAGTATAGGAGAAATAGAATTCACCTAAGACATAAGTACTCTCATAGCTGTGCAAACCCTCCTATGCGAGCCAACTCCTCACAGGGGAGAGAGGAAGATGACAGACAGGAGTCTGGACCCCAAGGAACCCCATCACAACCAGTAACAACTAGGTCTGGTCGCATTGTAAAACCTCCAAGAAGGTTAATAGAAGAAATTGATTAAGTTACATTAAATTAGATTAAAGATTAAATTTAATTAACCAATAAATTAAGAAACATTAGATTAATTATAATTAACCTTAAATTAAGTTGTTGTCTAGCAATAAGATAATGGTAAGCTTTGTCAAATGTATAGTCTCATTAGTTGGTACGCTTAAATGATTGTAAGTCTAGAGTTAAATGAAACTCAACAAGGGGGATGTTGTAACATCACTATTTAGTAAGTTAATATTATGGTCATCCCTACATAATGTATATATATCTGTGTGTCATCTGTCAACGGCCCTTGTCTTTATCTGCCTTGACCAGGACACTACCAATCTCTGAGTCTGCAACGTGTCTACCATTAAACTAGTCTGAAGTCTTACCGAGTCTTATTTCTACACCGTCTATCACTCGTACCTAAACATTTAAATGTTTTTGGAAAAAATATGTTGTATCTAAGAACACAAACAAGTTACAAAGTTTTATATAGCTTGTTTGTCTGAACTACCCCAGCCTAAGCTCAAGAGCTTAAAAGAACCACACAGAGCCTACAAGCTTAACGCAACCTTTCACAAGTAACAAAATGAAAATCTCACAGTCGTAACAAAAAGGAAGATAAACTGTGCCATAACAGTTTTACAGTTTCTCCCAACAAAAGCTATGATAACAGCAGGTCACCGTTGGTCAACGGCCTCACTCCTAAAACGGATGACTTGGCTAAAACACAAAAACTAAAAATACTACTACTAAAACGGACCTAACTCCAACACTGACATTGAAAATTGGACTTTAACACTAAAAATTTAAGGTTGACTTTTGTGTGTCTAGAGGTGGCGTTTACGCCCTTTTGTAACAAAATATACAAGCAACATTAAAGACACATGTTGCAAAGGTGAGAATGTTAAGATTGTTCTCGAGATAAGTGCGAAGATTCGGTATGGCTCTCAAGTGGCTCCTGGACTGTAATGAAGGACAATAAATCGTTGCTAGTGATGCGACTTCATTTTTCTCGAGAGGGCTTAAGGTCAATCGAGTAGAGTGGTTCGATGCTCGCTATTAAGATCGATTAAAAGTCAAATCCTCTTTCAGTGCATTTCAGTACCCGGATAAACACTGATACTGAATGTTTTGTGTTGTTATATTGTGTCGCATTTTGCGGAGATTTCAGATGTGTGTGTTGCAAGTGGCACTCAAAGTAATGCAAAATGTTTTTACTATTTATAACGGAACATTTCAAAGCTTTTCATGGGATTATTTTTAAAAAAGTATTGCATTTTTCAGTTTCATTCGTAAGTGACGTTTATATAAACTCATTTAAATATTTGCTTTATTCAACCAGTTGTGTTTCATGCAATGGACCTTTTGACATAATATGAGTTATACAAAATGCTATTGGATTTTTATAAAAAAAAGCTGTATCTAATTTCAAATTTGAAATGTAACTGCAACGACGTGATTTAATGTACAGGTGCCAGAACATCAAACTATCTGTAAATTTTTTTAACAGATTTTTAAATTTATCGCTACCTACAGCATTAGGTTCAAGGTTGATTGGGATAACTTAACAATGTCGGGTAGCCAGTTGTGCTGACGTATGTACCTATGTTATTGAACCTTTTATAATTAAATTTTGGCAGGTGTAAAATGTTCCCAAAGTTAAAGAATATTTCCATTAGGCAACAAACGTGTACCTAATACCGAAATTGCAAAACGAATACTAATAAAAGTAAAATTACTCGATTGGACCGTATTATTGACATCACTAGCACGAAGAAACATCGACTGCAAGTGACGTATGGCTTGCAATCATCTGTCGTACGTTACTGATGATCGTGGGGCACTGAAGTGAGTTTGTCTTGATTTCTATTTGTTACGAGCTTTTGATTCATTGATTTCTTTGGTCAACTTTCTTGTTTGTAAATTGATGGAAAATGTAAAAAAAAAGACCTCTGGATCTTGTAGTAACTTGTTTTACCTTTTTTTTGCGGGTGGGATATCATCAAATGACTGCTCCCGCTCTGGGTAGAGTGGTAGGGAGTGTCAGACTTCTATTGACTAAAAACCACCCATGTTCCTTCTTAGCCCTTTGTGTCGAGGCCGCGGTATCTCTTTATAACAATCCGCAGCAACTTGTTCTACCTATTCCTTTTTCTAGAACCTGCGATTCTGAACGAAAAGCAACATAATTTGCTGACAAATTGTTAAGTATACAGGCCCATCGCGTTACTTGACGTTTTTGACTTAGCGATAGTTCTGGTTCCAGTTACCGGAGTAATGTATTCACAACTATTCAAAAACTAATGGTCTATCGCGCAACTTCGATTTGATGATAGCAAGCTTTCCTACTCGTAAAATCACAACTATATAACCTCCACGAAATATTTCTCCCACATACCTTAATAAAATCCTCCACAAAATAACGAAATACTTTCTGTTTATTATCATCTTAAGCTTCCATAACAATCAATAAACTTCCCATCTGAAGAACAGAACACTTCTTAATAAATTTCCTATAGCTTTACGCCATAAAAGGTATACTGTTTTCGTATATAAACACCATTTTTACGACCTTACGAGCAGTGTGGCGGTAGAACAGAATTACTTCATTTTGTTCACTTTTATGGCTACGTTAGTGATCTCAGGAATTGTTGTGGCTTTAGGTTGTGTACAGGCTTGGATGGCGATCAAGTAAGTATCTATTGTGTTGGTTGGTTTTATGGGCTGTGTACATAGTGTTTATTCCCATCTGGCCCCATCTGTCTGTCTCCACTAGTGTCAGTTGCTATTAGTTTTCGCACCTGTGGTAGATGGTTCTGGTTGCTGGTTCTGATTCAGTCACATTTGCTCCTCGTAGTGGGTTAGTGTAAGGACGACAGCTGAACTTTTAAAGGATGATTTCCTCGAATGATGACTGTCTCGTTGGTCTAGTAGTCATTTAAGCGCGACTGCTGAGCATTCTCCTGGGTTCGTATCCCTGGTGTAAAAAGTACTATTGCGTTTTTCCATAAGGAATTTTTCCATAAGGAGTCTGGATTTGTGCCTGACTCTAGGAGCAGTGTGACAGTGGCGGTAGAACAGGGGCCCGAGTTTGCTATTCAATAGTATCAGAATGGTCAATCATTGATCTCATCATTGTTGATTTTGACAACACCAAACTTGTCAAAATCAACAATGATGAGATCAATGATTGACCATTCTGACACTATTGAATAGCAGACTCGGGGCCCAGAATTACTTCATTTTGTTCACTTTTATGGCTACGTTAGTGATCTCAGGAATTGTTGCACACTAGTGCAGGCTTGGATGGCGATCAAGTATCTATTGTGTTGGTTGGTTTTATGGGCTGTGTACACAGGGTTTTTTTCCTATCTGCCCCTACCTGTCTGTCTCCACTGGTGGCAGTTGCTATTAGTTTTCGCATCTGTGGAACTGGTTGCGTCTGATTCAGTCGCATTTACTCCTTGCAGTGGGTGGACGGCTGGGTTTTTAAAGGATGATTCCCAAGAAAGATGATAGCCTCGTTGGTCTAGTGGTCGCGCGACTGCTGAACATGACGTCTTGGGTTCGATTCCCAGGTTGGGCAAAGTATGATTGGGTTTTTCCGTCAGGAATTGCTCAGTAGCAGCCATGGAGTCTGCATTTGTCGCCGGTTGATGACAATAGGCTCGCCAACTAATAATTACCTGGGACTTTAAAATAATTGACAAAATGTGGGTGTAGGTACTTTATTTAGACAGACCCCTGCCTGACCGGGGTTCGGGGATTACAGGCGTGATGTTATGTTTTGTTCCACAATTCTGCACGTTTCTTGTGGTTTTATGGTCTATGTTGCATAGGTACTGCTGTATTTGATGTAATTAGATTTTTGAACAGCTGCATGAATCTTCTTCATGGATCTAGCTAGACCAATTTTTGGATCTGGAGAGAAATTATCATTTATTATTGGGATTGTTACTAAATCCAAGACTTTCCCTTAGCATTGAATGTTCCTTGCTTCATTATAATCATGTGTCATTCACCGTCATCCACCTCCTGCTGGGTCAACATTCCTTTGTTCTTACGAATTGCAGGCTTGCAAGTCATACACGAATCTACGTAGGTAGGTACCTCACGTTCGTGTGTAGCTATGAATTTATATTTATTTGCACATAATTATTATAGTAAAGTCATACAGAAAGTTCTACCAAGGATTCAGTACATGCGTTAAATGAATATGATGTTTATTTTGAAAATAGGTTGTTACAACACTTGTACACGTGACTTTTTTTAAACTAGTTATAGGGCCGGTGCGCCTGCCAAGCGTGGCGATTATGGCAAACCCCCCCAAAAATGCCTGGGGGAGGCCTATGTCCAGCAGTGGACGTCTTCTGGCTGAAATGATGATGATGATGATGAGGGCCGGTGTTTTGCACATGACTACTCCAACAAGAAATTTCATTGCCGAAATATACTTAAAAGTCATAGTCCAGACATAATCCTGGTGTTGACCAAAAGGCTAATCTGCGTTGTCCTCTTTTGAGTTGTCACATGAGGACAAAGCAGATTAGTGTCTGGGATGGTCCTTTGAAGAAATATAACCACACAGATTTGAGTGGACATTGTCCTGTCAAATCTTTTAAAATTTTCTACGCTTTACTATTGAAACATAATTAACTGTTCGATCCAAAAGTATAATACCCACACGACCAAAGTCTATTTTATCCCAAAAAAATCAGTCATCGTTTCATCATAACTTCATTTAAAAAATTAATTGGAAAAACGCTCAAAAATATATTGCAATTTAATAAAGTACAATTTTCTGATGCGATCCACTTAATCTGATCAAATGAAACTGTCGAACAATGTCACAATTGCAAAATAGCTTTGTCTCTCTATTATTAATTCAATTAAATTGAATTCGAACGGACGATGACGGATAAAGGTTTTTTTAGTTTTTTTTTGTTGTGAATTTTTGACAACAGTTTTTATATATTCGTTTAATCCGTTTTTCTCGGATCGTTTGGTTTCAATTTGGAGTTTGACGGATACCTACGTGTTTTCATTGACTGACTGATGATTAGCTTTGTTTCGGTGAATACTCTGATTCTTGTCGAAATACGATGCTTCGTTGTTCCAGTGGTCGCAATCGCGACTTCTCAGGTCCTGGGTTAAGGCAGGGTTGCAATACTTTTTATGATTTTTGAACCTATAAAAATCGAACTAAATACGAGTTTTTTATTATATAAAAATCATTACATAAAAATTGAACATTTTCTCTAGTAAGTCGTAAAGATAGAAACGCGATTTAAAATGATCGGCTCGATACTTTTTTTTATCAAACATGACTCTAAATCACAATTTCAAACGTGTACTGCTAAGACATTTCATCATGAATTTATATAAAAGTTAAATAAATAATCTTTATTGGAACAAAAACACATATTATGACAAATTCGTTGCGTACCTAAATAGCTGCATTAGTTGAAAACTGTGTCGCAGCTATTAACGCCCACCTCCAAGAGGGAGACGACAGCGTTCCAGATTAAGTATTAAATACAGTTGGGGTTTAAAAAAAAGAAAACAATAACAAAAAATAAAACAGTTAAAAAGTAGATGGTAAAAATTAACAGTAAAATAGCAAAAAATTAAAATAGGTGAGTATTTCATGTTGTGCATGTGGGAGTGTTGTATGTGAGTGTAATGCGTGTCTGTGGGGTGTAAGCATGGTGTAAGTGTAGCGAGTGTGTTTGTGGAAACTTTCCACGAGCACACGCCACGCTACGTGTGTTTGGTGTGCATGTCTACGGAAGAAAAATCATTATGGTTTGACTAAATTCTCCAATTCGTCATAAGTGAGAGTATGAAGACATTGCCCAGTAATTCTTTTGCATTCCCGGAAAGTGCATGGATAAATAGAGAGCACTTTATTTACTCTATTATATAGCACGGGACTGCAGAAAGTGAACTGGCGGCGGACAATTTCCAATTTAACACCCGATGTCGAGCAGACTCTGTCAGTAACACGTTTGTGTTTTCCAAATTCTGGGTCAAAAGACAAGCTCAAATGTTTTCACAACACTGTACTTAACACAAAAGAGTGCCTTACTGTAGGTAACTCCCATAGCGCGTACAGTTCGCTGGTTGGGAAACGATAAGGTTTGAACGATAAGGTTTGAAGGTTTGAAAGTTATATCAATAGATAGAACTTTTTATTCTGAAGTAAATGTTGAAAACATATTGTATTTTCTTTATAGTTTTTCTCCAAGAAGCAAAAAACAGTCAAAATTTAGGCATTATATCACTCGCGCGGCAGGGCGGGGGGTGAGGTCGTGCGTACATAAAAACAAAGTGCTGCAACCTCGCCTTAATGGATGACCGGGTTTGTCCATCAGAAATAACTCAGTAGCAGCTTCAGAGTCTGGATTTGTGCTCGGGTGATAGCAATAGAGAGCAGTGGTGGCCCAGTGGTGGCAACCCCGACTTACGAACAGTATATAGGTCGTGGGTTCGAACCCAGGCAGGCGCATTACTTCGTGTAATTTATTTCATCACTACTGCTCTCAAAACGGTGAAGGAAAACATCGTGAGGAAACCGGCATGTCCTAGAACCAAAAATTCGAAGACTTGTGACATCTACCAATCCGCACTGGGCCCGCGTGGTATTTATTTATATTTTTTTTTTATTATAGCCCATTTCCCTCTCAAAGAGTGAAGGCCTGTGTCCCAGCAGTGGGAACATTAATAGGCTGTTGATGTTGATGATAGCAATAGGCTCACCTCCTACACGGGACTTAAATTTATCTAGTGAAATGTGAGCGTGTTAGGTACACCATTGCCTAACCCTTCGGGAATAACATGGCGTAAGGCGTGATTTAAGTCTCATGCACCCGGGGATCGAATAGCATGAGGTTCAGTATCTTTTTTCTTTTTGGAGGGGAGGAATCACCAAGTGATTCCTCCCGCTCCGCCCTGCGGTAGGGAATATTAGACTTCTACTGACTAAAAAGCAGCCATGTTCCTTCTTAGCCCTTTGTGCCGAGGCCGCGGTATCTCTTTCGAACAATCCGCAGCCCCTCGATGGGGTGAGGTCCTGTACCTCATGCTCAGTATTCGCACTTGCGTTAGACCAACAATGCAGTCTTTGTTTCTTTCATAATTAAGTATGAACTTCCTGTTGAAAAGCTGGAATCAGGCAACTGTACCAAAGGTACATTATTTTCCACTAATGAAACATAACAATTAGGCCCTAGTTCTCCTCCAAAGGTTACGATTTACCCTATTTAAAATAAAACGTCAACAAGCCTGTAACATGACAAGCGAGGCGAAAAATGTCAAACACACGACCATAGCATGGCTCTAATTTCAGGCTCTATTATAACTTTGATTAGAAACCTGAAAGGCTCAAACAGTAATTAACTTGGAAATTACGTTATTACGTACAAGGTGGTATTTGGTCTACCATGAATGCTCAGGAGGCTTTAGGTAAAGCTGCTAGCAAATCATGCTAATCAATACTGACAATTTTTTCCAATCAACTTTGAAACTAGCTATAAACATGAAAATCTATTGTTCTTATCTAGAATTTGACAGATAGTAGAAGCTTGCTATGCTAGCGTATACCTACCTACCTTCATTAATGAGTTTCAGAAAAATATTTTTAATTGTTGTTTCTTTGTATATAGTTTTGCCAGCCAGCAAGCTTGGTTACACTGTTCGAAGGTGTGCTGGACGAATTGTTACATTGGTGTCATCTTTGATCATAAACTTTGCTTTGGATCATTATCTGCCAAGGAGATCTAAAGAAATTAAAATACTCTTAAACGCTAGCTTCTTTTACCAAGCCAAGTGTAAAAAAAAAACAAATTACAACGTCTTTATTTTCGTACCCTAAAAAAAATATGATACAGGCGTCCCTAAAATAACCGTTTACATTTTTAACAGCCCATCTAAGGCGAGTCACATTTTAGAGGCGACCCCTAAGCGTTGAGGTGAAAGTAATCGTCGAATCAAAGCGGAATTTGTCAAAAACACCGCTCCGGTGCACTTCCGTCAATTCTCTCCAATTAATAACTTCACCCTGTCCCTGTCTAGCATACACAATTTTCTATATGCCTATCTCTATCTCCTACCCTTGTTTGAGAAGCCCCGTCGAGATAGTATATTGCCACTTTGTCGCCGACTCCCGCGGGCTGTTTATATACAAAAGAGAAATTGCAATATTTTCCGCCGACGTCGAAGGATAATATTGGATATTTTAAAGTTTTATAAAGCTAGAAACTGGCTTTGAGAGGCCGAAATAATTAAAGTTGGCTGTAGCTAACGATGTGTTGGTATAGCTGGTTTTGTTCAGTTACAGAGGATTTTTAATGACTTTGGGCGATGAATTTATTGTGTTTTCAGTATGGACACGATGTTTATGAAGACTGACTGGTATTTTATCAATTTTTATGGAAATAATACTGTTCAATTGTGTTGAATTTACTTATGTGTTTTTTGTGTCTGAAATCGTGTGTCTTCGGGTATCGCAAGAGATTTTGACCTTGTTAACAGTCGTCATTATCTTTATTGAGCATTTACAGACTGTATCAGAACAGAGGGTCTAAAAAGACCACTCTAGCAGATTATAATAGGATCATAATATGAATTGCGTTAAAATTCGTAAGATGTTCACAGACACAGTTACTAATATGAACAGTCCCTTTTACAAATTTTAACGCGATTCATATTATGATCTGCTATAGTGGCCATTACAGACCCCCAGTAGGCAGACTTTTCCACTGATCTTTTCTCCACGATATGGTCATATATTGCCTTAGAATGATATGGCTGAGATGTCGAGTAATAGACAAATATTTATGAAGAAGACATGCTGCGCTGATTCCAAATAATTTGGGAAAAGGGTAGGAAAAAATTAATATACCTATGACAGTGTGTATACTCTCAATCTTTTTGGTTAGCAGACGGATTGGTGATTACAAACAGGTGTTGGGCAGCTAAAACAACAGGAGGAAGGACATCTTGGGCTTCTGTACCTTTTGTTGTTGAAATGATTTTGAATCGTAGAACTAGCGGGGCTTTTTGTTCCCTTCTACGATTTTGTACTACCTTGAATAGTACCTCCTGGAAAAAAAACTCAGTAGTTCTACAGAAGGAGTGTTCAGTAGAATTATTATTAGTGTGAATGCTCCGATTCTCAGGCTAATTCGAATTACTTACTTTTGATTTGTGCAGTGTTGACGAATGCTTTTCTTCTCCCATCCAACAACGAATGTTAATTTGTTGAACACAATCATAATATAACATCACGCCAGTAGACCTCGAAGGTTAAGGCAAAGCTGGTATCTAATAGTAGGTACCTCTACATCCACATTCCGCTTATTACAATCAACCGGGCACAATTTCAGACTCCGTGGCTGCTACTCAGAAATACTTAATTTGAAAAACCCAATCACACTTTGCCCGGGAATCGAACTCAGGATCTCATCAGACTCGGACTCAGCAATCGAAATTGCGACCACTCGACGAAGCAATCGCCACAATACAATAATTGTGAACACAAGCATATCGATTTGTTGTAAATGTTTTTGGCTTGTGTAGAAATGATGCTTTTAATATTTATTTAGTATATAATATAAGCAAGTGGTACACAGTTTTATATTCTACTGAGTTTACTTGTACAATGTGTAGCTTAAGAAATTACTTATTAACGTTTTCTTTTTGTCCATGTGCATGTGGTGTTTACCTATAAGTAATTGTTGCACTGTGTGAAGTTTAAACGCATGTTTTGTTTTTCCTTGTTAAAGTGTAAACAATTGTTGGTAGACCTAATAAATAAATAAATAATAAATAAATATCCATGAATAACTTGACGTAAATTTAACTAGGTACCCCAAAAGTTGATAATTAATCATTGAATTTTGAAATGTGTAGGAGTTAAACAGTAAACTATTGATCCCCGGAGGATATTGTAACAATTCTTGTTATTACACGTGCCACCAAACACACCGTGTACCTAACATAATACGTAATTATAATCCTAGAAATCGCTCTTGTTTCTGATTATGGATCTAATATTGGAGGTCAAAATCAAAAATCAAAATCAAAATTCATTTATTCAAACTAGGCTGATAATCAGCACTTTTCGAAGGTCAAAATTTACTTTACCTACTTTACTACAGTGAAACTTGGTCAACTGGGACTTGGATAAGTGAGAAACCTCTTTAACTGGAACTCATACTGGGGTCCCATGAGACAGATTTGAATATCTGAGACACATTTAACCAGGTTTCACTGTATTTACATTTTTATAAGACAGTCCCCCAAAACGCCCACCCATCGACACTTCCTAGTGTTTAGCTGGAAAGAAGAAGTGGCGGAACAAACTCCCCAGCACACATCTGTCTGTTAGGTTGGTTAGAAGAACCAGACTCGATACAATAGCAAGGTGTCAGTTACATTTAAGATTTACTACAGACACAATCAGTAATAAACAAAAGTATATAACAATAAACAATGTAAAAATAAAATAATAAATACATAACATAACAGTAAACTAAGTTTGGAGAAAGAACACAAATAACAAACATTGTCTTGTGTTCAACTCAGCGACCAACTATTCTTATCATCTAAGTAGTCGTTAATAGAATAGTAAGCTTTTAAACAAAGATTAGATTTAACTTTGGCTTTAAACTCATTAAATGGCAAGTCTAGAAAAGAAGATGGCAGTTTATTATAAAATGTAATCCCGAGCCCTACGAATGAATTGTGAACTTTGTGAAGCCGGTGAAAAGGAGCGCGTAGTTTATGCTTATTTCTAGTGTTAAAGTTATGGATATCACTGTTTTTAGTGTACAGGTGGATATTTTGTCTAATATATAAAATGTTGGCAAAGATGTACTGAGAAGCAACCGTGAGAATACCAATCTCCTTAAAAAAATCTCTAAGGGAAACTCGGGCACCCAGCTGATAAATTGCACGAATCGCTCGCTTCTGCAGTACAAATATATTTTGAATATCAGCAGCTTTGCCCCACAGCAGAATACCGTAGGACATAACGCTGTGAAAATAACTAAAGTAGACTAACCGTGCTGTATCAACGTCAGTGAATTGTCTTACTTTTCTGACGGCGTATGCGGCTGAACTTAGCCTTCCCGCTAGGCTTGATATGTGTAAACCCCATTGTAATTTTGAATCTACTGTTATGCCCAGAAATACAGCAGAGTCGGCAGTTTCCAGCTCCTGATTGGCGAGGATAATATTGGGACCTAGATTTCTAACATTGGGTAAAGCGAACTTAATTATTTTAGTTTTCTTGGCATTAAGAACAAGGTTGTTTGTTGTGAACCAATCCGTGACCATTGATAGCGCGCTGTTTACGTCGTCAAAATCGTGTCTATTCCTATCTACTTTAAAGATAAGAGAGGTATCATCTGCAAATAATACAACGTCACAAAAACCCTTTAAATAATATGGCAGATCATTAATATAAACCAAGAATAAAAACGGACCCAGTATTGAACCTTGAGGTACACCTAGCCGAACCGGTAGCCCGGAAGATTTCGCGCCATTTACGTCTACACATTGGAATCTATTTTGTAAATACGAATCTATCACATCAAGGGCCTCATTTTGAACACCGTAATGACGCAGTTTCCGTAAAAGCGTGTCGTGATGTACGCAATCAAAAGCTTTAGAAAGATCGCAGAAAACACCGATTGCATTTTGCGCTTTCTCCCATGCGTTAAATATGTGATTTAGCAAAGCAACACCTGCATCCGTAGTCGAACGACCCTTTGTAAAGCCATATTGATCATTATGAAGGAGTTTATTTAAATTAAAATGTACTAACAACTGTTTGAGAATTAATTTTTCAAAAATTTTGCTAAAAGCAGGTAAAATAGAAATTGGTCTAAAGTTCCCAATATCATTTTTACTGCCTGATTTAAATAGAGGGATGACTTTACTGCTCTTCATAAGGTCAGGGAAAGTACCCAAATCAACGCATTTATTGAAAGTAACAGCAAGACAGGGGGCTACGATGTCGATAATGTTACTTAAAAGTTTAATAGAAATGCCCCAGTAATCACCTGTGTTTTTAGACTTAAGTGAATTAAAAACGTTAACTACATCACGAGGTGTTACATGTTCGAAACTAAATACGTTACCACATTTAGAGACGCTGCTATGCAAAAGATCTTCGGCTTTAGCCGGCGACGAACTCAGGGAACGAGTCGTCGCTATAGGTATGCTGGCAAAATACTCATTAAAAGCCTCGGCTACGTCGGCTGCTTTATTAACTAATTTGTTACCCACCATGATCTCAAGGTGATTATCTTGTTTAACAGATTTACCTGTTTCATTGTTAATGATTTTCCAAGTGGCTTTAACTTTATTATTAGAATTTTTAATGGTTTCGCTTAAGAATTTAGATTTTGCAAAAATACAAATCTTTTTAAATAATTTGGAATAATTTTTAACATACTCTAGAAAAGTTGTATCAAACCTGTATTGTTTAAGACCATACAACTCGTATAATCGGGCTCGACTTTTATAAATACCTGGTGTAGCCCATTGGTTGAAGCCAACAGAAGGTCCCTTAATGTTAATAGTTAAGGTAACTTGGAGTTATAATAATATGTACGTAATATCATGAGGTATATTATCTATTAATACTCGAAGTCTATAAAGGGGCCATTAAAATAGAATAGAATTAATTTATTTGCATTGAATGTAATACATTTAAGGTATTACAAGTTTTGTTCCTGGTACTCTACCATTTGGCATGCAAAAATTATACTGATAATTTATAAACAATTACACAAATTCGTGCTATTATAATTATTATAAACTTTTAAACAATTGTACAAATTCGTGCTTGTTTTGTACTTGTATTTTACTCATCATAATGAACAAATTTAAATAACTATCTACCCAAAAATATAAAAAAAGCTGTTCCTTATGAGCATGTTCGCTTAACTCTTCAAAATGTATGGAACTGCTCGTTTTTTCCAAATTTTAAGGTTGGTCCCATAGTGGTGGTTCATTTTCTGATTTTGACATTATTATTGCTGATTGTTTTGACAGGTTTTGACATTATTAGTAATTATTATGAAAGTTTTCCAAATGTGTGTGCCTACTAACACACATACACACACATTAGTGTTTAAGATGTGTACGTATTACTAACAAATTGGATTGTATGATCTGTTTAATTGTTTGATTATTATTATAGTAAAAGTTGCTCATAATGATAAGTACAATGACCCCTGAGATTTTGAGTATGAATAGATGAAACTCTATATTTGCAAAACTAAGTAGAAAGGTTTGATTTAATTTGATTTGATTTAAGGTTTAATAACGTAACATCACTGTTTTCTTCGGAGGGTTAGGCACAGCTGGTGTACTCATTTCGCCAGTCATATTTGAGCCGCATGTTATAGGCGAACCCATTGCCATCGGCCGAGCACATAACAATATCCAGACTCTATAGGCTGGTACTGAAAAAAATTCCTGACGCAATAAACCCAACTTTGTCAGACTTGAAAATTTAACTCACGAGCTCATACTCAGCATGTACCTACTTGCGATTGCTTGACCATAGAGAAAAAACCCAAAAGCAGCAGATCAGCAGTCGCACTTGCGACCACGAGACCAACGGGGCGATAGAAGTACCCTGTCAATAGCAGACAAGACTAAAATGGATGATAAATCGGTTGTCAGTCACGAAGATACCACACCTACCCATGAGATGACAGGGGGACGTACCTTTTCCTCATTCGCAAGGACGTCACACATGAACGCGTTGGATGCTGGTAGGATTATAGCGGAATCTATATGGTATTTCTCTGTTAAAAGCCTTATATTGGTCATTTTATATGCCCTGTTTAATTTATTATAGATAATGTGTTTTTTTTTGTAATTTTTGTATTATATTATCCCATGTTAGAATGACCATGTCCATGTTGTTATGTTGTAATTCGAAGATATATGTGACATCTACCAATCCGCACTGGGCCCGCGTGGTCATCCCTCTCCTAGAGAGGAGGCCTGAGTCCCTGCAGTGGGAACATTATAGGCTGATGATGATGATGATGATCCCATGTTATTGAGAGCGAGCCTATATATTGCCATCAACCGGACACAAATTCAGACTCCGTGGATGCTATTATAGAAATTCTCACTTTCACATTGCCTGACCCGGGAATCGAACCCAGGACCCCACGCTCAGCAGTCACACTTGTAACCACGAAACCAACGGGGCGCTAACAATACTATTACATTGTCAATAGCAGACAAGACAAGAATGGATGATAAATCGGTTGTCAGTCACGAACATACCAAACCTACCCTTAAATGACAGGGGGTGGTTACCTTTTAGTCATTCACAAGGACGTCACATGAACGCGTTGGATGTTGGTAGGATCTAATATTATTATGTGTTTGTAGAGGTAAATATCTAGAGGTTACTTTTTTATACTTTCCTTACGTGTTGAAAACTTTCTCTTGGGCGTTTTGTATATTTTTTAATATGCCCTGTATATTAGAGGTACGATTCAACGGGTTGTATTTGTTATCATAAATCCTAATCCTAACTAATACTATAAATGCGAAAGTAACTCTGTCTGTCTGTCTGTCTGTCTTTGCTTCACGCCTAAACTACTGAACCGATTTGTGTGAAATTTGGTACAGACATAGTTTGGAACTTGAGAAAGGACATAGGATAGTTTTTTTTTTGTTTTTTTTTATTTATTTTTTTATTTTTTTCGCGAGATGAACCAAAATTCTGCCGGAAGTCACTATTCCACGCGAACGAAGTCGCGGGCAAAAGCTAGTCATGTATAATTTAATAAAATGTTGAAAGCGAGCTTCACCCAGCTTGCAAATGTTGGACGAGAAAATACTACTCACTTTCCAAACGCTGCACAGTCGAGTTGGATTCGACAATTGACCTCTTTCTCGAAGTTAGACCTACCTAAATGAACCGGAGACATAATTGTCTACAACTTCGAGTGTAGAATCTCCGATCTTGATAGAAGTGGGTGCTACATAGGCATTCAACATGACCTTGGTTTTGTCCATATTAAGTTTAAGACCCATCCTTTCGGAAGCTCTTCTGAGGTCATCGAGCATTTTACTGAGGTCCTCCAAGGTCTCAGCCGTAAAACCGAATATCTATTCATTGTTGCGGAAAACTGGTAAATAAGCTAACTTTCTCACCAAAATGATGTGACGTCAGTCAAAGCTGCGAAATTCGTGATGTTTATCTGATAATTTATACTAAGGAGCGTCCATTTTATTTGGTGATTTATAGCTAAGACCAAGGTTAGGATATTATGTGTTAGAATTGTATTTATAGTTAAATATCTCGGAATGATAAATTGATAGTTTGCAGTAGAAAATAAAACACTGGAGATATTATAAAATAACATTTTTATTTCGTTCATCATAATTATCATTGAAGCCATATCGATTACATATTAGGTACATACATCCACTTATCACTAAATAAACAATTACGTCACTTATTGTTAACATTTAAACACATCGTAACATTTACATACAAAATCACATTCATCTGGCACTCGAGTCATACATTATGACGTCATATTTCATACAATTTTACTCCACACATTTATAATTTATTAATCGTAAATATAATTCTTGGGTGATGTTTTAAAAAAATATTCTTTTAGCAATTTTATGAAGAAATTTTCAGAGAAAAAAGAAGGAGATTTTTTCTAGAAAAAGATATCCACATTTTTTTATAGTAGGGGTTTCTAAGACATTTATTATTACTATTTGAATATTCCAATTTAGTACTCTAGCGACATCTATAAGATACAAATGACATAGTTTTATCTATTCTAGTCTATGATACAGGATGTTCTTAAAATAATTTTTAATACTATTGAAATTATCAAACTGTGGACACCATGGAATATCCATTTGAATAGTCAACCATACTTTACATGTAGTATTGCAAAAAATACATCAAGATCATACTCACAACATCGATTCACAATAGCAGAAATGTCAAAATTACAAGCTAATTCGAAAGCGCAACCCAATATTTCCCAATCAACACGTCTAATGCATTATAATGCCTAAGAGTTTTACACCCTGTATTATCCATAACGCGTTTTCAATACAGTATACGTAAATATACTTAGCATGTACATTCTTATATATTTAAAAAAAAATGGTACAGGGTTCTTTGGTTCTGTATAATTTTGATACTTGGCATAAAAATACAACAATCGTAAATGCTTTATTAAAACATCGGTGCTGCAACAGAAACAGTGTATATTGAGGTATTTAGTAAGTTTGTAATGCTAATAGCTAAACAAATATAAAGCTAGCATCGTGTAATATTTCTCAGAATAAAGTACTTATAAAAAATGTGAGCGCTAAAAAGACGTAAACTTAACTTAAACAGGTGAGTGTAGAACATTTAAAAACGGAGTTGATACTTTAGTTGAAACAGGATAAGTAAGTAAGGTTTATTATTAGAATTGATATCGAAGATTTATTTACACAGTAATGTTAACTTTAACATTCACGAATTTAGCTTCAAGACAAGATAGAAAATATTGGTGATTAGTTATTTTATTAAGAATTTTAAATCGACACCTAGCCCAATAAAAAGTCTCCACTTTTCTTAGTACAAAAAATATTTATATTACCGAATATCTTCTAATATTTACAATATAATTAGCTATCATTGCTCAGATTCCATTTTATCTGCAACAAACATTTGAATACAGTATAACATCTATGTTTTTTTAATATTTATAATTGTGGTATAATAGACAAATATTTCTTTTTCATGCTTGTCGTACGGAATATTGGCTTCAAGGAATTTATGAACATTGTTTAATCTATACGAAAACACGGCAACGAAAAATATCTACTTTTGAATGAATTAAATAAAATGATCAGTACACAACACATACTTATAACTACTAATAAACCTATAGATATATTGCACACAATACACAAGGACCAAAATCAATCGGTCCCGCTATAAATATAAATCAATTTTAAATTAAAACACAAATAGACAAGGTTTAAATTCGCTGAAGCCTCGTCGCTAACAAAGCCATGAACTAACTACTGTTTTGGTGTTTGATCCTTTTTGCTGGCCTGGACGGACTGAAAGTCCTCAGGAACACTATAACTAGACTTAGCTAACTTATAATTAGATACCTATAATTATAAATACTGACAGTTGACTGACAGTTTGGGTTAAGGAACAAAATACAGAACCAACTTTGTGATGATGAGCCTTATTAATGTTAGTAAAGACGTCTTGTAGATCAAGGTATAGTAAATGACGAGAATAGAATTTATTAACACGCCTTTATAATATTAAAAAGAAGAAAAAAAAATTAAAAAAACCTCATTCTGCAGAATAATTTACCTTTTTTTTTGCAAATGGCTCATTTGGATAATTGGAAAGAGGTTGTAGAAAAACGTATTAATAAATGCTTTATTTTAAATATTAATACTATTTTTATTAAACTTATGAACTGGTTGCAGGATTGAAACTAAGCACATTCATAGAAGTACGGTCCGATTTAGTCCAGGAGCTAGGCTGTTCAGCTCAAACTTCATTCATGCGATAACTATTAAATGAAATATATTTTTACTCGGTAAAATTGAAATTATTTAGTAAGTAGTCGAGCAAGTAGTCCTTTCGTACGTCACAAATATAATTCTTAATGCTAAAAGTTAATCATAGACTTATCAGTTAAAAGCAGTCAGCTTTGTCTAATCAAAAATTAAATTCCTTTTGCATCGAATCAGTGTATTTTATGTACAGACTTAAAATTAATTTAGTTCTAAAATCAACTATCTTTTGCAGTTTATACAATTTCACTATTGGGAACTCGATACAATATGTAGGTATTTAATAAGAGGGTAGGTATTGACTAAAATACTAGTTTTATTTTGAAGGCCCGATACTTTCAATATTTTCTGATCTTACAAGTAATAATAATAATAATAATATTCCACAACTATCACACAACGCCATCTAGTCCCAAGCTAAGCAGAGCTTGTGTTATGGGTACTAGACAACTGATAAACATACTTATATATTTCTAAATACATACATATTATAGATAAATTACACCCAGACACAGAACAAATGATCGTGCTCATCACACAAACATCTGTCCTGGGTGGGAATCGAACCCACGACCTCCGGCATAGCAGTTAGGGTCACTAACCACTAGACCAACAGGCCAGTCAATTGTGAATTTGGTATTATTGGTCAATATTATTGCGCTGCTTATTTGCTTAATTGCTAACTCAATTTTTTCTCTCTTTGCATAGTCAAGTTCAATGCTATTTGGTTAACAACTCCTTCTTTGACTGGCCTGTTGGTCTAGTGGTTAGTGACCCTAACTGCTATGCCGGAGGTCGTGGGTTCGATTCCCACCCAGGACAAATGTTTGTGTGATGAGCACGATCATTTGTTCTGTGTCTGGGTGTAATTTATCTATAATATGTATGTATTTAGAAATATATAAGTATGTTTATCAGTTGTCTAGTACCCATAACACAAGCTCTGCTTAGCTTGGGACTAGATGGCGTTGTGTGATAGTTGTGGAATATTATTATTATATTCTGCCGGGTGGTTTGGTTTTTTGCATTTTGGTTTGGGTTTTTGGGTATAATTGACATTTGGTTCATTGCAAGCTCAAATAGTTCCGTATTTGAGTCTAAACTTCAAGCTAATAGCTAGCTAGCTAATAAAAAGCTTTTAAATTGATTTTAATCATTTAAAAAAATAAATCAGTACCCACCATTAAATTGTTGCAAGTGTAGCTAAAAGGTTTCTTTTTTCCACTTCAGGATGTTTTGTCATTTAAAATTACTGATGCAATTAATTTTTGTGATGAAATGTGATGTTTTTCACAAAAATACATTACATTGCAGACAATTATTTTTACTTAAATTAGTTTCTTAGGTATCATTACGAGAATATAGAACTCATAAATGTTGAAAGATTAAATTAGATAATCAATTTAAATCCCAAGATACCCCTACTAGGTATATACACTTTGACTGGCCTGTTGGTCTAGTGGTTAGTGACCCTAACTGCTATGCCGGAGGTCGTGGGTTCGATTCCCACCCAGGACAAATGTTTGTGTGATGAGCACGATCATTTGTTCTGTGTCTGGGTGTAATTTATCTTTAATATGTATGTATTTAGAAACATATAAGTATGTTTATCAGTTGTCTAGTACCCATAACACAAGCTCTGCTTAGCTTGGGACTAGATGGCGTTGTGTGATAGTTGTGGAATATTATTTATTATTATTATTATATACCTAACTGGGGTATCTTAGGATTTAAATTGAACACACATACATATAGGATTATCTGTACATTTTTTTCTTATTTAATATGAATGTTTGTGCTAAATTATTACTAAACGCTTATTTTATATTTTGGTTATTTTATATATTTTTACGTTCATCTAGCGTCTCCAAGTCATTCCTAAGAAATTATGATTTAATTATTAAATACAAATGTATCACTTTTTATTTTATTTGAAAATATACATTTCAATTCAATTCCTAATGTTAGCATGTACATTTTCTATTTTGTTTTCAATTATGTTTGAAGTTATTGAAATAAAAATCGCAACATTTAAATATTTTTCTGATTTGATTGACTAGGACAAAATAATATTAATATCTACGTTAATAAAAACCCTGTCCGATCCATGAGGGTATTATAAGGTTTCGATATTAGGTTCTATTTATTATGTAATACTTTTTGAATAACAAAAAAACCCACAAAAAAAATAATTTAATTCATTAAGGCGCTAACAGCACCGAAACTACCTCCACCCAGAAATATTATTACCGCCAAAAGTGGCCACTTTTATCTTTAATACAACAAATCAGTAATTCTCATAATTTATCAAGTCTAGAATCATGAAAAGTGATTTTAAAATACTACAGGTTATTTACTAGCACCATAGTGTTTTGGATTTTTTAAATTTGATGTGATTTTAGATTAAAAGAAACGTGGACGGGTCGCGGTCGTTTCTGATAGTGACGTCGTAATCAAACAATTGACGATCGAACATATTAATAATAATATTTGCTTACTATTATGATTTTTTTATCTTTTGTTATTTTATTTGGTACCTACGGTCATTGGTAACATTTTATGCCTCTTTCAGATCGGACAGGTTTTTTTTAAACATTACGTTAATATTTTAGAACCCAACATCATAATTAAAAAATACCAAACTTTATTAAACAAAACTTAAATTATAGTGCGACTAATTTTGATACTTTGGCAGGCACTTTGGTATTGAAGAAAACAGAAAGTATAGTGCCAAGAAGTTTCAGAAAATTGACAAGTATAGGTTAAGACTAGCTTAAGTATTGAAACTTTGGTAGGTTTCAATAGTATTTTGACTAGATGTAAGTGCTGAGCGCTTGCCTGAAGTCGTGGAGGGCTGCTAGGAGTTGAGGAGCAGTCGGTCTGGCTAGGGGAGCCAGTGTCCAGCACCACGACATTAAACCGTACCTGGTAAAAGAAGAAATAAACAGTATAGATTTCAATGAAAATTCTGATAAAGAACAATAAACAATAGACTCTGAAGATCACCTCTTTGTAAGAGGCAATGAGCATGAAACATCACAGGCACAGATGCTAAATCTTCGTTTTCTTGGTTCTAGGACATGCCAGTTTTCTGTCTGATGTTTTCTTTCACCATTCTGAGTGAGATGGTGATGAAACAAATTACTTAAAGTAAAGTGCTTTGGATAGGATCGAAACCTTGACCTACAAAGCTACAAGTTTGATTTCGAGGAAGAATACAACTGAAAATTTCTTTGATCAAATTAGGAGTCAATATACTTACTTACAGTTAATATTAAAATGCCAAATCTCAAAATTATTTAAACCTCAAAGTCTAAAGCAAAATTCTACAATTCATTTTGAAAATGAAATGGAAAGCTGAGACGATGTCAATACCAAAACATTCTCGGGCAATGAAAAGTCTTTTAGTAAATTGCATTTTCGCCTCCGGACTTTCGATGTTGACACTTTTCAACGTCGCTTTTAAGTCCGATTGAACTTTTAAATCGAGGCAAACATTTACACTGATGCGACGTTTTACATTGTCTGATAGTTGGATTTAAATATTTAATACATCAAGAGGTAGAGATGTGAGTGTTTTTTCATTTTGAAAATACCATCATTGTCATCTATGAATGGGATAAGGGTAATAGTAGATTGTACACCAAGTGCATAAAACGCATCATTTTGCGCGAGACGTTTATCCATCCGATGCGAGCTTGCGAGCGAGGATGGATATAAAGTAGAGAGTAAAATAGGTTTTATGGACGAGTTTTACACTCTACTTTTCACTTCGATTGCGAGGAAATGAAACAGCAACTTGTAAATATTGTAAAAAATAATTATGGATCCCGCCAATTAACTTTTTTTTTTTCAGTAGGAAACTTGACATACCTACCACCTGACATAAGTCGTTACTCATACTGCTCAGATAAAAAAAAAAATTGAGCAAGCCTATTGCCATCAACCAATGTAATTAGGAGCAAGCCTATTGCAATCACCCAACGTAGTTAGGAGCAAGCCTATTGCCATCAACTGATGTAATTGGGACCAAGCCTATTGCCATCAATCAATGTAATTAGGAGCCAGCCTATTGCCATCAACTGATGTAATTAGGGACAAGCCTATTGCCATCAACCGATGTAATTAGGAAAAGTCTATTGCCATCAACCAATCTTATTAGGAGCAAGCCCATTGCCATCAACCGATGTAATTAGGAGCAAGCCTTTTGCCATCAATCAATGTAATTAAGAGCAAGCCTATTCCCATCAAATGATGTAATTAGGATCAAGCCTATTGCCATCAACCAACCTAATTAAGAGCAAGCCTATTGCCATCAAGCGATTTAGGTAATTGGGGAAAGCCTATTCCCATCAACTTTCCTTGTATTCGTAATGAAAAGCAGTAATCCCTTGTTCTCAGAATACTAACGAAACGAATTAAATTAAAGAGGTTAGAAGTTGTTCATATGGCCGTTGGGCCGATTACCTGTGCCGATTACCTTGGTCTTCGACGAAAATTTTACTTTATGCTCTAGAGCATAAAACGCGACTTTATGTCGGCTACGCACGACATAAAGACGAATTTTAGAGCGAGAGAAGTGAAAAAAAATGATGAAGTCATCTATGAAGAGGACTTGTAAGATTGTTTACCTTTAAAGCAACCTGACATTATAGAGGCTGGTTGAAAATTTTCAAATCAATAATATATTATTGTGTTGGCTATATTCTACAATATAATTAATACCTAGTTTTTAAATTCACAATACCCTAATAAGTTATTTAAATACATGAATGCCTTGTCTTGTCACTTGGCTTTCTTTTGAAATTCTGATATTTCAAGATTATCTGTCAAACCAATTTGAATGTTAAAATTTTTCAAAGTATTAATTATGCATAAATTAATTAAGACCAAAGAAACGATGGATGGGCTGTGTGAAGGATGATATGGCTAGAAAGGAGGTGACTGCTGAGATGACGAGAAATAGAGAAGTATGGGAGAAGAAGACATGTTGCGCCGACCCCAAATAAATTGGGATAAGGGTAGGAGAATGATTAATCTATAGGATATATAAAAGAAAGTCTTGTTTGTTACAACACTTATAACTCGAGATCTGCTGGACCAATTTTCATGGTTTTTGATTCGTTGGATTTGTCTCCGCCCCGAATAGCAGAATACATCTTAAAAACAATGAAAAAAAAAACACTATTTATAACTCAAGAACGGCTGGACGGATTTAGCTGAAAATTGGTAGGGAGGTAGCTAAGAACCAGGAGAAGGACATAGGATACTTTTTTTTTTTTTGTTTTTGTTTTTGTAGTAGGTAGGGTAGTAGGTAGGGTAGTAGGCAGGGTAGTAGGTAGGGTAGTAGCTAGGGTGGTAGGTAGGGTAGTAGATAGGTAGGTAGGAAAAACGCATTGCAACGCAGGCGCGGGTTCAGCTAGTTAACAATAAATTACTCACAGTTCATCAGGACAGTTGTGTGGTTGTGAAGGTCGATATCCCCCACTTAAGAAAGCTCCTACATCAGCAGCATCAAGCTCAGCCAATGGCGACGCTCCTAGCGTTGCAAGCTCCCATAGAGTTATTCCTAATGACCACTGTGGAGAAACAAATGTACTAAAGACACGATCAACACAAAAAAAAAACATTTAACTAAGAAACTAAATTGCTTATAATCCACAACGAAAGGAGTGATCGCCCGTCTGGTGTCTACCGGCGTCCCCGAAGATAAATAGAATAAATAGAACTAAATTGCGTAAATGATTTTAAAATTAAATGTTGAAAACGGGATATTCACCATGTTTACTTTTATTTTTGAGTAGTGTGTGTTTTGTAATAGTGTTAGTGACCATAACAGTTTAAAAACTTTTTAAAATTAATGTTACAGGGTTACAACAATTATTGACTACACAACAACAATAACATCACAGCAACAACGATAGGTTACAATATCAACCAATAGCATTTATTATGGTGGTTTTATAACAATAGGTTAAAATTAGTTAAAATAAAATCAAGAATCCCTTTTTTTATTAGATATTTTTTTTTGCAGACTCATAAAATCAAAGTCAATTTGACCGTATTCTTGATCATTCGGGCTACATACCTACTCCACAAAAATAAAAAACTAAATGTGGCACTCGGAGACTGCCGCGGTAAAGCTATTGCATAGCATTTTTTATCAACATAGGCAAATAATTAATTATTTAATTTGACAACCTCAGTCGACAACCTTGTTATTTTCCGTAACCATAGCAACCTGGTTGAATATTTTCGTTACGGAATTTCTGGATTCGCTCTCCACGCTCAAGGCCCGCGATAGAAGCTATGCAATAGCTTAAAAGTAAAATTTCCAAATCTTACCACATCGGATGCTGTAGTGTACTGATTTTGGAGCAACGTCTCAGGAGCCATCCATTTGACCGGCCGGTTCTCATTGTCTCCCAGACAATGGTAGTCATCAGGAAACAGGTCTCTTGATAGACCATTGTCTGTCACCTTCAGCCTTAATTTCTCGTCCACCCTACGTGACAAATGATATTTCTTTAGTGTCATTGTTGTTTTATAAGCGAATGAAATCAAAATTATAAAAGCATGAAAATTAAGGTTTTTTTTAACTGTCTCTTGTACTATGTTAAGCTAAAAGTTAGAAGACGTAAACGTCAAAGAGACAAATCTTGAGCATTACTTAGTTTGAGTAATATTATGAATAAAATAATTAACCATTAATGAACTCCTTTTATGCATCTATTTTATTAACTTTGATATTACTTGATCCCTTATATTTTTCATTCAAATACTTTTCTTTTAATATTATTTTGCGAAGACAAACTCAAGGCATTTTAACTTTAAAAGTCAACAATTTACAAAAAAATACGAGGATTGCTAATGACTTTCCCTAAACAGGGCTCTAGTACACAAATTGTCATGATTGCCAAAGCAATATCAAATTTTCTTTGACCCAGTTTAAACTGGGTTGGGGATAATTTATTTTTACAAAGAACCCATGATTATAATTATTCGGCAGTTCACTGAAGATGGCACAAACTTGGTATCTGTGAAATTAGAGTTTTAGAAGATACGGAGTTTAAGGGACAGTTAGACTAATGTTTAATTTATGTTGTTTAAACTTAAGCAGTAAGAAGCAAATGAGCTGAAAATGTATACGAAAAATGGCGGTGTATTTATTTTACGCTGTTCTATTTCCCAAGCCTATTCCTTATTATGTTTGGCTCGACGTAATCACAGGAATGGATAAAAGTCTGATATACCTATTTACGATTGAGATTCCATTAACTTGGCACATCATTTTTCTTACAAATTCTTATCCTTATTTTTTATTTTATTAACAGATTTTAGTGAAAAGTCAGGTATTTGAAATTACAGACATCGTGAAACAGACCTTTATACTTAATAATACGTAACAACTACTTACACACAATTCCTGGCAGCAATGTCAGCGTGTACTAGTCTTTGGACGTGCAAGTACGCCAGGCCACAGGCCACCTGTGCTCCTAAGTCCACTAGCTCTCTCGTCGCTGGCGCCGCTTGGTGGCCTAGCCGGCATGATGTTAAAAATCTGGTAGGAGAGATTATTTTGTTAGAGTATTTACATTTTAATAGATTTTTATGATAATTTGGAATTGTGAAATTCATTGTTATGGCTTTATACGTCAAAAAAACCTGGTGTCTAAATAAAATAGCCACCTTAGCAGATCATAAAAGGATCGTAAAATGAATTGCGTTGCGATTCGTAAAATGGACCAATCATAATAGTAACTGCACTGCGTCTGTGACTATTTTACGAATTTTCCTATGAAGGTCTGCTAATGTGGCCATTTTATACCCCTTTTTTTTTTTTGTTTGGTGGGTGGAAAATCATCGAATAACCCCCCCCCCCCCCGCTCTTGGGCAGAGCGAAGGGGAGTGTCAGACTTCTACTGACTAAAAACCAAACCCATGTTTCCTTCTTCGCCCTTGTGTCGGAGCCGCGTTAACCTTTCGACAAACCACAGCCCCGACGTGATTGGTTGAATATGCGTCTTCGTAAACAACATAGTAGTTTGCCAAATGTTTGTGTTTGCGCGTGTGATAAAGTGGGCCGGTGCACGCGCCCCTCCGTAAACGAGACTATAGGCCCAGTTAAACTGAGACCGCGAAAAATCCAGGACTAGGCGAGAACAGACACTGGAAGATACTTCAGTTGTATTTGTATAAGTAGAGCCGTCTGTCCATATCCATAGTCGCGTCCTGCAGAGCGGTTTGCTCAAATCATCACTATCACCACTACATATTATAAAACAAAGTCCTCCGCCGCGGTGCGTCTGTCTGTCTTTTCGCGACAAACTCAAAAAATACTGCACCGATTTTCATGCTATTTTCACCAATTTATACAGTGGTCAATTTGACCGACATCCACGCGGGTAAAACCGCGGGCATCAGATAGTTACAGATAAATTAAAACCCTAAAAAATGCCAGCGAAGAACAAACTACAATATTTTGCCTAAATAATGTAGAGCTGATAAATTCTTACCTCTTAAGATTAGAAGAATGAGAAGGACAGTAATAAACTAGAAGTGGCTTGCGAGCCTCTTCCGCACACGCAGCCATCGGTGTCAGCACATTTGTATGAACTAAGCCGAAGAGTCGTAACCCTTCGGCTACTAGTAACGCTGCCTGCATTGCTGATGCCGCATCTAGGACAAAATATCAACAATGTATGGTAAGTAAATATTCCGAATTGATTAATTAATAAAGAGACTGATTTAATAATAATTAAGTAGGTACGCAAAAATTTCGTACTACATAAATTAATATAAATAAACTGACGCCCTTTTCCCATAGGGGTGGTCATACCACACACCTCGGTAGCGAGTACTCCACACCTGTCCTTTCTGAACTCCGTTCTAATGCTACGACAACTGAAGGTCAGACTTGTACCACTACTAAAATTAGAACAAAATTGTAAGTTTTCTCACGTGTCTGTGTTAATTTCAAAAGTTAGATTAATAAAATCTGAAAAGGAAGATTACTTTTAAACCTGTATTTAACGCTATCGAAAAAAATACACTTAGAAAAAACAAAATAATAGGGACAAATAATCAAAGTGACAGTGACCTGAGTTTGTTTCGGCTCTTTCTCAAGGTAAACACAGGGCACATCTAGTTTTAAAGCATAACGTGAAAAGCATTTTGAAAATCATTTACAGAAAGAAATATAGATATTTTGTTCTGTTAACTTTAAAATATCTCATTTTCTTTTGTACTCATCTACCTAGAAATTAACGGCCAGAGAGTAGGCACCTATTTCATATTTTCCGCCTGAGATAACCTCGATGCTTATCTGCCGAGATGAGATCAAAAGCAATCGTGTTAGCATAAAAATATGCTCTTGTAAGAGTAGCAGCGCCAATTTGCTATAAAGCCTGCATCCAATATAAGTTGCAATTTTTATGGTCTGCTGATTCCAGAATCAATTTGAGTTTCTTGGAAATGCAGATAATCGGAAGAAGTAGAAGGTACCTCTAATAGTGTTTTTATTAGAACATATTATTCGTAGACGCGATTTTTGGCTTTCAAAATTTGACTGTTCGTTACTCGGGTCGGGTAAAGTGTTACTGGTTTTTCCCATCAGGACTTTGTCAGTAGCAGCTACGGGCCCTTGATTTGAGCCCGGTAGATTGATTTTGCCATCAACCAAGACCGAACGTAATTAGATTGGTTGATGGCAATAGGCGCGCTCCTAATTTCATCGGTTGATGGCAATAGGCTTGCTCCTAATTAGATTGGTTGATAGCAATAGGCTTGCTCCTAATTAAATTGGTTGATGGCAATAGGCTTGCCCCCAATTACTTCGGTTGATGGCAATAGGCTTGCTCCTAATTAGATTGGTTGATAGCAATAGGCTTGCTCCTAATTAAATTGGTTGATGGCAATAGGCTTGCCCCCAATTACTTCGGTTGATGGCAATAGGCTTGCTCTTAATTAAATTGGTTGATGCCAATAGGCTTGCTCCTAATTACATTTATTGATGGCAATAGGCTTGCACCTAATCACATCAGTTGGTGGCAATAGGCTTGCTCCTAATTACATTGGTTGATGACAATAGGCTTGCTCCCAATTACATCAAATAATTTGACAGCTGTCAGTAGAAAGCGATTCTCCCTAGGGCTGAAAAGTAGTACTTTCAACCCGCTCCGCAGGCATGTCATGACCTACTTTCAGAGTATGAGTACTGAAAAATCAATAATTTAATTTAAATGACATTATCAAATAATTTAATTTTAATGACATCAATGTATCATGTAATTATCATGAAATCAATTGGATAATTTAATTTGTTTAACTGACTACGTGAACTTGAATGATGGACGTTGACTTAGAGCGAATAATTGTTTTGAAATTCAGTAAAATGTAGTGAATGTTATAGATGTGGAACCAGCATCAAAAATTGTACACCTTATAGGTATGTTGCAGCGATCCAATATATTGTAATCATAAGACCTAATATTTCACCTGTGACAAACAATAAATGAATTTGAATTTGAACTTTAAAGGGGTTTGAACTTTTTTGTATGGGAGCTGGCATATCGACCCACCGCCATTTTGATTTTTTTTCCAAATCGCGGCCCACGATGAACGTGGTATGTATGGATAGAGGATATATAGACGAACAAAAAATGTCCAGTAACACGGTATCCAAAGTGTCACGTTACCGAGATATTTGAAGGTAAAGGTAGACATATGAGTAAAATGACCACATAAAAATTAGACCTTTTACGTGTCTATAGTCGTTTATTATTATTATTACTGGTTATTGAAAGATAGTAGGCACATTACATACTACTAGGAGCAGGAGAAAACAATTTTTTGACTTAACATAGCGTTTCATTGCGATGCGAAGCGATTTTATTGTGCGTATAATAATAATCGACCTGGAAACTATTATTTGAATACAATTTAACGCCTATACACGTAAAAAGTCAATTTTTTAAAATATTTAATGATTGTCGATGTACTCATTTGTCGATCTTTAATTTCAAATATCTCGGTAACGTAACACTTTGGGCACCGTGTTACCAAACATTTTTTGTTCGTCTTTATGTTCTCTACCGATACATACCACTTTCAGCGTGGGCCGCGATTTCGAAAAAAAATCAAAATGGCGGACAGGTTGACATGCCACATCGGTTCTATCCCCTTTATTGTAATGTATACCCCGCAAAAGTCGCTAAAACGTGTACAAACCAAATGTGTTTCAAAAGGCAACAAATTCTTTTCAAGCAACAGAGTGATTTTAGGCCATAAGAGGGGCTACAAAAAATGTACCGAATGCAAAGCCGGATTGTAAACTCTGGCCTCAAAAACGTTTTGAAGCTAACCCCTTTGAGCTGCACAATATGCTTCCAAATAGTCAATACACACACACAGTCACACCAAATAAACACACACACACACATACACAGCGCACAGCCAGAACAATTGGTTTGCTATTGTAGTTCAGGAATATTGAATATTGTACTTTCAGTAGAAAGTCGTTTGTGGAGTAAGAACTAGCATGTTTACGAAATATGATTTCTTTGAGTATATGAAGTAAATTTGAAATCAAAAGGAATATAATACGGCAGGTAGCTTAGCGAAAAATATAAGCAATATTGTTTTAAAAAAATAAGTAAGCCTAACTGTTCGTACTTTCAGTATGTTTACAAAAAAGAATTTTTCCTCAGAAGTAATTTATTTCATCACCACTGCTCTCAACAAAGCGAAGGAAAACATCTTGAGGAAACCAGCATGTCTTTGAACTAAACATCCGAAGATATGTGACATCTACCGATACGCACTAGACCCGCGTGGTGGATTATGGCCCATCCCTCTCCTAGAAAGGAGGCCTGAGTTCCTGCAGTGGGAACATTATAGGCTGAAGACGATGAAACTAATCTAACCTAACTGACAATGACAGATGAAGTGATGTTTAAAGAAGAGGAGAGGCTAAATAGGGATCCTTGACAAGACAAACCGTACTTCAACTCATGTGCTTATTTATAGTCTAAGAATTGATTGCAGGATTTGAAAAAAAACGAACTAACCTGAAACAGTCTTCACGACGACCTCCTCATAGGTGTCGCCTTTCTTAAAGACTCCCTTGTAGACCCTGCCGAAGGTTCCCTCATGGACCAGGATCTCGAGGCGGATGTTGGAGCGAGGAGTTGTGAGGAGACGGAGTTGTTCCGCCGGGTCGGTGATGCGGTCCTTGGTTAGTGTTTGCTGAAAGGAATGTGGCTTTTAGTAAGTAGTAGTATTAAACATGAGAATAAGTCTTGTTAGGACATACTTATTCCTTAAACATAATATTATGTCACCATCTGTTAACGATATAAGTTTTAATGATAAAATTATCTTAAAGCCTTAATACATGCTTCAGTATTTAGTAAGCAACAGCTCTTTTCAGCAACAAAACTCCCTGAATCTGCAAGTCTATAACAAAACGACTCTAAATAACGCCGCCGAACTGCAAATTCAGTTATTACCCACGATTGAGAGATAATAGACATGCAACAATACCTTTTAAATAGGTTCTGTACTTTTATTTAAAATCCCATTGCAGTTAATAGCATCACTTCAATTAAAACTGGGAGCAATGCTTTATTTCATTACTTACCAACTTTTCTTTAACAAAAAACCTATACAAAACAAAATCAGCAAGTCTATAACAAAGTTACTCTAAAAAGTGCCACCGACTGGCATATCCAGTTAGTGCCGACGTGGTACCAGTCTTTAGTTAGAGACAGGTGCGGACACATAATTGCATTGAGCCGGACCCCGTCCAACGATATCCTTAATCTAGTTTGCGACATAGCAGCTAGGTTTGCAATGCATAGAAGCAGGGGCGTAGCTACCGCATTATCAGCCGTATCAATGATACGGGGCCCCCGCGTAACAAGGGCCCCTGATGAAAAAAAATACAATTACATTATTAACCTCAAAATAACCTTGTTGATAAAATATAAAATAAACCCCTTCAGATATTTAAATTTTCTAGCTCTTAATTGAAAACATAACCTATGAGAGCCACGATCGCAGCTAAACAGTTTTTTGTCTCACTTTGCTTGTTCACACATCATCATCATCATCATCATCAGCCTATTAATGTTCCCACTGCAGGGACTCAGGCCTCCTCTCTTTGAGGGGATGGGCTATAATCTACCACGCGGGCCCAGTGCGGATTGGTAGATGTCACATGTCTTTGAATTTTTTGGTTCTAAGACATGCCGGTTTCCTCACGATGTTTTCCTTCACCGTTTTGAGAGCAACGGTGATGAAATAAATTACACAAAGTAATGTGCCTGCCGGGGTTCGAACCCACGACCTACTGTTCGTAAGTCGGGGCCGACACCACTGGGCCACCGCTGCTCACACATACCTAATCCAATTATAATTAATGCAGTTAGGATGCTATTTTCTTTGTTTTGCTTAAATCATTTGTGGTTTTCTCCAATTTTTGGGCTTTTTCACACTCGGTTTCAAAGGGGCCCCAAAAATACATTTATTTGATACAGGGCCCTACTAGGACTAGCTACATCACTGCATAGCAGCTAGGTTTGCAGTACATAGAAGCTAACTTTGCAGTATGTGTTGCAATGGAACGATTTTGTCTTGAGTGCTTTGATAGTGGAAGTGGCTTGGTGGATAAATAATGCTTTTAATGAAGAGGACGTCGATGCTGTAGTCTGGGTAGTGGGTGCTATTGTTTGAACGGTGTTCGAGTAGGTTTGTGCGGTAAGTAAGTGAAGATCTATTGTGTGGCGCACAGACACAGGAAATTCTTTTTCGTTTCAATAGCACGATTAAGAGAGTCCATGGAGATTCTTACCCGTTCTTATTCATGAAAATAATATTTTTGACCGACTTCTTGACAATTGAAAAGTGTTTTGGTTTTATCCCGCCTACAGTTCCGAGCTGCTGAATATATCTGGCATACAACAAGTTAACGAGTTTTAAATAAATAGATTTTATGTCAATTAATTTTTTTTTGGAGATGAAAAATTAAGGATAGGTAGTAAAGTCCCACAAACTACCAGGAGAACAGAAGTAGGAAGGGGGTATTGGAATCTTAAAATCAAATCTAAATTATTCCTTTCTTTTAATGCAGATTGGAAACTAGGATAGTAAAGTCCCACAAACTACCACAAGGCCAGAACGGTGAATAATTAGTGTCACCATTGCGTGCAGTATAATAATGCTTTCAGAATGCTGTTGGTGTCGCCGCGCTACTGTAGTGCATCGCAAATGTTCGCAGACGCGCGCGTTGACGGTTTCCACGCTATAATGCGTAAGAAAGCGGCGTCGTTATTGCAAAGACTACGCGGTAGCTCCAACAGCATTTTGCAAATGATTGCATCCCGCTGCGACTGTCCCATACAGGCTCACTGGGTGGGAATAGTCACGGGAAAGTTGTGATGAACGTTTTTTTAACTACTAACATAGATCGTAAGAAAATTGTTACTAACACTTATATTATGTACCTACTAACATAGATCTTAAAAAAATGTTACTAACACTTATATGGATTCTGTCCGAAATAAATGGTTAATAATAATAATTGCATACTGTATGTGTATGGTATTAGAAAGGAATAATAATTTAGATTTGATTTAAAGATTCCAATACCTCCTTCCTACTTCTGTTCTCCTGGTAATTTGTGGGACTTTGATACTTACGTTTTATTTCGCACCTTTTTTCAATTTAATGAAATTAAATCCAAACGGGTCGATTTAACTACGATAATTTTTTACCATGGTATTCTGGTCCACGCATTCGGCCGAGTTTTCTACTACTGTTCCCACTCCGTGTAATCTGGGCCGCGGACCAGAGGCCAGTTTCCCCCTAACCCTACATTAAATTCAAATAAAACCTCAATCATTTTTTGGTAACCACAGCCGCTCTTACACTCCTCAAAAGCCCCAATTACAAAATAAAATTCGCTTCAAAAATCCTTCGAACAAAATTTCCTGAGCTTTGTATCCAAAACCGTCTCGTTTAATAAGAAACTTCTTATTTACACCTCCGTTCATTAGCGATCCCTCCTCAGTGAGGACGCTAATTCATATTTCCTCCTAAAGAGTTTCAACGGTGCGATAAATTCGTGGACAAAGGGGATTGCAAATTAAAAACTCCGGTCCTTGCCAAGCTCAATAATGAAACGGCTAATATTGATGGTAGAGGTTTGAGAGGAATTGTGGATAGTTGGGGCATGATTGCTTTTGGTTTTTCTTTCGGTAATAGTTCTTAGAGGAGCTAGTGGGTAGAAAATAACAGCCTGTTCGGCTGGTCTGCGGATGGGTGACCAGTGTACACACGGCTATACATCAAGCTATACATTTCCAGTATAAACTGGTCTAGCATTGTATAGGATTTCCGTACAGTGCGAGATCAGCGTAAACTGGAAATTATAGCTTGACGTGTAGCCGTGTGTACACACATACCGAGTTTTCTCCGTGCCTCGGAAAGCAAGTTAAGCCGTTGGTCCCGGCAGTCATTTGTAGATATTTGACAATCGTGACAGGTAGTCAGTGGCCTGAAAATCTGACAATCAGTCCTATCTAAGGGTTTCGTATTAAGCCAGTACTAACTGGATTGTGGAGGTCACATAGGTAGTCGCTACATACAAAATACATACTAATATTCAGTTGAATCCGGTTGGACTGGATGCCGACCCCAACATAGTTGGGAAAAAGGCTAGGCCGATGATGACTGGTTAATACGTTTCGTGGGAAAAAAAAAATCAATGAATTTAATAATGTGGGTGACCATTATTAAATTCACAAAGTTAAAAAGTAATTGAAGTACGGACGGACGGATGCCAATGAAGTTACCAAAACGCAAATTTTGCTGATCTCTAATTGTACGGGAAACCCGTATATACAAAGCGAAATCAGGTTAGACTGGACTTGTACTTATTGAAAAGCATTAACCTTTTGAGCGCCACAGTCACGTATGGAGTTATGGACGACAAGCTGAACAAGCAAAAAAGTACCATAAGTCTGACTTACGGTACTTTTTGGCTTGCGTCTATACTTGACTGTGGCGATCAAAAGATTAAGGGCGACGAAAATTCTCTTACACACTCGAACCTCAGTGTGAATAGAAGAAAAATAAAGTAACTAACAAAGATTGTTGGCTAAAAATTGATAAGAATAAATTATAATTATCTATAATGTTTACCACATTATTTTCTGGGATAGGAAGCGGTTATAAAATATACAGAGACATTATAAAATTATTGTTGGTAGGTATTTTGCAAGCCATATTTAAATGAATACGTGTGTATTCATTTCAATATGGCTTGCAAAATTAAGCGGAATTTTAATTGTAATTAACTAATTAAATAAAATTGTTCTACGTAATTATTAATTATTACCAAAACAAAACGAAACAAAACGATGGGAAACCATTTTCAACGTATTTCTACCTATAATATTTCCATATTAATGTTACAACATTTTATTAATTAAAGAATATTATGTAACTGTTTAATTCGTTTTGTGAGTACCGTTATTGCATAAACGAGTTTATTGACACTCTTGCGCTTGCCGTGACAAATTACAACAGTGAAAGTGCTCCAGATTCTGAATGTATTTGTATAGCGTTATTTTGAGGCTGCACTCACCAGCTCCGATAGCCGTGATCGTCTAGTGGTTAGGACCCTACGTTGTGGCCGTAGTAACCCAGGTTCGAATCCTGGTCACGGCAGTGATTACACTGTCGCGGCGGAGCATATCTTTTTGGAAATTTTGGTATGTTTTTCGCTACTTTATTGCATTTTTTTGGGAAAAATTCAAAAAGTTTTTTTTTTTCTTTTCATGGATGGTACCTAAAGTTGGTACAGTATAGTCAACAATAAATTAAAGCTTTTTTCTAAGAGGATGATCATAAAACTGAACGCGAACAGCACATCTAAACTGCGTTCAAGAGCTGCCAATGACAATATTCCATGTCAATGACGACATTTTAGAGGCACTACAAAAATTAGTAGGTATTGCAGTGCCAACACCAAAAATGAAAAAAAAAATACTATGGCACCAATCCGGTTGTAGCGTGTAGCGTCGCGTCGTAGGATCCTCCGACCAGACAGGTTTTATGTCTGGTGGGCTATAAATTGTCTGACAGTTGTCTTCGGGTTCTTCCAGGTTCTTCTAAATACTATCAGTTCTTCATTTTATTTCATAGATGGCGCTGTAGTACGTTTTGTACTATGCTACGCTTTTTTGTAGAGTCGCTACAACATTAACCGAACTAAAACGCAGCTTAAACATGCAGATTTTGCAGGTAAAGTCCAGTTTCCAACGAACGAAAGAAATCTAAAGGCAAATTCCAATTCGCCTTTAGATAAATTATTTAAATAATAAAAATTTAAACCATAATCATAACAAAATAATTCTAAGACCACCTACAATTGTATCTGTGACCGTTACCTAGAATAAGTTTATTACATTATGTTATAAGTGACTCTTTTGTCTTTTTTGAGAATAAAGTATATTAAACCTATATTTAAATAATTACCTTAACGAACTCAAACGAATTATCGTTATACCAATTGATTTTTAAAATTATCATCTGCCTTTCCCAACTATGTAGCAAGCAACTAGGGTAGCTTTTAGTCTAAACGGATGCAGCTGAATACCAGTATTTTAAATGAAGCGACTGCCTATCTGACAACTACAACCAAGTTAGTACTGAGTATATATTATAGTATATATATATACTTTAGTATACCCCTTGGTAAAACTGGTTGTCAGACTTTCAGGCCTCTGACTATACCTGTAACAACTGTCAAAGATCTTATATAAATACATTTTATAACAAATTGCCACAATACACTTTACTATATTACTATTATTATAGCTAGCCTAAATTGTCCCACTGCTGAGCAAAGACCCCCCTCCATTCCTTCCAATGGTCACGGTCATTATTTACTATAGGCATTTTTTTAAATTATATTTTGTTAAATCCCATTTCTAAACTAGCCACATCTAGCTATAATTCAATTCCGTCTTCAATACTTGCTAAAGAAGAGCGCCAATTGCATTACGTTTGTATCACCTGCAGGGGAGACGGGGCAACGCTGGGTAACTCGTCTTAAATTGGATTCTTAATGAGCTAAAGGGCTCGTTTTATGCACCATTCCTCCGCGTTTGTAATTCAGAAGACTTGTAATGAAGGTGGTGTGATGAATATGCTGCGGGAGGGTTGCTTTTCGGTTTATTGGGGTGGTTTTTTTTTTGAATATCATTTCTTTTTGGCAAATTACTGGCCCATTGCATGAATACAAACAAAAAATGTTGCAAAAAACGACTACCAAAAAAGCACTTAAAACGTCAGAAATAACTTTAGGTACTTTCAGAAGTCGCTGACTTGGTTCGTCACCGACATCTGAAAGATTTTTTGAAGTCGGTTTAAAAATAAGAAAATAAACATCCCGTAACGACCTTTTTCGAAATTCTTCCAGAGCAATGTGTTACTGTGGATTTTGTTTCGCTACACCTTCTTTTCAGCTAAAACACTTGAAAGTTGTGAAGATCGAGCATTTTCGTGTATTATTTTATCAGAAAGTTCCAAATAGTGGAAGTCTTACTTGATTTGGACCTAGATTGCAATTTGATAATTATAAAGATTCGTGTACATGCTTATTTATTACTGTTTACCGAGAAACTTTGATTATTTAGAAAGGTTTAGCGAAGTTAAACAATACTAAGAGACTTTTAAAGTCAGGGTCTAAGTAAGAAAACATTTCTTAAAAGAAAACTACTAACTCCATTAAGTATTTATTCAATTTTAATTTCAAAAACTCTCACAAATCAAACAAACAACCAAATCTAAACACCAATTCCATTCTAACCTCAAAAATAAATTACAAAATTCCATCCAATGTTTGCTTCTCAAGAAAAAGACACGAGGGGTTCTACCACAATTAATTCCTTACTCGGTTACCTTCGCACGACGTATGGGCCCATTAAAGTGTTTGCGGATTGTTCAGGCAAAGATCAAGAGTAACCTCGTAATGTGGGTTAATTTATCTGGGAGAGTGGCTGAATTTAGTGGGGGGGTGGTAGGTGAGGATGGAGGGGAGGTGAGGAATTAAATATGGAGACTTATGGGTGTATGTACGGAGTACTCCACACTGTTTGGTTTCTAGGTGTTATAGTGTTTGTCGTTTTGGTAAAGATGTTTGATAAGAAGTGGATAGTTCCTACAAGAGACACTTAGAAAGTCACCCAAATGAGCCGTTCAGGAAATTAACTACCCACTTATATAATTATCAGTTTATTCAAATTAAAACCGTCATTCTTTGTTGCTTATGCTTTGTGCTAACTGGGTTGTGTAGACCTCTACAACCCAAATCAGACCAGATGGGCAGTCATCATCATTATCATCAGCCTATAATGATCCCACTGCAGGGACTCAGGGATAGGCATGTTGTTCCATGTAAAATACTGGTATTCAGCTGCATCCGGTTAAACTGGAAGCCGACCCCAACATAGTTGGGAAAGGTACCTAGATGATGATTGAGCGCAGAGCCAGGAGGCTAATTGGTGACGATAAGCTGGATACCAAGCTACATAGCCTGGCCCACCGTCGCAAAGTCGCATGTCTGTCGGTCTTCTACAGACTGTACTTCGGAGAGTGTGCGCACCACGCGCGCCTCAAAGAGATGTCAGCAAGGAGCGGCCCGCAAGGGCCGACGCCCGTCGGGGCCGCGGATTTTTGTACTAGATTACGTGGCCTTGGCGCAAGGGCAAAGAAGGAACATGGGTTCGGTTTTTAGTCAGTAGAAGTCTGACACTCCCCTTCGCTCTGCCCAAGAGCGGGGGGGGTCATTCGATGATTTTCCACCCACCAAAAAAAAAAAAAAAAAAAAAAAAGAGCTCCACGAGCTGATCCCACCATCTCCCTTTTTCCATCGGAAGACTAGACGTACTGCAAACCACCGATACCTAGTTGACATTCCACACATTCGAACGAAGCGCTTTGCTGGGTCCTTTATTATGCGCACAGCCAAGGAGTGGAGCCTGCGTCGGTTTTTCCGAGTTCATATAACCCTAATCTGTTTAAGTCGCGAGTAAACAGGCTTCTACTGGGTAAGCTCGTTCCATCGTCGACATCATCTCTGCCCTTAGGGCAAGATTGAAGTCAAGAGCAAGCCCATTTATAATAAAAAAAAAAAAAAAACTTTGATGCTTGTATGGTCAAATAAGCGTATTATATCAATTTGATAAACAAAGTACTTTGCCGAAAATTGCTACGAAGCATATTCTGAGATAAAAACTGAACGAATCGAATAGGTTCAGTCTAGATGAGATGGATGGGTGCACATACTGATCAGTATTTCCAACGATTTGCTACTAAGAGTAATCGTGTGTATCTGTTCAACCACAACATGCTTGAAGGCAATCGATCAGATCGGGTCATTAGCCACACACGTTACGAATTTAATCGAATCTAAAAATAGTACTGTTGGTACAGTTGATGATGATGCCAGAAGGCGTTTAAATCATGTACATTTAAATTGTCAATCCCATACGCAAACAAGAAAGTAAGCAACTATGGTAAAAATCAAAATATAAAATCCTAAACCGGTTGCACACCCCGGTAGTCCGCTGTAAATACGACTTTTCAAATTAGGGGACGATAGGCCCGTCCGAAAAAACAATAAACCCTTACGATAACCTTTGCAAGTGTCATAGTGTCATGAACAAGACGAAAATCCAAACTCTAAATCCAACAAATCAAAAATGTTTTAAATGTCCAACAATCTACAGCTCTGAGGAGCCAATGAATACCCCAAGACGTGCTATTCTATTTGATCTAGAAAGTATCAGGACATCAAACCTTAAACTGTCAAATTTTCCCAAAAACCAACCACTAACCAGTGATAAGGTTGAAAATCTATCAAAAGTAATTTCATAGATTCTTGTAGTTTAATGTGCTGGCGTCTTTACTACCACTCAAAATGAAGAAGATAAGAAATACTTCAATTCGGACTTTACTAATTTTACTCTAAAATGATAGAGTAAGTGATTTAGTGACTAAATCGCTTTCGCTTATTACCCAGACTCCACACCCGGCTCTTCGAGACCGGCAGTAAACTAAAATTTACGCCAACACAGAAGTAATTTATTATCTGGTGAATTTAGAGAAACATTTACCGGCGGTGCCAAATGTCTTTATTAGGTCACGTTTGTAATAATACTTATACATTTATTGTTAGAAACTTCCACATAACAGCAAGCCTGTAATCCTCGAAGGCAGAGTTGTACACCCACATTTCGTCAGTTATGATTGTATAAGTCGAATGTAATATGGGGCGAGTTTATTGCCATCAACCGAGCACGAATTCCGACTCTGTGGATGGTACTGAGACATTTCTGATGGAAAACCCAATAACACTGCCTGATTTGGGAATCGAACAGCAGTCGCACTTGCAACGTAGTGAAATATGGAAAGAAAAAAAACTAAATGTGGCACTCGGAGACTGCCGCAGTAAAGCTATTGCATAGCATTTTTTATCAACTTATGCAAATAATTAATTATTTAATTTGAAAACCTCAGTTGACAACCTTGTTATTTTCCGTAACCATAGCAACCTGGTTGAATATTTTCGTTACGGTATTTCTGGATTCGCTCTCCACGCTCAAGGCCCGCGATAGAAGCTATGCAATAGCTTAAAAGTATTTATTGGGACTACAACAGAAAACACAAACATATTAAAAAATCCATTCAAAATTTCGGCTGCTGAGAGCCTCAAGTGACGTAAATAACCTAATTGGTAGTTACAGCTTTAAGCCGTTGGGGGTTTGAGCCCAAGTACGCGACTCCTATTTAAATAAATTTCTCGACGACTTGTTGACACTTCGCGTGACCAAAGGGCTCTTTCTTCGGCCAAAGAATTAGCATTACCATTCAGCGTGGCAATGCTGCCAGTCTTTTGGGCACGATCCCGGATTACAGCGATGTGGCCTATGCGCCTTGTATAATAACTTCGTTTATTTTACATACGTTTTTGTAAATATTTAGTTTCATGTAGGTATTATAAAAGTTATATTATGTAATAATAACCAAGGAATATTTCTTGTTGAATCAGGTGTTCGTAGCTGTGTGTATAATGTTCTTGACAAACAATAACTATAAATATAAGGAAAAAAAAACTAACAGAGACAAAATACGATCAGTTTTTGTGAATTTGTAAATACGTTATTAAATCAACCGCGGTTAAAAACCACATAATAATCTTCAAATAATAGCTGTCAGTAATTTCGGATGGCACCTAACCACAAAAGTCCAAAATTGGCCACATTTTCGACAAAATGGCACTGTTATAGTAGAAACACGGCACTAATTGTCTAACGACTGTGTAGTTTATTTACACTGCCAAATGTGAATTAGCATATTACCTAATTTAATTAATAAGCTAACATAATTAGTTAATTGTTAATCACATGCAGTTACTCCACAATATCAATTTGAATACATAGAGTTAATCAGGTGGATTTGGCTAAATATTTACTGAACAGCAAAGTTGTGCTGCTGGTACCACAAATAAATACTGAGTCGCGAGTAGACACGTGGTCCTTTTTTTTTTTTTTTTTTTTTTTTTTTTCTAACGTGGTTCTTTTTTAACAGCACTTTCACTATGTACAGTCGAACAAGCTAATAAGTATACAGGGTAGAGATCTTTATAATTCTGTAACACTGAAAGTATTGATTGTAATTTGGTTTTATCTAGTGTTTCGCATTAAGCGACTGATTTCAAACGCTGTATCGTTTAACATCAGTCTCTAAATGTATCTGCATAATTTTAAAAGTAAATACAAGTTAGCTGGCTGTATACTTATTAGCTTGTTCGACTGTACTAATTGCGAACCTAACCAGTGGGTAAACGAACGTCCACGAACCTCAAAACCACCGTGTGCATATACCCTAATCCCATACAATATCTTTTTACAGTACCTAATTCACATAGCATGTACACTTGCAAGTAAGTCAAGAAGAACATTTAGTTTTCTGGAGCTTATCATCACCATACTTATGCGCCTACTACACGCTCACACTTCCCCACAGTCTTGACTGCGCGATTACACGATGCACACAGTACATCGCGCGTGTAATTTGTAATGGTAATACAGTTTTACCAACCATACGCGCGATGTACTGTGAAGTGTGAACGAAAAGTGTGGTGAAGCTTGAGCGTGTAGTAGGCCCATTAGACATTTTTCAACCATGTTTGGGTCGGCTTTCAGTCTTATTAGATGCAGCTGAATTTCAAATTAATTTTATGGAGTTAATGCCATATTTTTTAAATGCTTTTTTGAACGAAGAGACCACAATAGAAAAAAGTTTATTCTGGCAAACGCTAAATCTGTCTAGTAGGTAACATGGTGTTTCAATATAAGAATCAAGTCTTTTAAATGCAAACTATCTAGGGCAATGGCCGACCATGTCTGTCTGCATCTTATTTCTCTGGCGCCAGACTGACGAAGAAACTATCCAGTCTTTGCGCAATAAACAGTGAGAATTGCTAGTGGACGCTGTTTTAATAGCCACGCAGCCTTGTTTCTAGCGGAGGCCTTTGACCCTATCAATCTTGAGATGAGACACGAACAAAACAAAAGATTGCCCGAGTTTTATAAGATTTTTCTAATGATTTTGGAAACTACTGGCCGTTGCCCACGTCTTTGTTCCCGTGGATTTTTTTTTGCTTTTCCTGTCGATCTACCGGAGTGCCATATTTCATCCAGATCTATTCAGCTGTACAGATAGATTCATGATTTGATCTATCTTGACTTTCGCACGTAGGTATAATAGTTAAATAGATAGATATTTTTTAACCGACTTCAAAAAAAGGAGGAGGTTATCAATTCGACTGTATTTTTTTTTTTTTTTTTTTTTTTTTTTTTTTTAATGTTTGTTCACTCATAACTTGCGACTGGGTGAACTGATTTTCATGATTCTTTTTTCATTTGAAAGCTGGTGCTTCCCGTGTGGTCCCATTGTCACCATTTCAATATCTGATGATGGGATCTTGTAGAAATCGGGGGAACTCTTCAATAAATAACAGCAGATTAACCGCGATTGTTGCTATAGCATATCTAAGCATTGTTTACGCCATCACACAACATAATATCACGCCTGTACTCACTACAAAGGTTATAAAAACTATTTGGTGAACATCTGATGAAGAACTTCGGAGATAGACAACGGAACTCCTCATTATATGATAGCAAATAAGCAAATGGACTGGGATTGCTGAAATCTCATGTCTGTCTATTGTTTACACCAGTTCATAACATAACATCACGCCGGTACGTTGTGAAGGGGTAAGCACATGTGAACCACTAAAAAGTGAAAAATAAAAACTTTTTTACAAAAAATAAAACCGACTTCGACAAAAATAAAACACAAAAAAGTGAAAAATAAAAATCAGCTTCTGAAGTCGGTGGCAAAAACATGAAATCAAACAAACAAAGTCACCGACTTCAGAAGCTGATTTTTATTTTTCACTTTTTTGTGTTTTATTTTTGTCGAAGTCGGTTTTATTTTTTGTAAAAAAGTTTTTTTTTATTATTTATACATAGACTTTTTAATGCAATATTGTAACGTAATTTTTAAATTTTAAAATGCAGTTTAGTAAACTTCGTTTATTAGTTATCAAGTAAGATTTCACGGTGAATCAAAATAGCATTCACGAATGGTAATTAGATCCTCTTGTTTTGCGCGCCCTAGCAACGCTACCATCCTGATGACTATTCCAACGTATACTTTGTGCCAACACGATAGATGTAATTAAGATAATATGTTACGAATACTTCTCATTTTAGGTCCGGTATGAGTTTATTTGATCCTGTTCTGTTCTTTATAAGTTTTTGTATGGCAACATTGGGGATCCATTCGATTTTTGAGTGAAAACAAAGACTTTTATTAAATTTCAATAAGTATTTTACAAAATTGTTGTAGTCATTATAATTATTTGGATACATTATTTTCTTACACTTTGGGCACATGTTATCCATCTCCTTTACTATAGGTACTTATTTACAAATACTTACTTGCGATACATGCGTGAGATTAGAAGCAGCGTAATACGACACTCTTGACTCCGGCTTAGCGTACACATGCTCTCCTATGTGCGTCGTCGCATACGGAGAAGGTGACCGGCGACTGCCTGTGGACAAAGATATTGATTAATATAACATAACACCATGTTTGAAATCTCAGGAGGACGAGGCAAAGGTCTTCATCATCTGCCTAGCCTTTTCCCAACTATGTTGGGGTCGGCTTCCAGTTTAGCCGGATGCAGCTGAATACCAGTATTTTACATGGAGCGACTGCCTATCTGACAACACAGTTAATTCTGATGAATGCGATACCCTTTGGTAAGACTGGTTGTCAGATTTTTAAGTCACTGACTACCTGTAAGTCCTGTAACGACTGCCAAAGATCTATGTATGGCAGCCGGGACCAACAGTATAACGTGCTTTTCGAGGCACGGAGGAAACTCAGTATGTGAGTAATGGGCGGACACAACTATCCGCAGACCAACCAAGGCAAGACCCGAGTGGCAGTTATTATTAAGCCATGAGGCAAAGGTCTTTGATATTGGAAATCGTTTTATGGAACTCAAATGAAATTGGGCAGGACACTTAGCAAGGCACGGTGATGGCAGGTGGAGTCAAGTTGTAGTGGCTTCCAAGGACTGAAAAGAGAAGCGTTTGTAAACCGGTGGCTAGATTGCAGACGACATTGTTACCAACGCGGGAATATCCTAGATGAGGCTGTCACAGGAATGTGGAGTTTGGCACAAGCAAATACTATGGATGATGATGAGCCAAATCTGGAGCGAACTGAGTTTATAACTTTTGGAGTCAAAAGTGATCATGAATATATGGCAGTTGTACTAGTAGTAAATGTTTGGTATAATTAACGATCACATACTTTTGAATCACTTCGACGCCACACAGTTCTGACGCGAACTCCGTTCATTAGTATTGAATTTCTGATTTTGATCATCTACTTTTGCTGTTGACTGTACTTCCTCTTTAAAAAAATGACGTGAATTTTATTCCATCCTATATGTACATTGCCATGGGACATCTGTATAGTTCACAGTTTACTATAGCAACAAGTTTTTGTTATAATAACCGATATATAGGTAGGCTACCAGAAACTTACCAGAGAGATGTGAAATCCCTCCTGTGTAGTTTAATGCTTACATAAGTATAACACTCTAGCATTAGAGATAAGTAGCAAAGCCCACCAGAAATGCTACTAAGCTAAGACAATCTCAAAAACACCGAAAAATATTCAGGCAATAATAATAATAATTCATCGACCTCCCACGTCGATGCTAGGACAACACTAAATCGAGTCACACGACGCCTGCGCCGCCCACCCTTGCGTCTACGAGACGTACGATTTCACGAGTACCAACAGGTCTCCTAACGCAAGGAATGGAAATAATTATACTACTGTGCGTTAGGGACCTAATCCGTCTCTATATTTTTTTTTATGTCCTTGAATTCACCTTTAAATAGGAAGCAAATATGTATATTTGTCTTACTCATAGTTAAAGAACTTTACACGTTAGAGTCTCCCGCAAGGAGTGAAACAACACGATTATAGTCAACGCACAATACAAAAGTCCTGCAAGAGATCTGATAGATCTCGTAATGCAACGAACGTGTTAACGCGTGAGGCGCTTATTTCACTAATAACGTTTAAGTCACATATGATAGGGGACGACCAGGGCATCGGGCAATCAAACTGATTATTTATGAATGTCAATCAAACTGTCAAAGGGTGATTGTTGATGGACAGTTGGACACACGTAGATACGTAAAGCATGACTACTTCAAGTGTGGATTTAAAAGTGGCGTTGCTTGTCAAGAGAACTCACATCGATATGTCAAACTTGGTACAATAATTTTAGTTTTTTTTTTACCACGGATACAGATAAGTTGTTTGAAGTGTACGGTAAGCACTCGTTACTGACAAAGTTATTAGGAATACTTTAAAGAATAATCTTCTGAAACATTAAAAATAATAGCTGGAGTCCTGTGCATCAAATAATTAAAATTCAGAAACGTTAAGCTACTTCTGTTGCTGATGTATACCGGAGTAGAATTACATGAAAATTGTTAAATGATAATTAATCAAAAAACACTGCCTGCCAGGACTAACTCGTTTTTATAGTCGTTACAAGTGCGACTGCTGAGAATGAGGTTCGGATCGATTCCCGGGTCGGGCAAAGTGTTATTGTTTTTATCTATTAGATTTTTTTTCCAAACATTTGAATTTGAACATTTCGCCAGCAAAATGTGGGTGTCCTATTGCGTACACCTCTGCCTTACCCTTCGGGGATTATATGCGTGATGTTATGAAACGAAAAATATCTGTTATAACTAAATTAACTCTTACTTTTATTATTCTGCTGACCTTTCACGAATTCTTTATTAAAACACAGATAACAAGAATCAACACAAGATTTACCAAGAATCTTCTCAGCTTTTAGCTTTTTCTTTTTCAGAAAAGAAAATTCAGTTTCTACGTTCAAAGTATAATTTTCATTAGAACTAAATCAAAAATAACACAGTAATATTATCATGTGACCTCTTTCTTGGAAAACATTTTCCTTATTTTAGAGAAAATCTCAGAGAATGTGCGGTGTGAATGTAAAATATAAATCAAGGTGGAATTAAATGGAATTCATCAGTGAACAGTCGTGGACGAAATACTTTTGCCATAAATCTGAAGATAAAAGTTATTCGGAGAATTTTACGCTTGCTCACCTGAAAGAATGAACCTTATTTTACTGCAGCATTGTTGTGGTCAGATTTAACTTAATCCGTGGTTCCAAAATTGTAATCGTGAAAAAATAATCAGCCGCCCCATACAAAATATTAATTCAAATTCAAAGTCGACCCAAATATAATTATGGAAATTCTGATTTCAATTTGAAAGTTGTATAGTTCGATTGTCGACTCTAAAGATGTACCAACCACCTTCAGAGGCGTGAAGAGGAACCAACAACACGGCAAGCTTATAATGCAAGAACACTGTTCTGAAATCCTAACATCATGAAAGTAGTTGTATAAAGAACAAGACAAGCTTATAAAGCTTGTATGAAAGTACCGCCTTTATATGGACACACTTCTATACACGCTGTAAAGGTACGGTTATGTTAAAAGTTTAGAAATTCATTAATTTTAGTTTTTTTTTAATGTAAGTAGTAAATATGTTGGAAGGCAGGACACAATACATTATACAGCATGTTTTATTCTGAACCAAAATTCGAAAGCACCGTTTGGTACAAAATACCATACATCCAATTCTAATTATTTTACAGGAACCATGCATATAATTAGGTAATTCACTACCAACGAATGTCACTGTAATATTTGTTCCAGAATTTTCGTAAGGAATTTTCCACGAGAATAATATAAAAATACTAAAGTGAAATTTTATGTGACATTCCGTATGTTACATTTTCTCATTTGCTATAAATTCCTTTTTGTTGAGAAATATTTTGTTGGTGCTCCCGAATGGTCCTGTAGTGTATTTTATGACAATAATAAAACTTATATTAGGTACTTGGAGATAGTACTAATAATAGATTAGGTGTATCTGCAACTAAGCTTTTTTAAAACGGACTGTTTAATTTAGAAAATAACATTGCCGGAGATTATAAAAATAAATACATTTGGTAGTACAGACGGCTACACATCAAGCTATACATTTCCAGTTTACGCTGATCTCGCACTGTATGGAAATCCTATACAATGCGAGACCAGCTTATACTGGAAATGTATAGCTTGATGTGTTGCCGTCTGTACAATGTAATGTAAATCGCACATCAGTACACGATACATCACGCCTGAGGTTTCCGAAGGGTTACGCAGAGGTGTACAGTACGATCAAATTATCTTGGCAGGTCTGAATATAGGCTCTGCGAACTTTTACGCATGTAAACTTGTGAAGAAAACTGTTATTGCCAGATAAACCAATACTTAAACGATCAGAAAATATCTAATTTAAACAGTGAGAAATACAAATAAAATAAATATCATAACACTTTTATAAATACATTCATCATCATCATTTCAGCCGAAAGACGTCCACTGCTGGACATAGGCCTCCCCTAAGTGTAATTTTTGCTTAGAGGGGGTTTGCCATAATCGCCACGCTTGGCAGGCGGGTTGGCAATCGCAGTACGGTCGATACAAAAAGCACAGAGAACGCTGCTGCCCATTCTCTGGTACATCCCTTAGTCGCCTCTTACGACACCCACGGGAAGATATGGGATGGTGCTATTCTTTGCGTCCGACACCATACGGAACATAAAAAAAAAAAAAAAAACATTAGTTGTAACAAAATGACCTGCACGAAGTTCGGAGCTGCCAAGATAATTTGATTGCACTGTACCTTTATAGTACACCCACACTTTGCCAGTTATGTTGAAGTCCCATATCCCCGGGGTGAGCATATTATACCGGGAATTAATCGACGGCTATCATTGTGAAATGCCTAATGGGAAAACCTAGTAATACTTTGTTGGTCCTAGAACTCAGGAACTCATGCTTTGCAGTTGCGCTTGCTAGACCAGGCAGTATTAGACCAACAAGAGTTCATGAGTGTGTTGAGTACACACTCCTGTACTCTTGTTGGTCTAAAGCAGAAAAAACAAAATAAATGAATAAGATAGGTATTTAACTTAACAAACTTGCCGTTACTTACCAAAAGGAAACTTGTGTAAGCTAGCTATAGTGGCATAGGATCCTGTAGAACTGGGTGGTCTTCCAAGAGTGTCGAGCCTTAGCAGAACATTCTGATGACTGCCGTATGCTGCTGTTGTGTATGATGTGCTGAAAAGAAAAGTAGTGTAAATATTTTGAAAGTCCTTGCTTTCTAAGCATCTCGTGTAGCTCTTGCATTTCGTGTGTAGGTACCTCGTGCAAACTGTCGCTTTGATTACTAGCAAAGCGCTGTTTTAAGCTTTCACGGTTCATAACTATATTTAAAATGTCACTTACGGGATATCTTCCGTGATTTTTAATTTGTTTTGAGTTCCCGATATTAAAAAAAAAAAAAATCGGGAACTCAAAACAAATTAAAAATCACGGAAGATATCCCGTAAGTGACATTTTAAATATACTAGCAAAGCGATCATTCGAAGCGATCGACGCTTAAATTTTAATAGGCGATCGCCGAGTTTGTATGTAACACATTGAATTCGTTCGGTAAGTCTGGAACCACTTTTTGTCGGCCCGGTACACCGAAGTAAATTAATGCGACGGTTATGTGAACGCTTCAAGTGAAAAGATTTGGAAGACCCTTAGCATTGGGTAATGCCAAACAAAAGAAGACAAAACGTTCTATTAACAAACATCTTAAAATTTGTTTAATTAACATACTGTATTATTCACACCTTTCATACATTAACTCTTATAACTAACGTAGAATATAAATGCAGATACTGAGAACTGCAACTGCAAATCACACACACGAGATAAAATAAATTATACCTCTGTTACGATCACTAAACTGGGAAAGTAGGTTAGAGTGGGCAGTAAACATTATTAATTATTTATAGCTAGCACGTTGGTAGTGCATGCGAGCTTAATATTGATTCTAGTAGCTGCATATTATGTAGGATACAGTGGACCTAATATTGCTTGTATAAGCGTACTAGCTTTTGATCGTGGATGTAATCCAGGTGTGTACGGAAATAAACTCACGGGAACGTTTTAAGCATAGCTTATGATACTCGGGGATAAGGTGGCTTTGCGTTACTGAAAGAATTTTCTAAATCAGTATAAATTTCCTCTAATTACCTATTATACAAACTTAGAAATAAAGTAGACCGCCCGGCCTCCATACATTTATGGGCTGTTATCAAAATTACGGGCAAAAAAAAAATTACTCATCGTTTAGATAGACAATATTTTTTATGTCCAAGTCGTTCAGTTCACCGAGAAGGTATTTAACCACAAAATATCTGAGATCATCCAGATTGGGGTATTTTGTAGTAGGTCAACTAAAATAAACGCTATTAAATAGACTATACATGATTTAACTACTATTAATATCATAAACGGGATATTTACCATGTTTGATTATTGTTTCGAGTTCCCGATATGACCATGACCATGTCATGTCAGTTTAAAAACTTATATATTGATATAATCAGACAAGTAAACTTGTTTTACCATTTATAATACTAATAAGGATGTTTTTACTAGCTGAAATTCTTGTACAGGAGCAGTAAAATGTGACTAACACTTTGCCAAGGCTATTTTTGTCTAGATTCTTAAGTTTTACATACTTTCAGCATCTCAATTTAGGTGAAAATTTGTGTAGGAACACCAATCTTCTATCAGCTTCACAAACAATTTTTTTTTTTAGATAAACTTTGCCCCACACTTGGAATTTCTCCTGTATCGTGGGTGCGTTTACAAACATTTAAACTCACATACACAAATACCCAGACCCGGAACAACACCTGTAGGTCATACAAATATTTGATCCGTGCGGGGATCGAACCCGCGACACGCAGCGCAGCAGTCCATTGCTTGAGCCACTGCGCTAACCGTGCCGTGTACACAGACAACGCCATTTACCTATAAATAATATTAGTATGGATATGCATAGTTATCTAAGTGTAACATGTGCTCCGGACGGTCAACAGTTTATAGGTATCAGATGAAGTTATACGGGCCAATTCTAGCATAGATCTAACAGTGAACTAAATGTGTATTTATGATAGTGCATAACATATAGATCTCCATATAAAAGCTGCAGCATAATTAGTTATGGTTAGGACTCAATAAACGACGCATGCATATTGATGTTTATGTTCTAATAGCCTGGATAAAGCAAATCTTCCAAAGAGTTACAAAATGTTAGGTTGCCGGCTTCGTGGAGGATCGGTTTACACCATAAATTTAATAGCCTCAAAGAGACATGGGCTCGAAGTTATTCTATAAAATTTTTGCAATACATAGTTTTTCTGTAGTATCTGAATTCTTTCTTTTCTTTTGATAAAGGATCAATAACACCTTCGAGGATATAAATAGTAAACAGTAAGAAACTGTAACTCAGAGATAAGATTTTGTTGTTTAGAAACACAGTTTGTTTACAAATAGACACAAGGCCAGGGCGAGGTAAAATTTTCCGGGTAGCAGCAGAGAGATGTTTTGTTTAAAAACCTTACTCGTGTACGACCAAACCTGCTGGAAACATTCAGTAGGTAAGGCAAAAACATTCTTATTTTTAACCAGCTTTTGGAAGTTGGTCGTTCAAATATGTTTTTGTTGTTCATAGGTACTAATATTTAGTTGAGTAATTAGTTTATTTTATGTTATTTATTCCTTTTTTATAAATATTTCATCATCATCATCAGCCTATAATGTTCCTTCTGCAGGTACTCAGGCCTCCTCTCTAGGAGAGGGATGGGCTATATAATAAACAACCACGCGGACCCAGTGCGGGTTGGTAGATGCCACATCTTCGAACTTTTTGGTTCTCAGACCGGTTTCCTTACGATGTTTTCCCTCACCGTTTTGAGAGCAGCGGTGATGAAATTATTTACACAAAGTCATACACCTGCCTGGGTTCGAACCTACGACTTACTGTTCATAAGTCGGGGCCGCCACCACTGGGCCACCGCTGCTCTCTAAATTAATATTAAGTTTTACTTAATTTGTCTTTAAGTTGTGTGAGGATGAGGAGTGAAATGAAAGAGATAAGAGCAAATGATGCCGTGACATCTGTCAGGGGAGAAAGAAAGAATAAAGCGTGTGGTGCCGACCCCAAGTAAAACAGGGCAAGGACAGAAATATGATGAATTATTCTGAATTGCAATAAAAATGTGTTTATATAATATAAAAATCGTTAAGCGTTTCGTTTTCCGGCTGTTAATATTTAAATGTACCGAAAATACACAAGAAAATATTTACCCTCTTTTCCCCACACCTACAAGTTATAAAGCCAAAATTAAATGCCTATCATGAAAGCACAAGCCATAAATGATTTTGTAGTTCACATACCTAAATTCGTATTTGAGCTATAAAGTTTCCGTGTGATAAAGTCGTGTGGGGTATCGAGTAACTATAAAAACATTTTGCCTGTCTATCATGGAACCTTCCGTACCACATCATCCATCACATGTGTCGGGGGGTCGCTGCCCCCTATATGTTTTTGGGGCTGGGAGCAAGGGAGAGGTCGAAGCGATTGAAGTGGTGACTGACGCCAGTTTATTAATGGCTCTAATTTTATGGTGTGGCATTTAAACAGTATGAGTACTTTATCGCTCGAGTTTTGCACCAAGGTGAGAATTTTTGCAAACATACTGATATTCTTTTGTTTTTTTAGATGCTGTTCAATTGTTATAGTTAGTGTCGACAACTAACAGTATTACAGCAACATTTACTGATTACTGTGTTAATAATGACATGGCTTGAAATGACGAGACTGCTGAGATGACGAGTACTGCGATGACAGGCTCTGTCACTTAGAACCCAACATGTTACCTCTTTTTTTTTTTTTGGATGTTGGGAAATCATCAAATGACTCGTCCCACTCTGGGCAGAGCGGTAGGGAGTGTCACACTTCTACTGACTAAAAACCACCCATGTTCCTTCTTAGCCCTTTGTGCCGAGACCGCGGTATCTTTCGAACAACCCGCAGCCCAGAAGGGACCTGTTACCTCTTCGGTCCAATTTTGTAACATGCAGCAGATGTGAAAAGTCATAAGTACTTTCCATATAATCCGCTTCACCTTTTTACTTGTGCCAACCTGCATGTTTAAGGTCAACTTCAACCTGATATTGTGTTGAAATTGGTATATTATTGAAAAATTTATAAAGCCCCGAAGGGCATTGAGGGTCGGGTCCCCTATACAAGAATATGTTCTAAGAATTTAGTTTTTCCTTAATTTACGGGCAGTTTATGCCATGCATAATGTAGGGCTATTGTATGCTTTGCGCTGACTCTTTCTATTGTAGTAAGTAAATTTTGGCCCTAATTCCTTGCACTGTAATATAAAACGTATGGGGGGTGGAGACAAATGCGTTAGTTTTAATAAATTTGCTGCTTTCTTTTGTACAGCTCTTTTGTGAACTCGAATATTAAGCATTAACATGGAAATTATAGGAAGATTATTACTGCTTAGAGGAAGATGATGAAAATACTGATTAATATACACAGATGCGCTGATTTTAGCACATCACATTTTAAGGTTGAAAAACATCTGTCTGGGTACCATTAGGCAAATTTTAAATACTAAATTCTTCTTTATTCCAAGGATTGTCCACCTAGTTTATCTGTCAATACAATTTAAAGCTAGGTATCAATACATTCGTGCTACGCCAGCGTTATGCTACGCAGCGCGGTCGGTGCTACGCGTCGCTGAACCGTACTACATCACTGTCCGAAGCTACGAACGTAGCGCTCAGTGCTACAACTTTTATTCTACATTTTCAATTTTATTTTCGGTCAGAATTTTTTTTTTTAATAGATTGGCTTTTAAAATTCAATTTCTCTGCTCTACTTTACTTAAGTTCCGAAAAAATCATCAAAACAAAATTTTGAAAAACCAATTTCCTGTTCTTATTTATTTTCATAGATGCCGAAACCCAATCTTAAACTTCTAAGTCAAACGTAATGTTTGTTTTTCTAGTTAAACGACTTTGTTCAACAAGCCGGCTATTGAATTTACTTCGAGTAGAGAAGCTCTCGAAACTTCTAAAATATTTCCCTCTTGGCTATAATGTGATTAGATTTCTTTGCTTCTTCGAGAGCAATTACTAAGTACTTTATAAGGCCTCATCAGTTTCCTATTAAAGTAAAGTATAAGCCAGATACGAGTTCTTTTATTTCTGTTGTTCTACCTTTTATAAGAGAAAAATCTGAATGGTATTGAAATTGAATACAGCGGTGTAACTCGATATTTTGCCTAGCAACCTGGCAAGACGTGATTCGGTTTGATTTATTTATTATATTTTATGAGGAATTCTTAGAATGTTATTCAGAAATAGCCACGTGTACTGTTTGTGAAGTTTACTACTGGTACAATCGAAGAAATAAGAGGTATTCCTTTGGAGCTATTTTCGTGAGCACAATACCTACACAAAAATGCTGAACATTTGCGTTCTGCCACATTCACAATCACGTGTTTCGAGTCAAGAAAATTCAAATAAATACTTATCATTATTTAGTGTGATATCTGCTGGGATCTAACCTCTGAGAGAGGAACCTGTAAAAGGGTATGAGTAGCAGTCAGGGGTGATGGCCGCGACTTCCGAGCAGTAAGTCGTGGGCTCAAACCCTTAAAGGCGCATTTTATTGCGTAATTTATTATTTTCATTACCACTACTCTCAAAATGATAAAGGAAAACGTCGCGCGTCGTAAGAAAACACGTCTCATAACTTAAAATTCGAAGGCATTTGACATCTACCAGAGCCGACTCGAAAGGCGTAAAACCGAGAAGAATGTCGTGCATTACAAGATACTTACACTCAGCATTGGGTGGTGAAAGGTTGAAAAAGAAGAGAAGAGACAGGAGAAGAGCCGACCCTAAATGAATTGAGATAAGGGCAAAAGATGACAGAAATAACAGTTTACCTTACATTGATCTCGAGTCTAATTATAATAGCACCATCTCATTAGATATTGTTGTTACGTAAGGCTGAATAAATTACAACAGCACAACTTTATTTCATAACTTAGCGAATTAACTTGAACAAAGTTTGTGGAGTGAGATAATTTGCGTCAAACTTCGAAGCCGTATATTTTGCTAAATACAAATCGGACGCTAAATGTTGTTGATGCGAATAAATATTAACGAAGTAAATTAGTTTATTTTGTTAGTGATTTATTGTTGTTTCTTCACATTTTACTTATTTTACTGACTGAGTGAATAAATTGGCTAGACAGCGAGAACTAATTAAACGAATAGTAATTAAAAATATATATATTTTTTGTCTAGATATTTCTATTCTACGCCTCAAACTAACGACTGTGTACGCAACACAACACTGCGCTCCAAAACATAAATTACTGACATTGCTCTTAAAGCCGCTAAGCTGAAGTGGGACTGGATTGGGCCAGTCTGCCGTATGCCCAATGATCCGTGGGCCAAAATATCCACTTTCGGGAGCCCTGACACGGTCAGAAGGCGTCGTGGTAGACCTCATAGAAGATGGCGAGACGATCTGGACAAGACCAGTGACCAGTGGTCCACATTGATCTTAGATCGAAATAATTGAAAGTCATGGGGTGGCAGGCCTTTGCCCTGCAGTGGGATGATACAAGCTAACTGTATAAGTATCATCTGCCTAGCCTTTTGCCAATTATGTTGCGGTTGGCTTCCAGTCTTACCGGATGCAGCTAAATACCAGTATGTTACATGAAGGGACTGTCTATCTGATCTCCACAACCCAGTTAGTACCAGATAATACGATACCCTTTGGTAAGACTGGTTGTCAGACTTTCGGATCACTGATTGCTGGGGCCATCGCATAACGCACTTTATGAGGCACGCAGGAAACATTTATTTATTTAAACTTCATGTAAAAATAGTGGTACATGGGCGGACATAATAGAATGCCTTGTGGCAACACGATGTTCTCCACCAGGACCAACCGAGGAAAGCTTGGCTTATCCTGATGATCCGAATGACTGTTAATAATTACTTTCCAAGTGCTCTTCTCTTTATATTCTCATTCGTCTAATTAAAAAACATATTTAACTATTATTAACGTTATTTAGACTACAGGACGATAATTATAATAAAACTACTTCATACCTGTCAGGTTGTTTTATTGAGATATGCTTGCACATGTGTCCTGCTGATGATGGAGTGGCGTTGAGCCTCAGGTCGTGTAGCTCCCTAAAATAGGGGTAAGCTACTTGATGACTGATTCATGCAAGCCATCAGTCAGTAGGTATAGGATGATCATTGTGAAACCTCAAATACTTTGGGAACCATTTACCTAATGGGCTTAAGTATTGAAAATTGGAACAAATATGCTTTTAATTTTCGTAGCTTTCGAATAACAGGGTGTTTCTACACTCTAGGCAATACCTAAATAAGAGCATTTTAATTTTTAGCGTTGCTCCCAATCTAGTGTTCTACATTTAGCTGTATGTGTTCATACAGCTTATATTTAGGCAATTATCTAGGTAACGCCTTTGCATTAGTAAATACGGGCTTTAAATAACCAAAAACTAGTAACTGCCCAACTAATCTATAATTTGGGAAACTGTAGTCTATTATGGTATAATGATGATGTGCGTCTTATTAATTTGTGCAGAATAAACATTTTCTTCGTTCTCTCTACAAAATACTTAAGTTTTAAGTTACTTAATCCCAAATCACTTACTGTATAGAATCATGATGCCTTGCCTTACTGCCTCTCTTATACAGGGTGCCGGCTGCAGCGGCGGCAGTTAGCAGCGCTAGCGCAGCTGCCGCGCAGCCCCCCGCTGCAAATAACACGCCCCCTGTAGTTTGTGACGCGTCGCCTGCGAGACGAGCCGTCTCGTTGTGGGTTACTACTGTTGATAGACCTGTTGGAGGAAAGAATGACAGTTACGAGATGTGCATTAAATGATGAAGTTGAGGTAAATTATGATGAATACAATATTATTATTGTTCAATGATAGTTGGTCGCTGGACATCTGTCTCCTCCCAAATAGCCTAATACTCCGCTTTCTGGAGGATGCAAAGCATTCCGTGTAACGCACCGGAAGAACTTAATAATACACCTCTATTGCTTTCCGGATGCCTCCGGGGTTTTAATTTATTAAAGTTCCAACCAAAAAATAAATACCTGTAGTTTTAGCTCACAGTCGGTTTTTGACTACCCATAGCGTTTTTAGGTCGCCAGAAAAAAACCACCAGAGCACCACAAGTGCGTTTAATAATTGCACAGGTGGATGTTCAACTTTTGATTTTCAGTCTTGATAATTAATTAGTGTTAGAGACGGTTGGTATATTTATTACTGTGCCAAAGTCATTTATTATTGCTAATTAGGTGGACAACGCTCTTGGCAACTTAATCGACAAGCCGGGAATGGCTGGGATATACTGCAGTTACTACAGACAGCGAGGCTCAATGTAAATTATTATCAAAACAGCCTATAAGTTATTCGTATGTTCATGTATAAATGCTAAGTTCAAACACATATTTTGATTTTTTTAAGTTTGTTAGACATTTAGGAATGTAAGTTATTTGTAAACAAGATGAATAAACGAATTAATCTGAGACAATTAAAATAATTTTCTATCTTAATTTAAAATCAATTAACGCCTCTACTATAACCATTCTAAATCTACCTAAAACAAAGCACAGTAAATCACTAATAAACAATACAAAAACAAACTACGACAATTTCAACGCTTCGTCATAAAACAAGACACACCCACCGCTTATAGGCTACTAAATTGAATACCGGGTGTAATAAAAAACTTGGAAATAAAGGAGGGTGTATAATGGTGACATAATGAGCTTGGATACTCTGCCTTTATTACACCGGCCCCTAATATTAAAGCCGTGAACGATTTACAGGTGGATGAGCTAGAAAAAGCGGGGATATTGCCTGTTAAGTGTCAATTTAGTCTAAGTGGTGAAGCGATACGGTTTTGAAAGATTCTTGCTTCAATTATGGACGCTTGGGACGGTAATGGCTGTGAAATGGTTTTTAGTAAAAATTTTGCGTTTTCTATTAAAAGTATTTTTTGTAGGTTTAGTGGTAACAAGCTCAAGTCTTTTTCTTTATCGTGTATTTTTTTAGGGTTCCGTAGTCAACTAGGAACCCTTATAGTTTCGCCATGTCTGTCTGTCCGTCCGTCCGTCCTCGCTTAATCTCTGTGACCGTTAGCACTAGAAAGCTGAAATTTGGTACCAATATGTGTATCAATCACGCCGACAAAGTGGTAAAATAAAAGTTGGAAAAAAATGTTTTATTAGGGTAGCCCCCCTATATGTAAAGTGGGAAGTGATTTTTTTTTAAATTCAACCCTAACGTGTGATATATTGTTGGAAAGGTATTTAAAAATGAATAGGGGTTTACTAAAATCGTTTTTTGATAATGTCAATAGTTTCGGAAATAATCGCTCCAAAAGTAAAAAACAATGTGTCCCCCCCCTCTAACTTTTGAACCATAAGTTTAGAAAATATGAAAAAAATCTGAAAAGTAGAACTTTATAAGGACTTTCTAGGAAAATCATTTTGAACTTGGATGGAAACAGTTTTTGTACAAAAAAGACAAAAATTTGTACAAAATAATTTCTGGACTAAGTTTGTAGTATAATCGTATGCAAACATTTTTTTTAACTTCGTTTACATATTTTATTATCCTGAACGTATCTTTTTCAAACAAAAAAAGAATTATTACTACGGAACCCTACACTGAGCGTGGCCCGACACGCTCTTGGCCGGTTTTTTTTTTTTTTTTGGTGGGTGGAAAATCATCAAATAACCCCCACCGCTCTTGAGCAGAGCGAAGGGGAGTGTCAGACTTCTACTGACTGAAAACCAACCCATGTTCCTTCTTCGCCCTTGTGCCGAGGCCACGTCATCTCTTTCGATAATCCGCAGCCCCGACGGGCGTGGTTAGTGTCTAACCTAGTATAAGAGTTTATATCACCTGTGGGCCACTGACTTGAATAAACATGCTGTTGGGAAATATCTCTCACTGTCGTACTCAGAGATATTTAATGATTACTTAAGCCATCACTTAGTAAAGGTTTGACATACAAAACATTCACCAAAGTCACTGTTTTAAGCTTTCACGGTTCATAACTATATTTAAAATGTCACTTACGGGATATCTTCCGTGAAACCGGGAACCGTGTAATATCGGGAACTCAAAACAAATAAAAATCACGGAAGATATACCGTAAGTGACATTTTAAATATATTCACTAAAGTGTCAAAATCTTTACTAAGTGTCGAGAATATCAGCCGTGCCGGGCGACCGCGGGCGGGAGCTGAGGCGCGGAGGGCGGAGTCCAGCTGCGAGCGCGCATCGGCCGGTTCGAGTTCGACACTGCGTCAACGTCCTCGCTACCGAGCACTAGCTATCATAATTAATTCGATTCTCGCGTTCTCAAATTTAAAGAAACCGTTTGTTTTTACTTCCTGTAAATCATCAATTGTAATACAGTCCACATTATTGAAGTCACCGCGTTTCATTCCTCCCAACACCTTGAGGATATCTACCACTTTTCTTCATGGTCCTTCGACGTGAAAAGACCAGTTACTGGGAAGAATTTCAAAATTTGAAAACGGCCGTTGGAGACATCGAGATCAAGACGACTTCTCTCGCCCTTCGTGTGAGCCTGGTTCAAGTCTTCGGTCAGCATCATCGTCGCCCTTGTGAAGAGGCGTATTCGTTGGAGCAAGGAGTTCTTCAGTGGTCATCCTAGCTGGGTCATCGCAGCGTAGCAGCCCAAGCAGTGCCCAAGAACATTGCAATCCATCGCATCATAAGAAACAAGAAAACGTTTGATTTTGGACACGCAGTCAACGGATTTCGTGAGATCTTTCCATATTCTAACTAACATTGTTTATAAATCACATACTAACTTTCATTCCACTAGAGTATTAGATAGTGCTTTAGACCAGTGAATCGTACATTAGTAGTATCTATCCGTATTAGTGATCCCAATCCATTAGTTAACGTAGTAGAAACAATCATACTAGTCCGAGTTATTTCCTTTCATAATTGTATGTAGTTTAGTGTTTCCCTTCATTCATAGTAGAACCCTACCCATTAATAGTTGATAATTAGTGCTTATTAATCTAGTTATAGCAACTAACCTAGTTCCATAAGCATATTCGTTTTTTTTCCTTTGTCTTCACAGTTTGACACTTTGACAGCTGTTCAGTTTGAATTCAAATTTTTTTCCTAACCGCCTACTGGTTTTGAGTAGCAACATTTAGTCTTCAATCAGCTGTGTCTTAATATTAATACAGGCGCATCATAACTACCTTTCGGTGCTTTTAGCAGCTATTCATTTAAAAGTATTTTTATTTTTCTTATTTGCTTTTCCTTTGGCGCTTTTCTGCTACCTGCTTATTTAGCATGGCCGAGGAAATAAAAATTAAAGAGCTGACAAAAAAGCGTGCCTCAGTGAAAGCACAGCTAACACAATTCACAACCTTCATAAGTACCGCTAAGTCTTGCGAACAGCTTAGTGAAGAGCAGCTTGTCGAGTTAGAGATAAGGATTGAAAAAGTAGTTACCTTATATGCCACCTATGATCAATTTCAGAGCCAGTTGGAGTACCTGTCTGCCAAGCCCGACGAGCAATTTTCAGAACGTGAGCAATTCGAGAGCAGCTACTATAAGCAACTTGCATCTGCTCGCGCGCTACTATCAAAACATCGCGCTCAACTGGCGTCTAAGGTAAGCTCCAATGAGCAACTATCTGTGGTTACTAGACATAATAATGTTAGACTTCCTAAAATAAATTTACCTCACTTTAGCGGCGGCTATAAGGATTGGTTAGAGTTTAAAGATATTTATATTTCATTAATTCATGAGGAGAAAGGTATTGACAACATAAATAAATTCCACTACCTACGTTCGTCACTTAATGGCAGCGCAGCACTAGTCATTAAAAGTTTAGATTTTAGAGGAGACAACTACGACAATGCATGGCAATTGTTGTGTGAAAGGTATGACAATAAACAATTACTTATTAATAATCATATGCAAGCTTTATTTAATGTAGAACCACTTCAAAAAGAAAGCAGCCAAGGTTTACGACAAATTATTGATGTAACAAGTAAAAACCTGCGGTCACTGGCAACATTAGGGTTGCACGTACAGCATTGGGGTGAAATGGTTGTTCATTTAATGGCATCTAAGTTGGACCCAGTTTCTAGCAGGCAGTGGGAGGAATACAGGAACTCTATGAATGAGTATCCATCTTTAGACATGTTCACTAGACTTATTTCTAACCGCTGCAATCTTCTAGAAACACTTGAGGAAGCTAGGAACATAAAACCTAAGCCAGAGTCATCGCACAGTAAGCCAAAAAGCTTTGCTGTCTCATCAAGTAAGGGAAAATTTAATATTTCATGCCCTCTTTGTAAACAAAGTCACTACATATTTAGTTGTGATCAATTTAAGGCGCTCACAGCCGCTGCACGCATATCTAAAGTAAAGGATTTTAAACTTTGCTTGAATTGTTTACGCCCAGGTCACTTGGAGGCTACTTGTCCACTTGGTCACTGCAAGTATTGTACAAAGAGGCATAATACAATGTTGCATTCGCATGATGATGATCCTAGTTCTAGTAAGGAGCACATAACTTTAGCTGGTACTAATAACGATTTTTCATCTCGTCATGTATTGCTTTCCACAGCTTTGGTAAGAGTCACGGACCAATCCGGGATGCCGCATAGCGCCAGAGTCTTACTTGACAATGGGAGCACGGCAAACTTTGTTACCAAGGACCTTTGTGGTAAGCTACATTTACCTATTCGTAATGTAAGCTCACACGTTGCAGGTATAAACAGTCAAGTGTCTACCATTACGCAATCTTGTGCTTTACATATTCAGTCGTGTGATGGGTCGCATCACATAGACATTGATTGTTTTGTCTTGCCCGACATAACCACTCATATACCTCATACATACTTAGACATAACTGACTTGCAACTACCAGAAGGTGTAAGTCTGGCCGATCCATCTTTCAATGTCCCTTCCTCCATCGACATACTTGTTGGAGCCGACATCTTTTGGAGTGTGATTGGTCGTAATCGTATTCAGTTAGGTAGACATATGCCGACGCTCTTCGAGACCAAGCTCGGATGGCTCTTATCAGGTGTCATGCCTCAACCTAACAGCACTTACTCATCAGTGTGTATGTTCGCGCATGACAGGCACACCCCACACGTACAAGCACCAATGGATCTCTCCAGATTCTGGGAACTTGACTCCATTCCACCTAAGTTTAATTTCACATCCGAGGAGCGAGCTTGTGAACAGAACTTCATAAACACTACCAGGCGTAATGCTGATGGTCGTTTCGTAGTCACCATCCCCTTAAAGGAACCTGCTGAAGCATTAGGTAACTCCTTTGAGATGGCTAAACGTCGCTTTCTTTCTCTAGAGCGTAGACTTGATAGGGACCCAATTCTTAAGCATCGCTACGTAGAGTTCTTGCAGGAGTATGAAGCATTAGGTCATATGAGCGAAGTATCTCAACCTTCTTCATCCCATTCATATTATCTTCCGCATCATGGCGTTTTCAGAGAGTCCAGTACAACGACCAAGCTTCGAGTTGTCTTCGACGCATCAGCGGTCACAACTTCTGGTAAGTCGTTCAATGACATTCAAGGCATAGGACCTACAGTACAGGATGACTTAATATCCATATTGTTGAGGTTTCGGCAGCATAAATACGTCATATCGTCAGATATCGAAAAGTTCTTTCGTCAAATCGTAGTTGACGAATCGCAGCGACATCTACAGCAGATATTGTGGCGCTCTGATCCATCATTACCTCTTAAAACATACACATTAAACACTGTTACTTACGGAACAGCATCAGCTCCGTTCATCACAACACGATGTTTATCTCAGCTGGCAAAGGAGGCAACACACATACGTACACAACAGTCAATACAACACGACTTTTACGTCGACGATTACCTGTCTGGAGGTGACTCAATAGAAAGCACTATAGCACTTTGTAGGGATGTCACCAACATACTTAAGACTGCTCAACTCAATCTTCGCAAGTGGCAGTCTAATAACACACAAATACTTAAGGCAGTCACTACACACACACTGGATTCAACCACGCATACCACATCATCCACACATTCAGACATACCTAACACAGTTAGTTTGAGTATTGATGAACCAAGTAAAACCCTCGGTCTTAATTGGCGTTGTCATACTGACTGTCTTACATTCTCCATTCATATACCTAAACATACAGATACTGCCATTGCTGCCATCACAAAACGACACATACTTTCCACAATAGCGCAAGTATTCGATCCGCTGGGTCTTGTCTGTCCGTGTATTATCGAGGTCAAGGTAATAATGCAGAGATTATGGGTAGACAAGTGTGCTTGGGATGATGAGGTCAATGTAGACATTAAAAAGTTATGGCTGAAGTTCATACAGACTTTACCACAGCTTAATCTTCTCAGCATACCACGGTGGGTGGTGTGTGCCAACCCTATATCGGTGGAAGTACACATTTTCACAGATGCATCTGAAAAGGCATACGGAGCCTGCATATATATTCGTTCTGTAGCCAGTAGCGGCTCCGTTCATACACATCTGCTCACGTCCAAAAGTAAGGTTGCACCAATTAAGTCGACCACAATCCCAAGACTAGAGCTATGTGGTGCCCTATTAGGAACCAGGTTGTGTGCAAAAGTACTAGACTCATTAACACTTAAACCTGACAAATGCATATTTTGGTGTGATTCTATGATTGTCTTAGGTTGGCTGTCTGCTTCACCTGGCACGCTTAAGCCGTTTGTTAGGAATCGAGTTTCGGAGATACGGGAAGGCTTTGGTGATTACACCTGGCGCTATGTGCCGTCCAAAGACAACCCTGCGGATCTTGTCTCCCGTGGTTTGAGCGCTGACCTCATAGGTCAATCTTCCATGTGGTGGTCAGGGCCTTCTTTCTTACTTACAGATCCAGCTCTTTGGCCTTCAATGCCTAACACAGATGCGAACACAGTATTACCTGAACTATTAAAATCACATTCCACCAACATTCATAATCAATCATTACTTATTTCCAATCATAATAATGTACATAATAATTCATTTCAAACTTTAATTAACAATTCGTCAAACTATTCACATTTACAACGCCTATTAGCATACGTATTCAGATTCATTAATCGTGCAAAAAAAGTACATAATCATAGTCTTACTCTCACTAGTTCAGAGTTGTCCTACAGCACCGATTTCATAATTAAAACAGTTCAAAGGGAAATGTTCCCTGAAGAGTACGAGTTACTCTCATCAGGTAAACCATTACCAAATAAGAATCGCCTTAAGAAATTATCACCCTTTATGGAGTCTGGTATTATACGAGTTGGAGGCAGATTAGACAATTCTTGCTACGACTATAATGTCAGGCACCCTATAATTTTTGTGGTAAACACAACTACAGTAAGCTTATTTTCAATACCTATCACTTACGCCTATTCCATGCTGGTCCACAATTACTCTTAGCCACAATACGACATGAGTATTGGCCTTTGGGTGGAAGAAACCTTGCAAAATTAACCACTCATAAATGTGTCAAGTGTCAGCGTTTTAACGGTAGAACTGTTCAACCCATCATGGGTAACTTACCTAAGGAACGAGTTCAACTAGAGTTTCCTTTCTTAGAGACGGGCACAGACTATGCCGGACCCATCCTCCTAGCTGACCGCAAAGGTAGAGGATGTAGATTAGTAAAATCATACATATGTGTTTTTGTTTGTCTAGCCACAAGGGCGGTTCATCTGGAGCTTGTCTCAGACCTAACAAAATATGCCTTTATTGCAGCACTGAATAGGTTTATTGCTCGTCGTGGTAAACCAAAGACCATTTACTCAGATAATGGTACAACCTTTATTGGCACCTGTAATGAAATAGCTGGCATATTAAAACAGGACTTTTCTTCAGAAATGGCAGATACAGGTATTAACTTTAATTTTATTCCGGCTTACACCCCTCACTTCGGTGGCTTATGGGAGTCGGCCGTAAAATCAACCAAACATCATCTCAGACGTATATTAGGCCTCGCACATCTCACTTACGAAGAGATGTCTACGTGTCTGGTTCAGGTCGAGGCAATTCTAAACTCTCGTCCCCTCACTCCACTTTCCACTGATCCATCAGACCTATACCCATTAACTCCTGCCCATTTCCTTATTGGGAGATCTCTCACATCCTTGCCGCATCCACAAGTCGTCAACCAGAACATATCCAGCCTGAAACGTTTCCAGCGGATTGAGCACCTAAAGCAACAGTTCTGGAATAGATTCTCTAACGAGTACATCTTTTACCTCCAACAGAGAACCAAGTGGACGGATTCCGACGGGGTGCTTGAAGAGGGAGCCTTGGTGGTGCTCAAAGAGCAGCAATCACCACCACTGATGTGGCCACTCGGTCGCATCGTACGTCTCATAGCTGGGAGAGACGGAATAAGCAGAGTCGCAGACGTAAGGACGAAAAGGGGCATAGTCCGACGTGCTTACAACACCATCTGTCCTCTTCCAGTCTAACCATTGAAGACCAGTCTTCAACGCCGGGAGCATGTCGAGAATATCAGCCGTGCCGGGCGACCGCGGGCGGGAGCTGAGGCGCGGAGGGCGGAGTCCAGCTGCGAGCGCGCATCGGCCGGTTCGAGTTCGACACTGCGTCAACGTCCTCGCTACCGAGCACTAGCTATCATAATTAATTCGATTCTCGCGTTCTCAAATTTAAAGAAACCGTTTGTTTTTACTTCCTGTAAATCATCAATTGTAATACAGTCCACATTATTGAAGTCACCGCGTTTCATTCCTCCCAACACCTTGAGGATATCTACCACTTTTCTTCACTAAGTGATGGCTTAAGTAATCATTAAATATCTCTGAGTACGGCAGTTAGATAATTATGCTGGTTTCTCACGATATTTTCCTTTAAAGAAGCAAGTGATAGTAATTATATAATACGTACATGAATTCGAATTATCAGAGACTAGCTTTTGCCAGCGGCTTCGCCCACGTGAAAATAACGATTTTCCATACAAACTTTCATCCCCTATTTAACTCCCTAAGGGGTTGAATTTCGAAATCCTTCCTTATTCCTTGTCTACATTATAAAGGGATCCTCTGTGCAAAAATTCAGCTTTCTAGGTCCAAGGGTTTGGGCTGGGCGTTGATGAGTCAGTCAATCAGTCAGTCAAGACTTCTCTTTTTATTTATATATAGACAGATGCATGTCTTTGGGTCGAACTCGTGATCTCTGACTTGGCAGTTCAATGGTCACATCACTAGACTAGCACTGGTCGAATGGTGAACATGTGGTTTAGAATGTAATTCCCTGTTCATACATTATTCGTGCATTGTGTTACTAGATTAGTTTATGCATGAATTTCTCTGGAGCCGCACTGAGCCTTAATTTATGCCCGATTAATAACAGACTTGCCCATTATTGATACCCATAAATGGCAAAATGTGGATGAGAGGTCAGGTAAATTCATTGTTAATCAATTGACCCGTACCTACTGCATTAACAGTGGGAACATTATAGACTGATTATGCTAACCACGTTGACTACAAAGGCCAACACTTTTAATCCCATAGAAATTTATCCGAATTCACAATATTCACAAGTGTATTTTTTGGCAGTTGTGCTATAAGTGCATGTATAACACTTGACGTAGGCTATCAGTTTACCTAACATTTTTTTTTTATTGTGGTAAAAATTTTTTTTTTTTTCTTTATAAAAAGGGAAGTCCTGACTGACTGACTCATCAACGCCCAGCCCAAACCCTTGGACCTTGAAAGCTGATATTTAGCACAGAGGTTTCTTTTGCAATGTAGACAATGAATAAGGAAGAATTTTTCGAAATTCAACCCCTAAGGGAGTTAAATAGGGGATGAAAGTTTGTATGGAAAAACGTCGTTTTTGTAGATGTCGGTTACATCAACGCGGGAGAAGCCGTGGGCAAAAGCTAGTTTCTTTAATAAAACCATTTGGACATGTAAAGGAACATGGCACAATGTGATATTGCGATCTAAATGCCTTGGGCAATTTCTACCAGGATTAATAATGCTGTTGCTTCTGTGAAGGGAAAAATCGTGAGAAAATCAGCATTCCTTGTTTTTGCAGTTTAATAAATCATCAAATGACTCCTCCCACTCTAAGCAGAGCGGAAAGGAGTGTCGGACTTCTACTAACTAATAACCACACATGTTTCTTCTTAGCCCTTTGTGCCCAGGGCCGCGGTATCTCTTTCGAAGAACCCGCAGCCCCAGCAGACATCGGCCCATGCCCCTGCAAAAATCAACATACTTGTGAGAAATTTCTCGTTGTAACCCAAGTCAGGAGCCCATATGCGGTATAAAAATCTCTGACACCAGGCGGCACTAGCCACACGATAAAGAAAGATGCTATTTTTATGTAATACTAGCTGATGCCCGCGGCTTCACCCGCGTGGATGTCGTTCAAATTATATACTAAAACCTTCCTCTTGAATCACTCTATCTATTTAAAAAAACCGCATCAAAATCCGTTGCGTAGTTTTAAAGATTTAAGCATACAGACAAACAAATAGACAAAAATAGCGACTTTGTTTTATACTATGTAAGGATACCTAACTAATCAGCTCCGTTTTCAAACAGCAACCAAGTCCTAACAACAAAGGTAAACCCTACAAAACGCTGTACCAAACTTCCAGTTGGCTACAGGTAATTTCCGTAGCCACTCAACCGATTAAGGACACAAGGGCTCCAAGGAATAAGACTTTTACCATTATGAAGTTCACAAGTTTAGTGAAGGCGAACGATGAGACCTTAATAGATTGGAGCTTTCCATTCAGGTGGAAAATTATTGGGTTTTGATTGGAGGTCCTTCTCGGTACTGAGTTGTGAAGGTCATTAGATAGGGAGTCGGTTCATGTAAAATACTGGTGTTCAGCTGCATTCGGTTAGACTGAAAGCCGACCTGGAGTTGTGAAACCGACCTAGTGGTAGTTAGACTAGAACAAGAAGGCTACAGTAGCATCGCAGTAGGCATTGATATTTTTCTTTTTTTTCTTCTATCGGCGACATAAATACACATTCTGTGAAAATCTCAACAGTCTACCTATAAGGCCCGTAATCCACCAAAGCGGAGATGTGCCAAGCGGAGAGGAGATTGCCAAATTCGACCAATCACAGGAAGGGCAAAAGACCAGATGTAACTGTGATTGGTCGAATTTGGCACATCTCCTCTCCGCTTGGCACATCTCCGCTTTGGCGGATTACGGGCCTTACGGATCATAAGATTCAGCTCTCTGACAGACAGACGGACGGAGGCTTACACGTTCCATAGTGTTAATATTATCCTTCTAAACATAAATTCGAAAATTTGTGAGGATGCATGGATGTTTGTTAAATGATTATTCGGTTGTTTATAAAGCAATGGGTTGTTGAGAAGATTGTTGATTTGTCTAAAGGCAGATCTATGTAATGTAAAGCTAAATAGATTCATATTTCTAAACTGTTTGGGTGATATCCTCAAGTCTGCTATAAATTTGGTTATAAGATTTTAGCTTTGTCTGCATTCGGTTAGACTGAAAGCCGACCTGGAGTTGTGAAACCGACCTAGTGGTAGTTAGACTAGAACAAGAAGGCTACAGTAGCATCGCAGTAAGTAGGCATTGATATTTTTCTTTTTTTTTCTTCTATCGGCGACATAAATACACATTCTGTGAAAATCTCAACAGTCTACCTATTACGGATCATAAGATTCAGCTCTCTGACAGAAAGACGGACGGAGGCTTACACGTTCCATAGTGTTAATACATCTTTCTAAACATAAATTCGAAAATTTGTGAGGATGTATGGATGTTAGTTACATAATCACACAAATACTTCTGGATTTGGATGAAATTCGTACGAATACGTAAGCACACAGATAGTTTATAACCTGAACTAAAACATTAGATACTTTTCATACCAATAGTGTGTCCATGTGGGCAAAGCCGTGGGCATAAGCTAGTGTACTAATTAGTCTCACGGTAGTAGTGGTAGCTTGTTTGTTTTGTAAATTGTGATCGCTTACCCTCATATTTTGTTATTTCTTCTGTACCTTCAAATATTATGTTATTTTTTTAGTTTACCAGTTACTTGATCTGAGTTACCAGTAAGCGAATTATGTTTAATCTTGTTAACATAACTGTTTTTTTGCGTCAACTGTTTTATATTGTATTTCATATAGATAAACCTTGGTGTTTACTGTTCGGTCGTTTGGATGGCTTGAACGTCGTACCTAATGTAAACCTACCTATTGTAAATTTAGTTAAGTTTCTCTTTAAGTGAACTGTTTAATAATTGATCTTTGAGAAATAAATGTCTTTAAACCGAATTACCGGAATTGAGTGATCCAACTGAAATAATAATAATTGATGAAAACTTATGTAGCTGATGAATCTGTGTAAAGGTCAGGCATCCGGTAGAATTGAATTAGTATTCGATTGCCACTACACTACCATTGATTAGAAGAATATCCTGGATAAGGCATTGATCATTAAGCTTGTTCACTGGTGTACCTATTAATAAAATCGATAGACCATTATGTCCAAGTTTCTTCACAATGTTTTCCTTAAACATGTACCTAGCCAGTGGGTATTACATTATAGTAGAAACTCATAATGGTGGCCTCGAGTATAATTAAGTTTACTTTAAAAACACCGCTGAGTAATTCATCAATGTTAAGTAAAAAGCATTGAAGGTTAGAATAATATTGATAAAGAGGGGAACAAAACTAAATCGATGAAAATGGAAGCAAACAATCAAAGTCTTGCCAATTCCTTGTAATAACAATGGGTCTGAAAAAAATATAATGAAAATCAAATAAGTACCTATCCACGCAATCTAAAACATATGTACCCCAACTGAATATCAATTAGAAAGATTCAGACGATAAAAATTACCATACTGAACACGAAAATTATGAATCTTTTGATGTGGCGGCATAAACCTTCTTGCTTTACTAAAAGAAAATGGCGAAAAAATAAACATAAAAAGACGCTAACGCGTGTAAAAGGAACGAGAAAATTTCCAAGTCAAATAAAACGTACAATAGAACAATCGATACTCCTTGTAAACACATTAAAAGGGGCTCGTAGGGCTGGCAAGGGATTTTCTTGAGATAAATGTAACGCATGGATTACATAGGATTTTGTTGGAAAAGTTCGCAGGGGTTTTATTTCGTGTCTGTTGAAAATTGATCCTTGTGTTCGTTTTATTACATTTATAATTGTAATAGATAACTGCAAAAGATAAAAAGATGTTTTCTAGATTAATTTTCAATGTTCTAGGAAGTTTTTCTGATCAACTATCTGCAATAAAATTGCCTCGTTGCTCTATTGGTCGCAAACGCGCCTTTTGAGTAAGAGGTCCTCGGTTTGAGTCCCGGATCTAGCGAACTATTATTTGGTTTTTCCATCAGAAATTTCTCAGTAGCAGGTCGTATAAATGGACCTACTATTGACCTTGTCCTGGGGCAGAGATGAGGTCAACCATGGAACGACCAAACCAAAAGAAGTATATTATCTGGCGACTTAATTAGATTGGGGTATGAACTGATAATCACCGACCCAGTACCTTTTACTTCATACCTAAACAACGTATAAAATAAAATAAAAAATGTATGCTAAATGCAAATTAGCATACATTTGGAATAGCATCACCATGAATTCGATTTTGTTCATAACCAACCATTTATAAAAACACAAGGAGTTTTTACACCACTTTCCTTCGCTTTTTATTATTTCATCCTACAACTTCCCTCTTTGACAACCCTACTTCGCCCTCTCGATACATCTCCATCCCTCCAAGAATATCCTGTTGCGCCTCCGTCTACATGCTAATAAAGAGTGCGAGGAGTGATTTGTGGGACGAAACTCTGACTTAGCACCGATAAGGATACATAGCTGCCGTTATTGTTTCCGATTACTGCGTACAAAGGAGTTTGTATGTAACTTTGTACGGAATATGATGTGGAGTTATTTGTTTGGGAGTCAGGCTTAATTTGCTTGTTTGGTTTTTGAAATGATTATTTGTTTGTAGGCTAAGCAAAGGCTTGTTGAAATTAAATGATTGTCTGTTTGGCTTCTAAAATGTTTCGGTGTTATCCTTCAGTCTTCTATAATATTCTGTTTATTCTAAGATTTTAGCGCTGATCAAGATTTAAGTGAACTTTACTTGACACTAATCTCTTTTGATACAGTTAGGTAACTTGCACTTACTTTACACCTTTGTGAAGAGCCAGTGCGGTTGTCTGAAACTATCACGTGGGAGCTTACTACCTGGATATTAATTATCCCATGTTTTACTCCAGCAGATTATGGTCACAACTAATACACTAAACCGATCATCTTGAAATGTTGTATATACGTGCTCCACGTGTCTTTCGAATCATTATTGAATTATATTTAAATTTTAGAACCTTTAGTAGTAATTCACCTTTAATAATTTCACGTGAACGAAGGTCGCAGGACTCAGCTAGTTGTTAATATTATTAATGGATATTGACCGTAATAATACCGACTGCATATCTTATCTTAGTCATACTGAAACTTACAAATAATATACTCAACCCCATTAAATCCACTGAAACCCGAAGTTTCTACACATTCATTGGTGCATTATTACAACCCTCGTTTCAATAATTTACTGTTATTATTATTGCGGTGAATAACGTCAAACTTTGCACCCGTCGCACTTCATTTTAGTGGCAATTGTAGTTATAAAGTGATTTGTTTGAGGGGGAACGAAACTTTGTCAGTTTTTCAATAGCTTTATGTCAGTATTTGAAATGGAAATTGCAGTTTTCTTTCTCTATAACGGAATGATTTGTTGTTTTATGTTAAGTTTTCGCAGGATCTGCGTTTTTTTTATACCTACAGAGAAACGTAGTAATTGCTACCTTGGAATCTGGTTTCAGATTTAATTTGTAAGTGGGTATTCATAGAATGTTACTTGTTTGCTTAGTATCAGAGTCCAGGCGAAGCTAATTACTTATCTTCACCTTGACTCAATCTTATTCTACTTAGAAGTGGAAATTATGTTTTCCCTTGTCCTCCGCTATTCTATTCCGACTAATTTTGTGGCAAGATCTAAGACAGTAAATTTCTTCTTTGGGACTTCGTCGACTTCGGCACTCCTGGTCACCTCTGTTGATTCCGGTTTTCAGGAGTTGCAGTGGTTTGAAAAAGTGTGGTGGGCTTGTCCCGAAAAAAAAACAGCTAATCTTTTCAGCAATAACGGTGATAAAAAAGTCACAGATAAATTCGTTTGACATAGGTCCAAGAAAAACTTTTGTCTGTCCTGTAGAAATATGAAACCCTTTAACAATAATTGTTACTTCCCCAGGCCTTTGATATCAATTTGGGTATAGTTATTCATCAACCAAGAAAGGCTCACATCAAGACGAACATGAAATATAAGACAATTTCATATTCAAGACATCTCCGTTAAAATTCCCACACATGCAGCCAAAGAACAATAAGTCAAGAAATATTCCAACAAACGATGCTTAAATATTTCAAACAAAGAAGAACTCTGGGTCAGTAAACGTGACTGGAGTAAGAAATAACTGAAAAACTACTTAACAAGTAAATTAAACTAAAGGCTTTTGCCACAGTAATGGTTTTTGCCTCAACATTAAAGTCCTGAATAATGAAGTCCAGTTTGAAGACTAAGTTAGCGGAATAATGTTTCCCCTTCACTGAATTTTGTGTAAGGTTAAGTGGTATCAAAGAGTTTCGTAAATAAATTCGAGGAACTTCGAAAATATGTGGAGAAATTATGGACTACGAAACAAAATTGAGTAAAATGTAAGAAACTTAAGAAGAGCGGTGAAACAACCAACGAGTGACGATCAAGCCGAGAATAAAACCAAACTCTGAATTAGTTTAATGACGGATGAGCATAATTATATCCTAAGGTTTTATTTTTTTACTGTGGGAACACAAAATATACACCTAAACTATACATCTATAAATAGAACTCCCACATTTCGCTAGGTGGCAAGCCTATTGCCATCAACCTGGCACAATTTCGAGCTCCGTGGCTGATACTGAGAAATTCCTAATAGAAAAACTCAACAAGACATTGCCCGACCAGGTTATTCGAACTAAGGACCTCATGTTCAGCAGTCGCAGTTACGTCCACTGGATCGAAGAGGTACGAAAATACGGAGTCTGCAGTTAATGATCCCAATTGCGGTGATTTTTATGTAAGATGACATTCAATCTAGATATATTCATTTATGGCTCGTTGACAATACTTGAATATTGAGTAGAGCAATAAGGTTACAATGTGATTCATATAGCAGTGACATAAAAATTGCAGGATACTGCCCGTAATTCGGCAATTTGAATCAGCACCAATATAGCCCAACAATAGTTCGTATTCGTTCATTTAAATATAAGATAGTTTTTGCCTTGATGTAGCGTGTGTGGCATAAAAGGTATTCAGAAAAGAATGGACTCAGATCCGTATTCACACTGTGCACTGCTTATAATTCGTATAGCGACATAACTGTGTTAGGGTTGGCTTCCAGTCCAACCGAACGCAGCTGAATACCAGTATTTTTCATGAAGCGACTGTACCCATACCTGATCTTCACTAAAATAAATACATATCCTAGTAACTTGGTGACACTTCACTACATGGTAACAGTGACCGTTACGACGTTCACTGTTACCACGTCATAGGTCTCAAGATCGAAGCCAAGACACTGCCCTACCCTACACACTATTCCGAATCGAATGATATCTCGATCTTAAATTTTTCGGAGTCGGAGAAAAAAAATGAACCAAAAAGCACTTGTTGACTAGACTGTCATTTGAATTATTATCACTAGCTTCGGTGATCGAAAGCATCGTGAGGAAACCAGTATGCCTGAGAGATATATTATTTCAAGGCATATAAAACCAAATCACAGGCCATGGGCGGCATAAAAAACTTCGACACTAGGTTAGGCACTACACGATAAAGAAGACTTCATGGTGAGAAGCGCAGTAATTATTGTTTAGCCTTTTTGTCTTCTTGTTTTCTGAAGAGTGGGAAATCAGCAAATGACTCCTCCCGCTCCCGCTGGGCAGAGCGGTAGGGAGTGTCAGACTTCTACTGACTAAAAACCACCCATGTTCCTTCTTAGTCCTTTGTGTCCGAGCCCGCGGTATCTCTATCGAACAACCCGCAGCGCCATTGTTTAGCCTTGAGTTCGTCTCATGATCATAATCTATTAACATTACATGCAGCAGGTCCCCCTAACACAATATCCTACTTCGAAATTCAGTAATCAATTCCCAGTAGACTAACATGGTATAACGACGGAACTTTGCCCGGAGTAAGTAGAAAGTATCTGCTGCGGACATAGTTTTATCCGTACGTTCGGTCGTACGTGTACACTAAACTAACTCAGTATACTAGTAGGTCACATATCTTTTCTTAGTTTTAAAAGTTATTGGAGATACTACTTCGGGAACTAAGCACGAAACATCGTTGTGCTTTTAAGTTTATATTTTATTTTATGTAAGCAAAAATATCTAGTTGCGTTAGAAATAGACTAGCTTATGTGGATTACATTTTCTATAGCGGAATAGAGACTTTTTTCTCTTACAGACAAAGAATGAGTCTCGTATTGATCACTAAGTTTGAATTTTGGGTGGCGTTTTTGGACTGTTCCGAATCTAAATCCAAGTCTTGATGTTTTCCTTCACAGAATGTGAGACAAAGATTAAATTAGAACCTTAAATTGTGTGTAAACACTTTTCTGATACTAGAACATGTTGAATATATAACCACTACAGAACAAGGTAAAGGAGAGCTAACTTAACCAACTCTCTATAGAAAATTTACTATCGCCAGCATTGTCACAAATTGTTCCCATCAATATCTTGTTAAGGTGGATGTTCCAGGGTAGCCCGCGAAATTCAAATTTTCTTACGTTTTTAGCGATTTGCAGGCCAGTGCTAGGTTGTATGTTAGTAAAAATATGATTCGCGGGTGTGAGACTTATGCAGTTAAAAACGTAATAAAATTTGAATTTCGCGGGCTACCCTGGAACATCAACCTTAACATAAATGAATGAAATGCTTACCTTTCAAGCAAATTTTATTCCTTCTGAAGGTCAATCGCACGTCCTTGTGAGCGCGATCGGGTGCGGATATGTTCAGTTGCATTGTCACAAGGATCTCTGCGCTCCTGGTACCCGTACATGGTAATCGAACCCTGGGAAAAAGAAGAAAACTGTTAATAAGAAATGAACATGTAGACAGATGATACCTTGTTTCTGTAACATGGATTTTATTACGCTCTCGCTAGGTAATGCACCTGAATCAAGGATTCAGGATTCTTATTTCAGCATGATTGGGACATTAAAACGGCGCCTATTATTAGGAAGCCTTTCTCAAGATACTTTACCACTGGTAGCTATTTTAATGCATGTTTAATGTTATTAATAAACCAAAGGATTAAATTATCGAAATTGCAGCGTAATATTAACAAATATTTCTGTATGCACCGGTACCTAGTGAGGTAGTGAGTTTTAACAAAAATAGCAGCCGCTTTATCCAGTATTTTGTCATCTTTAGCTGAACCTAAAATGATAAAGTATTAAAAAAAATAAAAAATAATAAGAACCTGGCCCGAGTAAAAATGGTAAAGCTAAAAGAAGAAATGTATTCTACTGCTTAAAATAGCCACAGGCGCGGCCGTATCGATTCCCTATTTTGTCATTCATAATTTATTATCTTTCTTGTTTTATTTTATTTTATTCTTAGAAGTAAAAATAAACCTGTAAACATGTAAGTACATATTTTGCTTGGCGACATTTTGGGGGATAAGTTCTGTTTTATTTCCAAGAAGACCTTCGAAAAAAGTTGCTAAAAATAATGTTTGTACATTTAGAGGGATTTAGATACACGTTTAGAGAAAGACAATTGTTGACTTTTATTTACTTCGATTCAAGTCTGCTCCAAAAGAATGTATCAAACATTATAAAAAACAACAAAACATTTTATTTCACTTATTAGGCATATTTGATGGGCAATTATAAACCGTCGAGAACAAGGTGCACGGTTCGGGTTGGTCGTTTCCTAGAAAGATGAACCGGCAAGAAACTCCATGGTCTTGGTCACTTCTTCAAAATGTTTTGGATTTTTACACTACATAATAATCCTCCTGACCGTTTTTTCGGTCACGGCGGCCAATCTTTAGCGAAGATTAGCCATCGTCGCGGGAGATATTATAGTGCATAAGTGTATGCGCTGGCACACTGTGCACTCTCTGCTCCTTTTCTCTCATAGTAGCACTTTTTGTCCGACCCGGGAATCGAACCCAGGATCTCATGCACAGCAGCCGCGCTTGCGACCACTAGACCAACGAGGCAGTTACCATACCATATTATGTAATGCTGCATAGAATGAGACAGGCTGTATAGGTTTAGGCTAACATTACGTTGACTCACAAGGCTATAATTCACCGACATGACCATTCTAGTAAAATTCCCAGAAATAATCCCATATTTAACATTGACTCATCCTCATTACCAATGCACCCATCTTCTTAGGAATACCGCTTTCTTCCGCAAGCGGCTCCACTGGGTTTTGCTTTGAAAGTTACGAGTGGTGGTGTAAGGTCAGAGGCTCTAAAATTACCACTTTATTAGATCGTCATAGGATAATAATATGAGATGCGTTAAAATTCTTAAAATGGTCGCAAATCACTTTGTGAATTTATAATAGCAACTGCGTATGTTCAGTTAACCCAGATAGACCTGAAACTTTTTTTTTCCTTAGAAAGTTATGATTTTAGAAGCCCCAGCAATTTAGAAAAAATAATTAAAAATATTTCTAGCTTCCGGAAAAGCTGAAAAATCATGTCCCATATATGGGCCGGCACAACCTTGCTTTTTCACGAATATAGTTTTAATAATAAATAAATCAATATATAAAACATTTTTCATGGAAACTTGGAAACTCATTTGGTATGTGTCTACTCCTCCATTTAAGTTGTAATTTGCATAGACGTAGGGCAAATTACAGTATCTTTCAGTACGGCCAGGGTATATGGTCCTGGCTGTTGTATTGGCTGTCCAGTGTGAGATCTCTTCCGTAAATTAGCAAAAGGAGGATCGTCTTCACTATCCGAGTCTGAACTCCAAGTGCCGTAATAAGCCTGTGCAGATCCACGTAAGAGAAAACCTAGTAAATACTGTATGGTAATATTATCTTCTTCTCTAGAAACTTTGTCTGTAACAACATCATTAATTTGGGTTTCTGGTGGTTCAAATGTGATGTTTTCTGGAACCGAATAATCACTATTCCCTAATTTATTCAACTTAATATTGTTACGAAAATGGTTTCACACTGAAATAAAAAAAATAAAAATGTTTTGCAGAAATTCTAGAAACTATCGGTTGTGCCGACGGAACCATGTATGGGTTCTTGAAATATTCGGTTAAATAAAAGTGAAAATTTATTAAAATTTTCTTTATAACGTAAACATTGTAATGTTTCATACTTTATATTTTTGATATCATATTTATAGATACCTAGATAAATATAATACAATCCTACCTTTTTGATAACATGACGTCTTAAAATTTTCAATACACATGTTTTCACTAGCAAAATATAACTAGAAATTATCAAATTCATTACTAATAATCATTAACTGACAATTCTAAAAATATATGTCAACTTTATTGTTTTAATAAAATCATATAGTGAGGGTAGAATTTTATTTTTCTCGAAACTCATGTATGTGTCGGTCGGTCTAACTGGGTTAAATAGTGTCGTACAAAATCTACCTCGACGTGTGTCAAATGACTACTGTTCATCATCAACTACGAGTACCTTCTCCCAACTATGTGGGGATCGGCGAAAGCGTTTAGAACAAGTAAGGACCCTGCGCACTGTTGGTAACAATGTTTTTTTTTTTGTAAAAAAATAAGGTAGTTGCGTTAGTGTCTAACTTCCGAATAACTATTATAGCGCTATATTAAAACAGCATAATGTCGGGAAATTTTAAAATAGGTAGTAATGTTATTTATACCAAAATAAATGTTCTCAATCAGTTATATCAAGCAGGTCTCAACTTACTAAAACGATGAAAACTTACCTAAAAGTCTGCAAGGTCGTGGGCACGAACCCCCGCTCGGAGATATTGACTAGAGGCGGCAGCATGGCGCCTTTGCTCTCTATGTAGTCTATGCCCATCACGTACGGCAGCTGGGGAACAATGAACACTATGAATATTGCGTGAAGGTACAACATAGAGTACCTACGTCATTTTTTTTACGAGGGAGTTGAGGGAATAAAGCTCTGTTCAAAAATATTTTGGTAGAAAGTTGCAAGAGTGGACAAAATGAGTTTTATTGCTGAATTCGAGACGCACCGTCAATGTGGCGATACTTAGGGGAGGCCTGTCCAGCAGTGGACGTCTTTTGGCTGAAATGATGATGATGATGAACAATTAGTCTAGCTCGTTGGTCGAGTAGTCGCATGTGTGATTGCTGAGCATGAGGGTCTGGGTTGGGCAAAGTGTTATTGGGTTTTTCCATCAGGAATTTCTCAGTAACACAACTCATAACTGGTGAAATGTCTGTGTCCGCCATAAGGTGTACCGGGCCTCTGCCTAACCCTTCGAGAATTACAGGCGTGTTAATATGTTAATTAAGAAACTATCTAGGATACAGTTTATCGCAGTTGTAAAGTCCGATGGGATACTTTCCGAACTTCCCGCGAACGAAACTGCTAACAAAAGATACTCAGAAATAGTTAAGATTGTTTCCCTGAACCTCCTTCTTTTTTTAGAAGTCGGTTAAAAATCAGAATCGTTTATCTGGTATTTACTCAGCTGGAACCGACACCCGTATAAGTGTCATGTCATAATATTCTTCAGCATTCCACAAATAATTTATCAGGAATTTAACCTCTGTTCCCGTCTCCCACAAGGTCAAAAGTCATTCGTTCTCATTAGTGCCTTTTATTTGCGATGAGTCACTGCAGCCGTGACCTCCAGCTATCGACACCGATCGATCTCAATGTGTATTAATATAATGAAGGGTGTTTGTCTTTGTGAGATCGACCTTGGATAATGCGTCATGTTTAGAATGAAAGATTGTGTTGCTTGGAAAGAAATAAGGTGATATTATAATTCTTTCTTTCTTTTCTTTTTAAAAAGCTTGTCGAAGGCCCCACACTAAGAATTTCTCCTGTATCGTGGGTGCATTTACAAACATTTAAACTCACATGTACACAAACCAAACACACAGATCCGATACAACTATCTGCAGGCCATACAAATTCTATATTTATACAGCAACTTCAAAAACGATTGACATAACTTTTTAGGTGCACTTCAACCAACTAATCAGGACCGGCTGGATAACAACATCATGACTGCCTAGCCTTTTTCCAACTATGTTGGGGTCGACTTCCAATCTCACCAAATACAGCTGATCTTAGTTTGTGGTCTAATAAAAATCTCTTCCACAATTTTTGTTTTAAGCCATAAATAAACATTTTACAAAAACCTATGTAGGTTACCTTATTTTCTGTTTTAATGCTTATGTAACCATCACTAAGCTCAAAGTTGACCAAAAAGTCTTTCATCAAAAGCAGCACAAAGGAACCTCTTACTCTAATCCGAAAACATCCGGAACTGCGAAAAATGAGAACTTAATCCAGTGCCTTTGTTTCCCGAAATTAAACCGCTTTCAAACCAAATTGGAAAATGCGGAACGTTCACGCTCAATACCGGACGAATGTTTGCTCAATGGAATACAAAATTTAATAAACAAGTTTGAAAATAAAATTACTCGCTGTTCAGGCTGTTGTGCTAAAGAATAATAATGTTATTAAAACGGCTATTTAATTGTGAAGTATGGACGGGCGTAATTGAATGTGAAAGAGAACCCAATGTAATAATTTGGGGCAGTATTGTTTAACATAAAATTGTACGTACACAATAAATTGTTCAGCCTGTGTCTGTAATAGTCCAAATGCAATGTAAAAGCCATTTTACCCGACTGGAGAAGGCTTTATATGAAATAATATCAGCTTATACAAATGTATGTTTGTTGTTTTGTGGCATTACGCCAATCGATTTATCTTAATCTTGCGATAGTCGCTAAAGACATGATAGTAATCAAAAGTCAATATGGCGTCTCCTAGACACCATAATTATTATTATGAAAAATATAAAAACAAAAATCAGTAAAATAATTCTTGTTATTTTAATCACCTGTGTTATGTTGTATCTTTAGTGCTTAATGTTTATGCTTATAAGGCTTTGTGTCTATCCCGTCGGGGCTGTGGATTGTCGAAAGGTTAACGCGGCTCCGACACAAGGGCGAAGAAGGAACATGGGTTTGGTTTTTAGTCAGTAGAAGTCTGACACTCCCCTTCGCTCTGCCCAAGAGCGGGGGGGGGGGGTTATTCGATGATTTTACACCCACCAAAAAAAAAAAAAGGCTTTGTGTTGATAGGTATCAGGTGAATGTTTTTTTTTCAAATTGTATCCAATGACTTAAAAAAAAACCAACAGTGAGCAGTGTATATTGACGCAGCAAGCGATAAGTGGTCGCAAGCACGACCGCTGTGCATGAGGTCGTGTGTTCAATTCCCAGCTTGGGCGGAGTGTTATTGGGTTTTTCCATCAGAATTTTGTCAGCAGCAGCCACGTAATCTCTATTTTAGCCCAGTCAATGGCAATGGGCTCGCACCTAAACAAAACTGGTGAATTGTGGGTGTACTAGTACTTCCCTGCCTAACAGGCAAGATGTTATGATATGTGTACAGTTAATTTTCTTACCGGTCTCCCGCCCAGAGCTTGCCACATGAACTCCAAGTCTGCTATATGAGCTGGAACGGGCACGATGAAGCTGGTCGCGTATTTGTTGACCACGCCTTCTCTGACGTAGTACAGCTCCGCGTCTAGACCTGAAACAATGCAGATTTTGATGTTAGTCTTTAGGCAATAATATATACATATAAGATACGTCACTTATGTGGTTTTATGTTCTTTATTCTACATTGTGTTGTATATTATTGTCTGTTATTATTTCTGTTGTACTCATTGATTATAATTAATATGTATTTTGCAAATATTAGTTAGGTATAAGTCTATTTCATGTATAACTAACACTATGGACTAAGGTCTGCAAATAAAAAAATATTATTAGTAAAAGTATACTCTGATTCATAGTTTTGTAGTAAATTCGAATCATTCGTTCAGAGAAAAAGTAAGTTGTCAGAAATGCGACGGAACACGACCTAGCTACTACGAGTAGCAAAAGTTTTAACATCACTCCGCCTTATTAATAATAAAAATAGTCAAACCTGGTTTAACTTACGCTTGGTTTATCTCGCATGCCGTCTCACTTCAAAAATATTCAAAAGAAAGTGACGGCATGCGAGATAAACCAAGCGTAAGTTAAACCAGGTTTAACTATTTTTATTAATAAGGCGGACTATGTTTACCAGGTAATTAACTTTAGGTATGTAATTAATTTAATAACAACACTTAAAATAAACTAGATGAGTGAACAATGGCTAATCGATTATTGATGGTAGATTACATTTTGTTCGCTTTGTCTTGTCCATTATAAGTATACAAAAAAGGTGTGAACGAACCTTTCACGAAGCTGAACGGAAAACTAAGTAATTATATAATATATTATGCAATTATAATTGCTGGGAAGCGACTTTTTATTTAGGTGTGAAAAATCACGTTTTACGGTAGGACTCAATGTAATGCACTCAAAATATTATTGTGTTGATAGATGCATTCAATAGTACAGGAGTCGTGGATGTATTTAAAGTATAGTTACAAATATAGAAAAACTTGTGGAAAAATTGTAAATTGTAAAAGTTACAATACAAGTACAAGGTTTTTCTAGCCCGTCACTGTAACTTCTAGTTAGGAAATTTCCTAACTAGAAGTTCCAGTTACGGGCTAGAAAAAGAAACGCAATCACGGGGAGAACAACTGCCTTAAGGTTTTGTAAAGGGTACTTTTATTCCTATTATATGACTCTCCTTCTGAAACACATCTCTGCCTGAAATATTGTTCTACAGCGACAGTGTCACATTAAGCGCTATTTTAAAAAGCAATTCTCCAAAATGACTGCACCCTCATAAAAATTTCAAACGCATAGCAAGGAAACTAAAATCATATTATTCTAATTTGAAGTGCATTACGGACGATTGCGCTGTATGGGAGAGCGCCTCCCTCTAACAGATGCAGGTTCGAGTCCCGGGGGACAGCGCGTCAAATTATCCAACTAACTCTATTTGCTTAGCCGAAAAGAAGTGTTGGTGTAGTGTGAACAGGAAATTTTGATACTTTTCAAGTTGAGTTGGGATCGTTTGTGTATTTGAATTCGTTTCAATGTATAACAGGACAAAAAAAGGACGAAAAAGTAAAATTTCTTCAACTCGTGCTTGTTCCTAAAGTATATGTAACATCACATTTGTAATTCTTGAACGATTAGGCAGAGCAATACCCTATCTATACTATAGGGTACGGCTCAGGGGCATTATAAGGCCTATAGCACACTCATATTTCGACTGGTAAGGTAGAAGCACCTATTCCCGTGAGTGTCCCAGTTCCCGGTAAAAAGTCAGTTATTGCGTTATTGCATTTTTCTACCAATAATAAATTATAGTTTGCGAATGGCAATACATTGTTGGTAATATATGACACAATTTTAATGGCAGCACTGGCCAAAAAGTTTAATGGCGTCAAACTTATGCGGTCGAAAAGTTTGCTGTATAAAAATTTTAGGAAAATTCGAAGTTCTGCCAGTGAACTACCAAACCACCACGTCCCTTTGATCAGCTAGCCACACTGCAACGGATAACGTTAAGGTAAGAGTGTTAATTTTATAAAATATTAGAATGTATTATTTATCGATAAAACCCATAAATTGTGATGAATCTAATTGAAAAGTAAATATTATTGCATATCACATCTATTGGTACTCACAAACCCCTACTTGACCTAGTACCCGTTAAAATCTTACTTTTTTTTTACCGGATATTGGTACACAATTACACGTTGCACCGATACCCGTTATTGTATACTTATTGCCTTGAAATAAGGCTCATTTTCCTTTAAACTGTATTATTTTCTTTTGAGTTAGTAGAATGTTGTTACTATGTTCCTTGTTTGTGTTGTAACCACGTGGTTTTGATTCCATTTTTTAGTTTTTCTGTACGATATCCCAATTTTTGCACATTTCGCGTTACTGCTCTGTTATTTTGTGTGTTGTATGTTGTGTTTTTTTCAGCTAGTCATGACATAGGCAGAAGACCATATTAAAGGCCATGGAGGCAGTTCAAAAAGAGGCTACAATTTCAGCTGCTGCCAGGAAGTTCGGTGTCCCACGGTCGATGTTGGATGATAAAATATGCGGCCGCTACTCTGTCGAATGCTCCAAGGCGGACGATCGGCTACAGTTTTGACGAAAGAAGAAGAATATTTAAGAAACTGAACTATTTTTATGGCAGATAGTGGCCATAGTGGGTTACCTGTCGTAACAAAGGCGCAGTTATTGGATAGCGTGAGTTTATTGGTAAAAAACATTAAACGACATACCCCATTCCAGAATGACAGACCAAGTCGTCACTGGCTTATGGTTTCAACGAGTGGCCCAAAATTTAACGCAAACCCGTTATCATTCATCATCATTTCAGCCAAAAGACGTTCACTGCTGGACATAGGCCTCCCCCAGGTTTCGCCACATTGACCGGTCCCGTGCGTCTCGCATCCAGCGGGTCGCCGCAACCTTCACCAGATCGTCCGTCCACCTAGTGGGAGGCCTTCCAACGCAACGTCTTCCGGTTCGCGATCACCACTCCAGGGTTTTTCAGCCCGTCTGCCATCCATTCTGCAAGCAATGTGCCCTGCCCACTGCCACTTAAGTTTGGCGATTCTTCGGGCTATGGCGGTAACCTTGGTTTTCTTGCGCATATCTTCATTTCGGATACGATCCCGCAAGGAGACTCCGAACATCGCCCTCTCCTTTGCCCTTTGGGTGACTTTGAGCTTTCTGATGAGACCCATTGTGAGCGACCACGTTTCTGTCCAGTATGTAATCTCTGGCAACACAAACTGGTCATAGACTTTCGTCCTGAGACACTGTCGTAAGTTGGGCAAGAAGATACATACCGCGCCACTTCCCGAACGCTGCCCAGCCGAGTCGGATTCGACGATTGACCTCTTTCTCGAAGTTAGACCTACCCAATTGAACCGTTTATCCCAAGTTGACATAATCGTCCACAACTTCGAGTGTAGAGTTGTAGACATGGCTTAGAAGTGAGATGGGCCTATAGTTCTTCAGGCCCGCCTGAAGAACTAGTCTGTCACCCTTTTTGAAGAGCACCCCTGCACCATGCTTGTGGCGTTTGTCCCTTGAGTATGACGCATTGCTTGTTGGTAGACATGATGTAGTCTATCTCATTTTTAGTCGCACCATCGCGGCTCTGCCAGGTCCATTTCGTTTTTTGAAGAAGGAGTTCATCATAAAGAGGCCTTCCTTCTCCATAAACTAGCCAGTTGGTGACCCCGGTGGTTGATCCGATATCCAACCACAAATTGCCCCACTTGCAGATCATCCTCGCTTCGTTTGTCTAGCTTCTACAACGCTACGACAACGGTGAAGTAAGTTCTTAAACCATGCATGGCTTTAGAAATAATAATATACTCATTCATGGTTTGTAATTTATTGTCGAGGTGTAGACCTGTATGACCTTCAGCGAAAATCTTGCAGATATTCTGAGTATAAGGTACGCAACTCTGTTCGACACACTCTCGATCTTCACCATGTGGTTCACGAGGGACTTGCGGACGATAAACCCAAAACCACCTTGGGACTGTCGGTCAGTAAGTCTCGGAAGTAGAGCAGGTTGCCGGATTTCAGAATTATCGTGTCCTCCCCTTCGGATTTCAGATAATCCTACAACACTCCATCGCAACCTGCTCTATTCCTCTTCGAGTTCCGTTATCTTCTCGTCAGCCCGTCAGTGTATGTGTGTTGTATGCTGCCAGGTCAAGTCGTCGGTATGTTTTGGGGTATCCGGATCTCTTCCGGAGATTCTTAGCACCCCTTTCCACGCCGTCACCTCGACCGCTACCGTAGTCGAGGGTAGATGGGCTGCCTGGTACTAGGGCCATTTTTGTTTTGCACTCATTTTTTAGGGGGTTTTGCCATAATCGCCACGCTTGGCAAGCAGGTGGGCGATCGCAGTATGGTTGTTACAAAAGCACAGAGAACGCTGCTGCCCATTCTCTGGTAAGTCCCTTATTCGCCTCTTACGACACCTACGACTCACGAGAAGATATGGGATGGTGCTATTCTTTACGTCGGACACCATACGCATTACTGTCTTTTTTTTAAAGAATTTGTATGTGAAACAATAGATTTGTGTTATGTTTTAGTATTTCGTAGGTATTTTGTGATTTTAGCGTTTTCTGATAAATGTGTGCTGGTGATATTTTATAATACTTTTGTTAAAAAAAGTGATTGACTAACACGATATTACATATTATTATTAGATTTACAAACTTGATTGTATAAATACATAACTGATGTAACCTTAGTATAAAATACATTATACTTATTTGATAACTCTTTTCATCTTTTCTTTGGATAAGCCCTTTTTTATTTATTTAAACACAGAAGTAGTATTTCTGTGAACTTTAACGTATCGCAATAGAGCTCAAATTCGCGGTGAAAATTACCGGATTTTGGGACACTTTAACGTTTACTAGTACAAATCTACCGGGTACTGGTACAAATAGCCGTTTATTACTAGTTTTGTATTATAGTTAATGCACATTTATATTTGTTTAAAAAGAGGATATTACACCAAAACTAGATAAAATTATCTATCCAGTCATATAAAATTTGTTTTTGTAAGTCTACTAGTTTTAGCACAGCAGACCTGCAAAGTCAGTGAAGTTCGAGACTTCACGGTTATTGGGCCGCTTACCTTATTTAGTTATTTGAAAAGGATAACTGAAATAATTGAATTAAATAATATAACATCACGCCTGTAATCCCCGAAAGGTTAGTCTTTAGTTGTACCTTATAGACACACCCACATTTTGCCAGCTATTTTCAATAGCAGCCTATCTACTGTACAAAAAGTGATTAAACAAAGAAAATCCAAACAAAAAACGACACATAACTCTGAAATACAATCAGCCCCATTTCAATCAGTACGAATTTAGATCAAACAGAATCACCTGATACCAAAAAACCAATAAACCTCAGTATCTCTCATCTACATGTTAATAAAACGCCTCACTCAAAGTTAATAGCTGCTCAATTCTAAACGGTCGACCAAACGCCAAAATTAATCGCCAAAAACGAAAAAAAAAATCCTGATGATCCAATCAGGGTACATTTGGAGGCGCAAAGCGACAGTGAAACGGGCCGAATATGAAGTGGCACTTTGCACAATTGATGAATCACCTCCCCTATAGAAACGAGTGGAAAATACTCCAACAGTATCCACGGTATATGCTACCCCACTCACTTTGTACACCCTGTATATCCTTTCGGTATACAAAGGATGAATACAGCGTGTATATTTCCCAGATGCAAGTCTATTGGTTGGTATTCAGTTGAGCTTGTTGAATGCCTTAGGAGAAAATATTTGCTCAATTCCTTATCTTCCGTTAGAGATAGATAGATAGAGCTGTGTTTTCAAAATACTATTAATTTCGTTGTCAAAACTTAATTTGTGATCGTTGGAATAGTTTGCTAGATCATAAAGAGTCACCTAAAAAGGACCTTCATTACTTTTGTATATGTGTATTAATAGTGTATGATTTAAAATGAAAAAAATGGCCTGTTAGCCATTTTTTCATTTTAAATCATACACTTTTAAAGTTTCGGTAAGTTAAATAAGTTGGAAAGAAAATATGGCTCATCAATTTCAATTAGTCACGTTTATTGAAATTGATGAGCTGCTCGTTTAAAACCGAAATTCAAGTAATATCTTTTAGACTTTAAATGTTATGCAAAATAATTATGTAGTTTCAATCTGCGAAAAAGATCTAGATCGCACCCGAATGGTTGTCGAATTAACACTCCTGAGAATGCACCGAGGAGGGGCGATACATGTGTTCAATATAGGTTTCGTGCGTGCTGATTATTTGTGATGACTTCTTCTTCATGGGTCTATTTTTGTAGGTGGAAGAGTGGTGCTGCATTCTGCATCAAGGGCTGAATTTTAAACTACATAACATTTTGCACAACATTTTATGTTATGGATTTTCCAAAAAGTTGCTAGTAGACTTAACTTAAAAAAATCAAAAGTTTATTTATTGATTTACACATACATTTGTTGTGACAGGTAAGACCCAAGTTAACAAAAGTAGTTCCTACAAAACATAACATAATATAATCATTACGCATTTAATCCCCGATGGGTAAGTCAGATGTGTACCTACTGACTAAGTACACCCACATTTTGCCAGTTATGTTTAAGTCCCGTGCAATAGTGGGAGAGCCTATTACCATCAACCGGGAAACAATCCAGAAAACAAAATACTTTGAATTCAAAGCTCACACTAAAACAAACGGATCCCCTACGTTGTTTCGAACGCCGCTGTTGCGACACACGCTGTTGCGAATTAATTTTCCACTGCCTCACAGGTTCGAAAGCTCATGGAGTCGAATGAAGTAGTCGCGAAAGACGCTGTTTCGAAAATCATTTTCACTGCCTCATACGCTCGAATGCTTGTGATTTCGATATTAGAAAGGGGTGAAAGGCATAGTATAGATTTGATTTAGATTCTAATACCTCCTGCCTACTTCTGTTCTCCTGGTAGTTTGTGGGACTTTACTACATGAGCTATTTAAAAAAAACAATCCAGTTTTCAATACCTCCTTCCTACTTCTGTTCTCCTGGTAGTTTGTGGGACTTTACTACCTATACCACTTGGTACCTAGACAATCCTTACTTATTATAAAACAAAGTAGCTATTTTTGTCTGTTTGTTTGTCTGTATGCTTAAATCTTTAAAACTCCGCAACGGATTTTGATGCGGTTTTTTTTAATAGATAGAGTGATTCAAGAGGAAGGTTTTAGTATATAATTTGAACGACATCCACGCGGGTGAAGCCGCGGGCATCAGCTATTAGGGTTCCGTAGTCAACTAGGAACCCTTATAGTTTCGCCATGTCTGTCTGTCCGTCCGTCCGTCCTCGCTTAATCTCTGTGACCGTTAGCACTAGAAAGCTGAAATTTGGTACCAATATGTGTATCAAACACGCCGACAAAGTGGTAAAATAAAAATTGAAAAAAAATGTTTTATTAGGGTAGCCCCCCTATATGTAAAGTGGGAAGTGATTTTTTTTTAAATTTCAACCCTAATGTGTGATATATTGTTGGAAAGGTATGTAAAAATGAATAGGGGTTTACTAAAATCATTTTTTGATAATGTCAATAATTTCGGAAATAATCGCTCCAAAAGAAAAAAACAATGTGTCCCCCCCCTCTAACTTTTGAACCATAAGTTTAGAAAATATGAAAAAAATCGGAAAAGTAGAACTTTATAAGGACTTTCTAGGAAAATCATTTTGAACTTGGATGGAAACAACAGATGGAAACAGCAGTTAACCAATATAATTTGGTCCCTGAATCGTATGAGCGCCTATACAATCCAGAGGTCAAGTATCATTGGCCCGTAGAAGAAATTGTATAAATTATAGCATACCGTTTTGGTACGGAACCCTCCATGTGCGAGTCCGACTCGCACTTGGCCAGTTTTTTTTTTATAAAGATCAGTCTTAGAAAAATGTACAGTTGAGGTACTAATATTTTTGACACCGAATTTGTTGATTTATAATTTAATTACTGCTTAAATATTTTTCTGTACACTTTATGACTAAATAAATCGAAATCACAAGCATTCGAGCGTATGAGGCAGTGAAAATGTTTTTCGAAACAGCGTCTTTCGCGACTACTTCATTCGACTCCATGAGCTTTCGAACCTGTGAGGCAGTGGAAAATTAATTCGCAACAGCGTGTGTCGCAACAGCGGCGTTCGAAACAACGTAGGGGACCCAAAACAAACATAGATTCTCAAAGAGCCAACACGCACAATTAACAGCTAGGAACACTAACCAACCAAAACACTAGCAGTAATAAAATATTCAGAATCCAATTCACACATTCGCACGGCGATGCTTTGAGGCGGTCACGTTCATAATTTAGACGTAGTAAACGGTAATGACAGCACAATACGTGGAAACCCTCAGCTTTGTCTTTGTATTAATTACTGAAACGATAATGAGGGAGGGATTGATGGGTAATGGAAATTATACATTACAGTTTGAGAATTAAACGGGAATTTAGTCACAGATTACAGATACTACACTGAATACAAAATGTTCAATGCCTACCGCTATAATAGCCTACACTTTCAAGTCGATAGACGCTGCGAACGAAAATGCACCTAACCTAACAAACTTAAAGTGAGTTTTGCTTTGTAGATGCGCGCCGCCGCGTGGATATTGTGAATTGCCAGGGCTGCCTCTGTCGACAAAGATGTCAGTAGGAATTTGTAGTATACTTTATGAAATAAAACAAGTTTTTTAATGTATCAGAATATATAATTGGTTTAAAAAATAAGTGTAAAACGAAATCGATATAAATAAAAACGAATTGCAATTCTGTTAAGCGGCTAACAGACGTAATTAAAACGCAAGTTTTATAATGCGTAAAAGTATATGATTCACTGCAGTAAACAAAATCAGAAAAATATATGATATTCTTCAGGATATATGCTAGTAACATTGTGATGTGAAAACATAATACAACTAACTTTGCTCGATAGAAAAAAAACACGAAGATACCTCTAAAAAAATCTTTTAACGTATAAATAAAAACCATACTTACTAAAAAACATGTCATCGTTCTGTTTTTTTTTGTCAATTAATTCTACAAGCAGCATACTAAAATCATAATGTTTTACTTTTTTAGTCTAATCAATAGTTTTTTTGTAATCGCAAAATACCACTAATTTCGCACTATTCGGCCGCAGCGAAAGACGTAACAACCGCTTTGTAGTGCAAGCTGATTAGAACTTTATTCTAACAGCATACTGTTCCTATGAACATCATTAGATGAGCTCCATGTCATCATAATAATGCATTGTCACGCGATATTCATATACCTACTCTTACGATTGCATCCGCTCAATCGGAAGCCGGGCAGTTAAAAATTAGCAAGATTTTACTACAGACAGACAACGGAACAAGTGAAATTAAATATAATCTTGTAAAAAGAAAGAAAATATTGTCATTTTTAAAACATTGTCCTACGCTAGGAATTTCTCCTGTTTCGTGGGTATATTTAAAAACATCGAATTCGAAACGAAACATCGTCGATGAAAAAATGTAAGTACCTACCTACAACTATTTTATAAACGACCGAATTTTTAGAGGCTTGTAAAAGTGTTTGTAATTTATACCTATTTATAAAATAAACAACATTTATCATTTAATTAAACAATTGTAGGTACCTAAGTACATTTTTTCATCACTATCACTACCTATTATAAAACAAAGTCGCTTTCTCTGTCCCTATGTCCCTTTGTATGCTTAAATCTTTAAAACTACGCAACGGATTATGATGCGGGTTTTTTTAATAGATAGAGTGATTCAAGAGGAAGGTTTTAATACCATTTTTGCACCCGTGCGAAGCCGGGGCGGGTCACTAGTAACAAAAAAAACTTACATTTCTGTATCACGAGGAAAACCGAAAAAAGATAAATTTTTATCTCTTCTCTTGCTGGATCTACATCCATCCACTGCACACAATGCACCAGAAGTAGCCATTTCTTAAGATTTGAAAACTCAAGTCGACCGAAATATTATAATAATTATGCGTATACGCGCCGCGCGGCTGTTGACAACCCACTGCCAATTGGGCTACGATGGGTCCATATTGGCTCACCTAAAGTTCTTTATCCGAAATTGTTCTTCCTAACGATTTGTAATCCGAATGATCACTCTTCCTAAAATTTTTCATCCTAAAGTTTTCATTCATACTATTTGTAGTGCTACCGACGATGTTCATAACACTCATGTTTCCGAAAATTGGAATTCATAATATCATTAGTGTAAATATATTTAAACTCCTACTGTTTTTTATCCTAACGCTTTTATTCCTAAACATAATTACCATAATATTTTCACTCATACAACTGTTTAGAATGAGAAAAAAATACTTAGAAAAATTTCGCGACCAATTTTGAGGTAGCGCTCGCCGGCCGCTGCCGCGGCACCGCTCGCTTCGCTCGCTCGGCTCGCGCGTAGTTGGTCACAGTTCTAACCTAACCTAACCTATGGATATCTTTGCATAGTATATAAGGTCCCATTAAAATAGGTGGACAAATTTTAACACAGCGTTTAGTAAGCCTCTAAAGACATCTAAACAACAAAAAAAAACACTATATTAAAGTGATTTAATTTTGACTTTGAATAATAGTGTAAAAGATGGTTATGTTTAGAAAATATAGGAAAACAAATAATAGTATAATAGATGTTTATTGCTACTGACATTATGAAGTTGAATGCTTCGGAATTAAAACATTAGAGACAGAGAAGTTAGGAATTGCGATTGTTAGGATGAAAAATGTTAGGAAGAACATTTTCGGATTTCCAATTATCGGAGTTGAAATTTTAGGTGAACTTTGGCGCACCCGGCTACGATAGACCGGCGCCCGGTAGGTAGTTAGCGCGCGTAAGTACATGGAGTGTAGTATCTGTAATCTGTGATTTAGTATGCAATGTAGAAAGATCAAATTGATTGATTATAGCTAAAAATAACTGCACTGCTGAATGCAATTATAATTTGGAAGATGTTTATAAAATAATAAGGATACAATCATACAAAGTCGTAGTGGTAAAAAGTACAAGTCAACAAACAGCAAGTCAGACTGTACATGAAGGGTTCCGTACCATTGAAGTAGATATTGAGAGATTTTCCATGTTTTTTTGGCACCATAAACTTCTTATAGGTTTTCCTGTAATCTTTAAGTGTTGAACTAATTTCTGTATTTTTCTCAAAATTTTAGGCTCAGTAGCTTCGGAGATAACCAATGGTAATGGGAGGACAGACGGACAGACACACGAGTGATCCTATAATAAGAGTTCCGTTTTTTCCTTTTGAGGTACGGAACCCTATAAACAACATGCACAAAACAAATTGAGAAAATCATTAGATAGAATAATATTATTTCAGATTAATGAAAATCGTACCAAGAGAAAGGTAGAAAATAAACGTAGTAAACGGTTATGGCAGACAACACGTACCCTCAGCTACGCCTTTGTATTAATTACCAAAACGATCATGTACTAGAATATAATGAGGCAGGGGAGTGGCATTTAGTGAATTTAATTTAATTTAGACGATTATAATTTGCGTAACTTAGAGAGGTCAAAAAGTTGGAAATATGAAAATAAAAGCTTCAAGACCTAAATTTTGGAGAAATGTTAAGATAATAAGAATGAGTGGGAGTCATCTAGTTTTAACTGCCTCCGTGGTCGAGTGGTTTAGGCGTTTGCCTTGTGAACCGGTGGTCGTGGGTTCGATTCCCACGGGAAGCATACTTTGTAAAGTTGTTTCCAGTTTGGTTAGGACAGGCTTGAATCACCTGAGTGTCAGTTAAAGAGATGGTTCCGTGCTTCGGAAGGCACGTACAAGCCGGCGGAGGTCCCGGCCGCCAAAATGGCGGTCGTCAAACCACGTCAGAGGCCCTTGCAGCGGTTTAAAAACTCTGACACTAGGGTGTGTAGGGTCTTTAGACCTTACTGCCCACACGATAAGAAGAAGATCTAGTATTAGATATCAGAAGTGTCAAATGCACGAAATCACAGTCACAGTATGAAAAATCAAGACGAAAATAGGAACTGCCTAGGTGGTTTAGTGATCGAGGCCTGGATTCGATTTCTGGGTCGGGCAAACTGTTATTGGGTTTTTCCAATAGGAATTTCTTAGTAGAGTACACCTTTGTCTATGTCTTCAGGCATCAGGCGTGATGATGTTATGTTATGGTAAATAGAAACTTACCTAAGAAAGCAAAAACAAAATAACCACATGATTCTTAATTAATATGAAAAACCTAAATCATTAAAAACGAACATACCAAGGATAAAGTAGAAAATAAAATACTTGGAATGACACGTTTTAACGTAAGACAATACGTGAGAGCCTTGCAGCGATGTCTTTGTATTAATTACACAAAGACCGTGCGCCTGTGTAATGAGACCTGGGGGAGTAATCTGTGGATAATTTCAGTTTAAGATGAGATTCTGTATTTAATTTGAAGCTTAACATTGGCAAATAAGATCATTTTTCGTTTGGGGATAACTCTTAAAATGCAGATATTGATGAAGAACTAGATAACGACATAATAATTAATTATTTGTTTACCTTGTTTGTTACCTTGGGGAGTAATCTGTGGATAATTTCATTTTAAGACGAGATTCTGTATATAATTTAAAGCTTAAAAGATTATTTTAACTCTTAAAATGCAATTATTGATGGAGAACTAAGTGAACAAAGAAAAGAAGATTACTCAAAGACGATCGGCGACTGTTTGTTGAGACCTGAGGGAGTAATTATTGAAGATAAGTTTAGTGTAAATCTCATCTTATCTCATTTCAAAGAATATATTTAATTGGTTGGGGAAAATACTTAAAATTCAGACGTCGATAAGGAACTAATTGAAGAATAAGACAATGACGACTTAATGCATGATTGTAAAGAAAGAAAAAATAAAGCTAATATTAAGAAAACTGATAACAAAAACATTGGCAAATACCACACAATACATGAACATGTCGTGTTCATAGTTAAAATAAATCTTAAAACTAAGCTAGTAGTCCTCAAAGCTATTGGTGTTTATGCGACAGATATTGGTATTAATTACTCAGAGGCGTGAATGCGCCCAGTTGGAGCTGTGTAATGAGGCTTACATGGGGGAGCGACGCAGAAAGCCTTAGGGGAAGACAATGGTAATTTCAAATGCAAGACGGGTGATGGTGTGAAAATATAAATCTGGTCGCTTGGAGCTTGGTTCGTACTAAAATTAGAAATGAAAAAGTTAGTACGTCTATCTGTTATAATATCGACACCCAATACGAATAACATTGCAACTTTAGTTACACGTTTTTACAACTTTATGCCATGTCGACCCCAATATGAATGTTAAAGTTACAATGTTATTCATTTTGAATAACCATAATTCGTCTAAACGAGTTTAAATAAAAATTGGAAAAATCTGAAAACGAATAGACCATGACCTAGGTTTACCACTTACGATACTTTTATCCCGCTAGACGATCCTTGGGGTATAATTCACGAACTCCATGCACGCGAAACCGTGAGCAAAGGTTATAATAATAATAATAATAATAAGCCCTTTATTCCGAACCAAGCAACATATTACTCACTAAGCTTAAACATTACATACAAAAACAAAACTACAAAATGTCTCTTAGTTCGGCGTGCCTATTGGCAAAGGCCTCCTCCAACGATTTCCATTGTTGCCTGTCTTGGGCAACCCTTCTCCATTTGGGTCCAGCTGTCAATTTTATCTCGTCTTCCCACCTTAAATGCTGTCTTCCTCTATTTCGTTTACCATCTCTTGGGTACCATTCTGTGACTTTCCTACTCCATTTTCCCACCTTGTCACGCAACATATGCCCTGACCACCTCCACTTTTGCTGGTCAATTCGTGTGAGTATGTCGGTGAGTTTAGTTAATTTTCTTAAATCCTCGTTCCTAATTTTGTCTTGGCGTTTATAACCAGTCATACTCCTCTCCATTGCTCTTTGTGTTACGGCAAGTTTTTCTCTCAGTGATTTTGTGAGGGACCATGTTTCACAACCGTATGTTAGGCAAGGTAAAATGCAACTGTTGAATGTTTTTCTTTTTATTAGCATGCTTAAGTCTTTGGACTTCATTATCTCTTTCAGCGACCAGTATCTTTTCCAACCTGTTGCTATTCTGAGATTAATTTCTTTCGTCATTTGATCTTCTGTTGAGATAACTTGGCCCAAGTAAATGTAGTCTTCCACATATTCCAGCGGGTTGCTTTTAATTTTAATTTCATGTTTTTTCGTGTTTGTCATCGTTTTGGTCTTACTGATGTTCATTTTTAGTCCAACTTGCATATTCTCATCGTTTAAATTATTAATCATATACTCGAGGCTTTCCGGATTTTCCTCTAGTAAAACAAGGTCGTCGGCGAATCTGAGATGGTGCAGTCTTGTCCCATTTATGTTGATACCGAACTTGTCACAGTTTAGGTTGCGGAAGATATTTTCCAAGACTGCAGAAAACAATTTTGGGGATAGAGGGTCTCCCTGCCGCACTCCTCTCTGTATAGGAAAATCTTTCCCTATGGTTTCCAGCTGGATTCTTGCCTTACTGTTTGAGTATATGTTTTTTATGATTCTGATATAAATGCCTGGTATTCCTTGTTTATGTAGACTTTCCCATATATATTTGTGGTTTAAGCTATCAAAGGCCTTGGTATAGTCTATAAAGGCTACATAAATTTTCTTATTATATTCGTTGAATTTTTCCAATACCTGTTTAATTGTATGAATATGGTCAAGAGTTGAAAAGCCTTTCCGAAAACCAGCCTGTTCGACTGGTTGTTGTTCATCGAGGAGTATGCTGATTCTGTCTAGTATGATTTTTGCAAAAACTTTGTATACATTTGACATCAGACTTATCGGCCTATAGTTTTCTATATTGTCCTTGTCACCTTTTTTGTGCAGAAGAATGATGTGAGATTCTATCCATTGTTTTGGAATCTGGCCACTGATTAAAATTCCGTTGAAAATATTTGTGAGAATAGGAGTAACTTCTTCTATACTTCCCCTCATTAGTTCGTTTGAGATTTTATCTGGCCCCGGGGACTTATCCATTTTTTGACTCTTAATTGCCTTTTCAACTTCGCAGGATAAGATAATAATAATAATAATAATATTCCACAACTATCACACAACGCCATCTAGTCCCAAGCTAAGCAGAGCTTGTGTTATGGGTACTAGACAACTGATAAACATACTTATATATTTCTAAATACATACATATTATAGATAAATTACACCCAGACACAGAACAAATGATCGTGCTCATCACACAAACATTTGTCCTGGGTGGGAATCGAACCCACGACCTCCGGCATAGCAGTTAGGGTCACTAACCACTAGACCAACAGGCCAGTCAAGATATTCGCTATAGGATCTGAGTTCGTTTCGTCGTCACTAGGCATGTTGTCAGGGATCCCCAGTATACTTTGGTCTTGACGAGCATACAGTTGGCGGTAAAAGTTTGTGGCTAGATCTTTAATACTTCGACGTACCGTAATGGTTTTGGACCTATTTTTGAGTTTAGGTATCCATTCTTTGCCCGTTTCTCGTAATTCCTTCAGGGCTTTTTTCACACCCCCTGTTTTTTGGATGTGGCGCTCGAATGTTTCCAATCTCTTGACTTTGCGGTCTCTTCGTATACCTTCTCTTATTTTTTTACTTAAATCTGCAATAAGCTTTCTATTTTCCTTTTTTGTTGTGCTAGTTATAAGTTTCTTTCTTTCTCCTATTAGGTGCAAGGTATGCTCACGTAGTTGATACTTGTTAGTTCTTTGAATGGTGCTTTTAAAATTGTAAGTGTTTTGCAATTCCTTTTCTAGGATATCATATTTTTGTGTTGACTCTATTTCATTGTTTGTAATCAGTTTGTTAATTTCGAAGAAAGGCTTGTAATTTTCCTGGCTCGGCTGTCTTAGCTGTCTTTTAATGTTATTGTTATATTGATTCCGAGGTGTTTTTACTTGGGATTTTCTGAGAGAGCAGCGCACCATGCGATGGTCAGTATTAAAATTGAGATTGTTTACAACTTTTGTATCAGTGAAAGCTTTAGGGCAGTTACTTATTATATAATCAATTTCGTTTTTATAAGAGCCATCTGGGGAAATCCATGTCCATTTGTTCTTTTTGTTCTTTTTAAAGTTTGAGTTTAGTACTGATAGGTTATGCTCCATTAAGAATTCAGCTAGTTTCTGACCATTACGACTTCTTGATCCATATCCAAACTTGCCAAGTATATGCTCGTTGTTGTTTTGTCTTGCTCCAATTTGCGCATTGAAATCGCCCATTAGCACAATATGGTTGTCGTCGTTGTTTCTTATATGTTGTGACAACTCATCGTAGAAAGCTTCGAGCACTGCCTGTTCTGCTTTTTCTGTTGGTGCATACGCCTGTATGATAGACCATGACTTCTTGTATCCTGGTAGCTTTAAGTTTAGTATAGCTAATCTATCAGATATTCCTATCAGTTCTTGTATATACTTCTTTAGTGTCTTTTTTATTAAGAACCCTACTCCTCTTTGGCCTGCAACCTCGCCTTTATGGTATAGTATGTAGCTGCCATGTTCTTCTATTTTATCACCTAATCTTCGCATTTCGCAAATGCCTAATACGTCGAATTTCACGTTTTCCAAAGATTTTTCTAGTTCTAGTAAACTCTCGTGGGTTCTAAGGGTTCTCGTATTTAGTGTTGCAATATAAAGCAAGTTGCATCTTTCGTTTGGAGGGTGGTGGTCTAGTACTCCCGCGGGGACCGGCCGTGGTGGGAGACTCTTTGATTGTTGTTGTTTATTGTGCTGTGGTTTTCCGGATCGCGGTGCCCATATCTTCAGTTCTGTACAGGTGTTTGTCGGAAAGTGAGTTTGATCTCTCACGTAAGTATTGAAAGGCATCCCTTTTCATAACTTTTGGATCATTTCTCTTTCCCTCACTACTAGCTTTTGGGCTAGGGGTTTCAGATCTCTTCCTTTTTTCAAATCCTTTCTTATCGTTGCTTTTCCTTTCCTTCTTTTTGAACTGAGCTTCCTTTGTAAGGTCCTGTGTTATATATGTATTAGGTTTCATTTTTTTCTTATTTTTAAGTATTTGGATCTTCCGTTGAAGGGTTGTCGTAGCAAGTAGGATTGGTCTGATTTTCCCATCTCCATTATCTCGTTTCCCTAGTCTTTGCATTCTATCTATTTCTTCTACTTTCAGTATAACATCTATTTCATTTAAAGTTGTAGTTATGAGATTTTTAAGGTCTTCCTCAGATTCATCCTTCTGTTCTGGGATCCCATGTATTATTAAGTTGTTTCTCTTTCCGTTTGTTTCCAAATTTTCTATTTTTCTGTTCAGTTTCTCAATTTCGCTTTTCAATTTTGCATTTTCTTCTATAATTGGTTTGATTTTTTCATCTACTTTGATTAATACTGCTGTAGTAATATTTTCTGTTATGGTAATCGTTTGGAGATTGAGTTTTTCGTCCATTTTTTCTAATAGAAGTAACATTTCCGGTGACAACTGAGTTGACATCTTGCGATAGAATGGAACTTTTTTGTTTTGTTGAAATGGAACGTAACGTAGAACGGGACGCTGCTCTGGATTTCTGAACGAAATTTTTTGTTGTTATATTGGTACTGCTGTGTCACTTCTATATTGTCTATGATGTGGTTTGACAGATATCGACACTTATTTCAACAAAATGTTTTTTCTCAATGTTTTTGCACTATCACCAATGTTCCGTGTCGTATTTCTTATGAACTTCGAAGCACAAACACATAGAAAACTTTGGGTCCGTTGTAATTCACCGAGATTATGATGTTTTACAGTCTTATTTCACAAAATACAGGAGCGGTGCACTAAGGCGTCTGACTTATCGAAACACCGGAACCGGAATCGAGCAAAGGTTAGTCATGAATAAAAACAAAATGGCAAAAAAGACGGAATGAAGCCCGCCGGAAGCATGATAAAAATTGGCATTTTAATAAATTCGATGTTATTAATTTCGTTAATGGAAACTGTCAAAACCAAGCTTCGTGCCTACCTTTCATCATTATACACCGTGATATTGACACTTTTAAGATTATTTTTGTTAAATACTCTGTAAAAACCGATTTCCGTTTTGACATTGCTATACATACTTTACTTCCTCTATCCGCAAGTTGTCTGTTTATACATATGTTTGAAAAACATGATACGTAGTACTTATAGTTCTTCGGTATAGCATAACTGGCTCTCACTGAAATATTTTTTATAACCGAATCTGTCTGAAGACGGTCGTTGTCACAGAGGCAGACACAAGAAACAGTGGCATGTCAATTTTGACTCATTCCTGACTGATTGACCAGAGAAGGAAAACACCGAGTGAGCTGGAAAGGAATGGGGAAGCCTTTGTGCCAGCAATACGACACAAAAGGCTAAGTAAAAAAAGCAGTGTGTCCCAGAAATTTTTACAAACTTACAGATTTATCATCACCTCTTTTCTTAACTCCTTTCAGTAGTAGTTTATAATCAAGTGTGTGATTCACAGATTAGCATTTCAAAAATATGCTATGCAATTTGTATGTAGTAAAAAATAAAACGTAGAACAATCTGTATATGCTCGCTTTTGTCTTTTTATCGCCTGGAGAGCAGTATGCAAATGACTGAATTAGTTTATCAAATTACCATTTTCAGGCATATATTTGTTGGTTTAAAAAAAAACCTTGGTTGTGCACCGACATTCTTTGTTTGTTTTCTAGAATATGAAATTAATTTACTGCTTTAATTGGTACAGGTGTGGTTGTTCGGACACTTAGTACTGGGTCGAGTAGATTTGTTTGTGGCATTGCCTTCGAGAATTGTATTTGTATGTTTTGATATTTATTCTACTTATAAAACATATTCAATTTCAGCTTTTATATTTTTCATTTCTAATTTTCTTTTTAAGTTTAGTTTATTTTCCTGATTCAAGAACAAACAACTCTGATCAATGCTTCATACCAACTAGTCGACTTCACCGGCATCGTTGTTTTATAATCAACTAGCGGACGTCCCGCGGTTTCACCCGCGTAGATCCCGTTCCCGTGGGAATACAGGGATAAAAAGTAGCCTATGACACTCAATGTGGCTTTCTATTGGTGAAAGAATTTTTAAAATCGGTTCAGTAGATCCCGAGATTACCCCTTACAATTTAACATATATAAACACACAAAACTTCTTTATAATATTAGTATAGAAGTATAGTTATAGATGGGCAATGCCAATAGCCATTCAATTTATGTCGCAATCAACTTTTACATGACCACGTACTGGACTCAAACAATCTCAAATACCGTCGACACGAAAAAAACAATATTCAATCTTCTTAATTACCTAGCTGTAGCCAGTTCCTTCAAACCCTGCACATTCCACCAAAATCCTAATTACATCACCCCATAACTCCACCACAAAGGCAGCCATAATCCCACTATAAAACCAGTCCCGAAATGATATTTAAAAGTACGTAACGTGAAGGTAAATGACACTAATGTTCCCATAAAGATCGTCCACTGTGACGAGACTACGCACTCCAGTTCCCAGCTTTAATGAACCATTACATGGCGAATTGTCAGGTGATACGACACCACTGGGTTTCATGAGGTAGTTTAGGCACAAGTCTTACCATAAGAGGAAGCGATTAATGGCTTCAACGATTTTCTCGTTTAATAAACGCTAGCTCTTGTCTCTAGAAAAGTTTTGTGGTAATCGGTTGTCATGGGATAGACATGTGATACAAAGGAATGAGGAAAGTTTTGAATCCAAAGGAACGCTGAATGAATTTTGTGAATGATTAGGTCTGGAACAAGGCTAATGTGGTAACGTCTTTTATGGAAGTAGAGAAGAAAAAGACACGGTGTGCAGGACCTCCAAATAAATCGGGTTTGGAATACGAGAATGATGATTGCAAACAGTTCACACTACCACCGCTCCGTGAGTACTCGTTTGTCGTAGCGACAAAAGCTATTGCTGCGACGCTGGTGAGTAGAAAACCCCTGCCCAGAGAATTGCTTAGTACATAATTATGTGTACGTGTATCAGCGAATTATCGCCCGTCACCGTCGCGCACTCACTGCCCGTTGCTCGCTAACTTAGTTTCTCACTCTACTCGTTGCTCGCTTATCGCTAGCGGTGAGACGGTTGCCTAAGACCTCCAAGAGTCGGCTTTAGTGGAATTTTATGTTGATGTTCGAGGTTTCGAGGATAAATCCGAGGTTGGTAAGGAGCTATTGATGTGGAAATTAGTGTGGTGTTAAGTCTGGTGATGTATCTTTATTGAGATTCGGTGTCTTTGTAGACGAAGATGTAAGAAGTTAAACGCAATTTGCCGTGTTATCAGCAATTTTATACCTACTGTCAAAGTTGAACTGATTGGAGGTAGGAGGTCGGTCCTTAGATGGGAAGCAATACATTACAAAGCAAGACCCTAATTAACAATAACATAATCATAACATCACGCCTGTAATCTGCGAGGGTTGGTCAGAAGTGTACCTAAAAGTGCACCTACATTTTGCCAGTTATGTTTAAGTGTTTAAGTACCACGTATTAGAAGGCGAGCCATTAACCGGCAACAAATCCAGACTCCGTTGCTACTACTGAGAAATTCCTAATGGAAAAAAAAACGTGTGGTGCACTCGGAGACTGCCGCGGTAAAGCTATTGCATAGCATTTTTTATCAACTTATGCAAATAATAAAATTAATTATTTAATTTGACAACCTCAGTTGACAACCTTGTTATTTTCCGTAACCATAGCAACCTGGTTGAAAATATTTTCGTTACGGAATTTCTGGATTCGCTCTCCACGCTCAAGGTCCGCGATAGAAGCTATGCAATCGCTTAAAATCCAATAACACTTTGCACGACTCGGGACTCGAACTCAGGCCCTCATGTTCAGCAATCACGCTTGCGACCACAAGACCAACGAGGTCAGTCACGAAGCCTACAAAAAACAAAAAGCAATTTTTCTTTCCAACCACAACAAAACACCGTTAATTCTTTAAGCAGGGTGAATCACAGCCGTGGAATCCTCAACATTCCTTCAGCATTATCGTGTCAACCCAATTTAAATTCGTGGCAAAAAAACGACAAAATGGCGCTTGCTGCTCGCGTGTTAACCAAACATGGAGACAATAAATAAGCCTTTATCGCCATTTTAATAAATGTACGGGGAACCTCCTTAGAATAAATAAACGCGTTCAGCAATAAACGAAGCCTCGAAGGACGAATTTCCTTTGCGACAAAATGTAGGAAGGTTTATGAGTACATGTTCGAAGTTACATATTCATGCGAGTTTTGTTAGTAAATTATAATAACAGAATTATTAGCTGTAATTGGATGCAGCTGGGAAATAATTGGATCTAGTAACATGTTGCTAGTTTTCCGTTGCTAACTAACTAATTTACTGGATGAAGGAAAAATTGTTAGGTTTGAAAATTATAGTGACTCTAGTTATGTTAAACCAAGGACAATGATTGCTTTTCTAAAAATTTAAAGGAAAGTAGTTTTTATTTGAGTTAATTATCTGCATAGCCATTTTTTTATATTAGTTTCAATTCGTTACATACATACATTGCCCATTTTCTAGTGGGCAATGTATGCAACGAAGCTGTTTGTGATATGACTGAATTGAATTTTAAAACCGCTAAGTATGACACTAACATAACATCACAATCATTCTACTTTTCCCACTGATGGGCCTCCACGTCGTATCAGGTAGAGGGCTGAAAACATCGGGAAGAAATCGACATGTTCTCTGTACATGTCAGCGTGTACAGATAGGTCTACATGTATATCACCTTCACCTAACCGTTCGGGGATTACAGACATAATACTATGATGTTTATGTGGTGTAAGTATATGCTCTAAATCAGATAACATACGGAAGCTGAGATAAGGCAACGTAGTTTCGCGTGCAACTACCTTGGATACTTAGCTTGGCAACAGATAGTGGGTAGCTTCACTAACGAGTAACTTGCCAACATAGGTACTGTCAAACAAGCTATTTGGAATACACGCAGAAATCGTTATAATACTTGTCATCATCAACAGTCTATAATGTTCCCACTGCAGGGACTCAGGCCACCTCTCTAGAAAAGAGATGGGCGTATAATCCACCACGTGTGCCCAGTGCGGATTGGTAGATCTATGTCACATGTCTTCGATTTTTTTTGGTTCTAAGACATGCCGGTTTCCTTCACCGTTTTGAGAGCAATTCTTGTACACTGACAACTGAAAATATTGATTGGAATTGTTTTCTGAAGTGTTTGGCATTACGCGACTGATGCCGAACGATACAGCATTTGAAATCAGTTTCTAAATGTATCTGTGTAATCTTAAAAGAAAATGCAGGTTAGCTGGCTGTATACATAATACCTAGTTCGACCGTACTTACGTCTACTTTCTTCAGCATTGGCCAAAAGCCAGAGAGACGGTCTTTCAAGGACAATTTTGCTGTTGATGCTATATTCATACTACTAAACAAGATTTGAATATGAAAGCGCTACTTTGTGTAAATGTCAAGTGTGTTTGGCACTTTGAAAAATAAAAGTTGTAAAGTAAATTGTGAATGTTTTATTGTTATTTTGTATGAAAATATTACATAAGCTTTACTTTTAAATGGTACTTTATCAAATCTTCGCAACATGATGAGGATTATTCATAAACATACGAAGACGAAACTTGATTGTCTTTGTAGGAAAGTCAGTAGTAATGATTACTTATTTATATTTGCTCATAGAACGAACTATTGGGATAAAAAAATATACTAAGTAAACCAGGTTATTCAAGATACCCCCCCAGTTATGCGAATTTAGTCCTCGATAGCGACAGATAATAAAAACGACCTGGGAAAATAATGTAGACGAGTTTTTTGAGGTACTCCCTTACTTCTCCTAAAATTGTTTGTCCGAAAATCATTATCCTTATCACGTTTGCCATAAACTTCATTAACCATAATGTTCAAATTGCCGAAATTTTGTTTAACATAATTTTCTTTAGTTCTAAAAGTATTCTGTCATAATATCGATTACTATAATAATTGAATCTCCTAATTTTACATGACCTAAATTAATATGTCCTAACTATTGCTTTACCTAATGTGTATTATTCCGAATGTTTGTTTATAATAAATTTTATAGTCCTAAAAAAAACGAAGTGTCTAGTCGTCCGATTAGCGGATGAATAAAATTAATTGGTCGTCCGATTAGCCGGATGAATAACCAAAATTATAGGCTGTTGCTAGTCGTCCGCTAAGTGGATGAATCACCGTCTCGCGTCGCGACAGTATCCTTTATGGGCGGCATGGGCACCGGGCCGTAGGCCGACGAAGGAGGCCGGCGGAGGCCCGGCACTTCGGGGCCAGAAGATATTAGTGTTATTTAATATGCGAGCGAAGCGAGCGCGCTTCATGGAGTACATGCGTTGCATGTATGAGTGACGTGACCAAAAGCTTCGTTATACTTTGTTCTAATAATATTATTATGATAAACTAGCTGATACCCGCGACTTCGTTCACGTAGTTGATGTGTGACTGTCTCGTTGATCGAGTGGTCTCAAGAGCAACTACTGAGGATGAGGTCCGAGGTTTGATTGCAAAGTGTTTTCGCAGTAGAGGCCACGGAGCGTGGTTTTCGTGCCAGGTCGATGGCAATATTATATCTATAGACATCAAACGCCCCCTATTCCATGGCGCTTGAACATTACTGGCAAAATGTGGGTTTACGATTAGGTACACCACTGCCTAACTCTTTCGGGATCTTCTGTTGGCACTGGATGGGAAAACTCTTCGGAAAGTGGAATTTTCGCATCTACATCTAATTCCAGGCAACTCTCTCCTGTTTAAAGCAGTTTATTTGCAAAGACATCTGTTCCATGGCCAATCGCAGATTTTTGGTGATGTTGCAAGTTGGGGTAAGATTCGACGGCAATTTGTAAACAGAAAGTGCAATCTGGCCATTGTTAAGCAAAGTTGCGGCAATGCCCAAGGCAGCCACAGCCGATAAGACGGCACGGTTGGCGCAGTGCCTCGGCGTTTGACTGTGGCGCTGCATGTCCTGTATTCGATTTCCACACTGAACAAATATATTTACGTCGCGGGTCTTATCTAATTTTAATTAGGTTTTTATTTTAAAGTTTTTACAGCTGTTTTACTTACTGTGTACCTGTCAATTTGTATTTGTTGACTATTCACGACAAATATTAACACCGCAATTCTGAAAATGGTGTCAAATGAACAATGCCATCTGTCGAAGACGAAGTTAAACTGCCAAAATTTAATGCATGGGAAGCAAACACACACTATAGGGTTTAGGCTATGTAGTTTCCTGCATGAATGGTGCGCGGAGGCACTACACTGGGGGATAACTCCGCTGCCGCCGTATATTGCCGCATGGCGGACAGACCCCACTGGTGTGATTTCATGGCGACATGGAGAGAGCGACTGTCGCAACCCCGTGCAGGGCACAGTGGTGGTAAGTCTCCTCTTTGAGGAGTGGCTTGAGAGGCACCACGGCGCTCTCACCTTTCGTCTGGCGCAGGTCCTCACCGGACACGGTTGTTTCGGGATTCGGGAGGCACCTGCACTGAATCAGGCGGAAGGAAACGCCCAAATGCTACTATTGCAAGGATCAGCCGGAGGACACGGTGGAGCACACCGTGGAGGTCTGCCTTGCTTGGGCGGAGCCCCACTTGGGTTGAGCCCCGTCGTATTCTCTTAGCGACGATCGGCGGCGGCGACCTCTCGCGTCCGGCCCTGGTTCAAGCCATGTTGCGGGGCGAGAGGGAATGGGACGCCGTCGCCTCCTTCGGCGAAGCAGTGATGCTAGCGAAGGAGGTGGCATGGTGAGAGAGAGAACCTCTCGTCCCAGCCGCAATAGGAGACGCTCTGGGCGTCGGGGGTCACGTGATGGCTTCCGGCCACCGTAGGTGCGGGCCTGTGGACGGTAAGTAGTGGGCTAGCTCGCCGTCCGCCCGTCGTAAGACGACGACAGGCCGTGTCGACGGCGCGTTCGGTTCCACGCGCGCCTCAAAGAGATGTCAGCAATATGGTTGAGGCCCGCAAGGGCCGCCGCTTGTCGGGGCTACGGGTTGTTCGAAAGAAATATCGCGGCCACAGCACAAAAGGCAAAAAAGGAACATGGGTGGTTTTTAGTCAGTAGAAGTCTAACATTCCCTACCGCTCTGCCCAGAGCGGGAGGAGTCAAATGATGATTTCCCACCCTCCAAAAAAAACCCTATGTAGATTTTCAAAGCAGCGTCATTTAAACTAATCAAGGGTACATTTTGTTATCGTAACTGTTTGAAAAATACGATTTAAAAGTTATCTTGTGAACACACTTATTAATTAGTACCGTTTTGATGCAATAGATGTCGTTGCATGTATGTTTCTAAATGATGATAAGTTTTCTTAAATACCTTAAATTCGTATATCTTTTGATAGAGAGCACCAATTCCAATGAAACTAAAACCCTAATCTTATTAGTTTTAAAATGTACACGTGATAATACTATAATAAACTATACACCCAAGACACACAGACACAACAAAAGAAAACATTATTTTTTCTAAATAATTATGTTCAATATACAGAAACTCTACGTCTACAGATTTATAATATTGTATTTACAATTAAAAGTAGATTATATAAATTTACTCTGAATTGATTTGAAAATCATATAGCATCGAAATGAAAACAAATACGTGGAACTTACAAAAAGTGAAAACCGATTGGGGATCGAACTCGCGAACACGTTTCAACATTTTTGGAAATCTTATAAAAAATCACAAAAGTGAATACTGACCGTGATTTGAACTTGCGTACCTTTGTTTACAGGTAAGTCTCTGTACCGTTAGGCTACGTACACCAGTGACAAACAGTTTGAAATAGACCTTCTGTTTTAATATAGTATGACAGTTGACAGTTCGATTGTGTACGATACCGGAAATTTGAAATGACGTAAGGGACTTCAGCTTTCTCTTGGATTTGCAACGCTCGCACCAGGTGCTTAAAGTGAAAAATTGCACAGCACGCTCGATGTCCCTTGCGTTATTTCGTATTTCCAGTATCAAGCTGTAAAACAGTTGAGGATTATGGATAATGCAATACTGCTCACCCCCTTAAGTTATTATGGGGATAATTTATAGCCCATGTGTTATTCCAGACTATAATCTACCTCTGTGCCAAATTTCATCCAGATCCGATCAGCCGTTCTCGCGTGAAAGAGCAACAAACATCCATCCATCCATCCTCACAAACTTTCGCATTTATAATATTAGTAGGATAAACATTATGTTATTTTAATTTAGGACTTAAAACTTTTATGGAAAACGATTTTATGTCTTTCGTATATTATTGTTTGTAATATTTATGACAAATGGATTTAGGACATATTATATTTAGGGATTTCAATTTTATGGCATGTGATATTATGTGATATTTAGTTCGGGTAAGTTATCATTCGGACAAATGATGATAAGGACAAAAAAAGTTATGGCATTTTAAATTATGGATAAAAAAGTTAGGTGACACAATAGAGAACCGTTTTTTGACGCCCTGTAATTCTTTTTCCATTTTGATACTTGTGCATATTTTAATTATTATTTTACTCTTGATCATTGTTTCTCATATTCATAAAGGCTATGTTCTAAGATTATTTAGTTTTACATAATTTAAGACAACGCACCATGTTTCAATTTGCGTAACTGCAGATTTTTCCTCCTATTCACGAAAACATTATTTACAAAAGCCGCTATCTATAAACAGAACCACTAAGGACTTTTAAAACTACCACATTATAATGCAAAAACTCCCCTTGCATCACCCAGACAACAATTCGGAATTATTTTTATCACTTAACTTTACTGTAACAAAGTGTACTGAAGAAAGTACGGCAAACAAAATTTATGCCGCCTCTTTGAAAGTTTTGTTATCGTTGTTATAAATTTAAGTTTGCGTTGTGCCTCATTCTGGGGTCGAGTTTGCTAGTGTTTAAATCATAATGTTTCAGGTGTAAGATTGGATGAGCTATTGGATGATAGAGTGGGTGAAAATTACCAAATCAATCCTGGATTCTAAAACATATAATAGGACCCTTATCCAGGATCGGTCCTAAACATTCTCAGTTGTCAAAATCCGGTTCACAGATGAAGCTTAAAAGTCACTAACAATCTAAACGATTCACCCAGCTCTGTTAGACTCTAAAGTGAGATAAATATCTCTAATATTACCACATAATACCAACATTATATCAATATTACCATCTCTATATTACTGTTTTGTATGTATTTTAATATATATTAGTTTATTATATTCTGTCTGTATCTATAATAATATGTATTAGTATGTACCTATTTATGTATATCAATGTATATAACAAAATAGTTTTCTCCTTATTATTTTTTTTTTTTTTTACTCTACCACAGTGCTGTCTTATTTGACCCTAAGATTGACTGGTAGAGAATGCCTTGTGGCATTAAGTCCGCCTATGTACCACTATTGTACATGAAGTTTAAATAAATAAATAATAAATAAATATTACGGTCGTATTCAATAAATACATTATTTTATTCTGAATTCATACATATTTTCAATGGGTTCAGAGTGATGTATTGAATACGTGATATTAATGTTGGTGTCCCTTTCACCCTGTATATTCATTTGCCAACAGAGTACATCGTCCTTCTCAATGTAGCTACTTATATTATATCGTATTCCTGAACGTATAAGTATCTAAATAATCATATCATCACCCATAAAGTTCAGACAACAATTACGCATCAATTTAATACCAGATTGTGTTGATTATCCTGTATTTGAGATATTTGACGGTAATTACGGTATTACATTAGTCCATGATTGACTGTAATTAACACCCGATCATAATATGAAATGTCATGTCATGAACTAATTACTAGGTACTAAAGCACGAAACGTTTGGTTCGTATTTATTGTCTATAGCTGTTGTCGACCTTCATTCGCGTGAAAATGTTATTTAAAAAAATATTTTCCTCCTTTTTATGAGTTTATGTGTGTATTTTTCCCCTTTTTGAATCGGATTTTATTACCAATTTCAATGTAACAATGTTTTTGCACGGAACCCTAATTAATTATTTTTCTAAAATAAAAGTTTGTTATTTCCTAAAACATCAGTTATTGGTACCTACCTACTTTAGTAAAAGTCCATCAAAATATATTCAGATGTTTCAGAGATTAGCCCGGACAAACAGACAGACAAACACCGACAGACTGTTAATAAAAATGTACCGTAAGTATTGTACTTTCATTATGCGTTTTAAATTTCATACTGCCAATTAAGTTTGACACTTATTTTTTCAGAATTAAAAGAGGTAAATCTAAAAATTGTTTCCTTTGACACGAAAATTGTACTTACGTTTCATAGCACAGAAAACCAACACTCCACCCAATTTCTTATTTAGACCATCGACTTACCTAATATTGACTCAACAATTTCAAGTTTCTAATCGTAATTCAAAGTGACTTCTGACTGTTGCCCCGTTGTTTTATTCAGTTAAGTTTTTCAGTAATTTTCGTTAGCAACAAGAGTCGAGTTTATTGTGGAAGTTTGTTTTATAACTTTGCTATGTAAATTTGAATGCCGTTGTAGTTGGAATGTACTAGTTTTGGGAATTTTAGCGATACCGTATTTGTTTTGTTGTTGGAAAGTTTTTTGTACGAAGCAAATCAATATTGCGACCGTACCACAGACCCAACTACTGTAGGTGTGTCATATCTACTAGACAATCGCTAGGTTGATATTGGAATGGGTGTCCAAAGGAGCAAACTCAACCTTGAGGAAAACCAAGCGACGATGCTGATGAAGATGAGTTGAAGACTGGATCACGGTTCGAGCAGCTGCAATAGGGCATCGGACAAAATAAAACTAATTAGTCCGTCAGATAGATTTCCAAAAAATATTGACCACATATTTTTTCTTTTTTCACGTAACCAAAAAATAAAGACGACACAGTGCTTCGAAAACTCGTGTGACGTCATATGCTAGTACATTTTGTACATTCAAGTGACGTTTCAAGCCCCACTCCATGATCTTTAAGACGCGCTTTATCTTCGTATTATTTTTTTTGATTTGATAAAACAAAAAACACGTATCCAATATTTTTCGATAATCTAACTGACGGACCAAACAGAATCATATTTTTTTGAGTCAGTCCGATCCCCTATTAATGGAAGAATGGAAGGAGACTTGCCAAAAACAAAATAGAATTTTAAAATTGACTTTTGCAACATAATTTCAATGAAATAGAATTAATATAATATTATGATTAGTGTCTATGGAAAAACCTTTTATTTATTTTATGGCACTTTAACGACTTACTCGCTCAAAACATAAATAATATTAATTAGACACAGTTTTAAGTACTTACAGTGTGTTCACATAACAATAGGTAGTGTAAAAGTTTAATAGCTTATTCGTTCTTAATAGGTACACTGCGTAACTCCTCCATTTAACTACCAAGAGGAGAGTGCAGATACGATTAGGTATGACCCATTGATGCATACACGAACATCTCGGTAAGCGCTAACCGGACTAAGGGATTGTTACAGTCGACCGCTAGTCGATGGTAACAATATAAGCTTGTCTTAGTATGAAATTTTATAGAACGGCTAGCCAGAGAGGCCGTATAATTATATGTTTTGATTTTTTTAGGTTATAACATGCGGCCAAATTAAATCGAACTGCCAAGTCATAGGTCTCGAGTTCGAACCCAAGAGACGCAGCCCTGATTTTTCTGATTCATGTGCTTATTGTATACCTAATAGGGGATCGGACTGGGTCAAAATAATATGATTCTGTTTATTCCGTAAGTTAGATTATCGAAAAATATTGAATACGTGTTTTTTGTTATAACAAATCAATAAAAAATGACGAAGATAAAACGCGTCAAAGATCTTGGAGTGGGGCTTGAAACGTTACTTGTGTCGTCAAAATGTACTATCATATTATTATGACGTCACACGAGTTTTCGAAGCACTGTATCTTCTTCATTTTAAGTTAACGTGAAAAAAGAAAAAATATGTGTCCAATAATTTTTGGAAATCTATCTGACGGACTTATTAGTTTTTTTTTTGTCCGATCCCCTATTATCACTTGCTTCGGTGAAGGAAAACATTATGAGGAAACTAGCATGTCAGAGAGATATTTCTTGCCAACATGGTCGACATGAAAGCCAAGTTACAGTTCCATGGGTGGCATAAAAACTCTAACGAACCACCATAATTCACCATTTATCATAATATTTCAGTTTATTCAATTCCACTAAGTTTATGGAAAAGTCTCATACCAATAAGACATGTAGACAAAATAAAAAGGAAAAACAGAATAACTAACATGGAATCTGTTCGATGATTCTAATAATGTTGATTTTTTTAACATCTCCTGTAACGTAGCTAACTGCTGGCAGTTCACTTATGTACAAGAAAATTCCATTCGTCATAAATACTGTTACCATTTTACCTTTTTTGGTACAAAGTGACTAGAAATTCAATTCACGTAACGACAACGTTTTCAATTCTACCAAAATGAAAGTAAAAAAAAAAATATTATATTCATTACGCGAATGTCTGATGGCCAGTGACATCTGCTGAGGTACTCACAATCGGCCTCGTTAAAATTCACCTTTTTAATTATATCACCCTTTTTTTTGTAAAAAAAATTATTCCTTTGATAAGGTTTGCGTCATTAACGTCTTAGTTGATTCGTCGCTTCAATGGTCTCAGAGTTTATTTTTTTATTTTATGTTTTTTTTTTGTAATACTGGTTTTGTTCCTTTTCCTGTAAAATTTCGATTTGTTGAAGTTAATTTTAAACTTTGCTTGTAAGTTATCTGAGTTCTTATCAAAGAAAATTATCTTGTCAAGACATTTACTTTTGGTTTTCACGATTTCCATGTTATTAGAATGAAAGACTGCATGTGGCTGAAATGAGAATATTGGCAGGACAAAAAAAAACCACTCAAGGTTGGACGAACCGACTTATGTCGCCGAATGTACATCGCAGTATGACGGTGGGAAGCTGCGGGGAAGCTGCGGGTGTATCAGACAAGCCATTAGTCAATTCATGTGACTGTGCAAAAACATTGATAAAGCGTCTTCTGAACTAGAAGTATTTTTTAGACTAGGGAAATTTTCAAACGATACACTGAATTAAAACAATGCATTAAATATGATTATTAAAACAGCTACTATTCATGTATTATAAAATAAGCAGTTATTGGTAACGATTAGTTGGATTTATTACGTAACAAACAAAATGTCACCAATTTCTTTCATTCAATGTGACTGCAGTGCGGGCCTCAACACAAACCATAGCTCTCCTCCTGTCCTACTCCATGTGTAATACTACCTGGGCGTTAAAAATAGCAGATCATAATATGAATTGCGTTAAAAAGCGTAAAATGGACCTTTCTTATTAGTAACTGTGCCTATTTAGGAAAATACATCATAATATGAATCGAGTTAAAATTCGTATAATGTGTGGTTTTAGAACCCCTGCACTCATAGCGACCTGAACGAAGTCACAACAAACGCAGCGAAAACTAATTTATTTTTAAAAAGTGAATCTCCGTAACGACAAAGAAGATTCATTTTAATACATTATAACATTCTCGAATAAAAATACAATATTCCCCTACCAACCTCACAAAAACGAGTATATATATTACGTCTCCATTGTCATACAAAAATATATCATCCAATATCAAAAATGTCTGGTTTCCGGTTAATTTCCCGCCAAATGTAACAGACGGGACCACGAGGACATTATTTTAGGAGTAAGTGGATACACGCACGTACGAATAGGCAACAAGTGGCCCACATTTGGGAAACCAAATATTGTATTATTGACCGCCGAACCAGAAGATAATGTCGCTGGGAATAATATTTTATTCTGAGGGTCGTGATGTAATAGTTTGAGGACCTTGAGAATTCGGGATGGGTATGGTTTTGGGTGTATTATTGATATATTTTGGGCCAGAATCGTTTGTGGAATACAGATTAATCATGTGCTTTGATACGTAAGTTTGACGTAGAAAAAGGATCTTTAGCAACCTTGGAATGGTAGATCATGCTACTTCAACTGTAAGAATAGAATAGGATTTATCTTTTTTGTATTGTATCCATAGCTCAAAAATAGTAAAACTTACGACTAACTCAGTAAGTACTTATAAAAACAAAAACGGTGGATCACTACAGCGACAACCCATAAGTATATAGCACAACAGTGACCCATATAAACATAGTCCAGGTTTATCCATCCATAGACTTGCAATCATGCTTAGGACCACCTGTAGGTGGTGCGATAGAAAGAGAAAAGAGACTAAACGACACTGGAAGTTGACCATATTGGAAGAATACGCACTACAGTACCTACGTCAGTGAAACATTGCCTCATTTCCACTCTACTTGGGATCGGCGGATCACTTTTTCTTCTCCCAATCTCCTCTGTCTGACTCAGATTCCTCACAAAAATTATCCATCTATTCTTATCATGCCCAACTTCGAGAAGATTTCGTTGAAAAAATCCACCTATGCGTTAACTCGCGAACTCCGCGAGCCAGAAAAGCGAAAACATCGTCCAAAAAAGAATAAAATAACCTAAAAAACTTCCAAAGAATAAAATAAGAGACTAGGGTACCGTATTATTATTGTTTCCCGGTCATAATTTAGCAAAAATAACTGTAACTTTGCTATCAACAAGTGGCAAAGTGGAAGTTTTGTGTTACATAAATAATTCGTGCGGTCCGTTTTCTACGCCAGTTCACTCTGCCTCCGAAACTTTGGTAAAAATAACAGAAATGTTTTCAGTATATCTATAGTGTACAATGTAGGGATGTTATTTAGTATGATGAAGCTTGAAGGAGGTTTTGTTTATGCCTTTCGCATGTTCCTTAAACAACAAGAATGATTGAGACACCTGAATTTTTGATTGGATAGGTAATCTTATGACCGGAAACTATCTATTTCTTTGCGTTTAGATGGGCTCTGTCCGTCAAGAATTTGTTTATCTCCTCATAATATGCCACATACTTATCCAATTATTGAAATTATCGTAGAGGTCGGTTCGGTCTAGTGGTCGCAAGCACGACTGCTGAGCTTAAGGACCTGGGTTCGATTTCCTGTTCGAGCAACTATAGTGTTATCGGGTTATTCCGTCAGGAATTTCTCAGCCACGGAGTCTGGACCAGCGATGTGCCGTTGCCGGCAAAATTGGCAAAATTGCCGGCAAAATTGGCAAAATTCCCGGAAATATGGGAATATTTGCAGAGTATTTGTTAATTATAAGTCAAATTAAGTACGGAAACTATGTAATACACTTATAATTAACATTAATAGGCCCTAATCTACATTGACCGGCAACTTTGCCAATATTTCCAATGCTGCTGGCAATTTTGGTATTTTCCCAATATTCCCACCAGGCACATCACTAGTCTGGATTTGATATAATCAACTTACCACAAACTGAACAAAAACTCAATAAAATAATCTTAAATCATTAAAACAAAACCTAACTAAATATAAAACATCAGATAGTGTAAGCAAGCATTATGTCCATCACGCACGTGCACTCTTAGCCAAGTTAAGGACACACTTTCACGGTGTACACGTCATGAGGCGCACGAAACGTAAACACTTCGCGGTTCGTTTACTTTGCCACTAAGTGTACGCCAGATTGTTTGGGTTACGGATATGCACCTTCATCGTGATGCTGTACAAGGGGAGAGTTTATTGAAGAAAAGATATTATTATATTCTTCTTTTATATTATTTTTAATTATGAGATGAAAATTTCTTGCTCTTTGTACTAGTTCAGCAATGTCTGCTGCATGTTGCTTTCATTCTTGTTGGACTTTGGAACTAAACTTTAACAAGGAAAATTGTTAAAAGGAAAAAGAAATATTTAATGCATCTATTAATCTGTATCTATACTTAATCATATTATAAAGAAGTAAAGTTTGTGTATTTGTTAAATTGTAAGGGGTAATCTCGGGATCTACTGAACCGATTTTAAAAATTATTTCACCAATAGAAAGCCACATTATTGCTGAGTATCATAGGCTTTTTATCCCTGTATTCCCACGGGAACGGGATCTACGCGGGTGAAACCGCGGGACGTCGGCTAGTTTGCAATAATTAGGTATTGAATATTGGGTTAAGAAAACTGTTAAATGAGTACCATCAACATCTTCCTGCCCTTTTTTTTTTTTTTTTTTTTTTGGTGGGTGGAAAATCATCGAATGACCCCCCCCGCTCTTGGGCAGAGCGAAGGGGAGTGTCAGACTTCTACTGACTAAAAACCGAACCCATGTTCCTTCTTTGCCCTTGTGCCGAGGCCACGTCATCTAGTACTAAAATCCGCGGCCCCGACGGGCGTCGGCCCTTGCGGGCCCCTCCTTGCTGACATCTCTTTGAGGCGCGCGTGGAACACGAACGCGCCGCCGACACGGTCTGTTGCCGTCATGACGACGGCCGGACGGCGAGCTAGCCCATTACTCACCGTCCACAGGCCCGCGTCTACGGTGGCCGGAAGCCATAACGTGGCCCCCGACGCCCGGAGCGCCTTCCGCGCCTTCCGCGGCGGCTGGGACGTTGAGAGGTTCGCTCCCTCTCTCGTTCCGCCACCTCCTTCGCTAGCATCACTGCTTCGCAGAAGGAGGCGACGGCGTCCCATTCCTCCTCGCCCCGGACCATGGCTTGCACCAGGGCCGGACGCGAGAGGTCGCCGCCGCCGATCGCCGCTACGAGAACACGGCGGGGCTCCGCCCAAGCAGGGCACACCTCCACAGTGTGCTCCACCGTGTCCTCCGGTCGATCCTCGCAGTGGAAGCATCCGGGCGTTTCCTCCCGCCTGATTCGGTGCAGGTACCTCCCGAAACATCCGTGTCCGGTGAGGACCTGCGTCAGACGGAAGGTGAGGGCGCCGTGGCTCCTCTCTAGCCACTCCTCAAAGAGGGGACTTACCGCCACTATCGTGGCGTGCCCTGCACGGGGTTGCGACAGTCGCTGTCTCCATGCCGCCATGAGATCGCACCGGAGGTCTGTCCGCCGCGCAGCAATGTGCCGCGGCAGCAGAGTGGCCCCCCGGTGTAGCGCCTCCGCGCGCCACTCATGTAGGCGCGCGAGGACTATCGCCTCCAGATCCCACGGCGGCAATCCGGCAAGGAGATTCGCCGCCTCGCGGGAGATCGTGCGGTACCCGCGGACTAGCCTTACGGCCATGACCTTTTGGGGCGCGTTCAGGTAGTGGACGGCCCGCTTCCTCACGGCACGCGCCCACACCGGGGCCCCGTAAAGGGCCATGGACCGCACGATCCCCGCATACAGCCTACGGCAGGAGGCGTTAGGCCCCCCCAGATTGGGCAAGAGCCACCTAAAGGCAGCCGCGGCCCGCTCCAGTCTGGGAGCCAAACGTCGGAAGTGCTCCACGAAGTTCCACCGGCTGTCGAGGACGAGTCCGAGGTACTTTATAGTACACTCGACACCGATGGGAACCCCTCCCACCGTTAGCTGGGATCCCGACGGTGGCACATTCCCACGCCCATGGAAGCACATGGCCTCGGACTTGTGAAGCGCCACCTCGAGACCCAGCTGCCGGATCCTCTCCACGACTATCTCAACCCCGCGTGTCATATTTTCGGCCGCCGCCTCGTGCGACTCTCCCCGTGCCAGCACCAGCGTATCGTCCGCGTAGCAGACGACGCTGACGCCGTCAGGGAGGTCGGCACGCAGCACCCATTCGTAACCGATGTTCCACAGGGGCGGCCCCAGAACCGAACCCTGTGGAACACCGCACGACATCTCTCGCCGGTTCCATTCTCCGTTTTGACCAGGGTAGATTACCGTCCTGTCGGACAGGTAGTCCCCGACTACACGACGAAGGTAGGCCGGCACCCGGTGATACCGGAGTGCCTCCCTGATGCAGCTCCAGGGCATGGTGTTGAAGGCGTTGGCGATGTCGAGAGACACCGCCAAGACCACACCGCCCCGAGAGACCGCATCCCCCGTCGTGAGGGCTCTCACGCGCATGATGGCGTCCACCGTCGAGCGCCTCTTGCGGAAGCCGTACTGCTGATCCGCAAGATCCGGACCCATTCCCCCAAGGTGCTCGGCGAGGCGGTTTGCAATTACTCTTTCAAAGAGCTTGCCCACCTCGTCGAGCAGCACAATGGGCCGGTATGCAGACGGCGAGTCCGCAGGGCGCCCTGGCTTCTGGATGAGGACCAGCTTCCCCGTCTTCCAACGAAGCGGGAACTGGCCTCTTTCCATGCACGCGCTAAAGAGCCTCTCCAGTCGGGGCCCAAGAGCCTCTGGGTCTGAGGCCAGGGCCCAGGCTTTGCCAGGCAAGCCATCGGGCCCCGGGGCGGTATTTTTGGCTTTAAGCCTCCGTACCGCCACTCTCAGGTCTACCCCAGTCACCTCCGGAATGTCGTCATCGGTTCCTGAACCGTCCGCTTCCGGCACCGCTGGTGGCGGAGCCATTGGCGGGGGACGATGCTCCCCTCGCGAAGGGAACAGAGCGCTCACGACGTCCTCCACGAGCTCGGGCCGGAGACTCTGCGTCAGCGGGGGGCCCCGGGTGCGGAGTTGATTCCGCACCATCTTATAAGGGCGCCCCCACGGATCTCTGTTGAGAGTTTCCAGCATCTCCTCGCGGGCCTGATCCTTGGCCCGCAGACGAGCCTCGGAGAGGACTTTCTTCGCCGCTCTGTACCCTTCATAAAGCTCCGCCTCGATGGCTTCCGCATTCGGAGGACGAATGCGGCGCCTGCGATGCCTGGTGTACCGGCGCCGCGCCGCCACACACTGCTGCCGCAGGTGCGACAGCTCTTGCGACCACCAGTACACGTGACGCCGGGCGCTTCCTGGCCGGACTCGGGGCATTGCCGTGTCACAGACCTCGGTCATAGCCTCCTGGAACCAGCCTGCCTCGGTGTTAACGTCGGCGGGCCTGACCGGTGATGACACCCAGGCCTGCACGATCGCGGCTTCCAGGAGGAGCTCCCGGTCCAGCTTCTTCAGCGCCCAGCGCGGACCACTTGGGGTCTGTAGGACCGGCGCGCTCGAGGACTGGGCAGAGACCTCAAACCGGATATACCGGTGGTCGGAATAGGTCTCCACCCCCTCTATGACGCGCCAGTCAGCGACACGCTGCGACAGAGTGGGGCTGGCGAACGAAATGTCCACCACCGACTCGCCCCGCATCCGCACACACGTGGCCACAGAACCCCGGTTCAGGATGTCCAGGCCTGTTTCCAGAGCCCAGCACTCGACCATCCCACCCCGCACATCCGTGTAACGGGAACCCCAGGCCAAGCTCTTGGCGTTGAAGTCCCCGAGCACAAGTACGGGGAGGGAATAGCCTCCGACGACGACACTTAACTCCCTGAGGGAGTTTTGGAACTCGGCGAGAGTTCGGCTCGGAGAGAAGTAGACTCCCACTACTACAATCTCCCCGAACCGTGCTGCTACGCACCCCTGACCCTTCCTGACCATCTCAAGGGCCGGGGTGCCGGCGGCGGCCGACGCAATGATGGCCACCGTGCCGCTTAGGTCCTCCACCCAGTCTGGCCTGGGCGGGACAAAATACGGCTCGGAGACCACGGCGATGTTGATCGACCACTGCGCCATGCTCTGGAGCAACAGGTCCTGAGCGCAGGCACAGTGGTTGATATTCGCCTGGAGGAAGCTTAGTGGGGCCATTAATGACACTCCATTTCAGCCCCCTCCGGGACCTCCTGTGGCACCACCGCAGTGGGAGTTGCGGTGGTGGCGGTTTCCGCAGCGGCATCAGCGGCTGCGTTGTTGACGACGGTGGTGGGGTTGGTGGCGGAGGGCCTTCCTTTCCCCTTGGCCTTGGCGAGTGGAGCGCAGGCCTTGCTCCCTGCCCGGTGCTCGGCCGGCTTCCCAGCCGCCGCACATGCACTGCAGTGAGGCGTGGCCAGGCAAGCCGCGGCCTTGTGACCGGGCTGACCGCAGCGGAAACATAATTCGCTGCGGTCCACCTCCGAGGTGCATCGGCAGCCTACGTGGTGCCCCACATGGCACCGGAAGCACCTCAAAGGTTTGGGCTCCAGGAGCTTCACCTGCGCCCTGGACCAGCCCACCTTGAGGGTGCGGCCCTCCGCAATTTTCGTCGCCACCGTCACAGGGCAGCTAACCGTTACGGTCTGCATACCCTCGCGATCCGAGCGTAGGGTGCCTGCCTTGATTTGATCGGCAGAGCACCCCCCGGCCGCAGTGACGGCGGCTACCACCTCCTCCTCGGAGACCGAGTCGTCCAGGCCCAGGATGCGCAGGCTTGCGCACTTCACTGGCCTGGACACTCGGACCTCGTCCGCATTTAGGGACGCTCTGAGCTTTTCAGCTAGAGCGTCTGCAGTCGAGGCGCTCGATTCCCCGGGAACCTCTATCTTCCGAGCACCTGTAGCGGTGGGTCGGATTCGGAGGCCCCCGACGATCCCAAACTCTTCGAGCTCCAACACCGTCTTTGCCAGCCTGAGCGTCTCGCCGTACGTCGCGCCCCTCTTTACCGCGTCCGGCTGTAGTGTGATGACTACAGCCGCGGTCTTCGGGGCACGAAGCCTCGCCGCTGCGCGCCGCTTCTTTTGCCGGCGCTTACGCTCGGTCCGCCTGGCCTTTTGAGCCGCCTTACGCCCCTTCTCCTTTTCCCCGGCCACCAGCCAACCGTCTCCGGTCGAATGTGGTTCTGGGGGTGTAGGTGGCGGGTCCGCCTCTGACGCCGACTTCTTGCCCTTTTTCTGGGTAGGGGCCTTGTTCTTTGGAGGGGCAGGCTCCTTGCCCTTCGGAGGGGCAGGTGGCTTGCCCTTCTCCTGGGCGGCCTTTCCCTTCTCCTGGGAAGGCACCTTACCCTTCGGAGGGGGTCCCGCCTCGCCCTTCTGAGGGGTACTCGTCTTAGGCGGTGGCGCAGGGGCCGGCTTCCCACCTGGCTGAGCCCCGCCTTCAGGCTGGCTGGATCGCCCTGCCTCAGGGTTACCGGCTGCCGCGCCCGCATATGACTTTGCCCCCAGGGAGGGGCGTAGAACAATGCCCTCCAAGAGGGAGTGCCTTCTTTCGAGGTCAGCCAGCCGAACCAGGTACAGGTCCCGGTCCTCGGCAGCTGGGGGCTGGCATTGCCCTCGCTCGCACCCCTTCTGAGGCACCTCCTTTGGGCTGGCTACTCGAAGCTCGGCCAACTCCGCTCGGAGCTTCTCATTCTCCGTTTGGAGATCAGCAACGGCAGCCGCCAAGCAGGTGAGCTCGGTCCGCCGCTGCCGCTCGTCCGTCGGAGGCAGAGGGCCACAGCGGATCGCCTCCGCTGCCGCCAAGATGGAGGCCGAGGCCGCGTTCATGGCCCTGGTTTTTGACGAGTGTAGCCTCTTCAGGGCCACGTCGCGGATCGCGGCCTCCACCACCACCGCAAACTCGGCCATGCGCTCTTTCATGGAGACGCCACCGGCCACTAGCTCCGGCTCACCGTCAGAAGACACCGAGACCACTCTCCGATCAGTTTGATCGGTTTGGAGCCCGTCCTCGGCGTGTTCCACGGCTCGCCTGTCAGCCACCTGGGAAGCGGCCACCCCTCCCTTACTTCCGCCCTTACCCCGCCTGGTCTTTGGGATTTTTCGGGCCGAGCCCAGCTTTTCACCGGACGATGACTCCCTACCTGCGTCCGGTCTGGGCCGCTTGCGGAAATGCTCCGCGTTCCCCGCAGCAGCCTCCGAGCCCTCACACCCAGAGCCTTCGCCCCCCGAGCCTTCACGCCCAGTGCTCGCCGAGCTCGCCGAGCTGCCAGACACGGAGTCAGAGTCCGACCCCGCATCTCCCCGCTGCTCAGGCGAGCTCATCTGCCAGAGTTTGGCAGGAGCCTTTGCGCCGCGCTCTCCTGACACCTTGTCAGGTCCTTTCTTGCTACTACCGGCCACAGGACTTCTTGACCGGGACCGGGAGCCTCCTCGGCTCTTGTTGCCACTGGCAAACGGTGGTGAACTGATGTTGCCCCCCCCCAGAATACGAGGGGCTTGACGCCTCCGAAGGAGACGTGGCGGATTCTCCAGCTGCTGTGCAGCTGGTACCGCCCTGGGGTAGTTCTATTTCATTAGTTCCTTCCATTTTTCATTTGTTCCTTTTAGAGGGTGCGGTCCCTATCTCCTCCTACTACATCTCTCCCTCCGCCTACTCGCTGCCCTCACAGTCACGTCTGATGAGCAGACCCGAACCAGAGAGCAGCGAGTAGGGTTTCCTCCTGCGACAGGCACACCGCCCGAGAACCCGAACACTGCTCACGTCCCCGGGCGGTGCGCCCCCCGCGTGTCCCTCTTTGTCTGGTCTCTCGCCTTGGGCCTTTCCGGCATGAGTATATCTACCGGCAGAGCCCCAAGGGTCATTGAGACACGCAAGCCCCACCACGACGGCAACGTGGGAACACTCCGGTGGGGACATCTTCCTGCCCTTGGCCCATGTTAGGTACTTGGGGTTGACGCAACACCAAGTTTTTCTTCCATTTCTCCTCTTGTCAACCTTTCATTTACTTACTCCTTTTTTCATATCATTCCTCACACCATCCATCCATCCATTGTTTCCGTGGTCTTCCTCTCTATCCATCAAGGCATTTAGATTCATCACTCTTTTGCAGTTTGCAGTGACATGCTGCACCAAGACATTCGATTCCCTTTAAATTTTTTTGTGACTGGCGCAACTTTTAAACTTCTTCTAATATTTAAACCCGTTCTTTACCTTTTATTATATTCTTGTTACATCATACATCCACATCAACATTCTCTTATCCGTACCATTGGCAAATAAATAAGTAAACGTAGATAGCCAAAAGTGTCGTATAGTACCACCATAAAACAACAACTATTATCATATCCTTAATAAATGCACCTCAAACCTAAACTACGACTAAAACCATTTATCCAGTATCCCTATTTCCACACCAGTTTACAACACGACATAAACATAGGTCATTACTTCGACAACCACTTGCAAGCAATACACGAATGACATTTAATTTTCAGGGTTCCGCGGACGCGTAAACAGTAATTGCCAAGAAAGGGGTTGACAAACGGTTCCGTACGTCGCGGCGGACACCAGATGGTTCCCACGCTGGACTTTGTCCTGTATTTATAGGTTTCCCACAAGACCTAGGACTTATAGGTAGGTACTATAATTGGTTCTTTGACATTTTCTATTAGTTTGGTCTTTTGAAACGGGAATTGGAAATGTGGGTGTGGGTGGAGTGAACTGTCTTGGTGGAAAGACATGCGACATTGACGAATTGTTCTAATGAATAAAAAATAAACTTAACCGCTACCTTTCCTACAATTTTACCTTTGTGTAAAAACATCCTGAAAAAACACAAAATTTCTTTTATGAAAGATAGGCCTCGAGTTTCGGTACCAAAAAAAGCATTCTTTCCAAACCGACACGGTGTATCAACCGCTATAAATCGTGAACAAAAAACAAATAGCTATAACTCGCCATGTCCAATCAAACGACCCCCAGTGGGCTCGGAAACGCAAATTGTGGCCAAAAATGATAACTGTTGAATTATAACCCTCATTGTACCAAACGAAGTCACTTCATTGGCCCTAGTTTACGAGGACCTTCGGGAGATTTTATCAAATGTTTTATTGAGTGCGAAAAAGTTTCGGTATTTGAACGGTTTTCGTTCACTTGTTATCATTTTATGTTGATATAAAAGTTCACTTGCGGTTAACGAACTTGATTGTCTTTGAATTTCAATATTTACATTTAAGAAGGTCTTTTTAGGACTGATAGAATCGCATTATGAGAAATGAAAAAAAAAACACTCCGTCGGAGACAGAAAATTATCAAAGTGTAATAACAAAACGTAGGCATTTATAAATAATACGTAATAATTAACATTATGACATAATTATACCAATACATGTTACATCCGACATGGGGAAACATAAAACATTAATCAAAAATCATAACAAAAAAATTCTAAACGCCATTCCAAAGTCACTTGACACGCGACAACCATTAAAATCATCAATGACTCCTGCCATAACTTATGACAACAACCATGACACATTAGCTTCAAGTCAATTTGTTCGTCCTACGCGCACCCCCAATCAAGTACCATGATCTATAGCCATGGCTACTCGAAACATACCATATGAAAAATGACAGGAGATCTGTCCAATTATATTGTAACATGAAGCGATGTAGATGGCAGCACATTAGTAACTTTGTCACGTGGCTCGATTTAGTATGGAAGGGTTAGATAACCGTATGTCCAAAGTTGTGGTGATATATTTTTTTCGGCTAAGTACAGTTTTGTTTACCATACATTGGTGTTCAGTAATTTTATGTGTTTTTACCCGACTACGGCAAAGCCAAAGGAGGGTTATGATTTTGACTGCAGGCTATGTATGTATGTATGTGAGTATCTTCATCTGTTCCCTCATAGCTCCTAATCTACTTATCGGAACTCGACATAATTATGAGGTATCGTTAGAACCGTCTTAAATTTCCGCTGAACATAGGCTACGTGACGTGTCACAAAACACAATTTGGCGCCCTCTAGTGGACAAAAAGTAAGGCTTGAAAAATAAAAATGGAGATAAATACGCCGTGCTTGGTATCATTTGAAAGAGCCTCACTTGTACATTTCCAAAATATTGCTCAAATTTAAATTCACGCCCTCTAGCAGAAGAAAGTCATGAGTAAAAAAAATATTTAACACCAAAATTGTTTAAATAAAAAAAACTAAAAACTAAAACCCGACTACGACAAAAAACAAAAAGAAAAGCCGTAGTCACACGTTAAAGGTACCAACCTAAACACTTTAATACGTGTGACTACGGCTTTTCTTTTTGTTTTATCCTGAAAATCTTGTTTCATACTTTTTCAGCTTCGTTTTTTTTGTCGTAGTCGGGTTTTAGTTTTTACTTTTACTTGAATTAAAACGTTCAAAAGAATACTGCCTCGTTAGTCTAGTGGTCTCAAGTGCGACTGCTGTTCATGAGGTCCTGGGTTCGGATCCAAGTTCAGGCAAAGTGTTATTGGGTTTTTCCATCAGGGATATCTCAGTGTCAGCCACGGAGTCTATATTTGTGCCCAATTGATGGCAATAGAATCCTGTTATATGTGACTTAAACATTACTGGTGAAATGTGGGTGTGCTAATGGGTACATCTCTGCTAATCCTTAGGGGATTACAGGTATGATGTTTTATATTTTATAAAAAACAGTTTCGATACTAGTACCTAAGTCATCATCTGCCTAGCCTTTTCCCAACTATATTGGGGTCGGCTTCCAGTCTAACCGGATGCAGCTGAATACCAGTATTTTACATGGAGCGACTGCCTATCTGACCTCCACAACCCACCCTTTGGTAAGACTGGATGTCAGAATTTCAGGTCACTGACTACCTGTAACGACTACCAAAGATCTATATATATGGCAGCCGGGACCAACAGCTTAACGTGCTTTCCGAGGCACGGAGGAAACTCGGTATATCGGGCGGTCACCCATCCACAGACCGACCTAGGCAAGCACAGCTTTACCTAAAGATCGACCCGAGTGGCAGTTCTTATTAAGCCACGAGCTCCTCCATACTAGTACCTAAGTATTACCACGAAATACCATGACGCTTACGGTATTTATTGGCTCATTACAAATAAATAAAATTGGTGATGTGTTTTATTTGAGGCATTTCGGTTTTAAGCCATATTATCATCATACATGAAAATTAATAACCAAAAAACAAAACCAAGTGCATTCTAATGTTATACGATACAAAATAGCTGGTCATACATTAGTTAGTTTTGTCGTGTGTCCAGTTTTTTGTGTGGAAAGGTTAGATAACCAAATGTCACAGTGTTTGCCATGTCTGTTTGTCATGTATTTTAGGTCAGCACTGACTAACCAACTGGTTTCATTTTACATGGGGAATGTTTGGGGAACTTTGGCTTTCAGTGGCAAAATATTCATCGTAAAAAAAGCCTAACCATAGAACGAAAGACCGCAGTAAAGTGGCATTTGATCAGCAACGCCAATGATAGACAAGAGAAAATTGTATTGGTATACCTACTCGTATTTTCAGCCTTCAATAAGCCTACGTCAATAGGGGATCGGACTGACTCAAAAAAGTAGAATTCTGTTTAGTCCGTCAGTTAGATTATCGACAAATATTGGATACGTGTTTTTTGTTTTATCAAATCAATAAAAAATTACGAAGATAAAGCGCGTCAAAGATCATGGAGTTGGGCTTGAAACGTCACTTGAAGGTACAAAATGTCTATCATATGACGTCACACAAGTTTTCGAAGCACTGTATTGTCTTCATTTTTTGTTTACGTGAAAACAGAAAACATAATTATGTGATCAATATTTTTTGGAAGTCTACCTGACGGACTAATTAGTTTTTTTTTGTCCGATCCCCTATTGTGCTGAATTCGTTATTGATTTAGGTGCGAAACGCGCGCGATAGCCACATTTTGTCTGATGTTCTGCTTCTATCAATTTATTTTAATAAAATAAAAAAATAACGTTGCGTTTGGCAGTAACTCGTCTATGAAGGAATGATGCGACCTAGGGTGTCTTTTTCGTCTAATGGAAAGTGATTTCAGAACATGTGTATGGATGTGGTAGCAGCCACGGAGTCTGGATTTCTGCCCAGTTGATGGCCATAGGCTGCACGTTGCCCCACACTAGGAATTTCTCCTGTATCGTGGGTGCGTTTACAAACATTTATACTCACATACACAAACACACCCAGACCCGAAACAACTATCTGTAGCCCATACAAATATTTGTTCCATGCGGGGATCGAACCCGCGATACGCAGCGCAGCAGTCCAATCTCTCAGCCACTGCGCCAACCGTGCCGTCGGACTTAGACATAACTAAGCAAAATTTGGAAGTACTATTAGGTACACCACTGCCAAACCTTTCGAGAATTACAGGCGTCGTGTTATGTTATGTATGAGAATAAAATATCTTATCTTCATCTATAGCTTTTGAAATAAGCAGTACCTTTGTGCTCTTCTTTGTTATTTGTTATGTTTTTATCCTTTTTTGTATTTTGTGTGTGCATAAATAAATAAATAGCTTATTAAGGTTTATTTTCGATGTCCTAAAAAGCTACGCATCTAAAGAAGTTGCTAGCTCATTGCAAAGTAATAAAACCGGCAGTCGTTTCAATACATCATCTTATCTCCAAGGCCGATCAGGTACGCTCCTTGATCTAGATGTCTTTAGGACGTCGTAATTTTAGAGAATAGTAAGCCTAAAATATATGAAGTCGAGCAAAAGGAAGGGATCCTTTCTGAAGTACATACGGGGTTACCCATCGTATCTGTGTAATCAGCAGTTTTGACCTAAAACCCTAATAAATAATAATTAATAATATATTGACATTCTAAGTGGAAGAATGATAATATCTCTTTAGCAGAAAAATGGCGATCTTCCTAACTTTCATCTCTTAATTAACTTTTTAGGACATGAATTTACAATTTTTTTCTCATATTAAATCTTACGGAACGGATGGCCGATGGGGCTGAAAAGTTCTGGAATGGCGACCGCGAACCGGAAGACGTTGCGTTGGAAGGCCTCCCACTAGGTGGACCGATGACCTGGTCAAGATTGCAGGAACCCGCTGGATGAGAGACGCACGGGACCGGTCAATGTGGCGACGCCTGGGGGAGGCCTATGTCCAGCAGTGGACGTCTTTTGGCTGAAATGATGATGATGATAATGATGATTAAATCTTATGTTAAAAAAAAACCTCTAGTAAAAAAATCAAGATCTATGATAGTGAATTAGGTAATGCATATTACTATTTACTTGCATATCCAATCGAATCTTGAAATTATCTTCGTAAGAAGGTGAGTATCTGTTTTTTATTGAATTACCAATAAATAACATGCATGGGCTCATTTCTCGTTTTCCGTATTCACAAATACTTATTATCTATAACTTTACATAGTATAAAACAAAGTCTATTAACTCGTTGTTTATACGCTTAGATCTATTAAACTACGGAACGGATTTTAGTGCAGTTTCCAGTAATATTTAAGTGATTCAAGACAATGGTTTATAATTATGCAGTATACTACACCCTCGACCGGGACGGATTGCTAGTATTATAATAAAATAATAATTCATCAACATCTAATTCCAAAAATGTAATTGCAAAAACCTGATACTCTTAACAAAGTGGCAGCCTTACCTACCCAAAGCAGGCGGGTAATAAGGTCAAAGATATCAATATCACCTTCCAGTATAAATTTGGGCCACCATAATGTTCCTCCATCACGCATCACTTCAACAAGTGGTTTATTTCCCCATAATATGGTGCAAACATCCGTGCTGATAAATTTATATGAGGGCTTTTATTATCCATATAATAATATTGTAAAGATTTGTTTGTAAGAGAAGGAAAATGGAGGAATTAGGCTTGTTCTTTTAGGTTTACTGAAAGATTCAGCTTTGATATAACATAACATTACGCCTTGTACTCTCTGAAGGATTAGGCAGAGGTGCATCTAATAGTAGGTACACGCACATTTTGTTAGTTATCTTTAAGTCCCATGTAATAGGGGGAGAGCCTATTGCCATCAACCAAGCAAAAAACTAGACTCTGTGGCTGCTACTGAGAAATCCTTGATGTAAAACCCCAATAATACTTTGCCCGAGCCGGGAATCGAAACTTTTTCACATTAAATTGATCAAATGTTAAAAATAAAACGTTTTGTATCAGACAATTTTCGATTTAGTAAAAAGCATCATTATCTTCCTGCCCTTATTCCATGTCATTTGGGGTCGGCGCAACACGTTTTTTCCTTCCATTCTGCCCTGTTAGTCGTCACGTTATCATTTATTCCTTTTTCCTTCATATCACTCCTCTCACTCTCCATCCATCTGTTCTTTGGTCTTCCTCTCCCTCTCCATCCATCCACATTTATATTCATAACTTTTTTAGTCACATGCGATTCATCCCTCCTCATCACATGCCCATACCACGACAATCGATTCCCTTGTCGTGGTATGGATTGTCGATTTAGTAAAAAGCATGAAAGCCCTCCCGCCGAAGTTCAGCCAAACAGTTCGCTGTGTTCCGTTGGTGCGCGGGAGAGCCAGTGCTACTGGGAAGGCTCGCTCCATCGTAGACCTCATCCTCGCTCAGGCAAGCCTCGAGGTCAAGAGCTGACCCAACTTAAAAAAAAAAAAAAAATCAGTAAAACTTTTATCAAAAAACGTAAATTATGGCAAAAATGCACAACATCTCCGTTTTGTTTTGTTAGGCAATTAGGGTAATAAGGGGCATACCTATTGCCATCAACTGGACAAAAATTTTGACTCCGTAGCCCAATAACACTTCGCTCGATGCGGGAATCGAACTCATGCACATCACCAACGAGGTAGTTACTACTTATCATTTTGTGAAAAAGTTAACCAATGATGATCATGATGATTAAGTACAACGACGACACCTAAAATGGAATCTGTGAAAAATATTAGAAAGCTATCAAATTCTATATAAAAAATCTAAATCAAAGGCCACAGAACACCTGCACAAATCCCACAATAAATCACTAACGAGTTCGACTGCAGCCCACCAACTAATTAAATCCCAATCACTTTCATTCACATTCCAGTCTGAGTGCATTCGTATGTGTGTATCTGCGTAAAAAACAGTATCCAATTATCTTCCCCGACGTATGCAGACGTAAGTCTCCCGTTAGACTAAATGGTACATCATAGATATTGTGCAGAAGTTCTAAATTCGTCCGGTTTTTAATAAACAATTTCTATATAATAATTAATAAGAATTAATAAGAGGATATAGAATAAATTTAAGTCAAAATTATTTCAAATTAAACTGATAATCGACACTTTTCGAACGTCAAACTTTACTACAAGAGACAGTCCCCCAAAACGCCCACCCTTCGACATTTCCTAGTGTTTTAGCTCAGAAAGAAGAAGTGGCGGAACAAACTTCCCAGCAATAGGATACAGGTTCCAGCAGTAATAAAATTTGATGTTTATATTACGTCACGTCACGTACGAGGCCGCTCTTTTGTACGGTCAGCATCAGAAGTAGCTGAACATTTCGTAGTTTCAAATTCTTTTATGTACAGGACTCTAGCTATTATTTTTAATGTTTCAGAAGATTATTCGTTAAAATAGCCCTTACACTCCAATAACATGTAGTATCGAGTCATATCTAACAAGTTTTTATTTAAAAAAACACCTTCGTAACTTTGAGTAATTTTAATACCTATACTTCTGATGCTGACCGTACCAGACAACACTAAGAAGAAAAACCAAACCAAACTCAGATAATAATATAATAGTCTCTTTTAAGGTTCAGACATAATCTTGATCATGAAGACTTTGCGGAGTAGTGTCTGATATAGTCTTTGAAGAAATTACTACACAGATTTGAGCGGGCCTGTCCAGTCAGTGCAAGCATTTGTCAGTTTATCGTGTAACTCGGCTTATAACTCGAGGAACTCAACGTCAGTGTCAGTGGGAAGGTTTAATGATATTAATTAGGGAATAACCGAAAAGCCTATTCATTCAATAGATAGTCTATTAATTCTTTATCATCCAACCTAAAATAATATACGTAAAAAAAAAGTTAAAAGCCGTAGTCACACGGTATTAAAGTATTTAGGTTGGTACCTATAACGTGTAACGACGGCTTTTCTTTTTGTTCTATACTGAAAATCTTGTTTCATACTTTTTCAGCGTCGGTCTTTTGTCGTAGTCGGGTTTTAGTTTTTAACTTTTTTTTATTTAAACAATTTTGGAGTTAAATATTTTTTAATTCGTAATAATAACTGCCACTCGGGTCAATCTTTAGGTTAAGCGGCGCTTGCCTAGGTTGGTCTGTGGATGGGTGACCGCCCATTTCATACCGAGTTTTCTCCGTGCCTCGGAAAGCACGTTAAGCTGTTGGTCCCGGCTGTCATATATAGATCTTTGGCAGTCGTTACAGGTAGCCAGTGACCTGGAAATCTGACAATCAGTCTTACCAAAGGGTATCGTATTACCCAGTATAAACTGGGTTGTGGAGGTCAGATAGGCAGTCGCTCCATGTAAAATACTGGTATTCAGCTGCATCCGGTTAGACTGGAAGCCGACCCCAACATAGTTAGGAAAAGGCTAGGCAGATGATATGGTGTTAAATATTTTTTTTTTTACTTATGAGTTTTTGTCCGCTAGAAGGCGTGATTTTAAATTTGGGCAATATTTTGGAAATGTACAAGTGAGGCTCTATCAAATGATACCAAACACGGCGTATTTATCTCCATTTTTATTTTTTAAGCCTTACTTTTTGTCCGCTAGAGGGCGCCAACTCGTGTTTTGTGACACGTCACTTAGCCTATGTTCAGCGAAAAATTAAGACGGTTCTAACGATACCGCATATGTCGAGTTCCGATAAGTAGATTAGGAGCTGTATGGGAACAGATGAAGATACTCACATACATACATACAAACATACATACAAACATACATACATACATACATAGCCAGTCAAAATCATAACCCTCCTTTGGCTTTGCTGTAGTCGGGTAAAAATGACCGTGTCTGTCACATATTCTTCACGGTTCAACGAACTGCGATGACATTTTGGCACACAGACTGTAAACCTATGACCTGGGTTTGGGCTTAATTATGGCACTTTTATCCTTGTGGTACAGGTTCCGAGTGACAATTTCCGACCCCCACACTGGCAAAGCTAGTTACTAATAGTAATTTGTACTTTCAACAATTGGGAAAATGTTAGCCATATCATCCTTCACACAGTCCATTCTCCTTCGAATATTATAACGTCAAAACTTAACATTATTCAAGCAAACCTTCTGTTCTTCCTTGCTTTGTCCTTGGACGTAAGTAGTTGGCACCCCACACTCTGGCGGGTCGCGATAAGGTCCCTCCATGGTCCCTCCTAAATTGATGTTTGAACTGTCATTAATTCCCCTCACCGACAGATGTCAGTGCAGTCTATTATTTTTTGACACCTAGCTGTCATTTGTCGTTTATTTTATTTCGTTCATTCGTTGATCGAATGAAGGATTGGGTTGTTGAACTATGTTGTAATTTGTGGTTGATTCGAGATGAATCATTCATGGAATTTGATTAAGTATGATTATTATGATAGGCATTTATTGGGGTTCCAACTATGATTCATTTGGCTTAGTCTATTAAGCTATTGCATAGCTTCTATCGCGGGCCTTGAGCGTGGAGAGCGAATCCAGAAATTCCCTTACGAAAATATTCAAGATTCAGTATTCAACCAGGTTGCTATGGTTACGGAAAATAACAAGGTTGTCAACTGAGGTTGTCAAATTAAATAATTTATAACCTCACGTTGTAAAGGTGTAAAGTTTTTCTGTTTTATCTCTCTGCTTTCTCCTTTTAAAATATTCTTACTCGTATAATTTGTGCACAAAGTGTTTTAAATATGAATAAACAAAGTGAATTTATTAATGAAGAAAGTCACGAAAAAATAGTGAAAGTTAATGAGTGAGTACTCCTCGAGTACTCTTTAAACATTCATTTTATTATTATTACGCATCTATCATACGTTTTATTGGTTTTTGCATTACTATTCTGCGAATCGGTCTTAGCAGACGATTCGTTTTCTTATAAAATATCTAAAATAAAATAAATAATTTTCATATTTTTCAATGTTATGACACTTACGTCAGGCTGACAAGCTGTCAATACTTTTTCTTTTAAATTTTCTGTCATAGAGTTTCTTACTAGCTTAGTCTATGAAGGTTACTTTTGATTTACTTAAATATATTTAAATACTTTTTAAAAAATACTGCATAAATAAAATAAATAAATAATTATTTGCATAAGTTGATAAAAAATGCTATGCAATAGCTTTACCGCGGCAGTCTCCGAGTGCCACATGAACTTTTTTTTTTTACTCTAATAACTCTCCCAGTCGTAAGTTAAAATTATTTGAGATGAACAATAAACTTCAACATTATGAACAGAAAAAGGAAAAAATTTATCTGATTGCAATGGTTTCAATTCATTGAAGTAGAGAGATTTATTTAATGAAAATTTGAACTGTGTGCATGAAATAAATTCAATATTTAAATGAGTGCTCATTTTTCAGGTGCAATACAAGTGAATAATAAATACTCATTATATTCCATGTTAAATAAATGCTTGATTTTATAGGCAATATGTTTTAATTTCCCTTGCAAATTATTCAAGTACTTCTGGGAAGTACCCATAGCTTGGTAATATTATTCAAAAAACCTTATCTACCACTTCGCAAAAAATAAAACGAACCTCGAAACTTTCATACATTTTCCGTCCACGAACAGAATTCCCTACCAGCCAGATAGCGCTAAAAATATTACAAGCAATATACCATATCAGTAACTATTATACTTATTTTTATTCCGTTTATCTCGTGACATGTTGGTTTACGACTCAATCGGAGATATTCGTACTTATTCGGGTTTTTTCGTTGCGTATGCATTGCACGGTGGCAAGTTTCTTTTATCTGTAATAAGATTCCAATTCGGATAGTCTTGATGTCGCGAGCTCCCTAAAGTAATAAACTAGTGGTGGAGTGGAACTGTGGGCACGTGTCCGTTGTAATGTACGGCACGTCATTTTTGACATCTGTCGGTTTTTCTTTTGATTTACTGTAAAAATTGACAAGTTCTTGTGTCGGATATGCATGTCTTCTTCTTCTCAGAATAGAATATTATTTACTTGAACCATGTTTTCTACTACACTGTTAATTAGTTTTACAGCCGTATTTTGACTACTTGAGTAAGTCATAACTTTTGATACGAATTAATTTGTAATTAAGTGAATCATAAGAACGGACAAAAGATAGAATTCTTAACTCTATTTTCTTTGATGGTTACTACTTCGTTCAAATTGTTGTCTATTGCATTTAGATGGGCGCATTCATTACTTTGACTTGAATATAGATGCCAGGGTTAGACTTCTATTACCCTGAACAGACTTTGAATCTAGACAAATTAATAATAATCGTTTCTCAGAAGTGAGTTTTTCTATGATTAAATTCTAACACTCATTCTTGTGTGACAATTTCTTAAATGTAAGTAATGTCTATAATGTATTTTCCGTTAGATTTTATCTTTTGCGAAAACCACCCCTCAAAACTTTATCGTATTGTGTCAAACACTGGACACCCGCCAAATTGCGTACGAAATACGTCGAATTTGTAGAACAAATATAAATGGTTGGGGTAGATCGAGGGTAGATAATTACATTTTTTGATCTTCGGAAACTGGGGATGACGTTTGAGGCAAGGTCCTTTGTGTTCTATACTTCGATAGTGTCACAGATATGAGGCGTGTGTAAATAGAAACAAACATTACCTCCCTCTTTGTTGCAGTCGAGTAAGAGTGACGTCATAGGTTTGTTTTGTGCGGAAGTAACGCAGGGGAAAGTATTTTAGTAAATTGGTGACTAATGGAGTATGAGGTTACGTTTCATTGGCGTTTTTATTTTTAGGAAAATGAGTGTTTTTGTGTTTTCCATAGAAAATAATGATGAGAGTGCTGAAAGCTTTGTTTCGCTGAGTAAAACCTGAGAATGAATCTATTAATAGTAGTTTTATTAGTTAATGATAATTACTCATAGCTACATTGTTTCGTACTCATCGATTCTGAGGTAGAAAAAGAAGAATCAACCAAAAATGTTTCTGTACCTGTAATAGGTTATTTCACCAAAAAAATCTAATTAGTCCGTCTGTTAGATTATCGAAAAATATTGGATACGTGTTTTTTGTTTTATCAATATAATAAAAATTGACGGAAATAAAATGTGTCAAAGATCAAGAGTGGGGGTTTTTGGCGTCACTTAGTGGGTAAAAAAGTACTATCCTTATGACGTCACACGACTTGACACGACTTTTCGAAGCACTGTATCATCTTCATCTTTTGTTTACGTGAAAAAAGAAAAAATACGTGTCCATTATTTATTGAAAATCTATCTGACGGACTAATTAGATTTTTTTGGTGAAATACCCTATTATTTGTAAAGATAAAGATAATTTATTTTGTAACACATTACTTCACTATTACTCTTATAAATAAATAAAAAAGCTGCATAATTGATTTACCATCTAAGAATGGCGTACATAAAAATGTTTGTCATAGACAATAGAACAACTAGAACTATAAATTATCTCTAAAATCTACCAAGGCAAAGGCTTTACAGTTATGATTTCAGTTAGTTATTAGTTTTTATATAAATGTGATAATAGACTCAGTTCTTTTTATGAGACGCACATAAAAATGTGCGAAAACTAAGTTTATGGTTAAATTGAACAAAATGTCCATCAATAAGTTATGTCTAAAAGCATTATTACTATTTATTTTTCTTACAGGCGGACCTCTATTTCAGAGTTTTTCAATGATTTAAACCGTAATACGCACCGTAATATGCACTAGTTAGATAGGTAGGTACCTACTTATACCTTCCTATGGAAAAATATCTAGCGAAATCTTAACTCATTAAACACATGTCACGGTCCCAAAAAAATCTGAAACAACTCAACAAAAAACAATCCAAAACAACAATTTTGCCAATACATATTATATACATATTATACAATTCGAAACAAATAACCAATCCGTCCACCAATCAATAGTTTCAAAATTTAATAACAGTTCGAAATTCAGATATTGGAACAGTAATCAAGCCGAGACTTACCTAACAACTTCATCACTTCAGCTTGGCTGATAAGTACATTGAGATGGCCCGTTGCCAATGGCAACGCGAGCCAGGCTGCCCAAGCGATAACAAGAATTTTAGCTGCCATATTACACTTCACTTTTCAGTCATTTTAGTTTCACTTTTGAGTACATTTTAACACATTTTTGAGGGAAACAAAAGTTTGCTTACGTTGTATCCATTTTTAGCGTCTATCGTATTTGAAAATGGAAGTTACCATAGAGATTTATTTTACATCTAAAGTTCACATTCTTAAAAGGAACTGGAAATCTAGGATTTGAATTACGAACAATTAGATATAATATTTTAACAAAAACATTTTATAAAATAAATAAAACTTCAGTTTTAAATCTCAAACGAATAAACAAAAGCAATCGTCATTCAAAATTCGACACGAACGCATTCGAAAAACAAACCGACCGGAAAATTTTCGAATACGGAAGCCGGTCGTTCGGATACGTTCTCAAGCGGACACAAGTCTGACGCTCGCGGTACCGCGCCGCACTGCCGTTCAGCAACGCTCGGCGAACCAACAAGTTACTCACTGACATGCGCACAGCACAACCCTATCATTTCGAACACGATTTTTGAAAATACATTGAAGACTTTATTTGACATAAGAATAATCGTTGTTAAAGAAACGCTGGCATGTACATCATTCAGCCCATCTTTCAAATAGTCAAAAAGTGTTTAAATTTTAAAGGCTTTTATTGAGAGGGACTCGTGTTTTAAAGGGAATTAATTGAGTTTGTCTCAAGGGGGAGGCGTTTCCGTTTTGCATTAAGACCGTTCTGTGAGTACTAATGAAATTACGATCTCTTTTATAAATAGAGTGCTTTGCAAGAGTTGCTATCGAACTCACTCGATGGAAAACTAGAGTGTGATTTTATGAAGGGAATAGATAATAGAGTTAAGTTATGAAAAGCAGGCTTAACTTGGTTAAGGGGAATTAGTACCAGTTCCGTTTTACATAGGATTAAATTACGAGCTTCCGTCGATATGTAAATGGAGTGTTTTAGAGTTTACTGCCTCTTAAAGATTATTTTATGTGAGTTTACAAGCTTGTTTACTTAGTCTACGATATACTTTAAATTGAAAATAATGAATTTTGTTTCTTTTTATAAATTTTTACTTTTTTTTTCAAAAGAAACATGACATGTATTTTTGTCTTTCGGAAAGTACGCTCTTACTAAGAAACAGAAATACTTAATATTTTTTTTATTAAAGTAAAAAGGTACAAACTATGGCCCATTACATAAAAATAAATGGGTGTTTACCGGAAAAGCAGTACACTAAATATTTATTTATCAGTATAAACGATGTCTAAAACAGTACATCGTGAGTCGTAGACTTTCCTTGCTGGCTGAATAACAAAAAAGTTTCAACAAAAAAGAAAAAGAAGTATTCGCGCAAAAATTCGCTGGACATACGCCCTTTCCAAATTCAAAACTACAATATTTCAGCTGCGTTCACCTCTATCTCCGCCGTAATACATCAAAACACGGCAAGTTTTCTCGCCGCGTTCAGATTAGCCGTTTGTGGCGAATGTATAAGTAATATCGTGGAACGTTCCGTGCTGGCACTGATGAATGGTCCCACTTAATAAGGGAACTTTTGCTTGTGATTATTGCGTAAACGATTATACTGGTTGTAATGTGTGAGGTATGGGATGATAATGGAAATGCGTTTGGTATTGGTTGGGTTTATTTGTCTTGCTTTGTTTGGGAATGTTACTTCGGTCTACCCTTTTAGATAAACCTAATTGAAAACTACTACTTTGATTTTCAGCACACATTTAAGTATATAATGAAAATGTTGAGGTGAATGTGTGGTGTGACAAGAATGGATAAAGTAAGGAACGGCTATTACTAGAGGCAATTTTAAATATGCGCCAGTTACAGAAAAGTTGCAAGGGAACCAACTGTCTTGGTATGGATATATTGTGTTATGGAGGGACGAATCGCATGTTGCTAAAAGAGTGATGAATATAAATGTTAATAGATAGAGTGGGAGAGGAAGACCAATGACACGAACGGGTGGATTCTATGAGGAATACGAAAGAAGAAGAAGATGAATATAATTTGTTGCCCCGACCCCAAGTAACATAGGACTTGACAAGTACACGTAAGTATAGGAATTATGTATTGGTTTTAGAGGATTAATGTTAAACATAGCTCACGAACCTAAGGATCGAACACCTGTAACTAAACGTAAACAAATTATTGTTTTTTTTATTCCGTAGCCAACACACGCTTAAGGTTACGTTGAAACACAAACAAAGGCATCTATTATGATTCCTACCCACGTTTTAACCATATATATTAAAAATAAACACTTGAAATTCAAATAAAATTCAAAACAGTTCACAATTCAGTAACATTAGTTCAGCGTATCTCCAACATAATGTAAGCAGTCGTCGATCGGTGCGCACTCTCGCGGAAAATTTCTGGAAACTCACACGACTATGAAGTAGGTATGCACGAGTGCTCCGAAGTTTATGCTTAGTTTTTTTCATAATAATATTTTAAAAAAAGGGAACCTTTTTTTGAATAACGAGTTTATGGACCGCGCGCGAACGACAATTTATTCGGATTTGAAATTCGAATTCGGTTCTATGAATGAACAAGTTTCGAATGGGACAGACCAGCAGGATAGACTGATTTGATTCGCACCATGCATTTTGAATTGTTTTTTTTTTAAACTAAGCTGAACTTAACTGTTTGTGTTGGACTATATTCTGCCCTAAACTATTAGGTAATGCTCTTGCTACTCCTCCGCTATTCTTTTCTGATTAATTTTGTTTAGTTTAGGGATCCAAGACAGTTAAATTGTTTCTCTGGGACTTCGTCGCATTGTCTCGGTGCTTTTCTGGTGGTTGTCACTGTTGATTCTGGCTTTCAGGAGTTGCGACATATTAATAAGATTTTCGGTACAGTATGGCCACTTTAACTTTGTAGTTTATGGTGGTGCTACCTATTTGTCAAGAAACAATAAATTTTTGTGTCAAATTTTGTAAATTTATTTTAGTACTTTGTTCCCACCTGCATAGTTGGCTGAAGTAAAGTTGTTAATTAAATAATAATATCTATTTCATCTACATCATGGCTGATAGAGTGTCATTTTGTCCAGCTTTTCTTAAATACTTCCTAATAGAGTCTAAGGAATGACGTGTCAAGCATCCACACGTCGTATCATAAACCATGTGAAACCATAAAGCGTCCAGTTTACAGACAACGGGGTGCAAATGGTATTTTTCATAAACTTTATTATTTTTGCAGTTTCATTTAAGTGCCACATAAAACTTATAATTAAATGAAAAACCGTTGGTTTAGAAGATATTTTGGCGTCAGCAGTTCAGCACGTCTTTCACAAGATTTTACGTTTATGGAGTTTCGTGAGTGTTCACTTGCGAGTAGCTAGTAAAGGAGGAGGTTCTCAATTCGATTGTATGTTTTTTAAGGGTTCCGTACCTCAAAAGGAAAAAAACAAAAACCCTTATAGGATCACTCGTGTGTCTGTCCGACCATGCAAACAGAAATTAATTCAACACATCTAGATTACAGGAAAACCTATAAGAAGTCTGTGGTGCTAAAATAACATGGAAAATCTCTCAATAACTACTACAATGGTTCGGAACCCTTCATGTGCAAGTTCGACTTGCACTTAGCCAGTTTTTTTTCCTTTTTCTTTCTAGTACAGGCTGTTTTTTTTAATAATCAGTATGATTCCCGACACGACTAAGATTACGAAGTTTTATAAATGTTATTACCCTACCGCCCCCTGAAACTTCACCTTATTCGCCTGCCAATAGACCCTTGCAGCTCTGTAAGCCAATCATCATCAACACACGTCCATTGCACCCCAATACAACAAGAGCTTAGAAAGCTTTCAGGCTAAACCGACACAGACACACATTTCATCCGTGCACATAGCCACATATCCATATTTCTCGGTTATTGTGAACAATGTTAATATCGCCAGCCAGCAATTTGTACAATGCTGCACAAACGATATTGCTATCGACTTGTTTTTTGTATGGGTTAGGTACAGCTGCGTGGAAATGTTTTAGTTGAATTGTGGTATTTAGTTGTTATTTCTAAATGTAGTGTAAGTTTTTAAACCGACATAATATTATCTCACAAACATAGTGTTCATCCTTTTCTCTTGAGTAGGTCCCAAAAGAAACTTCACTGTAGGAGACAATTTAACCAAAGATTAGATTAGACTAGCACTTCGCCCGCGATTTCGTCTGCGTGTAAATTATACTAAAACCTTTCTCAAGAACCATTCTATCCATTGGTGAAAATAGCATAAAAATCGGTGCAGTAGTTTTTGAGTTGAGAAGCTAGGGGAAGCCGATGTCTGGGGGAGGCCTATGACTGGGGGAGGCCTATGACCGGGGGAGGCCTATGACCGGGGGAGGCCTATATTCAGCAGTGGACGTCTTCTGGCTGAAATGATGATGATGATGAAACTCTGTACGTGACGATTGGTCCGGGGACCAGTCCAGGCAAGCACCGCCTAACCTGAAACTTGTGGCTTGTGCTATCTTTGAGTATTTATTCTCGAAATACTCTACCAAAACAGTGCATACACATCAGTAAATCCAACTTCACACACCGGAGTCCTGAGTCATAACTATATCAACGTAAACCTATCATCCGTGTTAGTTTGCTCCGAAGATGGAGGGAACCGCCATATTTGTGTGTCTGATCTCAACAAACATTAAACGATCTCTCACAATATTGAACTGCATGTTTTATTATTATCCTTACTAGCTTGTGCCAGCGGCTTCGCCTGCGTGGAGTTCGATAATTGTCCCACGGGATCATACTACCGGGATAAGAAGTATCCTATGTGTAAATCCAGGTTATAAACTGTCAGTGTTTGAATTACATCCACATCCGTTCAGTAGTTTTTGCGTGAAAGAGTAACAAACATCCATCCATACATACATTCTTACAAAATTTCGCATTTATAATATTAGAAAGATTATTTTATACTCCAGTTTGTGAATGAATTTTGTGTTTAGAATAATAATGTTCTTTATTTAGTACGCAGAACGGCGGATGGATCAGTATCAAAATTGATTTGTAGTCGGTTGGTTATTGGATGTGAAGTTGTTTAATCCGTTTATAGCTACACAGGAGAGGCTGTGTATGTATGAATGAGTAACTTAATTTGCCTATAGATGTTATTCACGTTTATATTTGTGGTCTTTTAAGCACTATTTCAATTTGTTGCATACACGAGTCTTAACTTCAATTGAGATAAAGAAAGTGTATTTATTGTATTATAATTAAATTATATTTATACTCGCTAAAGTATTATCTACCTAATGCATTAATTTCCAGATAAGTAGCCATGAGCTTTTTCATCAATTATTTTGGTATTCGAAAACCGAGTACATATTGGAACACAAAAATTCAATTTTATCATCTGTAATTCCACAATATAAATCGCACGAAACTCCGAACTCACCGAGCTCTTCGTATAAATTCATGTTTTCCTGGTACCTACTTTAGTTGATGATGTTCAGAAAAATCTTTTTCTGAGAATGGTAATGGAGATGATTGAATCTTATTAATTCATACTTTATTCGGTTTGATTTAGAAATACTTTAATTAATGCGAATCAAGGTTTTTTTCCTCTGGTTTAAGTAGAGAATTCTAGGAATATAATTAGGATCAGATTATTCAAAGAAAAAGAACTCCGAATGAAAATGTCTATTGCCCTTTTAATTTCTAGTTTAAAAGTTTTTTTTGCTTACACGGAGTACTTATACTGTGTAATGAACAAAGCTACTAATACCAGTAGGAAATGAATCGACCACCTCTCTGAAAGTGAAGATCTAACTTCACTCTGTGATATCAAATCAATACAAAAGTATTATTTCAAGTGGCATTTATTTTCATTTTACTACGGGTGCAGGCACTTATGAGTTGTCAAATCCCTCAAATCAACCAAAAAATGAAGGTACAGACCCAGTCACAAGGCATAGTAAGTGGTGCAAGTTCTGTATTTGTCTATTATAAAGCGTCGATCTCTGTGGAAAAGAATGGATAAGAAACTCCATAGACAGTCTTTTGTAAACAAAATTTCGTTACAAATTTATATGCAAATACCTGAAGGCACTATCTACCCTGTATCCTTTCATTACAGTTGGACACTTCAAGGCTTATCTTATCCTGGAGGTGTTCGACTGAACTAGATAGTTGGAGTATCATAGTGTGCTTCAAACTTGGTAGCGATATCGGGCAAGAGTAGTTTCTAATGTTTCCTGTGTAAGACTTCCATGTGCGATAGCCTACTAGGTAATAGGTAAAGTGTTCGTGATATACCTAGTAAGTTGGTAAACTTTATCTACTTACTAGAGGTATATCACACGGAAGTATATCGTAAAGTTTATCTGATAAACTGTTTTTTATCGGGACACGTGAAACTTAAAATTTAATCATCATCTACCTTATGATTTTTCGATATCTTTATCCACCTCGCGTGGTAATTGCCTTACCTAGTGTCAGTGTTTTTATACCGCCCATGGGCCTCTCTAACTTGGCATTACATCTTTCAGGCATGCTAATTACTTCACTACCTATGTTTTCAAAAATTCGAAAAATATAGGCCATCTATTTCCTGCCATCTCAGCCCTATTATTTGGGGTTGGTGCAGCATGTCTGTTTCTTCCGTACTTCTCCATTACTCGTCACCTCAGCAGTTGCCACCTTGCTTGCCATTCTTCTTCTTAGCGTGTCGATGACAATTTAAATTGAGTCGGCCCAAAATTTGGCGACGAGTTTGGCACTTTCAGTAGCCTCCATCAGCTCCTGTGGAGTGCAAGTAACGGGACAGGCTGGACACGATATCAGGTGCCCCATAGTTTGTAGGGCAAGACCACATTTACACTCCAGGGCAGAGTCATCTATGAATCTCCACCTCAACAGGTTTTCCTTGCTTCGGCCTACCTGTGTCCGGAGTCTATTTAGAGACTTCCAGGTTAGCCATGGCAACTCGTGTCCAGGCGGAAGATTTTCGGCAAGTGGCACATACGGGTTGGGTAAGGAAACACGATCTCGCCACAGCTTAAGTCTTTTTCAGCTTGCCATTGTCATCCATAATGTATTTAGAAAAAAAGAGTTGTTCCGATCTGATCCCCCAAACCGATCCACTGCCAATATTTTTCTTTTGTTTATTCCTTTCTGATCCCCTGTAATTTATCATTCCGTTCTGATCCCCTTTTTGACACAAGTACAAGTGAAGTACAGTCAACCGAAAAACAGTTGTAAATGAAAAAATAATCAGTTTTTATTTCTATAACTTACAAGTACGATCATCCCACAAACTACCAGGAGAACAGAAGTAGGAAGGAGGTATTGGAATCTTTAAATAAAATCTTAGATATTGTTTCTTTCTAAAACCATGCACTTTTTTTTTGTTGGAGATAGGAAACCAGGACAGTAAAGTCCCACAAACTTAAAAAAGAAAGAAAAATAAGTGAAAAAAAAAAAAACTAGTTAACAAACAGACTTTACTATAAAGGCATAATATAGATTTGATTTGAAGATTCCAATTTCCAATACCTCCTTCCTACTTCTGTTCTCCTGGTAGTTTGTGGGACTTTACTATAAAGGCATAATATAGATTTGACTTGAAGATTCCAATTTCCAATACCTCCTTCCTACTTCTGTTCTCCTGGTAGTTTGTGGGACTTTACTACCTATTCTTTTTTTTAAATCTAATAGAACCTTTACAAATATTTTGTTGCTGACTGTCCTAAAAATGTGTCAGGGTATCCAATTCTTTTACGGGGGATCAGACCGGAATAGAAAATAATTTATAATAAAACGGATCCCCTAGGGTATCAGTTTTAGGGGATCAGACCGGAATAACTCTTTCACGTTAAAAAACTTGGTAGACAACAACGAAATACAAAACAGCCTTCACTAAATTCCTTCACTTTTCCAATACCTTCAGGTCTCCTAGTACCTATCTGCTAGAACAATTGACAATCAACAGCGTGCGCATCGAAAGTTTTTGGCGTCAAAATGTGCAGTCCGGCTCGCGCCCATTCATTGTCGGCACAAAAAGGCGCAATTTGTTTGGCAACTCAAATAAACGACAGTGTATTCGAAACGAGATTTTTTGCCGTACTTTGTTATCTTGCTGCAATGAAAAGCTGGCGTAGTGTGAATTTTCTGCACTTTTTATTGGTTTTTCTGCTGTATTTTGTGTTCAATTTGCCTAGATTTTGGACAGGATTTCGCTTATCAGAACATTTAAAAATGTAGATACCTAGTTAACTTTGCTTTGCGTTTGGCATTACTTGAAAAAAATCAACTATTCCCTCTTGGTATTTGTGAAGTGAAGTGAAACTATCTAGCCGATAGCCGCTGGCTTTCTATAGATTGTCAAGACCTTTGTTGTACGTTGTAAAAACTACGAGCACAAAACGGACATGTCAGAACACCATTGATGACATTATAGGTTATATCTGTAGGTGGTCTAGCTTTGGTTTTTGTTGTAATATAATCATGTACCTATTGATTTACATCTACCAATCCGCACTGGGCCCGCGTGGTAGATTATAGCCCATTCCCTCTCAAAACGAGAGGAGGCCTGCGTCCCAGCAGTGGGAACATTAATAGGCTGTTGATGATGATGATGATGACCTATTGATTTGCATACATACATAAACTCACGCCTTTTTCCCATGGGGTAGACAGAAATCACAGAACGCTAACTACTACGATCCTTACATTCTTTTGCCTACTTCACGTTCATACCACGCACGCCGGTTGCGTGTACTACGCACCTGTCCTTTCTTAAGAACCTCGACTCCAATAAGGTCAGTGAATCTATTTCTAGGGCGAGATGCCCAGACTTCTTATAAGTTCATTATAATTATAAAAAACCGGCCATCAAAATATGTGAACTTACTAAATTGATTGACCACCCTGCCTACCTGCCACCGAACCAATGATTTTTAAACGAACTTATAACATTTGCAGTTTTAAGACCAGCGCTCCCATACATTATGTCTAGGAAAATATTTCATACAAGTACATTTTATAAGTTGGTCGAATATTACTCATAAACTTATAAAGCCATACTTAGCTGTGATAGTTTTCCTTTTATTTTCGATATATATGCTACTACCATGAATTTTTTCACACGCCAAAACACAACCCGTATAGGTTGGCGCACTTGAGTCTAACGAAAATTTGCTCTTTAAAGCTTAATATTTCACAAACGAATCCATTAATCGAGAATATTTAACTTTAGCACTTTGTCGGCGTAACTCATTTGGAAATTCATGCCAAATTACAGCTTTCTAATACTAGTAGTCTTTGGGATATAGTGCGGACGGACGGACAGACAGACAGACGGACATGGCGAAACTATAAGGGTTCCATATTGACTACGGAACCCTAAAACCGATGGCTATTAAAATCCATGCAGCTATTATAATAATAAACAGTACTAACTTTTGCCCGCAGCTTTGCCTGCGTGGATGTCATAAAATATTTCAACAAACTTTCATCCCCAATTTAATTCACTTAGGGTTTGAATTCTGAAAAAAAAACTAAAGCTGTCCTCGAGAATCACTCTATCCATTGGTGGAAACAGAATAATAATATAATCTGTGCAGTGGTTTTTGAGATTATCGCGAACAGATGGACAAACAGACGCGGCATAAGACTTTGTTTTATAATTAAGTAGTGATAGTGATACGATGGCTATTAAAATCCACGCAACTACAATATTAATCATTATGATATACACGCTGACGTTAAATTAATAGTATGGAATTCTGTTAGTTCATACCACTGCACAATTCACATCAATAAATTCATATTTCCCTTTCACAAATATGTTTGTTTATATCAGTGAAAACGTAAATTACAGTTCTCATACGAAATTCCGTTTAGACACAGGGAATGCCACAAAATGCAATCCGGGTGAAGGTTGTTGCCCATTGTTACTACAACGAATAATAATAATATTCCACAACTATCACACAACGCCATCTAGTCACAAGCTAAGCAGAGCTTGTGTTATGGGTACTAGACAACTGATAAACATACTTATATATTTCTAAATACATACATATTATAGATGAATTACACCCAGACACAGAACAAATGATCGTGCTCATCACACAAACATTTGTCCTGGGTGGGAATCGAACCCACGACCTCCGGCATAGCAGTTAGGGTCACTAACCACTAGACCAACAGGCCAGTCAATAAAATATTTTGTTTTACTACTAACTGTTCGGGAGGCTAAAAATCGTCAAGCTTGCGCGCGAGATTGAGTCGGAGACTCTACTCTCGAAGTTGTAGACGACTATGTCTACCTGGGACAAACGGTCCAGTTAGGTAGGTCTTACTTCGAGAAAAACTCGACTGGGCAGCGTTTGGAAAGTTGAGTAATATTTTCTCATTTAACCTACCGCAGTGTCTCTCAAGACAATAGTCTATGATCAGTATAATATGTGTTGCCAGTACATAGGTGAGGGACCGAAACGTGGTCGCTCACAATGGGCCTCATCAGAAGTCTTAAAGTCACCCAAAGGGCAATGGACAGGGCTATGCTCGGAGTTTCCTTGGGAACCGGAAGACGTTGCGTTGGAAGGCCTCCCACTAGATGGACCGATGACCTGGTGAAGGTTGAGGGGATCCGTTGGATTCGAAGCGCACGGGACCGGTCAATGTGTCGATACTTGGGAGAGCCCTATGCCCAGCAGTGGACGATGACTGCTAACTGATAAGTTCTGGAGATGACACATAAACAGATTGGCAGTTCTGTAACAGAATCATTCTGTAAACAAGTTACAACATAAAGAGATCACTGATAAATAAAAAGTATAAGGAGATCATCAACTGACAGACTAAAAGTGGACCCCAATAGAGTTAGGCTAGGTCGATGCATGGAAAATTTCATGATTTTACAATGTTCGTGCTCGCGTTACAGGTGCTACATTGTACACCAACCCTAAAGTTCACGTAAGTGTGTGGCTGACGGGCACAAGCCGCAGTCCGACCGCATCTATTTTGTGTAATACGGAGCGCGGCAAATTGGATTGGAAATTACGTCTGATTAATTTTTGAGTAAAACCGGTTTACTCATGTTATGTAATGGTTTCAGTTTACCTGTTTCAGTATGGAGTTGTTTGAATTGGTAATGGACTGGTTTGTTTGAACGTAGTTGAGTAGTAGGAATAATCAGGAGAAAGTCAGTGGTAACTTGGACTTTGAGTTGACTTACTCGGTACTCAGAGATATATTACTTAAGCCGTCACTTAGTAAAGATTAGACATACTTTTGTATGACAAAACTGTCAAAACCTTTACTTAATTATGGCCTAAGTAATAATTAAAGCTCTCTGAGTGCGGCAGTTAGTATGGTTGCGATTTTGCGGTTGACATTGCTTAAACATGCTCAATGACGTTCCACATTCTGTTGGATTATAGAACTTGTAGTCCTAAGAAAGAAAGAAAGAAAGTAAATTTTTTTGACACACGCCACAAATGTGCACACAACCAAAAAAAATAAACTAAAAACTAAACAGAAAAATAATAATATTGTGTGTCTCACGGTTGCGCCTAAAGAGTAAGCTTGGGAGAACACACTTGTATGAAACAAGAGAAATCTGTTATTTTCTTCGGCTGTGGTATGTTCAAAAACAACCGACTTCAAAAACACCAAAAAGTGAAAAAAAACTTCAGAAGAAAAATCAGCTTCTGAAGTCGGTTCAAGATTCCCTTATTATTGCTTCCAACTCCTTACCGTTGTGGAGTAGAACCTTGCATTAATTATCAGCTCATCAACATGAAGTGATGACTGTTAGATGCAAATACTTAAATAGCGTCAAAAAAGGCACGAAACACGTAATACGTGATGCCTATGAAATTTGAGGGTTGCCCTCGATTTCGCTGGGATCCCATCCAGGTCCTGGTTTCCATATCATGGTACCACCCTTGAAATCACTCCTTTCCAAAACAAAAAGAATCATCAAAATTGGTTCTTAAACGACGAAGTTATTCGTGAACACACTTAAACGAAAAATGTCCATAAATTTAAACAATCGAATTGAGAACCTCCTCCTTTTTGGGAAGTCAGTTAAAAAAAAATCTTAAAATGAAAAGTACTGGGCCAAACTATGTTAAATTTTTATAGGACCAAATGGCAACTATTTCGCATCAAACTAAAAAAGAATCACGCTAATCGGATCATAATCGGATCATTAAACGGTGTACATACAGAAAAAAAAATTCCAATCGAATTGAGAACCTTCTCCTTTTTGGGAAGTCGGTTAAAAACTTGGCAGTGAAGAAGATGGGTTAAAAAAAATTACACGTAGCGGAGCTTAGATTGTTTAGGTTTATGTGTCCCCCACACAGCGAGCAAGGATAACTGTAACAAGTATTTTAGAGGAAGTTTAAAAGTCGCTAGTTACAGAAAAATTGAAGGGAATCGACTGTCTTGGTATGGTCATGTTATAAAGAGGGAAGAATCGCTTGTGACTGAAAGAGTGTCGAAAATGAATGTTGATGGATGGAGAGGGAGAAAAAGACCAAGAGATTGATGGATGGATGAGACATGCAATAGAAAGAGGAGATTGGAAGAAAAAAACGTGTCCGACTCCAGTGGACTCCCCACAACGGACAGCTATATTAAAGACTAATATTTCAACTACTCATCTTCCCTATGAGCACACCTCGGACACTCCATACAACGCCCGCAATATAATTACCTATTACTACTACATAAACAAATAACGTTTGTGCACGACGTGCACGTGCAAATGTGTGCGTAAACTCTAGTAGGGTTGTCGTAGCCTAAAAAATGGCACGGAAAGTGCAACGGTCTGCGTCGCGAAAACCGAACGACGACTAATACGAGCGTGAGCCATTGCTCAAGAGTCGGCGACGACTACCTCGAAGTGCGGGGTAAGGTGCGGTATTTAATATGAGCGCGGGGAAGGGAGTGTCCCTTCTGTACGTAGTACTATTAAGTATTCTGTGCTATAAGTTAAATCACAGACAAAATAAAACACAGCTCAGTTTCTTGCGCAAAATAACATTGTTAAAACAGAAATTGAAAACCTGTTAACATTCCCCATTTCTACAACTTTCTCTATATCATTAGTACGTCGTACATTCAATTAAACTTCATCAACAGTTTTCTAAAGCAACATGCTGTATTGTTTTGCTTCTTAACCGTTAGCTACGGTTCACTGCCGAAGTTCCCCGAAGTTCTCCGAAGTACCCCGAAGTGCGCCCAAGTTCCCCGAAGTTCGCTTAATCTCGGTAGAGCGGTACTAGTGTCGAACCGCGACAGTTTAGACTTTGTATCGTAAAGTTGGCGTTCTGGGTAAGAGGTGCTGGCCATTGAAATCGGCGCCATGTTCCAAATTCAAATGCAGTTAGCTCGATTCATGGAATCGTGAATCATTATGTTCGGCAACAGGGAAATGTGTTTTATTAAGTTTCTGAATATTGATTGGAAGTAAATGCTCCTAACTTAATAGAGATTCGAATCTAATCAAAAAGCAGTGTCTACTGCTTTTTGAGAAAATTGAGTGAAAATAAATACAGAAATGAAAACATGTTTATTTGTCGTTAAGACATGACGAGCATACAAAATTACAAAAAAGAGCCATTCACATACAATGACAAAAATCAAATAAAATCAAAAGTAATTTAATCAAATTAGGCTGATAATAATCAGCACTTTTCGAACGTCAACATTTATTTACAAATGACAGTCAGCCAAAACGTCCACCCTTCGAGACTTCCTAATGTTTTAGCTGGGAAGTAGAAGTGGCGTGGCGGAACAAACTCCCCAGAAACACATGTGGTTAGAAGAACCAGATTCTATACAAAAATAATAAAAAAAGTTGATGTGACACTCGGAGACTGCCGCGGTAAAGCTATTGCATAGCATTTTTTATCAACTTATGCAAATAATTATTTATTTATTTTATTTATGCAGTATTTTTAAAAAGAATTTAAATTATTTATGTAAATCAGAAGTAACCTTCATAGACTAAGCTAGTACGAAACTCTATGACAGAAAATTTAAAAGAAAAAGTATTGACAGCTTGTCAGCCTGACGTACCTAAGTGTCATAACATTGAAAAATATGAAAATTATTTATTTTATTTTAGATATTTTATAAGAAAACAAATCGTTTTCTAAGACCGATTCGCAGAATAGTAATGCAAAAACCAATAAAACGTATGATAGATGCGTAATAATAATAAAATGAATGTATATAGAGTACTCGAGGAGTACTCACTCATTATCTTTCACTATTTTTTCGTGACTTTCTTCATTAATAAATGCACTTTTTTTATTCATATTTAAAACACTTTGTACACAAATTAAACGAGTATGAATATTTTAGAAGGAGAAAGCAGAGAGACAAAACAGAAAAACTTTACACCTTTACACGCGAGGTTCTATTCTATCTATTTATCTTCGGGGACGCCGGCAGACACCAGACGGGCAATCAGTCCTTTCGTTGTGGATTATTTCGCCCAGTTCCCCATTTTGGTTGATCCCCTTCATGGGTTACTGGTGGTCGGCATCGCGAATCTTCCTGTTGCCTTGCAGAAGCTCACCAGTTGTTCGGTAGAGATTTCTGCGAGCTTCTCTTCATTAATCTCATCTGTTCCTAGGATTTCCCATCTGAGTGGCCCATACATTGTGCATTCCGCCACAAGGTGGAAACTTGTTTCTTCTGCTTCTCCACATGCTGGGCATATGGAATCTTCCTTTACTTTCATAATCGTCAGGTGTCTATTGAGTCCACAGTGTCCTGTTGCGATCCCTACTACTAGTCTTATGTTTCCCCTGCTCATTTTGAGTAGCTTGTGGGATTTTTTTTCATCATATGACTTTAAGAAGATTTTCGATTGTCGACAACCTTCTGTTGCATTCCATCTTTTATTTGACTCTCTTGTAGTTATTCTATGGATGATTCCTTTTGTTATATTATGTGGGATCGGTAACCTGGGCTCTGGTCCCACAAAGGTTTCATCTGCTCCTTTTCTGGCTAATTCATCTGCTATCTCATTCCCTTCGTGTCCTTGATGACCAGGGACCCATGCAACTGTTACTTCTGCTTTTTCCGCTAGTTGGTTGAGTGCTTCCTTACACTCTTTAACCAGCGCAGATGTGACTTCCACTTTGTTCAGTGCTTTGAGTGCTGCTTGACTATCACTGTATATAACTATTTTGGAAAGATCACCTGTAAGGGCGTTTCCAATTATTCTGGTACATTCCATAATGGCATGTATTTCTGTCTGGAACACACTAGCGCCTGTTCCTAGTGAGAATGATCTATTTATTTCCAGTCTTGGTATGTGTATCCCAGAGCCGGATAGCTTAGTTGATTCTTTCCTTGATCCGTCTGTATAGCAGACCGCCATAGATGGATCACTCTCGATTGTCCATTCTTCTCTTGTGCCTATATGTATTCTATACTTTTTGTCGAAGATCTTCTCTTTTTTGATTAAGTCATTGTTGGCCATAATCATTGATAGATTGTCTTCGTACAGATTTGCTATCTCCGAGTGACCTTTGTCCATAAAATTGCCTTTCCAGAGGTTCAAGCTTTTCAGTTTGAACCACTGCTCCAAGGCTCTTTTCTTGACTTGTAGACTAAGCGGTATCATTCCTAGTATGACATCCAGGGCCGCTGAGGGAGTCGTCCTCATTGCCCCAGAGATCATTAACCCGGCCATTCTTTGAACTTTTTCTAGCTCTGTGCTGTTAGTCTTGATTTGTGTTCTGTGCCACCATACTATTGCTCCGTGTAAAACTCTGGGTATGATGATGGCATTATATATCCAGGCTACTATGGCCGGTTTCATTCCCCAGGTTCTACCTATGGCTCTTCTGCATTGTAGTAATGCCATTTTTGCTTTCTCACATGTTTCTTTTATATGCGTCTTGTATGACATGGTTTTGTCTAAGATCACTCCTAAGTATTTTATTTCCTTAGTTACTTCTATCTGTTCACCGTCTATGTATATTGGTGATAACTCCGTGTATTTCTTTCTTTTTGTAAAAAGGACTAGCTTCGTTTTAGTGGGGTTGAGGTTCAGTCCTCTTTCCCTACACCATTCGAGGGTAGCCCTAATTCCTTTCTTCATTACGTCACCTATAGTGCTAAGTACTTTTCCAGTAATTAATAGCACTCCATCGTCCGAGTATGCTTGTATATATATGTGCATCTTGTTTAGCTTCTTAAGCAAGTCGTCAAGTAGCAGACACCATAGGAGTGGCGAGATGCAGCCTCCCTGGGGAAAGCCCCTCACCGCTCTCACTGTGATGGTATTGTTACCTAATTCGGCCTGAATTGCTCTGTGTCTTAGGCTTTGTCAAAAGCTCCCTCCACGTCGAAAAAGCAGACCAATGCAAATTCTTTGTTTTCTAACGCTCTTTCGATTCTTACCGCTATGTTATGGAGAGCTGTCTCCGTGGACTTGCCCTCCATATATGCATGTTGATTTCTCTGTAGCGGTGTGTCACTTTTTTCCACTTTGTTTCTAATGTGTCTGTCTATTATTTTCTCTAGGGTTTTCAGCACAAAAGATGAGAGACTGATGCACCTAAAAGATTTTGCTTCCTGGTACGTCGTCCTCCCAGGCTTGGGGATGAAGACTACTCTAACTTTTCTCCAATTTTCAGGTATATAGCCTGTGGCCACACTACTTCTGAATAGAGCTAGTAGATCTTTGTTAATATACTTGTATGCCTGCTGTAATATCTTCGGGAGTACACCGTCCGGGCCAGGTGCTTTGTATGGTTGACACGCGAGGTTAAAAATTATTTAATTTGACAACCTCAGTTGACAACCTTGTTATTTTCCGTAACCATAGCAACCTGGTTGAATACTGAATATTTTCGTTACGGAATTTCTGGATTCGCTCTCCACGCTCAAGGCCCGCGATAGAAGCTATGCAATAGCTTAAAAATATACATAACAAGACAGGAAGCTAATTTTGGAGAAAGAATATAAACATTGGCTTGACATTGAATACTTAACAGAACGGTATCCTAAAACAGATAACAGCTTTTAAGTCGTGACTGCGACATGCAGCTTACGATAGCGTACTATGGGGCCCACAGCACCTGAGAAAAAAACTTATGGTGTTTTAGATTGCCACATATTCTTTTCATGGATTGTTCATATCAGAAATCTTCACATGGTTGCGATAATTTAATTAATTTATTTATTTTACCTACTATTTATGTACACACAGGAAAATAACATTGACTTATCTCCGTTTTCACGAACACTAAGCGACGCCTAAATTATTATCAAAACAAGTTATTAGACTCTCAAAATTCAGTTCAGCACCGAGAGTTGACATTCCAATAGTTTAATTATATTTAGGCATTCAATTATAATATCGCCTAATGTTATCTAAATCGAGCATATATATGTTTAAACGAATTCCGCTGTGATCATAGACTACCTACTAAAATTCGCAACATTAACCTAACACCGTAATCATACCCAGATATTTATTTTTAATGATTTATTAAAGTGTTAGGTATCAATGCTTTTGTCGTAGAAGATTCTTAATTACACTCAATTAAGTAGGCACTTCATTTACTTCTAGTCCTAAGTTCCGCAAATACCAACACTAAAACACCTATAACATAAACAATTATTAACCTCAAACACTCACAAACTTCCCAGATTAAGTTATTATATCGAACAAAAACTGGAACACTCACATACATTGAGTTATTTGTTCAGAATAATTATCGCCACACACCTAAGGTAAGGCAGTGTACGTCAAAATTAACATAATCATGTACTAACAGCACATATTTCACCGGTTAGCGCGTCGTTATAAAGTCGTAAACCTAGAAACCTGGGGTCCTTAGAATTCATTGTTGTGTGAAGCTTAATTTGTAAGTTGTAGCTATTTGTTTGGGCCAAAAAGCATTATTTTCCTTCTTCGTCTTAATCGTGTCGATGAACTCAAATTGTTGTTAGACCAGTAGCCACCTGCACAGCTCTCATATTGGCTTTGATTAAATCTTTAAAGGTGCTAGTGGTTGTGCAGGATGGGCAGGACAGGAGGTGGCACATATTCTGCAGAGGGGGGTCCACACTAGCAATTTGTTTGGGATGGATCGAGGATACCCCATTTAGCCCGATTATATTTGTTTTCTGATTAATTTCTTTGCAAAAGTCAGACCAGTTAAATTATTTCTCTGGGACTCTGACAAGCTCATTTTCCACCCGAAATCATCACATAAACCAAAGTGCCTCGTTGAACTACAAAAATTACCCAATGACACAAAAAACCACTCTAAATAAACAACCGGAATTCACCTCTGCCCTAGTTCTTTTAAAAACAATGCAGTCACTGCACCAAAACTGCATGTCGTGTTTCAATTCTAAGCACCAAAGAACGCCAACAAAAAAAAACGAAAAAAAAGAACGTCAAACTCTTATGCATTGCTCCACAATATTAGGCATTGTATCAAAACGGTTGACAGTCATGCGAACATAGCATGCTTGTAGAACATAATGTGTCGCAGCGTACAGGTTAACTTTTTAAACTTTTATGTGGCTTTAATGGGCGTTGTTCAGCGTTTAATAGTAAGGTAAGTTTCGTTTCGTATGTGCGAAATTTTTCGAGCTATAAAATAGGGCCTTGAAGCGTGAGTTGAAGGAAGTTTGTCGTGATGTCGCGAATTTTAACATTATGTGTTACATAAAGTTGCCTTTTTAGGGTGGTTTTTATTCATATTCCTAAAATCGCCATTCTTCCCTCCTACCCTCACATAAAGAGCGCAGACATTAACCAAGTGTCAAAAGTCCGCACTCGGGGTCTGTCATCGAGCGAAGGGGCGTAGCATCCTTGAAATCAAGCTTACTGACCGAATAAGAAACTCTATTCTGCGTTCCAAAAATCAAATTGTCGACGTTCACACGGCTGCCAAGCTTAAATGGAACTGGGCTGGCCACATCTGCCGCATGCCGGAGGAGCCATGGGCTAAAGTAACCACGTAATGGGTTCCAAACAGCAGCAAACGGCAACGCGGCAGACCCAGAAGAAGATGGCGGGACGAACTCCACTATTTTCAAAGAGATTGGCAATTGACAGCATTGGATAGAGATAAGTGGAAAGAGAGTAGAGAGGCCCTTGCCCTGCAATGGGACACAAATGGCTAGTAATAAATAAAAAAATAAAATCAAGCCTGTAATTTCCGAAGAGTTGAACAGAGGTGTACAGGGGCGAGCTTGTTGCCATCAATTGGTCACAAATCTAGACTCCGAGGCTGCTACTGAGTAATCGCCGATGAAAAACCCAATAACACACAACACCAATAAACCGATCGGAGAATAGAAACCAGGACCTCAAGCTCAGCAGTTGTGTTTGCCACTATTAATCATATTTGTAACTGTTTGTTTTTGGGTGGGAAATCAATCATCAAAATACACTGACCGGAAAAAACCTAAAAAAAATTGAATTTTGCGGGCTGCTTTTGACGTTAAAATTATACGTAACTATGTTGTACCTATACCTTTTAAAAATAAAACAGGTCGTGCGCTTACTAATTAGCGTGTGAACAGTTCTTTATACTTCCTGTAACTTAAGCAATAATCCTGGCTAATGTAACTAACTAAAAATATTATCAGCATTTTACTTTAATTGCTGACCAACATGGAAGTGAATTTACGAACGTTTTTCCTTAAAATATTGTCATAATATAAGTAAACCACAAACTAGAACACTTTCAAAGTTGGTAAATCGAAATTAATTTTTCTTAATTTTAAACTTAATGTTTGGAACTTGACCGTATTTTATTGTTAACCACAAGTTACAGTAAAATTAAAGTAAAATTTTAAGTATTATTGTTATCAAAATGACTAATGCTGGAAATTACTTGTTTGATATCCCGTAGAGTTCTACTAAGCGCTTCTCCTCCACATCTATAGTGCGCACAGCCAAAGTGTGGAACTCTCTTCCACCATCTGTGTTCCTTGGAGCGGTAGGGAGTGTCAGACTTCCACTGACTAAAAACCACTCATGTTCCTTCATAAAACTTTGTGCTGAGGCCGCGGTATCTCTTTCGAACAACCCGCAGCCCTGACGTGGTGCTAGCGAAATTCATCAAATGTTTCTGTTTTGTGCTTTTTAGGGTTTTCCTTTTTCTTCCTAGAGCGGGGTAAAGTTTTTTATTTTTTTAAATAGGTAATCAGTATCACTCTCGAACAACCCGCAGCCCGGACGGAACTCGTATGCCCTTGAAGCAAGAGTGAAGAGACATCTTCTGGAAACGCTTATTCCATCATAGACCTGATTAATGGCTTTCCATCAGTCGTGATCGAGGTCAAGAGCAGAACCATTTTGTAATAAAAATAAAGTAGGTATCAAGTACCTACCAAAACCACATCCTCCAAAAAAGCCTTTTTTTTTTAATGTTTTCTTAAAAAGGTTTCTAGAACCAAAACCCAGTCACTTATCTTATCAGAAATGCTTTAAAAAACGGAGAACCAAGAAAAAACTAAGCCCGTCTCTAAAGAACTCTTGCTGGAACAAAACTACCATTATTAAATTACCTTTTAGTTCCGACCAGCTTTTATCTAACAAAAGTTTTTGAATCCAAGAAGTTTTCCGCTCGAGCAAGTGAAAACTGAAATAATTGCTGGAGTCGAAACGCATCGGTGCGCTTGCAGCATTGAATGGCTGATCTTACACCGTAGTGTATCATTTAATAGATTGTGAGTGGAGGACGTCACGTCGTGCAAATTACGTATGATTTTTGCGATGAAGTAGGTATCTAGTTTCATGACATTAATTTGTTACGCATTTTCTAATTAAATGTAAAAAATCGTTTTGAAATAATTGGGGCTTCCTTCATAATTCAAAAATGTTTTTGTATGGTATAATTTAAATTAATGTTTTTAGTTTGAGTTAGGTGTGTTCAATATCTGTCCTGAAGAATACAATTATTGGGTATACTACTCGCCTACCTCGTAATTAAAATGTTTAAGTAGTTAAGCAGTGCCCAAGAGTACTTGCGCAACATTGAAGAAAGACTATTAACAGACTCCTCCAAACAAAACAATATCAAAAACTATTAATGTTACGCTACAGTGTAACCACACACTTATAGATGGAATTTTAAAATGCGGTACAAAGAGTAAAAGGGGGCTAAGTGGCTGGAGTAGCTACCCTTTGTTGTGTGCGAAACGGCGCGATACCCGCTTTGTGTAGTAATTGGAAAGTGTGACGATTCGCCCGTGAGGGGAGATCCTGTCCGACTTTGAACTACGAATAACGAGTACCTTTGTTTTGGTTGACGATTTGTTTTTAAGTGTTGTGGAAAATAGTTCGGTCTCTATGTTTGACATAATTTGTTAAGGTGGTTTATGTCTTACATTTATAACAGAACACAGAAAGTCGTTATCAACGGTTTCGAATCCGACTCAGTTGTTGTTACTTCCGGGGTTCCTCAGGGATCAATTTTAGGTCCCGTTCTGTTTATTCTGTTCATAAACGACATAGGACATTGTTTCACCAACTCACATTTTGTGATGTATGCCGATGACATTAAAATCTATAAGTCATGCAAGAACACACAAGACTGCATACTACTTCAAGAGGATCTTGACAGGCTCTCCAACTATTGTAGACATAATAAACTCCACCTTAGCACACCAAAATGCAACGTAATATCTTACACAAAAAATAAAAATGTTACAAAATTCTGTTACACTTTACAAGGTACCTGCCTTCAAAAAGTTGACCACGTCCGTGATTTGGGTGTCATTCTAGATTCTAAACTGCATTTCAATCTTCACATAGATAAAATCATTAACAAAGCGTATAGAATGTATGGTTTCGTAATGCGATCTTCAAATGATTTTAAACGTCCGCACACGTTTCTTACCTTATACAAAACATTAATACGTTCCCAATTAGAGTACGCAGTCCCAATTTGGTGTCCTTTATACGATAAGTATAAACATAGTCTCGAAATGGTCCAAAAAAAATTTTTACGCTCCATGCACTTCAAGTGCTATCATTCAAAATTGTCTTACATAGCATTATTAAAAGAATATAAACTTCTGAGCCTGGAGTCCAGACGCACGTTATTGATGGCCATGATGGTTCATGGTATATGTAATAACAAGTTCGACTGTTCCGATATTATAAATAAAGTTTGTTACACTGTACCCAGAACTGTAATTTGGCGAGGGGTGCGTGTTCCCCGGCTGTTCCACACTGCACAGTGCAGAACCCGCGCTGGTGAGCGGGCACCTCTTCGCCGTCTCTTACAAACATATAACACACACTTTATTGATCTTGATGTATTCTCTTTATCCCTTACAAAATTTAAAAAAATGGCCGTCGAATTGCTTCAATAATTTCAATTCCTCAAAATGCTGCTTGTGGCCTGACGCGCGTTCTTTTTCAAACTTACCCTAGTATATTTATTCCGCGGACATTAGTGTGGATTACATGTTTACCCTAGCCCACTTTAGCTCATAACTTTTATAGTAATATTATAACATGTAATTGTTTTGTGTCCCAATGTAGTAAAAATAAAAAATAAAATAATAATATCTGTTTTTGTATTTTTCGTTTGCAAAAATATTGCACGGTTAGAACGAAGTTCATAAGTTTAGTATTCCAATCAAGATTTTGACCTCAGTCGAGGTAGTAATTTTAGTTTCGTCTTGTATTTCTGTGTCTCGAAAACAAAGCGTTCCAATATGACGGCCCAAGATTCAGCTATGTAAACTACGCTACCTCCTCTTGATAAATCCGCCTTTAAAAAAATAACTAATTTTTTGCTAACTCAATTTAATTTTGAATTCACACTGAATTTCAAACTCTTCACATTATCAAACTCGAGAGCCTAGCTCGCAAAGTTCAAGATCTCTAGCGAACAGAAACTTTATTTAAAACATGAATTTCTAGAAAAAACTGTAGGTACAAGTGCATTCTTCTGGAAGGAATGATGTCCAGTTAGGAAACTTCCCCGTATATTCATAGCGTACAGTTCAGTGACGCAGAAAAGTGAAACTATTCACTATTCCTGTTTCTTCAAGATGTTTCTGTGCAAGGGATAAACTTAAAGATTGTTTTTTATTATCTTTTTGTCGCCTTTGGGGATATGAAGAATAGGGTTTAAAGTTCTTCATCCCCTTTAGAAAAGGGGTAAGGAGAACTAGTAGCGCTGTAATAAAAATGTAAAGTAATATGTAAGAAGATGAATAAAGTTTTGTTGGTCAAGATATCTTGAAGCAACAAAACAATGAAGGAAAATATTGTTAGGAAACCGGCCAGTTCTAGAATAAACTGTGCAGTGCTATCAGTCAATCAATTCAGTATGTCCTAGTCCTGTTATGTTGACATATTGATAGGTTGGTCTGAAGTTGACGTACAATCGACAGACCGCCAGGAGGAAGTTCTTAGGTATTTCTTCACTGAGAATCCTTTTAATAGAGATATAATAAAACGAGCCACAGTTTTTTTAATTGGCCACTATTTCAAACTTCTAATTTTATAACTAAGCCACGGGAAAATAATATTGCCTCTAATATACTAATTCGCCTTTTTTACAACGCCTTCTAAATATTCTATAGAAAGCGTCAAGTGAAGATCAACAATTACATTAACTGGTCCTTGTTATTTATACATAGGCACCTAATTTACTAACTCAGCCACGGAATTTATATCTCACCACCATTTTACATTTTACAGCTTCAACACAAGGCCCTCAAAAAATAGAATTGAAGCGACCATAGATAACATCATTTATTATAACTTAGCATGTAAAATAATACATCACATTCATTAATCGTGAAAATAGCAACAGTAAGATATGGCGCGAGCACGCGAGACGACAGCGACCGGCCATTTGGACCAATCAGAGAGCGTCATTCGATGCATGTACTGATTTAGTTTCGTACATTTTAAATAAATGTCAACTTTTAATACCTACACTTTAGATTATTATATTTACGTTAAAAATACCTACTAGTAACAGAAATGTTTTTACCATTGTCTAATAGACTAGTCACAGTCAGATTGTATGACTCGTCATTGTAAACTGAGGGAATTAGGTTAGGTTAGGTTAAAACTGTGACCAAACGCACGCGAGCCCAGCGAGCGAAGCGAGCGGTGCCGCGGCAGCGGCCGGCGAGCGCTACTTCCGAGTTGCTTGCAGAAATGTTTTCACAATTTATTGTCTAGTTTTCCGATAAAAATGAAGTTCTGAAGCGATTCTGTCGATAACTTTTGTAGCACAACATGTAAATAAAATCGATCTTTAGGACATTCGATACTCTGAACTTCAATATTTAGGTCATTAAATACTCTGAATTTCTATATTTAAGCCTTTCGATGACACGACAGGAGTTTATACGTACTATTAGTGGCTATAATTTAATATTTGATGACAATTTTAATTAAATTTTGATGCTCAGTTAATGTGGCATGAGTTATAATTTAAACGTACTGAGTTAATAAATTAGAAGCTAATAGAATATTTTTTTGATGCCATATATTAATATTTTAGAAGTTTACTGTTTGAATTCATGTTACAAATTTAGATGCTAAACAATAATCACGATGCTGAGTTGTATTTAGAGTGGCTTTAAAAAAGATAACTTGTGGCTAAGATAGTATTTTTTAGATGCTCGTTAATAGGGGATCGGACAAAAAAAAACTAATTAATCCGTCAGATAGATTTCCAAAAAATATTGACCACATATTTTTTCTTTTTTCATGTAAACAACAAATGAAGACGATACAGTGCTTTGAAAACTCGTGTGACGTCATATGATAGTACATTTTGTACCTTCAAGTGACGTTTCAAGCCCCACTCCATGATCTTTGACGCGCCATAGCTTCGTCAATTTTTATTGATTTGTTAAAAAAAAAAACACGTATCCAATATTTTTCGATAATCTAACTGACGGATTAAACAGAATCATATTTTTTCGAGACTGTCCGATCCCCTATTGTGGCTGACTTAGTAATTTAAAAGGCAAGCTAGATTTTTAGATGCAAATAATGCTATTAAAAAGAAGCCGGTTTAATTAGCACCCCTTTTAATATGTTTTAGCAGTCTTCATTAATCAAGGTATTATTTACGACAGTCACAGAAATATAACAAACAGGGTGGAAGAAACAGTGATGCTCAAACGGTTACAGTGTATTAAGTCACAATTTACAGCCTCACACAGCCCCACATAGTATTTAACCGACTTCCCAAAAGGAGGAGGTTCTCAATTCGATTGGTATGTTTTTTTTTTTACCAGCAATTTAATTTTTTTTTAAATCGACTGTTACATATAGAACGTGAAGGAATTGCAGTTTATTTTCTAGGTAACAGCTGGTTTTTATAAAATTATAACTCTTTTGCCTTTAACTCTTAATGGACTTTAATAGACCAAAATAACACATGGTGCACCACTCGGGACGCTTCCATGGTGGCGATTTTGGTGATTAGATCCATAAGATCTAGAGTCGCTCCATAAGATTAAACCCTATTCTCCACACTCTTTAGTTTCCGCTTCCACCTTTCCCTCGCGTCTCAACAGTATAAGAATCTTAAAGGTTCGAGCAAATATTCCTACAGATATGTTGTTTGATCGGCGAGACATATTTACGGACAAATACTGGATAAGTACACAGTGGGTGTCTGCGTATAACAGACACAGCTTGTAGATTCTATTTTCAACTCTACTGTTTATTTAGTAGGTATACATTTCTCTTTGATTAAAACAGATATTATGAGATCGATTGAAAGGAAATACATAGTCAATCACGATGATTACATCACAATATCGCTAATAGCGTTCTAACATGATTCGGTTTTTTCATTAAAGAAACCATCACGAAGAACTGCTTGATAATGTAGCGGTTTACAGAGAAAAATATTGAAAGCATAATGGGACAAGGGTGGGAAGATGATAATAAAGAGATGGTAACTCAATAGCTTCTAAAAGACTTTCTTCTAGAAATGTTTACTCAAGTCAGTTAGCAAAGTTCAGTCTTCTTTCTTTTTTGTGGCTATTGGCTAACCTGGTGGCAGAGCTTTTATGCTATCCATGACCCTATAACGTGGCTTAACATTCCGTCGAGAGATATCTCTCAGACATGCTGAATTCCTCATGATGTTTTTCTGCTCCGAATCAATTGGTATTATACAATACGCAAGTAAATCTGAGGTGAAAATGTGAATCTTGAGTTTAAACTTGAGACCTATGACTTCCCAGTCCGATGATCACACTACTCTGCCTCTGCTGAGTTCTATAGAAGTTGGCTTTCCGAAGCAGGGAGGAAGATAGTGAAAGTGTCAGATACACTTATGATTCACCAACTAAAACTCTCATGGCATTTTTAGCCTTCCCACTACGGAATCCAGATATACGTAAGAGTCACTAACTAAAACTCTCTCTATTGCATTGTTAGCCTTCCCACTACAGAATCTAAACCCAGTATTCAAAGCCCACAAAAATAGCTTTAAAACACTCATGGTCTACAACCTGTCTTTGTTTACCCCACAGACAAAAAAGGCCGAAAGCCGCCAGCCGCAGCCTCTTGGCCCACATACTGTTCTGATTGCGGAACTTGGCACGGTTTCAAAATAGGTACGACATTCGCCAAGTCAGAACGGGAATTTATTCAGCAAATAGAGTCTGTCTCTTAACCGGAATCGTGCATGCCCGGAAAAATTGACGGTTGAATGTTATGTAATCGGTGTGGGTTTTTGGATGTAAGGGATTTTGTTATTGAACTGTGTGGGTTTTTTTCTGTTGGTGTTAAACCAGTGTTTTCAATATTAAAGTACTACTGGCTTGAAGGAATTAGATGAGAGTTGCTGAAAATCGAGTTGAGTGACGTGCAGAGGCCTATGTCCAGCAGTGAACTGTTGTAGGCTGCTGTCGAATGATGAAGTACTTAAATTACTTCTCCAAAACGATTGAATTTTACGATACAAATTTTCTCCACTCATTCATAACGTTCTTTAAAGCAGGATAAAATGTACCTACTTTGGCTAAATTGGGTTATGATATATTTTCGTTTATATTTTGGAAATTTTGCAAAACTTTCTGGAAAGTCGTTCCCTCCAACTTCTTGCACTATTTTTTATCTTAACACTACTACAGATATCCAATAAAACCTCTAACTCCCATTCAGATCAAACAGGAAAACCTGTTCAAGGACATCTCGAACTATTTTCCGTCAACAACAAAAAGTTTCACAAAAATAAATGTATTTGGTGACAGAACCAACTTTCTACTCAATAATACTCGTAAACTCCACTAACTTTAATATACGCGAGAATATAACGTAGATAACCAATTCCGTCTTCTTGTATATAACTTTTTGACCCAAACCGAACTTGCCTAAATTTCGGCCAAGTTTTTGGTCAGTACTTGGCAGCCACTTGTCGGGTTCCAGTAACAAGTGAGCTTCGGCCACATAATTGGCCAGTTACTGTGAATTTTCAGGAACTTCAGCTCAGAGGTATGTTTTTATCACATAAGTTCCCGTTAAGTTAAAGTGGGGTGGCAACTTTAGACGACGATTAGGTCGGCCCTGAAAGTGGGCTGGTAATTTGCAAGTCAAATAGCGGAGAGATTTTCTATGGGCCTCACATAGGAAAATTATGCGGGGACAAATTTTGTATCAAACATTTTTGTGTTTAAATGCAAATTGGGGAGAGATAAAAGCCTTGTAACCTCGTTTCTGCTATTAAAATAAAATTACGACTTCGTCATAATATGAACTACAAGATTTTCCTTTTTATTAAAACCAAATAATTTTATAAAACATCTGCTTTTTTGAACCAAAACAAATTACTTCCAACACAATGCATAATTCGATTTCAAGGGACATCTATTCGAAAATTGATGGGCCCTAGAAAAAACTGCCCCCTAAGAAAACCATAGGGTTGAATCCCCATAGACTTGATGCAATTTGAAACCCATCGATAATATAGTAATGGACTAACTTCGGGGTTGCAACGCAACTACATTAATGTGATTAGGAATTTTCTTTACTTGTGATACACATGGATAGCATAAATAACTTGCAAGTTGCATCTGGCATGATAGATGCTGGCTTCGCCGCGAGAGATCAAAAGGTCTGTGTTTACGACAGATTTACCGCATTCATAACCGTGCTACATATACCAAATTACTCGTGTTTGAGTAACTTGTTTGTAATCAGATATTCAGAGAAAAATCTTTAGGTGAAACACAGATAGATCTCCCTTTCCTCCTAGACAAAAGACATCGTAATATGAAAATTTCCACTATACAGCGAGCGGAGTTCACATAGCGGAATTTTAGACCAAATATAATTACTTAGCAAACAGTAACCCTGCGACCTTCGTCGTCATAATATTATATTTAGAAAAATATACTACATTGAAAGTTAACAAAACTGACACCATTACTCCCAAATTCCGCTCCCATAAATTACTTTCCCAGATTAAAGTACTACAAAAGCATAACTACCCATCATCACATTTTTACTGCCCTATCTAAACAGCAGTGTGTCACGCACGATCAAGCCCTTTCACGGTAGCCTTGCACGACTTTACATACCCCACTAAATGCACAAGTTTGTTTTACAGTTCATAGACAATCAACTGAGTGTTTTGAATTTCGAACTCTATATTGAGATTGATGATATTGTAATTGTATTTCGTGTAATGGAATTACTGTGTTTCTTGTATGTTGTGTGTCTTAGATTGTGTAATGGATTATAATTTTACTTCAAGGCTTCATGAGACTCATCAGTCTTAAATATATTATGATATTTTAATTTATTGTATTTCTAGACTGTCTCGTTAGTCTAGTAGTCGTAAACGATAGTACTAAGTATGGAGTTTTGGGTTCGACTCCACATAACAATTCACATCATTATCATCTGTCTAATTTTTTTTGGTAGTGGTATCTGGCCTAACCGGATGCAGCTGAATACCAGTATTTTACAAAGAGCCTATGAGAATCTAACTTCCACAATCCACTTAGTACTGGGTATGTGGGTATACCTACACTTTGGTAAGAATAGTTGTCTTAATTTCGAACCACAGACTACCTGTAAGCCCGTCGGGGCTGCGGGTTGTTCGAAAGAGATACCGCGGCCTCGGCACAAAGGACTAAGAAGGAACATGTGTGATTTTTAGTCAGTAGAAGTCTGACACTCCCTACCGCTCTACTCAGAGCGGGAGGAGTCATTTGATGATTTCTCACCCCCCAAAAAAAGAAAAGACTACGTGTAACGACTATCAAAGATCTTCAAATGAGAGCCGGGACTTTCCAAGGCACGAAGAAAACTTGGAACAACATTTCACAACACAACATCAATATTTGCCAGATCTTGATACCAGAGAGCAACACTCGAAAACTTGCAACGCAAGCTCACTCCGTGGCCTCAAGTCAAACATTTGCATTTTAGATTTCCATGAAAATTTCCGCTTGGATTGTTTCATTTCAGTTTACAATCCAAATTTTAATCACCAAACACAACAATAACTGAAAGCGTTTATAATAATTAACAATGGAGCCGTACAGTAAACGGCTGAATCTAGAAGTTGGAAATATAAGGGGAGAGAGAAGGAACGGGCGCGCTGCTTTTTATTTTGTGACGAGATTGTGTGGGAAGAAAGTAAAATGTTGCTGTAAGATCTTGTATTACCTTGGCTAGCAACCAAAAACTTTCTTTATCTACCCAAATATCATAAATGCGTTCAAAAACCATAGGCAATGACCAGCATTACCAACCAAGCAGAAATAAACAGAACTGTAATGAGCTCATAACCTACTGAAAACAGTAGGTTATGAGTTTAAATTTGGAACATGTGTCAAATTCAAGTGAGTGTGCTATTCTAGTATCTACATATTAAAACAGATACCTATCGATACGAAACCCCAATTCAGTATGATTTTAATTATAAATCGCACGACATTTTGATCTCGAGTGACACAAGAATAGTGACTTTGTTCGTTTGCTTAAGATTTAAAAAAAAATACAGATATCCGAAACGCCGCCATCTCGAGCTGTCATTTGTTCGTTAGCTTTTTATTTCCAGTTACGTTACCAAAAATTCTGATAAGTTCTTTATTTCTGTCGAAAATTAGTGATAGTGACTCAGAAATTGACATGAACACTCCGCCAGATATCGTAAATGCAGCGACGAATGCAACTAATAACCTGTTTATTTTTTATTGCATTACACTGGTAACAATGCTGGTCATTTCCCTATGGTTCCTGAACCCATCATAGAGCCCTTATGATATTTGGGTAGATAAAGTAGTGTATGCAACTATACATAATTAGGCATTACAACACTCGTGTGATGCTATTAAGAAACTCGCCTTCGGCTCGTTTCTTAAACCCACACTTGTGTTGTAATGCCCTTCATTATGCACAGTCGCATAAACTACTATTTCTGCACGGCATCTTTGTAGATCGTAATGAAAACTTTCAACGAAATTTGGTTTGATCGACATGTAAATAGCAGTTTTAGAGATATTATAGCATATTTAAAAAATCGCAAATATTACTTTGTCATTCATACTAATACCAATATGAAAAACAAACTTAAAAATGTGTATTTCTATTGCCGCTATAACAAAAAATAATACAAATTATAGGAGGCTTTCCTGCTACAATGTTACGAACCCTTCATGTGCGAGTCCGAATCGCACTTGGCCAGTTTTTTCTTGTTTCTAACCTTCAACTTCTACTCAAAAAGCGACCCGTATTAAATACATCACAACCGTTAAATTTAAAAACTTTGCCAACTAAGGTGTAAATCCTTTCCAACTATTCGTCCCTACAAAATAATTATTACATTTTAAAACTATCACATACATCGTTCTGTTCAGTAACAAAGCCCAATTCTTTTAATTACTCTTCACTCCACGGTATTTAAAAATAAAATCGGAACGAAAAATAACAGACTACAAATTGATATTGAATTTCAGTCCGCGCAACAAAATACGAAAAAAATAAAATGTTTCGCGTTTTTCAGCACAAACGGATGTGAAAAACCACTGTTTGGTCTTCGCAGAATAAATACAAATAGTTTCTCTACACGTCAAACTGTTGACCTCTCATCAAAATGTATTTTTACTGAATTAAAATGATGGCTTTGATATTTTGTTTTGTGGAAAGTAATATTCCAGGTAAAAATAGCGTATTGCTGTAAATATAAGCAATTTGTGTTCCACGTTGAATGAACTTAAAAAAACTATTTATAAAATAAAAAAATAATAACAGCTGTACCACAACTGCAAATAACAGTGGGTCCACGTTAACATTACAACGAGACGTTTCGTACTTCTAATATTTTTCGTGTCCTTCCGCGTCTCTAGCTAATGTCACAGTAAATTGAATCTTACAATTTTTTTTTCAGTGCTTTTAATGGTTAGGTTAGATTAAGTAGGTTTTTTTTTCACATTGAATATCCATTATGAACTAAAACACCACCTTACCCGCCCACTATTCCCAACCTCCTCTCCCTATGTTTCCACAGAATCAACACCACGCGGCCCGCGATTAACAATAAGATATTAAATTGCAACCCACCCCCTGAGTAAACAGGAATCAATCATCGCTCCATCACGGGCCGGAAGAGGGTTAACTCTATTCAAATAGCTCGCAATCGCCAAATATTCGCCCCGGAACGAAAATAGGACACGCGTGTTTGCGGATGACTTTCGCATAGTTTGTAGAGATTCTATGTGATCGGGCTATGGGTATGTAGATTTAGATCCGTTCAAGGATTATGTAGGGATCAGATTGTTTGATGGTATGAGTGTAGACTGGTTCGTGATGAATCCGGCTGGTCCTAGAACGAAAAAGAAGCGAAATCCTATCCTATCCTAAATTACACGTGACTGGCGAAATGTGGGTGTATGTATGGTGTGTGTGGGAAAACACTTCTGTCTAACTCTTCGTACTTAGAGACGTGGTGTTTATTCAAATAAGGTTGTGTTTTTTCAGTCAAGTCTAAGTTATTACATCACTAACTTTTGCTCTCGTCTTCGCTTTCATGAGAAAGTTTTAAATGTAGCCTATTTATAACACTCAAGGATAATGTAGTTACCTGTTAGTGTAAGAATTTTCGGAATCAGTGGTTCCTTCTACACAAACTTATAAACAAATATTGCCTCTTTAGAATATTAATAAAATTAAACTCGCTAGACGAATTTGATTTGAATACAAATAACTAAAGAACACTTTCCTCACCAACCAAAGCCGAAGAAACTGCACCAAAGCCGAAAGCCAAGTTAAATCTCAAACAGAACCTCAACTCGTACATACCAGGGAAGTAATTACTACTTCAAATTCACCTCCATCATCAAGCGAACTTTATTGCCAACAATTACAAACTTATATAATAGTTTAATGCATTTCCTTCTAGAAATTTCCTGACGTAGTTGCTTACTTAAAACGTACTTCAACAGAAAGTGTGCGAAATCTGAGTGTTTAGAATAGAATAGAATAGAATAGAATAGAATAGAATAGAATAGAATAGAATAGAATAGAATAGAATAGAATAGAATAGAATAGAATAGAATAGAATAGAATAGAATAGAATAGAATAGAATAGAATAGAATAGAATAGAATAGAATAGAATAGAATAGAATAGAATAGAATAGAATAGAATAGAATAGAATAGAATAGAATAGAATAGAATAGAATAGAATAGAATAGAATAGAATAGAATAGAATAGAATAGAATAGAATAGAATAGAATAGAATAGAATAGAATAGAATAGAATAGAATAGAATAGAATAGAATAGAATAGAATAGAATAGAATAGAATAGAATAGAATAGAATAGAATAGAATATGTATTTATTCGCTAATGGAATTAATAATTTGTGTGTTTGTTTAGCAATCACGGTTTAGAACCTGAACGGATTTGGATGAAACTGCAAACACGAATTCACGGAATCAGAATGTATATTCGAAGTATTTCAAAATTGAAAAGTAACCACTCGGTTTACAAGTTATAATTACTTATGTAATGTGATGTTTTGCGTATGCATGAGAATGGGTATAAAGACCAAAAAAACGATGAATGAACTGTGTTAAGGATGTTATAGCAAGGAAGGAGCTGTCTGATGACATGACAAGTAAAAGGGAAGTATGGAAGCAGAAGACATGCTGTGCTGACCCCAAATACATTGGGATAAGGATAAGAGAATGATGTTATTGTTATTATTTTATATTATTGTTTTCATTTTGTGTTTACGGTCCAAAAAATGTTAGCAATTTACGTAGCGTTCGTTCCATATTTCCTCTAGAACAGGACATAAGAATATATTAAGCTCTCGTGAGCTATTTTTGAATTTTTTCATTCATTTCCGATTCCACTCAGGCAAACCTGCGAACAAAAGCTAGTCTTAAATAAACTCACTAAGTGCTTGTATCTCATCAACTATCAGAATTTCTTAACTCAGTAATTACTTTGCGTTGAAGTGTAAGGAGTTTCCATGTTATAGTAAACTTTAGAGGCTTATTCTAATGGGATTATTTCGGTGTATCGGGAATTTTGGGTAACACTTGCAGTTACTTAAGAGTTTGCTAGTTCAGTTTATTAGTAAGTAGCGAGGTTGTTTTTGAAGAAACTTTGAGAGGCACCTTAAATTTTGGTTGGGACGACTACTCTTGGGAATTTCTTTATTGTGTTACTGCTACCTAATATTACGTTTGTTAGCAAATATTGTATTAAAGTAACGTAAAATGTTGCACTAAATGATTGTGCACATTCCACACGCACTCGAAGGAAATATTTTAATTAGTCGGAAAAACAAAGAAAGCGAAGCTACAGTCACAAAGCATAATTTGTCAAATATTTGTGAAAGAACTGTAGTGGCCCATTCCGAAGCGTAGACTTCAAGAGAAGAATGGGCAAGAAACTCCATGGACACTCTTTTACCATCATTAGAACTATCGTAAATGATCCCTCCCGCCAGCTGAAAGGCGTGTCAGACTTCTACTGACTAAAACCCACCCATGTTCCTTTTTTGCCCTTTGTGTCCAGGGCCGCAGTATCTCTTTCGAACAGTTTCGCAGCCCCGACAGGAGTATAATAGGGCTGCATGGCTCTTCCAGGCCTGTAATTTCTATAATAGTATTTCATTACTCATTAACCATCTCTATACATAAATGCAGACCTGTAAAGGATAGAACCAAATCAGTGGTAAAATCGTTTAAAACCGCAAATCCATGCTATGGCGTGGACTAGACGGCCGTTGCGGGAAGCGCTCTAAATGCGGTTGGTATGTCCGAAGCGTCATATCCAGGTGTTTTGAAAATACGGTTATGTATCCTAATGGCAAAGTACATACATAAGTACATAAACTCACGCCCTTTTCCCATGGGGTAGGCAGAAACCACATAATGCCACCTGCTACGATTCCTACATACTCCTTTTACCTCGCATAAAAATTAATGACAAAGTGTTTTTGGAAATTAAAATAAATTATCACAGAGTTGAGAACTAGAATGCCTCATTAGTCAATATTATAAAATATCATAACGCCATACCTGTAACGGACAAGGTTATTGCTATCAACCGGGCACAAGTCCAGACTACGTGGCTGCTAAGTACTGAGAAATTTCTGGTGCAACAACCCTCAACTTGGGAAAACCCAGGACCATGTTCACGCTCAGTAGTCTCGCTTTTGCGACTACTAGACCTCAGGCAGTCCAACAAATAAATATCCAAAGGCAAACTCAACGACTGAATGAACCAAGGCAGATAATTATGTGTTCACTCAGATCGGTTCTCCTAACAAACGGACGGCTCTCTGATTAATTCTGCGAAATGATGCTTCCAACTATAGCAGTGCAACCAATGATGGATAAGTTAATATTCTACTAATAAACCTGCTCTGAATAAAGGATATTGTTTTCATAGTTTCGCTGCAAAGACATAATTTGCTTCGAAATCATCATACCTTCACACCCGTATTTCTCACCGCTTTGGTGCAAACTGTAAAAAACTGTCAAAAATAACATAACATAGCGCCAGTAATCCCTGAAGAGACTAAGTTCTATGTAATGTGTGGGCACAAATCCAGTGGCTGTTACTGAGAAATTCCTGATGGAAAACCTCAATAACACTTAGCCCGACCCGGGAATCGAGCCCAGGACCTCATGCTCAGCAGTCACGCTTGCAACCACTAGACCAACGAACCAATTAGTTTCTAAAAGAGGCTTTTTTTTGGTGGGTGGAAAATCATCTTCTTCGCCCTTGTGTCGGAGCCGCGTTATCCTTTCGATAATCCACAGCCCCGACGGGGCCTTGCCCGACCTGGGAGTCGAACCCAAGTCTGTTCTCAAGCACAGCAATCGCGGTTGCAACCAGTAGACCAACGAGGCAGACAACAAATAAATAAGACATTAGGCATACTCACTTGGTTTTAATGCCCATCTCTTGAAAAACCAATCGGCAGTCTGTTGCTCATTTCAAACGTAGTATGTAGCCAAATAAACAAACCCACTGAAAAAGAAAACAAAAAACATTCCTTTTCTTCGTCAAAGTGACCTCAGAATAGAAATTAAAATCGGCATTTACTCGTATCAACAAAAAAATCGAACAAACAAATGCTATGTTGGGGTCGTTCAGCGTGATGAGGCGATGCTTAAGCGCTTTAAAGCGATTTAAGCCAAAGGATTTTACGGCCGACAGATTTCAGATATCCACGCCTGCGGACAAGCTGACGGGCCTATTACGTGTGGGGATGGCTGATAGAAATTGGTATGGATATTTGGTGCCATTTTCAGTCTTCCAACGGGAGGTAAGGAATGGATGGCTGGCTGTTTAAAATTGAGGATGACGTTTACAGTACACGCTTTACTAGGTCTTTCGGTAACTAACGCATCGACGCATACTCTTTGTTTTATATACCTAAATACATTTTTGAGACAATAATTTTGACTATATATTTATATGAAAGAAAAAACACTAAAATATGACTTAATAAAAAAGTGGGTAATACTTTAAATTGAACCTTAAAACATTTGAGTTAGTTTACAGTTAAATCGGCACACACCAAAGCCTTTAGACATCGCGTCGTGAAACCTAGAGATTCGTTATTCATCACTATATTTGACACAAGAAAAAAAAGAATAGAGTTCAATTTTATATAAATTTTCCCGGGTCGGGCAAACTGTTATAGGGTTTTTCTCATGCCCTACATGGGAGTTATACATGACTGGCGAAATGTGGCTGTATCTACTATTAGGAACACTTTTGCCTAACCCTTAAGGGATCTCAGGCGTGATCTTATCATCATCATCATCATCATTTCAGCCAAAAGACGTCCACTGCTGGATATAGGCCTCCCCCAGGTGACACCACATTGACCGGTCCCGTGCGTCTCTCATCCAGCGGGTCCCCGCAACCTTTTAACCTTTTGATCTTATGTATGTTTATATGTCGCACATCCTCTAAAAAACTGTCGTAACACGCCAAAACCAAGTTTTGAGAAAAAGGCGGTTTTAATTATTTTCCAATAAACTAATGTTAATGTGACTTTCAGGTTACAGATTTATAGCTTTTTACTGTTTTAATCAACAGAGGATTTAACAAGCTCTTTGCAGAATGTAAAAATATATTTTTGAAATGAATGGAATTTTTTAAATAAAAAAAAAAACTGAAAAATTACCCAAAATGTGACACTTTTTTACATTATATTGTAAAATATTTTATGAAATGAAACACACTGTAACTCAAATAATATTGTTTATTAATAATTTTTTTTTATATTAAATTAACTTTAGGAACTTTTTGAAGCTAATTTAGGAACTTTCACAATAATATAATCAGTCTTAAGGCAAAGTTAAAAAAAATACACTTAGAATCACAGCTATTATTAAATCAACAGACTTAAATAGGATTCCTCAATTACATTTTTAAAATTTAAACATCACTTTGTGTAAAAGTTGTCATAGAAATTCGGTTGAGTAATGATTACTCTATAGGTACCAAACTTAAGGTCTCTCTTTTTATTTTCTTTTACTTCAGGTTTGCTTCTATAAGCTTTTTTTAGTGAGACATTTTGAGGTATTAACTGTTTTCTTGTGATTTCCGCTTCTTTAAAATCAATATCTTTTTAAGAATATTTAAAGAATATTTTCTTAAATTCACCCTGAATCACTTTTAAAACTTCTACTTCAGAAGTTTTAAAAGTGATTCAGGATTGCAGATTTGCAGACACCAGGCGCCGATCAGTCCTTTCGTTGTGGATTATTTCGCCAAGTTCCCCATTTTGGTGGATCCCCTTCATGGGTTACTGGTGGTCGGCATCGCGAATCTTCCTGTTGCCTTGCAGAAGCTCACCAGTTGTTCGGTAGAGATTTCTGCAAGCCTGTTTTTGTAAACATTCGTCAGAATTTTTTTGCAAAAATAATGTGGAAAAGTGCCACAACACAGATTACTATGATTGAAATAGTGTTATTACCTATGATATGACACTTTTTTACAGTTTAATAGTATCATCTTTTCAAATTAGGATCGAAAAAACAGTATCATATTGTAATACTATAGTTTTCACTACTAAATTAGCAAGTAATGCGAAGAAACTTACCTAAAATATTGTCACAAGACAGTTTATGGCGATTTTTTATAGCACTGGCACACGTTCACACGTCACAAGCTCTGATACGTCACTTTTATGGAGGAGGGAGCGCGCATTCTCGCTCCGTAAAAAACTGACACTAGCTCCATCTAGTAGCTTGTTTTCACACTACAATTATGGCGGTTTTTATGATTGGTAGAAAATGAAAAACGTAATAAGACTGTGTTTATATCTGTGTTCATAATTTTTTTTGTGTTATGTCAGTTTTTTAGAGGATGTGCGAATTGTATGAAATTATACCTGTGTTTGATTCGTGTGTTTTTTCATCACTGCTTTGTGTGTAAAGAACTATTTTGACTTCCACTTTATAATTCCTATATAGCAATAGCAACAACATACATAATCCTTACCCTGTCGTCGCCTGCGGACAACGCGGACTGTTAGTCCGAAATTGCGAAACCGCGTGCGGTGGGCGCGCCACACTCGGCCACCAATATTGGCACCAACGTATGCAAAGCGGGGCTCTAAGTAGCTTAGTAGGTGTGCCCTGGTAAATACATGACATTTTTTAGATGTTTTAGATGTGTTAGCAGTATCATATGATGGGAATTTTAGCAAAAATAGTGTTAAGATACTGTTGCTTTGAAGTTCTAGCAAAATTTAATAAGCATATAGAGATATCTGCCACATGGCCAATGAACTGTGGGCCAAAATAGCCAGACAGCCAGAGAGCGTCGTGGTAGACCTCGTCGAAAATGGCGGGACGATCTGGACAAGATCGACTGTCGACCAGTGGTCCACATTGCCCGTAGATCGAAACAACTGGAAGTCAAAGGGACTCTGCCAGTAATGGGATGATGCAGACTAACAGTTCAGTATGGATATTTATTTATTACAATATTGGCACCAACGTATGCAAAGCGGGGCTCTAAGTAGCGTTGTAGGTGTGCCCTGGTAAATACATGACATTTTTTAGATGTTTTAGATGTATATAGGTGCTATATGTTAGTGAGAATTTAGGTGCATTCCTGTATGAGAATGTGCAGATGTGTTAACAGTAACATAAGCAATTTAAAACACATGGTAGGATACTGTTGCTTTGAAGCTCTAGAAAAATATAAAATACAATGGATATTTATTTATTTCTATTTAATTACAATATTGGCACAAGAATATGCAAAGCTTCTTCTTCTTTAGTAGCTTTGTAGGTGCGCCTTGGTGACATTTTTTTGATGTTTTAGATGTATTTAGGTGCTATTGTGAAGGAGAAGGTGAAATGCCCGCTTTCCACTAAAAAAGGGTAATGAGCGGAAACTGAGCTGATGATCTGAGCGGACCGGAGTAAGTATAGTAGTCCGCTCGTGGAAGCACTTCTATGAAAAAAGCCGTTGCGAGTTAAACGGAGTTCATACGGAGCCCGTTCCGCTCGCAGTGCAAGGTGGCATATGGAGATGCGTTAGTAGTATGATTGGATATTTTGAAAATGTGGTGTTAGGGGTTGGAGATGTCAGATAGGCACTCGGCTCATATAAAATACTGGGACTCAGCTGCAACAGGTACGACTGGAAGATAATCCCAACTTGGTTAGGAAAAGGTTAGGTTTCTGCATCAGTTGAGGTGTTACTAGCGTAGCATAAATGTAACATAATTGATTAGTAAATCTACACTAATATTATAAAGAGGAAAGATTTGTACCTATTTTTGTATGTTTGTAATGAATAGGCTCAAAAAGTACTGGGCCGATTTCAAAAATTCTTTCACCCTTGGAAAGCTACATTCACCCTGAGTAACATAGGCTACTTTTTATCCCTGTATTCCCACGGGAACGGGATCTACGCGGGTGAAACCGCGGGACGTCCGCTAGTAATATATATTCGGGGGATCTAACATTGGCTGCTGCCGCGAAAAAACATAGTCAAAGCAACGACAGCAATTGTTTAAGAGGTGGTGATTGCATTACCGCGGCAGACCGAGGAGAAGATGATCACCAACTGGCGAGAAGAAGCACGAAAATGTAGCTTTTAGGGAACGGTACAGATATAGGTATCTGACCGTACCCTTTTTTGTGTTTTGGTGGGTGGGAAATCATCAAATGACTCCTCCCGCTCTGGGCAGAGCGGTGTCAGACGTCAGACTTCTACTAACTAAAAACCACCCATGTTCCCCTTAGCCCTTTGTGTCGAGGACGCAGTATCTCTTTCGAACAACCCCCAGCTCCAACGGGACTCGCAGCCCCGACCGAAACCTTAAAGTTGCATTTCCTAAATCTTTTGAAACTCACAAAATAAATCAATACAACATCAAAAACACAAAGAAAACGAACGCAAACTTCAAATACATCAAAAAACAATAAACGAAAAAAAAACAAAACAATCTGGCATCCCGTGGTACAACAACAACCCCAAGGTAACTCTACTCACCCCAGCGGTTGACGGCGCGTTTATACCCTGTAACGCGAGCTAAGTGAATCAAACTGTCATTCTAGCCGCGTTATCTAAGAAGTCGCTGAAAAACGTAGGAAGGATAAGATCATGACTGTGGTGAGAATACTATTTTTTTTTATCCTATACGATGCAATGTTCAAAGTGGAATATTGCATCTTAAAGGATAAAAAAATATTGAGCATTGATTTTTGAGAGGAGCTCGTAGCTAAATAATACCAGCCGCTCGGATCAATCTTATGGTGAACCCACGTTTGCCTAGGTTGGTCTGTGTATGGGTAAGTACCCAATCACATTCTGTGCCTCGGAAAGCATGCTAAGCCATTAGTCCCGCCCGCCTGTCATTTATACATTTAAAGCAGTCGTTAAAAGTGTTTCGAAATTCTAACAGCCTGTCCTAACAAGGGGTATCGTATCACTCAGTTCTAACTGGATTGTAGAGGTCGGATAGGTAATCGTTCCATGAAACGCATCTAGTTATACTGGAAGCCGAACCCAATATTGTTGGGAAAAGGCAAGGCAGATGATGATTGTTTTCCAAGCCCTTCTTCAGATTTAAAAAGCTGATTAGATAAGCTGGTTATCAAGCTACATAGCCTGGCCCACCGTCGCAAAGTCGCATGTCTGTCGGTCTTCTACAGACTGTACTTCGGAGAGTGTGCGCAAGAGCTCCACGAGCTGATCCCACCATCTCCCTTCTTCCATCGGGAGACTAGACGTACTGCAGGGTATCACCGATACCTAGTCGACATTCCATACATTCGAACGAAGCGCTTTGCTGGGTCCTTTATTATGCGCACAGCCAAGGAGTGGAATTCCCTGCCTGCGTCGGTTTTTCCGAGTTCATATAACCCTAATCTGTTTAAGTCGCGAGTAAACAGGCTTCTACTGGGTAAGCTCGTTCCATCGTCGACATCATCTCTGTCCTTAGGGCAAGATTGAAGTCAAGAGCAAGCCCATTTATAATTAAAAAAAAAAAAAAAAACTCGATGATTTTACGTACTCCCTAAATAGTGAACTGATAATCTTGTTTCGAAAGCAGTCACTTTAATATCAGTGAAGCTAAAACAATTTCAAGCGTTTCATGAACTCACAAAATATACGAAATCGTTTTAGCGGTCGATTCGATAGAAATACAAACTACTAAAATCTCATCCAAAATTCTCAACTTTATTTAGGCTCCCAATATAATAGGTGGACAAATTTTAACACAGCGTTCAGTAGGTCTAACCAAAGATATCTAAACAAAAAAAAAACATTAAATAAAGTGTTTTTTTTTTACTTAAAATATTAAATTGTCGCCGCTCTAGAACAAACTCATCCTTTATGAGTACCTAGGTACTTAAATGCGTTTTTCTGTCCACCTATTTTAATAGGACCTTAAATATCACGTAAATAATTCAAAACATACAACTATGTATTATCCATGTTATATCCAACCTGTGCTTACTTTTTGTGTAATATCTCCCTAGCAGAAGAGGGTGCAACTCCCTCCCTTAACAAAATCACTTTCACTCTGAATGTACACCTTTAATTTTATTTTTTATGTTCTTCAGATTTTCTGTGCAAACCTCTTTGTACAAGTAATCTCATTATGGTGCAATTTATTGCAATGATTTTGAGTTAAAGGGCCAGATTTATAAAGATTTTTTTTAAGAACAGAAATTTTGAGATACCTACGTACATTTTTAAATAACTTTTATATATATTTTTAAGTAACGGTGTCCCGACACTAGGAATTTCTCCCGCAACGTGGGTGCATTTAAAAACATTTAAACTCACATACACAAGCCCAACACCCAGACCTGGAACAACTATCTGTAGGCCATATTTGTTCCGTGCGGGGATCGAACTCGCGACACTCAGCGAAGCAGTCCAATCACTCGAACACTGCGCAAACGTACCGTAAAATAAAAATAATATCTAGTTTAGAGAAACGAAACATTTACGATTTATCCTTCTGTAAATATAGTGTTAACTTGACAAATTGCCTTACGGTGAAGTTTTTGGAGTATGCTCAAAAACCCAAACTATAAGTCAATGTTAATATTCCAACAGCAAGTAACTTAAATCTAAGAAACCATCAATCATAATACATCAACTAACTTTTGTAACTTAGTTTGACTTTCATAGACTTTTGAAGTCTAACTATCTTCAATGTATACAAAAACTATGTTGAAAGAAAAAGGTTTGCTTTATAATCAGTCATCAGTTTTCTATCATAAATGTTAAGGAAAGTTGAAAAAAATCCCTATTATTGTAACAGAATTTAAAGTAAAAATAAGTAAAGCAGAATATAAAATTCGGATGCCATAATTATAGTCTACCAGGCCGTTTTCCGTAATGTTGGTCAATTCCATTCCGGCTACGCTGTGGAATATAATCTTTAGTTGAACAAAGGAAAGTTTACCCAATGACTGTGGTCGAAGAGGTCTGATAGAAAGTCACTTGATAATAATTATAATATATAACTATTATAGATTTACGTATTTTTGCTTTCATGAAAAATTTCTACTCCGTATTTAATAAGACTGAAACTTTTTTCAGGAAGACTGAAAGCCGACCAAGGATAGTTTGTAAAAGCTAGACAGATGATAGCTTTGCACCCCCATCCTATAAACAAGTCTAAGTGATTACTTGAGCAAAAATCATTATTATCAATTAAGATACGATTTTTATCTTAAAACTCTTAGCAAAAGTTAAAATTCTTAGCTTTGCTTGAGTTGTTCCGGTCTGATCCCCCAAACCGATCCACTGCCAATATTTTTCTTTTGTTTATTCCTTTCTGATCCCCTGTAATTTATCATTCCGTTCTGATCCCCTTTTTGACACAAGTACAAGTGAAGTACAGTCAACCGAAAAACAGTTGTTAATGAAAAAATAATCAGTTTTTATTTCTATAACTTACCATTGTACGATCATCCCACAAACTACCAGGAGAACAGAAGTAGGAAGGAGGTATTGGAATCTTTAAATCAAATCTATATTATTTCTTTCCTATCCATTCCTATCTCCAACAAAAAAGTGCATGGTTTTACCATGCACTTTTTTTGAAACCAGGACAGTAAAGTCCAATTTCCAACCTCCTTCCTTAGGGGTGACATTATCACTGAGTGAACTCCAATAAATAAAGATAAAAAAAACCTCCTTCCTACTTCTGTTCTCCTGGTAGTTTGTGGGACTTTACTATAAAGGCATAATATAGATTTGATTTGAAGATTCCAATTTCCAATACCTCCTTCCCACTTCTGTTCTCCTGGTAGTTTGTGGGACTTAACTATAAAGGCATAATATAGATTTGATTTGAAGATTCTAATCCCTCCTTCCTACTTCTGTTCTCCTGGTAGTTTGTGGGACTTTACTACCTATTCTTTTTTTTAATCTAATAGAACCTGTACAAATATTTTGTTGCTGACTGTCCTAAAAATGTGACAGGGTATCCGATTCTTTTACGGGGGATAAGACCGGAATAGAAAATAATTTATAATAAAACGGATCCCCTAGGGTATCAGTTTTAGGGGATCAGACCGGAATAACTCCTTTGCTTCATTTGCAGCTAACTTTGTGCTTATATTTGTCTATTAAACAAAAAAAATATTGTAAAAGTAATTACTTAAACTCAAGTAATCACTGTTATTGTTGGTTTCAAAGAAAATTTGAAGATGAGAACCTGTCAAAATCTACTTCAGCAGTATAAGTGATACGTTTGAAATCCTAATTTAATGCTAAAATAGAGTAACACCTTCTTTACGTCGAAAAACGGCCAACATTGTCTACATAGCGTTTATTTTATAACTAGTAATTGCTCTAGTAAGAAAACGTACCTATATCTCTTCTTACATCCTACAAAACCACTTGGCAGCCATTTTCTCAGATGTAAGTAGAACGTGCATACATAAACATACTCGTCCACTGGGCAGTGATTGATGACGCGTCTCCGACAAGACTGATGCAGTGTGCCGCTGACCTTACGTGGAACATCCTCCATCACGACATTAGATTATTGGTAGATCTAATAAAGGGAGGTTATGTATTGTAGTAGGGAGATTCATACACATTCATATGCCAACTGTTAATACAGTTGGCATATGAATGTGTATGAATATAATATTTAAAAAAACAACATAGACCTAAAGATGTTCTTAAACTATTCATGTCGAGTCTGTGTGAAGGTGGCAAAAAGTCTACATAACAAAGTCTTCAAGAAAGTAAAGGTTTTTTAGACCATTTTAGTGTGTTTTTCGGAAGTCGTTTCCTTTTCGCGAAAAGTTGTTTTTTGTAGGTGAAATCGTCCATCAAATGTACTATAGTTGACCAACGTTACGGGAAACATAATAACAGAATCGAATACTAGATGAACCTCCATTCGCTTCAGAAAGAGAAGAATACTGTAGAAGAACTCATAAACACACAGTAAAATAGTTAATATCATTTATTTAATTTTAAAACTTGCAAAATGCTAGCAAACAGTACATTACAAAAAACCCAATTAAAGCTACCTTTTGACTCCCACCAAAACACTACACGCATGTTTAAAAATAAAATAATTTTTATTAACAGCGCGTCTACTCATCATGTTACTCTTTATTGAAGTAAAAAAATATGATGCGTGCCCGAAACTGTATACTTTGCCTTTTAATTATTTCACGAGGTTACACCCTCTGGTATCAAAACCCTACAAATAATGAGGAAGCGAACGTAGGTAGAATGTAAACACACAACCCTGATTTGTGTCCATGGTTACGGCGCCCAAATGAGCCAATTTTCGGAGTAACAGTAGAGTTTTAATTGAGTTAGCTTTCACACATTACACTTACGACTTTATTCGTGTGAAAATCCTTTCTAAAAGGAAGTTGAAGGGTTAAGTCGGACTTCCACTGATTGAAGCACTAGGAGCCCGTTTTTTGCTGATTAATATGTAAATAAGCAGCGGTATGTCCAGTAGAACATACACTGATGCTATTTTTTTTTTGGGGCGTGAGACATCATCAAGTGACTCGTCCCGGGGCGGAGTGGTAGGGAGTGTCAGATTTCTACTGACTAAAAACCACCCATTTTCCTTCGTAGCCCTTTGTGTCGAGGCCACTGTATCTCTTTCAAACGACCCGTAGCCCAACATATCTTACCTAATGATTAACCCATGTTCTGGGTGCGATATAACTGTATTCTTGGGGTCGCCGCAACATTTCTTGTTCTTCCATACTTTACTATTTCTTTATTACTCGTCATCTCAGCAGTCACCTCCTTTCATTCTAAATAGTGACAAACAAAACAATAAAGCAGCTCTTTCATAAAAATCTAATTTTATTTTCCTACTTTGACACCGTATTACATACTTGTAAGGTAAAATGATGAACCAGTTAATATTTTTTTCCACTTTCCCAAATTCCCACCAAAAACACTGACTAAACAAAACAAACTCTAAATATAATTAACTAAAACATAGATTTATTTAGCAATGGGCTGGCCATTAATTTAAGCTTACACTAACTTGGGTAGAACATCGTATCAAAGTTAATCTTTATCATGTTAAGTTCAGACCTTTGACCACTGCAGGAACGGCTTTTATAATAAGCGATTCTGTGCGACTTTCGTTTTGCGACTTTTTTGTTTTTCCGTGACCATGATGAAGCTGAAAGGGTTATGAAATGACATGAGCTTTTGAGTGGGATTTATTATTTTCGTGCGGTCATTGTTTTTTTGGGTAAGCTTCATTTTAAATTGCATGGCGGTGGAATTAATGTAATTTTTAGGTAGAAGTAACTTTTTCCGCAATGCTATGGATAATTTTGACAATGATATTAGATTAAAATTCCTATAAAAAGTACTTAAGATTAACTAACTTGAAAGCCAATTAGTTTAAAAAAATCTGGATAATGTAGGTACTCGTCAGAATATTGTGAAGTTAGTAAAATATTGTTCTTAGAAAATTTCGCCCCGGATGGTTTGGAGGCAAAAGCCTCCCCCCCTGCCCTTTCTGCCCTGAAGAAAATCTTCAGGGCAGAAAGGGCAGGTAAATAAAAAGTTAGGGGCTATTATGATGATGCTTTTCTTATTTACATAACTTATAATTATCCCCGAACTTAAAGGTGGACGTAAAGTACACCAATATTTCACCAGATGTATTAGTCCTATGTTACAGGGAGTGAGATAATTGCGTTCAACCGGGTATCAATCTAGACTCCGTGGCTGATACTGCGAGGCTCCTTATTTAGAGAGGTTTAAGGGCGCTTGCAAGTTTGTTTAAAAGTCCATCATTTTGGGTGCTACTAACTTGAATTTTGGCAGGGACGTAGTAGGTGAGTAGAAGTTGGGAAAAAACCCAATATCAGTTTGCCCGGGAATCGAACCTAGAACCTCAAGGTTAGCAGTCGCAATTGCGACCATTAGAGACAAGACAGCTCAGTGTTCTAATTTTTCCAAATCGGCCTTATCATCGTATCGTAATCGTCCCGTCACCCAAAAACCGAATCCGACAGTAATTTAAAATGCATAAATCTCCTTAGCTCAGTCGGTTCGCAAACTGGATTCCCTCGAGTTTCAACTTTCCGTTTTATGAATAGGTAATCGTTTGCGATGCGATATCCAGTGGACGGGGATGTTATTTATCTATGTCCAGAATATGATACGGTGTTCGGTATGTGCGGATTTGTGAGCTATCTACTAGCATGTATGTGGCGTAATTGGGCGTTTTCCGCACAGTTATTTGGCTGGTGTAACTGGAAAACTATTCTAAAATTGAACTACGTTTGAGGTTTTTCAAATTCCGTAGGGCTGCGGGTTGTTTGAAAGAGATACCGCGGTGGCACAAAGGGCTAAGAAGGAACATGGGTGGTTTTTAGTCAGTAGGAGTCTGACACACCCTACCGCTCCGCCCAGAGCGAGAAGAGTCATTTGATGATTACTCACACTCCAAAAAAAAAGGTTTTTTAAATTAGAGTTTTTTTTCTGAAATATTGTGACAAACAGCAAGAAGAGACTGGCCATGGGAGATTACAGTAGAAGAAGTCCAAAGAAAAGATGAATGGTCTGTGTAAAGGATAATATACCAAGAAAGCAGGTGTCTGCTTAGATGACAAGTAATAGAGAGGTATGGAAGAAGAAGACATGCTGCGCTTATCCCTATGGAATTGGGATAAGGGCAAGAGAATTATTAATGACTTTTAGTACTTCAAAGGGAGATACTTGACTACAATTTCAGCAAAATCTATATCTATAAAAGCGAAAGGTCACTCACTCACTCACTGATTCATCACGAAATCTCGAAAACCGCTGGACGTACAAAGATGATTTTTGGCAGGGAGGTAGTTTATGGTTAGTAGACGTCCGCTAAGAACGGATTTTGCGACAGGGCCGGATTAGGGTGGTCTAAGGGCCCTCGCAAGTTTGTATGAAACTCCTTCATTTTTTGTGCTACAATCTAGATTTTTGGCAGAGACGTAGTTTATAGTCAGTGGGCGTCTGTTATGAATTAATTTTGCGAGAGGGCCGGATTAGGGTGGTCTAAGGGCCCTCACAAGTTTGTATGAAAGTCCTTAATTTTTCGTGCTATAATCTTGATTTTTGGCAGAGACGTAGTTTATAGTCAGTAGGCATCCGCTATAAATTAGTTTTGCGACAGGGCCGGATTAGGGTGGTCTAAGGGCCCTCGCAAGTTTGTATGAAAGTCCTTAATTTTTTGTGCTACAATCTTGATTTTTGGCAGAGACGTAGTTTATAGGCAGTAGACGTCTGCTTAGAAGCGATTTTGAGACAGGGCCGGATTAGGGAGGTCTAAGGGCTCTCGCCAGTTTGTATGAAAGACCTTCATTTTTTGAGCTACAAACTTGATTTTTGAGACGGACTTAGTTTATAGTTAGTAGACGTTACGTTAGTATAGGTAAGAACAGATTTTATGACAGGGCCGGATTAGGGAGGTCTAAGGGTTCTTGCAAGTTCATAAGAAAATCCTTAATTTTTTGTACTACAAACTTGATTTTTTGGCAGGCACGTAGTTTATAGTTAGTAGAACTCTGCTAAGTACAGGTTTTGTGGCAGGGCCGGATTAGAGAGGTTTAAGGGCGCTCGCAAGTTTGTTTAAAATTCCATCATTTTGTGTGCTACTAACTTGAATTTTGGCAGGGACGTAGTAGGTGAGTAGAAAGTTTGCTAAAAACCGATTTTGCGACAGGGCCGGACTAGGGAGGTCTAAGGGCTCACGCGAGTTTGTATGACAGTCCTTCCTTTTTTTGTGCTACAATTTTGGCAGGAAGGTACTTTATAGTTAGTAGACGTTGATTATGAACAGATTTAGCGAGTTTAGCAACATGGCCAGAATAAGGAGGTCTGAGGGCTTTCACATGTTTGTAAAAATGTACTGTTTTTTTTTTGTACTAACAACCTGTTTACCAAGTCTAGAGTTTAGGAGTAGGAGATCTAAGCTAAGAAATTGAATTGAATTTGTAAGGAAGACCTGGACTAAGGGCTCCCGTAAGTCCATATGAATTCCTTGGCTTTTTGTACCTGAAAATTGGCAGAGAGATAGAATATAGTTAAGACATTTCAGGTAGGAATAGATTTTACGACAGGGCTGGTTTAAGGGAATATAATCGCTTCGATTGGCATTTGGCATTCGATTTGACATAGTACCATCCACAGGCAGTCCAGACAAGAGAGTCAAAATTTCTACGCGAACGAAGTCGCGGGCAACTGCTAGTAAAAAATAAAAAAATAAAGTTCAAAAATCTAAAACCCGACTACTAACAAAATCGCTGTCATAAAAGTAGAAAACTAGAAAATAATTCTTGTCTGATATTCTTCGTAGTCGCATGCCACTGATACCTGATGCTCCTTCATGGCGTTCTCATTGATACAGAAGTCAGCTGCTAATTGCCATTAGCAAGGTTATTTGAATTGTATTTTTGTGTGTACCTAAACTATAATTATAATACATATTTGTAATGTGCTCGCCAAGACCTTTCATTTGATACCAAACTTGCTATGATTATCTCAATTTAATATTTTTTGAGGTAAGTTTTTGACGTTTAAATTCCGTCATAAAAAGAATTCATAAAATTTATATAGCCTATATCAACCGGGCTATTCTTACGAATCTATTGACACCTAATTTATTAATATCCGTTCAGTAGTTTAGGCGCTACGGTGGAACATACATACATACATACATAGACTGCCAGAATCATTACCCTTCCTTTTGGCTTCGCTGTAGTCGGGTAAAAAAGTAAGTACCTCCCTTTTTTAAATAAGAAGAGGTTTTTACTTCAAATCTTCATCAACTTCTTCAAATAAAACTGAGACATAAACAGACCTCCCTCCCTTAATTTTAAAGGCAAAACACTCTTTAACCTCCTCAACAAAATGGCAGCAAACAAATCTAAAAAATCACTTAAAAAGAAATAGACTGACACCTATCTGCCCCATTCGTCACGCCGTGTCAACAGTCGTGTGAAACACCCCTTATTTTACATTTAATTGCATTTCTTTGTCGATCTCCTTGTTAATCTGGATGCACCCTTATCCTTTGCAAACACCAGTTTATTATGACCTTCCGCACCCCTCTCTTTTTCCACTATTTTCGTATGTTTGCGGGGGATTGGTTGATGGTAGAGGGTTCTTGGTTGAGTGGTGATGTCTAGACGATGTTTGATATCGAAAAGTATGTGTTAGGCAATGTTTGCGGACACACTTAGTTCGATTGCGTGTGCTTAATTTTTCTGAAGCAGTGCTGATATTGAATCTGGTGATGCTGGAAGTAATGGATTTTTTGGAAAAGCTTTCGGACTTTTTCAATCTTTAATTTTAATCCGAGTTACTAGATTGAAAGCGTCGCATCACTCGACAAATTGCTGTTAAATTATTGAAGAGCGCGAAGGTTTGATTCTCAGGAGGGCTATAGGATTATGGTTCATCCATCAGGAATTCTACAGTTACAGCCCAGAGTCTAGATTGTGCCCGTTTTATGGCAATATGCTCGTTCTCTATAACGTAAGACTTAACCATAATTTTATTGGGGAAATATGGTCCCACAGGTCCGGCACACTTTTGCCTATTACTCCTTAAAAAGCATGCGTAATTTTTATTTTACGTTGTCCATTAGTGTCAGTATGACCTATGTGGGTGGAAGCATGATTTTTCACTCAAAAAATAATGTTTCCTATTGTGCGTAGAGTTATATAGTTTGAGCTCCAGAATGTATCAAGTATTCTGAACTTCAAACTAAGTAACTCCGATGGGTCCGTGAAAGGTAGGTTTACACCTTGTATACCAACTTAAAAATAACAATCGTATTTCATCATCTGCCTAGCCTTTTCCCAACTATATTGGGATCGGCTTCCAGTCTAACCGGATGCAGCTGAATACCAGTATTTTACATGGAGCGACTGCCTATCTGACCTCCACAACCCAGTTAATACTGGATGTCAGAATTTCAAGTCACTGACTAAATAACAATCGTATTTCATTTCATAAATTCAGAGAGCACCAAAAAAAACTCACAAAAACAATTCTGAAACGATTCCTCAAATCCTGAAAACCGTTTGCAGTAATATTAATGAAACAATCCCTGTCAATCGGTTTTTTATTTATAATTAAATTTTGCTCGAAGCTAAAGCTTGTTAACGATGCCTACTCGAACGAATCCGCTTGTTACTCGTATTTATAAAGTTTAAATCGAACCATTCGGAGCTATGTGATTGATTCGTTCATTATTTTTATACGTTTTCAGTTTTAAGATATTTTTCAGACTGTAAGTAATCTAGTGAGGTTGTTGGAAAATCGTGAGGAAACGTGTTGGTACATAATAGTCTGCTCCCTCTTTGGGAGTGAGAGGAGATCTTATGTGGATGTGGGTGGTTATGGCACCACAACATAATTTACACAGAAATAAATAAAAGAAAGTTTAGTTTGCTTTCAGAAATTTATTCATTCAAACTCTGAAGAGATCCTGATTATAATTATCGCAAAACAGAGAAGCCGACAGTGAGTTCTATTGACTGTTCTTACTATGTTCGGGAATCGGGTATTTCACCAAAAAAATCTAATTAGTCCGTCAGATAGATTTCCAAAAAATAATGGACACGTATTTTTTTTTTTTTCACGTAAACAAAAAATAAAGACGATACAGTGCTTCGAAAAGTCGTGTCAAGTCGTGTGACGTCACAAGGATAGTACTTTTTTACCCACAAAGTGACGTGAAAAACCCCCACTCATGATCTTTGACAGGTTTCATCTTCGTCAATTTTTATTAATTTGAGAAAACAAAAAACACGTATCCAATATTTTTCGATAATCTAACAGACGGACTAATTAGATTTTTTTGGTAAAATACCCTATTAGGCTGATTTAAGAATCTAGAGTTTATTTTTTTTTTGCAATAGAGTTCAACTTGTTATAAAACTTGTCAAACTCCGAAAACACTATCAATTTCTAATGACTACGTATTTTTAATGGCCATCGCCTTTTTGGAGCTTCCGAAAAAATCTTCGAAAAACCTGTGCTTTCAATCTATTTAACCCGTCGCCCGCTCCCCCGACACAATCACTCACGGGTGACGTCACAACTCTATCGCGCCTGCACACGCACTGCATTCACTGGGTTTAATTGTATTTAATCGTTTTAACTGTTTTTGTTCCCGAGAATAGAAGAGGGTTATGATTTATTTATTTATTTATTTATTTTACAATTTATGTACACACAGTAGACGGCACAGGAAATTTACATTAACATAATACTTGAGTACAAAGGTACTGCTTATTTCTTAAGAAATTTCTGCCAGCAGACCTGCTAAAGGAGAAATGAAGAAGAAATGTAGACAATAGTGTATGAGAATGAGAAAAGGAAAAGAATAATGCTTAAATGAGCCTTAACTAACTTAACCTAAAATAATAAAATACACATATGAATAAAATATAGATATATACTTAAATAAATACATAATGCTAAGATACATAAACAAATAAAATACATATGTATATAATGAATCATACTGGAGAGGACAGGTAGTGTTCTTTGACTCTTGTTTTAAATAAAGATATTGTCTTTAAGTCTCGGATACTAGGCGGAAGTGAGTTCCACAACCTTACAGCATGGACAGAGAAGGAATAAGAGTAATAGCTGGATTTATGAGGATGGGATTTAAGTAAGGTTCGAAGGTGCGATCTACATGGTGCGTCAGCAGGACGGGCATAAGAGAAACGCTCACGCAGATAAGAAGGATAGGACGGGTTGTGTAGAATCTTGAAGAGAAGACATAGGATCCTAGTGTTCCTGCGAAGGCGGATTGGGAGCCACTTGAGTTCTTTGCGAAGGTGAGATACGTGGTCATATTTACGCAGACCAAAAATAAAACGAATACTTAAATTTTGCAAGCGCTCAAGCTTATTTAATAGCTCCTCAGTAGCATCCAGGTAGCAGGCGTCGGCATAATCTATAATCGGCTGAATAAGTGTCTGAGTTAAGGCAATTTTAGTTTTCAACGGCAGCAGACTCTGAAGGCATTTCAGCGAATGAAGTGAAAAATGTACTTTACGACTGACCTCGTTGACTTGAGCTCGCCACGACAGACTGGAATCGATGGTTACTCCCAGATCTTTAGCTGTATCTGTGTAGTTGATGCGAACACCATCGAGGTACAGAGGTTTCAAGGATGCAACAGCAGCCGCACCACGAACAAATCGGCTGCCTATAACCATGGCCTGAGATTTAGATGGGTTAATTTGCAATCCAAATGACTTAGCCCAGGCGCTGATACAAGCCAGGTCATGGTTCATAGCAGCAATGGCGGAATCCGAATCAGCCACAGCAAAATGCCGGTAGAGCTGCAAGTCATCTGCATACAGATGGAAATAGGAAGATATTACACTGGTAACCATGTTAATGAAAATTGAAAAGAGAAGAGGAGAGAGAACGCTACCCTGGGGAACACCCTCAGTGAGGCTACACCAATCAGAGAAAGTATCATCAAGGCGAACACACTGAGAGCGTCCCCGAAGATATGAATTGAACCAGGCTAAAGCAGAAGAAGAAAAATTTAAAGATTTGAGGATACCAAGCAGAATGTCGAAATCCACTGAGTTGAAGGCACTACTGAAGTCAAGCAGTACAAGGACGGTAAGTGACTTACTCTCCATTGCCCAGCGGATATCGTCAGTCACTTTCAAAAGTGCAGTAACGGTACTATGGCCCGAGCGGAAACCAGATTGGAAAGGGGATATTAAAGAGTTCGACGCTAAGAAAAATGTTAATTGTTTGTGAACTAAATGCTCAAAAACTTTGGAAAGAAAAGGGAGAATAGAAATAGGTCTAAAATGGGATAGCGAGGATGGATTGTTAGTTTTAGGTAAGGGTATAATGTGAGCCTGCTTCCAAACTGAAGGAAAAGAGCAACAGGAAAATGAATGATTAAAGATGTAAGTAAGAACAGGAATTAAAGAGGGAAGGATAAGAGTAACCATTCTTGAACACAACTTGTCGTTACCGACTGCAGAAGATGTAATCGCAAGTACAGATTTCTTAACGTCATCCTCAGAAACATCGTTCAGGATAAAAGGAGAACATTGTGGCAACGGCAATCTAGAAAGGCTATCTAGGGTCACAGCTTTGACAGACGAATCGAGAGAGAAGGGAAGGAAAGAAAAATGCTTATTGAGGTCGTTGAGGTTCACATCCTTGCACTGATTGGTAGGCGATTTACCTATGCCTACAGACTTGAGGAATTTCCAAACATCTGAAGAACTACGGTTGTTGAGTTGGTCGTGGAAATAGCGTCTCTTAGCATCTTGACACAGACGACTGCAGCGATTGCGTAGCGATTTGTAATACGAAAGATTCAGTTCAGAAGGTCTGCGCTTATATCTACTCTTAGCTTTATCCCTTCGTGCCATATAATCTTTAATTTGTGTGGTAATCCATGGGGCAGGGTTATGCCTCACCTTGACCCGACGGATAGGAGCGTGCCGTTCAAACAAGTCGAGGATTTTCGTGTTGAAGTAACTCACCATCTCCTCAATACTCTCAGTCTCGATCAGAGGGGACCAGTCGAGACTGTTGGCATCACACCGCAATGCCTCCAGATCCATGCCGTTGTAGTTCCGAAGATATAAAAACTGGGGCTTACGCTTAGGAACACGGATGCGATACGATAGATAGATGAGATCGTGGTAGGAGAAAGTAGCAGTAAGCTGACCATGATATTTAACATTATTAGGAGAAGAAACAATCATAAGATCTAGAAAAGAAGGTGAACAATTAGGAAAATAGTGAGTTGCAGAGAGAGGCAAAACTTGGAGATTGAAGGAAGATAAGACGGAGAGAAGTTTGAGAGAGCGAGCGTCGTTTTTAATCAAGCAAGTATTAAAATCACCCATTAAAATAACGTGCTCATATAACGGACAAAGGTTAATAAGAGTGGAGTCAAGGGAATCGAAGTAGTCAGTATGTAGATTAGGACTATAGAGTACTGCAAGCAGAACTTTAGTATGGTGAAAAGATATTTCTAAAAACAAGTATTCAGCCGATCCAGAATACAATGTAGGAGATGAGCTAACCACCCTGTAGGGTAAATCAGCACGCAAGTATACAGCAACACCTCCTCCCCCCTTGCCTGTTCTATCATTCCGGATCAACACGAAGCCAGGGAGAGAAAATTGAGTAGAAAGGAGGGAAGGCTTCAAAAAAGATTCCGATATCAAAAGGGCGTCCAAGTGAGCACTGCTAAAGGATGCCAGAAGATCAGAATAGTGGCCAGGAACACTCTGAGCATTAATGTGTGCTATATGTAGGTTCTTGGGGTCATTGGAGAAAAGAGAAGAAAGTTTATCGTGTAAAGTGAGTGGTAAGGAACTGTCACTGTCCGCACTAACGAAACTATCAGTGGAAGAACACGAGAAAAAGCTGTCGTTAAGATCAGCTATATGATCCATAATAATAAATAATAATATACCTAACTAAAATTAAATTACTATTAAATATAAAAAAAAAAAACAAAATATAGGTTTTCCTACACTAAGAAAACCACCCCAACTTGCAAGATTAGTGGCAGAGATTTTACAAAAAAAATTAAGTTAAATTAAAGTAAGAAAGATAGCAACTAAGTATTAAAAAAAAAAAAATTATACAACCAAACGATACGAAGATCGAATAGAACGTAAAACGAAACGTAACAAAATGTGACACAAGAAATGGAACTGACAGCTGTCTCAAGTGACATAATTATTTACGTCAATATTCAGCTACAACAAGAAACTAGAAAGACCGGCAACAATTATTTATAAAAAAAAGTGAGAAAGTTCGGTGGTGAACCGGATAAAATTTGTTATTACACCGCCCGCCGAAGAAACACAATTAAAACGTTCGCTCTAAAGTGGCCAAGTTGCGAAGTAAATATACTGCACAACAGTACCAATAAAAGTTACTTGCGCAGACGCGTCTTCCTCGATCTCTTGGCAGGTGTAGCCGTCGTTCCAACGTTTGGTGACCCGGGTTCTTCCGACTGCACAGTATCCTCAGTGTCGGTTGCAGCAGACGGAAATTTGGCGATCAGATCGAGGAGTTCGCTTGCAGATTCGATTTTGCGGCGAGATTTGTCTGGGCAGATAATAACAATCCTGCCCTCCATGGACCAGCAATTTGACATGCCGAAATGCTTGCGAGCGGCCGCAAACAGCAGCAGCAGCAGCAGGTTGCGTATGGATGGATGGAGATGACTAGAAGTTTTGCAGCTAGTACAATAATTTGTTATTTTTACTCTGGGCGCTTATAATTTGCACGGGTTTCTACATCGTTCAAAATCAAGATTTTGTAACAATATTTTGTTTTAAATGAGTGTCCATGGAGTTTCTTGCCCATTCTTCTGCATAGAGATCTACGCTTTGGAATGAGGTAAATACTTGAGATTTCATGAGTTCCTTTTTCTAAAAGCCATTACTAATTAAAAGACAAATTTTGTGATGTATCTGTTTTCAACACGTGTTTGTCGCAGTAGAAAAAAAAACTAAATGTGGCACTCGGAGACTGCCGCGGTAAAGCTATTGCATAGCATTTTTTATCAACAGCAAAAAAATAATTATTTAATTTGACAACCTCAGTTGACAACCTTTGTTATTTTCCGTAACCATAGCAACCTGGTTGAATACTGAATCTTGAATATTTTCGTTAGGGAATTTCTGGATTCGCTCTCCACGCTCAAGGCCCGCGATAGAAGCTATGCAATAGCTTAAAAAACTTTTAGCCCAGCACAGATATTATTATAAGAACTGTAAATAGGCGCCGTGTTACACTAACTTAACATTAGTCTAATTTTATAATGTGTGTTTTTAAGTTATCTTCATGAATATTAATTATTATTATAGATCAGGAATAACACGGGTCCCAATATTTTGTATCCCTTATTTTATTACTGTAACTTTAGTTTATATGCATTATGTTAGATTATATAACTGTTATTTGTTTAAATACTACACAAATGTATCTCTAGCTATTAAAAATTTAAAGTAATTTGTGGAAAACGTAGTGGGTAGCATATTTATCATATTTTAGTACTTAAGCCTTGTCATAAACCTGTAATATGCTACTGTTTGTTTTTCCTTAAGAAATTAATAAATAAGCTGAGTTTTCCTATCTGAAGGAATTCAATCGGATACTTAACATATCTATACAAACAGTAGAATCACTGATTGAGCTCTCTTTCCTTTATCACGACCAATAAAACTAAACCTTTTATCCCAACCATTGCATCGTTAGATCCACAAAAAAGAAAAGAAGATTATCAATAACAAGTTTATCAATACGACCTAATGACGGCTACGGTAATGATGGCACGGTTAACGTAGTGGCTGAGCAATTGGCTATTGCGCTGTGTGACACGGGTTCGATTCCTGTACGTAACAAATTAATATTTGTATTGCCTATAGACAGTTGTTCCGTTCCGAGTCTGACTGTGTAAGCCATATTTTTTTTTACGTAAAACGTAGTGCAAATATTATCCAAAATCAACAACAAGGTTATCAATATGCAACGTAATATCATGACTATTTTATACATCTTTCAAAACACATTTTTATAATTCATAATACTGTTTATTTTACACAGCAGCTAACACGGACACCGTCCTAAGCTTAACCCAAAACCGCTTCCCCAATTTGTCAATATTTTAACCCTACAGGCGCTATCGTTCAAGTTATACCAACATGACCTAACTCCCTTCCCAATTTACGTGTAAACGCGGTTATTTGGTTCATTCGTTCATTCGCCGACACCTAGCCATTCGTCAATGAAGGTAATCATCGGACGTTCACCCCAGGGGGACTGACTGATCAATATTTTCGGTCTTTCGTATCGGTTTGACAGTTTTTGATGGGTCATTGGTGAGACAGGTGAATTTGAAGATAAATGGTTTTTGACTGAAGTTTATCTACATATCGCACACCTAGTTAAAGACTAGCTCAACTCAAAATATCACTTTTTTCAGGAATCGAAAAAAACGATTTACTTCATTTCTATTTAGTATATTAAAAACTTTCTTGTATGTTCTTGTATGTAATTTTACGTTTATATTTACTGTGATAATGGTCTTCCATCAAATAACAGTAACACTGTATAATTCCATTTTTTTGAGTTAGGTTGGTATTTAAGTCAAAATCATTGTTTAAAATTTTTACTAAATCGAATTGAACTCATATTAATGGCTTTTTTTTACTTAGTGTACTATTAATCTGTATTTATTTATCAAGTATTAATCAGAAATAGTAGTGTATCTACGCTATATTTGATTTATTTTCTGTACGATTATCACAATAAAACAAATATCTTAATAAAGAAATTACCTTTATTTAGGTCACAAAGAAATAAAGAAAACTAGAAACAAAACTTTTGAAAATCTCGAGAAAAATCCTGTAAACCTACGAATAGATTTTGGTACATAAACATTATATTTAACGTTAATTAATGTACTTAGCAAAGTATAGGTACCTATATTTAAAAAAAATACATACTTAAGTAATTATTTAAAAAATGTCTGGTCAAAGATTATTAACTTTGCTTTGATACAAAAACACTAATTACTAATTTAACTAGTATTATTGTTCATTATCTTTTAAATCAGTACAAAAACAGTAGTAGTAGTATTAGTATCTTCTTCATTAATAAAAATAGCATGTTCCGTATTGTTGGGTACACAGATGACCGCACTGTCATGGAGAGTTATACATCCAGCGTAAAAGCCAGCGGTGATGTAGTACGTTCATTGAGAGAGGCAATGGTAGAGCGAACGAATTCAGCCTTAAGACTTGTCTCCAAGTGGGGTGACGACAATCTGGTTGATTTCAACGCCACCAAAACGTAAGTATGTCTGTTCACTGCCAAAAGGAGTCCGTTTAATCTGGCCCCTAGTTGCCGGAGTGCGTCTGTACAAGTTACTGACAGTCTCGAGCTTCTTGGTACGAAGTTGAGCGCGAATCTGAACTTCGGCGCCTACATTGAGTCGAAAGCTCAAATTGCGGCAAAAAAACTGGGTATCCTAAACAAGGATAAGCGGTACTTCAAGCCTGGACAGCCGGTTCGGCATGGAGTATATACTGTCACCTTTGGGATGGCTCAGCCAAATACCAACTTGCCACACTTGACTCTGTAGAGCGCAGAGTCAGGAGGCTAATTGGTGACGACAAGCTGGTTGCCAAGCTACATAGCCTGGCCCACCACCGCAAAGTCGCATGTCTGTCGGTCTTCGATAGACTGTACTTTGGAGAGTGTGCGCAGGATCTCCACGGGCTTATTCCACTCCCTTCTTCTATCAAGAGACTGGATTGACTGCAGGTAATCCTAGTCGATGTTCCACACATTCGAACGAAGCGCTTTGCTAAGTCTTTTATTATGCGCACAGCCAAGGAGTGGAACTCCCTGCCTGCTTCGATTTTCCCGAGTTCATACAACCCCAATCTATTTAAGTCGCGAGTAAATAGGCTTCTTCTGGGTAAGCTTGTTCCATCGTCAACCTCATCTCTGCCCTTAGGGCAAGATTGAGGTCAAGAGCAAGCCAATTTCTAAAAATAAAACATTTCTTCAACTACTTTTGTGTTTGTTGAAGGTGTTGCTGTGCACTGTTGCGGTTCTATTTCCATATCAGTGCCCTCTGGTTCACTTGCTAAATTTATCTCATGATCGAGGGGCTAGTTGAAGGAGTCGGTGTACTCGGTGTATTCTCGTGCAGCTCCTGCTCGTTATCATTGCCCACTAGCTGATTTGCTATGGCTTTTTTGTCATTGTGGTGCTCGTTGAAGGCGATGATGTGCATTCTTGAGGCTCCAATTCTACATCATTGCTCTTAGATTCATTTGAATGAACTGCCATAGCCCTTTTTTAGCAAAAGTATACCACGACCCTTCATCTTCTGAAAAATAAATCATTAAATTGATTTAATCAAGAAGACTGCACTAACTCAAAAAACACCCATAACTCGAAGTGGACACTTCTTAATATTTTTTTTTTAATCACTGCGACAAATACAACTACAACACAAAATATTCCTATATTCAAACAAACCGTAGCAGCTATCATTACAGTTCTAAGGGCGATTTTCATTTAACCAGCAATACTCGCCTAACTCAAATAATTTCAACAATAGTAAACCATTTTTAGTTAGTAAAATAAATATACTTACATTTGTAAACAAACACTCCACTAAGTCGAAATAGTCAAAAAATCGGTCTTAGTTCATCAAAAGTTTGACCACGAAGATCAGCCTAACTAAAAATAATTAACGTATTCAAACGCGTTTACTCACGAATACACGACCAACTCGAAATAATCCGGTCTTTACGTGTACTAACAGCACCTATCCCTTAGTCAATCATGTCACATTTGGTGATGCGTTAGTATTGTTGGCGGGGTGTGTGGGCCAAGCCAGTCCGCAATACTAGCTTATAGCGTTATCATAACTTCATATATGGAACTATTTCTACAGGTGTCTTTGGAGATTACGTAGTTTTGAACACAGATTCCGGTAGTAATAATAAGTCGTTTTTGAATTATTTCGAGTTGCGCGAGTCTTTAACTAGGTGTGCGATATGATATAAAATTATTATAAAATATGAATTTTGTTATTTTGCTGTATTTTTTTAGTAGCAGCCAGGGAGTCTGTATGTGTGCCCGGTTGATGGTAATTAAATAGGCCACAACATAACTGGCATGTTTAAGTCCCATGTAAATGTGGGTGTTCTATTTAGGTACACATCTGCTAGCCCTTTTTTTTTTTTTTTTGGTGGGTGGAAAATCATCAAATGACCCCCCCGCTCTTGGGCAGAGCGAAGGGGAGTGTCAGACTTCTACTGACTAAAAACCGAACCCATGTTCCTTCTTTGCCCTTGTGCCGAGGCCACGTCATCTAGTATTAAAATCCGCGGCCCCGACGGGCACATCTGCTAGCCCTTCGGTAATTACCTACAGACGTGAAATTTTATTATGTTAAGAATATTAATTATCCTTACAAAAACAGTTCATCTTAATGTTGAATTTCGTTTGTTTTACAATGTATTACGTTTATATTTAAGTCTTTTTAATTCCATTTTTGACTTATCTTTACACAAAACATAATGCTGTCATTATATTATGTCCGAAAGGTATATCTTTAAAGCTCAAAAACTTGTTAAAGCGTTGGAAGAGAAACTATCAAAATAAACATAACGACTTTCTGGAAAACAAAAACTTTTCCACACCACATAAACTGTAACAAAATAATCACACAATAATGAACCATATATACAAAACTTGTAAGGACTATTATTACTAATTACATTTTATCGAAAGTGTTTTAAAAGCTATTAAGTAATTAAATCATTATCTATGATTGCTTTCATTAAAGCCGACTCATCTATTACAACTGACCCATTTTAACGCGTAAATAATGCAGTGGGTAAGCAGTAGGCAGTAGGTCATGTGGCTACTATTATCATGGACTTTTGAATAGGCTTTGTGATAGTAATTATAATGAAATTCATGCAGAGAAGGTGAACTCGATCAAGTTACTTAATAAATTGATTTGCCGAATTTTGAGACATACCACAAAAATATAGATAAAGCATTATCGACTTTTTTTCTGAATTTACGCCATATTTATTTTTATTTTATTTTTCTTATAAAAAATACTGATTGTTGACGTAATGTATATTTTAAACGTAACTTCTTACACTAGAGCGAAACCACATGATTTACCCATGAGTATATTAACTGTAATAATTAATAATTTCCGACCAAAACGGTTAAGCGAGCGAGTGAGAGCAGCGGTGGCCCAGTGGTGTCGGCCCCGACTTACAAACAGTAGGTCGTGGGTTCGAACCCAGGCAGGCGCATTACTTTGTGTAATCTATTTCATCACCGCTGCTCTCAAAACGGCGAAGGAAAACATCGTGAGGAAACCGGCATGTCTTGGAACCAAAAAATTCGAAGACATGTGACATCTGCCAATCCGCACTGGGCCCGCCCATCCCTCTCCTAGAGAGGAGGCCTGACTCCCTGCAGTGGGAACATTATAGGCTGATGATGAAAACGGTTAAAATTAATTTCATAATACTGACTTGCCAGTTCTGGTTATACAAAATAGTACCTATACTTTTCACAATTATGATATTACATAATAATTATGCTATAACAATTTCAGTATTTATACGCTGTATACTGTCAAAAATAAACATTTCTTTTCAGCCACTACATCCACACTAAGATGTAATAAAAAAGTCTATAGCTTAGCTCATCCACACACAGATGTTACATTAATACGCAGCGCTACACTCGAAACGTTATGCCCGCGCCGGTCATAAATAAATTATTCAAACGTTACACAAGTTGAACTCGTGTCAATTTCCCTTTAATTGACTTAATCGCTTGAAAACTGTAATCTTGGTAATATACGATACACCGTACCTTTAATAGGCATATAACTACACTTGTAAATTGTTCGTTTGAGAAGTTTAATTAAAATACTTTTAGTTTTCAAGTAGATAATAACAAGAAAATTATCAAATTAATTTTATTGTAATTAGGTAATTTCGGAACAAATATTTGTATGGCCTACAGTTGTTTCGGGTCTGGGTATTTGTGTATGTGAGTATAAATGTTTGGAAACGCACCCACGATACAGGAGAAGTTCCTAGTGTAAAAAAAAGAAAAAGAATTTGATAATTATATTTTTTTTTTTTTGGGAATAGGAATCAGGCGTTAAAAATTTATGACACTAAATGAACATGAACAACGTGAATGGACATGATTCGAGTGTAGGTTTTGGCGTATGGTATTATACTTAATATTATTGCTTTTAATCACATATAATGCATAATTTATGCATTCATGTGCAAACATATTTTTCATAACATTTTAACTCCCTCTTGAGCGGGGTTTGAAAATTGGTTTAAAGTGATGAACTCCTTTTATTCAATCAAAGGATTTCTTAACTAAGTTCTTTTGAGCAAACAACTTATAATATGTCCCACCACCCGTGGATTTCTGACCTGCCTTTACATGCCATCAAGAATTAATATGTCACAATCTTTCAAGCATGCTGATTTCCTTCATATATTTCATTTAAACCAGTAATTTTCAATGTATATTCTAAACTACAACGAAAATTTTCTTTCAAAATCGTGTAATCAAACACTTGGGCCGTCCAAATCTTCGCAAGGGTCCCCATGCCTGGAGGCTGTTGTCAAGGAAATTGCATTCTGTACCCCGAGACCCCTACAAGGGTCCCGCACTACAACGAGAACCCCGATTCTACAATTAATGGAACTTCTTAAACTAGGAATAGGGTACTCAAGTTTTATTTGTCGACTTTAATAGAATTTGCATGTTAAAATGGGTGTATAAGTCTGTCTGAATCTTATTGCTTTGAACTTAATATTTTACTGTTCATCTCATACTGTTTTTTTTTATTTGCAGGTTGTGGTACCTACTCGTAAATCATTTCGTCGCTTTATGTGCAGTGACTGAAACCAAAAGCATTCAATTATACACTGTAATATTAATGCAATAAATAATTTTAGATCAGCTCATAAAGTGCGGATTCACTTTTCAGTTACAAACTTTTTAAAAACCCAGTTGCACGGAAAGTCATTATTTGCCTAAGCCTTTTAACATAACATTTATTTATTTTCAGGCTACTTTAGCCCATAGATTAATACCTTACGGACTAACATACATACGATATCATCTTGTGTTAGTAAATATAACCTTAAAACTATATTAGTATCACTACACTTGTGTACTTTGTTACTGTGCGTTCATGTCCTTGCCCGCGGAAGTGTCGAAACACCACCCTGCAGCCTTTTGCCAACTACCCCAACATAGGAGCGTCGCCTTCCAGTCCAACTTGCGGCAGCTGAATACCAGTATTTAACACTGAGCGATTACCCATCTAACCTCCAACAACAATTACTGTGTAATGATACCCAAAACTGGTGGTCAAAAACAACAAAGACAGATGAAATCAAATAATTTCCCAACTCCATACTCTCTGTAGTTCTACCAAAAACTTACCAAGCTCTTAGTTAATGTGATGCATAATTTGTATAACAAACTTAGCAATACGCAATCGATTCTAAGCACACTTGATACTTTGACCGTATTTCATACAAAATAGTTAACTGGGCCAGTCTTGAACCGATGGTGAATTCTGTTCAAATAGAGATCTGGGATATTTTGGTATAATGACCTGTCAAACATTTTGACAGAAGATTGTGTGTATGATGATGTTATTTATCGTAATAACTTATTTAATAATAGTACATTGTAATACAAGGGCCTAAAATGACCCATTATATACGAGGTAGTTTTACTATCGAGCTTTAGCGAGGTAGTAAATAGGAACCGAGTTATAATGGGATTTTAGCGCCGTGTGTTACACTGTACTTTTCACTACGATTGCGAGAAAATAAAATAACCATGTTCAATATGAGTTTATTTTATTAAAAATTTAATTCAATTTAATAATACAATTCCAAAAATTTCGGGCCAATGCCTTTTTTTTATTTCTTCTGTAGCTGCAATGCAACGCACACATTCTACCAAAGAGTTCGGCATTCAGCGCGTTTAGTTCCATTTTTAAAAATAAAACATTTTTTTTTTACTTGAAACTACATCACGCACCAGCTGGCTGAACAAGTTCAATCCCTGACGTGATGGCGTCGGTTAGTTACGAATATTCTTTGCTAATATTGTTTTCATTTAGTCGGAACAGGCTCAGTTGCCATATAAGGAGAAAAAAAAAATTGTTTACATTGCAACATTTTTACCTGATTGTCAAATCAAACCACGTTCTTACAGTGGCATATTTAAGACTTATTCGATAATTTGATATGATTCACATCATTATACATCATGTGATAAAATTGATTGACAGGTATTTTGACAGGTCATCGCATGTATGGAGCGTGGTCATGATTCTTTGAGAGGGTAAGGTCACTCTGCTAATCAGTTATACTTCACGCACATGAATCTGAGGTGCGTGTCTTGGGTTCGAACTAGATACCTATGACAATCTGATGCTCACAAAAAATCGACTGTATTTCGTTACTCCGAAGTTCGAAATACCGAAGTACGGTATACAGAAAGTTTGTGAGTCCGAATTACGTTAGTCAGAATGTACGCTATGACGAAGTACGGTATTCAGAATGTTCGTTACTCCGATGTACGTTACTCCGAAAGTTTGCTACTTCGAAGTGTTGCTAGCAACACAAGCTGTCTATGATAGACATAGTATAATATGTATTAATAGTCTGTATGAAGACTTTTCTTTTGTCTTTGTTTAGTTCACTCTCTCTTCCTAAAACGCTGCAAAAGCTAAGACGTGTGTCCGTGTAATTTGTGTTGAAATTGTTATAATTATATAGTTTTGACTGTGCCAAACTTGGACTCTTTATTTAAACCGACCTACTACAGTCCGCAACCATCGAAGAATCTAACATTGGTCAGTTCGAGCCGATTGAGTTCAAGCATTGCATTACTACACGTGCGGGTGAAAGAAGAATTTGTCAGTTCAAGCCATCAAGTGGTATCAATACGATTTTAACTGATTATAAATAACATCATCCTCAAGCATTGCATAGTGTCATCGTGCTGCGTGGTCAAAAAACTCGAAACACATAATTCAATAATTCCTCTACGTGCGAGTGAAACAACAAGGTTGTTCGTCATACGAGTTGCCACACGTGATAGAAGAGGACGAAAGATTACGACGGCGTCATCATCATAGTTTCGGCGGGAGAGCAGCGCGCGCACTTTTCTGGTGCGCGGGAGGGAGCAACGTGTTCAAAACCACACGTTCGATATATTCATTCAATCGATCTCCAAAGAGCGTGAGCAAGATAGCAAGCAAGCGACTTCGACCTGTGAAAGAAAGAGCGAGAACGAGTCGGCGAGTGATTGAACGTACGACGACAACGCGACAGTGGTACCAACGTGACCGACGCAACGACGCCCCGGCGAGCGGCTTGATCGTTTCGTTCTATCAAGAGTAATCAAGACTGACTAGTGACAATCGCCATTTTGATTTCATCGTTTTAAAATCCAAAGCCCAAGGTTTTTCATGTTGTTCAAGGTTTTTCATACGATTTTGTATGTAAATTGTAGGTTTTTGTGCTAAAAATTAAGTGTGTTGTATTGTGCCAAAGCATTATTGTTGCGAGCTGTGCTCACACGATAGCAATATGGAGGAAAATATCAAAAAACTTAATGTGAATAGAGGCTACACCAAAGGTATGATTACTCGACTTTACACGTTTGCTTGTAACGAGAAGGAAATCGAAATTAGTTCATTAGAAGCGATTACCGCAAAGCGAGATAGATTAGTTACTAGTTTTAACGAGTACGAAAACTTCAACAAAGAAATATTGCTGTTAGATTCTAATGATTTCGAAAATATTGTTGAGGTAGAAAACAAATATTTTTATTGTTTGGCCTTGTTCAACGCGAAGATTAACTTGTTGAGTAGTTCTAGTAAGGAACAGAAACCTCCGGAGCAGGATAGCAGTAGTATATTTGCTAGGACGAAACTGCCAAACATAAATATACCAAGCTTTGCGGGGCAATACTCACAGTATGTTACATTTATTGAAACTTTTAAATCTGTGTTTCACAACAACAAGACCCTTGATAATATTCAAAAGTTGTATTACTTGAGATCTTTTTTACTTGGGGAACCATTCGATTTGATTAAAAACTTACCGTTAATAGGACAAAGCTATGAGGAGGCGTTACTCCTTCTCAACAAACGATATTTTAATAAATATAGGATCACTACAGAACATGTAAACTGTCTTTTAGACATAGAAAAGTTGCCCAAATTTGCTTCTCCTAAAAACATTAGGGATTTTATTTCAGTTGTCCGGCAAAACCTGGTGGCTCTAAAAAATCTAGAAGTTCCTGTCAAGGGTTGGGATGCCATATTATTGGCCATCCTAATGCGTAAGTTAGACACCTACAGTGCCAGGTCTTACCAGCTTGATCGAGCTCAGGAGAAGGAGCCAACAGTTGAGGAATTTTTAGGCTACATGGAAAGGCGAGCCTTATCACTGGAAACTTCATCCGAGGTTCCTGCACAAGCTGACATGAAGCAAAAGCCTGGCACAACAGGAAAATCCAAGGTAGCATTGGCAGCTGCAGCGAAGGGTTCAAGTGAATGTCTATTCTGTAAGTGTTCCGACCATAAATTATTTTCTTGTAACAAATTTAAATTGCAGCCTTCTAAAGAAAGAATTTCCTTTGCCAGTGATAAAAAATTATGCACTATTTGTTTGAATCCTCATAATGGTAAATGCAAATTTCATTTTAAGTGTTCCATGTGTAAAAAGAGCCATCACACTCTCTTGCACCCCGAAGATACTAACACTGCGGATCCAGTAGTGCTCATATCAGGCCGTTCCTCTCAAAATAATAATGTTTTGATTCCAACAGCTCGTGTAAAAACATTTGCCAAAGATGGAAGGGAAGTGCACATAAAGTGCATATTAGACACTGGCTCACAGGTGTCTCTGATCACTACAAAGGCTCTTTCAGTTCTGGGATACACACCTGAGCGAGTAGATTTAAACCTTATCGGTGTAACAGAGAGCAAAAATAAAGTCAGCTATTGTATTCCATTGAAAATTCATTCCCTTACATCTGATTTTAAGACATTAATTAACTGTCATGTAGTGGATAAAATAACCTGTCTGTTACCACAGATGCCAATAGACATTGAGGGCCTTAAGCTACTTCCTGGTATCACTCTAGCAGATCCAAGCTTTAACGAGCCATCTGAGATTAATATGCTCATTGGGTGTGATGTATTTTTTCAGCTGCTCCTGCCAGCTGAAGCAGAGACCTCAAATGCCTGCAGCAACTCTTCTTCGTCGCATCCATCAGCTCCGTGCATCTTGAATACTAAGCTTGGCCATGTCATCGCTGGAGCATTTGAATCAAACATCATAAAAAAGCAGGTTGTATCACTTTTATGCACTACATGTAACTCTGATGTCAGCGAGAATATTAAAAAATTTTGGGAAGTGGAGCGCGTTCCGGAAATACTAATAGAAGGGGATTCTGAGCATAATTTAGCTAAAAAGGTTTTTGTTAAATCGGTGAAGCTTGAGAGTAGAAAATTCCAAGTGGATCTGCCATTAAAAGTAGATAAAGAAAATATTAATGAAACATTGGGAAATTCATTTGACCTAACTTTACATAGATTTTATAGTCTAGAAAGGAGACTACATAAAAATGTTAATTTGTTAACAGCTTACCAAAAATTTATAGACGAATATATAGAGCTTGGTCATGGGCACTATGTAGACATTGCCTCATACAATTTCAATGATGATCCAATTTATTTTATGCCGCATCATGCTGTAATAAATGAACACAGCAAAAGTACACGAACAAGGGTAGTGTATGATGCCTCTATGAAAACGACTAATAAGGTCTCATTGAACGATATTTTGCTAAATGGGCCAATGGTTCAGAAAGAATTATTTGATATTGTCTTGCTGTTCAGAACTGGTAAATATACATTAAATGCTGATATAAAAAAAATGTTTCGCAATATATGGGTAAACCCGCAACACACTTCACTCCAGAATATTTTATGGCGTGAGAGCCCTCATCAAGCTGTAAAATGCATGCGTCTTGATACTGTGACGTATGGCGTTAAGTCATCGACTTACTTGGCAACACGCTGTTTATTGGAGCTTGCAAATATATATGAGCATGACTTTCCTTTAGCTTCGTACATAATTAAAAATTGCACATATGTCGATGACATATTATATGCATGTGCCGATTTGAATACATTATTTAATGCAAAAAATGAATTGCGTGAAATGCTAAGTTATGCAAGCTTTGAACTGCACAAATGGGCTTCTAATACACCTGGGGTTCTGTCAGACATACCTGAAAGAGACCAGCAATTCACTGAGCTTGATTTGCTGCAAGATAATTTAAGCATGAAGGCTTTAGGGCTTACATTTGATGTTAAAAAAGACTGTTTCATAATCAGCAGTCCTACAGCTTTCAATAACAATCAAATCACAAAAAGGGAAGTGCTAAGTTACATAGCTAGATTCTATGATCCAATGGGATTTGCTGGGCCTGTTATCATAAAAGCAAAGAGTTTTATGCAGAGGTTGTGGTCGCTTACTATAGGGTGGGATGATTCCTTGCCTGACGATTTGGCCAATGACTGGTTAGAGTTTTCCAGAGGTCTAGCTACGATGCAACCAATCTATTTAGATCGACACATTCCAACAGCTGATGCAGCTGAAGTGCAGCTGATAGGTTTCGCCGACGCGTCAATGACAACGGGGTACGGTTGCTGTGTCTATCTGCGTGTGGTCGACAAAACAGGTAAGCCTGAGTTATACTTACTCTGTTCAAAGTCGCGAGTTAACCCACGCTCAAACCCTCAAAGCAACCCACGATTAGAGCTCAATGCTGCCTTGCTTTTATCAACACTCATGGAAAGGGTGCATGACACCTTAGACAAAACTATCAAGATTGATAGAGTCTATTTGTTTACAGATTCAAAAATAACTTTAGCTTGGATAAATACACATGCTACTAAACTACAAGCTTATGTATCAAACAGAGTACCATCGGTAGATAATCCTGCTGACATTATTAGTAGGGGTATTACCCCACAGGAGCTTTCGGCTAGCGACCTCTGGTGGAAGGGGCCAAAGTTTCTGCAAGGTAAATATGTCTTCAATAAAAATGAAAAATTAGACTTACCTGCTGAGTTACCCGAAATGAAAAATAAGGCTGATAATAAGGTAGTACTTACCACTGTCGACTCACACGAATTTCTTCAAAATTTACTAGAAAGGTATTCAAATATAGAAAAGATGATACGGGTTCTAGGATACGTTTTTAGGTTCTGTTATAATGTGAGAAGTTGCACAAAAAATACTAATAAGGTGCTTAGTGCTGATGAGTTGGAGCAAGTCTTGCACACCATATTAAGGGGACGGTGTACGGACATTTCTCCATACAAACGTAATACCAAAATCATTCGCGATACGAACATATTACCAACTTAAAATTATGTTATTCGGATACAGACGATATTTATCTAGGTTCCTATTAAACTTTTTTTTTAAAAAATTCACTATTTTCGAAATGCAAGCGAATTGCATTTCGCACATTTTAACACCGCTAATAGCATGTTTTCAACTTAATTATTCTGTATTAAAAACATTAATATTCGTAATGTTATTGTAATAGGAACATAGCTTATATTGTCTAGTAGCAGATTATCAAAAAAAAATCGGAAAAATATCAAGTTTTCATTCATAATTTTTGGTATTACGGAACACAATCAAATTTATCACAAATCTGGAACGGCAGTAGCGCTGTCGCATCAAGCATGGGCTGCGTTTGTGTGCGTGTACGCACTGGTCGTAGACGTGATCGCAGAAACTCACACTAGCGTACCGTTTTCGTATGAATGACCACGCCGCCGCGCGCCGCCCGGCGCCCGCGCGCTGGCCTCCGCTCCGGGGTAGTAGGGGTTGTCAGTGTTACATAATTACTTGACTTGACTTGCGCGTGCGTTATTGTTTGCGAAATTGTTTTGTAATAAATTATTCTGACACTATTGACCTCTGCTACGGACTTGGATAATGATTTGCCTTGTGACTTGGTATTGTGGAACCTACATTATTACGACTTTTGCTTTGTTTACGGGCTTAGATTTTTTCACGATTTGGTTTGAGTGAAGTTATGGATAAACTGACCATTATTTTTTTAACTCAGAACGGGACATGGATTTATACACCTATATTGACAGTTACTTTAGCAAAAACCAAGGCCACGTTAAATGCCTATGTAACACCCTCTCCTCTCAAGATCAGGGACTCTACACTCGAAGTTGTAGACGATAAATGTCTACCTTATACAAACGGTCCAGTTAGGTAGGTCGTTTTTTTTTGGAATTTGAGAAATCATAAAATTACTCCTCCCGCTCTAGGCGGATCGGCACCCGCTGTCAGTCTTCTACTGAAAAAAAACTGGCCAAGTGCAAGTCGGACTCGCACATGAAGGGTTCCGTACCAAAACGGTATGCTAATCTATTTATATAAAAATCTTATGTTGGTTTGTGTACGCTTCAAAAACTCAAAAAGTTCTGCACCGGTCGAGCTGAAATTTTAGAATGATATTTACTTTGACGGCACGGTTAGCGCAGTGGCTCAAGCAATGGAATGCCGCGCTGCGTGTCGCGGGTTCGATCCCCGCACGGAACAAATATTTGTAAGACCTACAGATAGTTGTTCCGGGTCTGGGTATATGTGTATGTGAGTTTAAATGTTTGTGAACGCACCCACGATACAGGAGAAATTCCTAGTGTGGGGCAAATAAAAAAATGTATATATAATCCGCATCAAGGATTGTTTTTACAGTATCCACACGGGCGAAGTCGCGGGCATCAGCTAGTAATTTATACAATTTCTTCAACGGGCCAATGAAGCTTGACCTCTGGATTGTATAGGCGCTCATACGATTCAGGGACCAAATTATATTGGTTAACTGCTTTTTCCATCTGTTGTTTCCATCTAAGTTCAAAATGATTTTCCTAGAAAGTCCTTATACATTTCTACTTTTCAGATTTTTTTCATATTTTCTAAACTTATGGTTCAAAAATATAAATAAATAAAATAAAAAAATAAAAAAGTTAGAGGGGTTTGTTTTTTACTTTTGGAGCGATTATTTCCGAAATTATTGAAATTATCAAAAAATGATTTTAGTAAACCCCCCTATTCATTTTTAAATACCTTTCCAACAATATATCACACGTTAGGGTTGAAATTTAAAAAAAATCACTTCCCACTTTACATTTATATTGGGGCTATCCTAATAAAACTTTTTTTCCAAATTTTATTTTACCACTTTGTCGGCGTGATTGCTAACGGTCACAGAGATTAAGCGAGGACGGACAGACGGACGGACGGACGGACAGACAGACATGGCGAAACTATAAGGGTTCCTACTTCCTAGTTGACTACGGAACCCTAAAAAATCACACAAATGTTCTCTAGCCCTTTGTATGCGAGGCCGCGGTATCTCTTTCGAACAACACGCAGTCCCGACAGGCGTCGGCCCTTGCGACGTGGTCTACCACGTCTACCACAGTTGCGTCTAACGAGTTTTATAGTTTTAAAAATTTCACGCAGTTTCGGAAAACGGGACTGTTTGTGTCCCAGAGCTTTGTTTGGGGACAACGGGACAGATGATCGAGAAAAGGGACAGTCCCGTTCAAAACGGGACGTATGGTCACTTTAGTTATGGACCACGAACGTTGGGATACAGTAGGTATCTCACAGTAAGTACCTATCTGATCTACAACTTACCTATAATCTACTTTTTATCTAGTTGACTTTAATCAGTGCTGTACACATTACAAAAATGGATTTATAATGCAAAAGTAAGAAAATAAATTAGGTTAGATTGATGTGCTAGCGTCTGTAGGTACACTACATACATACATAATAGGTACGTAGTGACAAGCGGACACGTTTAGCTACTGGTAACAAATAATACCCACTAAGCGCGTGTAAGGCTAAGTTCAGATGACCGCTCGGGGACAAAATCAAAATAATCAGTGTTTACCGTCTATTAAAAAAGAAAGAAAAAAAAAAGTTTTACAAACTTAAATCGACCCGTTCAGATGTTCACGGTTGAGCATCGATCACTGATGCGGTGGAGAGACAATCTGGTGTGGTAGGTATGGTGTCAAACCGTGACCATTTTGATGCTAGACTGCCGCGCGTACATAAATGCTATCATGTGAATGCTTCCACAGCACGGAGACGCACGATGCCGCGCGGTCATGTGAACTTAGCCTAAGATAGGCATTCGCATTCCTATCCATTACACTTCCGGCTTAGGCTCGGACTGTAGGTATTTTACCCTCGAGAGTAATGACCAAGGTAGCTCATTATGCTGTATTGCATTATCCTATTTGTAAAGTTGAAAATCTACTAAAGACAAACCGTAGTCGACACTGACAAGCCGCTGAGTCTTTGGGAATAGGGTTCAGGTTGTTTCGCTTTGCGGTGGTGGTAATAAAACGTCTATTTTTATATCTATATAAAAAAAATATCTCTATAATCTAGAGATTTAAATATAGGTAGACGTTTTATTTTATTAGATTTTAGATAATGTCCTAAAATCTTCTAATGTAGCCATTGTAGAGTAATCTCCAAAAAACGCATTGCGGGTTTGTGCGTTCACTAACGATTCCCCAAATTAGTTAACAAAAATAAACCAAATATTGAACAAAATTATTACAATGAAATGGTTAACAGTCATTATGAATGATTCGCTACAAACATAGGTACTACACGCACGCACACAGCTGCGCGCTGCGCCGCGACAAGTCAGATAGAGATAGCAATGTATCGTTCGATTTTTATGCTCGCCTCGAATTGCAATTGCGAGCTTCTTACCCCGGCTTCTTAAAGCACGAGCAGGCTATTCATTTTGACTGGCCTGTTGGTCTAGTGGTTAGTGACCCTAACTGCTATGCCGGAGGTCGTGGGTTCGATTCCCACCCAGGACAAATGTTTGTGTGATGAGCACGATCATTTGTTCTGTGTCTGGGTGTAATTTATCTATAATATGTATGTATTTAGAAATATATAAGTATGTTTATCAGTTGTCTAGTACCCATAACACAAGCTTTGCTTAGCTTGGGACTAGATGGCGTTGTGTGATAGTTGTGGAATATTATTATTATTATTATTTTAAAGATGAATTGCAATTATTGCGTAAAGGCGACTGTGTGCAGGGTCCCCTGAAATCTCTACATCCTTTCTTAGACGAGAAGGGATTGCTCAGGGTAGGTGGGCGATTAGATAACTCTGATATACCGCTAGCTCAAAAACACCCTATCATTTTGCCCAAGACATCTAGGATAACTAGTCTTATAATATTAAATGAGCATATTAAGCTATTACACGCTGGGCCGAAGTTATTATTAGCTAACTTGAACCAAAAATATTGGTTAATAAATGGGATAAGACAGGTTAAAAAAATTACTCACAAATGTTTGGTATGTTTCAGAATGAAAGCTGGTGCAGCGAGGCAGCTAATGGGTTCCTTGCCTCAGGACAGAGTAACTGCATGCCGACCATTCCAAAAGATAGGCATCGACTTCGCTGGGCCAGTCAAAGTTAAAAATTCAAGAATCCGGAAAGCCATAATCACGAAGGGCTATGTGTGCGTATATGTTTGCTCTGTCACCAAAGCAATTCATTTAGAATTAACTTCAGACATTTCCACAGAGGCTTTTTTGGCGAGCTTTAAACGATTTGTAAGCAGACGTGGCTTGCCCAGTGACGTCTATTGTGACAATGGTGGATGTTTCCGGGGGGCAAGGAACCAGCTAGCTGAGCTGTACAATTTATTAAATTCTGCCAATCATCAGACGCCTGTGCAAGCTTATGCAGCTAAGCAAGGTATAAAGTTTCATTTCACTCCAAGTTACAGTCCAGTATTCGCTGGACTTGCGGAGGCGTCGGTGAAAGGCATGAAATTCCATTTAAAACGAATCATATTAGATGCTCAATTAACATATGAACAATTAAGTACCATATTATGTCAAATTGAGGCGGTCCTTAACTCGCGTCCAATGTTGCCTCTCTCTCAGGATGTAAACGACTACTGCTATCTTACTCCGGGGCATTTTTTAATAGGATCAGCCTTAACAATGTATCCAGAAACTAACATTTCAGAAACTAAAGTCAATAGGGTTTCATTTTGGCAGCAAAGTATTCAATTAAAGCAAAGATTCTGGAATGCTTGGTATAAATATTATGTAAACACTTTACAAAATAGAAATAAGTGGTGTCATGCTATGCCTAATTTAACTGTAGGTAGTTTAGTACTCATGAGGGAGCCGAATGCTCCACCATTGGTGTGGCCCATGGCACGGGTCGTGAAAGTTTTTCCCGGAAAGGATGGGAAAGTTAGGGCCTTTCAGCTTAGGACAGCTGATGGAAAATTGTACACAAGGTCATTGCAGTGCATAAGTGTATTACCTGTAGATAACTAATAAGTTTTTATGTTCATAGTTTTGTTAATAAAATATTGGTGTTTCATTGCAGTGCACAAGTTTAGTGTATGTATTACCTATAGATAGCTAGGTAATAAGTCCATATCATTACAGTTTTTAGTTACTAAAAAGTTCTTTTGTTTAATATGACGTGTTATGATACATAATGTTATTGCTATCAAACAACCTCTCTTGGTGTCACAAACAGTCCGAACAGTATAAGTTAAGCTAGTTTAAGATAAAGCATGTCAAAGGTTAGATGATATTGTTTAAAAATATTTAGTTTATATAAAGGCGCAGATTCATTTATGTAATTGTAACTAAATTAACTTCATAAAATGTATCCCATATTCAAAAATGCGGTTATGCCTTTCTATATGGGCTATTGTATGTAACTACTTACCTTAATTATATAGGTACTTTATGTTGTAGCAAATTCCTAATACTTATATAATTATAGTAAATAAGAAAACATTTCGCTCTAGTGATTATATTGTGTATTGTCATGATTATTGGTTAATAATTATTGTAATATTCTTGATAATTTAAAAAAAACCTAACTTAGTTTGTTGTAATTTTTCTGGCCGGCAGTATGTTGCTAGCAACACAAGCTGTCTATGATAGACATAGTATAATATGTATTAATAGTCTGTATGAAGACTTTTCTTTTGTCTTTGTTTAGTTCACTCTCTCTTCCTAAAACGCTGCAAAAGCTAAGACGTGTGTCCGTGTAATTTGTGTTGAAATTGTTATAATTATATAGTTTTGACTGTGCCAAACTTGGACTCTTTATTTAAACCGACCTACTACAGTCCGCAACCATCGAAGAATCTAACACGAAGTACTGTACTCAGAATGTTCGTCACTCCGATGTACGTTACTTCGAAAGTTTGCTACTACGAAGTACTGTATGCAGAATGTACATTATCGCGAAGTACGGAACTCCGAAAGTTTGCTATGACCAATTACTCAATAATAATTGAGAATATTCCTCATTAGAGAGTATTTCGAATTAGTCAAGTATAAATGATGATTATTGTGCAAATAGGTTTTACAAGTCAGTAATTCTCAATTATTATTGAGTAATTGGTCATAGCAAACTTTCGGAGTTCCGTACTTCGCGATAGTGTACATTCTGAATACAGTACTTCGTAGTAGCAAACTTTCGAAGTAACGTACATCGGAGTGACGAACATTCTGAGTACAGTACTTCGAAGTAGCAAACTTTCGGAGTAACGTACATCGGAGTAACGAACATTCTGAATACCGTACTTCGTCATAGCGTACATTCTGACTAACGTAATTCGGACTCACGAACTTTCTGTATACCGTACTTCGGTATTTCGAACTTCGGAGTAACGAAATACAGTCCAAAAAATCAAAATCAACAGTTACAGGCACTTTTGAATTGTCGAAACAAACACAAAAATTAAGTGTAGCTACAGTCCCAATCGCAAGGAGTGAAAACTGCGAAAGTGCTGTAGTTGCCCATTCAAAAGCGTAGATTTCTATGGAAAGAAACTCCATGGACACTCTTTTAAATCAGAATATTGTTACAATAATCAGAACTGGGGGCAAAACCGAGGGGAGGCCTATCAGTGGCAGCGTGGACGTCTTTTGGCTGAAATGATGATGATCATCATCTATGACTTTTCTCAAATCTAATCTTATAATACACAAACAAATATAGGCCAATCCTTTCCCGCCACCCAATCACATAAATAACGAATAAATGAATAATAAATGCAAAGATGACAAAAACGTAAAGGATTTAGAAATACAATTTTCTACACGGGGAGCCACGATCACTGCTTACTGAAGAATTTCGTGTGACATCGCCATTTTGAAATAGAAATAAAATTGATTTGCGTCAATAGAATTGTGACAGCGTTGGATTTACTTCGAGGAGTACGAGGAATGTGTGCTTTACTGGCTTTTGTGGGATCATTTTGCTTTTATTGTTACATAGTTTGTGTTTTATATCTGTCTTCAACGTAGCGTGCGTGTATGACCAAATGTATGAACGTGGACGCAGCAAAAGGAGTATGTATGGATCGTAGCCGGTGACGTTCTGTGATTTCTGTCTACCCCCGATAGAAAACAAGTGAGTTTATGTATGCATGTATCTCGTATGGTTACATGAAGTGGTGTAACATGAAATAAAAAAAAAATAAAAAAAAAATGTGAAAATATATATTATGATAAAAGCACGGTTGACAGAAGAGAATGGACGATAAAACACATAACCCTCCTTTTGGGCTTTGCCGCAGTCGGGTAAAAACGCGCCGACCACAAGTATAACATGGGACAAGGGCAGGAAGATGATAATTATAGCCACTATCTTGTATTTACATCGGGGAAAAATCCCGATGAGGCTGGCACAGGACTGTGGAGATTGGCAGAAGAAAATAGAGGCCTATGAGCGACGATACTTGCCTACTGACATAAAATAGAAAATTACACCACACCCGTAATCCTTCAAGGATTTATCAGAGTTTTATTAGACCTACATTTCACGACTTATGTTTGTTGCACAAAATCAATTCAATCGTACACAAATCCAGACTTAAAGCTGCTCTTTTGCTGATGAAAGATTTCTAAAAAGTTACTAAACCGCTATTAATATGTAACACAAGGAACCAAGAAATAATCCTGGAAATTGCAAGCAAAAATTCTACAACACTTCATCTCAACATTGCTTTCAGAAAACCGAAGCTACACGATAAAACTGCGGGAACTCGGGAAGTAACCAATAAAAATGCATTTCAAAAGCCGAACGTTACTACGCTAGAGCTGTACAGTCAACTACACAAACTTCCATACTTGGGGGGCAAAAACCACCTTCACTCCTACGGTTTAAAGGTCCTGGTAATGTGAACATGTGCGTGTGGTTGATTGTACCAGCGGAAATGGAAGTGACTTGGAAATTCCCGACTTGCGGTGCGGAGAAGAATTACTAATTAGCAGGAAATAAACGATTGGAGCCGGCGTGAGTGGAAATGGTGGGAATTTTAGGTTTAAAATGGAGGGAATAGTGAACATGAGATATTATATTAAAATTGTTATTGTTTAAACCTGGTTTATGATGGCTTTTAAACTACAGAATTTTTTATTATTTGTTGTTAACGTGGCTACGGAGTAACATTTAGTGAGATGTCAACTGTCCACCTATCATGAGATACAGTCCCCTGACTGACAGACGGACGGACTGACAGCAGAGGCTTAGACATAGGATAACGTTGGGAACCCTTCGGGTACGGAACCCGGAACGACAGTCTTGAAACATTAAAAAAAATGATTAAAAATCGCAAATGTACTTACTTTAATTCTTCGATTTTTGGTATTCGTATTATATCAAGTCCTATGAAATTCTCGGTCCTATTCTATCCTATGTATTGCCGATTGATAAACGAATGGTTCATAACAGGCTGACTCTCTATTACGCAACGATTTAGAACTTACTGACTCCTACATAACTGGTAAAATGTTGACCATTGTGTTATACGCCTCACGACAATGTAGGTATATATTTTCGTAACTTTCTTTCTTTAAGACTAATAACATGCACAAATACGTCTCTCAAAGATGTTTCTAGTTTGCAAAAGATACTCAATCTGAAGTAGGTTGGTACTCTAGGCTCTGAACTTGTTAAAGCTTCTATAGCCACTGCCTATCTACGTAGTTTCATGGCACTAGTGTACCCCAGTGTTCGTAGATATGTAGTCAATTAGTAGACCGATCTATCGAACCGTGCAACTCACTCAAAACACACACTGTAGAAGCAAACTCGAGACGTGCAAATATTTTGACACTCAAGGACTGCAGTTAGGCCGAACTGTGTGGCTTGTGCCACAGTATATTACCGTGCTTGTGCCAAATTGTGCACGACAGTGTACGGATATGTTTTGTCTTGTTACAATGTCAATTAACATAGTGACAAATTAGTTTACACCTAGAGTAATAAAAAGTATTGGTACCATTATTTTTACTTGCGTAATAGTGGTGGACAGTGAAGCATTTCAAAATATCATTCAGGGTGTCCACCCAGCGTACAATCAGCGAGAATTATATTTACAAATTGTTGACAGTGACATGACTTTTTAAAATATCCCCGCTGGCCACCACTGGTGGAGAAACCGGTGGTGGAGACTGGGAAACACCTTATTTGTTCCTAATATTTTTTTATCAATCCGCGGTCTCTGAGGCTTCCTAAGGTGTAATACAAAACATTAATAGCTAATTAACTTTGCTACACAATTACATTATTCTTATACCAGTATTTTCAGATTTTACAAAACCAGAGACACTCATTAAAAACTAATTACTACTTCTCAACTACAATTAAAATAAAACTACGAAAAAATTCAACTAAAATATTCATTGCGTTAGTAAAATTCAATTTTCCAGCTAAAGTTGGTTCATATTAACGCTTCGGGAAAGTTCATAACTTCAGGTGACGTTGTTCCCACACTACATAGCTAGCACTAGTGATGCGGCTTCGCACTGTTCACACCACAGATATGTAAACGCGATACCGCGGCCTCGACACAAAGGGCTAAGAAGGAACATGGGTGGTTTTTAGTCTGACACTCCAGTCAGTCATTAATTTGATGATTTCACGCCCTCCAAAAAATAAAAGATACCTAATTATGTATACGTAGATAACGCAAGTACGACGATTCGTATGAAAACCAAGCATGGCATTTATTTACTAGCCAATACGACGTCATAAATGATTTATTATGCTATTTAGTTACTTTACTACTAGCCCGCGTTGATCGGTTAAATTAAATAGGTAGGTACTAAAACATTCCTCGAGAATCACTCTATCCATTGGTGAAAATTATTGCAGTAGTTTTTGAGTTTCTCGCGAACAGACAGACAGACGCGGTGGAGGACTTTGTTTTTACCCGACTACGGCAAAGCCAAAGGAGGGTTATGATTTTGACTGGCTATGTATGTATGTATGTATGTATGTATGTGAGTATCTTCATCTGTTCCCTCATAGCTTCTAATCTACTTATCGGAACTCGACATATGAGGTATCGTTAGAACCGACGTAATTTTCCGCTGAACATATGCTACGTGACGTGTCACAATAAGCGATTTGGCGCCCTCTAGCGGACAAAAAGTAAGGTTTAAAAAATTAAAATGGAGATAAATACGCCGTGTTTGGTATCATTTGAAAGGGCCTCACTTGTATAATATAGTGGTAGTGGTGCTAATCTACTCGTATTTTGTATCACCACACCGCGGTGTAGCGATACAAAATAGACTACGTTTTGGTTCTTTAAATGTTAAGAATTAAGTTCTTGAGTTGTAACGGTGCACGGTGTAACATGGCTGCATGAGCTTGCTGCGACGGTAAAATCGGTAAGTATAAAATACTTAAGCGACGTATGTGCTATTAAATTATGTAGGTAATATCTATGTCTCTGGTTCACACAGTTTGCAATAATTATACCGAGTTATAGATGCGGTATTCGATGTATGAAAATTATAGTGCGGGGAATCGATTCTAGTCTACACTATTGCTTGAATCGATTAGTGTTCCATGCAAGTTGTGGTGTCAATATCGGATTCTGATTGGTGAGTAGTAATGTTTGCAGTATTAATGAAGGGATAATCATGTATTCGCTGCATATGGTACTTGAGAGATTGCATTTGTACAAATTCAAATAAATTGAAGAAATTCGCATACTCATGTCTTTCTGGAGACCTGATTGGCAGGTTCGACTTCATGAGGTACATTTTTATAGCTTTTGTTTAAAGGTTCTAAAAATTGCTTTCCTAATCGTATAACTGAAATTATCTTTCTTGATATTAGTTGTTTAGCAACAAGCGCGATGGCTGAGCATGAGGCCCTGGGTTTGATTCCCTGTTTTCCCATAATAATTTTCTCTGTAGCAGCCACGGAGTCTGGATCTATGCCTGATTGATGGCAATAGGCTCGCCCCCTATTTCATGGGACTTAAACATAACTTTCGAAATGTGTACCTACTAATATTAAGTTCACCGTACACCTGTGCCTTACCCTTCAGGATTGTTATGTAACGATTTTATACGGTTGAAAGCTTTTATCTAAGAACTCCGTACTAACTCACATCGTGTACATACCAACAAAATACTTCGTCCATGATTATCCTCCTCACAATATGATAACATTCTCTCTGGACAATTTTCCTGAGCGTTATTAGATGAAGTTAGTTTATTAGTTGTCGCTAGTTCCACCAACGATTTTAGCGTATTTTGCGGTACCCACATAATTATAGCAGTTATCTGAAATTTTAATTATGTGGCATTATTGTGGTCCTTGGTGTAGATTGTGGGAAATAGTGTGGGGATTTTGATATGTCCACTTCGAGTGCCGCTTTTCGCATAGCATTTTATGCATGGCTATTGTCGCAGCAAGCTCATTTGTTTGTAACAACAACGTTACAACTAAAAATAACGTTTTAGAAATTTCAAAAACTAGAGCTAGTCTACTCCTATTTTGTATAGTAACTAATATAGTGTTAATGTTTAAAAAAAATGTCAAAAAATGGGACGTTTGGTTTTCGGATCGTGATGCTAACGTTATCTAGGTAGATATTTACCCACGACGGAACGGAGACGGTATATGCATTTGGGGTGAGAGGTTGTTTGTTTGTGTGTTTGTGCAAATACATGTTGCCATTTTTCTCCAGAACTACTAGTCCGATTTTGATGCAGTTTTCAGTTATGGGTTCGAGTTTGATTGGTGCATGTTCTTAGATAAGTGTTAGGGTGACAACTTACCAGGGGGCGCTGCAGCAAACTTTTTTTGTGCAAATGAAAGTTGCCATTTTTCTCCAAAACTACAAGTCCGATTTTGATTCAGTTTTCAGTTATGGGTTCGGGTTTGATTGGTGCATGTTCTTAGATAGGTGTTACGGTGACAACTCACCAGGGGGCACTACAGCAAACATTTTTTGTGCAAATTGAAGTTGCCATTTTTCTCCAAAACTACAAGTCCGATTTTGATTCAGTTTTCAGTTATGGGTTTAGGTTTGATTGGTGCATGTTCTTAGATAAAAAAATAAAAATAAAAGTAAAAAGTTTAAAATAAAAAGCAAAATTAAACATTTTGAAAAAAACCCACGACTGTTAAAAAATAATTGAAAAAAGGATAAAATAACATAAAACACCCACCTTAAAAAAACCCAAGAATGTCCGTCGGGAGCTGAACATTGCAAAACTAGTTCATTTAATGGCAGCCCCCGACGGACATTCTTGGGTTTTTTTCTATAACTATGTTTATAAGTACCACAAATCTACCCAAACCATATCGTTATGGCATGGTGGTGTTATTTTTTACTGTAAAAGTTATAGGGATTTTGGAAGGACACTATTCATTGACGACACAATGGATATGACTTTCAACAATCAATCCCAACATAGTTCGAACAATCGATATTGCAGGAATCAAAGTTGTCGTCAATTCTCCCGCCCCCCCCCCCCCCTCTGTCCCTCTCACTTCCGGTCGGCCAGCGAGAAAGATAAGAGCATCGGCTAGCCAGTTTGTGTTCGAGCGAAAATATCAGTCTGTGTGTTGACAATGTAGCTACTACTTTTCGTATGCAGTTCAAGCTGTTTGTAAACACTTTTATCTAAGTTTAAAAGTATATTAATAGAGAAATAGAACAATAAGTAGTTATAAAATACGGTTTTTTAGTCACCAATTGTCAGCTAATATTATTATGTACAAGTATTTTGCTCATTTCCACTCCTGCTAGGCGATTCTTATCATTCATCTGCCTAAACTTATGACAACTAATGTTGGAGTCGGTTTGCAGTCTAACCGAAAGCAGATGAATTATCAGTATTTTCAATGGAGCAACTGCCTCGCTTATCGACACTAGCCAGTTAGTACTGGTTTAAGACGTTACCCCTTTTGGGGGGGGGTGATTCATCAAATAACCCGTCCCGCTATGGGTAGACCGGAAGGGAGTATCAGACTTCTACAGACTAAAAACCACCCATTTTCCTTCTTAGCCCTTTGTGTCGATGCCGCGGTATCTCTTTCGAACAACCCGAATCCCCGACGGGCAAGAGAATACTCCTTGGTAAGACCTGTTGTCAGACTTGCCGGGCACTAAATTCTACTATTGAATAAGCGATTCTTACTACACGTGAATGAAAGTTACTGTTCACTGTAGGATTTTCATATCTTGTATCATGACCGAGTCCCGCCAGTTCATTAAAGTATCGGATTTGTTAGTGAACCCGTATATTAATCTTTTAAATAAGTTATGTAGAGCCCTCATATCAAATCCTCGTAGAATTTAGGAGTTCCTGTATTCCGGAAATTAATGTTAGTACTTTAACAACATTGGTTAACGACTCCCTCAAGAGTAAAGATAGCCATTTGGAACAACAAATGAACCAATTAGGTATGGAACTAACATAAATCACCAATTTCACTAGAGAATCATTTTTTTTGCGATACCGCTATTACAATTTTGATGAAAGGTTAATTTCATAATTTTATAGATCTCAAAATAGTAACTGCATCAAATTACAATCAAGAGATTAGGAGAAAACTTTTAAAAGTCTACGTGTACTTACCAATTTCCTGAAACACATTACAAGATAAGCCTGGCTAATCTCCTACTAAATAATACAGCCTAATACAACTTCCGATATCTCGTATTATTTATATTTAAAACACAAACAGCAACAATTTCCGCACGAAATATTTTTTTTTCATGTTAAAAAAATATTCGATTTCACTTAGCTGGCACACTAACCAAAATAACCAGACCTCTCGAAAGACTTCAAAGGCTCTTAACGTGGAGCGTTTAAGGTTGAAGGTTTACTGGATGGGGGGTCTGGTGAAGCTGGTGGCTGATCATCCACAAAGATTTAGCAAGCAAAATATGAAGATGAAAGTTGGCTGGCGGGCTGTTTCGTTTTTGCGGAGTTTCTGAACGAAATTGCCGAAGACAACGTTGTTTCGGAAGTGGAAACATGGTGTTTTTTCGATGATGGATACGATTAATCACGTAATATGGCAGTGAAGGGGAATCTCTTGATGTTCTGTTGTTTTTGAAAGTGTTCATAATTTTGGAATACAGTTGTAGGTTAGGGGAAGGTGTCAACTTTTTGGTTCTGGAAAATAGTGAAGTTACGTCGCACTGCTATAAATAAGCGATGCAAAACATTTTGAAAGTTTGAAAGTTTTGTATTGTTTCTTTAGAAAGGGAAGTTCCTACCTTAAACTAAAATAGGGATTGTAAAAAGAAATGAAAAAAAAAATTAAAAAGAAATGAAATGAATGAAATTTCAAAAAAGTTTCTAAAATAACCGTATTTAAAAAACACATTTATTTATAACTCAAAAATAAAATTAATTTTGTGGATAATGCCGTTCTTCATAAATCTTGAAATTATGTATTTTATTAGTTAACATGAAAACTAAATTTGAATCCTTTCCTTGTCTCCACGCGTTACTAAGTCACACTAATTATTGTTACAACATTCATTTGATTAATAACCTTCTTTAAAAATCAAATAAAAAATTTCAACTAGGTACTTCAAAAAACGTCCTACCAAAAAACTATTTCATATTAAATAAAACCTCTTACATCCCTTAGGTATTTATCTAGAGCGGTTCGCACCCCACGATCAACATCAGTCGTTCGAGAGCCCTCAAGAGCTGTTACAACCCCCACAGTTCCGTCCTTACGAAAAGTGCACTAACTTGGTTAATCCTGATTTTTTGAAGATTTATTTTTTGTTTCGTTACGACCTAGATGTTGTGGTTAGGTTAGGTTAGGTTAAAATTAGACGTTATAGATATGTACGTAAAAACTTCTTCTTAAGACGTAGACATCCACTAAGAAAGGATTTTATTAAATGCGACTCCCAACGGGGTGGAAAAGAAGATGGAAGTTTGAATAGAAAATCGTAATTTTTAATAATTTCGACATCCACGCAGGCGAAATGCGAGGGGTCAGGTAATGCTGGGCACCGACTGTACTTAACTCAATTGGCGCAAAACTCGACCTATTGCACTTTTCGTGAGGACGACACAGTTTCAAGGAGTTTAAAAGATTTTAGACGGTAGGTAGTTTTTTGTGGAGGCACACTGTTTATCGAGATTTGTTGAAGCTTACTTACAAGGTTTGTAGACAAATGTAGATTTTATATGAAATAACTCGTATTTCGGTTTTATCGCATTGTTTTTGTGTTCTGTTGAAGTGTTTGCGGGTTTTAGTGTCGTATTGCTTCGTAAATTGTTTTTCTTTATGTGTGGGATAACATAACATCACGCCTCTAATTCCTGAAAGGTTAGGCAGAGGTTAACCTAATAGTACACCCACATATTTAACACAAGTAGTACACCCATATTACACCAGTTATGTGTAATAGGGGGCAAACCTAATGCCATCAACCGGGCAGAAAACTAGCCTCCGTGGCTGCTCCTGAGTAATTCTTGATGGATAAACCCAATAAAAATTTTGACCGACCCGGGAATCGAAAGCAGGACCTTATGTTTATCAGTCGCTCTTGGGATCACTAGACCAACGAGGCGTTCATGAGAATGTGTGAGATATTTTTGTTGGTCGTGGTTTGGTTATAATAACTTTGGTGGACGGCACGGTTTGCGTAGTAGATTAGCGCACGCGCACTTATTTTACACACTTTTTTTTGGGGTAAAAAAATCATCAAATGACTCTTCCCGCTTTGGGCAGAGCGGTATCCCGAGTATCAGACTTCTACTGACTAAAAACCACCCATGTATCTTCTTAGCTCTTTGTGTCGAGGCCGCGGTATCTCTTTCGAACAAGCCGCAGCCCCGACTGGTTGTTTTACACCCCTGTTTCCAAGTTTATAGAAACATCTCTACCTACCCCTTCATATGTTTTAAGTTTGAATTATATCTTGTTATTTTCGTAGAGGTATTTACGTAGCTTTTTTATATCAAGTAACGAATACAAACGAATTAAATAGAATTATCTTTCAAAATATATTTACCTTGCTATTGAAAAGAATCTTTTTCTTAAGTACAACTTCAAGAATTGGCACTATTCAGACTTATTTCTGTAACAAAAGCAAATCAGTTTGTTTATTCATGGAAAAATATCTCTTTTAAAAGAGCAATGAACTCTCTCTGAACTAGGTAGGCACTTATCCATCTGCAAAGTAACTGTGGCGATTTGAAAGGGTGATTTAACAACCACTGAATTATGATTTTTCATATTAATCCTGCACAGCCAAAAGTTTTAGGTTTTAAGTTTTTTGGCTTTAGTGTTCCATACCTCAAAAGGAACAGGTCCTTAGGAACTTAGGGGCCCCTTGGTTTGTGAGACCCTGGGCACGTGCCCCGTGGAAAAGATGACCCTAGCTACAATATTCAACTATGGTTGTAAAGCCTACCAAGTCTGAAAACCACCTTTGCAAAAATTTAATACAGTTGTAACTTAACTAAACTAGATTTCTTCTGTCGACACTATTAATCATTCTTACAAAACAGATAAGTAATATTACTTACCTCTCCGATATTATAAATAGAGATTCGAGTCTGTGCGGTGTCTCCAAAGTGATCTATGGCGGTCCACGGCTATAAATTATAGCGGAGAACATTATTAGGAGTTTGCAGACACGCCACTCCTTTGGTGGGAGACGACGGCCATTTTGTTGATAAATATATTATGTTGCTTGGCGTTATTATTCATGGTGGTAATAATGTAGTTGGGATTACTATAATAACACACAACATCACGCCTGTAATATTTTAAGGGTTGGGTAGAAGTCTACTTAGTAGTTCACATACTTATCGCCAGTTTTGATTTAATCCCATTTAAAAAGGGGAGAGCCTATTGCTACCAACTGGGCACAAAACCAGACTCCGTTGCTGCTGCTGAAAAAATCCTGTGGTTAAAATATAATAACACTTTGCACGACCTGGGAATTGAACCCAGGACCTCAAACCCAGCAGTCGTGCTTGCGACTACCAAACCAACGAAGCAGCAACCGACCACATCTCATAACATTATTTATATTATCAATAACAATCTTACTTTCCCAATATCAGCAAAAATATCCCTCATATTAAACTAGTCCCCAGTTTCATATAAAAAAAAACAATAAAACTACAAACATTAACATTAACAATGAAACATAACCATATAAAACTATTATTTGCCATAAACGGTTAGGTTAGGTAAGCATCATCAGTTTATGGTGGCATTAAGTTAATGGTTTAACGACGCGTTTACTGAAGCATAAAAACTGTTAACAAGCTGGTTTAGAAGTAATCTACATCTACACTAATATAATATATAATATAATATAATAATATTATAAAGAGGAAAGATTTGTACCTATTTTTGTATGTTTGTAATGAATAGGCTCAAAAAGTACTGGGCCGATTTCAAAAATTCTTTCACCCTTGGAAAGTTACATTCACCCTGAGTAACATAGGCTACTTTTTATCCCTGTATTCCCACGGGAACGGGATCTACGCGGGTGAAACCGCGGGACGTCCGCTATGTTTTATATGAGGTTAGAAAATTGATGGATTATTGTACCTTTTTTTGTTAAGCTTTTTTTGAGAAGCACATACTAGCAAGTACAAACACAGTTGAATTACGTACTTTCGTGAATGACAAACTATTCCATTCATAACATCAAAATTCCTTTCTTCGGAAAATTATCTTCGGATCTAGATTCAGCTGCATCTAGTCCCAACAACATCATACTAAACTAAACCTGACTAAGTGCCTAGTGCCCATTTTTATCAACACTAAGAGATACCTAACTACAATACACCTAATGCCCGTTTTCACCAACCCTATAAAGTTTCCCGAACGATAATTAAAACTACAAAAAACAAATATATCTTTTAACCGTATCTTGAACAACGAACCTACTTTCACTTATTAAAACTAATAATATTAATGCAAAAGTAACTTTGTCCATAACCTACCTACTGGCTACACCAAATTGTCTTAACGCATTCTGATATTTGACACAAAGATAAATCATGATCTTGAAAACATAGCGTATTGTAATTGTAAAAAGCAGAGAGCAAGATGGCTCTCAAAAGAAAAGTCCGGAAATACTTTTTGAAATCGGACTGAATTGTTCTCAATCAAGTCACTTGTCATATTAGGTATTCGTTGGTAATTATTATGAAGTTTGCGTATTTTAGTCTGTTTGCATGTATTTAAATATCTATTAGTTTATTTAATTATATATTATTTATATGTGTATTAGTATGCACCGATATATGTATTATGCTTGCAAAATGGTATTATCCTTATTATTTTGTACTCTACCACAGTACTGTCCTATTTAACCCTAAGGTTGACTGGTAGAGAATGCCTTGTGGCATTAAGTCCGCCTATGTACCACTCTTGTAAATGAAGTTTAAATAAATAAATAAATAATTTTATACCGGTAGAGTATCAGTACATTCACGTGAGATAGTTTTCAGCCTCCACATGGGAGCAACTGTAAGCATCATCATCATCATCATCATCATTCTCTTGCTTTGTCCAAATTTATTTGGAGTCGGTGCAGCACGTCTTGTTCTTCCATACTACTCTATTCGACTTAAAATGCTTGAACGCATTTTTGTCATTATTGGAATCAAATATAACAGCTCACAACTTAGGACCCAGTAATATTAATGACAATATCCGTGGTAACTGGCAACTGGGCTTATCCCAGTTGGATACGTCCCTGTGTGCCTATTGGCCTTGTTCTGTTCTGTCTCCTGCTGATATGGAGGGAAGTGGAAATTATGTTTTTTCCTACTCCTCCGCTATTCTTTTCTGATTAATTTCGTTACGGGATCCAAGATAGTTAAATCGCTTCTCTGGGACTTCGTCGAGCTTCATTGTCTCGGCGCTTTTCTTGTGGTCGCCGCTGTTGATTCTGGCTAACAGGAGTTACAGTGGTTTGGGAATAGTGTGGCGGGCTTGTCCCATATCAAAAAAATACTACTCTATTATCAGTTAGTTCACCAGACGCCTCTTAGTACATATCACATCATACTTCACACAGTCCATCCATCGTTTCTTTGGTAGCAATTATAAACTAATATCAATGCAAGCAATGGCTAGAAATTATAAACCTGATCAATAAGTTTGTAATCAGCAAACAAAAAACAACTAGATGAAAAATAACCTCAACTGGCAACAACAGAAACTATTGAAAAAAAAATACAAAATAAAGTAATTTAGTCCACAACTGGGTCAGTTTTCCAATACAGCAATTCATCCAAATGGTAGTATTATCACTATGCACGAACAATATCGTAATGGATGAACTATTTCCGAGGAACAAAAGTGTTACACTTTAATATTAGAGAGTGCATTGTAATTAGTCCAAATTTTGTAATGGGATTATTTGGGAGTTCTGTTTTTGGATAAAGCAATAAAAGTTATGTTATTATTGTTTAGTTATATAAAATGTAATGTTTTATAAGTTTTTATAGGCTTTGTGAGTTCTCAGATTCTCAATTTTTACCCGCGACGGAACGTAGCCGGTATATGCGTTTAGGGTGAGAGATGTTTGTGTGTGCACTTTTTTAACGTTTTGTTTGTTTGAAGATTTTGTTAGATGTTTGAAGCTGTCAGCTCACTTGCTGTCTGGCTTACGATGACACACGAGTTAACTCCAGTTAACTCTCTAACTCATACACAATAACACTGTAAAACTAAATATTCAAAAAAAAAGGTAGCACTCCGGGAGTGCCGGCAGAAGTGAAAACTTCAATATTAACTTTCAAACTCGCGTCAGGGTCACGTGATGCTGATCGAAAAATCTTACGCTTTTTCGATCAGCATCACGTGACCCTGACGCGAGTTTGAAAGTTTTTACCCATACAAAAAAAAGTGCTCAGCGCCGCTAAAGAAGTTTTCACTTCAAAAATTAATTGGAGTTTCTTGCCGCTTTTTCTGCATAGGAAACAACAAACCCGAACAAAAAAAAAGAGTGAAAACGTCAAACAATAATACACGTGATATTTATTTCCGGCGTAGCACGCCTACGCAGACGTGTAGCATGCGCTACAAGCTACGAAAAGTTGCTACGGACTTCAAATTTTAGTGCAACAAAACCATTCAAAAGTACTTCGTATCATACAGAACATAACATTTAATTTCAAACAACTAACAACATATTCTAGGTTCCACAATGCAAACTAAAAGTAGAACGCTGTCGTAGTATTCATTCGAACAGTTTTGCTAAAACCTAGTTTCAGTTTCACCGTTAGAAAGTTATTTAGTTTTAGCTTTAGTAGTATAACATACAACTGTGGGTGATAAATGCATTCAAATGAAACTTCTGGCTAGAATTGTTTATAAACTTATAGAAATATGCATTAACCGAGCGGTTAATACATATTTCGCGACTCATCTTGCGTGAAGGTGTATTTTCCTCCTAAGTTTTGGGAGATTTTCTCTCTTTAGACAAGAAGTGTTCAAACAAGGATAATCTTAAGAGAAAACGCAGCATTTGGTAAACTGGAACATAATTATTTTTCGGTCCAAAAACATCTTTCTTTCCTCAGTAAAACTAAAAACCCGTATTTTCTACTAATGTGTTCTACCAAAAATTATCTAAGGTGCCGAGGACTCTCACAAAGGAGACTGTCCACCAAATACTAGTGGCATGCTCCATGGCTCTATGGTCATGGAGCATGCAAGCCATACTCAGCATAACCCTCATAGATCGAGAGTGTAAAACCGAAATCTGCCTTCGGACGATAGTCTACGATGAACCAGAAAGTGTGGCAGAATAAAGTGAAGGCCTATTACCCATCAGTGGGTCATTCTGGGTTGAAATGATGATGATGATGTTGAAGTCTAATTAGATGATGATTTTTCCAATTTTGTAGCAATGAAAGATGCTATATATTCATTAAAAGACGTTTCTGGTTTTTTACCCACGACGGAACGGAGACACTCTAAGCGTTTGGGGTGAGAGGTTGTTTGTGTGTTTGTGCAAATACATGTTGCCATTTTTCTCCAAAACTACTAGTCCGATTTTGATGCAGTTTTCTCTTATGGGTTCGGGTTTGATTGGTGCATGTTCTTAGATAGGTGTTACGGTTACAACTCACCAGGGGGCGCTGCAGCAAACATTTTTTGTGCAAATCAAAGTTGCCATTTTTCTCCAAAACTACAAGTCGGATTTTGATGCAATTTTCAGTTATGGGTTTAGGTTTAATTGGTGCATGTTCTTAGATAAAAAAAATAAAAGTAAAAAGTTTAAAATAAAAAGCAAAATTAAAAAATTTGAAAAAACCCACGACGGTTAAAAATTAATTGAAAAAAAGGATAAAATAACATAAAATACCCGCCTTAAAAAACCCAAGAATGTCCGTCGGGAGCTGAAAATTGCAAAACTAGTTAATTTAATGGCAGCCCCCGACGGACATTCTTGGGTTTTTTTAAGGCGGGTGTTATGTTATTTTATCCTTTTTTCAATTAATTTTTTTAATTATCCCAATCATCTTACTCAAAACACGTCCACACGTGGACACAGCCTAACCTCGAAATACACAGGCTATCTGTTTAGTGTTATCGATAGCTAGCTATACAACATAGGAACCTACACCCTTTACTATAAGGTGCCTATTGTTATACACAATTGTATTGAAACTCAGCAGACAGAAAGCGGCATGCAAATAATGAAAGTTCTCCGACGTCACTGCGTTCGACACACCCTACCACTGTTAAGGGTGAGTTAGCCACTTAATATTAGATAGATAATAGTCTGAACATAAAATCATGGCCATGGTATGATAGTTTAGAAAAAAGATCAGCACTTACCCCCGTATTTATAGTCAAGTCAAAGTAATTACTTGGACTTAAGTAATTACTTATGCAAATATTTTTATGCAATGGGTAAGAATTTAAACGAACTTAGAACCGTCAATGAAAGCAAAACTAAGAATTCTAACGTTTGATAGTTCTAACAATAAGGAATTACTAAACTACAAAGAAAAAATCGTATCTTTAACAATGATATTTACTCAAGTAATGACTCGTTTATAAATACGGGTGTAAGTCTTGTATGGATTACTCACGAGTCCTTTAGATTCCAAGATGCTAGCCAACTAAATATTAACTTTGGCCCACACTCGTATATACTTATAGATATACCTTACAGACTTACATCACTACATACTATAAAACAAAGTCCTCGGCCGCGTCTGTCTGTCTGTTCGTGATAAACTTAAAAACTACTACACCAAATTTTATGCTGTTTTCACCAATGGATAGAGTATCTCTCGAGGAAGGTTTTAGTATTTTATTTATCCAACCTAAAATCACGCGGGTGAGTCCTCGGGCATCATCTATTACATACATAATATGATAGACTACAATTTGTGTTAATAAGTAGAACCTTAAAACTATATTAAGAACACTTCACTTTTGCACTATGCTACCGTGCGTTCAAGTGAGACATGCCCGTGGAAGCGACGGAACACCACTCCCTGCGGCCGAAAGTCCTCTTCTAAGATGAGGTGCAGATAACGAACATGTATTCGCACCACGATCGTCTTCAAGTTGAAATATTAACCTATTTTACAAACGCATACCTTTTTTTTTTTTTGGTGGGTGGAAAATCATCAAATGACCCCCCCCCCCCGCTCTTGGGCAGAGCGAAGGGGAGTGTCAGACTTCTACTGACTAAAAACCGAACCCACGTTCCTTCTTTGCCCTTGCGCCGAGGCCACGTCATCTAGTACAAAAATTAACTAATTAATTATTCTTATTCTTTATTGCACACATAAAATAACAAATATAAACAAAAATTACAATTATAAAGCTTATGTACAAAGGCGAGCTTAACCCAGAATTGGGTTTTCTTACAGCAAACCTAATTTCGCTAGCGAGATTTGCAAAAGATTAATTAATTCGGTCTACTAGCAGCAACCAATTTCCGATTACATTAAAACCCGCTTTAAACAATTATAATCACCATACTAACCCTAAATATTCCAGCTCCATCTTCCCTTTAACCCTTCGTCTGCAGCACAGCGGCTAATTAAAGTTGGCGACACACGGTGCGACCGCGACGCTACGGTGTTTGACTACAGCTGCGTTTGTGTCGCACTGTCGCACTTGACACTTGTGACTGTAAACAATGGTTATTCTATTTGGTGGGTTTTTGGAGGAATATAATTTGCGGGGAAGATGGGATGGATACAGAGGTAGAACCACGGTAGAACACAATAACTTTTCCCCACACTTAGAAATTGCTCTTGTATCGTAGGTGCGTTCACAGATACTCATATTTAGACTCACCTGTCCACCAATCACCAATCCACCTGCAGACTGCAGCCTTTAGAAAATATTGGTTCCGTGCGGTAATCGAACCCACGACCCGCAGCGCAGTAGCCAATCGCTTATCCACTTCCCCAACGTCGCATTCATTAGTTCATTAAACGCACTTGTGCATTGCCTTTTTTTTTTTTTTTTTTTTTTTGGTGGGTGGAAAATCATCGAATAACCCCCCCCGCTCTTGGGCAGAGCGAAGGGGAGTGTCAGACTTCTACTGACTAAAAACCAAACCCATGTTCCTTCTTCTTCGCCCTTGTGTCGGAGCCGCGGTAACCTTTCGATATCCACAGCCCCGACGGGCGTCGGCCCTTGCGGGCCCCTCCTTGCTGACATCTCTTTGAGGCGCGCGTGGAACACGTACGCGCCGCCGACACGGTCTGTTGCCGTCATGACGACGGCCGGACGGCGAGCTAGCCCGTTACTCACCGTCCACAGGCCCGCGTCTACGGTGGCCGGAGGTCATCGCGTGACCCCCGACGCCCGGAGCGCCTTCCGCGGCGGCTGGGACGTTGAGAGGTTCTCTCCCTCTCTCGTTCCGCCACCTCCTTCGCTAGCATCACTGCTTCGCAGAAGGAGGCGACGGCGTCCCATTCCTCCTCGCTCCGGACCATGGCTTGCACCAGGGCCGGGCGACTTGTGCATTGCCTCAAGTCATCATGACGATAAGATGACGATGAATGCACACACATTCGTGTATTTGTCTCATTTTAAGAGGCGTCTGCACATCCCATATGTTCTTCATTGATCTGTGTATGGCCAAAAGTGGCACTGTAAGTAAATGTTTCTCAACAACTGATCGAAGTTATCAATTTTTATATCAAACACAAATCATCTGCAATGTCATTTCAAATGAATCTCTTTGCAGCAAAGCTTTTAAAACTAATTTAGTACCCACCTGTCTACTTGGAACAGTACTGTAATAACTACGCATCAGCTGCAAGCATAATTATTTCAATTACAATCCTCTCACAATACTATCAATTGAAAACAAACTCGAGTCCTAGAATAATCCAAACAAAATTAATATGGCAATCACAAAGTGAATTAAATTAATCAACTCGATTGACATTGAAGTTTAGGTCATTAGTCGTATTATTGATGGCTTATAATTTGCATCGGTTTGCATCTGCAATGAGCATAGAGTAGAAAATAAATGGAGAGCTAACTTGGAACTTCTAAGTAAGCTACCGTTGGTTTTATACTCTGTGCTCTAGCTTCTATAAGTTAGAAGCTTGTTGTCCACATATTTTATAAAACTTCACATGAGTAGGTAATCGTCAAATTACTTGATAAATATGGGGTTAACGATTATGTAATTATTTTGACAATTCTACGTCATTAAGAATGTGGAATATCAAATAAAACTAGCTGTATATCGTTGATAGTATAGTTGGTTTTATCGTATTTTCGTAATAGGCTACTGCTATCGTAACCTACGTCCCAAACTTAAATACCTTTAGCGCAATTTTAAATCTCACTGTAAGCATTCGTTTTCCAGAGAAAATGTAATAGCTTCTCCATGTTTTCATTATTCCATGCCATCTGTATGAGACGTGATTATGAACTCCATTGATAAATGCTACTTTGTGTATGCAGGTAATATCATTTATTTTGTGTTTGTTTGTAGAAAAGAGGGGATAGGTATAAAAAACATGTGTATGAGCTAGATTTTTAATAAATTATCAAATTATGAAATAAATATAATTAATTAATAAATTAATTAATTATTTTTATTAATTATTATTATAGGTATTATATATTTATTATTTTCTATTTAAGTCGCGAGTAAACAGGCTTCTTCTGGGTAAACTCGTTCCATCGTCGACCTCATCTCTGCCCTTAGGGCAAGATTGAGGTCAAGAGTAAGCCCACATAAAATAAAAAAATAAAAAACTTGATTAAGATTACCAGGTGTCATCATCATCTGCATAGCCTTTTCCCAACTATGTTGGGGTAGGCTTCCAGTCTAACCGGATGCAGCTGAATACCAGTATTTTACATGATTGCGTTATGATTGCCTAGCAGACCCCCACAACCCAGTTCATACTGGGTAATACGATACCCTTTGGTAAGACTGGTTGTCAGACTTTCAGGTCACTGACTACCAGCTATAACGACTGCCAAAAATCTATATATTATGACAGCCGGGACCAACAGCTTAACGTGCTTTCCGAGGCACGGAGAAAACTCGGTATGAAATGGGCGGTCACCCATCCACATACCAACTTAGGAAAGCGCGGCTTAACCTAAAGATTGACCCGAGTGGCAGTTATTGTTTAGCCACAGGTGCTTCTGCAAAAAATGCAAAGTGGAAACAATTTGGTTATTTGCATTGTCCCTTGTCATAATGTTTTAGGCTTGTTACCTATCTCGAAATGTTTGACGAATATCTCTGTCAGTTCCGGACATATGAATCCCTTACAATTTAATTTGTATGTATGGTATATCAATACACGTACACTGATCCAAAATTATATTATTTGAGTATTTCTCAAAATAAGTGTACATCTGTTGAAAAAAAAGTGTGCCTCGAAATAGTAACAAAGTTTCAATGTTTTTATTTAACCATACATACAAAAAATAACATATTTGTGAAGAAAAACTATTAAACTTTAAAGTTGTGAAGAATAAATGGTAAAACCATAGTATTCAATCAATTTTAGAAAGCTTTTTTAAAAAGATGTTTTTTGCGTTTCATACAAAAATCAAATTGCCACCCTACGACTTCATACATGTAACACTTCATAAAATTCGATATGTCGCGTTAATATTGTGCATTTTTTGTATTACAGACCTTGATTAAATGTAGTTTCTTAATTAAAGTGATTTTCTATGGGGTTTCATAGTAAATTATAAAAAAAAATGCGAAAAACAAAATGAGTCGTGCCCATTTACTTTTTAGTAACTTACTCTTTAGTTACGTTTTATTTCTACTTCCACGTAATTTCTGAACGCATCCGTTACCTTTTAACACGGACAACACTAGCATCATTCTGATTGGCTGTAGGTCTGACGTCTCCGCCATAACTTTTAATGTGAAAATCAGTTTTGAACGTGTTGTCCAAGGGAGATTACTTTTTCGTAATAAGAAATACTTTTTCACTTTTTCACATTAAGATAAGTCTTGATTTATATATGTTATTGTAATACGTGTCGTACGAACATTTAAGCGTATTATATTATTTGCAGTTTCAGGTTTTATCAAACCATCGACATAATATGATCTTAATTTGTAAAATTTTCGTTGCTTTTTCGTAACGTTTTTTATGAATTTCGTTACGTTATGAAAAAGTATAGTGTAAATCTGAGTGTATACAGTTCTTAAAACTTTGCCAATATTAAAACCTTAGTGAACATTCACTGGCAAATAGTTCTTTACGAATTTTAAAGTCTCATATGCTTTATTTAATAGGTTGGTTTATAGCCTTATGTTTACTTTTTAGTAACATCTAGAACTATTTCATAACAATATTTCGTAACAACTTTTTCGTTACGTACACTTTTTTTGAGAAATACTCATTTACCTCACAAGCACCCACCCAACAACTCATACTAATGAGATTACTCCATTATTTGCCTCCCAAAGGGGTGCACATATTTGAGAAATTTAAGGGTAAACAAGCCAACGGCACGAACTAGTTGGTGGGCGGTGCTAAAATGCATGCTATTTCATCCGACATCACGAGCGAAATGCATAGAGCGAAAGAGACACAACTAAAACGTGCGCGCGAAATTTTCTATGCAGACCTTTGGTATATTTGGTTTCATGAAAAATCTATTGAATGTATCTGTTCAAAATCAAATTATTTAATTTTTTTAATAACTAATCTATGTCCGTATGGTTTCACTTTTTTCTTTTTCATACTATATACGTTACTTATTTACGCCCAAAGAGGAGTTAAAATCAGTGCTAAAATATGAAAGTTTTGACGTTCATAACTTCCATCAATATTTTTTTTCCAATTCTGCTTCCATACAGACCTAGATAATGCTATGACCATTAGATACAATTTTTAATTTTGAACCTACACCGTCAAACAGAGGAGTAATCACCTTCATAAGTTTGCATGGAAGAATGACTGGCTTGTTCAACCTTAAGCGGATTTGTCAAGTTTTCGGCGTCCAACGGACTGCTGAAATTATGTGCACTCTTGTTAGCCGAGCTGCGAATGACACCACGTGATGGGCGCTTTGAAAAATTATTCGTGGACAGAAACATGGAGGAGGGCAAAAAATCAAGGGTTTTGTGCGAGGTGACGGTTTAGAAGGGCTTGTACCGACCGGCGTCATCTGTACGAATATGATGTTACGGTTTTTTGGCCAATATTTTAAATTTTTGGTTGAGAGAGACGGGTTAGTTATTTTTTAAATGTTGGTAAAATTAAAAGCCAAAAGACTCTTTTGGCTGAAATGATGAAAATTAAAAGTGTAAGTTTATTATACAGAATTAGACGATAAACTTTAAATATAGAGCCTGAACCATCGGGGCTAAATAATAACAGCAGCTATCTCAATCTTTTGGTAAAGTCTTGTTTGCCTAGTTTGGTTCGTAGATGCGTCACCATCGTCACCATCCATTACATACCGAGTTTTCTCAGTGCCTCAGAAAGCACGTCAAGCCTTTTGTCCCGGCTGACATTTGTAGATCTTTGACTTTGACAGTCGTTACTTTAGATCGAAAATCTGATAACCTTTCTTCTGGGCATCGTAATACACAGTACTGGTTGTGGAAGTCAGTTAGGCACTCGCTTCATTTAAAATAAGCTATATCCGGTTAGACTGGAAGCCGATCCCAACGTATTTGGGAAAAACCTAGGAATATGATGGTCCCGAAATATTCAATACATTTAGGCCACACATCATTGGTAACAAAACCAGTATACGCTAGTCACTTATTGTGAAACTCTGTACTACACTAGGCTAGCTAAAGGACTACACTAGGCTAAATAAACAATAATTTTGCTCTCAAACCAATAAATTCTAAGAGAGATTACATGTTGAAGGTTGATTGAATTATTACATTTTCAAATAAAAGTAGCAAAAAAATTGCCAATAATAAATTAAATTCATACTACATTGATTACATACTCAAAAAATCGTATTTTAAAAGAAATCGGGCAATGTTATTGCGTTTCGTAGCTATGAGTCTCATGAGTTGATTTTTAATTTATAAGCAGAAAGCGTTTTTATCATTGAATAATGGAAACGAGTTTTAATCAAATACTTTAAGGTTTACGGTAAAGTAATCAAGCTTTCTCGTCTTCATCAGCTATCGATGTGGTTACACCCTGTTCACGAGTTTTTCAACCCTCACTTAAACCAGCCGTATTTTTTTCATAATTATACAATTCTTTTGTCTAGCAATTCATAGAAAACACCTACTCTCCTCATCTGTGTGGTGTTAATACAATCTCAGAGTAAAATGACTGTGACACACGTACGGACATACAGACGGACAGGTTGAATCTATAAGGGTTCCGTGAACCGTTCAAAGTACTACACGTATACGTTTACTAAAGAAGAACTAAACAGAAAACATCTCTTAACTTAGTCCATTCCAAAAAATGTCGGTCGTCCTTTTCCCGGGGAATCGGGATCAACCTCGAATCGAGATCGTAACTCGATCATATTGTAACATGATTACCGGGGACCCAAGTACTCTCGATGGAAGCTTTTATCTATAATGGTGTGTTATATTGTGTATCGGGAATGTACCTACCTATACGGTTTAATGTATAAGTACCTATATTGAATACATAAGTTAGCAGAGCGATATTTTTTATCTCTATTGTTTATTTTTTTAGAAAACTTGTAGCACGAAAGAACAATTTTCGTAGATTTTGTAAGCTTTGTTCTGATTGATAAAATTAGGTCTTAACTTTAGGATAGTTCTATAGAATACGCATGAAAACTGCGATAAGTAACAATTAGTATAATTTCCTTCAAAATCTATCAAATTCAAATCCAAAATAATTGTTTATCTCTTCCCAAACCAGACTTAGTTTAATATAGAGATTAAAATGACGGTACAGTGATAAGTTTGTGAGAGACTAGTGTCTGCACAGCAGGACACCATGGGGAATGATGGAGACCATATAACTAAGGAGTATTTCCATGAATTTTGTAGGAATATTAGAAAAGCAAAGGATTACCTTTGCTTCATTCATAAATGTTTGAAAACTTCTTGATAACCTCGCTCCAAATAAATCGAAGAACCTTAATTTTAAGTCAATAACGCAAATCCATGATAGCAATGCACTACCTTCCAGTTACCAGTCTTATACTACTTTTTGTGCAGGTTATCTCATCTAAATAAGCTATCCGGGTTTATTAGATGACTTAACTTAATCAGCTACAGCCAAGCTGTTAACGCTTGGCAGCCTAGCTGCTTTGAGCTTAGGTGCGGTTGGTTGCATCTCTTCTAGCGTCAGGCGTACAACACAGTAACACAGCTTATGTAAGGTGTGCTAGTTTGTACTATTATAATTATCATAATATCACAAACATCACTGTTTTAATCTCCAAAGGCTTAGGCAGAGCTGTAGGTATCTAACCCGTCCGGGTTGTGTCAAAGAGATACCGCGGCCTCGACACAAAGGGCTAAGAAGGAACATGGGTGGGTTTTAGTCAGTAGAAGTCTGACACTCCCTACCGCTCTGCCCAGAGCGGGAGGAGTCATTTGATGATTTCCCATCCTCCAAAAAAAAAGAAAGATTTGTACCTAAATGTCACCCACATTTATTTCGCCAGATAGGTACGTTTAAGTTCCATATATATTGGGCGAGCGAAATGTCTGTACACCGCGACCGATTTAGTAGCTGTGATGATGTTACTAACTATACAAAAAGTAGTACGCCTGTCAGAATTAAAACACAATAAACATCATGGTACATATACCTATTCATCAATTTCAAATATTTTGTTCCAGATATTATAATACACAAAAAATGTATGTATTTCGAATTCATACGGGTTTAATTAACATTGATCAGATTAGTGATAAATTCACATTGTAATTAATAAAAGCGGATTACACAGTACACATGTTTTGTTCGGGATAACTGTTAGAGTACCTATTAATAATAGTCATGATGATTTATTTGATTATTGAAACGAAATAGATTTTGTGTGAAACTGGCAGCTATTTATTAGTAGCTGACTAGGTGTATTGTATTATTAGTAATTATTTAATGAATTTGCAATGGAGCGCAGCATTCTAGGCGTCAAACAAACCGACTGGTGTACGCAAAATCAAACTGTGCTCCAAAACCCAAATGACTAACGTTACTCATAAAACTGCTAAACTGAAATGGGACTGGACTGGGTAAGTCTTCCGCATGGCCAAAGATCTGTGAGCCATATAGCCACTTTCTGGAGCCCTAATAAAGCCAGAAGGCATCGCGGCACAAGACTCAGACAAGACTAGCGACCAGTGGTCCACATTGGCCTTAGCAATCGCTACTGTCGTATTCATTTTGTTTAGCGAATACGTGATCGCGCCGACAGAGGTCACCTTCCGATCTTCCGAATAAATGAAATACCCGGTTTAGTAGACATATTATTGGACTGACGATTGTTATAATCGCGCGACTGATCGCTTAGGTTAAGACAAGGGTCAATTGTGTGATTTTTGATCATATTTTCATAATATTAGTACCAACTTTAAAAAAGATTAAACAGAACACATTTTAGTCCCGATCTACAACGTTTTAACCATTGAAGCAAGTATATTATAGTATTTTCTTTATAGAATTCATTGTGCTCTTTTAATAATAATAATAATTTATTCATCAGACTACAAAAGAGGTCCACTGTGTTAGTAACAATATAACTTAGCCTATGTTAGTACTAAATAACTTGGACAGATCGAATGCGATTGGATAGTAACATAACAACTTAGCCTATGTTAGTACTTAATAACTAAAACAGAACGGGTTTTAAACGTCTATAGTTTTTCTGGAGATTGACTCATTATTTTGCCTTTGAAGAACAATGAGGAATATAAGAGAACGTGTACAATTCCTTTGATTTTCGTTGAAAGTTCAATAGTATCTTTGAATCGGCAGACGTATTCATTTCCTCTAAGCTTCTCACTCGTACGTCGAGAACTGAAATATACTGCACATGTATTTGGCAGTAGCTTAAGTTCAGGATTCGATATTATTCTTGGAGGAGCGACAATGAATGCAGGATGGCTTGTAGTCTTCTGCCTAGCCTTTTCTTAACTAGGATATGTTGGGATCGGCTTCCACCCTATCCAAACGCAGCTGAATATCAATATTTTACATGGCGTTAGATAATACGACACTACTGAGAGCAGTGGTGGCCCAGTGGTGGCGGCCCCGACTTACGAACAGTGAGTCGTGGGTTCGAACCCCGTCAGGCGCATTACTTTGTGTAATTTATTTCATCACCACTGCTCTCAAAACGGTGAAGGAAAACATCGTGAGGAAACCGGCATGTCTTAGAACCAAAATATTCGAAGACATGAGACATCTACCAATCCGCACTGGGCCCGCGTGGTAGATTATAGCCCATCGTTCTCTTAGAGAGGAGGCCTGAGTCCCTGCAGTGGGAACATTATAGGCTGATGATGATACGACACTACTTGGTAACTTCCAAAACTTGGTTTATCCGTGATCATGGTGCTTGTAACAGCGCCGAAATATCGGGAACTCGAAACAATAATCAAACATGGTAAATATCCCGTTTATGATATTAATAGTAGTGTCAGTGACCATGTCAGTTTAAAAACTTATACTACTTGGTAAGACTAGTTGTCAGACATTCAGGCCACTGGTTACCTAAACCGACTGTCAAAGATCTACATTAATGTCAGCTAATACACACATGGCTGGAGCAACGTGCTATCCGAGAGATGGAAGAAACTCAGAAATAGAAAATAAAAGCAGTCTGATATAAAAGTTTCTGCACAAAAGCGGTGAAACCAACGCTTCTTTTGCTGGAATTGTATAAGTTATCTTGCAAAGGAATAAACCAGACCTTCTGCGTTCAGCCTACATCGTACCGGAAGCTGTGAATATTCGGCGCGACGGTTGCAGCGCCCCTGCAGCAGACTGCTACATCCGGTTTCAACTTCCTGCTCTTTCCAAATCACGGTTTTTAGTTCGAAAACGTTCTATTGGTTTTATTTATATTTTCCTTTTCGCAGGATAGCAAAATGTTACCCTTGGCTTGAGACTATTTACCTACCTTGTTGGTGTTATTGTGTTCCTGAACTTAAATTTTCTGTTTCCAGTTTTTCCTCGATTTTAGCAGTCTATGTTAGTAACATTTGTCTGTTCCACCGCAGTGCCTAAAATACTGTGCCGATTTTGATGAATGAGATGTCACTTGATGGGCTGCGGGTTGTTCACAAGTTACCGCGGCCTAAGGGAAACACCTAATATAGGGTTAAGAAGGAAAACGGGTGGTTTTTAGTAAGTAGAAGTCTGACACTCCCTTTCGCTCTGCCCAAAAGCGAGACCCCTCTCGCTTTTGGTGATATCCCAGCCACAAAAAAAAAAAAAACGTGTCACTTGATTTGTTATTACGGCTCAGAAACATAGGCTTCTTTTTAGGTGAACAGAATCAAAATAGCGGATACTAGATCCGAAAAAGTGGGGGTAACTGTTTGATTTTTGCTAACCAAGGGAAGTAATTTAAAAAAAAATCTCCTGTCTTCCTTTTTGTCCGTGTAGGTATTGGAGTTTTATAAGAAACTGCTGTTTTCTTTTTAAACGACGAATAATTCCCAGAGTGTGGGGTTCAGAATGATGACGTGACAACCGCACACAACACACACATATGGTAACATTGTAACCGTTTTAGAAGCGTTTTAGCGTCGGTGCCTCCCTTCACCTCGTATTTGGTTATGACATCTTGTGATTCCGGTTTTACAAAAACCTGAAAAAAGAACATTAGAATATGTCAAGTCTATATAATATTAATGATAGAGAACGTACTTTTAGTTGCCGTTTTTGACATTTTTGAGTTTAAGTTTAATTGGGATGAGCAGGAGAATGATGAAACATAAAGCGATTTTTTTTCAATACCCGATTCCTAAATAATGTGCCCGGCCTGTAATATACAACATTTCCAACGAGTCAATAACAAAGTATCAATTTCAAGGTCCACGCCACCTGACGTATCGGAGCCAATATCTAGGTAAACACCTGGACAATTGTAGTTAATAATATGGCGAAAAATATACGACTCGATGTGTTTCAATATAATCTAGAATTATCTCTGAAAATTTAAAGTTTTTCATAGCGTATATTTACGCAAAGACTTTCAACAGTATAAGACTGTCTCAGCAGGCTATAGCAAGCAAGCGCGACTGCTGAACATGAGGCCCTGGGCTCAATTCCTGGGTCGGACAAATGGCTATAATAGTATTATGGTGTTCCCATTCCAGGGAATTTCTCAGTAGCAGCCGCGGAGTGCCCGGTTGATGGCAAATGGTCACCCCTATAACATGGGACTTTCACATAACTGGTGAAATGTGGGTTACTAGTGGGGGGAACAGCTCTACCTAACCCTTTGAAAATTATAGGCGGTATGTTATGTTATGATGTCATTATAAATGTTTCAACAGCAAGGGTTTTTGATTTTTCGATCAACCTTACCGTTTATAATAAGTCACTTTATGTAAACCCTCGAGTAAACTGACAAGTTTTCAAATGCTAACACAGAAAGTTTTGTTTTTTTTTTTAAAGACTATTCCTTAGCGTTTAAACAAAATAGTCTCCACAGCTGTGCAATCTCCCTGTATATTAAACCTGTAAGAGCATTTTATTTTCTGTCGCGCTGTCACGAGGCAGCTTGACACCTGAGCTGGACACCCAGCCAATATCAGGTAAGGAAAATGATATTCTGCCAAACGAGATTGGGCAAAAATAAAACTATTATTTCTCGTAGAAATTTTCAGTCTTTTTTGTGGAATGATTCAAAATGTAATTTTATAGCACATGTCGTAGTTGTGATATCTCAGGGGTTAAGGAGTCGCCTTCCATGCCCAAATTATTGGGTTAAATCTGAAATTATTAAGTTTTGTGAGTTTTTCGATTCAAACACCATTTTGTATTTTCTAAGTTAATCTTGGATATCACTGATACAGGTGCACGAAAAAATCTTGAAGTGACCTGGACTTTCAAACTGTGAAATCGCTAATCCGCCGTAAACTGGAATAATGATCAATGCCTATTCTACTTTATCTTACTTTATGAATCGAGCTACTCGTACAAGATCACAGACTAAGGCTTGCACTGACTGGATATGTCCACTCAAAACTGTGTGGTTCATTCTTCAAAAGACCATCTCAGACACTCATCTGCATGGTTCTCATATAGCTTGAGAAAACTTTAAAAGAGGCAATGATCTCTTCTCCATCTAATTTATAACATAACATAATGTGACATGTAAAAGTGTTGTGAAAAACCAATACGATTTATGATACTTTCTGATTTATCCCTTTATTGTATGAGAAAATGCCTTTATCCTGGAGTATTATAGTTATTCCCTGGTATAATTAATTCTATAATTATTATTACAATTACATTGTCTAAACTAGCTTAGACGATTCTATAGTAACATCACGACATCTTGTAACTGATCCTGACACCAAGTACTTAAAACACGTCAAAACTATCATGCCAAAACATCTTACCAATTCAGGCTTCAAAACTTCAACAACTTGCTGTCAAAATCATGAATCGATTACACAAAAGCACCTTCAGCTACTACAGCTTCGAAATTAGCAGCTCAAACTGAGGTCAACTAAATAATCGACGGAACCCTCGTCAATGGTTGCTGCTACTGACAGGGCCTGACTGGAAACTTTGGGGTGTAAACAAGTGCTCCTATACAACTTATTTAGTCCTCGATTGGTGCTTAAAGCGGTAAAGCCGCTTTAAGTTTGGATAGACTTATAATAAAGTTGGTTGGGACGTAATGAAAGTGGTGTGACAGGCGTTGAGGTGTAACTACTAGTAGTGATTGGATGTGGCTTGTAACGAAAGCAATTTGTTGACAAAAGTCGGAATCAAGTACTACGAAATAAGTTGAAACTTTAACCTTCAATATGTTAACTAGGAAAGTTACCAGGTATGGTCTAGAATAATAATAGTGATTGCAATGACTGAAACAAGTTCCTTTTGGCTTTTTATGGGGATTTTTTTTTTATTCATTTATTCAAAATCTGTTTCCCAATACAATTTATAAAGTCTGCCAAACTGTAAAACAGTTTGTCGGCAGTTATTCTCGTTTCACAATAATATGATTATAACAAATTTCGATTTTAATTACAAAATAACTAAGAAAAAACAAAAGAAGTTGAGTTTACAGTAATAACAGTTATGAAAAATGGCTATGGACATAATGACAGGTAGTGTTTTTAAGAACCTTTTTAAGTTGGTGTTTATATTTGACATTTGATATCAACTGTGGGGGTAACTTATTCACTAACGATGGTACTACATACTTTCTCGTGCGCATACCAAAGTAGTTTGTGACTTTATGAACAACAAGCGTCTTCTTTTTAGATAAACGAGTTGGGTACATATGTTTACGTTCCTTCTTGTGAAGTTCATTATTAAATTGTTCAGTTAAGATTTTTACGTTACTTTTTAAATTAACCGGGAGTATTTTACAAATTTTAAAGAGTTTCTCATAATTTTTATTTTAAGAGGCTTTTTACATCCTTTAGATTAGGTTCGATAGTTTTTACTTTTTAATTGACTAGAACTATTTCCATGGTGTTTACAGGACATGAAAGCTCACAGAAACATTAAATTGATCAAAAATATTTTTCCAATCCCAAGACTAGTAAATAAATCCCTAGTTCTCAAATCTCTTAATTTTCGCACACCTAAAATTGGATTAACAACACGGCACACCAAATTCTACCAGCAATCACACTGAACTACAAAAACTATTCCGGCCCCAAAGGCCAGATAAGGACCAAGCCGAAACGGTCATTGTGTCTCCAAAGAAACTCTTGACGACCCCTAATCCATTGGACAATACAATATATGCCTATATTGCAGCCTTAACACCAATATTGAAAACCCTTTTTGTAAAAACGGAGGAAAATATCCTAATAATATCAGAGTATATAATGGAAGTCTGTACGTTTGTGTGGTTTGATATTTTTTGGCCAATCATAAATGTTTTGATACATATAATTATGTAGTTTGGCATGCTAGCACACTTACATCAAAACTTGGATAAATAATCCTATGCCTCAAAATAGGATACTTTTTTGTCTCCGTAGTACTATATAATCTTCAGGTTCGCTAGCTTGGGTTAGTCTATGGTTTGCATACCGAGTTACTTCCGTGCCTCGGAAAGCGTTGGATTCGACTATCATTACACGGTACAGCGTTTAACAGTCGATACAGGTACTCAGTGTCCCAAAAGTCTGGCAACCAGGGCCCCGAGTCTGCTATTCTAACGTCCAAATACTCAAACGTCACTCAATTTTAAGTTGCACTTAAATCTCGTGCTGTCTTTGTTACTTTAACGCAGAGTGACAGTGATAGCAGGAGTTTTGAGGGTTACTTATAATTGAGTGACGTTTGAGTATTTGGGCATAATTCTAATAAATTCTATTGAATGGTCTATCATTGATCTCATAATTGTTGATTTTGACAAGTTTGGTGTTGTCAAAATCAACAATTATGAGATCAATTAGACCATTCTGACACTGTTGAATAGCAGACTCGGGGCCCTGTACTCACTGGGTTGTGAAGGTTAGACAGGCTGCCGACCCATGTAAAATACAGGTATTAAGCTGCATCCAGTCCCAAAATAGTTGGGAAAGGCTAGGTAGATGTCGAGTACGTTCCCTTATGATAATTTAAATCTTATTTTTGAGGCACGGAGTAAAGATGCATGCCCGATTAAAATCATGTAACTTAAACTACTTCAATGTATGTTAGTATTCTGTTGTATCTCTCACTAAACCATCTAGAAAATCAGGCGTATTTCGGACGTTCTTTGGCATAGGTCATATTATTGTTCTTTTCCGACCTCCCCGAAACCACGAACAAAAGCTAGTAAAGAAATAAATATCCGAAAATTGTGAAACAGCGTTCACAGTAACGCTGTCATTCAATATCCAGTGATATCTCATTTTGCCGCGCGAATAGACCTGAACAAAATGGGTAGCGATTCTGAGACCCTTCAGATCTGGTTTAAGGTATAGGAGCGTGATTGTGGATGGCATTCTGGCAGCACAATGGGTTTTAGAGGAAGAGGAGTAGGTAATAAATCGTATTTTTTGGGTCTATTATTTAGGTAGGTATTTTTTGGGTTGGATAAATATTGTACCTTATGGTATTGAGTTAGGTTGAACTAAATAAAAACAGGTGGATATTTTCAAGGTAAATTCTCTGTTGAAGTTAATAATATAAAACTTTTAACATGAAAAATAATGAGCCAAAAAAAGTGGAAAATAACTTTACTTAAGGAAGTTGATGGCAAAAAAGTCAATGAAACAAACAAAACTAAGAAACTTTACTAAAAAAAGTTGGCCTATTGATGTGTCGTCATATTTTTCACCTTAGTCTGCACAGTACGATTTTCTAGCTGACACTTACAACCCAGTAACTAAGTAAATTAAATAGACCCTTTGACAAGACACCTACGCCTAAATTGGCAGTTTAAATTAGAAATCCACTCTGAATCATCATCATCATCATTTCAGCCAAAAGACGTCCACTGCTGGACATAGGCCTCCCCCAGAGACAAAGACACAGAGAACGCTGCTGCCCATTCTCTGGTAAGTCCCTTAGTCGCCTCTTACGACACCCACGGGAAGATATGGGATGGTGCTATTCTTTACGTCCGACACCACACGGAACGGTTTTTCCCGTGAAATCCCGTATTAAAGTGTGCGCGCTTTCCACCTTTCCACATCTTATAAGCTTGCACCAAACGCTTATGTTCTCGCCAGAGGCACGGTCTCTCCTGGCGACGAACATTGAATTTTGTGTCACGACACATTTTGTGAAAATATTACTTCGTCAATACCTCTCTTCCTAGTATTATACACATAACATCTCACCTGTAATCCCCGATAGGTAAGGCAGAGGTATACCTAATAGTACAGCCACATTTCGCCAGTTATGTTAAGTCCTACGTAATAGGGGGCGAGCCTATTGCCTTAAACTGCTTCTACTACACGGGAACGTGGAGTTTGGCACCAGAAATGAGAGGCCTATAACCAGCAGTAAGTAAATTGGGTCTGTGGATGATGATGATGACTGAGAGTTCCTGAAGAATTAAGTGATTTTATAAAACAACTTTCTTCATTGAATAATGTCTTACATAACCATGGCCATAAAAAAACCATAGCCATAGCCTGAAATAAAATGATTGATTGATTGATAACTAAACAGCCGCTATTACATCCAAATTATTATCAGCTTCGTTTTGTGAGCAAAATAACGTTATTGACACGTTTCATAAGCGGTATTGAACCCAATAATGCTATATTGACGGGATACAATAGATATCGGAAGCTATAATTGTATGCATGTGATGACCTACTACGTATTATATAGATGAGTTAAAGAAAACATTTCGAAATTATGATAGGTAGCTCATTTTGGTATGTTATAGAAGCTTAATATAAAAGTTTTTACTGTAAAGCATTTATTTTGTATTCAAACGACGATGATTATTATTATTATGACGGCACGGTTAGCGCAGTGGCTCAAGCTATGGACTGCCGCACGTAACAAATATTTGTAAGACCTACAGATAGTTGTTCCGGGTCTGGGGGTATTAATTGTGTATGTGAGTTTAAATGTTTGTGAACGCACCCACGATACAGGAGAAATTCCTAGTGTGGGGCAACGTTTTTTTTTTAAATAAAAAAAAAAAATATATCAAGCATTTATTTGTACAACTAATAAACAGACTACGTAATTCAAACAAAACACAACGTCTCGCCTTGTTATCCCCAAAGGGATAACCAGTTATGTTTAAGTCCCAATAGAGATAATAGAAGGCGAGCATATTACTCACAACGAAAAACCCAAATGAAACTTTGCCCGAACCGGGAATATAACCACAGAACTCATGGTCAGTAAACAAAACCATCTCTTTTAAATATTCTTAAATGTTCAAAAAAAAAATTCACGCGCAACCACTTCCACATACAAAAATAATTCAATAATCTTTAATTCATATAATTGTGGAATGAACTTTGTGCAAAAGGGAACGTATGCTAAGGTGCGAGCGAAAGGTGCGAACGTGTGAAAGAGAGAAAAAGTAAGAAAGGAATATGGCGGAAGACTAGAGTACGATGAAAGGCGATAGACGTATTATTTTTATTTTAAGTTTGCAAAATTCAAAAATATAGAAGTTTCTACGAGGATAACTCTTTCATTTCACCAAACGATCCCACAAACTTGGGGGCTCGTCCGGGATATCGGTGAAATAAGTGGAGTTAAAACGCCGAACGACTCAGACGCACGAGGCACGAGCACAATCGACGCCATAACGACGCAGGCCGATTGATTTTCAAGATTCTAGATCCTACGGATAACAACGACGTTTACGACGATATTCTGGTTACGACGACTACGAGGAATTAATACCGAATATTACGATGACGGAAAAATCCGACCTTGACTTTCAAGATGCGGCACCTACGGCGCTGGCACGAACGACACACGGCGACATATTGCATCTTACGGAACAGCTCATTCGAAAATTCAGTGCACAAGACGAAACGCATACAGTGTCTATGTGGATACGGGAAATAGAAGAACATGCCGAAATATTTCAATGGAGTCCGACTCAGCTATTGTTGGTGGCTCGACGTTCGCTAACCGGCACGGCATCACTGTGGCTACGCAGTGAAAAAGTGTTTAAATCATGGGATGAGTTGAAAGTGGCTATCGGCAAAGAATTCGCGGATACTCTAGATGTAAAGAAGATACATGAATTGATGAGCGCACGACGTAAGAAGAAAGACGAGTCATGTATTGACTACATGTTAATAATGAAGGAATTAGGCAAACGCGGACGAATGCCGGACTATGTAGCTATCAAGTATATAGTGGACGGCATCATAGATGATGAGATAAATAAGATTATGTTATATGGTACCACAACTTACGCGGACCTGAAAGAAAAACTAAAGTTGTACGCGTTATTCAAGAAAAACTCAGCTAATAAAGATAATATTCGACGTAGTAAGCCGCCTGGTGGCACACAGAACAGCAGTAATAACAAAAGAAACGCGGCTGAAATGATGCGATGTTTCAACTGTGGAGAAAAGAATCATTCGTCGGAAAATTGTCCTCATCGGTCGCAAGGTAAAAAGTGCTTCCATTGCAATGAATTTGGTCATATTTCTCCAAATTGCCCAAAGAAAAAGATGGCGAGTTCGGGCACGGTCGGAGAACCCGAACAGTCTCCGAAGGTTGGCACTTCTGCTGAACAACGAAGATCAACCAATCAGATGTCGAAGAAAGCATTCTTCAACATGATGCAAGAGGGCGCCACCAGCAGCGCGAACGACGAAGTTCACGACGATGTTCAAGGCGATGTTTACACGGCGACAAGGACAAATGATTCGTGTTACGATGTTGGCAGTATGAAACCACAGAGCAGCACAGCAATTGGCTACAAGGACGACGGCCATGTTGTTGAGTTTGACACTTACAATGTAAACAACCAAAACGAGGAACCTGATGAAAATATACCGGTTGTACGCATTGTACGTCGTAAAAAACCACTAAAACCAGTGTTTGTGCGCGGTAAAATGGCTAGTGCGTTAATTGATTCGGGATGTGACGTGAACTTGATGTCAAAGGACTTTTATATCGAACTTAGCAAGTCAGATGTAGTGCAGTGTAACGAAAACAACATTACGTTAACCGGTTTAGGTTATTCACAAGTAAAGTCATGCGGTGTTGTCAAGTTAGACATAACGATTGATAATTGTTTATATCGCGATACTATGTTTTATGTAATGCCTAACGACTCTGTACCATTTCAAATGATAATTGGTAATGCTTTCTTGCAAAATGTTATGATGTTTATGAAAGATTGTATGGTTTGGTTGTTGCCGAAAGATGATTGGATGAACCCAAACTATGAGTGGTTAAAAGATGTTGCATATTTCTCTAGTTCTGTTGATTGTTTAGCTCACGTCAGTAATCCTGCTGTAAAAGAAGAAGTATTAAGGTTAGTAACAAGTTATGTGCCACAACAAAGTAAAGAAGCTCCAATAGAATTGAAAATTGTTCTCAAAGATGACTTACCAGTATCTCAGCGGCCACGACGAATCTCATTCAAGGAACAAGAGGATGTTAATCGCCAAATCCAGGAATGGCTTGACGATGGAATTATCAGGGTGAGTTACTCAGAATATTCCAGTCCATTAGTATTAGTAAGAAAAAAGGATGGTGGTTTAAGAATATGCATTGACTATAGAAAGATTAACAGTAAAATGGTTAAAGATGAATACCCACTCCCTATAATAGATGATCTTATTGATAAGTTGTCCTCAGCTAGAATATTTAGTGCATTAGACTTAAAAAATGGTTACTTTCATTTACGCATACACGAAGATTCAATCAAGTATACTTCTTTTGTAACGACTACCGGACAATATGAATTTTTACGTGCCCCATTTGGTCTAGCAACTTGCCCAAAGGTTTTTACAAGATTCATCACAATCATATTCAGAGAATTGATTGCCAGAGGTATTGTTATTGTGTTTATTGACGACATTTTAATTCCAGCGGAAGACGAGTATCAGGCTCTTGAGCGCCTAAAGGAAGTCTTGAATACTGCATCGGAGTATGGGTTACAAATCAACTGGAAGAAGTCTCAGCTGTTAACCAGAAAGGTAGAATACCTAGGTCATATTATTGAAGGTGGTGCAGTGATGCCATCGCCAGGGAAAACAGAGGCTGTTATAAAATTCCCTGAGCCTCAGAATTTGAAGCAACTGCATAGTTTTTTGGGACTTTGTTCCTACTTCAGGAAATTTATACCTAAGTATGCACAGATAGCGCAACCACTCACAGATATGCTGAAAAAAGACTGCAAGTTTGAGTTCAGTGATGCACATAGAGCTATTTTTAACGATTTGAAGACGAAGTTGGCTACTACACCAGTGTTGAAGATTTATGATCAACGAGCAGAGACGGAGCTCCATACTGACGCATCAGGTATCGCTTATTCAGCTATTTTAATGCAGAAAGGTGATGATGGAAATTTACATCCAGTTCATTATATGAGCCGAAGGACTACCGACGCGCAAGCCAAGTACACAAGCTATGAGCTTGAAGCACTTGCTATAATTGAAGGTGTGAAGAAGTACAGACACTACCTATATGGAAAATTCTTCAAGATTGTCACCGATTGTAAAGCTTTCCAAATGACACTGAACAAGAAGGACTTAGCATCATCAACAAGAGTTGCTCGATGGATTTTATTTCTACAGGATTATGACTTCACAGTAGAACATCGTGACGGCACTGGAATGAGGCATGTCGATGCATTGAGTCGAAACCCATATGTAGCAGCCATAACATCTAGTTTACACCAGGATATAAGACGCGCACAGGAGTGTGATGAGGGCCTTAGTGCCATAATACGAATTTTGAAAGAAGGAAACTCATTTAAAGATTACAGTTTGAATCAAGAATTACTTTATAAAGGACCAGATCAACAACTTGTTATACCTAGTACAATGGAAAACGAAATTATAAAGAGGGCACACAGTAATGGTCATTTTGCGAAGAAGAAAACTTTGGAACTAATTAGCAGGGATTACTACATTGAAAAAATAGGAAAGAAAGTTGAAGATTATATAGCATCATGTATACCATGCCTACTAACGAATAGAAAAGAAGGAAAACAGGAAGGTTACCTTAATCCAATTGAGAAGGGAGACACTCCGTTGCATACTCTGCATTTAGATCATGTTGGACCATTGTCAGAGACTCATAAGCAGTATAATCACATACTTACCGTTATTGACGCTTTTACGAAGTTCGTATGGTTGTTTCCATGTAAAAGTACCACAACGAGGGAAGTGTTGAATAAATTGGAGATACTACAGCACACTTTTGGAAGTCCAGAAAGATTCATTACAGATAAAGGTACTGCTTTCACCAGCAACGACTTTCAACAGTTTTGCATGAAGGAGGGAATAGAGTTATGTCATATAACTACAGGAGTACCTAGAGGTAATGGTCAGGTGGAAAGGGTTCACAGAACTATTATACCAGTACTTACCAAGCTGTGTATTGAGAAACCAGGATTGTGGTACAGGCATGTAGGAAGAGTGCAGATGGCATTAAACAGTACTTACCAGAGAAGCGTGAACACCACTCCATTTGAGATGCTAATAGGAAAGAAAATGAAGAGACAAGATGACATTGAAATATACGAACTACTACAACAAGAAGGACGAGATAGCTATGTTGAAAATAGAGAAGATTTGAGGAAGAGAGCAAAACAGCAAATACTAGAAGTTCAACAGGAAAATAGGAAGAACTATGATAAGCATAGAAAAGATAGTAAGAAATATCAAGAGGGGGAGTTAGTTGCTATAAAGCGAACTCAGTTTGGGCCAGGGCTCAAACTTAAACCTAAATATTTGGGACCTTATCAGGTAACAAAAACCAAACGACACGACAGGTACGACGTAGAAAAAGTAGATATGATGGCAGAAGGTCCAGTCAAAACCACAACATCTGCAGATCATATGAAAAAATGGCCAGATGACAAGGAGTAAAATCAAGTGAGTATGTAAGGGTTATGAAGTATGTTTGTTGTGAGTTGAGTGTATGAAAGTGATAGGTATTAAGAAATATTTTTTTGTGTTTTCTCTACTTTATGTTTTATATTTAGATTTATTATTAGACAGAGTTGTTAAGATTCGGTTTGTTAAGCATTACAGTAAGTTGTAACTGGTCATGTTGTATCACTAAGGTGTTTTGTATTTCTTTGTTATGCTAAGATGTAACAAGATGTCATCCTTAGATTGTAATTTTTGTTTGTAATTGTCATGCTGTCTTTTATATCTTTTTCTTGGAAAATAAATAATAAGATGTAAGCTGGCTATGTTAAGGAAATAAAAGCTTAGTAAATATGTCACTACCTATAGAAAATATTCTGTTTGTGCTTGAAGATAAATTGTTTAAGATCAAAATTTCATTATGTTTCTGTAGCTTAAGTAAGACTTAACTTAAAATGTTATGTATAGAAGATTTAAGTTGCTTATGCAAGGTGTGATGACGTTATGAGATTTATAGTACTTGTAACATAGTGTCTGAGGGCAGACATTGTGCAGGATGACCGAATGTGGAATGAACTTTGTGCAAAAGGGAACGTATGCTAAGGTGCGAGCGAAAGGTGCGAACGTGTGAAAGAGAGAAAAAGTAAGAAAGGAATATGGCGGAAGACTAGAGTACGATGAAAGGCGATAGACGTATTATTTTTATTTTAAGTTTGCAAAATTCAAAAATATAGAAGTTTCTACGAGGATAACTCTTTCATTTCACCAAACGATCCCACATAATTATTATAATTAAATTCCCCGTTTTCCCCGTGAGTTAAATCACAAAAAAAACCTTCAGACGCGAGGTTAAAGCCTTCGTAAAAAGCCCGTTCTACACTGTCACCTCCAATCCGTTTTCAATTAACGTGTCCAGAGAAGCGTTAACGCCCGGAGTACACTGGCGTGCACGCCCCGTGTTAAGGTTAGTTCACATCATGACACCGGATTTGAATGATACGAGTTGTGTAAGCCGGGTACTAGGATTGGTTTAGACTGTTGGGTTCTTTCAGGCGGAAATTTCGACGAACGGTTCAGAGTTCGTAGAAAGACGGAAGACTGGTAATGGGTTAAAGTTGTGTTTCTGAGAGCTCAAACTTGGGTAGTAACTGTGGGTGTGACTTACACCACGTAACATCACGCCTGTAATCCCTGAAGGATTAGACGGAGGTGTTGTCTATTAGTACACCTGCAATTTACCAGTATCTAATTTTAAAGTCATATTATGTAATAGGGTGTGGGCCTATTGCCATGAACCGTGCACAAATTTAGACTCCGTGGCTGCTATTGTTAGTGCATTTGTATTTAGAATTTAATAGCATCCTCAGTTCTATGTGACTATTGTATCAACCATTTTTATTGTTGTATTAGATAGTGTAAAGTCTCTTGTTTCATACCGTCAGCCATGACTTACGCCATGGTAAAAAATAATGAGTAGACCAGCAATTCGTATTCGCAGCATGACCACCGAAAAATCTAAAAATAAAATGACATAAGGTAGAAAGGCTTAGTCGATAATTATGTTGTCAGAAATAAAAGACAGTCTGTTTGTTTTCATAGAGCCAAAGTAAACAAACAAACAAACAAGCACATGACGGCGTCGCCGTTGTAAACAGCACGTGCAGCGGGCCAGGTGCGCAGCGCAGGCGTCACTAAGGCCGCACCACTCTCCCCACTGCTCGAGCCAGTCTTTATAAACGACCACTCGGCGTGGAGGGGATCATTCTTGTCGCAGGCTTGGCCCGGTGCACATGCTGTAGCGCTTAGAGTTTTAATATTATATCTGGATTATATAGTTGTGTGTGTATAGTGATTTATTTTAAATATCGTGCTATTGGAGTATACGTTGATTACCGCTATATTTCGTAGTTTCATTTAAGATGACAGACCCTCTGCCTTCATCAGAAGTGGGATCGGATCCACCTTCCACTAATGATAGTAATGCAAAGCTATGCTTGTGGCTTTTGATCCTGATCTATCGGAATCCGATATTGTGAATTGGTGTAAACTCAGTGAAACGATAATTGTGAAAAGAAATTAGATGGTGTAGTCCGTGTGCGGTGTAGTACTTTGCGAAACTTCACATTGAACAATGAATAATGGGTCATCGTGGCCATGAGTGCCGCAAAAAAACAGAAGCCTCTTCAAAAAAAAACCCTGCTTGCTGCAAAAACTGAAATACCAAAGACAGCCGTTACGGCCATTACGGCCGTTACGTGCTATGTATGCAGTGAGCAGGGGCACACAACCAATTCCTGTCCAAAGCGATGGAAGAAGGAAGACTCCACACGGAGCACCAGCACTAAGCAAGTGTACCTGTGTTTCAGAGCAGCCCGTGGAGTATTCCAGATAAGTGGTGTAGATTTTCTTTTTGTATTTGACTTTGGTTCGGAATGTAGCCTTATGAAGCAAAAGCAACGGTCGATCCGAGTGGTCATAGATGGCTACTTCTCTGACCTTATTGCTATCGATGCCGGAGCCTCAGGGGTCTGTTCTCTCCGCGACACTTCTCCTGCTGCTTATCAATGACCTCCTTGTGCCTGGCATTATTGGGTACGCAGATGACAGCACTGTCATGGAGAGTTATACAACCAGCGCAAAAGCGGTGATGAAGTACGATCATTGAGAGAGGCCATGGTAAAGCGAACGAGTTTAGCTCTAAGTTTTGTCTCCAAGTGGGGTGACGAGAATCTCACTGATTTCAACGCCACCAAAACACAAGTGTGTGTGTTCTCCGCCAAAAGGAGTCCATTCAATCTAATCAAATCTAGCTCCTACTTTTCAGAGTGCATCTGTACAAGTTACTGACAGTCTCGAGCTTCATGGCACGAAGCACAAATCTGAACATCAGCACCTACATTGAGTCGAAAGCTCAAAAAGCGGCAAAAAAAAAAATGCTGGGTATACTAAAGAGGGTTAAGTGGTACTACAAGCCTGGATAGTTTTCAATATTATATAAAACTCAAGTCCGGTCCGGCATGGAGTATTGCTTTCACCTTTGGGATGGCTCAGCCAAATACCAACTTGACACACTTTTTTTTTCTGTATCTAGTGCAGAGCCAGGAGGCTAATTGGCGACGATGAGAGGCTAATTGGTGGCCAAGCTACGTATCCTGGCCCACGGCCGCAAAGTTGCATGTCTGTCGGTCTTCTGCAGACTGTACTTTGGAGATTATGCAAAGGAGCTCCACGAGCTGATTACACCATCTCCCTTCTTCCATCGGGAAACTAGACATACTGTAGGTTATACCTTGTCGATGGTTTTACACATTCGTACGAAGCGCTTTGCTAAATCTTTTTTTATGTGCACAGCCAAGGAGTAGAACTCCCTGCCTGCGTCGGTTTTCCCGAGTTCATATCACTTCAATCTATTTAAGTCGCGAGCGTGAGCCAGTTCCATCGTCGACCTCATTTCTGCCCTTAGGGCATGATTGTGGTAAAGAGTATGCCCATTTCATATAAAAATTGTTATCTCTTTAACGGCGAATAATTTCATGAACAAGTAATCCTTAACGGCATAGGTATGAGCAAAGTAACGTGCCTCATCGTCAGCCATAAGACGTCCCCTGCTGGACAAAGGCCTCCCCCATAGAACGCCATAACGAATACCGGTTACCCGCGACTGTCACGATGTCGTCGGTCCACCTGGTGGGAGGCCTACCAACGCTGCGTCTTCCGGTTCGTGGTCGCCACTCGAGAACCTTTCTTCCCCATCGGTTGTCGGGCGACGTGGCCCACCCATTGCCACTTCAACTTGCATATTTTGAGAGCTATGTCGGTGACCCTGGGTTGTAACGTAACTATTACAGATTAAAATTAATGTCCAACGACTATACAAAACCGCTTTCTTGAAATAACTGTCATGTACTAGTTGTTGCCAGTGGCTTCTTCCGCTACGGCTCGAGAATTGTCCCGCGGGTGGATAAACTCGGGATGAAGGCTGTGCCATGTGTTGATCCAGGTTATAAGGTATCTGTGTACTGAATTTTGTCCAGATCCGTTCAGTGGTTTTTGCGTGAAAGAGTGGCAAACGTCCATCCATACTTATAAACTGTCGCGTTTGTAATATTAGTAGGAAGTAGGATTACCGGATGAATTCTTTAGTGAGGAAATACTACCTATTAGGCCGTGATATTTTAGAACATGGGATTTCAGTTAACGTTAGCGACAATGATTTGACCCTTACCAAAACCAAATTTATCAGTTCTTGTTCAGAAGTAAAAACAATTATTACCTTTTAGAGTTGTTAGAGGATAGGTTTCATTAATTTAAAAAGTCGAAAGTATGTTGCTAAACCGATGAAGTGCCTATCTTGAGTAACAGTTCCAGGTGCAAGAACGGAAATATAAGGAACCTTTTTTTTTTTTAAAAAAAAGCCCGTATTAGAAAATGACCGGTACGAGTTAAGATATATTAACGTAACCAATAGGGTCTATGAATATTCTCACGAATATTTTCGTGTAATGCCTTGTGGTCAAAATTGTCTGGCAGACATCGCGAAAAATCATGATGACGTGACGGCGGATAGTGATGATGACGATATCCTTGTTCATGAAAGTAACCTCGAGAACAATATCATGCCTAACAGTAATATAACTTCGGCTAATAGTGATACCGTGTCTGTGAATAGCCGACCCGATACTATATCGATTAACAGTACAATGACTCCTGACTTGTGGAGGAGAGAGATCTTCTGGTTAAGCCGCGTTTACCTCGGTGGGTCTGTGGATGGGTGACCACCCATTTCATGCCGAGTTTCCTCAGTGCCTGTGAAGGCACGTTAATCTGTTGGTCCCAGTTGTCATGTGTGGATTTTTGGCAGTCGTCAGTGTCCTGAAGTTCTGACAACCGGTCCTACCAAAGGGTATCGTATTATCCAGTATTGGCTGGGTTGTGGGGGTCGGATGGGCAATCGCTCCGTGTGGAGTACTGATATTCGGCTGCATCCGGTTGGACTGGAGGCCGACCCCAACATAGTTGGGAGGGGGCTGGGCAGATGATGATGACAATATCTGATCTTATAGATTCCGGTTCCGGTGTTTACTTACGTCAGTTGTTTTACAAATCGCTCCTCAGTTTTATCGAAAAAGTGTACAGTTTTCTTAAGATCTACTTACAAAAGTGCCGTTCGGAAGGTTGTGTGTGAGATTGTGCACTGAAACACAACAGAAGAACAACAAAAATACACCAATAAAGTGTACATAAACACATTTAACGCCAAAGTTAAGTTGAGGTTATCTGTCAAAACAGCAAACCAGAGACAACATTGGAGATACGTTGTTGCCAACCTAACAACAAAAGACTACGTTCGGAAATATAAAAATTAACATCCCTGCGTTTTGTTATTGCAAGATGGGTACACAGCTGTCGCCTGAGATGTCGCTGCTGTTGGCAAAAATGACAGAACAACTTAACGTCCAAACAAACACAATAACAGAAAATATCACGAGAACTATACTTCAAAAGGTTGATGAAAAAATTAAACCTATTATTGAAGAAAATGCGAAACTGAAAAACGAGGTTGAGATATTAAATAGAAAAATTGATTTCCTCGAGATGAATGGTAGGAGGAACAACGTAATAATCCACGGGGTTCCAGAACCGAAGGACGAAAAGCACGAGGATTTGATAGCCTTGGTAACTTCTACATTGACAGATATAGAGGTCCAACTTATGGAAGGTGAAATAGATCGAGTCCAGAGACTGGGAAAAAAAGGGAACGAAGACCGTAAGACAAGACCAATTCTCCTTGCTACCACGACCCTAGGCAAAAAGATCCAGATTCTGAAAAATAAAAAGAAAATGAAACCCAACACTTATATTACGCATGATTTGCCCAAAGACACCTATCTAAAGAATAAAGAAAAAAGAAACAGGGAGAGCAGTGAGAATGAAAAAAGGAAAAGGTCAGAAACTCCGAGCCCCAAGAATGGAAATAGTGGCACAAAAAACGACCCCAAAATGCAGAAGCTAGATGCCTTTCAGTACTTACGTGGGAGATCAATCTCATTCTCGGACAAGCACACAAACAGAAACTAGAGAACCAGCAACACGAACCGGACAATCACAACAACATGAGAAACAGCTAACAATGAAATGTCTCCCAACACGGCTGGTCCCCGCGGGAGAACTAGACCACCACCCTCTAACTAAAAGATGTGAAGTTTTCAACATTGCAACACTAAACACAAGAACTCTAAGGACACCTGAAAGCTTGATGGAACTAAACAAGGCCCTAGAAGATATAAACTACGACATACTAGGCATAAGCGAAATGAGAAGACTAGGCGAAAAAATCGAGGAATATCCAGATTATATCTTATACCAAAAAGGTGAAACAGCCGGGCAGAGAGGAGTAGGATTTTTGATTAAAACGTACCTAAAACATCATATACAAGAATTTATTGGAATCTCAGACAGATTAGCTGTACTTAACATTAAACTGCCAGGCTATAAGAAACAATGGTCAATTATGCAAGTTTATGCTCCAACAGAGCAAGCCGAACTGTCAGTATTAGAGTCGTTCTATGAAGACATGTCACAAGCGATAAATACCAACTCAGATAAATTTATTATTTTAATGGGAGATTTTAATGCACAAGTAGGAAGTAGAAAAAATCCTGAGGAATATGTTCTTGGAAAATTTGGATACGGTAAGAGAAGCTGCAACGGCCAGAAACTTGTTGAATTTCTTATGGAACATAATTTAACTATACTTAACTCGATTTTCAAGAAAAACAACAAAACAAAATGGACATGGATTTCTCCTGATGGGTCATACAAAAATGAAATCGACTACATTATAAGCAACCACCCTAGAGCATTCACAGACACTGCCGTTATATGCAAGCTCAACTTCAACACAAACCATCGCATGATACGCAGCTCCATAAGAAAGCGCCCCACTAAAACTTCTCGAACTCACATTAACATCAACCGACCCGATCAACCTAGAAATCTACGAAATACAAATGGCACAAAGCATAATAAAACAAACGAAACAAATAATATTACAACAAAGGATTCAACTGTGGCACAGAAATATGATATTCTGGAGAAACAAATTGTGAACAATTCGATCGTAAGCAGGAAAGACAAATGCAACAAATACCAACTTAGCGACCAAACCTTGCAACTGATTAACGAAAGAAAAGAACTGATAAAGAACCAAATTAAAAAAGAAAACATGAAAAGGATAACTGAAACAAGCAAGAAACTAAAAGTGAGCATCAGAAGGGATCGCAAAACCAAAAGACTGCAAACCCTAGAATTTCATATTCAAAGAACTGGAGGTGTCAAAAAAGCTCTAAAAGAACTACGGGAAGCAGGTAAAGAATGGATACCGAAACTTAAAAGAAGGTCAAATACCACTACAAAGAGGAAGAACATCAAGGAACTGGCAACAGACTTCTACCGTAGTCTATACGCAAAACAAACACCAAACGACGTAAAGAAAAACCATACCGAACCAATGCTCGACGCCATTCTGGAACCCGTCCCTTTAATCCTTCCAGAAGAAGTAGAAAAAGCAATCAGGAGCCAAAAAGCGGGAAAATCTCCAGGACCAGACAAAATTACAAATGAGCTGCTGCAGGGCTCAATGGAAGAACTGATACCCGTTCTAACTCAAATATTCAACGAGATTCTGAGTAGCGGGGATATCCCTGAGAAATGGGCAAAGTCTCACATTATCTTAATACATAAAAAAGGCACCAAAGAAGACATCGAAAATTATAGACCAATAAGCCTGATGTCGAATGTATATAAGATATTTGCAAAGGTCGTATTGGATAGAATAAGCCCAATATTGGACGAACAACAGCCGGTAGAACAGGCAGGCTTCAGAAAAGGGTTTTCGACAATTGACCATATCTACACAGTCAAACAGGTAATGGAAAAATATAAGGAATATAATAAAATTATATACATTGCCTTCATTGACTACGCAAAGGCTTTCGACAGCTTGAGCCATGACTACATATGGGAAACTCTAAAACAACAAGGAATACCAGCAGCATACATCAACATTGTCCAAACCATTTACTCCAACAGTACGGCTAGAATACAATTGGAATCTCTGGGAACCGAATTCCACGTAGAAAGAGGGGTGAGGCAAGGTGACCCACTATCTCCAAAATTGTTTTCTGCCGTGCTAGAAAACATCTTTCGCAACCTGAACTGGGAAAAGTTTGGTCTGAATATAAATGGGTCGAAAATGAACCACCTCAGATTTGCTGACGACTTAGTATTATTTGAAGAAATCCCAGAGAATTTGGAAATTATGATACAAAGACTGAGCGAAGAAAGCGAAAAAATTGGTCTGAAAATGAATTACAGCAAGACCAAGCTAATGACTAATTCTAAAAAGGTAGATATCAAAATAAAAGAAGAAGCTCTGGCCTATGTAGACGATTACATATACCTTGGTCAAGTCATCTCCACCAAAGACCAAACTAGCCAGGAAATTAATATGAGGATTGCAATTAGTTGGAAGAAATACTGGGCCCTCAAGGAGATCATGAAGTCAAAAGACCTAGGCATGACTTTGAAAAGAAAGACCTTCAACGCATGTATACTCCCATGTCTAACCTACGGATGTGAGACATGGGCACTCACCAAATTGCATAGAGATAAACTTGCCAAGTGTCAAAGAGCAATGGAGAGAAGTATGGTAGGCTCAAAAAGACAAGATAGAATTAGGAATATAGATATCCGGTCCAAAACAAAACTGACCGATGTCCTAACAAGGATAGACCAACAAAAGTGGAGGTGGACAGGCCACATGATGCGGGACTCTAAAGGCAAGTGGAGCAAGGCAGTGACAGAGTGGTATCCAAGGGACGGCAAAAGAAATCGGGGAAGGCAGCCTACTCGCTGGGAGGATGAAATAAAACTTACAGCAGGCCCAAATTGGAGAAGGATACCTCGCGACAGACGTCAATGGAAACTGTTAGAGGAGGCCTATGCCACGAGGCACACCGAAATGCGTGACATTTTGTAACTTTTTTGTTTTAACTATTATTATTATTGTGTGTTTCGGAATAAAAGGCTTTATTATTATTATTATTATTATAAAACCAAATTTATCAGTTCTTGTTCAGAAGTAAAAACAATTATTACCTTTTAGAGTTGTTAGAGGATAGGTTTCATTAATTTAAAAAGTCGAAAGTATGTTGCTAAACCGATGAAGTGCCTATCTTGAGTAACAGTTCCAGGTGCAAGAACGGAAATATAAGGAACCTTTTTTTTTTTTAAAAAAAAGCCCGTATTAGAAAATGACCGGTACGAGTTAAGATATATTAACGTAACCAATAGGGTCTATGAATATTCTCACGAATATTTTCGTGTAATGCCTTGTGGTCAAAATTGTCTGGCAGACATCGCGAAAAATCATGATGACGTGACGGCGGATAGTGATGATGACGATATCCTTGTTCATGAAAGTAACCTCGAGAACAATATCATGCCTAACAGTAATATAACTTCGGCTAATAGTGATACCGTGTCTGTGAATAGCCGACCCGATACTATATCGATTAACAGTACAATGACTCCTGACTTGTGGAGGAGAGAGATCTTCTGGTTAAGCCGCGTTTACCTCGGTGGGTCTGTGGATGGGTGACCACCCATTTCATGCCGAGTTTCCTCAGTGCCTGTGAAGGCACGTTAATCTGTTGGTCCCAGTTGTCATGTGTGGATTTTTGGCAGTCGTCAGTGTCCTGAAGTTCTGACAACCGGTCCTACCAAAGGGTATCGTATTATCCAGTATTGGCTGGGTTGTGGGGGTCGGATGGGCAATCGCTCCGTGTGGAGTACTGATATTCGGCTGCATCCGGTTGGACTGGAGGCCGACCCCAACATAGTTGGGAGGGGGCTGGGCAGATGATGATGACAATATCTGCTGACTCCCATTATTTGAGAGCTACCAGCGATAGTGAGTTTTCTAGCCCATATTCAATTACTTTGATAACTAAAAGAGTCGTACATCGAAAAAATTAATAAGACGATACAAAAAATAAAATTAAAATTATTAATTTGCAGGAACCTGAAGGATCAGCAATGACTGGTCCAGGGACTTTTGCAGGATCGTTGAGTGAATAATGACTGGGCCAAAAATTTGAAGGTTCACTAATGAGCGGTCCAGAATTAGTAGCAAACTGAAGGGTTAAACTGGACCAGGTTGCTAGTATTATGTCCTGAAGGCTCAGTATCGAGCGGTCCAGGTTACTAGTAAATGCCCTGAAGGCTCAATATCGAGCGGACCAGGTTACTAGTATATGCCCTGAAGGCTCAAGATCGAGCGGACCAGGCCCTGAAGGCTCAATATCGAGCGGACCAGGCCCTGAAGGCTCAATATCGAGCGGTCCAGGTTGCTAGTGCATGTCCTGAAGGCTCAATAACGAGCGGCCCAGGTTGCTCGTGTATTTCCTGAAGGCTCAATATCGAGCGGTCCAGAAGTACAAGCAAAGTCTGAAGGGATGCACCGGACCAGATTGTAGTCAGGATGAACGAACATCACTCATAATTATGTTTGATGAGACTCCGCGTACGAGGACGTTCGCACGTCAGTATGGCCGTGACGGCGTCGCCGTTGTAAACAGCACGTGCAGCGGGCCAGGTGCGCAGCGCAGGCGTCACTAAGGCCGCACCACTCTCCCCACTGCTCGAGCCAGTCTTTATAAACGACCACTCGGCGTGGAGGGGATCATTCTTGTCGCAGGCTTGGCCCGGTGCACATGCTGTAGCGCTTAGAGTTTTAATATTATATCTGGATTATATAGTTGTGTGTGTATAGTGATTTATTTTAAATATCGTGCTATTGGAGTATACGTTGATTACCGCTATATTTCGTAGTTTCATTTAAGATGACAGACCCTCTGCCTTCACACACAAACGATACTTAACTGCTGGCTCACTGATTATGAATAACAAAACTGTAGTGTTTTTATTACTAGTATACATATAGAGTAGAGATAAAATGATGGTCATGGTAATATTACGCATGTGGAAGCTTATTTTAGAAAAAATGCGAAGTAGGCAACAATCTGTGAATTAAAATAACTCTAATTGTATTTCGACCAACATTGTACACCTACCCTAACCCATGACACCCGCCCCTTATTCAAATATCTCCCAGACGTGGTAGGATGCTAATTACGTAGACTAGGGTGCCTGCCTACCCCATTGAATGATGCTGCCGGTATAATACGGACGGATTTGACTTAGATTTCATTGTGTGTGGCTTTGATAAAGTAAAATATGTGAGATTAATGAGATTAATGAGATACGAGGTAATTATGCAGTTGAGATCTTATCTGGTTTCGTGGAATGCGTCCGATTCGATTTTATTGATAAGGAACTTTTTAATCTTGTAGATAAGGGCCTGTTTAGCCACTTGCGTTAGCTGTCGTACTCACAGATATTTAATGATTACTTAAGGATTGACATACAAAACCTTCACTGAAGTGTCAAAATCTTTACTAAGTGATGGTTTAAGTAAACATTAAACGTCTTTGAGTGCGGCAGTAAGACACTGTCAGTTAACTTAGCAGATAATTTCATAAAAATTCTGTTCCATATTTGAATTTATTCGGTAAATAGTCGGTTTTGGGACATCGTGAAATAAGCCTAACGGTACGCGTACACCAAATCCGTCATCGGCCGAAGTATGCTCGGGCGTCATCGGCCGAACTCGGCCGATCAAATCAAACGTAAGTAAATGGAAGAGAGCGCATACACTGCTACTACCGACGTCGTCCGATGACGCCCGAAAACGGACGATCAACTGACGAGTCCGAACGTGTTTGGATTTTTTGTCAGTTTTACCGGCTTCTTTCTGCGATCGAGTCGTTATTTGGATCAAGAATGGATATTGAAAAAATAATTACTTGCATTTATAACAGACCGTCACTGTGGGACAAACATTCAAAAAGTTACAATAATCGAGTTATTGGGAAACGTCTATGGGATGAAGTTGCTTCAGAAATGAAAGTACCAGTGGCAGATATTTTCTAAAAAATACATTTCTTCGAAATCCTCCATTTTAAAAAACACGTCTGTACTCTGTAGTTGCACAGTTCAGACTTCATAAGTTCCACCGACAACGGCCGTTATCGTCTGCAGTGTATTCAGTTGAACGTCCGAGTTACTCGTCCGAGTAGTTCTGTCCGCCATCGGCCGACAAAATCGGTTTTAGTGTACGCGTACCGTTAGAGCTCAGTAACGTTTCTGTAACGAGAAATCAACGACTTTTCAGAATTACTTATTTGAATTGCTCTGATTGGTAGTTGATAATATCCATAAAAGCAGTTAGTCGACGTTGAACAATTTTCCGCCAATTTTTTGTGTTCATATTAATTTCAGGAACCAGGTATTGTAAAATTCCAAATGAAAACGGAGGGCCTATTACATGTTTAAGTAGACGTTAGTTTTCTTCTTTAAATCGTACGAAATAGAATAATAAATGCAGCATAAATCTAACTGCTGTACCTAAGTATAACAAAAAACACTTCTTATAAAACATTTTCAGATTCAGTCTATTTCACAACAGGATAAATAAGTGGAGCTTGACACATATCCAATTTTATTGTATTTTTCTGTTTCTTTGTTATAATTTGACGAGAAGAAGGCTGGGCAAATGACGATCGCTCATAAAACGATGTTTTACAACTTAAACATTTATAGTGTACTAGTCATATTATAGGAACTTTGGCTTCTTAAACACAGGCTTCTGGCCTATTTAATAAGGCAGAAGTTCGCATTTTAATCTTCTACTTGTTGTATCGACGTTACTTCCTTAACAATTTGGTCCCAGTAGGTGGCCACGTTTATATCAGGGGCAGAGGTGCACAACTTTACTCACCGAGGATTCTGTAAGTTTTTTCTTCCTTCTATTAAGTAAACTTTATTAGATTATTATATTCTTACTAATATTATAAATGCCAAAGTAAATCTGACTGTCTGACTGTCGCGCTTTTACGCCAAAACTACAGATACCTAGTCTAGAGCCTGAGAAAGGACATAGATTACTTTTTATGCGAAAAAGGGTTGTAAGGGGTTGAAAGTGGTGATGAAAAAAATACTTTTGGTCGCGATAACTGACATCGACACGAACCGAAGCCATCAGCTATTATAATAGTATTATAATCGTTGACACCTTGTCTATAGCTATTGTAATTATGACTTTCGACTCCCAGTAAGTTTAAACCCTCCCCTAAAATTATAACCAAACCTTCACACCAACATCACAAAAAGACACCAACACATACCTACCTCGTTGTTTATTTGTAATAAACAAATAAAACAGAGATCAAAAGCGGAGAACGCTTGGGCGGCACCAACGTACTACTCGTTTGGGCGGGCGGGAACCCAGTTTCTATTAAACGAGGCAGGCAAGCGTTAACTTGTGTGAACAACAAACATGCTCGTATGGAAATGTTACGTACTGTTGTATAAGATGCGATGTTTTGTGCGGTTAGGTTGATGTTCGAAAGAGATACCGCGGCCCGACACATAGGGCTAAGAAGGAACATGGGTGGTTTTAATCAGTAGAAGTCTGAAGAATGACATAATTTTAATAACTCTAATTTTATTTTGACTTTTTTTTTTTTTTTTTTTTTTTTTTTTTTTTTTTATTTTTTTTTTTTATTTTTTTTTTTTATTTTTTTTTTATTTTATTTGGGGGGCTTACAGCTAACAATACAAAAATAAATAGTGAATTGTTCAACGACAAGCCATTTACAAGCCTCCACAGTTGGCAGTAAAGTAATGTTGCAAGAACTATTACACACATACATTTAGAATTAAAAAAAAACAAAATATAAATTAACTAAGCTTAATTTAAACGGCTAACCTTAGTATACTTATAATTATAATAAAAACTAAGAATATAAAATTAGGCACCTGCTTAGGCAGGAAAGCAGGCGCACACGCTACTGAAATTCATCGGCAGTGATGCATCTTTTAGTTAAGGCAGTACTTATTGACGCCAAGCTGCTTGTAAACAAATCGATTGAGGGATGTTCGTTCAATACAATGTGGTTAAAAGCTTTGATTGAGCGAAGCATGTAAGCGTTGCTACGGTAAACTGTGCGAGCATAAGGGGCACGAAGAAGATTTCTCAAGCGAGAATGTCGAGGTGGAACATTCAAGGACAGCTTAGAAAGAAGTTCAGGACATTCAATCTTAGATTGAGCTATTTTTACTAGGAACCGTATATCAGATATTTTTCTCCGAGTTACAAGTGGAAGTAAGTGAAACCGGTCACATCGGTCATTGTAACTCAAATGAGGGATTTTAAATTTGTAACCTAAGTATCTCGTGAATTTCCTTTGAATTCGTTCCAATCTGTCTGAATGCACCGCATAATTCGGATTCCAAATTTGACTACCATATTCGAGGTGACTGCGGACGTAAGCACAATACAGAATTTTCACGGTTTTCATTCTCTTAAACGAACTGGCATTACGGATAATGAATCCCAAGGCTTTGGACGCTTTTTTGGCAATATGGTCAATATGACCCTCAAAGGTGAGCTTACTGTCTAATAAAATACCAAGATCTCTAGTACTATGAGTTCGAGATAAAGGCTGATTTGCGATTGAGTAATTGAATATGACCGATAGGTTCTTCCGTGTGAAAGTCATTACCAAACATTTGGATATATTAAGATCTAATTTATTTATTTTACAATAATTAACTAAACGGGATATGTCAGCCTGCAAAAGCTTGGCATCATTTAAACTCCTAACTGCTGTGAAGATTTTCATGTCATCCGCAAACATTAAGTGTTTAGAATATTTGAAGCAATCGCCGATGTCATTAATAAAAAGAACAAATAATAACGGCCCCAATAGGGAACCCTGGGGCACACCAGAGGGGATGGTTGTCCAGGAGGATATAAAGCCACTGAGGACCACTGCTTGTGTCCTATTTTGTACATAAGACGAAAACCATCTGAATAAGTCTCCTCTAATGCCCAAGTCGAAAAGCTTTCTCAGCAAAATATCATGGTCGATCCTATCGAACGCCTTACTATAGTCGGTGTAGATTGCATCTACTTGTGACCCATTATCCATATGTTCAGTTATAAAATCTGTGAACAGGACCAAGTTGGATACTGTATTCTATATTTTAATTTTAATTTTCACTATGGCATTGCTTATTAAAATTAATTCATTATTTTCTAATTACTATTGATAATTTTTAATGCTACTACCAATATTGTAAAAAAATTGTTGTGGCCGACAGGGTCCATGTGAACTATATTTTTATTATAAGATCTTTTAAAACACATGTGATTTGCAATAAATAATTGAATTGAATTGAATTGACACTCCCTACTGCTCTGCCCAGAGAGAGAGGAGTCATTTGATGAATTACCAAACCACAAAAAAAAAAATATCGAGGGTACAACGTTCAGCTTTGCTGACTGGTTGTAGATAGTAGATGAGTAGGTTTGAGACATAAAGCTTTAGTTTTTTTTCGTGCCAACTATAACCAGCCTGAGTTTTTAGCCGCCGATTGGCCTCTGATTTGACCATACATGACGGCGATAAATATCTCTCAGGCTGGTTATAGTTTTCGCACAATGTTTTTCTTCACCAAGTGATAATTATACAAAACGCACATGAATCCCAAAATGCGTGCCTACAAAATTCCTTCTCACAATCTAGATTTCAAAACAAAGTCTCATTCCCAGACACTCCAATTTTCTCAAGCTCTTCATACAGATTACTTTAACCACCAACTATATTGAATTATGATATTATCATAAATCATATCTGCTTAACTTTTTCCTAACTTCTTTGGGGTCGGCTCCCAGTCTAACCGGATGCAGCTGAATACCAGTATTTTGCGTGAATCAATTCCATGTCTGACCTCCATTACCCAGTTAGTACTGGTTATTATGATACCCTTGGTAAGACTGCTTGTCAGACTTTCGAGCTCACTTGACTACCTGTTACGACAGTCAAACGCAGTCGGGACCAACGGCTTAACGTGCTTTCCGCGGCACGGAAGAAACTGTGTGGGTGGTCACTTTTCCGCAGACCAACTTAGGCAAGCGTGGTTCCCTTCGGGGCTGCGGGTTGTTCGAAAGAGATACCGCGGTCTCGGCACAAAGGGCTGAGAAGGTGGTTTTTAAACAGTAGAAGTCTGACACTCTGCCCAGAGCGGGAGGGGGTTATTTGATAATTTCACACGCTCAAAAAAAAGGCAAGCTTGCGCGGTTTATCCTGAAGATTGTTCCCAGCGGCTGTGATTATCTAGCCCCGAGCAATGGTAATAATATTCCTTTCAACTCAATTCTAAGAAAAACTAATAAATCAGACAAGTCCGCATTAAATTTTCTCGGAAAAACGAGTTCTCCCTACAATCTAGATTTCAAAACAATATCCAATTTGCTCAAACTCATCTTACAAAGTACTTTAAACCACCGAATATTGCATTCTGAAGAATAACCATCATTTGAAGTAAACATGTGCTAAGCTATGTAGGGGTCTTTTTCCAGTTTTACCGGATAAAGCTGAATATAACCAGTATTTTCGGACCACTACCTACCTGTTACGACTGTCAAAGAACTTTGTCAGCGCCGTTTTCGGCATCCGAGGCACGGCGGATACTAATTATTTAATGGATGGTTAGTGGTCACCCATCCACAGACCAACCTAAGCAAGCGCGAGTTAACCTGAAGATTGATCTTTGTAACTGTTATTATCTAGCCACGAGCTATTAGTATAATTATTCTAAGAAAAAGTAACAATGTAGACAAGTCCGCATAAAATTTTCCTGGAAAACGAAATCTCCCCTCAATCTAGATTTCAAAACAATGGGAACCAGCAATGCCCAACACATGAATGCACGACACGAGAACGCGCGACATAGGAATGTAAGTGTTTTGAATTCCAATGTTGTACATTGTCATGTCGTGCATTCTCGGCCCGAACCTCGATTGTCCGGGCAAGAATGTACAGCACGAGAATTGGAATCAAAACAAACAGTGACGTCACATTAAAAAAGTAAAAAGCCATGTGACAATAGGGACGGGTGATACAATAAAATACTGGAAAATTCCGTGGTTCCTTCTTTTTTTCTTCGTGTTCCTATATAATACGACCGTCTCGCGACAGTATCCTTTATGGGCGGCATGGGCACCGGGCCGTAGGCCGACGAAGGAGGCCGGCGGAGGCCCGGCACTTCGGGGACAGAAGATTTTAGTGTTATAAAATATGCGAGCGTAGCGAGCGCACGTCATGGAGTACAATTTAATTCGGCAGCACTACCTAGCTCAATTACCTAGTATCCAAGTCCCAAAATTTCGAGTTGCCCAACTAGTCGGCCAACCAATCGCGCGATGTCGCCGATTACTGTGTCGTACACTCCTGTGTTGTACATTCTTGGGCCGGACCAGCAAGGTACACCCCAGTAATTGGCGACATCGCGATGTCGCCAATTACTGTGTCGTACACTCCTGTGTTGTACATTACAGTGTCGTGCATTGCTGGTATGTGCATTACTGTGACGGGCATTATAGGGACTCAAAACAATATCCAATTCACAGACCCTCCAATTCAGTTTCTCAAACTCATCTTAAAAAGTACTTTAACCACCGAATATTGGATTCTTAGAACAAGCATCAATGAAAGTAGGTAAACACAGACTTTTTAAATTTTTGTTTAAATATTAAAAAGCGTCTGAGTGTAGGTAAATCTATTTGGCGTTTCGCAACGTTTTTAATGCAATTATGTCAGGGTCCGCTGCCTAAAAGCTCGTTTATAATATCATTACTTTCGTTTTCGCCCGCGAGTTGGAGAGGGCGACACTAAACCAATTATGTAGAGTTTGAACGTAGTTTTTGATATAACCGGCCTATCACGTTTCAAAGGGTTTCGTTTTGTATTACGCTTTATAATTTTGTGTTGGTAGGCTGTTGGAAATTGTTTTGGCTTCAGTTTTTACGACAATTTCAACTTTTGGTATCTGTTAGTAGAATTTTAGGAAAAATGGGAGTGTAGTCTGCTTTGCCAAAGTGTGATTAAAATTTAAATTGGAGGTACGACTTCTACTTTGGAATGGTACATACAAGTCTAACTATAATTTAAACACACCACACATAACATTACGCTTGTAATTTCCGAAGGGTTTGCAAGAGGTGCACCTAGTTATGTTTAAGTCCCTTGTAATAGGGGGTTTGAGCCTATTGCCATCAACCAGGCACAAACTCAAATTCCGAGGGTGCTACTGAGAAATTCTTCCATTAATAAACGGCACGTAAAACTATAACACTATCTCATCACAAATCTTCATCTGCCTAGCCTTTTTCCAAAACTGTGTAGGGGTCGGCTTCCAGTCTAGCCAGTTGCTCTTTTCTTTCTTTCTAATCAAAAGAAAATAAATTAATTCACCACGTTCACGTACACACGGCTACACATCAAGCTATACAAAACCAGTTAATCTTGGCCTCACTTTACTAGATCTTTTCGCACAATGAACGATCAGATTATACTGGTTTTGTATAGCTTGATGTGTAGCCGTGTGTACACCATTTAGTAAAACGCTGAATAGGTGTTGAGTTAGACTTAGATCTACAACATATTATTATCCCTAACAATTGTCGCCCAACTTGTATTTCTAATCCCATAATCATAAGTCTCATTAACAAAAAGACACTTCCCTAATTATACCTACACAGACAATGCAATATTTATCCCACGTATCAACTATACAGATGTTCTACGGGAGCATCCAAAAAGTCTTTCCCTGTTCCAACCATTAAGTTAACGTTTCCAATAAATCTTTCTAGAAGGTTCCTCGCCATTCTTTTGTTTCCCAAGGATGTGGCTTGAGAAAACCGTAAATATTAACTTTGGTGAGTAAGGAGGTCTCTGAGTGGTCAGGTTTTGGTATTGAGCCTCTTCGTCTTTATTAGGGTCTTTCTGGAGCTGTGGTTGATAGGACGGGTTGTGTATTTGCATGTGAGGGATGTGTTGACAATTTGATAGATTTCGTGTTGTGGCTTTTAAATTTTGCTATACGAGTTTTCCTTGTGTCGTTGAGAAGATAAGTTCGCAATAGCAAAAATATTCTGAAAGTTCTAAGATAATTTCTAACAAAACATAACACCACGCAAGTAATCCCCGAAGGGTTACGCAGAGGAGTACCTAAATAGTACACCCGCATCTCGTCAGTTATGTTTAACCTCCATGTAATAGGGGACGAGCCTATTTCCATGAACCTGTGTTCATGGCAATAGACTCGTTCTTCTGGGTAAGCTCGTTCCATCGTCGACCTCATCTCTGCCCTTAGGGCAAGATTGAGGTCAAGAGTAAGCCCATATTAAAAAAAATAAAATAAAAAAAGAACCAGGCTCAAATCCAGACTCCTTGACTGCTCATGATAAATTCCAGATAGAAAAAGCTAAACGTACCTATTGCCCGCCTTGGGAACCGAAATCAAGACCTCTTGCACATCAGTCGCGTTTGTGACAACGAGGCAATACACATGTTTAATGAATTTTATCAATAAGTACATGTTATTAAAATATATTATTGTTTTTGTTGTCTAAGTCGTATCACAATAATATTGTGTAATGTCATCAGATCTTTTGTAAATAAGACACTATTACGTACGTGGAAAAATGTCTCAAAGAATCTTAAAACAATCTCTTATTATAATGTGTTATTGTTTGCAGAGTAAATTAATAATTGCGAGAGGCGCGGGACAATAAGTATGGCTTTCTCTATGAACCAAATTTAATGGCCGAGAAGTTCTGGAGTAGCGATCGCGAACCGTAAGACGTTGTGTTGGATGGCCTCAAACTAGGTGGACTGATGACCTTGTGAAGGTTACGGGGATCCGCTGGATACGAGACACACAGGAACGGTCAATGTGGTAACACTTGGGGGAGGCCTATATGTCCAGCAGTGTACGTATTTCTGCTGAAATGAAAATGATGATTCTAAAATTATTAGTTTATGGGTCAGCACTATTAAATAAATTAAATTATAGTTATCAGTTGGATATCAGTAACGCAGGCCCGACTGATAAAATGACCAATGGGCGATAAATTATTTGAGGTCCTATAAATCAATGAGATAACGATTTCGATAACATCGGGTAGGTATACTTTCGATAGGTTAATTTATAGATATTGCTATATTTTATGAATAACATTTGCTCTAACTGAACTTATTAGTAATATTATAATAAACATGCTTTTGCCAGCGGCTTCACCCGCGTGAAAATAACGATTTTCCATACAAACTTTTATCCCCTATTTAAATCCCTTAGGGGTTGAATTTCAAAAAATCCTTCCTTATTCCTTGTCTACATTATAAAGGGAAGCTCTGTGCAAAATTTCAGCTTACTAGGTCCAAGGGTTTGGGCTGGGCGTTGATGAGTCAGTCAGTCAATCAAGACTTTTCTTTTTATATAGATAGATAGATAGATGTTGCTTAACTGGCAAAATGTAGGCGTACTATTACGTATACCTCTGCCTAACACTTCAGGGTTTACAGGCGTGATGGTATATTAAATTAAATGTTGTTAACTACTTATAGATGAGGTAAGAATACGAAGTAAATGTTCAGTTTTAAGTGATCACGTTCGGTTAAAAAAACGTTTATTTCTCAAAAAGTACAAACACGGTTCATTTTAATATGATCAGTTCCCAGCAAAAAACAATTAAAATTTACCAAATTGTTACCGACATCCTAGTTTCCTACTCAAATAAGGAAGTAACATTTTTATAATAATTTTGACTCGAACGAAGGTCGCGGCCGTCGCGGGGCACAACTAGTTCTAAATAATATTCATTAACATTACTAGTAACGATTGCTATGCGAACGTGAGTGAAAGGTGACAACGTGCTAGTTTATAAATAAGCACACGCGTGTTGTCGACTGGTCAAAAATTAGAGCTACGTTGACATCGTTTCCGTGGTGTAGCGGTTATCACATCTGCCTAACACGCAGAAGGCCCCCGGTTCGATCCCGGGCGGAAACATAACTTTTTGTATTTTTTTTATATTTTTTTAACTGACATTTGTTTTTATCTATATTCATATATTTTTATAGATTGTAAGTTTATATATGTAGGGCCTAGGGGGTGTAATTTTTACGGAAATGTACCAAATCAATTTTTTTGTTTCTATGATACAAAGATACATTATTCATGGATGCTTTATGCTATAAATTATATTAATATCATAAGCGTATAAGCCGAACTATCACAAATATTGCAAATTAAATTGCGAAACTTATGATTTCTTTCCTCGAGATATAACAAGATGAACACAAATATAACATTCAGAATGAATTATCAAACTATTTGTTAATTAAGCTGACGTTTACTTTGGTCTATCATTTTGCAAACATGTTAATTCTTTAACGCGCTTATTCTTACATACTACCTACATAATACGTACATAATTATATCTACTGCCTAAGTCGATATTCCAATTTACACTTTTCTATCTAACCTTTTTTCAATTTAATTTAATGTGGCTTAAAATCTAACAAGTTTAGAGCTGCTGTCATCGGACATCCAAAACTCAATTAGGTACGTGATGTAGGGAGGGTGATTTCGGGGATGTATTTTAAAACCATGTCGCCTCGTGCCTCAATAATGCGTGATATTGAAAATTGAAATTTCTAAAATTTCAATTTGTAAGTGTTTTTCAACTTTCAGTAAATAATTGTGTCGAAACGATTTATAAGTAATGCCAATCTACGATGTTTTATAAAAAAAGTATTTAAACACAACTAAAATCTGAAAACTTATCGAAATCCTAACAACATTGTCATTTATGTAAGTGTTACAAAATAACACGATTCAAGCTAACCAAATTTTTGTGTAGCTTGAAATTATGAGCTTTGTTTTTCTTTGAGTATGGGAGTCTTTGATCAACTGGACCCACTCGAAATGGACCCACGGGTTCGGTTGACCAGTTCCTAATTTAACCTGTCGGACTGGAACTACTAGGTACCTAATTTCATTAAAGTACAGTCACGGAGTAAAGCCGTATCTTTTATTAGTTTTAGTATTTTTATTTGCCAACACGAAGCACATGACCATTTTGAATCTAATTAGGATTGTGTTTAATCCCAATTTACGCGAATAGTAAGTGAAACAAACAAACTGCTGTTCGTCCTTGTAGGCCAGGTCACAAGGTTAATTGATTGGTCAAGGTTGATTGGACAGTTTCATTTAGCTTGATGTGCTGGCATTACCAGCAGTTTTTTTTATTTCATTTTTTATTTTAAATAAACGGCACGGTTGACGCAGTGGCTCAAGCAGTTTACTGCTGTGTTAGGTGCCGCGGGTTCGATCCCCGCACGAAACAAATATTTGCATGGCCTACCGATAGTTGTTTCGAGTCTGGGTATTTGTGTATGTGAGTTTAAATGTCTGTGAACGCACCCACGATACAGGAGAAGTTCTTAGTGTGGGACAACGTTTAAAAAAATCAATAGGTACCTATCCACTTGTGGCTCTTAAAACTATTTAAAATACTGAATCCATGGTAAAAACCTGTTCCACGATATTCCACACCATGTTAACGACCTGGAGGTAGAGGTCCTCAAGAAACCTTCCATCTTTGCTCTCTTCTATGAACCTAAAATCCCTAACTTTACAGCAGAGTAAAAAACACAAGTAAATACAGGTACTTCAAAAGTATTTTTCCAGCTCCAATAAGCAATAAATACATACCAAAGAGGTCTGCATAGCCAATCAAGCGTCAAAGCAAACAAATTTCTCCAAATTGGGGTTCGCTACTACAATATGGAAAATCTATCGAAGCGGAAGGGACAGATGGAAATAGGCGGAAATACTCGAGTGTAGCCGAGAATAACCGAACTTCGAGTTGTTTATTTTTTGACGGTACATTACATTTTGTGCGTAGTATATAAATATTTGTGAATGAAAATCGGTTGGTCAAGTTCTGAAGGATTTTGGAGTTAGTTTAATTGTTTGTTGGCTTATGGTGATTGATATTCTTTGGTGTTGTGGAAAGAGATGGTTTGGAAGTTTTGTTTAAGGTTATAATAGTTAAGAATTTCATCTCAGTAGACAAGAAACATCGAGTAGATCATATTGTGCTAAACAGGCCGTCCAGCAAACTATCATTACAACGACCACTTTTGCTTCGGTGTCTATTCAACAACCTTACTTTTAAACGAAATAAAAGACAACGAAAAACCAATGTCATACAATCGCGTACAATACAGTGAAACATGCAGAAAACCACACCTCGTTCTGTGCATACACGCTCACACGCACACTTTTATCACAATCTTCACCTAATTTTGTGCACACAAGTTAACCAAACTGGCTTCACATCCCTGTTGACAGCACTATGTATTTATATTTGGTCTATGCATCAATCCATAAACTTCATAAAGTACCTAAAAGTGATTTCACACACACACCAAAAACCAGAAACACTAAACGCTCCCATTAAAACAAGGAAGCACTACTAAAAACAATGAGAACCTCCCCCCTAATTACCCCTAGCTTACCCGGGAAAACAAAACCTAGAAAGCTCTCTCAAACGACTTTTTTATTAACCCGTAAGGAGACATAAACAAGGACTTTATCCGACTTGTACACATCACCACGCAATTAGTTGGTCACAAAACTTCGTGGGAATAGCCTCTCGAATGGGGCGGTTGACCCACTGACCCCACGGTCACCAGTTAAACTCTATGACAGATGTTTTCACGGCAAAAATGGCTACAGGACACGCATGCACGCGAATCACTAATAAATTGTTCGGTTCATATTAAAAATATTCAGTTGTCACAGAGCAGAAAAGTTGAAAAAAGTAAACAAGGGAAATAAACAGAGGGTTCATTTTTCTGTTGGTTGGTGACTAAGCTTTGGTCGTTAGTAAAGGAATGACCTTGCGTTGCGTGACAAAAGGAAATTGTACTCAGTCACCGAAAATAACTTAATTAAAAGGGTAAGATATCGAGTTACTTCCTTAGTATTTATACTCACACACAATTATTTACTCGTATTTTTTTTTGTTTTCCCACGGGGTGTAATAAATTAAGTTTTTTGTATCGCGTAGGCACCGTTTTTCCCTAAAATAAGTATTGGTATGGTTTCCCTTTGAGGGTTTTCCTTATTGAGTAGGTACTTAGAAATTCAAACGATATTAACACGAGGGGGTAATATTATCATGGCACATTCCATGTAGCCCCAATAGGGATTTATGGAGATTTTTTATTTTTATTTGGGTCGTGAATCACGTCTCTCGTCTACGAATGATGGTAATAATTTTGGTGAAGCCGAGCTTTTAAAATCCGAATGTTTTGATTCCATTTATCTGCAGGCGTGAGAATCCAAATTTGAGCAGCGGTGGCCCAGTGGTGTCGGCCCCGACTTACGAACAGTAGGTCGTGGGTTCGAACCCAGGCAGGCAGGCATTACTTTGTGTAATTTATTTCATCACCGCTGCTCTTAAAACGGTGAAGGAAAACATCGTGAGGAAACCGGCATGTCTTAGAACCAAAAATTCGAAGACATGTGACATCTGCAAACCCGCACTGGGCCCGCGTGGTGGATTATAGCCCATCCCTCACCTAGAGAAGAGGCCCGAGTCCCTGCAGTGGGAACATTATAGGCTGATGATGATGATGATGATGATGTGAGAATCCATCGTCATCATAATCTGTGTAGCCATCTCCTAATTTAAATTCCCTGAATAACAGTATTGACCCTATGGGCACGAGAATCAATAAATGAGCAATGCCTTTTTTTTTGGAAGATGGTAAATCATCAAATGACTCCTCCCGCTCTGGGCAGAGTGGTAGGGAGTGTCAGACTTCTACATGACTAAAAACCACTCATGTTCCTTCTTAGCCCTTTGTGTCGAGGCCGCGGTATCTCTTTCGAACAATCCGCATCCCCAACGGGAAATGAGCAATGCCTTATGAAGACATAGCACCTGCATAACTTTTCCACCAAGTTTCATATTTACATCTATCTATAACTATAAAAGCGAAAAGTCACTCATCACGAAATCTCAAAAACCGCTGGACGTACAAAGATGATTTTTGGCAGGGAGGTAGTTTATGGTTAGTAGACGTCCGCTAAGTTTGTCTGAAAGTCTTTCATTTTTTGTGCAACAATCTTGATTTTTTTTTAGGGACGGAGTTTATGGTGAGTAGAGGTTTGCTAAGAACAGATTTTGCATTAGGGTCGGATTAGGGAGGTCTAAACTCTAAAGGCTCTCACAAGTTTGTCTGAAAGTCCTTCATTTTTTGTGCAACAGTCTTGAATTTTGACGGGGACGCGTATTTTATGATGAGTAGAAGTTTGCTAAGATTTTGGTTCAGGGTCGGATTAGGGAGCTCTAAAGGCTCTCGCGAGTTTGCGTGTAAGTTTGATTTTGGTACTACCGGTCTGGAATTTAGCAAGTCTATTAGATAACATTTTTTTTTGCGACGATCTGGACTAAGGGCTCCCGCAAGTATATAAATGAAATCCTTGGCATTTTGGAGCTGAAAATTGGTAGGGGGATAGAATATAGTTAAGAGATATGTATTTGTATGTGTGGGAACAGATTTTATGAGAGGGCCAGTTTATGGGAATATAATTGGCATTTGTCATTCGATTTGGCATAGTACGAGTACATCCAGAGGCAGTCCCACACATACATACACGTCAAAATTTCCTCGCGAACGAAGTCGCGGGGAACGGCTAGTAGTTCATCTATAAAGTTACATACACATAGTCAACAAAACACAATGCTAAACCTCAAAAAACGTCAACGTCAACTACCCTACAAATAATAAAAGCCGGACCACATGTCCTATCTCTCACACTGCACCCCATCTTGGGGTTTCTTTATTGATAAAAATGTTGCCTATCGAAGCGTTTTGGGACTGAATGCAACGATTGCAACCAGCCGATATGGAAGTTGGTATTTTGATTTTTTCCACTTGAATTGAGGGGGGCTGGCTATGATAAGGGGTGGAGTAAGTGATCAACGAGAAGCGGTATTCTAAAAAGTTTAGTACTACGTATAATTATATCTATAATGTAGTTGGCATTTACAAAAAGGAACACTCCAACAAAATATAAGTAAAATGTTTATTAACACACGACTGACTATGCACGTTTTACCTACCCTCTTGTATACTTATTGACTACTGTATACCACACAATACATAATGAGTTGTATTTTCACACGTATTTTGTGTGTTATATTCTACGACATAAAAACCACCCACGCACAGTTTTTCTCATATAAAGTCACGTTTTGATTTACTCTTCCTTCCTCTACTTTTTCCTTCATATTAGTCTTCAGACAATTCATCCATCTTTCAACTTCATAACATATAACATTAGTAGCTACAGTAGCTTCTGCTGCCAGATCAAAACAATCAACGCTACCATTTAACGCTTGTACCAAACCCTCGACCGAATTTTCATAATCCAAGGGAAACAGCCGGAAATTTTATGTTTGATTCGATGTCCAATAAATAGCTTGTTAGAAATCAGCCCTTGGCGAGTGGTATGTCATAGGGTTTGGGGCGGTTTTACTGCAAAGGGGCTGTAAAACGATTTAGAGAATAGTTGCAGAAAGGAAATTGGTTGGTAATAGAAAATTATAGAAGAAAGTAAAATGTTGAGTTGAGAAATCTAACAAAATCTTGGCTTTTATTTATTTATTAAAATCTCCCTTACAACTACATTATCATTACAGGTGTACACATAATGCGATAGCGCAGTCTTAAAACTAACTTATTTACTATAAATAACACAATCTTACTATATAACTACCTATTAACCACATAAAACACAATCTTTAAATATAAAAAAAAAAATGTTCTAGTTTAATGTTAGTGGAATCGGTCATTCATTACACTTAGGGGAGGCCTATGTCCAGCAGTGGACGTCTTTCGGCTGAAATGATGATGATGATGAATCGGTCATTGATCTGCGGTGTGTGCCATAACTTTTTTATACAAAATAATGCGACAATGTCACGAGTATTAATGTAAAACGTAAAATATGACGTCGCATTTTCTTAACTGATTGATTTGAATGAAAATGAATTACTTGTAAAACAATGAAAATTTAGATACCTTCATAATATCGTCGAAACTATGTATTAATTTTTATGTAAATTTTACTTAGCCTTAGAGTTATGGCTTAAAAAGATACACGCAATATAATCTTCTACAGACTTAGGAAAGGAGAAATGGCTTTCAAATATTTTCCAAGAATAATTAAAAAAATCCTTCAGAATAGAGAAAAATCCACAGAACACTGCAGGTAAAAAGACGAGAACTAACCTATCTTTTTCACAACGTTAACGAGCGAAGCCGCGGGCGCTGCTAATACCGTAATTGAATTTTATGCTCAATAACCCGCTCTTAAACGAGGTTTTAGCTTCATTACTACTGCTCTTAACTCTTTATTAGCTACGTAGAAATGTTAACGGTGTTATAACTCATAGTAATTGCTAGTTTTAGGTACCTAGAGATTAACTTTATGAATTAGAGCTGACTACAAGTACTGATGATGATTCTGTTTTGGTGGAAGACTGACTATTTAGTTTTAATTTTATGGAACGTAGAATTTGATTAGGTAAGGATTTACATGACAACATCACACCTGTAATCTCTGAAGGGTTAAGTGGAGCTGTGCCTAATTGGTACACCCACATTTTGCCTCTTCTCAGGAGTTTAATACTGTCACTCGGGTCAATCTTAGGTTAACACGTGCTTGCCAAGGTTGGTCCGTTGATGTTTGACCACCCATTACATACCGAGTGTTCTCCGAGTCTATAAGAAAGTACGTTCAGCCGTTGGTCCTGGCTGCCATAACATTTTATACTACCTTTTGCCAGCGGCTTCGCCCGCGTGAAAATGACGATTTTCCATACAAACTTTCTTCCCCTATTTAACTCCCTTTGGGGTTGAATTTCGAAAAATCCTTCCTTATTCCTTGTCTACATTATAAAGGGAACCTCTGTGAAGGGGAAATTTCAGCTTTCTAGGTCTAAGGGTTTAGGCTGGGCGTTGATGAGTCAGTCAGTCAGTCAGTCAGGACTTCTCTCTTTATTTATATAGATTAAACCTTTGGCAGTCGTTACAGAAAGTCAGTGGCCAGAAAGCCTGACAACTAGTCTCACCAAAGAGTATCGTATTAGCCAGTTTAACTGGGTTGTGGAGGCCGGACAGGCAGTCGCCCCATGTAAAATACTGGTACTCAGCTGCATCCGGTTAGACTGGAAGCAGACCCCAACATATTTGGGAAAAGGCTATGTAGATGATGATGGTATCATCATAAAAATATAAAATATGTTTATTACGTATCATTTTAGCTCAAATTGCTTATCGAGGAGTCTTCATTTAGGCATAAAAATGCCTGTAGTTGAAGGCTCCGCTCTTCCCTTACAAAATGTTGATACAAATAAGCAAATAACAGAAAGAGAGAAAAAAAAAAAAACTAATCTACCAAAATACAACTTTGTGTGTGTGTATGTATGTGAGTGACGTGTGTGCATGTGAGTGGGTGTGTGTGCATGTGAGTGGGTGTGTGTGCATGTGAGTGGGTGTGTGTGCATGTGAATGGGTGTGTGCGCATGTGAGTGGGTGTGTGCATGTGTGTGTGTATGTGTGACGAAGGCAGATTTTGAGTGTTCGAATACATGGGTGGTTAATAAACATAACTCTAAATTAATTTATTATTAGGTCACACGTTTCAGAAGTAACTCTGTGTCATCATAATTTAAATTCTGTAGCCATATTATTAACTTCTTTTTACATTCAAATTTTGTTTTGTCATAAATATATATTAGTTCATCATCATCATCATTTCAGCCAAAACACGTCCACTGCTGGACATAGGCCTCCCCCAGGCGTCGCCACATTGACCGGTCCCGTGCGTCTCTCATCCAGCGGGTTCCTGCAACCTTGACCAGGTCATCGGTCCACCTGATCCGTCATGATGATGGTATGGTGAAAGCTATATGAACACACATACAAAGGCCTGTCGACCTAAACCAGCCTTTTTTTTTGAGGGTGGAAAATTAACAAATGACTCCTCCCGCTCTGAGCAGAGCCGTAGGGAGTGTCAGACTTATACTGACTTAAAACCACCCATGTTCCTTCTCAGCCCTTTGTGTCGAGGCCACGGTATCTCTTTCAAATAACCCGCAGCCGCGATGGACTTAAACTAGCCTAACATACAGTCTTAAGGCGAGACCCAACCAGGATTTACCAAAAACGTACTGTCTTTGAACGTCAAATGTGAACTATAGGTTTGAAGTACTGAGGTGGGAAAAATATCCTGTAAAGAGAAAGAACTAAACTTGCATTATACCGAATCAAATCTCCGAATAAAGTTACTAACTCTATAAAAAAAAATATACAATTGCCTCTTTTTTTTAACTTTATCGTCGAAAATCTCCGTAATATAAGCGATAACATAAGTATTTTTTCTAGGAGTGGAGTGTAGCACTACGCCTATAGTATAGTCGAACGGGTGCGTTGGGTCTCGCCTTAAACAAACCCATTAATTTGAACACGACCCCATCACTTTCCGATCATCGTAAAAATATCAATAGAGCACTAAGGCCGCCATTAACTGGGTTTGCGCCCGGACGTAAATCAGTTGAAGGTCGTACAACATACGACCGGGTTGATACATCGCCGATACAGCCGGGTACGTGATTTGTGTGGTAACTGCTTCTGGGCAAAGATGAGGAGGGAGATGAGACGGTTCGTTTCAGCTAGGTTGGTCATTTGGAGGTATCATTGAAGTTCATAATTTGGTATGTATGGGTTTAGAACGTTAGCGTATGGCAAAGTTTCATCAGGAATTTCTCAGTATTAGCGGGAGTTTCTCACGGGCGGAGAGTCGGAGACTGAATTTGTGCCCGGATGATGGACATAGGCTCGGCCCATATTAAATAGAACCCAAACATTATATAACATTTTGAGATTTTTGGTCTCTCTTTTGTTGTCTATCTCAGAACCAGTATAGCATAATGTACGTCGTATTTTTAAACTTTTACATTTTTTTTGACATGTTTAGGTTTGCGTGAGACTAATAACCTCCCGTCCGCTAATAAATCTCCAGGAGATTTATAGCAATGGCTTTTTAATTTTGTCTATAATAAGGCTTATGAGCTCATACATAATAAATATTTTTTCTTTCTTTCTTTAGCACTGAGCTTGAACTTGATAATGAACCACATTTCACCCAATTCCAATAATTTAGTTGCCTGATAGTCAGTAAAGAATCTGACGAAGAATCAATTCAAATCAAAATGACCTGCTCATTATTTTTTTCCGATGCTGCTTTTAAAATACTGCATGTTATGAAATCCGAGATGATACCACAAGAATGAAAGCGAACTCTTCTTTTACGAACAGGATAAACAATGACAAACTCCTTAGTCATACGCTTTATGTATTAGGAACCTACACAATGCACGTTCATATAATATAGCACAGGGAAACTAACACACCAAAAGTTTCTAAGCTAGGACCTCAAAGTTAGGTTCACAACACATAACATTACACCTGTAATCCTCGATGGGTTAGGCATAGGCGTAGGTACCTAATAGTACCTATACATTTCGCCAGTCAGGTTTTTAGCTCCCGTGTAATAAGGGGCGAGTCTATTGCCTTTGCCATCAACCGGGCACAAATACACACTTCGTGACTGTTACTGGGATATTTCTGCTAGAAACACCCAATAACACTTTGCCCGACTTGGAAATCAAACCCGAAGTTAGGTTTACTCGAGTAAAAAAATTAAGTAGAAAACAAGAACATAAATTCTTGTCTGATATTCTTCGTAGTCGCATGCCACTGATACCTGATGCTCCTTCATGGCGTTCTCATTGATACAGAAGTCAGCTGCTAATTGCCATTAGCAAGGTGGCATGTGACTACGAAGATTAACAGACAAGAATTTATGTTCTTGTTTTCTACTTTTAAGACCGCGATTTTGTTAGTAGTCGGGTTTTAGATTTTTGACATTAATTTTTTATTTGAATTTTATTTTTGTGCGTACTAAAACTATAATATAATACATATTTGTAACGTGCTTGTCAAGACCTTTCATTTGATACCAAACTTGCTATGATTATCTCAATTTAATATTTTTTGAGATAAGTTTTTGACATTTAAATTCCGTCATAAAAATAATTTATAAAATTTATATAGCCTATGACACTCGGGCTATTTTTACGCATCTATTGACACCTAATTTATTAAAATCCGTTCAGTAGTTTAGGCGCTACGGTGGAACATACACACATACATACACACATAGACTGCCAAAATCATTACCCTTCCTTTTGGCTTCGCCGTAGTCGGGTAAAAATAATTTGAAAAGGTAAAACATTTCAAACATAACCTTTAACGTAATGGATGTTCTTTGACCCCAGTGGGTATTCCCAAAATGTCGAACGTCGTAAAATAATATCATTCTATATTTCTTCCTTATCTCGGAAACGTACTAGGAATTGATTCTGGCAGAATTTCCCTGAGGGCAATCATTGGCTGATATCTACGTATGGAGGTATTATTGAGTTGTGTGTCTCCTTTTGTTATCTTTTTAGGGTTCCGCTTCTGTACCTCAAAAGGAAAAAACGGAACCCTTATAGGATCACTCGTGTGTCTGTCTGTCTGTCCGACCATTCCCCCCCTTTATCTCCGAAACTACTGAGCCTAAAATTCTAATAAAAATACAGAAATTATTTCAACACTTATAGATTACAGGAAAACCTATAAGAATAGGTACATGGTACGGAACCCTTCATGTGCAAGTTCGACTTGCACTTAGCCAGTTTTGTATCGTTAGTTTTTGGGTTTGTATTAAACTATTTTTAGGAAAGATTAATTAGTTTATTTTCACGGTTAAAATATGTAAAATAACGTCATAGTCTATTTTCACAGCCACGAGCTAACAACACGTCATCTGAGTACACAAAAATCCCTTTTATCAAACATGCTTGGTTTGAGCATTATTTTGACAACCTTCTTCGAGATAAATCGAAATTGCTGTACTGGCCAGATACATGCGACCAGCGGCCGGCAAAAGTTGTATGAAAATACATATCTGTCGTGTTTAGCGGCCAAATAAATTACATACTAAACTCATATCTGTCGTGTTATTTAAAAATGGAACGATCTTTTACTCTGAACCATAGCAACCAAGGAGGTGACTTATTAAAGGTTTTATTTAAATTTCGAATTGGCTGAACTCTTCAACGCTTGAAAAATTATTGTTGTATGTGATTTTGAAAAGTAAATTGTATTTAATTTCCTCGCATTATTTGAGAAAAGTACTATACAAGCCTTGGCCACAACTAGGCATTGATGGACTTACGTATGTGTGCCTCGGCTTCGCCTCGGCCCACATTTACACGTTTGTCCATCAATGCCTCTGTTGCTGGCCGCTGCAGTAATGTAATTATCATCTTTTTGTTCTGAACTGTATTTGTGTTAAAGGATTTTATCAATCAGGAAATTCTCAGTAACAGTCACGGAGTCTGGGTTTGGTAAAACTCGCTCCCTATTTCATGGGAATTAAAAACATAACTGGCGAATTCTGAGTGTACTATTGGTACTTAGGGAATTCTTAAGATAACTGACGAAATGTGCATACTAATTAGACACACCTCTGCCTAATCCATCGGGAATTTCATGATTGATGTGATTTTAGGATAAGTTTAGTATTTTTACTGATTAGGTATTATGTTGATAGATAAAATCTGCGACTTCTCTACCTATCATCATGACAACAAAGATGTTAGCTGCACATACAAATCTACTAAACCTAATAGACAGCGACGGTGCTACGAGTATTTGACTGATAGATTCAGATCGTCAGAGAGAAAAGGAGGTAAACCAAAATGTGGTAAGAAAGTACCTTCAGAACTTCGTGATCTTTGACCAGCACTTAACTTTTAAACGTGGTTTAATGGTGGCAACTCAATTTATGTTTATGCTTCAGTCACTAAGAAAAATCTATACATAAGTATATTTATATACGTATTTATCTACAGAATTAGGTACGTTGCATTTTCATGAATATAAATGCGTCTAGAACGCAATGAAGCAAGACTAAAATATATTTGGCGAAGAAAGAAGAGGTTAAAAACCTCTGTTTTTGTTGTTTTAAAGAGAATGTTTTTTATTCAAAGTGTTTACTGACTTAAAAAAATATGATTCTAATTAGTCCGTCTGTTAGATTATCGAAAAATATTGGATACGTATTTTTTGTTATAACAAATCAATAATAATTGACGAAGATAAAACGCATCAAAGATTTGAGTGGGGGTGGTGAAAAATGACATAGGTACTAATGTCTTAGAAAATGACGTCACACGAGTTTTCAAACCACTGTACCTATCGTTTTCATTGTTTGTTTACGTGAAAAAAGAAAAAAATATGTGTCCAATATTTTTTGGAAATCTATAAGATGGACTTATTAGATTTTTTTTATTAACTACCTACCCTATTATATAAAAAGTTCGGATTCAAGTAGGAAAGTAATTTAAGTACAACCAATTACTGGGTAAATCGCTGTTCTCCCAGCTAGATTACTGTGCTGATATGATAATATCTGTATTTAGGAGAGACAGTTCCGAAAGCTATGATCAAAACTTCAAGAACGAAATTGAACTCAAACAATTTCCAACATTAAGATTAGAAACCAGGCCATTTTATTCAGTTTTCCAGGCCGTTACGACTCGCTCCCAAATCACGTAGTAGGCTTCAAACAAAAATATGTGAGCGTCATGTATCAAATAAAATGATGGCCGATTCCGATTCGGAATCACGCCACGGATATTTATTTGAGAAATAAGATATATTTATGACACTATTTGGTTTTGTTTTGTTGAATGTTTTTGTAAGTATTGGTGTGATTTTGTCATTTATCATCCTATGACCTGGTGAAGGTTGCGGGTGCCCTTATTATTAATAAATTGGTTGCGGGGATTCACAGGATGCGAGATGCACGGAACTGGTCAATGAGACGACACTTGGGGGTAGGCCTATGTCTAGAACGAACGTCTTTCGGCTGAAATGATGATGATGATGATGATCATTCATCGATTGGAAAATGAAACTGCTGCTAAGATTTAAAATCGACCCTATTACCAATTGGTTACTAAACACGTAAAAAAATATTAGGTAGGTAGGTACGTAGCTTAAACGTTTGTCTCTAAGGCCGATACATATTTAATTAGGCAGCAGGACTGTTCAGAATAGACGTGATACCATTATCTACAGCCTCTACAGGAGTTCTGGGCCCCGAGTCTGCTATTCAATAGTGTCAGAATTTGTCGTCTACTTGTCAAAATCAACAATTATGAGACCAATGATAGACCATTCTGACACTATTGAATAGCAGACTCGGGGCCCTGCAGGGCTATTGTGTATCTTTTAATGACAGTGAATAACTTAAAATGTCTATCAAATAATAATAATAATAATATTTTTTATTTCACAAAAAACATGGCACGTTTCACTGTATACATTGTTTGAATAATAGTATTTACATAATGATGCAATAGAAGACTCTATCTTTTAAACTAGGGCTAGCCTGTATCTTAAAAGATAAATAACTGTCAAATGGTGAGTTTTTAAGAAAAAAATGTACCAAACCATAACCAATTTACAGTTATTCTATGGACATTTCTGATAGCCACTGACGTTAAAAAGATACGCAATAGGGGGGCTGGTCGGTTGTCAATCAGAACAGTCAAGTAGGAATTTTATTCGGCATCGGCAACTAGATAAGTACCAAGTTTTTAGCATCCATATAAAATGGATGCTACTTATTTGGTGAAATGGGAATAGGGATCGGTGCAACACAATTTCTTCCTCCATTCACGGTATCATTAATTCAAGTCACGGTATCATTTACTCCTTTCTCTTTCATATTATTCCTCCCTCTCACTTTCCGATCATTATTGTATTTTTAAAAAGAATTTCTATAATTAATCAGGTGATTAATTATAGAAATTAAGCGAAGCGAATTAGCGAGAATGGATTTTAATCTCTTCTACCTACTGTAAAGAGATTAGAATCCATTCTCGCTGCCGTAGTCGATAAAAGACAGTGGCACAAAGTAGATGGAGTACACAGACAGATAGTTATATACCTAGGTATCTACATATCCGTCATCTCAAATTGGCCTTATTGTGACAGATCATGCAGCCATTGCCCCCTGCAGGCTAGTCGCCGACGTCAATTTATATTGCTAAACGGAACCGCTCACGTCGTAAGTAGTTTACATAGTTGACAGAAAATCTAACTTTATTACCACTACATGCTACTTCCTTAAAGTGGATGCTATAGGTACCTATAGGTAAGTACTTACTCACTTACTAGTTTACAATATAATATCTGAATTTAGTATGTTTTACTGGTAGACGTAGGCAGATCAATTATTATGCTTAAAATAAGCGGGTACGGGACCCAGGTAGAAAACAAACGTAAAAAAAAACAACCATTCTCTACCTAAAGTTTACAGGGTGACGAAAACAAAGAAACATAGCTAGTAATATTTGAATTTATTATTAGGAATAGGTAGGGTATCAAGCACCTATATTTTATTCCTCTCAGTTTATTGCTGTCTGCACCAAAACTAAGCTCAACCTTTAACTTTATGACATTCAAAAACATAATTATGTAAGTAAAAAAATCTCCTAAAAAAAGACCTTATTTTTCAGAAGGAACATAAATTGTACCTACCTCACAAACCCCAAAATTAAGTTTCTCTTTCCACTTGCGCCATCTACCCGTCATAATATGATTTACTTTACAAATAGTATGGATACATTCTACTAGATGGCGCTACATGTCCTCGTAATGAGGTCCAAAAATATTTGTCACGATCTTATCATCTTAAGTATTTACTGTAGATAAATACTGTTTTTGCATAAAAATAAAAAGAAATAAAAAACAATATTAATTTCATGGCACTGGTTTTTCAACGCTTTTCGCAACGTCAAATTTAATCAATTTCAGAACGAATTAGTAATACCACTAACAAGAAATATATCTCCTTAGTAGTCTTTATTTTGTTTTGTGTACACTGAAACTGGTGCTTAGTTTGAGGTTGTATTGTATTTTAAATCTCATAAAAGAACCAATATTAGGTAAATAACTGTAACGGACCAAATAATGATTTCAAAACATTTCTCTATTTCGAAAACAAAATAGGTTTTGGCTCCCATTATGAAAGAAAACTATCAAAAGTCTGGCAACATAGCTATGACGTTAGTAAACTTGCTCCAGTATTGATCGATTTTATTTAAGAAATTATTTTATACAAACACTTGTCGCTTCTCGGTTCAAACATGCATCAATATTGAGGCAACGCGGCAGTATTTATCAAACGATTATCAAATAAATAAAACAGTCCATAATAGTTCGTCAAGTGATAAAAACGTGAAAGTTCGTAAATTTTGTTGTTGGTATATTGTGCGCCAGTGACTTTATTTATCAAATTTGATTCGAATTTTAAATGATGGATAAAAAAATCATTTTTGTTGTATTTGCCACGCTTGGCTGCGTTTTATTAACATCGGCTATTGAAATCGATACATATGATTTTCTGATGCCCAACGTTTATCCCCACAGGGTAAGTAGATACACCTACTCAATTTAATTAATTAACCCAATTTTAATTCTGTAAAATACCATTTTTGTGTTAACATCGTAGTTGGCGTTCTGCCATAATTTAAACTTAAACATTTAGGCACCTTTTTCACTTATTTATCATTTAGTTTTTGTTCTTCAATCATAGAGTAATTTTAAAATTAATAACTTTAACGATTGTTTAAATTTAAAGGCAGTTTTACACAGAGTATGTCATGGAGTTATGTGCTTACAGAGATGAAATGAATCAATTTATAATTATGATACAGAAGAGAATAAAATTATAATAAAATTATTTTAGAGATCCACCTAAAGCCCACCCTTAAGACGCTCCTCAGACCTCTTAGCTATCTCCTAGACAGAATGTTATAATACCATATGTTTGTCACACCTACATAATATGTACAATTCGAAAAATGAATAAGAAACAAATGCAAATATTTTTACTGCTAAAACTGAGAGGAAAAACTTGTTAGTAATGTTTTTTTGCAAATTACATCTCATTCTTTCACTGCTAATGGTTTTATTATTGTATTTATTATACTTAATTAAAAATATTCATATCATTCTGTAAATCATGTATAATTAGAAGATTTGTGGGTTACCAAAAAAACTATTGAGGCAGGTTTGTGAGCTTTTTCTTCTCCTGGTACTCAACTGCATCTGGGTAGCCGATACCAACATACCTAGTTAGTAAAAGGCTAAGCAGATGATGATGATGTGAGCTTCAAGGTACTGTTAGGAAGGTGTCCTTACCGTAAGCTAAGATGAAGCATTATAATTAAAAAGTGGTGATTCATGATTTATTGTAGGATTTAATGAAATGCTGTTAATGACTAGACATAGGTGAGAATCCTTTTTTAATACACTTATTGCCCACAAATAAAAGAATAATAAACAACAAAACAGCAAAACCAATAATATAAAAAAAAAAATAATATAATATCAACTTCAGAACAGTAATTTATGTTTGTGTGGAAAATTTGACATTTTAAAAGGTCAAATATGTACCTGCTAACTCAACCATATTATGACTCATTAATTCACTGATACTTGATTTGATTGAAGCTATCAAAAAAAGTTGTGAAACAGCTCCTAATAAAATAACATGAGCATAGTTTGTTACAAATACTATCTCAAGTTCAAATGGTTGGCATATTTTGTAACAAATACCCTTTTTCTTTGCGAATATTAGAGTGGAAGGTAAATTACCAATTATTGTAATGTTTTTCCTTGAATGTATTTAGTTTTCTAGTTAGATATCTAACTTGCCAAATGTTGGAACCTTTGATAACTGTCATGAACCATGGATAGTCAGAAGCGACTGACAATCAAGGGGTGTTGTAATTGTACAACATTCTTAAATCAATTCTAAAACAGTGAACATGACAATTGTGTCATGTTCACTGTTTTCATGTCACAGACTGGTTTTGAGCTGCATCAGCTTCAACGGGAGGGTGACTCCATAGTTGGGAAGATGGTAGGCAGATTGTGAACCAACAAACTGTGTGTTGCAATATTAACACTTCTGGGACCCCCACGGGGGTTTACAATGCTGATAAATGTTATGGATATTAGACTACAGATCAATATCCAATAAATCTTGATAAATTACATTGATTGTAACCACTATAGCCTTATCTCGGATATGAAAGCCTCATTTGTTGATAAGAAAAGGTCAATATGTGCGTAGGTTGTTCCAAGTGCCTACTTGGAAATTAGTCAATAAAGCATGGTTGCAATCAAACAGCTAATAACGACAAGTTATATGTGACAGCGCAAGAGCATGCTAGTACAAGCATAGGAAACCAAAAAAGGGGAATTATTTACACAGCTGTAGCCCGCCTACACGTATTCTTACGGGCAGGTGCCTGTAACTTCTTGTCGAAAGCGCGTATTTTGCGTACCCCACCTGTACGCAAAATACGCGCTTTCGACAAGAAGTTCATTATTCAATCCACCCCAACTCCCTAAGAAAGGCCAGGTTACCGAAGTACTGTGCCCTGTATGAGGCAACCTTTGGGCAGTGCAGAATCACGCTGCTGTCTCGTCTCCCTTCGTGTAGGCTCGGCGCAGTGAATTGTCTGTAACTCCTATGACAAAGTAGGATTTTGGATTGCAGCTGTTACTGTGCGCAGCTTTAGTTTCATTAGCCGCTCGCTTAGAGAAGCAGCCGTCGATAGTAGGAAGTGCTTCTGTGGCCTGCCTGCACCTACTATGGTCAAGCCACAAATTGCGGTCTAGTTCAATGGTGCATATCCTATCCAGTGTGCATATTATAAGACAACCGAAAGAGAGTGGTATGATGGGTTCAGGTCCCACTGCTGCCATGCTCGATACCTTTTATTTGGAGGGTGAGAAATCATCAAATGACTCTTCCCGCTCTGGGTGGAGTGGAAGGGAGTGTCAGACTTCTACTGACTAAAAACCACCCATGTTCCCCCTCTTAGGCCTTTGTGTCCGGGGCCGTGTTATCTCTTTCGAACAACCCGCAGCCCCGACAGGAGTCGGCCCTTGCAGTGTTGCTGACATAGGTACCTATATGCTCGATACCCTTCTAGTGACTTTTCCACTGCATCGTTACCCCGGGAATAGCTGTGACTATTCATTTGTTGGTTATGTTATTGAAATTACCAACCTGGTTCAGACGTTGATGAGACTTGTGTATTATATAAACCCAGTTCTTCCAGTATTCATTTTTGCAGAACCAAGATTTTGCAAAATCTTGCCAAAGCGTTCCCAAAGCTTGTCTAAAGATATTCCTCCTGCAATGAGTTTCCTTTTCCGCCTATTTGGGGTTCCAAGGGAATCCGCGTTCCGACTCAGCGCCTAATCTCAAGGTCGAATCCGTCCGTTTGTTGCAAATTGGGACGTCCGTACTAAATATTAACAACAACTTGATACGTTAGAAGGTCAGGTGTTAGGTCTAAACATCTGAATTATTAACCATTCTACGGATATCGGCAAAATTGCGCATCGGGAGATACTCACCTCACCTGTTTTTTGTCTTCGGCGTTTTTACTGCGTATGTTCGTTTTTTTTGTAGCGGTTTTAGGTAAGTAACACCAACTGACGTAATCAGCTTAATATTTATAAACACTAATGGCCACAGCCTCTTTTTGATACGTAGGTACTTTTGGATGGAGTTGGCCATTACCCACAACGCGCAGGCCTAGCCTGGGTTGGATAATTTTCTCCGTATTAAGTACATAATACTTATGTGCAATATTACATCGCTCGCATCCTCGCTACAGTCAGGCCTGGTTTCCACCAAAGCGGAGACGAGCAGAGCAGAGACGTGCCAAATTCGACCAATCACCGATAGGGCCAAAGAAGAATTTTTTACTAATTAATAAGATTGGCCAATTTCCGCACATCTCTCGTCTCCTCTTGCTTTGCCTATACTAAGACTTTATTGTCTTCCTAATTTTACCACAACGTGAGCTCTTCTATCTCCATGGGCCATGCCGATGATAAAAGAGAAGCTGCTATAGGTAATAAAAAATAGTCTAGAGTTCCTTGAAAGGTTTTTTTAGAATACGAGTAATAGCATAGGTAATTTAATTTATTACCAAAAATAGCTTAGGTAGGCCAGTCCAATCGAACAATATTTCCTACTCAAATTTTCATTGATTAGACCTGTTTTACGAAATTCGCATCGGCCTCAAAGCACAAAAAAAAACCTCATCATATTTTTGTGCCCCTAACTCAATTCATTATGGGTCGGCGCAACATGTCTTCTTCTTGCATACTTCTATTACTCGTCATCGCATAAGACGTCTCCTTTCTTGCCATATATATCATCCTTATTATCCTCAAAGATATTAAAAACAAATAGGTAATACTAAAAGGCTAAAACAGTTTAACACCACCAGAGTACCTAACGAGTTATTGAAAATGAAAGCCCAATCACAATCAGGATCAATAACTTCCAATCGTTGATAACATTGAACATTGATTGGAGCACTCCGCTGGGGCTATGTATAGACTCGACGGTTTTATCCAGTATCCGATCGAGGCTGTGAGGGGCTGAGGGCAAATATCAACATAGCGATTGTGTAATGGGTAGTTCCATCGAAGTAATTTACATTCGGAAATAATGTGTTTAATAATTCTCTAAACAGATCTTTAGATCTATGTCTGTTCTATGGTCCGTAAGAATACGTTCCGGAAAAGTCCCTTTATTTTAAAACGATCTGAACTAATAGTTTTATGATCTACCGAAGTCCATTATAGTCATTTATTGTACCCAGACCATAATTAAGTAGGCACTTACTAATTACCTATGTTTCGTAGGTTTCCCTTTACCAGGATTTAAACTAGTGCTATCGCTACGGACCTTACCTTCCAATATCCTTCGGAAATTTGGCTTCTTCTTAGCAAAACAAAGCTATTAAGTCCTTCGAAGAACTGTTAATATAATAGGTAGTAAAGGTTCTCTGCTAATAGGTTGGGAGGGACCTTTTGTTACTGTGGAGAAATCCCTAAGATACTCTTTATCTGGGGAAAATGTAGGGTTATTCCGGACTCCAAGCGGCCTTAACCTCACGGTTCTTACCACTCGGGGGACGGGGGCTCGGGAGATACCTGTACATTTGCATCAGCATGACCCCATTTCCGCGTACGTTCTCCCATAAAATTGCCCACATGTCAAACTAAATCAATAATTTCGGCGACAAAAAACATGCCCGTGAAAGTAGGACTCTATTAGTAAACAGTTAACGTACAAATTGTTATCATTAGGTATGTATCTACGTGGTTTAGCTTAGCAACAATGGAATTCCGAGCATTGTTGTGAACGTGTAAATTGTAGATTATTGTTTCTCTCTAGTTGTCCCTGTGACTTTCGTCAGCGTGAAATTATAATACTTTGAATCGTATTTATTTTGTTAACAATTTCATGGGTTTTCATTTTTTTTGCACGGTATCGGTATCCTAATCCATTTTCTAAAATAAAAGCAGCCTACGTTTTGCTCCTTGTAACATCAGCTGGCTTAGTAATCGAGCTGTTATTTTGAAATTACAAAAAGTTACTTGAATTTTATTCATTTGTTTATAATATGTTAATTATGTTATATGTATGATGTTAACATTTTTTCTCTAATTTTATTTTTATTCAGAAGCGGCTTTGTTACGGGACATCTAAAAGTTTCAGTCGCATTTTCTTCTCAGTTTTCTCAGAAATGTTCCGCCACGTCGAGATTTGACCTTTTATTATTCTTAACGGAGCAAACCGCATCCCACCTGCATCTTCTAAAGGTCATCGAGTACCTTTGGCAGACTCCCTGCGCCATTTTTATTTAGCTGTACCTTACTTATATACGTTTATTTATTTATTTAAACTTCATGTACAAGAATGGTACATAGGTGGACTTAATGCCTCAAGCCCGCAACGCATTCTCTACCAGACATATTTTTGGGAATTGTGGACGAGTACAATAAAAATAACTATGCATCATTTATGTTAAGAATAGTAGCGTTACTCTAATAAGAAGGAAAAATATTGTTTATACAAATCGTTAGCTCTGGCAATTCCAACGGAATATTTACATAACAATCATCATGAGCTGTGTTATCTAAACTCTGTTTGTATCATAGATGAGTGTGATGATAAAAATGTGGTGAAACAACTGCCCATTGATTGTTCTAGAGATATAATTACTAACCTAGTTAGCACATAAGTGCAACATACGTGATACGATACAAGCTAGCTTGTTTTCTTCGCGTGGATATGATTTCAGGGCCAGATGTTAATTTAATCCCACTTCTGATGTTCAAAATGAAACTAAACCCTGTATTTTTGTTCCAGGATGAACTCTACCTATGCACGCCCATCAGGATAGCTCCTCATAGCAACTACTACGTAGGTTAGTACCTAATTGATTCAAAATTTTATATCCAAGGCTTTGTAGTACCTACACCTACGTTGAGTGGCCGAATCATTAAACCAAGCACCTAAAGCTTGGGTATTCAGAAATATTCTCGTTTGTTTCCACAAGGATCTAGGCTCTAGCAAACAGCAAAATCTGGTCTCCCAGGCTGTTCCAAGCACGGTAAACCTGCTCATTTAAGAGATTCAAAGAATCTGCCCTGGAGTAAAAGTGGTGCTGTTCTAGGAGCGATGGGACACTTTAAATCGTGTCCTGCATCCCCTGTTGTCTAGAGGTACAAGAACTGATGGACGCTGCTGAAAGTACCAAATTATCTACTAATCGCCAATTTGAACTGAATCAATTTAGACAAACGTCACGTTCTATAAAGACGAAGAATCTTAAGAGCATTTCAACCGATGCAATGTTTTGGTTTTTTATTATATTTCATTATTCCAAACTGCCACACGAAGGGTAGATGGCACAGAGCGGTCCGTGATTGTGTTTACGAATATATTCCCCGAGCTTCATCGCAATTTATAAGCTTATCATCCAATATCATGTTAATAGTACAAGTCCCACGATACTGAGCTTCTGTCTTACTGATAAAGCGTCTAAAAATAACTTGTGTCGCCCGTGTGAAAAGATTTATCTGGAAAATATATTTTTGCTGCTTTGTCTGCCAATATAGGTAAACATACCGAAATATCCCAATATGCGTCTGTGACGGATTCTCACTATTCGGGTTCTGGTGTATAATAAAACTGTTTGCTTTGTAATAACGATTATATTGTTCCAATCACTCTTACTTATAGCCTTACATAGCAGTTCTAATTTAAATAAACACTGTAACACTTTTTGTATAAACAATAAAATTAGACTAACAATTGCACAGCATTTCACACTCAGCTAATATTAGACGTCTGTCTCAGTCGACTTCATAGATCAGAATGCCCACACTTTTTAAAAATTACCGACCAAGTACATTTCGTTCCAGACTGAACGAAATGTTTCCATCAATCTGTTCGTTCTTCATAAACTAACAAAGTTATGGCATTTTGAATCAACTGATTTACTAATATCGATTAAGACATTATGAATCAACAATAATCATCGAATAGGGTATTATAAATTGAATATAAATATATAAAAAAATATTTTAAACTTGATTTAACTGAGAAATTTGTAAAACAATATTAAATAATCATAAATTCATTACATTCGGCCGTCCGACTACGTGCGGTCTCCTGACGCACGGTATATAATCACTTATATTAATTTTAAAAACTTAAATAAGTATACTAACTAAATTATAAAGTTTCATTTGAATTAACTGTAAACTAAACATTATAAATGTATTACTATTCATTACATTCGGCTATTATTTGGACTCAGATTGACTCTGTGGCAGTTCATTGTCACTTTTATTACTTTCGCTATCAGACGTACTACTGCTGTTAGCCACTGCATCTACATTATCATTTTGTTCGGACACATTTATATTGATCCACGGTCGAATCCTGTCTACTGCTACCACACTATCGTATTTATTCTTGCGTTTACTAAAACCAGGTATTTCGTCAATTTTATACCTATCATTGCCTAAAACTTCTGCTATTTTAAAGGGGCCTATAAATTTTGACATTAACTTAGTACTACTACTACCTACCTACCTACCCACCTACCTACCTACCTTACTTATTACCTTTATTACTAAAATTGGTTCTAGTTATTTTAATTAAATCCCCTTTGTTATAAGTCGGGGCAGGAACTCTATTTTGATCGTAGTTCAGTTTTTGTTTAATCTGACTAGATTCGATATTTGTACGAACTTCTTGCCTTACTTCTGTAAAATTGGGATTAGGCTCATTGTTAACATCTAACATATTACTTAAGCTATCTTTCAATCTGGTTCCAAATAATGCTTCAGTAGCTGTTTTCTGAGTGGTGGAGTTTGTGGTATTATTAATTCCCCACTGAATTTTGCCTAGACACATGTCCCAGTTCCGTTCGTCCTCACCGTCAGAATATTTTGCAAGTGAACTTAAGATCGTTTGGTTGTATCTTTCGGCTTGGCCGTTGGCTCTGGGACACGCGACAGCATTCAAAACATGTTTTATACCATGAGTTAAAAGGATTTAAAAGCTGCTGAAGTGAAAGAGGTACCTCGATCTGATATTATTCGGGATGGTAAACCGAAGTCATAAAAAATATTTAATAATACCTCCGTTCTTTTCGTTTTTGTATCTTTAACAGCTCTTACAAACAAATACTTGGTAAATCCATCCACTATGGTGAGGATGTAAGCATTGCCGTTCTTGCTTTTGACAAATGGACCCAAGTGGTCAATGTGAATGGTGTGGAACGGAATGCTTACTTTCTCTATTGGATACAACTGACCATTCTTATGTCGTGACGTATTATCCTTATTATAGGCGCACTTAATGCTATTTGTTAAGTGCTATTGGGTTTTTCATTAGAAATTTCCCAGTAGTAGCCCGGAGTTTGGAAGTTGGTGGTATAATACCCCCGTGCCTCGGAAAGCACGTTAAGCCGTTGGTCCTGCGCCTGATCTCTCTCCGGTCGTGTCGGATTGCCGTCCCACCGGACTATGAGAGAAAAGGGAACAGAGAGTGCACTTGTGCCTGCGCACACACTTGTGCACTATAATATCTCCCGCGCAGATGGCTAATCTCCACTGGGATTGGCCGCCGTGGCCGAAAAACGGTCAGGAGGACTATTATTATTATAGGCGCACTTAATGCAGGACTTAACATACTTTTTAACAAATCTGCGTAACTTAGGGAACCAGAAAACAGATTGAATTTTCTCGATTGTCTTCGATATACCTAAATGACCAGCGTCATCGTGGTTAGATTTACATATTTGCCATCGAGCATTACGAGGAATTACTAAACAAAGCTTATCATCAACTCTCTTATACACTCTACTATTCTTAACCACATATTTTTTCCTAATTTCTTTAGCTTCTTCATCTGACTCAGGTTTAAGTATTTTATATATTCGGGATATATCGGGATCTGTCATTTGTAAAGTCAAGAGCCAGTTATCAGTTTCGATACTATAGACTGTGACTGAAGAATTATCGATATCCTCGGGTGTTAATTTTGTGTTACGGCTCAGTGCGTCCACATGAGCCATACGGATGCCTGGACGGTACTCTACGCTAAAATTGAATTCACTCATTAAAAGCCACCACCTAGCTGTTCTGGGTATTAAGTCGCGCTTGGTTAGTGTAGTCCGAAGGGCGTTACAGTCTGTCACAATTTTAAACTCTATCCCCAACAAATAGACCCTAAATTTTTTTAATGAACATACAATTGCAAGGGTCTCGAGTTCATAAGAATGCAAGTGACGCTCCTCGGGGGTGGTTTGCCGGCTAAAATAAGCTATTGGTTTGAGAGCGCGTGGCTCCGGCTGCCATTGCATCAATATCCCACCCACGCCTAAAGAACTTGCATCCGTATGCAACTCAGTTTCAAAATTAGGACTGTACAGCGCTAAAATTGGTCGGTCAATTAATTTGTTTTTTAGGGTAGTAAACGCATGAGATTCTACATCTGTCCATTTTTAAACATTGCCCTTTTTGAGTAAGTTCGTTAGAGGTCTAGCTATTTCCCCGAAACTTTTAATAAGTTTTCTAAAATATCCCGCTAATCCCAAAAACTGACGGATTTCATGTACGTTCTGGGGAACAGGGAACTCTTTAACGGCTAGAATCTTATTTTCATTAGGACGTATGCCTTCAGCGGAAATTTCATAACCTAAATAGTCAAGGGAACTATCAAAGAAACGGCATTTAGATAATTTTAAAGTAAGCCCATTCTGTCGCAACAACTCCAAAACATTCCTCAACCTTTCAAATCCCTCCTCCAAGGTAACCGATGGCACAAGAATGTCGTCCAAATAAGCCAAAGCCGATTCATGACGTTTACTAACCTAGCATTGCATTCATTAGTCTCTGAAATACAGCTGGAGCATTTGCAAGACCAAAAGGCATTCTTTTAAATTCGTAATGCCCATCTGGCGTTACAAAAGCAGTTAGCGGACGACTATCTTTCGCCACTGGCACCTGGTAGTACCCAGAAGCCAGATCTAGGGATGTGAAGAATCTATTGCCACTAAGGTTTGTCAACTGATCGTCGATTATCGGCAAAGGGAAACAATCCTTCCTAGTCTTATTATTTAGAGCCCTATAATCAACACACAAGCGTTGTTCCCCTGTCTTCTTCCTCACTAATAGAATAGGACTCGCATAGTTTGAATTTAGACTCTTGTATAATGTCATTTCGCAATAATTCATATATAATCTCTCTAACCTGACCCCTTTCCGAAAAAGACAATCTGTACGGTCGGTAAACTACGGGTTTATCATCTAATAAATCTATTTTTATTTCGGTTGGCAATCACGATAACTGAGTAAAAGCGAATGAAGCCTACCTAATGTCTCTTTGTCAATTTGGGGACCTACTTTTATGTCAGATATTAGTAAAGGTTCATATTCTGAATTATCTTTCGTTACTCTATTTGTATAGGTGGCACCTCTCTCAACAACACAAGTTCCTTTAGCAATAGGACATTTCTTGGATAATTTAAGATTTTGACCAGATAAATTAGTCACGGGCAAACAGCACTTCCCATCAACAACCCTATAAACTCCCTGGTGCAAATAATGCTCTTTCCTAGGCTCACAATTGCAGTAACCTTCAATATAAATATCTCCACAGAAGCCAACGTCGGATGCGGTAACTTCAACTAATCCTGATGATGTAATATCGGTATCGTTATCGATATAAAACTTTAAGCACTTCAACGGGTGTACTACGGTATCCGGGCTCTGGTAAAACGTTAGCTGATGGCTATTTTTAAATACTGTTACGCAAGGAAGTTCAGTAACATTTTGACCTATAAGTAAAGCTGACTGAAGGAACTGATTGCTAACTACTAATACCTCTACATTAACCTCAACTTCATCTAATTTCAGATCAACATTGCTCCTATATACTGGAAAAACTTTAGAGTTGCCGAATCCTTTGATTACTGGCAATTCTGTTGTATTTTTGGTTAAATTCAGATTTTGAGCGTCAGATTCCCTGATTAAACTACATTCGCTGCCGAAATCAATAAAAGCAATGAAAGATTTATCGTTTACCCTAACGGTTTTGTAAAATTTGTCGCTGTTGTTATTAAAGGTAGAAATAGTCAAAAAATTTTGATCCTGGTTATCTGTCTGTTTGGATTCTTTTCGTAAGATTAATGGCTCTAGTTTACAATTATCATTATTGTGGCCTACACGTTGGCATTTCAAACATTTGACAAGGGGTTTGGGGCATCGAAAGTAAGGGTGTCCCTTTGAGCGGCAATTAAAACAAGTCACCGAACTTTCACTTGAGGGTGTAGCAGTGTTACCCGGTCGAACTATCATATTATCACTTCGTTTTCTGTTGAATGTATTATTTTCTAATATAGGACGTTGGGAGCTTAGGAAATTCAATAAGTCTTCTGGTTCGCGACAAGTCAGTGCCTGTGCACTGCTTCTAATCGATTTATCTAGTATTCCATGGATAATACAATCGACGGCCTTTTTGCCTCTTATTTCACATCTGGTTAATAACGTTAACTTGTCGTAGAAATACTCTCGCAAACTTTCGCTACTACGACTAGTGCGAGCTAACATTTCCTCGAGAACCCGACCATAATTTTGCTCATTCGGGAAAGCTCTTATGAGTTTGTCCTGCCACTCTGACCAACTGAAAACAACACTAGGAAGGGCTTCAAACCACTTCTTTGCCATACCAGAAAGTTTTTGTAGAGCAAAATGTATGGTCTGCTTCTCGTTCCATTCATAGATTACTGCACATTCGTTTACTTTCCTAACCCAACAGTCAATATTCTGAGTTTTACTTGACGGATCAAATTCCGGTATCACATTGTTGAGAAGATTGTTATTTAAATTACTGGTCCTGCTTTTATGTTCTTGAAGGGTAGTAAACATATCAAGTACCTCTTTAGTAGACCAACTGCCTCTCTCCTTGGATCTTCTCTTACTCGAACTCCGTGAACTACGGGGTGACTCACTGCTAGATGAGGAGGAGCTGGACGACTGCTTACGTCTCTTCTTTGATCGCTTTTTGGCTCTTTTAGACTTAGCTGCTGCTTTGGAGAAGGTTCGTGAACATTTTCTTTTTCTTTGGCGCTCATCTTTACGAGTAGGCGAGCCTTCAGGAGTCATCGCTTCGTCAGAATTCATACCTCAAAAGAATAAAGTATAATTAAAATCATTTCAGTATATCAATTTATTGTCTAAATGTGTTAAAAACTTGATTTTCATTTAGAATACATAACAACATAAGGTAAAAGAAATTTTAAAAAGAAAAACAAAACTTCATTTATTTCCTCAATGAATCATCCTTGATTAAAAACAAAATATTATAACCTAGCTTTAACGCTCGAATGAACACAAACCATTCAATAGGCATACTTAATTTCTTATTAAAGTATACTTTGTTTCCTATTCTAGGTACACATGACCTCTACTGTAACATTCTATACGCTCATGGTTTAATAGGCATAGCCTCTAGTAGCTAAAGCACACTTGGCTTCTTATTGTAGGCACACATAACCTCTAGCAACTAAGCACACGTGGCTCAATAGGCATACATAACCTCTAGTAGCTAAAGCTCACTTGGCTTCTTATTGTAGGCACACATAACCTCTAACAACTAAGCACACGTGGCTCAATAGGTATACATAACCTCTAGTAGCTAAAGCACACTTGGCTTCTTATTGTAGGCACACATAACCTCTAACAACTAAGCACACGTGGCTCAATAGGTATACATAACCTCTAGTAGCTAAAGCACACTTGGCTTCTTATTGTAGGCACACATAACCTCTAACAACTAAGCACACGTGGCTCAATAGGCATACATAACCTCTAGTAGCTAAAGCTCACTTGGCTTCTTATTGTAGGCACACATAACCTCTAACAACTAAGCACACGTGGCTCAATAGGTATACATAACCTCTAGTAGCTAAAGCTCACTTGGCTTCTTATTGTAGGCACACATAACCTCTAACAACTAAGCACACGTGGCTCAATAGGTATACATAACCTCTAGTAGCTAAAGCACACTTGGCTTCTTATTGTAGGCACACATACCCTCTAACAACTAAGCACACGTGGCTCAATAGGCATACATAACCTCTAGTAGCTAAAGCTCACTTGGCTTCTTATTGTAGGCACACATAACCTCTAACAACTAAGCACACGTGGCTCAATAGGCATACATAGCCTCTAGTACCTAAAGCAGACTTTGCTTTCTATCGAAGGCATACTTAACCTCTAATAACTTAACCACACATGGCTCAATACTTCAATAGGCATACATAGCATCTAATCTTAGGTACACGTAACCTCTAATAACAATGCACACGTGGGATGCTAGATTTGTAATTAGTAATAAAATTAATAATCATATAAGATGCTTGCACGTACCATAGATTGGGTCCTTATACCACTTCTGAACTGTGACGGATTCTCACTATTCGGGTTCTGGTGTATAATAAAACTGTTTGCTTTGTAATAACGATTATATTGTTCCAATCACTCTTACTTATAGCCTTACATAGCAGTTCTAATTTAAATAAACACTGTAACACTTTTTGTATAAACAATAAAATTAGACTAACAATTGCACAGCATTTCACACTCAGCTAATATTAGACGTCTGTCTCAGTCGACTTCATAGATCAGAATGCCCACACTTTTTAAAAATTACCGACCAAGTACATTTCGTTCCAGACTGAACGAAATGTTTCCATCAATCTGTTCGTTCTTCATAAACTAACAAAGTTATGGCATTTTGAATCAACTGATTTACTAATATCGATTAAGACATTATGAATCAACAATAATCATCGAATAGGGTATTATAAATTGAATATAAATATATAAAAAAATATTTTAAACTTGATTTAACTGAGAAATTTGTAAAACAATATTAAATAATCATAAATTCATTACACGTCTAAAATTAGATCATAATCCCAAAAAGCTCTGAATTAGTTCTTCTGTAGTTCTGTAGCTTTTGTTTAAAACGTTGTGGCCAGACTGGGGATTTTCCAAGTCTTTTTTAGGAAAGAGCTTTTTTCACATATTTTGTGTATTATACAATTTCGTTTTTCCCAATCTTGTCCCTTATAAACCGTTTTACTTTACACAGTCAGCTTTTGTCTTCGGAAACCGCCGTTCTTTTGTGTTTCCCAAATTACTGGGTACCATCTTTGTCCCATGTTACTTGGGTTCGTCGCAACACGTTTTTTCGGTGTTAGGATTTATTTGATAGTTTAAAAATGTTCCTATGAACTAGTACTACCAGTGGTTTCATTTATTGTCGTATCATCGGCACCACCCTATATAATTTCTCACACATTGTTACGTTGACTTTATTAAATATAGGGAATGCAATCTCGATCTCGTGAGATCGTGAAAACCCGAAATCTCGCCTCATTTTTCGAGATCAATCTCGAAGCTTAAAATGTCGAGATCTCGGCCGAGATTGACGGGATCGAGTGGCAGTAGTCGCGAGGCATGTCGCGTGTTCTCTGCACGTGAGCGAATCGGGATTCCCCGAAATTCACCGATTTATGTTATTCCCCGGGCTCTCCACACGCTAACCTTCAGTTCCCCGCAAATCGGGGGTTTCCCCGCGATGCACTGTGTCGGACTGCATTCGCTTACGTTGTTTTAGTTGTTACGCAAGTGCTAGACTGTTAGTTAATACTTTTAAAATGTTGACAAACAATCAGCTATTTAGAACAGAAGCTATTTCGAAAATCACGTAGATTAGGAGTGATTTTGGAAATAGGAATTTTTTGTTTTCACTATCAATATCTTTTCAATATAAAATAAGTACTATAAAAGAGATTTTACGGGTCTGAAATTTTGTGTTCGTTAACATAGGTACCTAACATAAGTAAAAATAAAGATTTTTTTTCAATAATTCATGTTGTAGTTTACTCGCATCGTAATCACAACTACTAAGCAGTTTCAATCATGTTTCAGTCATCTAATTAAAACAATACTAGTTTTTAAACTGACATGGTCACTGACACTACTATTAATATCATAAACGGGATATTTACCATGTTTGATTATTGTTTCGAGTTCCCGATATTTCGGCGCTGTTACAAGCACCATGATCACGGATAAACTGAAGTCATTGCGGGTGGATGTTTATGAGCAGACAAATCGGTCTACCCTCTTTCTAGTTCGTTTTTAAAGTTCGGCACCACTACCATTGTCACTCACTACACGATTCTGCGCCGAAATATCGGGAACTCGAAACAATAATCAAACATGGTAAATATCCCGTTTATGATATTAATAGTAGTAAAACAATACTTTTTGAAATCCATTCGAGATCTGGAAAATGCCGAGATCTCGCCGAGATTGAATTTCTGATCCCTCGAGATCTCGACTTAGCGATCTCGTCTCGAGATTGCATTCCCTAATTAAATATAAATGTTTGTTTCAGTGGGATTTGAACCGAACGCTACCATGCATACTGCTCATCATATGCTGCTGTATGGATGTTCGGAGCCAGGGTCTAACGAATCTGTTTGGTAAGTGGAAAAGTAGTGTAAAAAGAAGTGTCCGTTTAGGTTTCGTCAATAGATTAAACGTGAATGGACACTTTTCTTTATCACCTAAACCACAGAATACATAATAGTACTACGTACAGAAGGGACACTCACTTCCCCGCGCTCATATTAAATACCGCACCTCACCCCGCACTTCGAGGTATTCGTCGTCGCCACTTGAGCAATGGCTCGCGCTCGTATTAGTCGTCGTTCGGTTTTCGCGACGCAGACCGTTGCACTTTCCGCGCCATTTTTTAGGCTACGATAACCCTACTAGAGTTTACGCACACATTTGCACGTGCACGTCGTGCACAAACGTTATTTGTTTATGTAGTAGTAATAGGTAATTATTTTGCGGGCGTTGTATGGAGTGTCCGAGGTGTGCCTAAACCTTGTAATAGTCCCACTCCCAATAGGACATAAACAAGCTTATTCTTATTCGTGAAATGGTCTTGCGATGGCACATAGTGGAATCCCTTCTGTGGTAAAATGATTATGATGGTGTTGGCTCTCCATGCTTTGTAAATCTTAATAGTTTATTTATTGAATAGCTGATAAGTACCATAAGATATTTCATCTATCATAAGATTTTTGTGTTAAAAATTTTGATTAGTGTTATTTGAGCAGTTTTTATTAATGTACTCGTAAAATCATTCGTGTATGATTTAGAACCAAGCTGGCGAGTAAACGACGATAAGAAAACATCGAAATAAATTGCAATAAGTGGAACTAAACTGATTTAATTAACTCAACACGTGTATGGCGTTCATCATCATCCTATTTAATGTTCCCACTGCTGGGACACAGGCGTCCGATCTGTGAGAGGGAATGGGCTATAATCCACCACGCGGGCCTAGTGAGTGCGGGTTGGTAGATGTCACATGTCTTCGAATGTGAAGGAGAACTACTTTTGGTTCAAAGACATGCCGGTTTCCTCACGATGTTTTCCTTCACCGTTTTGAGAACAGTGGTGATGAAATAAATTACACAAAGTAATGTGCCTGACGGGGTTCGAACCCACGACTCACTGTTCGTAAGTCGGGGCCACCACTGCTCTCAAGAGAGATGCCGAGATGTTTAATATTATGTATTTTTATAGGGGCTGCGGCGAAATGCAGAGTAATGAGGTAGACAAGTTATACACCACGGCAAGCCCGTGCCGCTCTGGGTCTCAGGTAAGGTTCATACATTTTGTATGGTTCATTACGAAAGGGACTGGTATTATGTAAATAAACTCCGAACTTTTTCATAATAGATGTTCGTAAGGCAAATTATGCAATGTTTCTGGAAGTTTTTGTATGGTTTCTTTTTGAAACACGTAAATAATTTCGATGTTATTGGATATGTGAATTCTGTGACTATAGTCATTGCAAAGTTTCTGGGCTGTTTACTAAACTAGCGACCCACCCGGCTTCGCATGGGAGCAATGTAGGTACTACCAATCTATACTAATATTATAAAGCTGAAGAGTTTGTTTGTTTGTTTGTTTGTTTGTTTGTTTGAACGCGGTAAACTCAGAAACTGCTAATTGGAATTGAAAAATTATTTTTGTGTTGGATAGTCCATTTATCGAGGAAGGCTATAGGCTATATAACATCACGCTACGGCTAATAGGAGCGGAGCATAAATGAAAAATGTTACAAAAACGGGAAAAGGTATTTCCTTTTTGAGAGCTTCCGCTGCGTGCGCTGCGAAAACGGTTTAAGTTACGCTAATATCATGTATGAAGGAATTGTTCCTCTTTAAAAGTTCTAAAAAAAAGTCCGCGACAGCATATATCTATCTTTTAAGATTGACTCACTGTAACCTTTTTTTACAGTTAAACTGTTAGAATTATTTTTTGCGAAGCTTATTTAACCCATATGGTATTAATCTATATCTAAATAAATGTGTTTGTTAGAACGGAAATTTAATATAGAATATTTGTGCCCTTTACTCTATACAGTTTAAACAAATATCTTAGAAGATATCGCAATGTAAAAATATCCGCGCGGCAAAATATTTCGCGCGTCGCAATGTAGGTACGGGGGATTCTGGCTGGCCTCCGAGAAATTCAAATTCAAAATATTTACTGCATCATAATGTTTACAAGTATAGAGTGATAAAGTATATTTAACAGTAAGAGATACCTATAGTAATTCACACTTTAATATAGCTAATCTAAACCATCTGAACTATTATAATAAAGAGGAAAGATAAGATTTTTTGTTTGTTACGATTTAGCTTAATTTATGTCGGATAGTCGATATCGAGAGAAGGTTATAAGCTATATTTATGTGACGCAGACAAAGTTGCGTGGGTCAGCTAGTACTACATATAAACCTTCCTCTTGAATCGCTCTATATCTATACTATGTAATGAAGATAGGTGCGGTATATCTATACCCTATAGGTACCTATCTTCTTTAATTTTTTATAGGTATTATATTTTTTTTATTTGAGTACCTATGTACTCAAATAAAAAATTGCTTGACGTATCATCAACTCCTCAATATTCATCATCGTAATAATTTGTACAGAGACCACAAAAAAATTTCATGTAAAAAAGTGGAAAACTTTATTTCATACATTAACAGCCTAATTCCAGTTCGTGGCCTAATAGTAACCTAAAGATCGATGTGATGATCCAAGTGGGATCATCACATCGATCTTTAGGTTAAGCTGCGCTTGCCTAGGTTGATCTGTGGATGGGTGACCACTAGAGGATTCGATCCCGGGATCCCGGTCATATTTTAGCCCCGAAAATTTCGAGATCAATTTAATGAATCCCAGGATTTTCGGGATTGCAACTTCATATTTGTGCGACAAATTGAGAATATGCTTGCAGAAGAGACGTTGGATGCGTTGTATTCGTTGTAGTCGGTTGTTGAAATTTTATATTCGTAGTTTTAAGTTTCTGGTCAATTTAATTTAAAAATATAAGTACTTATAAACATTGATCTCTTTAGCATCCCTAGGCTTTTTTATAGTTTTTCTAAATAAGTCTAGAGAAGTTGGTTTTTTGAAGTTTATTGTTAGTTTCATAATTTTTTTACAAAACTGCCTAAACTGCTTATAAAAAGAAAGTATAAGTTTATATAACCGCCTTTTTGAAGATTTAAAACTTAAATATTGTATGTCCTCACAAAACTGAAAGATCAATAAAAAAATTATTTCGACATGTTTTACTGTTTATTTGTTACCACTTTCCATTACAAATACAATCCCGGGATTAATTGTAGATAATCTCGAAATCCCGGGATCAGAAAAATCAACCGGGATCGAATCCTCTAATGATCACTCATTTCACACCGATTGTCTGCCATATCTTTGGCAGTCGTTACAGGTAGTTAGTGACTTGAAAGTCTGACAAACAGTCTTACGGGTATCGTATTACCCAGTAATGACTGGGCTGTGAAGTTCAGATAGGCAATCCATCCAGTTCTATGTAAAATACTGGTATTCAGCTGCATCCGGTTAGACTAGAAGCAGACCCGAACATAGTTGGGAAAAGGCTAGGCAGATGATGATGACTTTAACAGCGTTTTGTGATATCATACCCATTGGGGAAAGCGAGTAAAAGAGTAAGAGAAAAGTATACTTCCAGACCCTTGTAACGTATTCGTTATTACAAAATCTCAAATGATTCATACTAAACATGTTTATTTTGACTTGACCGCGTGTTCTGATAAACTCAGTTTAATATCAACACTGTGGAACCGGGAGTTACCCCGCCACGTGGTCATAGGTCATGTTTGTAGGTAGGTATAATCAATCTTGGCAGTTTTACGTGGTTTTACTCTCGATAAAACGTGGTATGTAAGCACCGAATAGCCATACATTTTTGATTAGAGTATAATTTGTATAATTAAGAGTTATAATCAGTTTTTTTTTGCTTTCGGTAGTCGGTGGCTAAATAGTCAATGAAACAAACAAAGTCAGCGACTTCCGAAAGTAGTTAGGTACTTATTTTAGACGTTTTCAGTGTTTTTTTTTGGAAGTTTGTTCTTTTTATTTTAAACTCAGTTTAATAACAAACTGGAACCGGGAGTTACCCGCCACGTGGTCATAGGTCACGTTTGTAGGTACTTATAAGTAATCAATGTTGGCAGTTTTACTCTCGATAAAACGTGGTATGTAAGCACCCTATTGCAATTAATTTTTGATTAGAGTATAATTGTATGATTAAGAGTTTTAATCAGAAGTTGTTTCCGAAGAGTTAGGGAGAGGTTTTTTTTAGTACGCCCACATTTTGCCAGTTATGTTTAAGTCCCATGTAATACGGCGAGCCTATTGCCATCAACCGGGCACAAATCCAATCTCCGCTGCTACTGAGAATGAGAAATTCCTAATGGAAAACCCTATAACACTTAGGTAAGACCTGAGAATCGAAACCAGGACCTCATGCTGCATGCACAGCAGTCTCGCTTGTTCCATCGTCGACCTCATCTCTGCCCTTAGGGCAAGATTGAAGTCAAGAGCAAGCCCATTTATATAAAAAAAAAGACAAACGAGGTACCTAGTTAAAGTCAAAAATAAAATTGGTTACTTACTTCGATCAATAATACTAGTACATTATTGATCGAAGGTTACTTAGGTCTATTTTTCATTGTGTATACTATACACTGTGTAGTATCTACTCATCAATTTTATTGCATTCCATATTTACGTTTTAGGTGGTAAACCTACTTACATAGGAACCCCACGATAAAGAGCCTAACAGCTGACGTAGGCATTTTATCAATTACATTACGTAGACATCGATCAGAATTTATACGGCTTAGTGCCGCCTCATGGCTTCATGGTTAATCTTTTATGTTATATATCTCAATCCAATATAACAATTGTGATCAAATTCATGAGGTTTAAATAACAGCTCTAGCAGTGTCATTAGGTTTTTGTTTCAGGAATTTCTTATAATAAATCCATCCATATCGAGCCTTTTCAGGAAGAACATCGTAAGCGTCAAAATTCCCATAAACCGGTTTTAATTATTAACCGCCAGATCAACTGATTTTGAATCTTTTGTCACTTAGTTGAGTTCATACATTTGAATTAATAGGGAGGTGCCCATATAACACCAAGTAAAAATTTCAAATTGATGCTGTAAATATTTTGAGAAATATTAAAAAAATGTTTTCCTGTAAAATTATGCAAATGGCGGTTACGATCTTCTTCCCGAAAAGGCTCGATATGTGCCAGATTCTTGGTAATGTCATCATTTACCTTAGCCTTTTGTCAATTATGTTTGGGTCGCTTGGAGGGACTACCTATCTGACCTACACAACCCCATTAGTACTGGTTAATACGATTTTCCTTTGGTAAGACTGGCAGTGCAGTGCAGTGGTGGCCCAGTGGTGACGGCTCCGACTTACGAACAGTGAGTCGTGGGTTCGAATTCGAACCCCGTCAGGCGCATTACTTTGTGTAATTTATTTCATCACCACTGCTCTCAAAACGGTGAAGGAAAACATCGTGAGGAAACCGGCATGTCTAGAACCAAAAAATTCGGAGACATGTGACATCTACCAATCCGCACTGGGCCCGCGTGGTAGATTATAGCCCACCCCTCTCCTAGAGAGGAGGCCTGTGTCCCTGCAGTGGGAACATTATAGGCTGATGATGAAGACTGGTTGTCAGACTTTCGAGCCACTGACTACCTGATTCTTGAAATTCTTGGTAATATACTACACACTACTACTACATGGGACTTAAAAACACCCACCCCACCAGATGTGGTACTTAAAGGTGTACCTAAACTAACTACCTAACTACTGCTCTCTGCTTTGAGTACACTGCCTAGCCTTTCATGGAAATTAATTATGTGATCTAAGTGTGTCCAATTTGCAAATAAATCATCCTAAGATCTTCATAAATGCCAAGTTTTAGAGGGAGGAATCCTCTCGATTGAACAAGTGTGCAGTGATGCCATTCAAGCATTTGTTTTTTTTAGAATCATACAAGTTTTATCCGACTTCAAACAAGGAGTAGTTCTCAATTCGGTTGTATTTTTTTATGTTTGTTAACTCATCTCCATAAAATTCCAGATCGTTTACGCCTGGGCCCGAGATGCACCCAGCCTTCATCTACCCAAGGACGTCGGCTTCCTTATAGGCAAGGATTCGCCCATCAAGTACTTGGTCCTGCAAGTACATTACATGCATAAGTTTCCAGGTAAATACATATAAATATAATAAATATTACTTAGCTTATACAATATTCGACACGAGTTGCGACATAGTTGCCATCAGGGAAAAAACCTGAATGAGACTGGCGCAGGAACGTGGAAAAGTATTCCATAAATGAAAAGACACTTATGGCGTGTGACTGTGTGTGTGTAAGTCAAGTTATAAGGCTTATATCTCGAAAACGTGACGCTTTAGAAGATAATTATCATCATTTCAGTCGAATGACGTCTACTGCTGGACAAAGGCCTCCTGTGGCATGTCATTTTTGTTGACAATGTTATTGTTACATTTTATCTATCAAAATATTATTCAATAACATTTTGTAAACAATTGTCAATTGTACAGAAACAAACAATGTTATATCAACATCATTATTGAGGGATATTCAATGACTAGTTGCCTGTTCGTCAATATTGAATGTCGAGATTGAATGTCGTACTGGGCAGAGTCGATCTTTAAGGTAAAGCAACGCTTGCCGAGGTTGACCCGTGGATAGGTGACCATTCGTTACATACAGAGTTTCCTATGTGCCCAGGAAAGCACTTTATAGATCTTTGTCAATCGTTAAAGGATGAGGCTTCGCATAGCCTGAGCTAGGAAAATCTGTTCAGTTGGAGATTCCGCCCTAGAGTCAAATGTGGTGCAATTCAACAAACAATGGGGCACTTGATACAGTATCCTGTTGTTTGCTCATTCAAGGAATTAATGATGAAGTGGCCTAATTTGTAGCTCATTTCAGGGTTGAACAACTTTGACACGCTAAGTGGAAAAATTATATTTTTCATTACACAATCGATATATATATTATATTCCCACTTGATTGTCCGAGATTTTATATTATCTACCCACTTTGTGTTTGTTATAAACTGCTACGATCTGTTTTTTATATAAATAAAGAATATATATATAATATTATATCTATACTAATATTATAAAGCTGAAGAGTTTGTTTGTTTGTTTGTTTGTTTGAACGCGGTAAACTCAGGAACTGCTGGTTGGAATTTTAAAATTCTTTTTGTGTTGGATAGTCCATTTATCGAGGAAGGCTATATAACATCACGCTACGGCTAATAGGAGCGGAGCATAAATGAAAAATGTTACGAAAACGGGAAAAGGTATTTCCTTTTTGAGAGCTTCCGCTGCGTGCGCTGCGAAAACGGTTTAAGTTACGCAAATATTATGTATGAAGGAATTGTTCCTCTTTAAAATTTCTAAAAAAAAGTCCGCGACAGCATATATCTTTTAAGATTGACTCACTGTAACCTTTTTTTACTATTAAACTGTTAGGTTAAAAATAATTATTTTTTGCGAAGCTTATTTAACCCATATGATATTAATCTATATCTAAATAAATGTGTTTGTTAGAACGGAAATTTAATATAGAATATTTGTGCCCTTTACTCTATACAGTATAAACAAATGTCTTAGAAGATATCGCAATGTAAAAATATCCGCGCGGCAAAAAAAATACGCGTGCAGGTCGCAACTCGCAATGTAGGTACGGGGGATTCGGGCTGGCCTCCGGGAAATTCAAATTCAAAATATTTACTGCACCGTAATGTTTACAAGTACAGGGTGTTATCGTATATTTAATAGTAAGAGATACCTATAGTAATTTTCACTTTAATATAATCTAAGCTAATCTAATTTTATAAAGGAAAGATAAGATATTTTGTTAGTTACGATTTACCTTAATTTATGTTGGATAGTCAATTTATCGAGAAAGGTTATAAGCTATATTTATGTGACGCAGACGAAGTTGCGTGGGTCAGCTAGTTTATTTATATTTATACTTTCTATCGTATCCTGTTATTTACAGGGCTGTATTGAATATTGCGTATTTATCGCTTTGGGTTATCCTGTAGGTAATAGTAGTTGGTAAGTAGATACATAAATAAATCAATATTGCTACAGATAGAGAAGGAAAATTATATTTATCATAATAATCATAATTGTGTGTTATGGTACAAGGATAACGAATTGTTATTACTATAGAAATAGACAATATGGTATTTACACAATGAATAATGACAAAGAATCTATGATTGTCTGTACTGTACCATAGATATTGAATTTACAATACATCGTAGAATCTCTTTGCGAGCGTTGAATATACATATCTGTTGCTATTGTTAACTTAATAATAATAAGAATCTGGACTCGGGATTTGTGGCCGGGTGATGGTAATAGGCCCGACCCTGTTACTTGTGACTTAAGGTTGATGTTCCAGGGTAGCCCGCGAAATTCAAATTTTCTTACGTTTTTAGCGATTTGCAGGCCAGTGCTAGGTTGTATGTTAGTGAAAATATGATTCGCGGCTGTAAGACGTATGCATGTAACTTTCAAGAATGAGTACCTATCAAAAAATCATTCTTGAAAGTTACATGAACTTGGAGGGTTGTAATAATGATTTTGATGATTATAATTCTGTAACTGCATACGTCTTACAGCCGCGAATCATATTTTCACTAACATACAACCTAGCACTGGCCTGCAAATCGCTAAAAACGTAAGAAAATTTTAATTTCGCGGGCTACCCTGGAACATCCACCTTAAACAAAACTGGCTGTGTGGGTGTACACGTCTGCCTCACCCTTGGGGTATCTCAAGTGTGATGTTATGTGTTCCTGCGTCATGCAAGAGAAAGGAATAGTTAACTGTCAGATGGCACCGCATATAGTGATGTGTGTAAACAAAGACTTAATAAAAAAATAATTCCATCCTTTACATTTTAATTTAATCTGTTCTAATTTAATTTAATATAATTGTTCCGGATCGTCACATCGCGCCGGCCAGTAGGATCGCGACACATGATCCTACGTCACCGCAGCGCCCCACCTACCGCTTGGTCGTTGACCATATGTGGGCACACACGATACTCGCTCGCCGTCTCTTACCGTGCGCATACATCGGCCATTTACTTTCTTGTAACCCATTCAAAATCCAGTCAAAATTATAGTCTTCATATCGCAAAACAGAAGTTTTATTTAGTCGAGACCACCAGCATCACAACTGGAGCTTGACACTCAAACAGTGGTCCTTCGAAGCCTCAAGCCAAGCTACGTGGTTCTACAAAGAAAAAGTCGCCGTCTTTTGTCGCGTCACGCCACCCGTGGACTTTGGACTGCCCACGTCGTGCAATCGCCTACACGTCGTAGAAGACAGACACGTCGAAGACAGTCTACCCCGGGAGGAACAACATTCTAAGCCGCCTGTGGACTTTGGACTGCCCACCTCGTGCGATCGCATACACGTCGTAGAGGACACGTCGAAGACAGTCTACCCAGGGAGGAACATCATTCTGAGTGAGTCCGTTCCGATCTCCTTAATTCCTGCCTTTGTGCTTACCCCTTTCCAGGAATTTAAAATAGTGCCATAGTACGGATCAGACATAATTGATCTCTTCATACTCTATAGCTTTTCATACTCCTTTGCAATCATTCATCAAGTAAACGTTACATAATACGCTTATTTCTCATACTGAGCTTCATTGCTCGCTTATCGCACCGATGAATGATACTTACAACCATTGAATACTTTTAAACGTAAACAAGCTCATTAGTGTTTTACCTTTTTTTGCTAGCCAAACCGGTTTGCACACCTGGCTCGTTAGCGCGTCATAACAGCTGATTTACCGTTAGTTGTCGTAACAAATTCATTCGTTTTAAATACTTTGCTTTAACTTTCTTCATTTTTTCTTTGTTCTTTGCCTTTTTTGAACTTTGACCCTTTGCTTTGTCACTGCCTACCCACCTACCATTATTTATTATGGCTGATGCAAAACTAAAGGAACTTATAAAGAAGCGTGGAAGTTTCAAAGCTAAGCTTACGCATTTTATTAACTTTTTAAGGTTACTGCCTAGTAACTCAGACTTAGATAGTTTCCAAGAGGTCGAATTACAAGGTCGTTTGGCTTTAATGGAAACGCTATATAAGGAATTCGACGTGTTACAGACCGAATTGGAGCTGCTGTCGGAGAATGTGGACGACATGTATGGCGAGAGGGAGCAGTTCGAGACGCAGTACCATGCGTCGCTGGCGCGCGCGAGGGCATTCCTCGCCCCCGCGCGCCCCTCTTCGCCCGCGCTCGTGTCTGCTTCTTCTACCGATGATCTCGCGCGGCACGGCTCTGGCTGCAAGCATGACTTCGTTCGGCTGCCCAAGATAGACTTGCCTCACTTCAACGGGGACTATCAGCACTGGCTTGAATTCCGAGATACGTATCTTTCCCTTATTCATAATAACAATAGCATACAGGACATAAACAAGTTTCATTACCTTCGCGCAGCGTTAATCGAAAGTGCATCTCTAGTGATAAAAAGTATCGACTTTAAAGCAGATAATTACGCTATTGCTTGGCAAATTTTAACCGAAAGGTACGATAATGAGAACCTTCTCGTAAATAACCATTTGCAGGCATTATTTAATCTTGAATCCATTCAACAGGAATCATCTAGTGCATTACGCAATATGATTGACGTCACAAATAAAAACTTACGAGCGCTTGAAACACTTGGCCATCCAACACAACATTGTGACTTATTTGTTATTTACATTATGTCAAAGAAATTAGATTCTGTGACTAACCGAGAATGGGAAGAATTCAAAAACAATTTAAACAAATTCCCACATTTGAAAGATTTTTTAAAATTTATATCTAACAGAGCAGACTTACTGGAATCATTAAATCACAACAACAACACAATACAAACAAACAATACATCTACAAAAAACACTAATGAAAATAATAAATCTAAAACCTACCTTACAACTACTAAATCTAAACCTAATTACAAATCTGAGAACGTTAAGTGTCCTATGTGCTCCCAGAATCACTTTTTATATAGTTGTCAACCTTTCAGAGACCTTAACATTGAAGCTCGTATTAAAAAAGCATCAGAAAGCAATGTTTGTATGAATTGCCTTCGAGCTGGCCATACAGCCAAGCGTTGCAATCTATCTCATTGCAAATATTGCAAAAATAAACATAATACCCTCTTACATAGGGAGTCGTCAACAGAAAATAAGTCAGGGGACAATGTAGCTTTATCAGCTGACGTCGTTCTACCCTCTTTAGAAACAAATAATCAGAAACAAATTTTACTTTCCACAGCCTTGGCTAAGGTGGCAGACGTCAATGGAGAACTTCATACTGCCAGGCTCCTCTTGGATAACGGCAGCACCTCCAACTTTGTCACCCGAGAGCTCTGCGGGAAGCTTGGTCTAGTGACTCACAGCACTAGGTCCACCGTCACAGGTATTAACGGACAAGTTTCTAGTACCTCAGAAAGTTGTCGTCTTCATTTACAATCATGTTATGGTAGCTATAAGGCGACGATAAGCTGTTTCGTTTTACCAAATATCACACAGTCGATGCCTGGCTCTTATGTGGATAAAAAATACATAACCATTCCGCCAGGTATTCAATTAGCAGATCCTTCATTCAATGTACCTTCGGCTATTAATATTCTTGTAGGCGCTGAAGTGTTTTGGGACGTCTTAGGTTCCGATACAATTAATTTAGGTAAACATCAACCGAGATTACAGTCATCAAAATTAGGTTGGCTTATTTCGGGCTGTGTTACACAGTCTCCGCGTCACACACAACCTTCTTATTGTCATTTTCTTACACATGAGGAGTCTGATCAGCTGACTCGCTTCTGGGAACTCGATACTGTGTCAAATGGTAGCTGTTTATCAACAGATGAACAGGTTTGTGAAAAACTTTTTAAAGAAACCACACGTCGTGATACAAATGGACAGTTCGTGGTCACCATACCATTGAAGGACTCGCCTGAGTGCTTGGGTGACTCTTATGGGCTGGCCAAGCGTCGATTTCTCTCCCTCGAGCGTAGGTTTGAACGGGACTCCACTTACAAAACAAGATATTTACAATTCATGCAAGAGTACATTGAACTTAATCACATGACAGAACAATCCAAAACAAACAATAATTCAGATACAAACTATTATTTACCTCATCATGGTGTTGTCCGCGAGTCGAGTACGACTACGAAACTTCGCGTAGTTTTCGACGCTTCGGCCGCCAGCACCTCGGGAAAGTCCTTCAATGACATCCAGATCGTAGGTCCAACCGTACAAGAAGATTTACTATCCATACTTTTACGGTTCAGGCAACATAAATTTGTTGTAACAGGCGACATCGAAAAGATGTACAGAGCAATCTTAGTCGAGCCATCTCAACGTCCCTTACAACAAATTCTTTTCAGATTTAATTCTTCAGACCCTTTAAAAAAGTATACCTTAAATACAGTGACATACGGCACGTCTTCAGCTCCATATCTAGCCACCAAGTGCTTGGTGTCACTTGCAGATCAATGTTCAGACCCAGAAGTTAGTCAGTCTATCAGACGTGACTTTTATGTAGACGACTATTTGAGTGGTGGTGACTCGATTGAGTCAGTCATTAAACTTTGCCAAGGTGTAGTAAACACTCTTCAGTCAGCAAAGTTTCATCTTCGTAAGTGGCAGTCAAATTGTCCACAAATATTAAATTCAGTCACAAACCTTAATGCAGACAATCCAAACAAAACTTTAAATTTAAACGACAGTCCTAGTAAAACACTTGGGTTATACTGGGATTGTAAATCAGACATACTTTTCTTTTCAATGGTGTTAAAACCGGTTTCTAAAATAACAAAGCGTAACATCTTATCTTTAGTAAGTCAGGTATTTGATCCTCTCGGCCTCGTGGGGCCATGCATAGTTCAGGCCAAACTTATTTTACAGCAACTGTGGTTATTAAAATGCAATTGGGATGATGAAGTACCAACAGAAATAAAAACACAGTTTCTTGAGTTCATTCAATCACTTACAGCTCTTAATTCACTTCAAATTCCACGTTGGGTATCTTATAAACATTACACTTGTATTGAACTACACACCTTCACAGACGCTTCGGAACGTGCCTATGGCGCGTGTACGTATGTGAGGACGGTCGCACACGACGGAACAGTTTGCGTTCGCCTTTTAGCTTCCAAAAACAAGGTTGCTCCCATCAAGCCCACAACCATCCCACGTTTGGAGTTGTGTGGTGCGCTACTGGGAACACGACTTTTTCTGAAGGTACGTAAATCGCTCACTCTAGAGTTTAATCACTGTTTCTTTTGGTGTGACTCAACGATCGTGTTAGGTTGGCTGTCTACATTGCCCAGTCGACTCGATCAATTTGTTCGCAACAGAGTGAGTGAGATACAAGAAGCTACGGCCGGCCAGACGTGGAACTATGTGCCTTCAAAGAGGAACCCCGCTGACCTTGCATCTCGGGGGGTGAAGGCTGATTGCATCAGCTCGTCCAGTCTTTGGTGGTCGGGTCCCGATTTCTTAAATCAGAATGAAATACAATATCCCACTTCACCCAATACACAAATACATCCATTACCTGAAATATCATTACATACAGTTGCTAACCAAAATAAATCATGTAACAGTAATTTAATCTCTAATTTAATACAAAACAAATCATCATTCACATCATTAATCAGAATCATAGCCTATATACAAAGATTTATTAATAATTGTAAACCACAGAATCATAAAAACACATCTAACTTAACATATTCAGAATTACAGACATCACAAAATGTTATATTACAGATTTCTCAGCAGGAAATGTTCCCTGAGGAATACAAATGTTTAAAAACTAATCAGACCTTACTTAAAAAGAACCGATTGATTAGTCTTTCTCCTTTTATCGGTTCAGACAACTTAATACGCGTCGGTGGGCGTCTTAATAACTCTAATTACAGCTACGATATTAAACACCCTATTTTATTATGTAGTAAACATGTCTTAACAAAAATCATATTCGAAAAAGAACACAAAACACTTCTTCATGCAGGACCTCAACTACTTCTAGCACACATCAGACTCAACTATTGGCCATTAGCTGGCAGAAACTTAGCTAAGCAGATAGTGCGTACCTGTGTTCGTTGTACTCGATTTAAAGCCCAACCTGTTCAGGTCGTCATGGGCAACCTACCAACTGATAGGACGAATCTCGAATACCCTTTTTTGAATACAGGGCTTGACTACGCCGGGCCAGTGCTGATAGCCGATCGTAGTGGTAGAGGATGTAAGCTATCAAAATCTTATATTTGTGTTTTTGTCTGCTTTGCAGTCAGAGCTGTGCACCTGGAGCTGGTCACCGACCTCACCAAGGAAGCTTTCCTTGCGGCCTTCAGCCGATTTATTAGTCGTCGGGGCCAACCTCAGCGCGTGTACTCCGACAACGGCACTACATTCGTGGGAGCTTTCAATGAGCTTTCACGCTTCTTAAAAGCTTCATCCAGTCACATAGCGTCAGAAATTGCAAACAAAGGCATTGAATTTAAATTCATTCCTGCATACTCCCCACACTTTGGTGGTATATGGGAGGCAGCAGTAAAATCCACCAAACATTTGTTACGTCGAGTCATGAGTCTAACTCACTTGACATATGAAGAGCTTTCAACATGTCTCATTCAGATTGAGGCCATTTTAAATTCCAGACCCTTAACTCCTTTATCCACTGATCCATCTGATCTCTCTTACCTTTCCCCTTCACATTTCCTGATCGGACGACCACTCACGTCAGTTCCTAGTCCTCAAATGACCGACTGCAACATCCAGCGGCTTCATCGCTTCCAGCGAATTGAGAAGCTACGTCAACATTTCTGGCAACGGTTTACTAATGAGTACATATCTCTTCTACAACAGAAAACCAAATGGCAGACCGGGCATGACCTGAAGACTGGCACCATGGTCTTAGTCAGAGACGCCAATCTCCCTCCTCTTCTGTGGCTGCTGGGCAGAATCGTCGCCGTGAAACCAGGGTCAGATGGGCAGAACAGAGTCGCCGAGATCTTGACGAAGAAGGGCACCATCACACGTGCCTACAACAACATTTGCCCTCTTCCCGTCTCAGCAGCATCATCTTGAAGCCTTCACACACTTCAACCCGGGGAATATGTTCCGGATCGTCACATCGCGCCGGCCAGTAGGATCGCGACACATGATCCTACGTCACCGCAGCGCCCCACCTACCGCTTGGTCGTTGACCATATGTGGGCACACACGACACTCGCTCGCCGTCTCTTACCGTGCGCATACATCGGCCATTTACTTTCTTGTAACCCATTCAAAATCCAGTCAAAATTATAGTCTTCATATCGCAAAACAGAAGTTTTATTTAGTCGAGACCACCAGCATCACAACTGGAGCTTGACACTCAAACAATAATTAAACTATTTAATTCAATTAAATTCAAAGTATTCCATTTTTTTTTAAATATAATATTAATATTGAATAGGGGATCGGACAAAAAAAAACTAATTAGTCCGTCAGATAGATTTCCAAAAATTATTGGACACGTATTTTTTCTTTTTTCACGTAAACTTAAAATGAAGACGATACAGTGCTTCGAAAACTCGTGTGACGTCATATGATAGTACATTTTGACGACACAAGTGACGTTTCAAGCCCCACTCCAAGATCTTTAACGCTTTTTATCTTCGTCATTTTTTATTGATTTGATAAAACAAAAACACGTATTCAATATTTTTCGATAATCTAACTTACGGACTAAACAGAATCATATTATTTTGACCCAGTCCGATCCCATATTGTGTAATTCTATGCGCGTAAGGTAGTGCATGCTGTGCTTCTCTGTAAGTAATGAGGCGCTTAGTCTTAAGTTTGCAATGTACAAATTATAATTGTAACAGTGTACTCATTGTTGAGAAGCCTAATAAATAAATAAACCCGACCCAAAAAAGGGGTAAGGGGTAGATGATGATGTATAAGGAATACTAACCTTTAGACGGGTATAACTACCTCGTTGGTCTAGTGGTCGCAAGCACGACTTGTGCATTCGTTGTTGCGGGGTGCGTCGCTGCGTGCTTTCGTGCGCGCAGTGTTCCTTGTTGCGGGCATTCGGTGGCGTGTGGTTCGGCGTGGTGGCTTTCGGAATGACGTATTGCACTCATAGTTTCGTTCTTCTTCTGTCCTTCTGACATTCAAAAGTGCCTGTAATGGCTTTTTTGAATTAAATGATTTGAGTTTGAGTTTGACTGCTGTGCATGAGGCCCTGGGTTCGATTCCCGGGCAAAGTGTTGTTTTTCCCTCGCCCCCTACTACATGTCCCCATGTTAATCATAACTGGCAACATGTGGATGTACTTAACCCAACTAATCAGTGCCCAAGATCCTCCTCAGTCCCGTCGGGGCCGTGGATTTTTGTACTAGATGACGTGGCCTCGGCGCAAGGGCAAAGAAGGAACATGGGTTCAGTTTTTAGTCAGTAGAAGTCTGACACTCCTCTTCGCTCTGCCCAAGAGCGGGGGGGTCATTTGATGATTTTCCACCCACCAAAAAAAAAAAAAAAGATCCTCAGTCTTGCAAGGTGGGCTTCAGTTTCATCTGGGAAGAGAAAATGGTTTGTAATGAATTTACTAACGTTGTATCATTTTGTTTTCAGAGGGCATACTCGACAACTCTGGCGTTTTCCTCAAATATACGAAACAAAGGTAAATATGTGTATTCATAACTGAAGGAGGATTCTCTCATATTTTGTTCAAAATTCAGGCTCACTGACTTGAAAATTTTAATTTCGCGCGATACCCTAACGCTAACATCTTAACACGAGTGTATGCTAAGTCTGACTATCAGTGTTACCAAGGGTTCTCTATTGTGTCACCTAACTTTTTTATCCATAATTTAAAATGCCATAACTTTTTTTGTCCTAATCATCATTTGTCCGCATGATAACTTACCCGAACTAAATATCACATAATATCACATGCCATAAAATTGAAATCCCTAAATATAATATGTCCTAAATCCATTTGTCATAAATATTACAATCAATAATATACGAAAGACATAAAATCGTTTTCCATAAAAGTTTTAAGTCCTAAATTAAAATAACATAATGTTTATTTATCATAATAATATTATTAGAACAAAGTATAACAAAACTTTTGGTCACGTCACTCATACATGCAACGCATGTACTCCATGACGCGCGCTCGCTTCGCTCGCATATTAAATAACACTAATATCTTCTGTCCCCGAAGTGCCGGGCATCCGCCGGCCTCCTTCGTCGGCCTACGGCCTCCTTCGTCGGCCTACGGCCCGGTGCTTATGCCGCCCATAAAGAATACTGTCGCGAGACGGTGATTCATCCACTTAGCGGACGACTAGCAACAGCCTATAATTTTGGTTATTCATCCGGCTAATCGGACGACTCATCATTTCAGCCAAAAGACGTCCACTGCTGGACATAGGCCTCATCAATCGGACGACTAATTAATTTTATTCATCCGCTAATCGGACGACTAGACACTTCGAAATTTTTTTAGGACTATACAATTTATTATAAACGAACATTCGGAATAATACACATTAGGTAAAGCAATATGAGCTTTAGGACATATTAATTTAGGTCATGTAAAATTAGGACTTAATCGATATTATGACAGAATACTTTTAGAACTAAAGATAATTATGTTAAACAAAATTTCGGCAATTTGAACATTATGGTTAATGAAGTTTATGGCAAACGTGTTATGGATAATGATTTTCGGACAAACAATTTTAGGAGAAGTAAGGGAGTACCGTTACCAAGGGGTACAGTATTACCTAGTACCAACTTGGCTGTGGAGGTTAGATAGGCAGTCGTTTCATATAAATTACTGGCATTCAGCTGCATCCGGTTAGATAGAAATTGGCTTTTAATGTCGGCCCCTAGTAGCTTTTATCACTGAAAAAAATAACCCTAAATACGTCATTATACCAATAATTATGCTGAAGTCTAGGTTTAAACTAGCAAGTAAGGTTCATACTAAGTTAGCTTAGCACTATAAACATTAACTAAATTAGAACAGCTCACAATGAGTGTCAAACACGCAACAGTTTGAGGGTCAGAATTATACGTTGTAATGATATAATCGACGCTTTCCGGTATTGTAGTACAATATTATCAGGAATTCTTTGTAGTTTTCATTGCCACCTCTATTTTCATAGTCCTCGGGTTGCCGTAAATAAATAACAATAAATACACGGTACACTGCATAATTACATTTATTTAGCTATACAGGTGATCTGTACAAACTGTTTTATTAAAAGGACTATGGGTGATTTTTTATGGACTCCGTCCCCAGCCTCTAACAGTCATAAGATACATAATAGGAGATCGGACAAAAAAAAACTAATTAGTCCGTCAGATAGATTTCCAAAAAATATTAACCACGTATTTTTTCTTTTTTCACGTAAACAAAAAATGAAGACGATACAGTGCTTCGAAAACTCGTGTGACGTCATATGATAGTACATTTTGTACCTTCAATTGACGTTTCAAGCCCCACTCCATGATCTTTAACGCGCTTTATCTTCGTCAATTTTAATTGATTTGATAAAACAAAAAACACGTATCCAATATTTTTCGATAATCTAACTGACGGACTAAACAGAATCATATTTTTTTTGAGTCAGTCCGATCCCCTATTATTATTATCTTAAGAATATGCTCTAACGATTCCAGAGAAAGAGTTATTGCCTTTCAGTGACCCGAAAGACTGATAACCAGTCTTACTAAAGGGTATCCTATTACTCATTACTAACTGCAGTCACTCCATATAAAATACTGGTATTCAGCTGTATCCGGTTAGACTGGAAGCAGACCACAACATGATTGAATGAACATGACTCTTCCAGTCTTCCTACAAAGAGACTGCACAGTAACTGGAGAAATGTGCATCACATCAAGCTATTACAATCTGACAAACTTTAAAACAGATTTTCAACTTTTTAGCTTCAAGGTTTATTGGAAAAAAATTATAGTTTTGGGTATCTTGATGTGCTATCGTCTGTACCATAGCATCTAATCCAACCTATCTAGGCTAATTAGACAAATTATAATATAACTAGCTTTTGCCCACGGCTTCGCCCGCGTGGATGTCGGTTTAACTACAAAAATGACGATTTTCCATACAAACTTTCATCCCCTATTTAACTCCCTTATGGGTTGAATTTCCAAAAACCCCTTCTTAGTGCTCCCCTACATTATAATAGGAAGCCGTGTGCAAAATTTCACATTCCTAGCCCCAGTAGTTTCGGCTGTACGTTGATATGTCAGTCAGTCAGTTCTTCTTTTATCTAAATAGATTAATGTATAACGTTATAATTTTCCAGAATGCCCCGTCAAGCCGGAGTGATCCTGCTAGGAACCAGCGGTGTTATCCCACCTCACCACGTCGAGCACATGGAGACGGCTTGCACCCTCAATGAGTACAAAGTCATTCATCCCTTTGCGTTCCGTACTCACACTCATGCGTTAGGTAAGTAGTTTTCTTTCTTTATCGTGTGGTTGTTGCCTAACCTGGTGTCAGTTTATATGCCATGCCGAGACATGCTGCTGCCATGCCATGCTGAGATGCGCATAGGGATGCGCATCCCTGCCATGCCATGCTGAGATGCGCATAGGGATGCGCATCCCTGCCATGCCATGCAGAGATGCGCATCCCTGCCATGCCATGCTGAGATGCGCATAGGGATGCGCATCCCTGCCATGCCATGCAGAGATGCGCATCCCTGCCATGCCATGCTGAGATGCGCATCCCTGCCATGCCATGCTGAGATGCGCATAGGGATGCGCATCCCTGCCATGCCATGCAGAGATGCGCATCCCTGTCATGCCATGCTGAGATGCGCATAGGGATGCGCATCCCTGCCATGCCATGCAGAGATGCGCATCCCTGCCATGCCATGCTGAGATGCGCATCCCTGCCATGCCATGCAGAGATGCGCATCCCTGCCATGCCATGCTGAGATGCGCATCCCTGCCATGCCATGCTGAGATGCGCATAGGGATGCGCATCCCTGCCATGCCATGCAGAGATGCGCATACCTGCCATGCCATGCTGAGATGCGCATCCCTGCCATGCCATGCTGAGATGCGCATAGGGATGCGCATCCCTGCCATGCCATGCAGAGATGCGCATCCCTGCCATGCCATGCTGAGATGCGCATCCCTGCCATGCCATGCTGAGATGCGCATCCCTGCCATGCCATGCTGAGATGCGCATCCCTGCCATGCCATGCTGAGATGCGCATCCCTGCCATGCCATGCTGAGATGCGCATAGGGATGCGCATCCCTGCCATGCCATGCAGAGATGCGCATCCCTGCCATGCCATGCTGAGATGCGCATCCCTGCCATGCCATGCTGAGATGCGCATAGGGATGCGCATCCCTGCCATGCCATGCTGAGATGCGCATAGGGATGCGCATCCCTGCCATGCCATGCAGAGATGCGCATCCCTGCCATGCCATGCTGAGATGCGCATCCCTGCCATGCCATGCTGAGATGCGCATAGGGATGCCCCGCACCCTGCGTACCAGGGGCAGCACCAACAGCATCCTTAAAATGATTTCTGGCCGACTGGACTGCGCGATCGGGTGCGCTGTTTTTTTTTTTTTTATAAATGGGCTTGCTCTTGACTTCAATCTTGCCCTAAGGGCAGAGATCATGTCGACGATGGAACGAGCTTACCCAGAAGAAGCCTGTTTACTCGCGACTTAAATAGATTAGGCGATTAATGGCGATGCGCGACCGGTGCTGCAAAAAATCTCTGCTGGACCTGTTTGCTAGTAGCGTTGTGCCCCATTGTTCTGTTGATTTCGTGTTTTGTTCTGTTTGTTTTCTTTTGTGTTTAATTTAGTTTACTAACATAGATATAAGCGAAATTGTTACTAACACGAGTCATGTTACTTAAATAAATAAATTATTATTATGAGCCTCTGACCTGACTTTACATGCCGTCACGTGTCGAGATATATCTCTTAGGTGTGCTAGATCCGATGTTTTCCTTCACAATACGCACATTAATATATCCGAAAAAAGGAGGCAGGTAATTAGTTTAAATTCAAATTCAAATATTTATTGCTCAACACAGTACATAATATTGCATTTATAGGTGTTAAGTGAATGCGCAGTTCACTGTGATGTACCAAATTAGGCATGCAAGATTTATTGTTAAAAATTATACAAACATTCATTCAAAATAATATCAATTAATACCATAAACCGGGCAAAAATTAATTACACAATACCATAAAAAACATACATTGTTAAGTCGAGTTGTGGACAGCTCACACAGTTATTTAACACTCTGATCTTGCTTCTTTATCGATATTACAATGGTAAATACCATTCTTGTTGCACTTAGATTGCTAATGGGTTGCATTCTCAGAACAGTAAGGTTGCAGTTACGTTGATGCTGTGAGCGGCATATAATGGCCGATTTAGCAGAACCATACTAGGATAAAATTACATACATTATCTTTTTGTTTTTTTTTTTTTTGTATATCATTCATGTCCTTTCTGCAACACTAATTCAAACAATAAAATTCCAGGTAAACTAGTAACCGGCTACGTGGTCCGTCAAGCCGAACAAGGCGACGTATGGACTCTGCTCGGCAAGAAGAACCCTCAACTACCACAGATGTTCTATCCTGTGTCGAATACCATGCCTATTGAGAAGGACGATGTTTTGGCGGCGCGGTGCATTATGAATAACACTAATGATCATCCTGTGAAGATTGGGTATGTATTTATTATTTGGATTGTTTTGTTGGGCTTGTGGTCGCAAGCGCGACTGCTGAGTTAGAGATTCTGGGTTCGATTCCCGGGTCGGGCAAAGTGTTATTGGGTTTTGTCATGAAGATTTACACAGTAGCAGCTAGCAGCCACGGAGTCTACATCTGTGCATGATAAAGAGAATATTTTTTTTGATAAAATGTAGATTTGTGGAACCTAAAAAGAACTTTCAATGAAAATTGATTTGATATGTTTTAATATACAGCTTTTTAGACAAAGGACTTTTTCGTGAAACTGCAACAGTAACCTTGTTTTTCACTAACATTAATATGAAAAACAAGTTTAATTTTGCTGTTATTTGGTGCTACGTACGGAAACCTTTGTATGCGAGTCTGATTCTCACTTGGCCGGTTTTTTGATATTCTGAAACGTATAATTGATTGATTGGTATGAACGAAAAAGGAGTTAACGATAGCGTGACGGTTGACAGAGGACATTAGAAGAAAAAATCGTGTTGCACAACCCTAAGAAACATGGGACACTGCGGATTTTAGTACTAGATGACGTGGCCTCGGCACAAGGGCAAAGAAGGAACATGGGTTCGGTTTTTAGTCAGTAGAAGTCTGACACTCCCCTTCGCTCTGCCCAAGAGCGGGGAGGGGGTCATTTGATGATGATTTTCCACACCCCAAAAAAAAAAAAAAAGGGCATTAAGATAATAAGGATGTACTTAATAATAATCGAATTAATATTTTAATAAAACTTTTCTCCAAAATTCCAGGGCAACAAACAAAGATGAGATGTGCAATTTCTACCTAATGTACTGGGTAGAGAACGACACCCCATTGGACCAGAAGTACTGTTTCTCAGCCGGCCCCCCGTACTACTACTGGAACAGAGCCCGGGAGAACCTCGTCAACATTCCACCACGCGAAATTTGAACTCCATTGACGGATTACTACGAAGATTGGATCAAAAGACACTTGAAATACGGTAATGGATAATGAGATTAGAAATTCTGTCCTTAATATTTTTGGTGTTTAATTTTAGGTTCTATTACTTGAGTATTGTAGCGTTTAAGTAGTGAAGCAAAAGAAAACTTATCGTTAACGATAAGTTTATTTCTGAGTTTTAAGATTACTTTGATTTTCTGAGTGATTGAATATGAAAGGTAAAATAATAATAGGGTATTTCACCAAAAAAATCTAATTGGTCCGTCTGTTAGATTATCGCAAAATAAATATTGGATACGTGTTTTTGTTATATCAAATTAATAAAAAATGACGAAAATAAAACGTGTCAAAGATCATGAATGGGGGCTTTTAGCGTCACTTAGTGGGTAAAAAAGTACTAACCTTGTAACACACGACTTGACACGACTTTCCGAAGCACTGTATCGTCTTCATCTTTTGTTCACGTAAAAAATAAAAAAAATACGTGTCCATATTTTTTTGGAAATCTATCAGACGGACTAATTAGATTTTTTTGGTAAAATACCTTATTGTTCAATTTCCGTTTTGACAAATAATGACAATTGCATTGGTGTCATGTTCTAAACTCAAAAGTTTAAGATCTAAGGTCAAGAAGGATTGAACCAGAGGTCATAAAGACCAATATCTCAAATAACATTTATTGACTTTGACAAAACAATACACTAATAAATCATTAACAAGTAACTTATGTTATGTAAATTAATGATAAAAACGATCTTTATGTTGTAATCTTTATTTTGTACGCTCAAAGTATTGAGGCAGCTATAAAAATATTTATTAAAATTATCGATTTATTACCACCCTTTCCAGTTTTTTTTTTGTATAAATGACATTATTTTTATAAACTATTGGTCGAATTTAGTTTATTTCTTACTGGTTTTCAAAGCTAAATTATGTTGAAATTAAAAGATCTGAAATTATAACGAATACATTCCATGTTCAAGACTAATTTTTTTTAAACATTATTTTTATTCATTTTAGGTTTATTTTTAATACTTAATTATATTTTTTTAACATTTAAGTTACACTGAATTAAGAAACTGAGACACGATCTGAGGAGATGATCTTAGAAAAAAAAAAAATTAATACACGACAAGACATAAGCATTGACCATCGCACTTGTTCGCACGACAAATATCAATCTATGCAAAACCAGTATACGCTGATCTCTCATTGTTCGTTCAAAGTTCTCTTCTCATGTTCATACAAAGCGAGGTCGGGTTTATACTAGTTGTGTATAGCTTGATGTGACACCATACGCTGTCGCATCAAGTTATATAGGCGGTTCAAGACAGATTTACGGAATTACACAATCATGATGAAAATTATATCATTTTTATTAGAATAGCTCAAATTAAGATAACTTTAAATCTCTCAAAAATGTTTAATGTGCTGGAAAGGGTCTATTTTAAAACTACAATTAAGCATATTTTACCGTATACAATATTGATGTTATCCAACAAACCTAACTTATATTTTAGTTAATTTAGGTAAAACATAATTATACAATTACGTTTATGTATTTTAAAAGATCTGGGTGTCTAATATTATAATAAGAAATATTAAAATATATTTACCCTATTACTAAAATATCTGTACTTCTAGTCACAATCAGTATGAAAGACTTGAATTCTATCGTAATATTTAAGATCTTTATAGAAATTATCTATATTTCTACAAAACTGATAACTTAGCACGAATACAGGTCTCAACTATTTTTTTAGCAAAATTATTACTTCAAAAAAGTATTATTTGGTGTTGCAACTTTAAGTATTATATTTGTTGGCAACATTGAACATTGGCTTAATTTTCTGATTAGCTGACTCGTTTACTGTTTGATATTATTTGCATCCCAGTTTCTGGATGTTGCCCAATTCATGACATAAGGAACTTCCCTCTGTTACATTGGAATTTAACTGAACTGTCGATCTGCTTTACCTTTTAAATATTACAGGCTTAATGTTTTGTACGCTTTAACAGTATTTCTAAATTAAGCTATTTTACATTCATTCAAGTTTTAATTTGACATAAAGTTGCCAAAAAAAAAACAGATGAAATTATATTTTATGCAAAAAAAAACTGTCTTTATAATATTTATTGTAAATAGTAAGACCTACAGTATTCCTAAGTATAATCTAATGAATACTAAATAAAATAATATTGATGTTGATATAAATAACAAACGATTTCGGCTTTGAAAAATGGACTTCTGAATGATTGCATGCAGTTGATATCAATTCTAAACATCGACTTTTAGAGGAGATATGCACTTGCAACGAGTAACTTTACTAAGGTATAGGTATCGAATTTCCCAGTAAAAGTTAAAGCCAAGTTAAGGACCAGTAAATTTCTGTAACGTATGTCGTCAAAGATCGGCAAAGGATTATCGGGACCAACTACTTAAGGTTGCACAAGCCAGTAATTCTTCCATACAAACGTAGTATGGTGATTACTCCTCTGGTTGGCGGTGTAGGTTCAAAATTAAAAATTGTATCAACTGGTCTTGTCATTATCTAGGCCTCTATGGAAGCAGAATTGGAAAAAAAATATTGGTTTGGAAGTTATGAGCGTCGAAACTTTCATATTTTAGCACTAATTGTAACCATCTTTGGGCGTAAATAAGTTACGTATATCGTACGAAAATGAAAAAGTGAAACCATACAGGCATAGATTAGTTATTAAAGAATTCAAATAATTTTATTTTGAACAGAAACATTCAATGGATTTTTCATGGTATCCATACTACCAAAGGTCTGCATAGAAACAATCGCGCGCCCGTTTTAGTTGTGTCTCTTTCGCTCTATGCATTTCGCTCGTGATGAAATAGCATGCATTTTAGCCCCACCCACCAACTAGTTCGTGCCATTGGCTTGTTTACCCTTAACATGCTTTCTGAGACACGAAGTAATGAATAATGAATGGTCACCCATCCACGGACCAACCCTGCCAAATATAACTAACTAAGCTTCGATGTAACCTCTCGGCTCTTATTATTTAGCCACGAGTCCAAAAATACACTTTATCAGGCTACCCCGAAAGTTCAATTTGCGCTACAAATGGTCATTCTGAAACCTTCATACTTGCTGGTTTAATAAAGTTGATATTTGTTTGCCCCCTCAAAATACATCAATTGGAATAAATATGGCGCCTAAAGGTCTTTTGAGAAAGCTGGACAGCCTTGCAGTTGCAATCTAACTCTTACACACGTAACAATAAAATTGAATATCAACTGCATGCAATCGACTTTGTAAATATCATAGTTTTAGTGTTACTTAAATTATAACGAAACTCACTTGTTCAGGTGCTTTTGTAAGTATTTTGTTTAACAAAAGTCTCTGAATGACTATTATTTGTCTATTAATTAATTATTATTATTTTTTGACTATTATTATTATTCAAGGAGTGCCTCGTTGGTTTAGTGGTCGCAAACGCGACTGCTTAGCATGAGGTACTTACTGGGTTCTATTCTGGTCGTGCAGTGTTATTGGGTTTTTCATTAATTTCTCAGTAGCATGAATTAAATGTTTGAATTCGAATTTGATACATAACTGTGGAGATGGGTGCACTAGTTAGATACACCTCTGCATAACCCTTTGGGGATTACATGGCGTGATGTTATTTTATGTATTATTTTTGGTGAAAAATCCAGTTTTTCTGTCCGTTTGTACTTATTTTAATCTCGCACTGTTGCGTTGCACGTTTGAATTATTTTTGCTTATTTGCATATTTTTTTATAATAAAAATAATTTGACATTTATTTTTATATGTTTCCACTTTTATGACGAATTTAAGATTCGACTATACAATGTATTTTTATTATATTTTTGTAAGTTACATCTATGACGGTTATTTTTATGTAAAAATATCAAATATCTTTTGATAATCTTTGAGAATGTTAGGCTTTTAAGTATATAATGAATACATATTATACATAGACTGTGAATGAAGAATAAAAGGGCTTTGGGATAATCCTGAAGCACAAAAAAAAATGTGGTGGATATCAAAATAAAATTATAATCATACAATTATATATTAAATGAATTGTAGTAACTTAAAAAGGTACGTATTTAATCAGATTTTCCGTTATTTAAAAAGTGCCTCCCGAAAATTATTCAGCCATTTTTTTTTAATTTTTTCCTTTAGGTAGCAGATTTTATTGCACAAAATTCGGTAGAAATTATAAGTAGTTATAATTATTGTTTTATATTTAATGTTTCTATTAGACGTAGGTATATTATAATAATGAGAATTATTGTCGTGTTAATATTGTGTTCTTATTGTTTTTCTTCTCGTTGTACCTAAACTCCTGATTGTCAAAGTTTTCTTCGCTTTGAAGGGCATTTTAAAATGACTGTTTTAAACATTCCAATATTAAAAATATCAGACGAAAAATGGATTTTAGCGAAGATGAAATATCGGGAAAAAAGATGATTTTAACGAATTTTCTCAAAAAAAAATGCTCTTTAAAGCAAAACATTATTAGTATTGATGTACGTGTTAAACACGATGGTCCCGTTTAAATGTAAGTAGTTATTCTATTAGAATAATTATTAATATTAAATGTTTAAATCATATCTCTGTGTTATGTATGCTGCAAGCGTTTATCGTTAAGATTGGGAGGAAAATGTACGATTTTGAGGTTAGAATAGAATGTTTTTCTTAAAAATTTTATTGCGTTGCCAACGGTGAGCCTGAGACGTATCAAAAAGTTACCAAGGTAAGTATAAACGTACATTTTGTTTCAATCTTAGCAACTCTAATACGAAACTGCACGCAACGAACACATACATTGACGGGTCTGCGGTGCCTAGCCTTTTCCTATGTTAGGGTCGGCTTCCAGTCTAAACGGATGCAGCTGAATACCAGTATTTTACATGGAGCGACTGCCTATCTGACCTCCACAACCCAGTTATTACTGGGTAATACGATACCCTTTGAATACGATACCCGAAGACTGGTTGAAAGACTTTCAGGTCACTTACTACCTTACTGTAACGACTGCCCAAGATTTATATAATATAGCAGCCGAGACCAACAGCTTAACTTGCTTTCCGAGGCACGTAGGAAACTTGGTATGCAATGGGTCATCCACAGACCAACCTAGGCAAGCGTGGCTTAACCTAAAGATCGACCCGAGTGGCGGTTATTACTGTCAATGATAATTTTGTTGCGTGCTTTTTCCAAAACTATTCTCTAATAGTGGGCCTATTACGTGTCTATTGAAATGAAATTTTAATTCCAGTATTGTATTGTATTCCAGTGTAGACACGGCTTAAGCCTGAATCGATGTGCCCTGGATTCCTATGTGTAAACCTCAATGTGGTATATATATAACTTAATGGACAAGTGCAAATAAAAACTATTATATTTTAAGTTTTTGTGTTTTATTTTTTACTTCCACTCGTGCAAAGCGATGACAAAATAGATCGCAGTGTAAAGCACTGGATGGATGAAATGGCGGCAGGTCACGGGAACAATATGCGACGCATTCCTCTTAAACCCAAGGGGAAGCTTTATTAAACCATGGTTAGATTAGAACTTAAGCGCCCATTAACGGTCAAATTGTTTGTCAGACTTCACGTTTTCGTCAAACGATCAAACCAATATTTTGAAGAATTACGGTTTATACTCCGTCCTCGCATTGAAAAAGGACGTCAAACTCTACATCAACCCAGATTTTTATCAAACGCGTCAAACACGTAGATTAATATTGACAAACGCCTCAAACATAGCTGTACGTACACTATCAAATAATTTGACAAACACGTAAAATTTGACGTGTCACTGACTCTGGCAGAGCCACCATCAGGGATTTTCATTTTGAAAACACAAAAAAATTGTCGCTAATTAGTCGAAATTTGTCGCCAAATATCAGAATTTGTCGGTCACTGGTTCAAAAGATATAAGGGTTTATAGGTGGCCGATCTGGAGAGAGTCTCCCCAGCAGGGCCACATTTATATCTCAAAAACTAGGGCACCTAGCAAATATCTCTTTTCTCCCATAATTTGTCGCCAATTAGTCGGAATCAGTCGCCAAATATCAGAGTTTGTCGGTCACTGGTTCAAAAGATACAAGAGTTTATAGGTGGCCGATCTGGAGAGAGTCTCCCCAGCAGGGCCACATTTATATCTCAAAAACTAGGGCACCTAGCAAATATCTCTTTTCTCCCATAATTTGTCGCCAATTAGTCGGAATCAGTCGCCAAATATCAGAGTTTGTCGGTCACTGGTTCAAAAGATACAAGGGTTTATAGGTGGCCGATCTGGAGAGAGTCTCCCCAGCAGGGCCACATTTATATCTCAAAAACTAGGACACCTAGCGAAGATGTGTTTTCTCCCATATTTTGTCGCCAATTAGTCGCAATTTGTCGCCAAGTCACAGATTTAATCGGATCTTAGTTTAGGAGATATAATGAGTTCAATTAGTAAGGTATAGTCCAAGAGCTAGGTCGAAGAGTTCACGAAAAATACCAAGAAAAAAATATTTCTATTAATATGTGTAATATACTTCTAGTTTTATCGGTCTAAAGTCTTTAGAAATGTCCGAGAGAGATAAATTCTCAATTTAATTCATGTTTTTATGTTTTAAATTACTAGGTTAGAGTGGCTTAAACTTCTTTGAAAACATTAAACCTTGCTCTTGGTCTATTTGGTGAAAGATGTACAGTCGCATGCAACTGTTTTACCACTTTACAATGTTAAGCTCTAATTAACTTTAGAATAATAAATAAATGTCGTACCTTTAGTAAAATGTTTAAAATACTTAAACGTTGAAAAAGTATTGTCAATTGTAATCAAATTTTATTATATAAAAATTTTATGTATTGTAGATTTGTTTATAGGTACAGCTTGGCAAAAAAGAGTAGAAAATCCGGGGGGCGCCACTGTGCTGCTCATATGGCAACCCGTTGTGACCGTATCGCGTAACAACCTATCGTCTTGATACTTTTATTACTATTTTTTTATACTTAAAATTTATTTATTGAACCAGAATTTATTCTCCTCATGTACCTAACTACCTAAAAATAAATATATGTTAGTAGCACTGTTTTTTAAATTTTCTGGGATTAAAAAAAGGCGTAGAAATAATTATTGTAATTTATTCTAATAAATCTTCCAACTCTTTTTTGGGACGACCTTTTCTATGTTTTCCGGGTGTAGAAAATACGCCTTTGTTTCGATCTCCTTCCAGGACGACTCTTCTTATGGTGCTTACTGATTTACCTGAAGTGAATAAATAAATATACATAAAAAATGCATTTTGCTTTAATAAATAACAAATTAAAAATAATACATTTTTGGTACATTTGTAATTCTAATGATATAACAAACAGTTATCACCTTGAAATCACATTCAACAATAAAGTTATGTAGAAATCGAATTTAAATTCACATAGTGCACAGTACGCCACTCAAGTATCAACATTAATCTGACACGCTATACCAAGGTAATGTCAGACAAAATGTAAACATAACCTATGTGCTCGATGATTATTGTTCAAAATTCCACTTATTTCGTATGCAAGCAAGTCAAAACAGAATGGGGTTCATAAATGAACACTTAATTTATCTAAAAACAATAAAACAAACAGTTACATACCTGTCATTTCAGCGGTTCATAAGTAAACATCGTTGAGATCGGAGAGAATGGTTTTGGCCTCTTTTTCTGCCAAACATCGCCTAATATACCTTATAAATTATCGCTCTGCCAGCACTTCGGATGGTTTTATTCATTTTGTATTACTCTACGTTGCTTTAATAACGTTTTAGGGCACAATTATAAATTTAATAAACTTTCGAACTTTGTTTACACCAAACGTCATAAGTTTTTAATTGTTGCCAGCAAACAAAAAAATTAGTTCCGTTTCTAGACTTTTTTGCCAAGCTGTAATGAATACAGCTTTCCTATGGTGGGTTGAAATTATAGAATAAGTTTACATTTATTTAATTCGAAACAAACATTCCTCCATAAGACGTCATAGATAGTGTCTAGAAACTACATAAAGTATTTTGTACTCGCTTGTACCACTGTATGGGGAAATTGAATTCTTTAATATCTTTTTAATTACACACCGACTAAATCTGTAACTTTGCGACAAATTGCGACTAATTGGCGACAAAATATGGGAGAAAACACATCTTCGCTAGGTGTCCTAGTTTTTGAGATATAAATGTGGCCCTGCTGGGGAGACTCTCTCCAGATCGGCCACCTATAAACTCTTGTATCTTTTGAACCAGTGACCGACAAACTCTGATATTTGGCGACTGATTCCGACTAATTGGCGACAAATTATGGGAGAAAAGAGATATTTGCTAGGTGCCCTAGTTTTTGAGATATAAATGTGGCCCTGCTGGGGAGACTCTCTCCAGATCGGCCACCTATAAACCCTTATATCTTTTGAACCAGTGACCGACAAATTCTGATATTTGGCGACAAATTTCGACTAATTAGCGACAATTTTTTTGTGTTTTCAAAATGAAAATCCCTGATGGTGGCTCTGCCAGAGTCAGTGACACAAATTTGACAAACAATTTGATCGTTTACAGGGCACTTTAGACATGCTGTCGTGTATACATTCTGATCCATTCAACATTCTGATGTTGGGCCACAAAAGGTACCTATACATAAGTGAAAGGCAATTTCATGTGGCTGAGATGAGAATGCTGGTGTGACGCGAATGGATAAAATAAGGGATGAGTAGGTAAATAAGAGGAAGTCTGAAAGTGGCGCCGGTGAATGAAAAGTTGTGTGGTAATCGGTTATCGTGGTATGGACACGTGATGCGAAGAAATTAGGAAAATGTCGAGTATGAATTTAGATAGCTTTATGAGTTGAAGAAGACCAAAGAAACCATGGATGGACAGTGTGAAGGATGATTATGGCTAGAAAGGAGGTGACTGCTGAGATGACGAGAAATAGAAAGTATGAAAGAAGAAGACATGTTGCGCCGACCCCAGATAGATTGGGTAAAGGAGAATGATGACGGAGTATGATGTTCAGCAACTAGTGGAGGTCAGTAAAGGAGAATGATGACGGAGTATGATGTTCAGCAACTAGTGGAGGTCAGTAAAGGAGAATGATGACGGAGTATGATGTTCAGCAACTAGTGGAGGTCAGTAAAGGAGAATGATGACGGAGTTTGATGTTCAGCAACTAGTGGAGGTCAGTAAAGGAGAATGATGACGGAGTATGATGTTCAGCAACTAGTGGAGGTCAGTAAAGGAGAATGATGACGGAGTTTGATGTTCAGCAACTAGTGGAGGTCAGTAAAGGAGAATGATGACGGAGTTTGATGTTCAGCAACTAGTGGAGGTCAGGTAGGCAGTCGCTCCATGTAAAATACTGGTATTCAGTTGCATTCTGTTAGTTGGGAAGAGGCTACGAAGATAACCTTTCCCGGGGATAATTTATAATCTACATAACATTATTAGTGGTTGCAAGTGCGACGGCTAAGCATGAGTTGCTGAGTTCGAATCCCGGGTCGAGTAAATTGTTATTGGGTTTTGCATCAGGAATATCTCAGTAGCAGCGACGTCTGGATTTTTATGTCTCCGGTTGATGGTAGTACGGTACCTAACTACTAAAAGATACAACTCTTGGGCAGTGGTCCCACCGCCGACGATGAACGAGTAACGAGTAGAACTAGAAAATATAAACGAGTTGGCGATTAGCGGGAAGCGAGTGTGTAGTTTCGATAGTTTTGTCGCCGGGCTCTAAGGGAGTGTACACTGAAAAAACTAATAGTTGAATTTCTGAATGTTGATTCCTTAACAGTTGAGTCAACAATAAATTACGTTGTGACAACCGTATTACTACATTCAATGTAACAAATTAAAAAAAGTTAAAATATAATTGTTGTTACAACCAAAAAATGGGTTAAGCTAACATATTTTTTCATGTATAATCGCATAGCGGTCAATTTAACTAATAATTCGGTAATGTCAACATAATGTTTAATGGAATCAGCAAATGAACTTAGTCAAATTTACAAAATTGATTCAACTATTTGCAAATTTACCTTTTAAAAGTAACAATTTCAGTTTGTTTGATTCAACAAAACTTCTATGTAGGTAAGTTCTATATTAACACAAAAAATAGGTTGAATAATGTTGATTCAACTACTTAATTATTTTTTTCAGTGTACACACGGCTACACATCAAGCTATACAAAACCAGTATAATCTGATCGTTCATTGTGCGAAAAGATCTAGTAAAGTGAGGCCAAGATTAACTGGTTTTGTATAGCTTGATGTGTAGCCGTGTGTACAAGTGCGACGAGCGATTACTCGCGCAACTCGCCCGCAGTCGCTAAGTCCTGTGCAAACCTGCGCGCGCGTTACACGTGTTTCTAAACAACTTTAGTTGCAAGTGAGGAAGATCATGATAAAAATGTTTGAAGCGAGCGAGCATCGCTGAACGAGTATCGCTGAGCGAGTTTATTTTTGAAAGCTCGTCGCTCAGCGACAAAACTAATAAAGCGAGTCATCGCCGGCAGTGTGAACAGTCAGAAAGCAACTTAATATTACAAGCATCTCTTTCGTTTACACGGATTGTACATTTATTGTGCATTTTTTGAGAGAGAAAATCGCCGTTAGTTAGTCGTTTTCTCGCCGGCGTAGTAATGCCCACGTCGTCGGCTTTCCTTATAATTATTTCTCCTCCACTTTACTTTACTTTACGACATGATTAAGATGGTAGTCTTCCTCTATTTACTGCTATCATAGATTTAGATTCGTTCAACACAGGTAGCTAGGAAATTAAAAAGTAAAATTTGGGACGGCTTTCACGGCACACATCTAACTTACCTATAACTTATGCATGCTTGCAGTCAGTCTTTAGATTAGCACCAGGTGCAAGGTAGGTAGGTACCTATGTAGGGACCTACACTACAATAAGCGAAAACTAACTTCCTCATAAGTGTAGCTGCTCCAATCCTGCAGTTGTGTGTCGTAAAATGATTATTTACAAAAAGTCGCACTACGACACGAGAAAAAAATAATGTAGTAACGCGTAGTAGCGCCAATAGAGGGCGCATACAGGTTCATATCAAATTAGTGCCATTCATTATGAACCAAACGATCACGGCTTCTCCACCGATTGCTCTATTAGGACTCTGGATATTTCTGATCGTAGACTGCGTAGACAGCATAACCTCCATTGATATTGTCGGTTAGGTCAGATTTACCTGAAAGGGCCATGGTTTTTCCTTCGATGTTTTATTTGACCCAGGTGTATGTAGGCGAGGAGTGGGGGTGGTAATGAGCACAAAATAGGAACTCACTCCGTTCCTCCTACTTTGTGTCATAATTAGATAGAATCCGAGGAGGTTCGTTTTACACTTGACTTAATACTTATTGTCGGACCGGATGCCCTTCATTTCTATTATTGTTTCTTGACGTCAATCAGAACACCTACATCCTGTCTTAGACTTAGTTACACTATAATAAGTACAGGAAATCCGGCTGGTCTGGAGGAAAATTGTTTAATTTTCACCGTCGCCATCGTAGGAGCTACAAGTGCAACAATGAAGAAATCGACAGAAGATTAATTATAATGTAGCCGTAAGTACCAAAATAATTGTCCTTTATATATGGTCCTGCCTACATTAACTGGGGCATATGATAGACGAGAAACTTTTAGCTACCTATATAGTTAACCAACCGTTTAGGTCGATCTACAGGGTAAGCTACGCTTGCCTGTGTTGATCCGTCAATTAGTGGTCACCCATTGACATACCGCGACTTTTGACAACGAGTCTTACCAAGGGCTGTCGTATTACCGACGTCATAAAAGGCAGTGGCTTCATGAAAAATATAGTCAGCTGCATTGCATCCGTCCAACATAGTTGGGAAAAGGCTAGATGAAGGAAGATGCTAGGTTAATGTTCGTGCTCACGTGACAGGTGCTATATTGTAAACCAACCCTACCGTTCACATAAGTGGTTGATGGGCACAAGCCGCAGTCCGACCGCATCTATTTTGTGTAATATGGAGCGTGGTAAATTTGTTTGGAAATTATGTTTGATTAATAATTGAGTGAAGTGGTATAAGTTATGGTTGTTATGCAGATAATGAGCTGGTTTTTTATTTTGTCAGCATTGGGAAATAGGCTAAGAAAAATATAAAAAAACTGCCTAACCTGTAGGTACTCAGCGTTTTTATGCCACCCACTTTATTTGCCGTCGAAAAATTTAAATGTCCCTCAGACAAAGCTGGTTTCCTCACGATGTTTTCCTTCACCGAAGCAAATGATATTTAATACGCATACGAACCCCAAAAATTGTTAAATGTAGAGACAAATTCACAATTGCATGTATGAGGGGTGTGAAGTAAGACCCATACTAGGTACTACTTCCTTGGTAGGTACTAGTAGTGGTTGAGTACCTATCCTACCGACAAAAAAACGAATAAAAGTAAATTTTAAACGCTCGGCTCGGTACCATGCAAGAGACCATAATATATAATTATGCCAAAATTACTTAGAAATTGTGCAAACTGGATCTTCTTACACTCACCTACCACCACCCGCCTACACAAGGGTGCGGCACCGAGGTAAGTACAGACAGGGAGGGGGCGAGGGGGGGGGGTTGTCCGCACGTTTTCTCCACATCTGCCGAGTTCCCCCGCCGAGCCAGCGCGTGGGTCCTTAATGTGCCACCGAAGAGATTTGTCTGTAAAGTAGGTTAGTGTGCGTTAGGGGCTCAGTTCTGCGGTTTACCTTGAACTCGGTTGGGGTTGGCTTTTTGGCTTGGCTACTTGTATGGGGTATGGGTGTGTTATGTGTGTATGTAGCTTTGGCTTCCTGATCAGGCGACTCTGTGGCGATTCAAGTGACCTGAAATATTGAAATTAACAAATGTTTTGAGTTTAAATCTTTGGTTTAGGTACATAACTGTATTTAAACTAATATAATATATGAAAATAGAAATAAATGGGCAACTGAAAAAAAAACAGTATAAAAATATACTTAATCATTATTATCCTGCCCTTACTTATCCTAATTAATTTTATCACCAAAAATATTACTACGTATTATTTGGGTACAAATTATTTTTAGGTTAGTCAATTAGCAAAATTCAGAGTGTTTTGTATTTCATATTTTTGTCCAAGAAAAAATAGAGAGAGTTTACAAAAATAGTTAACTTTGATTAGTATCTTATTATTATAGTACCTATAAGATTTTTGCATTATTTTATCTTACTACTTACTTAGGAAACAGAAAGGTTGTGTGGATGGAGAAAGAAAAACATTATTTATTTGGAACATGCCTCAATTACCTACACATAACATACAAATAAAGAAATCCAAAAAAAAAGAACTACCATTACCTAAATTAAATGAAAACTCGATGGAGAGACTGGTAGTTCAGGGCCAAGTGGAAGGCAAGAGATCACGCGGCCGATCACCAACTCGCTGGACTGACCTGATCAAAAAGGCTACTGAGTCCACCATGGTCCAGTGTACTCGCAACGTCTCAAACCGGCAGAAATGGAAGCACATCGCTGAAAGACACCCAACACCAAACACTTCCCCGTGTACCTCGTCTGCGCAACCAAGACCATTCTGACAAGAGTGACTAAGAATCGACTAAGAATAGACACATTATAAAAATAAATAATATTGTGGGTTTCATGGATCCGCCAAATAGGCCAAGACCTGCAAACTGTCGAATTAGTACCCGAGGCTGGTTTTCAACTGGGCCTGAGATGGTGATTGTAACGGACATAAAACAGTTGCGTAGGTACCATTTACCAACCTACTTTGATAAATGCTACTCTTTTACGCAAAATGAACTACTGAATGAATTTTGATAAAATATGGGCCACAGATAGTTTATAGTCGAGCTTACGAGACAATAGACGAGAATAATGTTCCTACAGTAGGGTCTCAGGCTCTCTCTTTTGGAGAGGGATGGGCTAAAGATGTCACATGCCGTCGAAATTTTTGGTTCTATGACATGTCGGTTTCCTCGCGAGGTTTTCTTTCACCGTTTTGAGAGCAGCGGTGATGAAATAAATTACACAAAGTAGTGCGCCTGTACGAGACTTACTGTTCGACATCCGTACACTTAGATAAGTTATTAGCGACTCCTACGTGAATCCCAAAGGGATCAAGTACCTACCTAAGTTGGAAAAATACCGTATATTACCCTTGATAAACCAGTCAATGACTCGGTTATTATGTCTTCCTTAAGTGCCCACTAATGTAAGAAATAATAACAATGAGCTTAGCCAGTGAGTTTCCCTTACCGACAAAACGTACCCACGTACGTACCTAGTCGCATTCAAGTCATCACCCTCCTACCCTTATTATTATTCCAGGTCGGTACTGTATGTCTTCTACTTCCATACTTTTGTAATAAACTTGTCACCTCCATTCGAGCCATAATGATCATCTTCCACACAGTCCATCCATCATTTCTTAGGTCTTTCTCTACTTTTACAGCATCGTCTGTCTACACATTCATACTCAAAATTTCCCATATTACATTTTTCTCATTCCTCTAAATCACATGTCAATTAACCGATTACCGGGTTAACCGATTATTACATCACTTTCCAGCGCCACTTTCAGACTTCCTCTTATGTAATCATTCACGTAAACTTCGATGTAAATCAAACCATTGTGTTTTTCATATTTGTCATCAACGTTAATTCAGTTTCAGTTATGTAATATCGAATACCGGAAAGTCGTGAGTTAAGAGGCTTCTTTTGGGTTTGCTCGTTCCTTTGTCAACCTCATCTCTCTACTCAGGACAAGATTGAGGTCAAGAGAAGGCCCATTTAAAATTAAATAAAAACAAAACTCGTACTAACAGTCTGACGTTCATACTGCGTGAATTTTCCGCGGCGAAGCTGTAATAAGCCTTCAGAACGATAATCCTTCGTCTTCTTAATTACTACAATTATAATTTATGAACTAAGACTAATTAATAATTACTATTATATAAAAAAACGTTAAGTCTAACTGCTATTAGCACCTAACTCTAAAGACTTCCCTAACATTGACATAACGAGCCTTACATAAAAATAATCCATTACACAAGCACGGGAACGAACGTCACTAAATTAAATAACTACTCACGAGTACCTGCTAATGTTTTACGCAACCATAATATGTGGGTGTAAACTAAGTACTTATAGACCTGCTTACCTACGTACTTTGTGGGGAGTGAGGGGACACACCTGCGGAAGACCGTAAATAAGAGTTACGAGACATCACCGTGTTTCAGTGTTTCCAGTTGTTATGTATGACTTAACTGTAAAATGTTAGATAGAGTCTTGGAGGTGTGAAGAAAGGAAAAATGTAAATAATAGATGCAGAAAGTAAGCAAGAAAATAAAGGAAAGAAAGTTTTGAAGGTCATTAGTGATAAGCCGTGCTGCACCATTATGGCGCATTGGGTACGTGTCCATGTACATAATACCCAGTGCGTCAAGTGAATGCGGCCGGTATATGAACTAAATTATGTACTAGTATAAGTCATTCCATTCCCAATTGTTACTAACATAGTTCATAGTTCCGTATGGTGTCGGACGAAAAAGAATAGCACCATCCCCTATCTTCCCGTGGGTGTCGTAAGAGGCGACTAAGGGATGTACCAGAGAATGGGCAGCAGCGTTCTCTGTGCTTTTTGTATCGACCGTACTGCGATCGCCAACCCGCCTGCCAAGCGTGGTGATTATGGCAAACCCCCCCTAAGCAAAAATTACACTTAGGGGAGGCCTATGTCCAGCAGTGGACGTCTTTCGGCTGAAATGATGATGATGATGACTAACATAGTTTATAAGTAGTGTGTATTACGAACATCATATGGATCAAGGTCTGAAATAAAGTATTTTTATTATTATTATTTTTTTTTAAAGGATGGTAAGACCAAAGAATCGATGAATGGACAGTGCGAATGATGTTTTTTTCTGGAAAGGAGGAATCTGATGAGATGACGAGTAATACAGAAGTATGGACGAAGAAGACATGCTACGCCAGCCCCGAATAAATTCTTAATAATCTTCAAAGACATAGACTGCAGCTGACAGCAGACATAGCTGATACTAAAGATAGTAAAATAAAATGCCTTTTTGCAAAGTACGAATCTATAAAAAACTTAAACCCGACTACGACAAAAAATAAAAAATAACGATGCTGAAAAAGTATGAAACAAGATTTTCAGGATAGAACAAAAAAAAAGCCATAGTCACACGTTATAGGTACCAACCTTTACACTTTAATACCGTCACGTGTGACTACGGCTTTTCTTTTTGTTCTATCCTGAAAATCTTGTTTCATACTTTTTCAGCGTCGTTATTTTTGTCGTAGTCGGGTTTTAGTTTTTTTATTTACTTAAACAATTTTGTTTTTTTTTTTTAACATATGCCTTTTTGTTCGCTAGAGGGCGTCACTTTAAATTTGAGCAATATTTTGGAAATGTACAAGTGACGCCCTTTCAAATGATACTAAACACGGCGTATTTATCTCCATTTTTATTTTTAACACATTACTTTTTGTCCGCTAGAGGGCGTCATATCGAGTTTTGTGACACGTCACGTAGCCTATGTTCAGTGGGCAATTAAGACGGTTCTAACGATACCTCATAAGTCGAGTTCCGATAAGTAGATTAGGAGCTATGAGGGAACAGATGACGATACTCACATAAATACAAACATACATACATAAAGAGCCAGTCAAAATCATAACCCTCCTTTGGCTTTGCCGTAGTCGGGTAAAAATGACATAGGGGTGACACAAGGCGCGGTCTTATCGCTAGAAAAGAACTTTTTGAGACAAACTTGAATTGAATAAAACTTAGTGCTAACTGACTGGCTTAAAATTTCAGAAAGTTCTTTTGACTGGTTACATAGATAAGGAGGAATATCCAGAAGAACACTAGCAAAGTATTTACTGTTTCAAATAGATTGGAAGAACGCTAATATTGTTTCCAAAGCCAATGGTATAAAAAAAGTAAGCTGGATCGATTTCAGATCTTAATCCTATCAAAAGCAAAGCTTCTATATATATCTCCACATCGTTATGTAGGACACGGTACCATAATTATATCCAACTTAGGGTTTTAAATACGTTTGATTCTAATGGTAGTCATACATGCTAGGGTGTACCTGACAGGTTTGCCTGTACAGTTGAGCTGCCTAGGTACTCGTAAAGTAGAGTGTATAATAATAATATGTTAAAAAACTGTGCAGGTTTCTTAATGATATAGCTCAAGCTTACCTGACACGTGTACATGTACAGTGTACAGGTATTGTTCACCAGATTTTATAAGTGTCTCAAAACGAATGGATGGCCTGGTCGTTTTTTCAATAAAATTACGGCTGGATTAAAAAAAAATCCCAGCCGTAATTACACAATCAAGGAAAACCGTAAGTTTTCATTTAAAAATGTACCTTCTCCATTCAATCAACCCTTTTTCCTCCTACCGCACAACATAATACTAGATATAAACGCATAGCTACATATCTACCTACCCTCATTTGTTCCACAAGGCATCGCGTGTTCGCTGACGGCCGGGAGGTCGCGTGGCACCACATGCTCATCATAATTGGCTTCGTGAGAAAGTGTTGTTCCAAAGGCTATTGTCAGTGACGTAGAGCGAAGGTGATTACGTGAACTTCAGTTTAGGATTCATGGGTCAATGTGCTGAGGTAGTGAATGGGCTATGTTTGTGACTTGTGAGTAAATCGGTCAACTATAACCACAGATTACTATAACTGTGAGTTACTAAATTTTAATTTTACGTTAGCCCTAGAGCCATTTGTCATTTCCATTTGTGCATCAAAAAAGCATTTCTGTAATGTATGCATGTATGCCATACAAGTAGGTCCGAGAAATTTGTTAGAACTAAACTTTTATTTAAGGGTTATTAATCGATTTTCCCTTTCAATTGCTCCCAAAGCATTATATTGCACATTTCGAGCAATAATTGGTAAACACATAGCAAAGTTCAAACGGGAATTACTCGCGAAATAACGATTGAACTTTGAGATATGGACTTTATAATAATAAATGGGTTCCAAAATTGTGTTAGTTTTGTTACGTAATATAAAAATTAAATCATTACAGTAGGCGAAAATTGCTGTTGCTAAGTGTGCGAAAAGTCTGAGCATGGTCTAATCAAACTTAGATCGGATACCATGACAATGTTTTTAGTTTTGCATCAAAAACTCACAGGACAACCCCTAATCTGGTTATAATAAAGCCCAACCCTCAAACCTTCAAACCACATCAATATTCCCCGACACAATAACAGAATTCCTTAACAAATATCACCGAGAGATCGCACACCACCCACGCGTTTTTCCTGAAATTTAATTTGTAACACCACGTGCCTGATTCGTCTCGTTTCAGTGCTGTCACTTTCAGCCAAACCAATTTCACGTTTTCCGAATATTTTTGGATTTCACAAAGGTTAAGCCCGTATTCCATTTAAGGGCTCCGCCGACTGTATAAATGCTTTTAAAAGGATATCCGGGTCGCTAGTTGAGATTTTGGTTGAATTTTGCTGAGTTGTCATGCGGGCGTATAAAACTGTTAATACGCGTCTCATTTTACAGACTGATGTTTGCTAGGTGCTTCTAAACGGGCAATATTCGACGGCACGGTTGGCGCAGTGGCTAAGCGATTGGACTGCTGCGCTGCGTGTCGCGGGTTCGATCCCCGCACGGAACAAATATTTGTATGGCCTGCAGATAGTTGTTTCGGGTCTGGGTATTTGTGTATGTGACTTTCTATGTTTGTGAACGCACCCACGATACAGGAGAAATTCCTAGTGTGGGGCAACGTTTTTTTTTTTTTTTAAATATAAATAAATAAAATAATATTTTACTGTCAAATGTGGCTGCAATACTATGGCCGGCAACATTGCCAACCATATATTATTATGCAACTAGCTTATGCCAGCGGCTTCGCCCGCGAGGAATTCGATAATTGTCCCACAGGATCATACTACTAGGAGAAGAATCCTATGTGTTAATCTAGGTTATAAACTATCTGTGTTCTAAATTTCATATACATCCGTTTAGTAGTTTTTGCGTGAAAGAGTAACAAACATCCATCCATCCATACATCCTTACAAACTTGTACGCAATATTGCATTATTAGCCTGGCCATTTAGTCACAGATATTTGGTATGGCAGCATTTTCACGTGTAGCCGGCAATATTTTCGAGATGACCGAGCAATACTTGCCAATAGTACAGCCCACACATTGCCGGGAAAGTGTAGCCCGTTTGGAAACAACTTTAAACTCTTTAAAGACATAATTTATAGATGATGTCAAAGGCGTATTACAAGAGATCAGTTTTATAGCTTCTACCTTCGATTTCGTAATGAACTTTGACCCCCGCAGCCGTAGGCTCAAACCCTGCTTTGTGAAAAGTTTCAGACCATTTTCTAAGAAAGGGCTTTCCCCCTTTAAGTAACTTTATTGTTCTTCATAATTGAACCATGGTGCAATTTATTCAGTTTTGTTATAATATTCTTAAGTGTAGAGAATTAATACTCTAAATAATTGTCCTACTTCAGGTGTAGGTAACTAATACTTACTTTTGCCGGATTAGTTAACCCAATATAGATGCATACACAAATTCACTCCTTCTTCCCATGTGAGTAGGCAAAAACCATAGAACGCCACCTGCTCCCGATCCTTACATACTCCTCTTCAGTCATCCACGTTCATACATCTTGTCATACACGCACGCCGGTTGAGAGTGCTACATACCTGTCCTTTTTGTAAAACATCACCAATAAGGTCTTACTTTCACCTAATATTATTGCTTATCAATAACAATATTCACCCATATTCCATCATTATACAAGTACTGACTTCCAATTTCTTACTACCTTTGAACTTCAACTCTAAATAATTAATCCACCGCTCAATACTTTCTTACACATGAAATCTATACTTAAAATAAAACTAACTTCTAAAAGCAGTTTTCTATTTAAATATTCAGTGTTATAAGTAGGTTTCCGTGCTGCTACGGAAATAGTCAATGAAGGAAGGTTGACCGGATTGAATTTCTGGTAGAATATTGGATTATTCGTGGGGTAGGTTAGGGCTGAAAGTTTTTCACGTGTTTATGGCCATGTGATTATGTGGTGGCCAGGTTCTATTGTTTGTTCGTTCATTGTTCCAGTGCTGGTATTCAACATCATCAGCCTATAATGTTCCCACTGCAGGGACTCAGGCCTCCTCTCTAGTAGAGGGATGGGCTATAATCTACCACGCGGGCCCAGTGCGGATTGGTAGATGTCACATATCTTCGAATTTTTTGGTTCTAAGATATGCCGGTTTCCTCACGATGTTTTCCTTCACCGTTTTGAGAACAGTGGTGATGAAATAAATTACACAAAGTAATATGCCTGACGGGGTTCGAACCCACGACTCACTGTTCGTAAGTCGGGGCCGCCACCACTAGGCCACCACTGCTCTCTGCTAGTGCTGGTATTATTGACTGTTATATTGAAAGGGAATTTATGGTTCAGTTATTGATGTATTTTAGCTTGTGGCTTAATAGTAACAGTCCTGGACTGTCGCTTAGGTGGTCCTGCGTATAAGTGACCACCCATTACATTATACCAAATCTCTCCCCATTAAGCCGTTTGTTTCGGGCAACCATTTATACATCTTTGATAGTCGTTACAGGTAGTAGTCCAAGATCCCAGGGCCGCCAGACGTCACGTATTTTCTGACGAAGGAAATGTGGACGATTCAGTAGTGTTAGTATGAACTAAGAACACACTACTACCAGCTAGCTTGCATGGACGGCCAATTTTCAGGTATCAGGTCATCAAGGTACACAAAAACATTACTAACTTCACGTATTTTCTACTATTAGCTGATTTTTACGTATATTGTAGGCAATATCCATAAAAATAAGTTGCCAATACTCGCAGACACTTCCTAGCGGCCGTATTGCTTAACAGACGCTATAAAGAATACTGAACGCCTTATTATTTAATACTTAAAGCTAATTGATCGGGATATTGCCATGCTATTTTGGGCAAGCGCTCCAAAATGCATCCGAGCGTTGAAAGCAACGTTTTCAACAAAATTTTGAAGACACAGGCAATGGACAGATCCTGTTGAATGCCCACCGAATGAGTCCAGTGGAGGTCTGTATGTCAGCCACACGAGCGATGCCATGCGATTTCAAGTAAACAGCCACAATACGTTTAAGTCTAAACTTTTTGGGAACTTTAAAGCGTCTGTTAAGCAAAACGGCCGCTAGGAAGTGTCTGCGAGTATTGGCAACTTATTTTTATGGATATTGCCTACAATATACGTAAAAATCAGCTAGTAGAAAATACGTGAAGTTAGTAATGTTTTTATGTACCTTGATGACCTGATACCTGAAAATTGGCCGTCCATGCAAGCTAGCTGGTAGTAGTGTGTTCTTAGTTCATACTAACACTACTCAATCGTCCACATTTCCTTCGTCAGAAAATACGTGACGTCTGGCGGCCCTGGGATCTTGGACTAAAGTCAGTGGCCCGATAGACTGACAATCAGTCTTGGCTTTGGTAACACTGGCTATAGTCCCCGACACGTAACTTGGCAAGAGTCGTTAGTTGCGCAGAAGTCATTTTTTAGGTCTCTTTGGCGGTCAAGCGGGGCGCGGGGTTTGAGGTAGCGTCATCCGCGCGTGCGATTGGTGCATTCAAATCATACGTTCCGTTCGCTCCCGATTACACTTGCGGTGCACGAAAGTTTTGTTGTTTTTGTTATTTATTTTTGTTACGAATTTGAGTTGTCGTTGTGTTTTAAATTTAGTTTTTGTTAGTAGTTTTAAATTTTGTTACGTGTGTTGTTGTTTTCTCGAAATGCATATTTTTACTTATAACACCTAATAAATGTTACAAAGTCTTCTCCTTTCTTTAACATCATTATTAAAAATAAATTATGTCAATAACCATAGAATAATGACAAGCAATAAAAGTGACCACTTTTTGTGGCACAAAGTGTACGATGCGCGAACTTTGAATTCGAATTTCGAAACCTTGCCAAGTTACGTGTCGGGGACTATTCAGACTTTGAGGTCACTGATGACTACTTGTAACGACTGCCAAAGATCTACATTGGCAGCTGGGACCAACAGCGTAACGGGTAACTGAAATTCACTCTGAAACTTTGTTTCAGTACAAAATTCAAATAACAATAAAACCTAACAGGTAACAGTACAAAGTATCGATTGCAGTTACTTTGTGTATGAATCAAATATTTAAGACAATCAGAGCCGCTCGTTTTATGCATGTCACTCGCGGCCGCCATTGTTTGACATGACCAGTGACGTCTCCAGACACTGGATAAGGCACAGGCTTTTAGCGTTATTATTACGTTGTAAAAATGAAGAGGTGCTCGTGACTTAATAATAACTGCCACTCGAGTCGATCTTTGGGTTAAGCTGCGCTTGCTTAGGTTGGTCTGAGGATGGGTGAATGCCCATTAAATACCCGAATTTCTTTTGTGTCTCAACCTATGTTCTGTGTCTCAATCGTCAACGTGTAGGTCCCGGCTGCCATATAGATCTTTGGCAGACGTTACAGGTAGTCAGTGACCTGAAAGTCTGACAATCAGTCTTACCAAAGGGTATCGTATAACCTAGTATTTCTTAGATTGTGGAGGTCACATACGCAGTCGCTCCATGTAAAATACTGGTATTCAGCTGTATCCGGTTAGACTAGAAGCCGACCCCAACATAGTTGGGAAAAGGCTAAACAGATAATGATTACATTGAAAAAGTTCCCATTCATTTAAGAGTTTCGTAACTTTCTCGCACAGATCGGCCATTTTCTTTTTTAGTTAGGTTATGCCGTCCATGGGCCCCTGACCTGGCTTTAAATGCTATCGAGAAATATCTCTCAGACATACTGGTTTCTGGTGGAAATTTATATGATTCCCCCGCTATTCTTTTCTGATTAAATTCGTTGTAGACAGTTTGTTTCTTTGGGACTTCGTCGAGCTTCATTGTCGATACAATGAAGCTCGCCACCATTGATTCTGGCATTCAAGAGTAACAGTGGTTTGGGAATAGAGTTGTGGGATAATCAAAATGCTGGTTTTGTCACGATGTTCACACAGGTTAGATACATTAGTATCACCATAAAAGTAAAAAACAGGGTTTTCAAAATAGGTATGTAATGGCATGTCGCTTGTGATTTACACCCATGTTTAAACGTTTAATTAATAAGCCGTCCTGAAGATTTGTAATAATTTAACATTTGTACGCAAGAATTGTTACTAATATAGATAAAGAAGAATTTCTAGTTCTACAAAATAAAGACTGGTTTGACTTATAAATAAACGTTATGGTGGCGGAATTCAAACATAGTAAAAACTTAATACATAAATAGGTATCTATGTTTTTACTCGCTAATTTCCGAAACCACCTAAAAGATTTCTAGGAAATTTTGTGAAGTTGTTTGGGGTTACTCCAGCATTAAAGATAGGATAGTTTAGTCTCTGTATCGTCAGTTCAGTGGTTGAATAAGGTCCTAGGGTTGTTTTCAGGTTGGGCAAAGTGTATCGGCTTTTTTTCATCAGGGATTACTTGGTACCAACCAAGGATTTGTACCCATTTAAAAGTTTTCTGTTTTCTGTTGTGTGCAGATAAGTCATGTGCAAAATAAACAAGAAGTGCTTTCTAAGAGTAAAGCATTGATATAATAAAACCCAAGATACACACTCCGCATCTCAAGACCGTCCGCTTAAAATGAGTTCACAATGAACTCATTTCAAATAGTCTCGCGTCGCTCGCGTCTCTGCACGGTCGTACAAAATACTTTTTATATTGCTTTTTATAACTGCATTGTAAAAGGAATCTGCGTAAGGTTGAATCTGCCAAAAAAAACATGTTTATCAGTGACGATGTTCTACATGTAGTAGTGCGTGTATTGGTGAGTGTTTGGCGACAGCTTCGACTGTTTGTTTTGTTCGAGACTGTGCATCTAGGGTTTTATTATATCAATGAGTACAAGTAACTTATTCTATTCCACAGATGTATAATCCTTTAAGCATAGGTTGCCAAAGTATCAATTCTATTACCTAGCGGTTGATGACTGACCTATGAAAGTAGTACTGGCCCTACACACAGTAAATTTTAATTCAACATCACGGGTTAGGGAAGGTAGGTACTAATTTCGTTATATAAATCACCTCTTCCGAAACTGAAGGGAGAAAGAGGTTCTATTCTCAGCCCCAACCACAGGTAAATATGAACCAATCTATACTTTCATTTTTTTACTAGGTATTTTAAACCGCGACTTTCGTTCGCGTGAAATTATTACAAAAAATGTTACTACTTTTTTTTCTTTCTTTTTTTAATCGAATTTTGTTACCAATATAACGGGCATCAAGGGTTTAATTTTTTTTACACGGACCCTAATTATTTTTCTTAATTTCATCATCATCATCATCAACAGCCTATATTAATGTTCTCACTGCTGGGACACAGGCCTCCTCTCTTTGAGAGAGATCTTTCTTAATTTAAAGTAGTCTAATTAAGCCTTTATATTCCTTTTAGTATCAGCTCTCTTACAGTAAAAGTCCAGTCAGAATCGGTCCAGCCGTTTAGGGAATTAGCTGGAACAAATGCACACACACATGTTTATGTTATAAGGGCCGTATATAATTTCATATATGCATTTAGTAAAAGGCTTTACTTTTATTATTACAAACAAACACTTCAACAAATATTGTATTTGTTCGTATCGATGTTAAGGCATAACATCTTTGAAGGATTCAAACAACCCCCGTCGTGGCTGCGGATTATCGAAAGAGATGACGTGGCCTCGGCACAGGGGCGAAGAAGGAACATGGTTTTTAGTCAGTAGAAGTCTGACACTTCCCTTCGCTCTGCCCTAGAGCGGGGTGGGGGGGGGTTGTTATTTGATGATTTTCGTTACATTTATCATCAGCCTATATTGTTCCCACTGCAGGGACTCAGGCCTCCTCTCTAGGAGAGGGATGGGCTATAATCCACCACGCGGGCCCAGTGCGGATTGGTAGATGTCACATATCTTCGAATTTTTGGTTCTAAGACATGCCGGTTTCCTCACGATGTTTTCCTTAACCGTTTTGAGAGCAGTGGTGATGAAATAAATTACACAAAGTAATGCGCCTGCCTGGGTTCGAATCCACGACCAACTGTTCGTAAGTCGTGGCCGCCACCACTGGGCCACCACTCTCTCTCTTTTACTAGATCATCGAGGCAAAACCTCTATTTAGCACTTCACCATAAATATGCGCTCTACAATTCTGGAAAAGCTAACTGGGTAACTTGAATTAAGGAAAATTCTGGCGGACGTGATAGCCATGCGCGTTAACAAGGAAACAAAAGGTAACAAATAATGTAGCTAGCTAATAACTTATATTTGGATAAGAAACTAATTAACGGGTGTCGCCGGTGCGTATATCCTTAGTTACAGATTGAATCCCACCGGATTGACGTCAGTGAGTTTCTATTATATCTTGTTCATTGGGGTTCATTTTTAGGGTTCCGGAGTCTAATGGTAAAAACGGAACCCTTATAGATTCGTCATGTCTGTCTGTTTGTCAGTCCGCATGTCACAGTCACTTTATTCGGAAACTATTAAGACTACACAGTTGATACTTGGTATAAAGATGTATTCTGTGAACCGCTTTACGATTTTTATACAAAAATAACAAGTAATTAAATTAAAAATTTAAAAAAACCCCCAACTCAATAAAGATAAAACATTGGTTCTCCACTTTTACTCCCTTTAAATCAAAGTTTGACCAAGTACAAAGGGAGTAAAAGTCAAAAAACAATTTTCAAGCTTTTTTGTTTTAATTTCATTAGTTTATATTCCTCATTCCCTTTCAATATAGTGACCATCATTCTACAAACCCTTTAATTTTTTTGCTACCCATATTGAGGGAGTTGTAAAAACAAACGTAATTCGTCATTTTGTGATGGCGGCCATCTTGGATTTGAAATTTGTTATAGTGTATTCTACTAATCAAGCCCTTTTATTTGATACCCATATTGACGGAATTGTAAAAAATAAGTAATCCGCCATTTTGTGATGGCGGCCATCCTGGATTTGAATTTTGTTATAGTATCTGTATAGTAACTCCATCAAAAAAAAAAATGTGAAAAAATAATATGTAAATCGCCATTTTGTGGTGGCGGCCATCTTGGATTTGAAATTTGTTTGTTTGTGTGTTTTGTGTTTGTTTGTGTTTGTTTGTTTTGTTTGTTCTACTAATCAAGCCCTCTCATTTGATACCCTTATTGATAGGAGTTGTGAACAAATTATGTACTCCGCCATTTTGTGGCGGCGGCCATCTTGGATCGATGTTTTTCAAACTTATCTAAGAACACTCTCGACTAATTCACCTTTCAAACAAAAAAAATAAATCAAAATCAAATCATGCGTTCGGGAGCTACGATGCCACAGACAGATACACAGATACGTCAAACTTATAACACCCCGTCGTTTTTGCGTCGGGGGTTAAAAAAGAAAACGAAAATTTCAGAACTTAAGGAATCTACATAATTATTACTAATCTTGATGTGTAAAAATAATTATTTTGGTATGTCAATGTCTGAAACCATCCAAACGCTTTCAATTTTGTGATAAAAAGCAGTTTGCCTATTAACTTAAATCTTGTCATTCTCTGATAATTATGTTTGTATGAAATGACTAATAGCTGTATCTAACATTACAGATTGACATAAGCCGCAAGTTTACTTGTCACTAACTCTAATTGGCGATATTCGTCCAATAGGGGATCGGACAAAAAAATATTAATTAGTCCGTCAAATAGATTTCCAAAAAAATATTGACCACATATTTTTCTTTTTTCACGTAAACAAAAAATTAAGCTGATACAATGCTTCGAAAACTCGTGTGACGTCATATGCTTGTACATTTTGTACCATCAAGTGACGTTTCAAGCCCCACTCCATGATCTTTGACGCGCTTTATAATCTTCGTAAATTTTTATTGATTAGATAAAACATAAAACTCGTACCGTATCCAATACTTTTTGATAATCTTACTGACGGACTAAACGGAATCATATTTTTTTGAGTCAGTCCGATCCCCTATTGCTAGAAGGAAAATGAGCTAGCTTAAGCATTTTAACTGCTTACCTATCTGAAGCAATAATTTACTTTCCTCATTCATCTAAAAACTCTCTTTTATTATTAGGAACAGATGTAGGGAATAAGCATATTTAAATAAGTGCTATTTGTATACATACATAGCAATTAAATAAGTAGAGGAGTTAGTGCCTAAAACTGTCTCGCTCTCCTAGGTGCGTCTGTGATTGGTTGACTATGCATTACATACCGAAAGTTCCTCCCGTGCCTCGGAATCCTTGCATTACATAGCGAATTCTTTCGGTGCTCCGGAAAGCACGTAAAATCATTGGTTTCTGCTGTCATTTGTAGATTTTTGACTTGACTGGCAGTCTGGAAACCAGTCTAACCAAAGGGTTTTCATGTTACTCATTCATTGAGTTACGGAGGTCAGGTAGGCAGTCGTAGTCTCTCCATGTAAAAAATATTGTTATCCAGTCACACGAGCTCGAAACTGGAAGCCAGCCCTAAAATAGGTGGCAAAAGCCCAGGCAGATAATGAGTAACTAAATAAATAAAGGCCCAATTAACTGTCACATTTCAGTACGTTTTAGAGAATTTAATCACGAAGGGCTGACGTCATGTGATCCTTCCCTCGTTTTAAAGGGTGCTCTGAAATGTCGTACTTGAATGTTTCCTGGTATTTGTGAAATGCGTGGGTTTCACATTTCCCTGTGCAGTTTGAAAAGTTTTAGATTAAAAGTTTTGAAATATAGATCGGGCTATCTGAAAAAACATTTCACTAACTTTTTTTATTCATTGGCTTGCACGTGCCAAAGTGTTTAAAGAAAATATAAATCGCATTATTGTCGTTAAACGCGCTGCTGCACAAGACCTATTACGCTAATAAAAAAAAAACGATAAGGTGCTGGTGTAACTTGCTGTCAGTCAAAATATCGTGTGGTCTAGATAGAAGCTTGCACGTTTGTATAAAAGCTTATAGTTCCAGACAACCAAAACGTTTGACGATATGAAACATTTTCTCAGAAACCTTTCATCAATTGAAACATTCCTTTGAATTTTGTTGTTGTTTGTGGCCGTAGTACAGGTACAAACGATGTTGATCCCGTCTATGTCAAAGAAATGCATCGTGGGTGTAAAGGACCTACTACAAAGCCTTCAACCTAGATTTTTTAAATTGTACATCAAACTGCGCCAAAATTAAACTTTTACATACTTACAAACACATGCTTATTCTTTTGAATGTGAGCGCTCTACAGCCGCTACGGGTTCGAAAGAGATACCACGGCCTTAGAAACAAAGGGCTAAGAAGGAACATAGGTGGTTTTTAGTCAGTAGAGTTCGGACACTCCCTTCCGATCCGCCCAGAGACGGAGGAGTCATTTAATGATTTCCCACACTCCAAAAAAGGCAAAGCTATAGAGCCTTAACCAAACCAAACACAGTCATGTCATTCATATATAATATTATGTCACTCATTTATTCGGAAAATCGGAAGACCCGTCTGTTGACGCGACCACGCATTCAGATTCGCAGTCGCACTTCTTCAGAAAGGACGTGACAGAGGCTTGCTCGCACGATGATTGCTTTGGTTACGACCTGGCCTAAACTTGATAAAATCCTAAAATGTATCTTGCAATTTTATCTTTATTAGTGGTCATCTCAGTAGACACCTTCTTTCTAGCCATATCATCCTTCACTCAGTCCAACATTCTTTGGTTTTTAGGGTTCCGTACCTCAAAAGGAAAAAACGGAACCCTTATAGGATCACTTTGTTGTCCGTCTGTCCGTCCGTCCGTCTGTCAAGACCCTTTTTCTCAGGAACGCGTGGAGGTATGAAGCTGAAATTTATATCAATTACTCAGGTCTACTGTCCCTTGAAGCTGTGAAAAAATCAAACTTCTAAGCCAACGCAATCAAAAGATACAGCCGTTTATGCCGCAAATTTTCGACAATTGCAAGGGAATCAAAACCTACAGGGTGCTTCCCGTGAACTCAGAATCTTGAAATTTGGTACGAAGCAACGTCTTATAGCATAGATAAAGGAAAAATTACGAAAACCATAAATTTTTAGTTACATCACATAATATATTTTTTTTTAAACGAACTTTGTAAACCTTGCAGGTTTGTACGGAACCCTCGGTGCGCGAGTCCGACTCGCACTTGGCCGGTTTTTTTTTCTCTACTCTTATAGCCATCAACATAATATACTCAAAATTTTCCCCATTCCTCCGCATCACATGTCCATACCACAATAACCAATAACACGTTGGGGCTGAAAATAATGCTTACATAACTGGCATTCAGCAGCTCCACGCGTTGGCAGTCATTGTTTTCAGTATTATTTTCACGGGCAGCATATTAGGGATTGTTTTCATATAAACAAAAGCGGCTTCAAGCCAGAATAAATCCCTCATATGCATGTGACGTACACTAGTGCCTGTACGCATGCCCTGACGTCAGTACTTACCTCCCTTAGCAAAAGGGAGGTGGGAGAATGTACGAGCAGGAAAAATACTACCTTTTTGTTTTGTTTTTGTTCATTTTATTGTTTTAGGGCTTATGGGATTATTGCTTTATGATCAAGTGGCTAAATTGAATTTGTGTTGGGCGTTTGATGTATTAATTTTCCGTTATAATCTTCTAAGGAAGGACAGTAAGATAGGATTTAAAATTCTCTATCAATTTTAGATATATCTTATTCACTTTACCTACAGCCTATTTCCATAAAATCTGAGTCGTCAAAACGACCTCAAATGTCAAACTTCAGCGTCTAAAATCAATCCTTCTGTAAACCTCAAACAGACCTCAATCCAAAGCCGAAAGATATCAAAGGTACTCACGAAGCGACACGCGTCGATCAGCTGGTACCTAAGTTCAAGGTTCCCCGGGTCAATGCTGCGCGGTGCGAGGGAGGCTAGGGGGCCAGAGGCGAGGAAAAGCGTGGGCGTTACCATGGCAACCAGCCTACGCCACCCCCGGCCCAGGTAGTCAATCAATTACGGTGAGAACACATTTCTTGTACATAATGACGCCCATAGCATGATATATTGCAGTTTTTTTTTGTAGGATTATAATTAGTTTAATAAAACAGTATGAATAATAACGGGGTGTAAATAACACAGCCACTTTCAACTTACCGGGTTTTTTTTTTTTAATCATTACCCTTCCTTTTGGCTTCGCCGTAGTCGAGTAAAAAGAAGTTCGTAATCAATTTAAAAAAGTATTCTTTTTTCTTGTCATAGAAGGTACGTTAGTCAGTCATTTGTTTCGAATCGTCATTTGTTTCTCACTTAGGTCTTTCTTGCAGTTATTAAGTTTCTGATGAACAACATAGCTTTCGCCAGGGTTGAGTAGATACCTACCTACGTCCGTCGCTCCCCGGCCAGACAGCCAGCTATCAACCTTGCTAACTGACTTATCTTTTCACTACGACATGCGCTGTAACTCAAGCCGACACTACATAGGTATATGTACAGGGTGAAGGGGATACTGACACACAAATTGTTAGCACGTATTCTGTATATCATACTGAAAAGCTTGATTTAAATGGGTAATAAAAAAAACAGCTGCTCTATTCACTTTGACCGAGTGGTATAATATTGCCCTTTTTGTAGGAAACCGCTGCTTTTAATTACCGGTGAAAATTTTCCATTTGTGGAAGAGGGGGAGAGGTCAGAATGATGTACTGAGTACGTGGCAAGAAGCATTATTATAATATACTAGCTGATGCCCGCGGCTTCGCCCGCGTGGATTACTGTAAAAACAATCCTTGATGCGGCTTATATATCATTCTAAAATTTCAGCTCGATCGGTGCAGAACTTTTTGAGTTTTTGAAGCGTACACAAACCAACATAACATTTTTTATATATACAGATGTCTTATACTAAGTTAAGATTATGTTTGTTATAGAACTGCTTCCTATGCCCTCAGTATAGAGGCCACAAGAGGAATGAACGCGTATGACCAAATTCATGTATTATACGGCGGATAAACCGTAGTCAAGAGATTGATGCATTTGTTTACAACATATTTCAAGGTAAGAGGTTTGAACTGTCTGAACTGCTAAGAGTCAACGAGTGTCAATGAGCGGAGTGTAAGTTACGCAGACGATGTTATACAAAATCAAACACTAGCTAGAAAAAACTCCTTGTTGTTTTCAACGGCCGGGTACTGCAAAGTCATGTTTCTGCTAGGTCCAACTAAACCTTTGTAGTCTTCAAAATGGACATATCGAAAGGCCGACATTCTTTTGTTTTTTAGAGAGCCTAAAATTCACCTACCATTCGTCTCTTTCATCTTTCGAGTTTTAGGCTGAAATTGCCTTCAAAGTTTCAAAGTTTTCCAAAGGACCTATTCGTGCGTTTCCAGTCAGTCCGAGTTACTTCAATCATTAAATAATTTCACCTTTAAACACAAAACATGTTTTACTAATAGTGCTTACGGTTGTATGTTGTTTGTATGTATCACGGGGATAATTTATAATTATAATACAAGCCTATTTTCCCGGAATACATAAGAGGAAGTTCGTAAGTGTCGCCGCCGCGCCGGTGACCGAAATGTTGTATCGGTTGGTTTGGTATTTGCTTGTGATGCGAAGGAATGAGGAAAATTTAGTGAGGAAAGTTTTGAGTATGAATAAGTATGGGTTTAAGAGGAGAGGTATACCTAAGAAACGATTAATGGGCTGCGTGAAGGATGATAGGGTAAGCAAATAGTAAAAGAGAAGTATGGAAGTAGTAGACATGCAGTGCCTACGTCAAATAAATGATGATAAGGGCAGGAGATTGATTATGACTACCCGGAAAGAGTAGGACGAGTTTTAGGTATGGCTTCGGCCGTCTACGATACCGTAGTTTCGTAACTGGTTTCGATGAAGGAATGATTTGTCCTTGCGTAACTAGTTTCGATGGAGGACATATTTGTCTTTGTACGAAACCACGGCTACGTAAAAGGAATTATACTTGTTGTTGTATTGTCCTCGATGATTAGGAAGACTAGTGTAGTCTCGGCTTTTAAGTCACCGACGCCTACATAAGTTTAAAGAAAAAAGTTTCTTTCCGAACGCAAATGCCTCCTGTCATCCGCTTCTGAAAATAGGTTCATTCGGATTTTATGTCATACCGGCGCCATTCTTTCCAATTATTTTTATTTATTTTTTAGGTTGATAAGTCTTATTTTAACGTTTAAATGGGAAAATAAAGTTGGTGTTAACAAAGTCGAAGCTACTGAAGATATTAAAGATATTGCGGAAAGCGCATAAAATGCTATTAGCTCTGTTTTGAGTGCTAGAAGTAAGAAACCAAAATGGCTTCACTTGTGTGACCTTAATTTGTTTTTTGCCTACTGCTGAAGAATTGGAATCAAAAGCCTAAAGCTCTGTTATGTGGCAATAATCGCTACATCTAAAATATTGTATGTTTTTTATGCCTTGCGCTTTGCACGTACCTATTTGCAACTAACGGCATGATTGCCATGTGGGCACTACATCGGAGTACAGAGAGTTTAAAATGTTTGCCCTTGTTGGCTATTAACATGACCTGAGACCGCTCCGTTGGAACTTGCAACGACTATGAAGCCCAAAATGGATACATTATGAACAACTTGCCTGGCCTTATGGCCTACACCGCCAATGCCGTAAGCAACCTGGGGGGTGTTCGGTAGGAACACACGCGGTTGACTGTTCTATTATAACCTGCAAGGAAAGTGAACGACTTGCAACGGACTATGAAGTCTAAAATGGATACATTATGGACGACTTGCCTGGCCTGGGACGTCTTGTGGGGGCGTACGCGGTCTAAAAGGCTATGTCGAGAACTCAGCAACCTTCACAGGGTGCTCTGTGGGTGTACCGTGGTTGACTGTTATTTAATAACCTTCACGGGAAGTTTTTTTGGGAACTTACAGGTTATTTATGTGTAGTTGTTCTTCAACATGCATTATGTTTTTCTTCGAGAAGGTGAAATACCATAGGAGGTCACCTTATGTGGGTGAAGACAGTAAAATTGTCCCTCCACAGTGATTAGAAAATATCCTCCCGTTATCGGTTGAGAATGATTGCCCGGAATTGGTATATGGATAACCACAATAGAAGTTGAAAATGCAGATCAAGAATTAAATGAAGTAAGTACCATAGAAAGAATTATTATATAATCAAGTTTCTTGAAATACTTTATGTGGATATACACCCAGAGATAGAAGAGAAGATTTACAAACATTACATACAAGCTGAATCTACCAACCCGCACTGGGCTGGTGTGGTGGATTATATATAGCCCATCCCTTTCCTAGAGAGGAGGCCTGAGTCCCTACAGTGGGAACATTATAGACCGATGATGATGATGATGAAGAAGCTGAATGATGCTTCTGTTATTTGTGTATACATTAAGATACAAGCAAGGGGACACAGATCACTCTTATTGTTGGTAAACAACAAAGACATTCAAGAGTTTGTTGCATTCATAGACGGAAACATATATTTTGGGTGAAGACGCTGAGAAACTAATCTCAGAAAAATCTATAAATAAATCTGGTTGAGGATTAAAGATGAGTGTAACATAAAATTCACTCCTAGAGAGAGCACATGGGTGCCCAGAGCAAATGCTCCTAAAATTACCAATAAATTTTTAAAACTGGCGGGGCCCTCCTCTGGCAGATATGCAAAAAAAAAGGGGGGGGGGGCGTCATCAAGAGTACGAGTGCAGCAGACAGGTGGCCAGGAGAAATCATCCCCCTAAATTCACAGGTTGGTGGACTAAAATATAATTTATGATTGGAAACTAGTCACTCAAGCGACCCAGTTATTCTTAATTGGATGGTGGTGATGGAGTGATACTCCTCTAGATGATAAAATCTCTATACTTCAATTTATTCAGATAGTATCTGAAATAGAGAAGTGAATTGCTTTCATAGCAATGGAATTTTGTTACCCAAAGGCATGTTTACAAAAACAATTTTGCTTACCATTTTTTCCTTGTCAAAGGCACAAAAATATAGCTTTCCGTTTTTTATGTAAAAGGCGTTACATATGTTTAGTTTACTTGGAGATGACCTAGTATACAACAGTATACCAATTTTTACAGAATAATGGTTTTTTCTTGTCACATTGGATTGGATGCTTATTGCATGAGACAAGGCAAATGCTATGTTTTCAATATTATGTTCAGCCCCATAAACATAAATAACAAAAACATTGAAACCCATTACAGGTTTCAAAGGACCCTTAGAGAGGCCTTTTAATTTTTTAAGAGATGTATAATGTTTAGAAAACATGCAATCATCAGAACCAAAGAGAAATGTCATTTCATACCTATCCGACACTGTAAACTTCTAGGTTTACTTCTTAATACTATTCACATAGCTTAACAAGTCAAGACAAGCCTTAACATCACTGAAGAGAAAAGAAATAATTTAGAATTTATTGATAAAAAGTCGAATTAAAATTGTTTTTAAGGTTTTAAAACTTTAATATTGTCCAGCCATTACTATAGGATTCTATTCACTAAGAAACTCGAATGGAACAAATACCTTGTTCTAAGAGATAGTTATGGTAAAATAACATCACACCTGTAATCCCCGAAGGATTGGGCAGAGAGGTACCTAATAGTACACCCTCTTTTTTGCCAGTTTGTTTTTATGATAATTATGATATAAACACTGCAATGAATATATCATATCATTTGGCTTGGTCTATAAACATAGCCAGTTCTTTTGAGTTAATAAAAATATTCACAGATGCTTCTCCCGCATGGTGTGGCCCATAGATTGCTATTATACTATGAACTGTAGATTCAGCTCAGTTTTTTCATATCAAAATTGAGTGCTGCCCCTTTTTTCTGGGCTTAAGTGTTCAGTCAGTCATTTACTAGTTATTGAAATTTTTCAAGAATTGAAAATATAACTACAGAATCAAAATTTTTATTTATTAAACATAGTTATAGTAGGTACATAATGGATACATTATTATACTCTTTTTTATGATGAGCTATTACATACATTTCTGAAAAGCATTGGTGCGAATCTAAATAGATGGTTACTTACTCGATATTACTTACATAAATACCAAAGGTAATATTATGATAGCAGATTTTGAATGTGGAAGGGAATCTTAGGTGTTTTTAAATTATCAAAATATTATATCCGTATTGGGTGAACCTCCAATTGATTAATAATTGTATCATGGACTAACACAAAGTATCACACTTATGCATCATGACCCTGGGATCTCCAGGGGTTGCGCTGTGATAAGTGGTGGATGCTCCTTGCCAATACAAGGTGGCAATGGAAGGAATGGTATTGAGACCAATATCATTTATTCTATACTTTGTTCAAATTCTCTATGGCTCTGGAACCTATAGAAAAGATAATTACAGACAAACAACTGGTATTATAGGAAATAGATACCTTACTCAACCATGGTCTTTTCCATTATTTAATTTAATACTTTTGTGATACAGGAACCTGCACTTTACATAATTTCAAATAGTTACATCCCTTTTTTCACAAAAAAAAAAAAAAAAAAACTGGGATTGATGGCAGGAGTATTATCAGGAATATATTTTAGGTTTTCTGGAACTAGTAATGAAGCTGTTGATATTATTAGGAATTCAATAATTGAAAATACAGAATATTAATGCTTGCCTCATTACCTGCAATTGTATAGACAAGACAAGATACTGTAAGTAATTAAAATATTATATGCATTAGCAAACCATCACTGAAGTTATTCAGTCTTTTCGTTTTGAGGATTAATAAAGGTTTTTTCCTCTATTTTCATATTCTGTTAGTTCAGCTCTATCTCTAACTATAAGACCACATAAAGGTACAGATGAAATATCAAAATACTGTTCAGAGACTTTTTCAAGTTAAGTCCTCCAAGATCCAGAGAATTCTTGGGAATTGGGATGTTTTCAGTGTTTTGTTCTCTCTCTACTAGATTACATTCAACAAAGTGATTTACAAATTGTTATCAAGAAAGCGGTAACTATATTACTGTTAGAACCACTAACTGCTACTGTTACCACTGTTGCTGTTATAACTGTTGCTCCAATGAGTTTATGTTTGCACCAACTTATTATATAAATGTAATTGTACAACTATTGAATAAATAAATAAATAACCACAAGTGGAAAAGTGCAAACAATATCTCTAATATATATTTATTATGTAGTGATTACACAAAATCGTATTACTTTAAGGATTGATATGCTAACTTTTCTGGGCCAAACAAATGCCAACCTTTTATAACTGTTCCTTTCTCTAGCAATGGAATATGGAGTATGAAAGCCCAGCTACAGCTGTGGATATGATAGAAGGAATTAGTTAAAAATTTACCAATAGTGAACAATAGAAAATTCTCTGAAGCAATTTTTAATAACACTGGTAATGATTAAACCTGAACTGTAAAAAATTACTTATTATGTTCGGGGTTGGGGTGAGATTGAGATAAACTAAGATTAAAGATTATAAAGATACTGTATTTCAGTAATAAAGAATAACTACTAGAACTAATGAGGTGAATAGGATGAGATTGAGTCGCGCCCGATATGCTGTCCGAAAGCGTACTGACTACTTTACTTAAGTAATACATAAAATAATATTCAAGGCATATGGCGCGGTGTCGCGATTATGCTGACATGTTCATTTGTTCGGTGATTGACCCGAACATGCTCCCGAGGGAGAAAGAGATGTGGTTAGTACGTATGTAATGTTAAATGGGTAGCGAGATTAATATTAACAAGGCGAAAACAATGTTCTTATAATATTAAAATATGTAGTAATGTAGGGTTAATTATGTTAAAAGATGAGATGAAAGTAACATTACAAATTAAACAGAATCGTTACAGTGTAAGTCAGGAAGAGAAAATACACGAAAGATTGGTGAAGAACCTCTATCTTCCTTTTTTTGTAAGCACTCACTAGATAGAGCTAGTCTCTTAGGATCACTTTTCACTGATTTAAGACTACATTGCCCTTTTTCCCTAATTTCACTACACTCAATCACGACACTTTCTGGAACGGTGCGTGGCGACGCCGTCGTCGTCGCAGAGACTGTCAACCGCTCTGCTGTAGAAGTGGAACCATTTCCTCTACGTTGCCTTTGCCACCAAAGTTTAAAACAGTAAGCTGCCACCAATAGCAAGATTCCAAATATGTTGATATATATAGCAGCATACTGGTGGACGTCGTGATAGGAGATATTGGTGCCCAAAGGTTCACTCTGCTTCATGATCTCCAGACTTCTCTTAATAGCTTCAAATTGCATGATATTGTCCGAGTTATTGGGATTAAGCTCATATGAGATTTCTGGCATGGTGATATTTATCATGTGATTGATTGGTGATAGTTCTGGCGAGATAATCTTTGTCGTCGTGCTAATTTTACTAGACAATCTTTTGTTTGAATATACCATAAAGTCTTCTGTTTTTACTAAACAGCCTTCCCCTACGCGCAACAGACCAGCACCTGATAACCTAACTGCCTGAACTTGATTTTCACACAGAAGTTTGACGTTACATTCATTGCAGCATAAAATATAATATTTGTTTTCTGATGTTAACTCCCTCCAGTCATTCGTGCACGTAGTAGTTTTAGTTTTACAAGTTCTCGTGCCTGGGATCGTCTCGCAAAGGCTATGATCATCTTTCATGTGGTGAATAGGCCTTCTGATATGACACAGAATAGTCACAGGGTTTTGTAATACGCATGACTCCAAATCCGTGTCTGTGACAGTCAAAAACGAATCTTTTCTCATGTTGATGGCTGCTAATTCCGAGATAGTTTTGACCTTCATCATCATGTTATCTTTCGCGATACGTGGAACCGGGATGAGATTGAATACCTCATAAAGATCCCTTTCAATCAGGGGTATTCTTATTTCTATAATTAGGTATTTGCCAGAGTATTTGGCTCTTACTTTGAGCAAGCTGTAAAGATCTTTAAGGTTAAAGTTGTCGACAGGAACTACCAAGTCTCCAGATATTTGTGCTGAAATTATGCTTAGCTCTGATCTGAGTTGCTTCGGAGATATCAAATGAAAATCTAATTTTCCACTATAAATGTCAGTTACTGTATCTAAAATTGAGTCCTGGATTCGTCGAAGGGTATACAGCAAGTTGTTGGCAGTGAAAGCCGAGGTTATGAAATCTGTGATCATAGTTACATTTTGCAATTGTTGAGTGAGGTTTTTATACGAATCTTGGAGATAATTAAGCTTTTGGTTTATTATTTTGTGATGTTTGTTAATGGTATTCTCCATCCTTTTCATGAGATTAAATTCAGCTTCTACGACAGACGTTTGGTTTTTCCAGAGGTTGTATAGATGGTTTTCATTGTGCTTTAAAAGGTCAATATCCTTCTCATATTTTTCTGCAAATCGTTGGTCCAACACTCCGAATAAACTATTTGCAACGTAGCCTACTCCGTCTAGCAAGCCGCGTCTTCGACGTTTCTTATTAGTCATAAATGAGTCATTCATCATGACAATATTGTCGTAATGTTTGATTTCTTCAAACTCGTGCGCGAGCTGTAACATGACGCCGTCGCAAGGTGTTTGTGTTCTTATCGTAGAGCATAAGGTTTCAAGATACTTGATGTACTTTAATAGAGCCGCCGTTCCCTCTTGATAAGGCTTTGTGTCATAATAGACTATTAAATGCCAATCATCTCTTATTAGATGCATATTAGATATTTTGTCGAAGTAGACACTTTTGTTTGTCAGCATGGTGAAGTTGTAGGATGCTTGAGCGGTGTTTATTAGTGACAGTAAGAATAACGTCAAAGATAAAACCATAGCTGAGAATGAGATAGGACGTTTTTTCCTCGTAGTTGGTGGTTTATTATCAACTTTTGGGGCACTTGGCTCTTCATCATTTTCATTTGTTGGTAGTAAGGACAGTTTTACAACTGGGCGTTTTAAGAGCCCGTTTTTAGTTTTAAGTGTGACGACCCTTACGTGCCCGTCGCTTCCAGGATGCAGCGTTACTACGCGACCTAGACTCCATTTTCCTGGTGGAAGGTTTTCGTCTTTTATAATAACGATGTCGTTAAGATTGAGATCTTTTTGACGCTGCTGCCATTTGGTTCGTGTAGAAAGCTGCGAGAGGTAGTCAGTCTTCCACTTAGACCATATATCTTGGTAGATTTTTTGCGTCAGGTGCCATCGTGTTCTGAGATCATGCTCTGTTTCGAAAATCGTTAAGTTGGGGCCGCTTGCTAAAAAGTGAGCCGGGGTCAAAAAGTCCAGATCCTCAGGATCTTCTGTCAGAGGGCACAGTGGTCTGGAGTTCAAACATGCCTCGAGTTGGGATAATAGGGTAATGTATTCCTCGTAGGTTAATTTTTGCTCTCCCACGACACGCTTGAGATGATGTTTTAGGCTCTTCACTGCAGCTTCCCAGAGTCCGCCAGCAGATGGCCATGATGGTGCGTTAAAGTGCCACTCAATATTCATTTCTGAGATTGTCGTGGTTACTTCTTGTTCAGCCAAGATATTGGAGATTTCGGCGAACTCTTGTTTTAAAATTTTGTTGGCTCCTATAAAGTTAGTTCCCTGATCACTATAGATGTGCCCAGGAACTCCTCTTCTAGCCGACATTCGTCTAAGCGCGGCAATAAATGCTGACGCTGTGAGATCTGAGACGATTTCTAAATGTATGGCTTTAGTCACCATACAAACAAAAACTGCGACATATCCTTTACAGGTTTTAATGCCACGACCTTTGTTCGCCTTAATAAGGATGTGTCCTGTATAATCAATTCCAGTGTGGTAAAAAGGTCGGTTAGGAATCAATCGTGCTGGAGGTAAGTCACCCATGATTTGATGTTGTGTTATGGGATTATTTCTTTTACATTTGACACACATTCTTAATCGTTTCTTTGTGACTCGGTTTCCTCCAAGAATCCAGTATTTACGTCTTATAAATCCAGTAGTCATTTTTACTCCACCGTGAAATACAAGTTTGTGGGATTCATCTATGATAAGATCGGCCAGTTTCGACTGATTCGGTATTATAATGGGATGCTTCATTTCGGGATCAAGATTTGAATGTCTAATTCTGCCTCCGACACGGAGTACCAGATTGGAGTCTAGTATGGGATTGAGATTAAGAATCTGGCTTTTCTTATTTAGTGGGCCATTATTTTTCAGCCGTGATATTTCTTCGTGGTAATATTCGTTTTGGACGTGCTTAATTAACATTTCTCTTGCTGTTTTCATGTTTTGCAGAGTAAGGAAACCGGTGCGTTGTTTCTTGTAAACAACAATGTCGATAAATTTGTTGATGTAAGCTAATACTCGAGTAACTTTTCTTAATGTGCTATATTTTGTTAATAGCTGATTAATTATTGAATTTTCGGGGTTAACAATAACCGTGTTTACTTTCTCCTTTTTTCTGAGTTCTTCGCTAGTAATACTTGTATAAATCGGCATGTTATGAGATTCTTTAGGCTTATATTGTGGTAACCAGTCGGGCCCTTGCCACCACAGCGAGTGATTGGCTAACTGAGCAGCAGGTAAACTGCGGCTTGCGCAATCTGCGGGATTTTCCTTGGATTTTATGTAACTCCAGTTTTCTTTAGGGATTATTTCTGTAATGCTCCTCACTCGATTTGCAACAAAGGGTTTCCATTTCTCCGGTTCGCCATTTAACCAACCTAGTGCTGCCGTTGAATCAATCCAACCATAAACATGTACCTTGTAGCTCATAAGTGATAAGATGATTTTTCCCATAAGTTTTGACAACAAGAGAGCGCCGCAAAGTTCCAAGCGTGGGATGGACTGTGGTTTCTTCAGAGGTATTACTTTTGACTTCCCTGCAATAAGGGTTACGTGGGTTTCGTTTTCTCTTTGTATTTTGCAATACACGACGCAAGCGTATGCTTTTGTGCTTGCGTCGCAAAAGCCATGGAGTTCAATGGTATCTTCTTCCTGGGTTTGAATCCAACGTGGAATCTTAAGTAGAGATATATGCGATAAATCGGCTTTAATAGTATTCCACTCTAACGCAATTTCTCGAGGGACAGGGTGGTCCCAACCCAGGTCTGATTTCCATAATTCTTGGAACAAGATCTTTAGCTTTATTGTGACTGGTGCTAGCCAGCCCAAAGGGTCGAATATTTTTGATATTTGAGATAGAAATTGTCTTTTGGTAAGGATGTCTTGTGAGATAAATTCTATGGGGCGAAAGATAAATTGATCAGTTTTTGGTTCCCACCGAAGACCTAAAGTTTTGGTTGACTCCGGTTGCTTAAAATCAAAGTCTTCCTTTTGAAGTGCGTCAGAATCATCTATTATTTCCGGCAAGTTTGATCTCCATTTTCTGAGATTAAACCCTCCAGCTTTGAGGAGGTTGATCATCTCTGCTTTGAGCTGTTTAGCTGCTCTCACTGAATGCTCTCCATGCATGAGATCATCCATGTAAAACGAGTGTTCTAAGATGTCAGGAGCGCAACTATGTGTATAGTTTGACCTTTCATCGTTAGCCAGTTGCTTCAGTGTCATCATAGCCAAGAAAGGTGCGGCTTTTGTGCCATAGGTAACAGTCGCTAGCTGGTATTCTTTTAAAGGTTGAGATTGATAGTTCCGCCAGATAATTTTCTGATATTTCTGATCATCGGGATGTAGCCAGATTTTGCGAAACATCTTTTCTATATCTGCTGTAAAAGCATATCTAAATTGTCTCCATTTTAAGATAAGGCTCTGAAGATCTTGTTGTAAATTGGGTCCTCGGCACATAAGATCATTGAGGCTGTTTCCGCTTGAGGTTTTTGCCGAGGCATTAAAGACAACTCGCAATTTGGTAGTTGCTGACTCAGCTCGTTGGACGCAATGGTGCGATAAGTAGCAGTCCGGCTGTACGTGTGGCGCAACTGGTGTCATATGTCCGAGCTCTAGGTATTCAGAAATAAACATTTTATAGTCACGTGCCACAGCTGGCTGTTTACTTAATTTCCGCTCTATTTGAAAGAATTGGGCAATCGATTTTGTTTTCGACTCGCCAATATTTTCCTCAAAGTTTTCTTTGAATGGTATTTTAACGACGTAGCTTCCATCTTCACGTCTAGAGGTCGAAGATTGGTAAAAATCGATGCATTTTTTATCTTCTTCTGATATCGCTGGAGGTTCATGGATGTCCTCCACTTCCCAAAATTGCTGAATCTCTTCGATATTATTTAGGATCACATTGCAATGGTACGTTTTTAACCGACTTCCAAAAAAAGGAGGAGGTTATCAATTCGACTGTTTTTTTTTTTTTTTTTTTTTTTTTTTATGTTTGTTCACTCATAACTTGCGACTGGGTGAACTAATTTTCATGATTCTTTTTTCATTTGAAAGCTGGTGCTTCCCGTGTGGTCCCATTGTCACCATTTCAATATCTGATGATGGGATCTTGTAGAAATCGGGGGAACTCTTCAATAAATAACAGCAGATTAACCGCGATTGTTGCTATAGCATATCTAAGCATTGTTTACGCCATCACACAACATAATATTACGCCTGTACTCACTACAAAGGTTATAAAAACTATTTTGTGAAGATCTGATGAAGAACTTCGGAGATAGGCAACGGAACTCCTCAATAAATGATAGCTAATGGACTGGGATTGCTGAAATCTCATATTGTCTGTCTATTGTTTACACCAGTTCCTAACATAACATCACGCCGGTGCGTTGTGAAGGGGTAAGCACATGTGAAACACTAAAAAGTGAAAAATAAAAACTTTTTTACAAAAAATAAAACCGACTTCGACAAAAAAAACACTCAAAAGTGAAAAATAAACTTGAGAAGAAAAATCAGTTTCTGAAGTCGGTGACAAAAAAATGAAATCAAAGAAACAAAAGTCACCGACTTCAGTAACTGATTTTTCTTCTCAAGTTTATTTTTCACTTTTGAGTGTTTTTTTTGTCGAAGTCGGTTTTATTTTTTGTAAAAAAGTTTTGTAGTTGCCGCTTAAGATCCATCCCAACTGGGTTTGTTGGGCAATGGGCAACATACCTTCTGATCGACATATACCGTCCATAAGGATAGTAGAATAGATATCTGCTCCAAATAAGATATCGATTGGCCTACTTTTGTAGAATTCGGGATCTGCTAGAGTTATTTGATTAAGAGTAGGCCAGTCTGGCTTGGGTAACGTACAGCTGGGTAGGTTATTTATCAGTTTGTTCATTATATATACGTCCGTTTCAAAGGTAAAATCGCTAACTAACGAAGAACATTTGATGGTAATCCTACCCTTACAGTTGTTTTCTTTATTTCCTATTCCAGAGATATAACCGTTGCATTTCTGTCGCGGTAGTCTTAACAACTGAGCTGCGCTTTCCCTAATTATGGATGTCTGTGACCCTTGATCCAAAAGCACTCTCATTTTTTGGTAAGAACCGTCCGTTGCTTGCACATTGATGATTGCTGTGGCAAGCAATATTTCTGAGGGTTCTTTAAGAAGCGATGCAACTGTGTTACTTTCTTGCTGCTGAGATGGCAATTTCGTAACCGTGGCTGCATTTGACCCAGACCGATGTGACGTAAATGCTTCATGCAAAATGGATTTGTGTTCTTTGTTGCATTCCTTGCATCTTATTTCGGAAAGGCATTTTTTGCCTTCGTGATAATGTAAGCAATTAATACAAAGGTGCAAGTTAGCGATAGCATTTTTACGTTCATTAGGTTGTAATTCCAATAATTTTTGACATGCATGAATACGATGATCGTTGGAGTTGCAAATAGGGCATTGCTTGCGATTGTTAATTTTGCCTTTGGACTTTGACGATTGTGAAACTTGGTTTGTTGAGTAATTCGGTTTAGGATTGTTATAGTTTCGATTATAATTGGAACCCTCTAAGACGGAAGGAAGTCCTCTAAGACGGGCAAATCTCGCGGGGATTTTACAGCTTGTAGATAATCTTCATATGTATCCGAGTCCAGTTTTTGGGACAATATACATACGAGGAAAGGGTCCCAGGAAGCCACATTGACTCCCAGATTTTTGATAGCATTCACGCTCTCGTACGTAGTGTCGTGAATGCGTTTTATATGACTTGCTGACTGTTGCTGGTTTGCAGGGATATTCATGATATTGTTAAGATGAGAGGTAAAGATCAGTCGTTTATTATTATAACGATGATTGAGGATATTCCAACACACGAGATAATTGTCGGAGCTTATTTGAAGATGTTGGATTAATTTTTCGGGCTCACCTTTGACTTTACTCTTTAAAAACTGCATCTTTTGTGCATTCGATAAAGAGGGGTTATTGTGCACTGCTTCGGTAAAAAGATCTTTGAACGAAATCCACTTATTGTAGTTTCCCTCAAAGGTGGCTATCTCCATTTTAGGAGTCGATTTTTCAATATGCGCGACGGACCACATTTTCTTGTTGATGTCTTTCTTGATTTTGTTATAATGTTTCTCGTAATGGGTAAATTGTTCTTCGTACTCGGGGTTTGATCCGGCACACTCGTTGTCCAGCTCCCAATGAAGCGAGTCAATAGCCGCCCAACGAGATTGTATCGTCTTCAGGAGGTCTTCGAACTCCCATTTTTCTGTGACGAGATCAAGGTCGATATTGGATGAGGTTCTCATGAAAGCCAAAAAGCTAAAAAGCTAAAAGCCAAAAAAGCAAAAAAAGCAAGCAAGCTTAAAGTTAGTAGCTTGCTTTTTGAATAGTACTGCCGCTTTACTTTCTTCAAGAGCAGAAGCAGGGGTTTTAGAAGCAGCGTGGGGTTCTAGTTTCGAGGTTTGAGATTCCGCAGTAGGTTGGAACGTAGGAGGTTTCAATACAGGGGTTTGCGGTCTGTTTGCGAGAGGGTTATAGTTCTGAATAGTAGTTTTAATGTTATTATATATTTCAGTCATTTGATCGTATTGATTCGTACTGAAATTAATGTATGAGATTTATCACCAAAAGATAACAGAGTCATATGATTATTATGGAACTCCGTAAAATATTGTTCCAAGGTAGCTAATCGACGACGTAGGTATTCCGAAGTCTTGCGCTCTGCACCATCCTTCTTGAAATTGGTGAAGAGCCCATTTATGGCTTCGATCAGTTGATGTTGGGTCGATAAAATGTCTTCCATGTTCGACATTATAAGGATAAAAAAGAGACCTTACTTGTACTGTAGGCTTCTTTGGAGATCAAATGTCCTTGCGATGGCTGCAAGAACAAACCTGGAGTAGCAGCGAGATGAGGTGACACGATGCTTTCGTTGAACCAGGTTCAATCAGGATCAGTAGGATGATGTTGGACAGTAAATCCACTCAGTTCTGTTTCCAGGCGAGACACTAACACAGTACAGTTTGTAGGTACACGCGTAATGATCCCGCTCCGGCTAGGCTCGAAGGACCAATGTTCGGGGTTGGGGTGAGATTGAGATAAACTAAGATTAAAGATTATAAAGATACTGTATTTCAGTAATAAAGAATAACTACTAGAACTAATGAGGTGAATAGGATGAGATTGAGTCGCGCCCGATATGCTGTCCGAAAGCGTACTGACTACTTTACTTAAGTAATACATAAAATAATATTCAAGGCATATGGCGCGGTGTCGCGATTATGCTGACATGTTCATTTGTTCGGTGATTGACCCGAACATATTAGTTATTTTATATTCATCTGAATGTTTATTGACTTTAGACAGATGTTTATTAATTAAATGTTTATTGATTTTGTATAAATGTTTATAGGTTTTATATAAATGTTTACCTATTTTATATGAATGTTTAATGTTTTTATATAAATGTTTATTGATTTTATATGAATGCTTAATGCTTTTATATAAATGATTATTGATTTTATATAAATGTTTGTTGATTTTACAACTAGTCTTTAAACATCTACACTAGTCTTCCTAATCATCGAGGACAATACAACAACAAGTATAATTTAATAGTCAAACGAACTTACCTGTAAGTGAAGTTCGATGGTAATTATACTTGTTGTTGTATTGTCCGAAGATGATTAGTCCCACCCGACCCAGAATCTTCATGCTATATAGTCATATGAGCATGAACCCTATGTTGTAAAACCAATAAATTGCTATGAACTTAATGAACCTATTTTCAGAAGCGGATGACAGGAGGCATTTGCGTTCGGAAAGAAACTTTTTTCTTTAAACTTATGTAGGCGTCGGTGACTTAAAAGCCGAGACTACACTAGTCTTCCTAATCATCTTCGGACAATACAACAACAAGTATAATTACCATCGAACTTCACTTACAGGTAAGTTCGTTTGACTATTAAATTTCTGCAAAAATATGAAAGTTACGAACAAGGAATAACTCAAATTTTACCATTATGTTTAGTTTCATAATATGACATCATCATCATCATCATTTCAGCCAAAAGACGTCCACTGCTGGACATAGGCCTCCCCCAGGCATTTTTGGGGGGGGTTTGCCATAATCGCCACGCTTGGCAGGCGGGTTGGCGATCGCAGTATGGTTGTTACAAAGACACAGAGAACGCTGCTGCCCATTCTCTGGTAAGTCCCTTAGTCGCCTCTTACGACACCCACGGGAAGATATGGGATGGTGCTATTCTTTACGTCCGACACCACACGGAACATAATAAAAATAATATGACAGTAAACTTCTAATAAAGGGTCCTCTATTGAAATTGTATTGTCATTAACTAGCATGATTCTGTCTCTGGGTTGGTACGTAACCGTGAGCTTTGAGGTCAATGCCTCACCGTTTTTTTTTATTAAAACACGGAAATTCAGTTAGAACAAAGTCTTCTCTACCATCTCCCTAACCATTTCCTAACTATGTTGTGGTCAGCTTCAAGTATAACCTGATGAAGCGGAATTTTAAATGAATAAACTGCCCTACTGACCTTTATAACCTAGGATGTGGGTAACATAATACCTTATGGTAAGGCTGGTTGTCAAGTTTTCGAGCTGAAACAAAGAATCTGAGTCTTACCGATTCTGAATTATTATGACGTTTTTATTATTTTCCATCTCAGTTGGGCCTCTTTATCGAAATATTTTTCGCCACGTGTAGGATGAATAAATAATTGCCATTATAAAATGGAAAGTCATTGAAAATGCTTCGAATTTAATTGATGTTGTATAGTTTGAAATATATTTCTCTTTATATGATGCTGTTTTGATGTGGTGATCAATCCTCCTTTTTTCGTTTAGTAGTTTTTTTCATTAAAGAGGTTCGGTTCAAAGGCTGAATAATAATCTTATCACGTTTTTATGTACGTTTACGAAGTAAGTTTTTGTGGTGAAGGCCTTGAACTTTTTGGGGACTTCTTTCCAAAACAAGCCTCTACATGCAAATGTAAACATGGTTCTAAGTTATGGGAATGACATACCTAAATGTATTGGCAATTGGTGACCGATCAATGATAAATAAATAAATAAAACTGCCTCCGTGGTCAAGTGGTTTAGGCGTTTGCCTCGTGACCCGGTGGTCGTGGGTTCGATTCCCACGGGAAGCATACTTTGTGAAGTTGTTTCCAGTTTGGTTAGGACATTGCAGGCTTGAATCACCTGATTGTCTGATAAAAAGATGGTTCCGTGCTTCGGAAGGCACGTATAAGCCGGTGGTCCCGGCCGCCAAATGGCGGTCGTCAAACCATGTCAGAGGCCCTTGCGGCGGTTTAGAAACTCTGACACTAGGGTGTGTGGGGTCGTTAGACCTTACTACCCACACGATAAGAATAAGAAGAAGAATGATAAATTATAATAAGTGCGTAATTTTATCAATAAGGAACAAGGCTCCATAAATTCAATAAACTTATAAGTAAAAGTTGTAACAGAGCGCTCACATTGCCCACTTACAATTTCCTCAAAGTCCTTAGTGCCTACGTGATCTCGTAGAGCTCGTAGACCCTTGTAGCAGGTTACCGCCTTACATTCGTAGCACCTGCTACAAGTCTGCTACGAACTCGGACTGGCTACAAGATATCAAAATAAATAAGTGAATGGTCATAAGGTGATTCTAAACGGGTAAAATTTTACTGCAATATGTGGCTGCAATACAATGACCGACACCATTGCCAGCAATACTGGCCATACTACGCAATACTACAGAAATGACCCGGCCATATAGTCACACATTTATATGGTATTGCCAAGCATTTTCACGTGTAGCTGGCAATATTTGTCGAACGATCGCTTGTCATTCGAAAATATTGAAATATTGCCGGGCCAGTTATATTGAAAAACTGTATAATGTCGAATTATTTTCCGATAAGAGTGCATTCCTTTCTGACGAATATAAGCCAATGCGATGAATGTCATTTCATCAACCACACATTGCCGGGTATAGCACGTTTAGACATACCTTAAAAAAAATGTCATAGGTACCTACTTGTGCTAACAAGGGTACATCAGTTGGTGTAATAAATACCATTTGATTCTCCGCGTAATTAGTGAATTTAACGTAGTAATTATTTATCAGTCTTCACCGTAGCGTTTCTCAGAATTCAGTTAAGGTCCGTTTCGTTGAATTAATTGGTTCGCGCATTCGTTAACAACGGGGTAGGATGTAATTTGTGTTAATTGTTTTGTATATTTGAGCAGTGTTAATTTTGTTGTTTACCTGGAAGGTTGGGTAACACCCACGTTTTTCATCTTTCAAAATACCATGCATGGATTCAGAGAATTTAAGATGGAAGATTAAGATCCAACTGTTATCAATCTATACGTTGTAAATTAGTGTAAGTAAGACTATTTAGGAGGAATCAATGGACTCCCAAAATACAGGCATTTCTTGTCTAGTTTAGGGTTTTTAGGTCTCAAATAAATATAATTCACCCATAGATCAAAACACAACAGTTTCATACACAAGTATTTTATCACGGATTTACGATTGTACCTATTTCTAGATTATAGGTACTACGTTTCAAGGACGTCGCGTGCCCATAACTCGATTCCCACCGGCTTCCCTTCGGGAAAATTACACTCTACGTAGTGTCTACTTTAGTAAAAATTATTTAATACATCATAGAATTAAAAATATTACAAAAATGCCAACATTTTTCATGTCAACAAAGAAAGCAACAGACAGCGCCAAATAAGCCGGTGCTCGGGTGTCAGAATTCAAAACTAAAATTCGTATGAGCACGGTCACGTGACCTCTGTCGCAAACCGTTTAGGGAACTCAGTAAGCCGAATATTATCGGGTTATGACAAGGCAGGAATCGAGACTATGTCATGTAGGGGAGATACGTTATAACTCCGTCATTTATGAACCGATTTTCAAAATACTTTTAAATTCAAAAAACATAATTAGAATTTAACTCCAAAGTAGTATTTACCTCTGAGATAACCCAGCCTGGCGCAAGTGGGCCTTAGTTATTGGATCAATAATCATTTATTCATTTAAAAAAAAAAATGGAGGGGTCAAGTCAAGTGGTCCATTGATTGTGTGGCCTATAAGGTAGGTACTAATCCATCGTATCTGTATACCACAAATATAATATGTTTTCATGGTATAGTAACCTACCTTATCGCTAACCATAAGTAAGTAAGTTGACGGCATATCGGATTTTTTAATCAAAATCTGTGCTTTGGAATTATACAATCGAATTCTCTATCGGACGATCAGAGATACAGCGAATTGTCACTGTTATGTGGTTCAGCAAAAGCACTTTATTTCGATCCGTGGAACCCAAACAAAGTGCTTTACTTCCAAAATTGTGCGAACCGCCACTTTGTGGCTTTCCTGAGAATTCTGATCTAGATTTCTTCAAACTTCGATTGAATTGGTTTCTCCTTAGCAGGCGTGATCCACCCTTAGCTTTATCATCGATTTATTTACTTCAGACTAATTGCGACCAAAGGCAAGCCCATTTAATATTTAAGACAAACAAAAAAAGTTAACAGGACCTACCACCCACGCTACGTAGTCCCAGCTCTAATTTGTATCCCTTATCGCAGTTTATAATTTTAATAACAGTAGGTAATATGTAAAAATATAAGGGTCAAGTTTTATCGATTGGTGCACATAGCACTTTCTTTATCAAATGTTCTTAATTATGCATCAGTAGATTTTAAATAAATAAAAAAAAAAAATCAAAGCATTTATTTCAAGTAGGCCGTTACAGGCACTTTTGAATAGTCGAATTAAACTAACTGCGGCACTCAGAGATATTCAACGATTACTCAAGGCGCCACCCAGCAACACTTTTGTATGACAAAACTGCCAAAAACCTTTACCAAAGCGACGTCCCAAGCAACCACTGAAGCTCTCCGAGTGCGGCAGTAAACTACTGAAGCTAAATAAACTAAGCTACAGTCCCAGTCACAAGGCATAATAACTCGTGATTGTACTACTGTAGTTGCCCATTCTAAAGCGTTGGTCTCATGAGAAGAATGGCAAGAAACTTCATGGACACTCTTTTAAAATCGTTTGGGTTTACAATATGTTCAAGGTACAGACATAATCTTGGTATAATGGTATAAATGTCAATGTTAATGAGTAAAAAAAAAAGGACATAGTGATTAAGAAAAAATATTGTATCGTAGAAAAGAGTGGGTTGCTGTTAAAAGTATTTTACTAAAATCTGTCAGTAAAATATTTAGAAGAATTTACATCTAGTACATCTAGTCGCTTTTAGGCTAAAATGCTTTTTTCTTAATCACTTATTTTTTACTTATACTTTATTTTTTAAGTTACAGAAAATTATTTTCTACTTATAGCTCGACTAGGTACAAAATCCTGTTTTTTATTTAACTTTTATTTTTATGAATCACCAACGTCGACTGCTCCAAAAACAAAAAAAAAATGTAAAAACATCCCTTCTATTAATTATCCATCCTTATACACCTACGCATTACATGACAACAGTATATAACCCTTATACAACATATATATATGACATATATACGAGTATATAACACCGTTGAAGGCCCAGGCTCTCACGCGCAGTGAGCATTACCGATGACCCATGAAGTTTCATGCCGTGCCTCTCCTATCCTATAGGTACTTGAAATGCTATTTATATTAACTCTTCTTATATCGTGTGTAGATTTTTGAGTATAAAAAGGTGATGAAAATGTGTGGGAGATTTGATTTGATTTTTATTTTATTATATTTGAGGAGGTTATTATATAAACAAAGTCACCCAAAGGGCAATGGAGAGGGCTATGCTCGGAGTTTCCTTGCGTGATCGAATCAGAAATGAGGACATCCGCATGAGAACCAAGGTTACCGACGTAGCCCGAAGAATCGCCAGACTTAAGTGGCAATGGGCAGGGCACATTGCTCGCAGAACGGATGGCCGATGGGGCCGAAAAGTTCTGGAATGGCGACCGCGAACCGGAAGACGTTGCGTTGGAAGGCCTCCCACTAGGTGGACCGATGACCTGGTCAAGGTTGCAGGAACCCGCTGGATGAGAGACGCACGGGATCGGTCAATGTGGCGGCGCCTGGGGGAGGCCTATGTCCAGCAGTTGACGTCTTTTGGCTGAAATGATGATGATGATGATTATATAAACAGTGTTCGCAAACAATTTGCATTTGAAGACCAGTTACAAGTTTCCACTGTTAAACAGCCGATACAAAAAAGCCAACAAAAAGGTAGGTCCAAAATATCTATACTTAACATAATTAATTAGGGCACAATGAACAAACTAAAAATCAAGTAATAGTAATGCTGTGCGTCAAAATACCCAATGAGGCAATTAATTAATACCCGCTACTATCAAGGGCAAAATTACCCATAAAAGTTGTTTCAGAAGATTTTCTACAAATAATAAAGTGAGTTTTCCATATTATAATACCTGATTTATATGTTATGGATTTCGAGAACTTTCATTTCTACATTTTAAAACGTCTGCACTTAATAAAATTTATTACTTTTATATTTTCCCAATTCTAATTGTCCCATACATACTGGTACTCAGCTGCATCCAGTTAGACTGGAAGCCGACCCCTAAACTTTTGGAAGAGGGTAGGGATGATGATAATTAGAATTTTAAAAAAATGCCATAGCCTAATCTAGAGTCACTTTTCCACCTAAACAACCCCATGACGATGCAAAAAATACATTTTACAATCAGTAAAAACAGTATCAGTGACTCCTCACATCAGTAATGGCGAAGGACTGCCTCTGAATATTTGAGGGCAATCACTTCGAGTGCCTTCATTTCAATTTAATCGCGTCAATATTTTATTTGAAAGAGACACGGAAGGTTCCAGAAGATTTGTCGTGCGATTGACTTTTAGATAGGTTAGAAGGTACTTTCTTTGTGATTTTATTGATTGTGAATTGAGTTTTTTTGTGGGACGTGATATGGCTAAATAAAAACAGTCTCATGCTGCACTTCTTCCTTTATTGACGTGGTTAGTGCCTACCAGTTGTCAGAGTTTTTATGACACCCACGGACCTCTTTTTTTTTGTGGGGAAATCATCAAATAAGTCCCGCTTTTGGCAGAGCGAAAGGGAGTGTCAGACTTCTACTGGCTATAACCCTTTCCTTGCAGTCGGGTAAAAACCACCCATGTTCCTTCTTAGCCCTTGTGCCGAGACTGCGGTATCTCTTTCGAATAGCCCGCAGCCTCGACGGGCAACGATCCACAGCCCCAAAGTACACACGGCTACACATCAAGCTATACAAAACCAGTATAATCTGATCGTTCATTGTGCGAAAAGATCTAGTAAAGTGAAGCCAAGATTAACTGGTTTTGTATAGCTTGATGTGTAGCCGTGTGTACCTCTGACTCGGCTTGATATGTCTTTAAAAAATATCTCTCTGGCGTTCTGATTTCCTCACGATGTTCTCCTTCACTAAAGTAAATGATACTATACAACACACACATGAATATGAACTTGAGACCTGTGACTTGGCAGTCCGACGGTCACAGCACTAGACTGGTAGGTTCGGACAACTAGTCCAACATAATCCGTATTATAACGTTCCCATTGCTGGGACAGGGGTCTCCCACGGTGAGAGAGAATGGGCCGTAATCGTTCACGTGAACCGATACAATACATTAATGTCGGTTGCCAATTCCCATTGACATCACTGTCTCTCGTTAGTCCATGTAGGAGCATAAACACGTTTAATACTTACTTTATTGATAATTATGATAGATCCCTGCAAAGAGCTTTGATACCTGTCCTGAGTCCATTGAATTCCTATTTACATAGGAAGCACTTCCAAATACCATTAGGAGTTCACGAGAAACTGCAATTATGCTTGTCTGTGATGATGTTGTGGTATTTGACGTTAAACGCAGTACTACCGTACTTAGTACTCGGTCACACCTCGGACACTCCATACAACGCCCGCAAAATAATTACCTATTACTACTACATAAACAAATAACGTTTGTGCACGACGTGCACGTGCAAATGTGTGTGAAAACGTCAGTAGGGTTGTCGTAGCCTAAAAAATGGCGCGGAAAGTGCAACGGTCTGCGTCGCGAAAACCGAACGACGACCAATACGAGCGCGAGCCATTGCTCAAGAGTCGGCGACGACTACGTCGAAGTGCGGGGTGAGGTGCGGTATTTAATATGAGCGCGGGGAAGGGAGTGTCCCTTCTGTACGTAGTACTATTATGTATTCTGTGACTCGGTACTGATATTAATTACTCAATCAAATGCAAAATTTAGAGCTGGTTTAACCGAAGTCACATATATCTTCTCTTTTTTTTCGAAGGGTGGGATATCATCAAATGACTCCTCCTGCTCTGGGCAGAGCGGTAGGGAGTATCAGACTTCTACTGACTAAAAACCACCCATGTTCCTTCTTAGCCCTTAGTGTCGAGGCCGCGGTATCTTTTTCGAACAACCCTCAGCCCTGACGGCAACCGCAGCCCCGATGGGTGCCTGTGCCTCTGTTGCTAAATAGAGTCAAATAAGTATATAAGTGCCATCGTCCCCTATCTAAGACGTGTGACATCGAAATTTAAAATTTTAATAATTCGGTCGCAAGCGCGACTGCTGAGCACGGTGTCCTGGGTTTGATTCTCGGGTAGGGCAGTGTTATTGGGTTTTTCCATCAGGAATATCTCAGAAGCAGCTATGTAATGTTGTTTGGGTCTTCGTCTGGTTGATGACATTAACTGCCTCGTTGGTCTAGTGGTCGTAAGCGCGACTGCTGTGCATGAGGTCCTGGGTTCGATTCCCGGGTCGGACAAAAAGTGCTATTGGGTTTTTCATTAGAAATTTCCCAGTAGTAGCCCGAAGTTTGGAAGTTGGCGGTATAGTACCCCCGTGCCTCGGAAAGCACGTTAAGCCGTTGGTCCTGCGCCTGATCTCTCTCCGGTCGTGTCGGATTGCAGTCCCATCGGACTATGAGAGGAAAGGAACAGAGAGTGCACCTGTGCCTGCGCACACACTTGTGCACTATAATATCTCCCGCGCAGTTGGCTAATCTCTGCTAAGATTGGCAGCCGTGACCGAAAACGGTCAGGAGGACTATTATTATTATTATATGACCTAAATAATTATAACTGCTGAAATGTGGGTACACCTCTGCCTTACCCTTCGGAGATTATAGGCGTGATGTTATATTAAAAATAAATATTTGCAGTACGGACAAGCGGTTACATTAAACCGTTGACGTGGGTTTATACGCAGACTTACTCATGTTTTCCTTCTACGTGTTTGCCTGGTTTTAGATTACCTAACTAGTGTGTAAATTAAGAACACGGTAAATCAATACTGCATGTTTGATGATGTCATCTGTCGTATTCACGAGATTGCTGTATAATATCGTAACGTAGATTTGATGAAAATAACCTATTATATAAAAAAAAACATGGTTATTAACGGTACGGACGGACGGACGGATATTAATTATGATGACGATAAACATATCGTCATTATACTGACCAACAACAAATTGTACTTATACAAGAAGGAGGTGGCTGATGAGATGACAAGTTGTAGAAAAGTATTGAAGAATAAGAAACGCTGCGCTGTCCTCAAATTAATGCGGATGTTTTAAGAGCTTATGGTACCTCAAACGCGTGTTTTATAATGCGTAAAAGTATATGATTCACTGCAGTAATCAAAATTAGAAAAATATATGATATTCTTCAGGATATATTATTATGCTCGTGACATAGTGTTGTGAAAACATAATACAACTAACTTTGCTCGATAGAAAAAAATCGCGAAGATACCTCTAAAAATTTCTTTTAACGAGTAAAAATCATACTAAAATCATAGTGTTTTACTTTTTTAGTCCAATCAATAGTGCTTTTGTAAATCGCAAAATACCACTAATTTCGCACTATTCGGCCGCAGCGAAAGACGTAACAACCGCTTTGTAGTGCAAGCTGATTAGAACTTTATTCTAACAGTATTTCAAGCGAAGTTTGAACCACCACAAATAGGGTTGCTAATCTGAGGTAGCATACGCTCCCGTCATCCAATCACAGTAACAGTTTGCAGCGTTACTACACTTCAACCAACTTATCTGTAGTCATACGACACAGACCGCATCTTTGTTTGATGGCGACCTTGCCAACAAATCATCATCATCATCAGCCGATAATGTTCCCATTGCAAGGACTCAGGCCTCCCCCTAGGAGAGGGATGGGCTATAATCCACCATGCGGGCCAAGTGCGGATTGATAGATGTCACGTCTTCGATTTTTTTGGTTCTAAGACATACCGGTATCCTCACGATGTTTTCCTTCACCGTTTTGAGAGCAGCGGTTATAAAATAAATTACACAAACTAATGCGCCTGTACGGGTTCGAACCCACGACTTGCTGTTCGTAAGTCGGTGCCGCAACCACGGGGGCACCGCTGTAAATTGCCATTTCTCTGTAGCAACATCACCTTGAGTTATACAAAACCTCTTTACAGATAAAATAATTAGATCAACCATAAAAAAACTCAGGTCATAAACCCCCACTTACGAAGCGCCACTCGTGTTCGCTCGGTAATCTTCGGCAGCCGACAAAGAGGCCGCCGGCGCCTGCGCACCTGAACCTCTTGACTTATAAGTGGTCCATTTGAAACGTGAATGAGACGGTGTTATCGTGAAATATCCTGTAGCTTCGAACAAGATAACAGAAATATTGTTGTTTAGAAAACAGAAGTGCCTAATAGTAATGTTCTGGTCAAATAATAACATAACATATTACGCCTGTAATCACCAAAAATGTAAACCCAGAGGTGAACATAAATTCACCCACATTTCGCCAGTTAAGTTTAAATTCTATATAATAGGGGGCGAGCCTATTCTCGTTAACCTGGCACAAATGCAGACTCCGTGGCTGCTACTAAGATGACAACCAGTACCTAATCTTTTAAGAATAATGAAGGCTAGATTTTATTTTGTTGTCGCTGACATCCGTTTCAGAGGCCCAGAAGTCTTAAAACCTGTCTTTCCAAGTGGTATCGTACACTGTTAAAAATTATGTAATTTTACATGCAAAAAAATTACATAATCCTGTAAAATTTCCTAAAAATCTGGGAAATTTACGGGAAAATATGAAATTTTACATAAAAAAATGTAAAATTGACGAAAATTATGTAAAATTTCATATTTTTCCGTAAATTTCCCAGATTTTTCGGAAATTTTACAGGATTATATAATTTTTTGCATGTAAAATTACATAATTTTTTACAGTGTAATATCCAGTACTAAGTGAGTTGCGGAGGTCAGATAGGCAGTCACCTCATGTAAAATACTAGAATTCAGCTGCATCTCGTTAGGGTGGAAGCCGACCGAAAAAGCTAGGGAGGTGTTGATTTTTAATATTCAGATTTATTTAAACAGCTCAGTTTATTATTTTCGCATGATTTAAAAAAAATAAGATAAAGAAGTATCAGACAAGTAACATTCTTTCATTACATAACAATCTTTTACATTGTATAAATCTTTTAAAAAGATAGAGAGAGATGCTTAAGTACATCAAACAAGGCATAACTGAATGCGGGTGGGCGGCCCTTAAACGGCTTAGGATTAAAGACCAAAGAGTATTTTGTTACCAGTGCAAGAAATATCAGAAGTCTTTGTGTTTGTGCCTGCTTAAAGATACTTTCATATGAAAACCTAATATTTAATCGTGGTGGTTTCTGTAGCCAGAAGAATTAGGTGCCGTTTCTATACTATAAAACTTTTTTACAAAAAATAAAACCGACTTCGACAAAAATAAAACACAAAAAAGTGAAAAATAAAAATCAGCTTCTGAAGTCGGTGACTTTTGTTTGTTTGATTTCATGTTTTTGCCACCGACTTCAGAAGCTGATTTTTATTTTTCACTTTTTTGTGTTTTATTTTTGTCGAAGTCGGTTTTATTTTTTGTAAAAAAGTTTTTATTTTTCACTTTTTAGTGGTTCACATGTGCTTACCCCTTCACAACGTACCGGCGTGATGTTATATTATGAACTGGTGTAAACAATAGACAGACATGAGATTTCAGCAATCCCAGTCCATTTGCTATCATTTATTGAGGAGTTCCGTTGTCTATCTCCGAAGTTCTTCATCAGATGTTCACCAAATAACCTTTGTAGTGAGTTCAGGCGTGATATTATGTTGTGTGATGGCGTAAACAATGTTTAGATATGCTATAGCAACAATCGCGGTTAATCTGCTGTTATTTATTGAAGAGTTCCCCCGATTTCTACAAGATCCCATCATCAGATATTGAAATGGTGACAATGGGACCACACGGGAAGCACCAGCTTTCAAATGAAAAAAGAATCATGAAAATCAGTTCACCCAGTCGCAAGTTATGCGCGAACAAACATAAAAAAAAAAAAAAAAAAAAAAAAAAAAAAAAAAAAAATACAGTCGAATTGATAACCTCCTCCTTTTTTTGAAGTCGGTTAAAAAGGAGTCCTTTGCCCTCGTCCAGGACCAATTTCGTATATAAAATTTTTGGTTTTGTTTAATATTTATATATTTTTATTATTCTTAATTCACCTGTCCTGACTTTTGTGCGGGACTTACGAATACTTTTCATTTCTTCTGATGCCTTATTTCGCCGATGCCATGAATTTATCGCAATGACGAGACACTGTGTGAAGATTGATAGGGTCAAGACATCTTGCTGTGGAATCGTTGTAGATGATGTCACTGATCGCCATTACAGACTATCCTGGGACGTAGACTGTCTACCAAAAATTTTATGTCAGTCCGAAAACCAAGTAAGCAGTTCCATTTTTACCCGACTGACAAGGAAGGGTTATACCATTTTTGAACTATCGACAATTGCGACCACTGATAGAATTTCACGTCTCGGCCATAATTACCTGTCTTTAGAGTTTCTATTGAATTACGGTTTTTTCACCCTTACTAATAGAGCCTTAGGGTTAGATAAAAAGTGTAGTACACATTGCACTGACAAATTTTTCAAGCAAATGATTATTAAATGATTATAATTTATAATATATTTCAAAATAAATAAAAACAGTCGTACAAAATGGACAATTCGTTTCTACTTACCAATAATATAACTTCCCAAAAGTATTTAAGTCTCATTATTTATTACCATTCCGCGATTTAAACAAGAAGATTTTTATTTTAGAAACAATGGAAAATTAATTCGCCCAATTTTTCAATTCAAAGTTAAAGGTCCGATTCAGTGGGTAGATTGAATTGCTCGGACTGTTACTAACTTTGGTTGGAAAGTTACTTCATTAATGAACTGTACAGTAACTCTGTTAGAAATGTTGGGACATTTTAATTGTTATTGAGTTCATACACTACTAACTTACAGAAACGTTACAGTGAACAGTTAATTATTAGTGCTCGTGACTGTACATAGCAGTTAGTCAATCTTGAATGAAACCACTCATATCTAATCATCATCGTCCTAATCAGCTTATAATGTTCCCGCTGCAGGGACTCAGGCCTCCTCTCTAGGAAAGGGATGGGATGGATGGCCCAGTAGATGGTAGATGAAAGAAAGAAAAAAAAAATAATAACAAAAAAGAATATAAAGCTAAATAATAAAATAGAAAACCTGTGCGAGGCCAAAAAGGCTCCTATCTCAGCATGATGCTGCGATAAATGAAAACAAATACCGCAGCGCTGGTATTCTGATAGGGCCCACTGTAATGTCACATGTCACACCTACGGACACAAAATACATTCACACACAAAAAAAAAAAAAAATAGATAAATATAATACTCGCAAATAAAATAAACACTAAAGTCCATAGTTAAATAAAGTATAAAAACAAAACTTATAAATATTAATAATCGGCTCGGCTGCACCGAAACGTTCCGAATACGCTTGTCAATGCCAAAGATTTCACATGTCTTCTTTGTAGGTTCCAATTATTCTAAGACATGCCGGTTTCCTCATGATGTTTTCTTTCACCGTTTTGAGAGCAGTGGTGATAAAATAAATTACATAAAGTAATGCGCCTGCCTGGAATTGAACTCACTACTACTGTTCGTAAGTCGGGGCCGCAACCATTGAGCCACCACTGCCCACGGGGCCACTACTGCCCTGTCTGATAAATATCTGTAAGAGTTCCGTACGTCCAAATAAAAAAACCCTGTTTTGGTGAGCCGAAAAGTTCTGGCGACCGCGATCCAGAAGACCTTGCGAGGAGAGACCTCGGTCGGACCGGTTACCTGGTGAAAGTTGTGGAGATCCACTGCATGCGAGACTCACGCCTATGTCCGTAAGAGGACGTATTTCGGTTGAAATGATGATGTTGAAACAAAAGTAGCGACATGTGTGCGTTATTTAAACATTCGTCCCAACCTTCAGGGCTTGACACTGAAGGTTTGAATCTTAATTCAGCCTGCATTTCCAGCTTTCAAAAAACCTACCTTTTAGGTTTCCGCACTTGATCCTTAAGGTGGACCATTGTGCGTGAGCCGTGGTGGTTGCTTACTCCAGCCAGCCCACCTCCCTCCAGAAGCAGATCAGACTTCCCGGTCTCCTCAGGGCCGTCCCGCGGTTTTACCCGCGTAGATCCCGTGAGAAAACAGGGATAAAAAAGTAGCCTATGTTACTCAGGATGAATGTAGCTTTCTAATGGTGAAAGATTTTTTTTTTTTAAATCGCCGCAGTAGTTTTTTTTTTTTTTTTGTTTTTGAGTTTTTTCATTACAAACATACAAATCTTTCCTCTTTATAATATTAGAGAAGAACTGTAGATTTTTCAGATCCACGTGAATGATAACCGCAAAATGAAATGAATAAGACATTCTAATGAAAGGTAGCTCAGCTACTAAATGCGGGATATTCTGCAAAACTATTTATTATTCCGAGTAAAAGAAAGAATTTTAATATAATAATAATAATAATATTCCACAACTATCACACAACGCCATCTAGTCCCAAGCTAAGCAGAGCTTGTGTTATGGGTACTAGACAACTGATAAACATACTTATATATTTCTAAATACATACATATTATAGATAAATTACACCCAGACACAGAACAAATGATCGTGCTCATCACACAAACATTTGTCCTGGGTGGGAATCGAACCCACGACCTCCGGCATAGCAGTTAGGGTCACTAACCACTAGACCAACAGGCCAACTCATTAAAAAGATCACAATAAAAGATAAATGATACGCCACGTGGACGCTGTTCAAAAGGTTTATTTTAGTTTAAAATCCTTCGAATAATAACAGCCCGGAGACTGGATTTGTGCGCGGTTGATGACAATTTCCTTGTTATTTTGTTGTTATTACTTGGAACTTAGATAATCATGAATAGCGGTTATTTAAGACAAATTTCCTCTTTGTCTGTTAATTTAAATTGTTCTAGTAGAGAATACCGTAGTCTGGATTTTACTAACTACCTATAACATTATGGGGCTGTAACATAACTAGCGAATTGTGGGTGCACTACATATTAGGTGGACTTCTGTCTAAACAGGCGTTTAATGTTGTTTTATCAGCGTGAAAATGCCACACTACAAATCGAGTCCATAAATAAATGACGAAGAAGGTGTTCCCATTGAATTTTTCAAAACAAATGCAGTCACTCATATTAAAACAAGAATAAGTATCTAATAGTACACTCAACGGCATTAAGTTGTAACACTTGAACTTCAAAATGCTTCCTTACAGGTGCAGAATAAAGGCCTGTCTAAGTGAAATTGTTCATCAAATATAATATTTATGCTGTCTTGGCGTTTTTTCACGGGTGACCACTGAAAACCAGCAATGCATTGTAGGTTTACCACTCGGGTCGATCTTTAAGTGAAGCCGCGCTTACCTAGGTTGGTCTGTGGATGGGTGACCGTCCATTACATACCGAGTTTCTTCGGTGCTTCGGAAGGCACGTTAAGCTGTTGGTCCCGGCTGCCTTATATAGATCTTTGGCAGTCGTTACAGGTAGTCAGTGACCTGAAAGTCTGACAACCAGTCTTACCAAAGGGTATCGTATTACCCAGTATTAACTGGGTTGTGGAGGTCAGATAGGTAGTCGCTCCATGTAAAATACTGGTACTCAGCCACATCCGGCTAGACTGGAAGCCGACCCTAACATATTTGGGAAAAGGCTAGGCAGATGATGATGATTGTAGGTTTACCTTTTTTTTGTCATTTTGTATGCACGACCACGTCATGTTGTATCTTTTCTCTTCATGTACGTGAAGTCGAGTGTACACAAGACATCGATGCCGTGGCTTCGGAGCATTTTTTATGTAAATAACGTGTTATTATTGCTATTAAACCTCTTTGAACTGAACAGGGAACTGTCTTGTAAGCGATCGTTTAAGTGACATCCTTTGGTCGTTTGTGTAGCTTTTATTATTTATGTATACCATGCTTTGTAGCGGCTTTTGTGCGGAAAATAGGTTGAATTGTTGACTTTTAATTTTTAGCTTTAAACTCCTTTAAATAGGGATATTTTTTGTAGTTATGTTTTACCCGAGTCACATTGCTTTTGAGATTTTTCAGGAGTCTTGCTTTAGATCTACAATACATCACGCAATACCTACTGGCCTTCTTGAAATATTGCTTTGATTTTGAATAATATGAACATCATGTTCAAAATAAACTTACAGGGGGGTAACTGAGGTCACATATTTTTTTTAGTCCATACAATATTGCCTTGGTAATATACATAAAATATTGTAGATATTTGACAATTTAAATACAAATGCCAAAATTTAACAAATGTTACACTTTGCGAATAAAGTTCCTTCTTTAAAAACAACACCAAACTAATATCTGTTCCTTTACAAAACAAATTATTTATATTATTCGAAGATCGAATTCCCACCCCACGCAACGGCTCAAGAATTTCTCAAACTCTTTATACCTGCACGCTCTAATCCTTCTTTACCCTTGGTAAATCCTAGTTCAGCCTCGACAAAGCGTTGCCGATTCAAACACCTGAAAACATCAACGAGTTTGTAAAAGGAATTGTTGTTTTTTTTTTCGCAAAAAGGTTAAAATCCTTTTTTTAACACTAGTGCAAGATCTGAAATAAAAATAAAAAAACACATTTTTCAGCCTCTTCTATTCACACAACAACCTTTTATGAGAATAGCTATTCTTTTCTGTTTTATTATTAAAAAAAAAAATTCAATCGGTTGGGTTAGGAATTCAGTTGCAAGATTTGACCGAAACATATAAACAAACTATAACTGCAAGATAAATAAAAACTCATAAAAAAGATGGCAGATGCAATGCAAACCAACGTTACAATCATCGGCACGATTCTTGAGCGCTGACGCAAAAGTGAATTATTGGGTCCCTTTGGTGGTATGAAGTGAGACGCAGGGGCGGGGAAAGTGCAATGATTGGCCCGTAGCGCATTGCGTCATAGCCGTCACTCGGGATTTGTTCTTTACTCCTGCTGCACTTACCTCACGACCAATAAATAATAAACGGGTGTGCGTTTTATTTGTCATAAAGTGTACGATGCGCACAGCGATCCCCACTCTTCCGCAGAGCGCTCAAGAACCGTGCCGGTATCTGTACATACGCAGTGTTGTCGTCACAGACATTCATGGACATTTTATGCTAGGTTGATGTTATCGGTAAAACAGCTGTCATCTAAGGATTGGTGCCCGCTTTAAACCTAGAATTAAATTCTTCCCTCAAGAATTGAAGACAAAAGCTACCGCGAAATAGAGGCTTCGCCAACAATTTCCTTCAATAGCGATACGCACAATGAAAGTACATAATTATGATTTCTGGAAAAAAATCGCCATTTTGTTTTTTTTTATTGAATGCATGTTTGACAACGAGCGCTGTTGGTTTTATCAAGTAATTTAAGCATCAACGAAATATCGTAAAAAACAAGCGTTGTTACCAAGCACAATAAGATTATTATTTTGTTATTCAATTCATCCTCTGCCTAGCCTTTTGTGACTCTGTCAGTTATGATGTCAATAGCGGTCATTGCCCTTTTCCTAATATCTCTTTGTACGAACCAAATCAAATGAACCATGTATCGGTTTTCATTAGAAAAATGTTGAAGATGACGATAGATGACGATTCAAGACATGAGCAGGCTTATTTTTGGATTTCAAAGTTAAGAATTTTAATAAATGTAGGTGGGTCTGCTTTTTACATCTTAACTGGCAGCAACAATAGTATTTTACATAGGGTGACCTCCACAACCCAATTGGCTATTTGACTCCTGTTAAAATTTCACGAAAAAGAACTAACACAAATAACACGATGCATGAAAAAAGTAATAAAATCAATAAAAAATGACTTAGTTTTAACCGACTTTAAATGACGTGTTAGACAAAGACAGCGCTACGGAAACGTGACGTCATATTTCATACCGCCATAGTTACGAAGTACAAAAGGCCGTTTCGCGCGATAAGGATAGAAAGTGCACCCACCAAAACCTTCTAAAACATGTAGCTACTCCAGTTTTTGATCGATTTAATTACTTTTTTCACACATCGTGTTATTTCTGTTAACCTTTTGTGAATTTTAGTCAAATAGCCAATTACTAGACTTGTTTTCAAACTTTCGGGCCACCTACTACATGTAACGACTGTCAAAGATGTAGAAATGACGGGTCCATATTGGCTCACCTAAAGTTGTTTATCCGAAATTGTTCTTCCTAACGATTTGTAATCCGAATGATCACTCTTCCTAAAATTTTTCATCCTAAAGTTTTCATTCATACTATTTGTAGTCCTACCGACGATGTTCATAACACTCATGTTTCCGAAAATTGGAATTCATAATATCATTAGTGTAAATATATTTAAACTCCTACTGTTTTTTATCCTAACGCTTTTATTCCTAAACATAATTACCATAATATTTTCACTCATACAACTGTTTAGAATGATTAAAGGTCGTTTCACTGATTTTTGTCTTGAAATAAAATAAATGAATGAAATTCAGGTCAGAGTGTCGTCTTGGGGGCACTATGAAAAAAATACTTAGAAAAAATTCGCGACCAATTTCGAGGTAGCATATATATAGCATAGTTGGTCACAGTTCTAACCTAACCTAACCTATGGATATCTTTGCATAGTATATAAGGTCCCATTAAAATAGGTGGACAAATTTTAACACAGCGTTTAGTAAGCCTAACTAAAGACATCTAAACAAAAAAAAAACACTAGTGAAAACAAAAGTGATTTTATTTTGACTTAAAATAATAAATTGCCGGCACTCTAGAACAAACTCATCCTATAAAAGTAGGTATTTTATTTCTTATTCTTATATTTTTTTTTGCTTTTGTCCTTATTTTAGCGGTCTGAATGATTTCTAAAATTTTGTCCACCTATTTTAATGGGACCTTTTATAATACTGATTATTATGAATAAAAAGTAATATAAACAAAAAAAAAGATATGACTTTGAATAATAGTGTAAAAGATGGTTATGGTGAGAAAATATAGGAAAACAAATAATAGTGTAATAGATGTTTATTGCTACAGACATTATGAAGTTGAATGCTTCGGAATTAAAACATTAGAGACAGAGAAGTTAGGAATTGCGATTGTTAGGATGAAAAATGTTAGGAAGAACATTTTCGGATTTCCAATTATCGGAGTTGAAATTTTAGGTGAACTTTGGCGCACCCAGAAATGACAGCTGCAGGGACCAGCAACGGCTTAACGTTCTTTCCGAGACACGGAGGAAACTTGATATTTATTGGTTGGTCAGCCATCCACAGACCTACCTAGGCAAGGCAGCTTAGCTAAAAGATTGATCTGAGTGGCGGTTTCTGTCTAGCCACGAGTTTCTCGTTGTTACCAAGCAATAATAAGATAATCATTTCATGATTGATACACAAAATATCGAAAGCAAAACATTTTCTGATCAGCCAGCTACAAAATCAATATAATAAGTTCGTTTGAGTCAACGAGTTTCGACCTTGTCATGAATATTTGACGGCAAGTACTTGGGATTACGGGTGCTCGAACACTTATCTAAATTTTTGGGCCGCGGGTTCTCCCTAAGGATTATAACTGCTATGTGGGTAGAATATTTTGTTGTTTAATTGTTTAGTTTTGGTACAAAGTTGTGTGGGCGTATTATCGGTTTTCCTTTCGAGCCTGTTAGGCGGTTTGGCGTTTGGTAGTTATATTTTATGTCTAATAGGGACTTCAGTTGCTCCTTAAAATATTTGTTTTCAGCTGGTTAGATTTGAACGTAGTTGGGAAAAGGTTAGTACTTGTTTGATTGGTATTGCGTCACTAGTCAAGATGCGAATTTAATACATAACATCACGCCATCTAATGGAATAGGGCGCGAACCTATTGCCATCAACCGAACACCTAGACTCCGTGAGAAATTCCTGATCGAAAGTTCCAATAAATCTTATAAAAATCTTAGTCTCTTTTAAGGTCCAGTATGTAAATTCTATAATTAGTCTCTGAGATGGTCTTTTGAAGAAAGAGCCACAGTTTTGGGTGGACCTGTTCAGTCGATGCAAGCTATCGTGTTTCCTAAATTTTCTTCACAAGGAGATTTCATGATAAGTCTTGTCAAGCACAGCCTTACCTTACATTGACGTATCAACATCCATTTAAAGACGATCTCTTCTTTATTGACTCCCATCTTGTAAGAAGTATTATAGATCTAATGATTGCGATGCGATCTTGAGACGTAAACTACTTATCTACTGAGCTGTGGGCGTGTCTGTAAAGGAGGTCTAATAACAAATAAACAAGGCTTTAGATTTAGTGTTGATCAACCCCGAGACGTCGGGAAAATAAGATAGATTTTCTCAATTACTAGATTTTGTGTCCTTAGCGCAACAAGGACGCCGTCAGCCTTCAAGCTTGTTAGATTTTTTTATTTAACTCATAATTAATTTTGGTACTGCCCGTTGCCCGCGACTTTCGTTTCGCATAATATTATTACAATAAATCTTACTTTATATTTGAATCAGTTTTTGCGAACAGTTTGATGGGTGTTCATTTTTTTGCACGAAACCATAATCCTTTTTCTAAAATAATCCCGTCGAAATCGGTCCAGCCGACAAAGACGTCTGTCGTTAGTCCGGCTTATCTCCGATACGGCGAGACAAAGAATTATAAGAGAAAAAATTGTTTTTGTTATTTCAAAAGTACCGATACTTTCATGTGCATTCAAATTACAAACAGATACTTACGTCTATTTTGTTTATTAGTTTACATTTATTTATCTTATAAGAATCACATACCACATACACACTGCACTCTTCAGCACGTTAGTGTAGTAACATTTGTGGATTAACAGGGCTTGTATATGGCAGCAGTTCGTTGTCCATTGTGTATATAGGTATAGCAACTTACTTGTGTAAAAGACTGGTGTGCAATTGAATGTACGACAAAGACTGTTATGGTCTAACTGTGAATTCGCAATAGCGAATCATTTACTTACAACAGAACATAATAATTATCGTCGTTGCGACTTTATGACCTCTTATTTTTGTGTAAATGCAACTAAATGAGAAAATAACATAGTAGATCATGAAATTGGTTAAAAAAATACTATTAAATCGTCGTATACACATGAGAGTTTTTGCATTCGATAGAGTTGCAAAATGTGAACGAGGCTGGTGTAAAAAAGTGATTTTGCCAAAAGTTACACATAAGAGGTCTTAAAGTCACAACGATGATATTAGAATCTCTGTATCTCTTACTCTCTCTGTAGAGACGGCAGAACTTAAAATCGTCAGTAAGAAAGTCCAGTAAGGCCAACTACGTAAATTTTGTAAAAAAAATCCTATCATTATCTGAAAATCTCTAAACAAAAGCTTTAAAACTCTATTCTTCATCAAATAAATTCTTTTACTTTCAAACACAAACGTCTTTATTAATTTCCCCTTCAATTTCCGAATGTCAAGTTCAGTATAAACTAACAAAATTATTCAATATCTTTAAGACCAGACGTTTTTCCTTTTACCATTTGAAAAACCGTTTTTGTTTACCGGTTTTTCCCGCTATTTTTCCCGGGTGATCAACAAGTGGCTACCCCGGATAGAGGTCTGTCTGCGTTCCGGGAGGGAGGGGAGGGGGTTGAAGAGGGGGTGCACTCCGTAGCTACGCAACTAAGACTCTAAGTAGGGTAACTCTAGTATCGTTGAGAATTTATGGTTATTCTATCTTGGTTTTGCAGCAGTGGATCTTATTTGGTGTTAGTTTCTGATAAGGGACTATGGAAAGCTATGCTAAACAGTAGAATAGTTCAGGTACTAAGCATTAGCATAATCAGCTTATTACGTTCCCACAGCTGGGACACAGGCCTCCTCTCTGTAGGAGAGAATGGGCTATAATCCAGGTTTTTAGATGACATAATATGTCAACGTATTTTCGGTTCATGCCGGTTTCCTCACGATGTACCAACTGGATTAAAAGGAACGAGGAGATATACTAACAAACTCTTCAGTCAAATCAACAAGAACAGAAAACATTGATGTAGTTTGCTTCTACGACAAACTGAGCTCAAAACCGTGCGTCTAGCACATTTGGATCAAGTAGGTTTCATACATAGGTACTTTTATTTTTGATGGGAAGTCATCAAATGAAGGGGTCATCTGGGGCACGGCAGTGCCCCTGCCAAGTCGAGCAATAAAGCGGCACGGCCGTACCATCCTTTTCTCGAAACAGTTCAGGCCATTTTCGACCCCCTATAACTTCGTTGTCGATGAAACTAGAAACCTGAATTTTTAGTAACCAATTAGGCATCGTATAAACACAGCATATTTCAAATTTCACTCAATTTGAACTAGTAGTTTAAGAATTATAAATAATCAAAGTTCCTTAATTTTGTCACTCACTCACTGACTCACTGACCGATCATCAAAAGTCTAAGGCACTTCTAGCAGACCGAGAAGCTTCAAATTTAGAATAAAATTAGTGTTTAGTGTATAAACCAAGGAAAAACTTAAAAAATATGCAATTTCAGTCTAGTTTTCCAGATACACTAACTGCATAAATAACTTTGTAATCCCATATAAATGTATAGGATTACAAAGTTAAAGTTACATTTTCAGTGAATGAATTTCACCGATTGGTCTGAAATTTTGCACGTATATGTATATCACCTAACAATGCAATAGTATTTTGGGGGTAATGAGGAACAGGGTGTAAAGCTCCTCATCCCCCATAGAAAAGGGAGGATCCTCCGACCGGACGGGTGTTGTGTCCGGCGGGCTAACTGCCCGACAGTTGTAAGTCGGGAACTCCTAGGCTTATGTCGCGGATAATGTTGATAGCGCGATGTAGGATTTTCTGTCGATCGTTGTTAGTACGCAGGTGTTGCGATAGATGTCGCTAGTCGCCACATCACTCCCCTCCGAGACCGGAGGTCGAAAGCAGGTTAAGTCTTGGCGCTTGTCAGCCAGTGGAAGGTTCCAGTGAGTCGGAACCGGATGCCGCATAGTTCACGGTGAGTCGGAACTGTCTGCGGTGATGCCCCAGTGAGTCGGGGTGATGCTGCATATTAGCTCCAGTGAGTCGGAGTGATGCAGTGCTTGCCGTAGATGCCCCAGTGAGTCGGGGTGATGCTGCGTATGCTCCAGTGAGTCGGAGTGTGCAGTGCTGCGTAGTGGCTGGCTGCTGCGTCGACCAGGAGAGAAGGACGTCTCTGCTTGCTGACCGGCCGAAGTGCAGAGTGCTGTGCCAAGTTCACTGATGAGGCTGGGGGTGATGACCAGGAATGCGCTTCCGCTGCATGCTGGTGGTCAGGATACCCCATGAAGCCGTGGCTGCTGGCTGACGGTATGACTCGCTGCTCGAAGGCGAAGGGGAAGTGGTGACGACGTCTGAAGTAGTAGTAGCACGAAGGCTGCGCTGACGTTCATGCTCGGGGTCACCAGTTTGGGGGTAATGAGGAGCCGGGGTGTAAAGCTCCTCATCCCCCATAGAAAAGGGAGGATCCTCCGACCGGACGGGTGTTGTGTCCGGCGGGCTAACTGCCCGACAGTTGTAAGTCGGGAACTCCTAGGCTTATGTTGATAGCGCGATGTAGGATTTTCTGTCGATCGTTGTTAGTACGCAGGTGTTGCGATAGATGTCGCTAGTCGCCACAGTATGATGACATGGAGCTGATCTGATGATAGAGCTGGAAGGTGGCCATAGGAACTCCGTTATAAAACGACGCAATCCCATAACTCGTTTGATTCGTCTTGAACATTAGTTTGTCTTTAGATTATGTCCTAGGTCTGATGATGGAGCTGGAAATTGGCCACAGGAACTCTATTTTAGAATGTTATAATCACCCCATCAAGTTTGGCCTCGTTTGATTCGTCTTGACAAGTACTTTGTCTAAGGTTGCTTCCAGGGTCTGATGATGGAACTGGAAGGTGGCCATAGGAAATCCATTTTAGAACGTCATAACCCCATCGAGTTTGGACTCGTTTGATTCGTCTTGACGAGTACTGTGTCTTTAGATGGTTTCCAGGGTCTGTTGATGGGGCTGGTAGGTGACCATTGGAATTCCGTTATAAAACGACTTAACTCCGTCGAGTTTTGACTCGTTTGATTCCGTTTGTCGAGTAATTTATCTTTAGAAGGTATCTAGGGTCTGATGATGGAGCTGAAAGGTGGCCATAGGAACCCCCTTATAAAACGACGCAACCCCATCGAGTTTGGACTCGTTTGGAGCGTAAAAAGTAGTGAGATCCGTGTAATACCAAGTCAATTTATTTATTCAGTCTAATACAACATTGACTTGGCCATCGTATCATATTATTGGCCAATGCGATGGCGAATAGCCATAAGAATGGCCTGTTTAACATTGGCGAATGCGATGCGATTGCCAAGTCAATGTTGTATTAGATTGAATAAATAAATTGATTTGGTATTACATGGATCTCACTACTTTTTACGGTAGAAGAAAAGAGTTGTACGACTTGGCTTTTTTTTACAAGTTTTGTTTTTAGTGGGATTAGTTTGATAGTTTACGATCCAAAAAAAAGCCCCACTCTGGGCAGAGCGGAAGGGAGTATCAGACTTGTACAGACTAAAACCCCCACCCATGTTTCTTCTTAGCCCTTTGTGTTCCGAGGCCGCAGTATCTGTTTCGAACAGTTTCAATACCTATTTGATCCAATGAAAAATTATAAGTAGTCTATAAGATACAGTCACCCTATTCGAAGGCAACCAGTCGTAGTCACGTACTTAATGTTGGATTTTATTGAAATCGTGTTTTCGTGTTCTAAGATGTTTTTCTTATAAGGACTTTTTAATAAAGTTGTCTGTAGGCGATTGTTTTTTAGGTGACATTTGATGGTCATGTTCACTGACAGATGTACAGACGTCTGTGAAACTACCCGAAGTTGACGAATTATCCCAAACTACCTTGAACCTAATTCTTAAGTGGTAAAGTTGAAAATCTATTATAGAAAATTGACAGCTTGTAGTAGCTTTTCATCTTCTTCATTTTGGGAATGATTAAATCATTAACAGCCTTTTGCAACACCCTCTTGTCTGTAATCCCCTGTGGATAAGGTTAACTTAATTTCAATGGGAGCAAGCTTATCGCTATTAATCTGGCCAATCCAGAACCTGGGGCTCAATTCTCAAAATATTCTATAAAATAATCAATTTGTGAATAGTGTGTCGATAGTGTGTAAGCAGTGTCTCAATAGAATAGTCATTGACATTTGGTATTCTGCAAATATTTATGGTCATTGACTTGCCACTTTAATGACATTGAAACGCCATAGTAGGACTACCTATATGGTAGTCTGTAAATATATTTCAAGTGAAATCTGACAGTTGTGTCTTTCGTGTTTGGCTATCGAACACCCATTATGAAGCCATCGAACAACGACACCTCTTTTCCCTATTGCATAATAATGTCTGTAGTGTGTCGATAGAGTGTCAATAGCGTGTTGCTTATCTCTAAGTTACAGAATTGGCCCCTGCAGGGCTAACATGCGCAAGTCGACATATCTCATAAACGAGATGACAAATTTTGTCGTTCTCGATTCGTTTGTCACTTTTCCTAACATGCGCACCACGCTCGAGAAGATATCCCGTCGTGACTTCTCCTTCTCGACGCGAGATAACTGATGTTGCCATTTCATGAAAACATACCATAGTCTAGTTTAGTAACGCCGGTTTCATTCGGTCAATATTGGTGGGAATTGCGTGAACGCTGCCATATTTGTGAACGCGACCTTAAAATTGTCTCTGACATTTTGTCAATTCAAAAATTTTGAATTTCAAAATTTGTTGATAGTTGTGGTTCACGCTAGATTAAATATTTTCAATACAATTTGAAAAATTGTTGGATTGTTAGAAAGAAGATGGCTTTGGCATCAAAGAGATTGTAGTATTAGATCAAAATCCCGTCACAGATGGCGGAGATGCATATTAGTTTATTAGCAACTCTCTAATCAATGTTCTTTAGTGACTCCCAAAATAAACCGTGTGAAGAATGCATTTTTCTACGAGAGAGAAGATAAGTAATCATAATATTATGTTACATTATTTATCTCGATGAATTAATGTACTAACTGTATGTAATGTACAAAATACAACACACTATGCCATACGTAAATCTTAGTGAATGTTCACTATTCAGCAAGTACCTGGTTTTCCTTCCTGACGCTATAACTCCAGAACGCACGAACCGATTTCCACTGTTTTGCATTCGTTGGAAAGGTCTCGGGCTCCGTGAGGTATAAAAATACTTTTTTTTTTTTTTTAATATGTTCAAAAATATTAGGTAGGGTAGTAGGTAGGTAGGGTAGTAGATAGGTAGGTAGGAAATACGCATTGCAACGTATGCGCGGGTTCAGCTAGTCTAATATAAATAGCCATAGGCTTTGTAATTCGCCAGAGATACTGGAACTCGTTATCCCTAAGTCGAATGGGTTGCAGACGTCGCGAAGCACCTTCCTCTGTATTTTTCTTGCTTCCCTTTCCTCATATACAGTTAAAAGATAATTATAGTACGGCACTGCCATTATACATAAATTGTTTAATTTCACAGAACACTGTTACCCCCATTTTGCAGTTTTTTTCTCTGTTTGTCGCGGTTTCTCGTCTACGAAAACCATCAACGACAAACTTGTCATAGGAAAATGTCAAAATTCGACTAAATAAATCGCGCATGTTAGAGCCTGACGACAAAAACAGGTTTGACAGAACGACATGAGTTATTTAACAGAACGACACGAGATAAAAGTGTCGCCATGTTAACTCCCATCGACAAACAGACATAAGTCGTCTCAGTACGAGATAATGCGTCGACAAAATTTTGTCGACTTGCGCATGTTAGCCCTGCTGGGCTACTACAGAGAATCGAGAAAACATCTATAGCGGAACAGTGACTCTACTATTATAGAGAAGTAGGGGATCTCATGGCAAAACAAAAACTACCGCCCGGTTCAATGTTCAGTTTAAGCCACGCTTGCTTGGGTTGCTTCGTAGATATATCGACGTTACGGGTGAACACCCGTAACGTCGATACGCAAACGTATGCTTCATGAATGAAACTTGTTAATTTCCTCCATGCCTCGGAAAGCACGTTAAGCTATTACTCCCCAGTCATCAATAGTATGTCTTTGACTGTTGATACAGGTAGTCAGTGGCCCGAGAGTCTGGCAAACAGTCTTGCTAAAGAGTATCGTTTTACCCAGTATTTAACTGGGTTGTGTGTTGACAGATAGGCAGCCGCTCCGTGTAATAATAATATACTGGCTTTCAGTTGCATCCGATTAAACTGGAAGCCGACCCCAACATAGTTGGGATTACTTGGGTTATCCTAGGCAGATTATGTTACAGAGAAGTTACAAGCAATTATCAATATGTCAGACATGTCCATATACAACTACGAAAAGCGTCATTACTACCACGAAATAAGGTTTTATTTCACAGCATTAAAGAACGGTTGCTGGAGATATCAAGTTGTTACCGTGAACGTGTGGTTACATTAAAAGTTTTCAAAGCTAATAGTTGTTTGCTAAAATATACTCTCGATCGATCTTAATACAAAACAATATCGTTTGTAGCCTTTTTCACGCCTACCACAGTTGATTGATCGGTTCATATTGACTATGTATGTACTTACATACATTATATTCTGAGATAAGCAACAAGTGCTTAAGAATACGTAGGGGAAAGTTGCCAGACTGTGAGTATTCATTTAAAAGAAAACTTCGCGGTTACAAAAGTTTGTAATTTGAAGTCGACGTTTTAACAGATTGAAAATACCATGTAACCGCTTCTTCATTTTCATCATCATTTTAGCTGAAAGAAGTCCACTGCTGGATATACGCTTCCTCCAAGTGTCGCCACAATGTCCGGTCCCCGCAACCTTCACCAAGTCATCGGTCCACCTAGTGGGAGGCCTTCCAACGCAACGTCTGCCGGTTCCCGATCGCCACTAACTAATAAAGCGACTGATCTATTGTTTATCTAGCTAGCGCAATATAATTCATGACAATAAATAAAGTAATAGATTCTACTCATCTCCAGAACATCCGAAGATCTCCCATACTGACATCAACTCCAAAGGATCTACAATGAAAATCGATACTCGATGCCTAATCATATTTAAAAATAGAACTGAAACGAATACATAGAGCAAAGTATAAGCATGACACAACAATGTGGTAGGCGAGACGATGTCGCCTGTGATTGGTCGACGGCGGCCATTACAACCGTACAGGGAAAGCGCGCGGGTATCGTGTTACAGTGCGCTTACGCAGATCTGATAGGGTTAGTGCGTTTAGTTTTTTGATTTTATACGGTTTTGTTTGGTTGGATGTTGCTGGAAATTAGCTCAATTTATACAGATCTAACCAATAAATATGTTGGCTTAAAGGCTGCTAGGTTAAATTAGGAGTGGACAGGTCACGTCAGCCGCATGCACGATAACCGCTAATCAACACGATGGTTGCCGGAAGAGGGACGGTGTTACCGAGGTCGGCCCGGAAAGAGGTGGCGAGACGATCTGGCCGCGTGCCGTGAGGGCTGGTTCGAGGAGCACGAGAAAGAGTACATGGAAGAAAGGAATTAAGGAAGGGCTTCGCCCAGAAAAAGGGCAGTCCAGGGTAATAATTAAAAAAAAACCTTAAGTAAAGCAGGAACGATTACATCATAGAGTAAAGAGATCCATTACTGTAATAGAGATCAAAACAATCTTCCGTCCATAATTATGATAGCAAAATAAATCTCTACATTGTTTTACATCATCAGCCTTTACCCAACTAATTTGTGGTCGGCTTCCAGTCTACCCAGATGCAGCTGAATACCAGTATCTATCTTTATATCTATCTATATAAATAAAAAGAGACGTCCTGACTGACTGACTGACTGACTCATCAACGCCCAGCTCAAACCCTTGGACCTAGAAAGCTGAAATTTTGCACAGAGGTTCCTTATAAAATATAGACAAGGAATAAAGAAGGATTTTTCGAAATTCAAACCCTAAGGGAGTTAAATAGGGGATGAAAGTTTGTTTGTACTCTACAGCAGGTTATCACCGATACCTAGTCGACGTTCCACACATTCGAACGAAGTGCTTTGCTAAGTCCTTTATTATGCGCACAGCCAAGGAGTGGAATTCCCTGCCTACGTCGGTTTTTCATATAACCCTAGTCTATTTAAGTCGCGAGTAAACAGGCTTCTTCTGGGTAAGCTCGTTCCATCGTCGACATCATCTCTGCCCTTAGAGCAAGATTGAAGTCAAACGACTGCCTATCGGACCTCCACAATCCAGTTAGTACTGGTATTATCCAGTGGTAAGACTGCTTGTCTCTTGCTTGTTGCGAGAAGACCGAATAAAAGGATTAGTTAATTTAGTATTAATGGCTTTTGCTGTACTAAATGTAATAAATAAATAAATAAACAAATAAATAATAAATTGTCAGACTTTCAGGCCACACCTGGAACGACTGAGAAAGGTCTACAAATGACATCCCGGACAAACGGCATAACGTGCTTTCCGGCAGGCACGGAGGAAACTCATGTAATGATTGGTCACCCATTCACAGACCAACCATTGTCAATAACATTGACTGCTGAAAAAATATGCTTTATATTTGGCGCAGCCGTGAGATGCACGCACTCTTTTGTATTTTTTGTTTTTCAAGTTAGTTTTTTTTTTGTTAATTTTATTGTTAATTTTATTGTGTGTTGTGTACACTTATATGGCCTGTGCTGAATAAATGTGCTTTCTTTCTTTCTTTTCTTTCTAATAAAAGTAACCTAAAATCGGCCGAGTCTCAACTAAATTAACAATAATACGCCTTGGTCACGTTCATTTGATTCTGCGAATTTGTACACGTTGCTATGTTAACAGAGCGCTTTCCGAATTTCAGTTTTTTTTATTTTTTTTATTTTTTATTTAATTTAATTTAACTTGCTTTACTTAATTTCAGATTAAGTAAAGCAAGTTATAAACGCAATCGTCAAATCAACGTTCAAATTGGCAACACCGATTGTCTTTATTAGGTCGAGGAGTTAGCTTAAGTTACAGTTTAAGGTATTTAATTCACTAAATAATTATTGCTTAGTTCACGTAGACTTAAGCTCATGTAAATAACTTCATCACCATCATATCAGCCCGGAATCACACACTGCTGAATATCTGCTAAGGCCTCCCCTTTTTTTATAATTTGCAACCTATTAAAACCCTTGGGTCTCTGATTGACTTTAAATACCAACGAAAAATATCTCTCAGGTGTACTTACTGGCTTCCTGACGGCGATGTTTTATACAATACGCACATGATGACAAAAAATCAAGAATTTGCTTATTTATAAATAAAAACTTAAATTACTCATATACCTACTATAAAATCTATTCCCAGTCTAAGTGTTATCATTAACAAAGTTTTGATTCGTGTGCCCCTCACACTTACTACAAACTTAGCTTACGTCACATCGAAACTGAAATTGATACCGCACGTTTCCCAAATTTACAACTTCTCCCGATTGTTTACAATTTCGCAACACCCTCTCAAACTTTTCTGTAAGATGCCCGCTAAAGTGTACAACTTCCAATTTGTTATTTGCTAACATCAATTTCCTTAACGTGCGTAGCTACCTGTGGTTAGGGCAGCTGCAGGATTTCTTAGGGAAAAGTAACATTGTTTAGGGGGTGGCGAAATTTAAAACCAAAGCTTTTGAACAACAAATGTTTCTTTTTAAAGCTTCGCAACCCCTTCGATTAAATAAAAAAATAGTAAATTACATCATGAAGAGAACCAAAAGTTCGAATACACGGTTACATTGAACTTAAACTTATCTGGCTAAATGTGGGTGTACACCTCTGAATAAACCTTCGGGAACTGGGGGCGTGATGTTATGTTATGTGACATCGGTCAGTACCGAACCCGCGGGATGGATTAAATACGACCCTCTCCCTGTTACAAAGAAGAGGCATAATTATGCACCTGTAGTGGGATCATTATTAATTAAGGTGATTGTACTGCTTGTAAGCCTTGGTCTCAGCTTATGAACTTATAACACTATAACTCTCACTATTTTCCAGGTCATCTCAATCGTGTTAAAATATATTCTAATATTAGATAAACAATATATGTGTTACTTAAACAACAAGTTAGCATTAACTTCGCGACGCTCATTTACCGAGCAAACAAGCATAGGTATATGACAGCTCACTAATTACTTCCAATGTTGATGTTGGAAGGATTTCAGCTTCAGCAATTATTATTAATCAGCTTCTGAAAAGGATGTGCCGTCTGGTATTGATTATTGATTATTAACACAGTTCATCGAACAAATAACTCGTAGTAACTTGTGATATCAAAACGATATCTGTTTGATACCGATTTTAGAAAGTTAGGTTTAAGGTCTCTCTGGGGTCTTTTATTTAGGCAAGTCCGCCTTACTATTCCCAAACCACTGTAACTCCTGAAAGCCAGTATGAAAGCCAAAATCTTTACTATCTTTCAAGGTCGTTGAGTACGGCAATAAGTTTTTTTGTTTTTTTAATTACCTTAATATGTAAGTTTGTAATGTTGTTGTGACTTCTACTTGGTGTCGGTGCAACACGTTCTTTTTCTTTCTTTCTTTTCTTCCATTCTTCCCTGTCAAACGTCGTAGCTTAATGTTGATGCTCCAAGGTAGCCCGCGAAATTTGAATTTTCTTACGTTTATTACAATTTGGCGGTCAGTGCCAGGTTCAACACTCTCAGTTCATATAATATAACTTCCTTGAATGCCTTTTTTTATCAAATAGTCACTCATGGAAGTAATATGAACTGAGAGGATTGGATTGGTGATTTTAATCAATAATACTCAGTAAATTCATTTGTTGCGATCGCGAATCCTATGTTTAGTAATGTAATTATATATTATCTGTGTTATGACAACGTCATGTAAAAACTAAATTCCTTCTGTCTTCACGATTCACAGAGCGCACACGTCTCTTGTATTCTTATTATATATATTAGTAAAACAGTGCATAGTGGTTTCTTTTCTATTTCTATCAAGATCCCAAACATTTTGGTCCTTCGAGCCTGCAGACGACGTTATACTGATCGCCATAAATTTTTCTTCGCGTCGTTTGGTGTGGAGGCGGAGAAAACAAAGCAAACGTCGCTCAGAGACGTAAGCACCACACAAACGCAGGAGTTTTGGCGTATCAGCAACGGATAGCGACTACAGTCGAAAATCTATAATTCTTTCAAGATTTCGTGAAGATAGCATTGAGTCAAAAAATCTAACAAAGCGACATCTACATTCGCACATAGGCAACAGCCACAATTCAACACAGCGATATCTACATTCGCTAATAGGCAACAGCCACATACTTCTTACTTCGGCATCTCTAATTGGCCAATCAGCGAACACGCAAAACCGTCATCTACAGGACGTCCGTCAAACAGAACAATCCAGAACAAACAGAACTTCTACAACGTTCTTTTTGGTTCTCTCGGCCCAACGTGGTCAGCTAACAAGCACGCGGTTGTTTTCTACGGCTACGACCAACCGCATCTAAAATATTCAACATATATATCTATGATTCAACGAGGATTCAACTCAATACACGCAACAGCGAAATAACACATGAAAATATTCTACAATGTCTCACAATGGAGAAGAAAATTTCGAGATCAATCTACAAACCCTCAAACAGAAGAGAAGCGCAATCAAAGGCAAGCTTACTAGGATAGAAAAATTCTTGCAGAACTTCGACGCAGATCGACACTCCTTGAATGAAATCAAAGTCCGACAAGGCGATTTAGAACAAGTGATTCAGCGGTTCGAGGAACTGCAGCTACAAATTGAATCAATCGACGACGCCGCGGACAGACAAGACATTCCCGCAGAGGAGCGGGGCGCCTTCGAGGACAGATTCTATGGACTGAAGGCATGTATGATGGACGCCTTAACGGCAAGATCGCCTACACCCACGGCGGCGGCATCACCTTCAAGCCACACTGATCAATTGAACTGTACGCACTACGAACACACCAAGCCACGTGTCAAGTTGCCTCAACTGGAACTCCCTAAGTTCGATGGGGACATCCGGCAATGGCCAGCGTTTAAAAACATCTTCTACGCGTCCGTGGACAGCACCGACCTGCCCGTGGTGAACAAGCTGCAGTATCTGAAGACGGCGCTGACGGGGGAGGCTGCGGGCCTCATAGCCTCACTGCTCATCACAGAAGAGAACTATCCTAGAGCGCTCGAAATCCTAGCAAAGAGGTATGAAAACCTAACCATAATTGTAAACTTTCACTTAAAAAGTATTACTAATTTTAGTACTATCACTCGAAATAACCTTAAAGAGTACTTGGTTCTGCTACAACAAAGTTTAGATTCCCTAAGAGCCATCCGGCTCCCTGTGGAGCACTGGGATGCATTGTTGGTTTTTCTAATAACTCAAAAATTAGACAATTCACTACGAGCCGCTTGGGAAATCAGCCGCAAAGAAAATTCTATGGCTTCCCTGAGCGAACTGCTTGATTTCCTAAACCAACGCAGAACAGCCTTTGAGTTAATGTATGATGCTAAATCTAATAATGATAAAAATCTAAATGTTAAAGTCTCTCATGTAACATCTGCAACAATCAGTGAAGCGTGTATTCTATGCAATAGCGGTCATGCTTTGCATAAATGCCCTACATATCTTGAGCTTACAACTCAGAAACGTATTGAACTGATCAAATCTAAATCATTGTGTTATAACTGTTTACAGCCCTACAAATTCAGGCATAAGTGCTCCAAATTTCACTGCCTAAAATGCAAAGGTAAACATCACACATCCATACACGAAGACAGGCCTCAACCACAGGTTAATCTCATTACAACTACTCAACAGCCAACAGCCCAACAGGCAACAGGCAGCCAACAGGCAAACATTCCAACTCATAGTCAACAGACATACAATCCTTTACAATGCCAACAGGCGGAAGATTTTACTCAAGTACACATACAACAAGGTTCTCTACAGCCAACTAACACTCAATCTTCAAACACATCAGTCACTATACCTTCTACAGTACTAGTAACAAACACTAACAGATATCAAATGTTACTTTCCACAGCTCTGGTACGGGTTCAACATGCTTCAGGCCGGTGGATCACTGCCCGAGCACTTCTGGACACAGGAAGTGAAGTCAACGTTGCTGCCCACAGACTTGTTACTCAACTGGAACTACAGGTCAAGCAGCAATCATGCCTCATAATTGGTGTAGGCAATAGCCAAGAGCGTACTCAAGTAAGTGTAAACATGAATGTTGCATCTCGGTACAACACCTATCAAAGCAAACAAACTTTCTTGGTCATGGACAGTATTTCAGTGCCACTACCTCACACGCATGTACATACACAAACATGGCATATACCAGACAAACAAGCTCAATCACTCGCTGACCCCACATTCTTCATGCCGGGTTCTATTGACTTACTGCTTAACGCTGAAGTGTTCTATGCTACACTGCAAACTGGGCGCATACAGCTTGGTTCTCGCCTACCATTTCTAATTGAAACACTGTTTGGATGGGTTGTTTCTGGTTCCTACCTACCTGATACTCACCTAAATACACCAAAATGCGCCATGCATGCTTGCATGATTTCTACCCCTACATCAACAGATGACATACTACAATCCTTTTGGGAGCAAGAGGAGTTGCTGCCTAAAAAGCTACTCTCACCTGAGGACAAACACTGCGAAGAGTTATACATGTCTACAACTACAAGGGACAGCTCAGGCAGATACACGGTGGACCTACCACTACAGGTTGATAGAATAGAGGATCTAGGGAATTCTTTCAACACAGCTTATAGATGCTTATTAAAACTTGAATCTAAAATGCAAAGAGATACAAATCTCTACACACAGTATAAAGCGTTCATACATGAGTTCATACAGTTAGGACATGCTCACTACATTGAGGGCTACTCACCCACAGATACACATGCTTACTACATGCCACATCTAGCGGTCATAAGGCCTGACAGTATCACAACAAAATTACGTACAGTCTTCAATGCTAGTGCCAAGACATCCACTGGTATATCACTCAATGATATAATGTATGCAGGTCCAAACATATACAATGATATTTTCGAAATTATACTCAGATTCAGACTTTACAAATATGCTTTCTCTTGTGACATCGTCAAAATGTTTAAAGCTATAAAAATAAATTCACAACAGACATCTTTACAAAGGGTGCTATGGAGAGACTCCAAATCTGAACCGCTCAAGTGTTTAGAGATCAACAGGGTCTGCTATGGTACAAAGTGTGCACCATACTTAGCTTGTCGCACAATGATACATTTATCTGACACACACTCAGATACTCACCCGCAGGCAGCTGACTGCATTAAAAGCTCTGGGTACATGGATGACTATTTGTATGGCTGTGAAACTCTAGAACAATGTAAACAAGTATGCTCTGAACTTATAGACTTATTGGACAAAGCAGGTTTTCAACTGCACAAGTGGTCAGCTAACCACACTGACATTTTATCACATGTAGGCACAAGTTCTACAGAAAACACAAAACATATACAATCTTTACATAACAATGTAGACTTAAATAATACATACAATTTTACATCAACTCCTGTCAAAACGCTTGGATTACAATGGCTACCTTCACAAGACACAATACAGGTTAGCATACCTGATTACAGTGCCGCTTCTTGCACTAAAAGGAAGATACTCTCACAAATAGCTCAATTATTTGATCCTATAGGTATCCTAGCACCTACAACTATTCTAGCTAAGATATTAATGCAAGACATATGGAAACAAAATATTGATTGGGATTCTTTGATCTCAAAGGACTCTCTAGTAGTCTGGCAGAACTATGTTCAGCAACTACACTGCTTGAAAGCTATACACATACCTAGATATTATTTTACAGATATACCTACAGAAATAATATTGTTAGGGTTCTGTGATGCTTCTCACAAAGCTTATGGTGCTTGCCTGTATCTAGGAGCAACCTACTTTAACAAACCTACAAGTTGCACACTAATCACAGCTAAATCTAAGGTTGCACCTATCAAAAAACAACAATCTATACCACGCTTAGAACTGTGTGGATCACTCTTGCTAGCTCAATTAGCAAAAAGGTTCATTAACACTACATACAACAAAATTAACATTGAGAAAAAATATTTATTCACAGACTCGTCTATTGTACTATATTGGATCAAAGCTCCATACAAGCACAAACACGACACATATGTCACACACCGCCTTATGCAGGTCATTGACACCACCAGCGGTGATGATTGGTATTACATAAACACAAAACAAAATCCAGCTGATCTGATCACCCGGGGAGTCATGCCTAAAGATCTTTAATCTTGTACACTATGGTGGCAAGGCCCTTCATGGTTGACTCAAGATCAATCACAATGGCCATCTTCTATGACACAGACACCTAATGTAGACACAAATACGTCATACAATCAGACCCCAGAAGTCAAAGTAGTCAATTTCTGCACAGACTCAATCATCAATCATTCATTCTTCTTTGATAAATTTACAAAACACTCCAATTTCTCTAAGCTTATCAGAATTGTCGCATACATACTTAGATTTGTACATAATATAAAAAACAAACAAAACAAACATACATCTCATTTAACAGTGACAGAACTAAAACATGCTCACAATTTTATAGTTTACACAACACAAAGTCATTCTTTCTCAAAGGAAACGCAAGAACTACAATCTTTAAAAAACATCACTAACTCGCAGACTTCACATAAACAAAAGTCGTACACATTCACATCCAGCCCACTAAGGAAACTAAATCCATTCTTAGATAGAGACGGCATATTAAGAGTTGGTGGTCGCTTAAAACACTCAGACATTCCATACAATCAAGCACATCCTATCATACTTCCTGCCAAGAACCACATCACACAGATTTTGGTACAGCATTATCACCTCAAACTACTTCATTCAGGTGTTCAGAACACACTCTGTAACATAAGACTGAAATACTGGCCTATCAATGGTAGAGGTGAAGTAAAGAAATGCATATATTCCTGTGTTAGATGCACTAGGTATAGAGGCAAGGTTTGTGGGCAGCAGATGTCAGATCTTCCTGCTCCCAGAGTCACGTTGACCCGTGCATTTACCCATGTAGGGATTGATTTTAGTGGTGCTATTGCTATAAGAAGTTCAATGACCCGAAATTGTAAATACTCTAAAGGTTATATAGGCCTATTTGTTTACCTAGCTATGTTTGTTTAGCTAACTTCTATGTTCTCAGAAATGCTAGACTCATTTGATTTACTTTCCTTACTTACCTTACCTTAGTATTATACAAATGTTCTCTACTTATATTAAGGCTCTAAACTACGTAAATAAAACTCAATGTTCTATTTAAATTCAAGAAATTTATTATTGTGAAAACTTAGATGTACTGCACCGAGGCTTTCCTTTCTTTGGAGGCCCGAGAATGTTTAGTAATGTAATTATATATTATCTGTGTTATGACAACGTCATGTAAAAACTAAATTCCTTCTGTCTTCACGATTCACAGAGCGCACACGTCTCTTGTATTCTTATTATATACACACATCAAAAGTGTCTAGGGATCAACATATATTTTTGCAATAACGTTTCTCCTGATTGATATTAATTAAAATTTTCTTTAAGGATTCATCAAATAAAGTGTTTTCGTTTGTCACAGTAACGATAAACCAAGTCACCTTTGCATTAATAAAGAAATTTGCCATTTTCCTAATAAAGGGATTTTTGACATTTGAACCACTAACATTAAAGTTCGAAAAAAAGACTGAAATAACACATTTTTCTGATTAAAACCAACGTTATTATGGAGCGGCGACGTCATTTAAGCAGGGAAGAAATGCTCAGAGCCGTGGGAATGATAGAAGCTGGTTCCCGGCAACGTACTGTGGCTTTAGCTCTGAATACAAGTCAGAGTGTTATCAGTCGACTTTGGACACGTTACCGAAGCACTGGTACCGTGGCTGAGCGCCATGGAGGACGGTATCGCTGCACCACACGGAGACAAGACCGATACATTCAAATCTTAACTCGAAGAGCTCCAACAATAACCGCCATGATGTTAGCCGTGAGGCTTCATCACTCTTCAGGGAACTTAATTAGCGACCAAACAGTCAGAAACCGCTTGCATGAAGTGAACCTTCATTCCCGAAGACCGCTACGGGTACCACCTATAGCAATGCACAATCGTAGGATTCGATATCAATGGGCTCTTGAACACAGAAATTGGGCAGAAGAACAATGGCGTTTCGTGTGCTTTTCTGATGAGTCTCGTTTTGGTATGAGACCGGATACAAGACGTATACGACACTGGAGAACCCCTGGACGCCAACAGCGATTAAAATCCTGCCAGGAAGTCCATCCTTATAGTGGTGGAACCATCATGGTATGGGCGGGTATTTGGATCGGCGGAAGAACTGAGTTGATTTGGATCAGAGGCAACCTCAACGCTCAAATTTATGCTGAGACGATTGTATCAGACGTCATCGTTCCTCTACAAGTGCAAATCGGTCCCTTATTTCAGTTAATGCATGATAATGCACGACCGCACACCGCAAGAGTTGTAAGACAGACTCTCGCCGCAGCTAACATCAATGTCCTGCCCTGGCCTGCTCAGTCGCCAGACTTGAACCCGATTGAGCATGCATGGGATATGCTACAGAGAAGAGCTCTGCCGAATATGGAGGGTATCCAGTCGCAAGAAGACCTTTTTTTGTTGTTGCAACGAACATGGGCGGCCATTCCACAGCGTGATTTGGATGAACTCATTTTGAGTATGCCAAACCGATGTTCTTGTGTTGTTAGTGTTCGCGGTAGAAACACGGATTATTAATTGTTTAAGTTACCCAATAAAATTTTAAAGAAAACTGTTATTTCAGTCTTTTTTTCGAACTTTAATGTTAGTGGTTCAAATGTCAAAAATCCCTTTATTAGGAAAATGGCAAATTTCTTTATTAATGCAAAGGTGACTTGGTTTATCGTTACTGTGACAAACGGAAACACTTTATTTGATGAATCCTTAAAGAAAATTTTAATTAATATCAATCAGGAGAAAAGTTATTGCAAAAATATGTGTTGATCCCTAGACACTTTTGATGTGTGTATATTAGTAAAACAGTGCATAGTGGTTTCTTTTCTATTTCTATCAAGATCCCAAACATCCTATATTTAACATACAACCTGACACTAACCGGCAAATTGCAAAAAACGTACCTAAGCAAATTCGAATTTTGCGGGCTATCTTGGAGCTTCAACCTTAATATTAATCTTTCATATTAACTTTGTTACAACAAAGGCTTTGACAAAAGGGTTGTAATCAAACATGGAAACGTTCCTAATATACATGTACACGTGTAGTAAACGGAAATGAATAATCCTAGATTGTTATTAGATTGTGTTGGTTTATTTACTTAAAGATTTATATACTAGACTAGCTGATGTCCGCGGCTTCGCCTGCGTAGAAATTATATACTTAAACCAATCTCGAGAACCACTCTATCCACTGGTGAAACCAGTATGATAATCGGTGCAGTAGTTTTTGAGTTTATACGAACAGACAGACTTTGGACTAGGACCTTGTTTTATAATATGTAGTGATGGGTAGCTATATACTGTGTCTGGTGGGCTCGAGTCCGTTGTTTGTTGTCTTTCGAATGCTATACTACTTTACAGGGTTTAAAAACATCAAAAGCTGTGAGGTATTTGTTCTTCTCGTAAATGTTGTTTTTATTCTGGCCCTTCAACCTACTAGTTACGGGGTTTTCACAAGTTTTTTTATACAAGTCAATTTTATTCACAAACTTTTCGTCTTTGAAATAACAAAAAAAAACTGAAGATAAAACTTATAATTATGTATTATTTTTAATGAAAGGAAAAAAAACGTGTTGCGCCGACCTCAAATGACATGGGATAAGGGCAGGAAGATGATGTATTATTTTTTAAATGATTTCATGTAACACAGAAGTTAAAAACCACAATATTTTGAATGTTATAATTTGAATTACCTCCTGTAGTCACTGCTTTTGAGTGTGTTACAGTGAGCGAAAACCGTGAATTTGACACCAAAAAACTAAAAGTATTTTTCGAGTATTTTTTTTATTGGATTGGTGCCCTGAAACAGTTACACGAGGTCGTGGCAGACCACGAAGGAGATGGCGGGACGAACTGGATGTCTTCCTTGAGAATTGGAGAGACGTCGCACTACATGAGTCGTGACCGTTGGAAGGAATGGAGGGAGGCCTTTGCTCAGGAGTGGGACAACATACTAATAGGCTAGCTACAATAATTGCGATTTTTTTTAGTACCTACTGAATGAGTGACTGACGCCTTCGTAAAGGGTTCATTTACATAAGTACATATTATTATCATAATCTACCTGAAAACTTCGATTGCGTGACGTCAAAATGTTGCGTAGTTCCCATGTGGCGATGTAGATGCCGCCACATACAAAAAAAATCTAATACGATTTCTAAACCTTCAAAATGTTACGTGCTAATAGAAAAACCATTAATGAATGTACTAACAACTGTTCAATCTGACAAAAAATCTTGGCACCTGTCCAAACACAGTCTAGATTTCAAGTATGACCTAGGTCATAAGTCATAAATCATTTCTTAGGCTAAAAAAACGTCTTAGTCGAACTGAAATTGCTTCAATTATCTTTGTCCTTCAGTAAAATGTGTGGAAACCTCGATGGACTCAACTGTATGATGCGAGCCAAGTCACTACAGCGCGTTGAGAAAAAACAAATGCACCGCGGCTGCCGTGTAAACAAACATGCGCGGACGCACCTCTGAGGAGGTAACGTAGATGGGCAAGTAGGCAGGAAAGGCGATTGGTGTTTTTCTATTTTTTTTACTTTGCCGCCACACGTGAAATTGCTCCTGGAACGTGAATGCGTTTACAAAGATTTAAACTCACAAACACAAACATACAGACCTGCATAGCTATTCACAACCAGTCGATTGTTAGTCGTATCCAATCGATCCATCGTACTATCGAAAATCGGTATTAACAAAACCGAATCCGAGTAACAGATTCGATTGTGATTACCGACAGCTATTTTCTATCGGAAGCACAATCCAATGAGAAATACGACGCCATTTTGTACTATAGCATAAGCAAGAGACGTTTCGTATCCATTTAAAATAAAAATGATTTTTAAATGGTTTTTAATTATAATTTTTGTTACTCAACGGATATTCAGTACAATCTACAGTAAAAACAATAGAAAAACTCATTAAAGATAATTTATTGGCTACATTAAATTTTTCACCACGTGTGTATATGCTGTACTACCATGTCGATCGAATCTGTGAATAGCATTTGACAATCGTTCGATCCAAAACGATGAAGTGTCAAGGTCGACTCGGTTTCGATTCGATTGTTTGTGAATAGCTGTGCAGGAGACATATAAATATTTGCACCAGCGCAGCAGCCAATCGCTCAGCCACTGCGCCAATCGTGAAGGAAAACATTGGAAACTTAATCTGCGGGCACGAAACTTGCGACGGCCGAGCGATGGCAGCAGCGGAGCGACAGCCGAGCGATGGCGGCAGTGGAGCGACGTGTCGCGGGGCGATGAGGCAGCGATATCTCGCGCGGGCACGAAACAAACCGTAAAATAAAAGACTGTAGTACCCGCGCAAGCGACAAAACCAAACAATTTTGTTCTCGTCGCCGTCTCTCCACCGCCACCCGTGCATCGCTCGATCGCCCCGCTCCGCCGTCGCCCTTTTCGTGCCCGTCGCTATTATGTGCAATGTTTCTGTATACATCGCCGTCGCGTCGCGTCGCCATTACTCGGCCGTCGCAAGTTTCGTGCCCGTAGACTCAAACTTCCTAGAAAAAGAGTTTCAAGCACAGTGCGCGTGCGCTGACTTGCTCTCAAAGAGAAGAGGCCTTTGTCCCAGTAGAGAAAAACGAACACGGGGTCCATATGCAGACGAATCATTAACTGCACATGGCACATTTTTCATTATTGACATCAAAATGGTAAAAAAATACCTAGTAATGAAGAAACACAACATGGCAATGTCATGAGAAAATTACCATAAATCCATAAACATTGTAGACTTTGGTCACGGTAATATGTATATACGATATTTATACTGTACTTTGGTAGTGTACTTCAGATCCACATGAGATGGAAATCATGCATAATTATGGAGACTAGTAGATAATATACAAGAATCAAATTAACAGCCGGCAAACTTCGTCTTAACTCCTCTAACTTACTCATAAATAGTCATCAATAAGAGAAATACTAAAAACATGACTGTAAAGAACGGTAAACGTTATTCTTCCATGTAATAGAACTCCCAAGCGAGCGAATCCGCCTATTACATACTAGGCAAAGAAGAATATCAATGACCTGTCACGTCTATAAGTCAATCTATGTCGAAACGTGAGCCAAACGGTGTTGGAGGGCGGGCGGCGCGGGGTACGGTGCGGGGGGGGGGGAGGCGCCCCGTATATGGCGTGCGTTGGAGCAGTTACTATACAGTGGAGAGCAAAACTTGTAACGTGTCTCATTGTTATTAGAGCAGATTTATTGAAGAAACGTAGATTTTTTTTAATAATGAGGAAGCATTTAAGCATAATCGGCCTGTAGCGTTCTCGATGCTGGGAGATAGCATTTGTGGAAAGGGGAGGACAACCTGTAAGTCTCTTCCAAATCTCTCTACTTTTGGCGGTTTTGTGTCTTGACTCTTGAATTTCTTCCGGCCACTTTAATGAGATCAGCTGTTCACCTAGTTGGTTGTCTTTCCACAATTCTCCGTTCCGTCCGTGGCCTCTACTCCAGTACTTTCCCCCCTCTTTCGCATGATCTACGGCACACAAATAGTCTGCTCATTTAAACTTTCGTCTATGAAGTATTATGAATACGGATTCCAAGTCCAGCTTGACTGTCTAATTTAAATTCAATTTAAAAACCTAAGCTGCAAACATCACTTCTATTTAAAGTTGATTAGATTCAACTTTGCTATGACAGCGATCGTCCGTCATTCCCTTCAAGAAAAACAAACACAATTTTTACATTACTCGACTGACTATTCTCCCCGACTGTACCCCGAGGCGCCGGCTGTTGTCGGGTGTTGCGCGTGCGGCGACGCCCCGCCCACTCGTCTTTGTGTGCGTGTCTATGACGCCGACCAGTCTTTCACACTCGCATCGGACACCGGACTCATTCCTTCAGCCACTAGCACTCTGACACCACTGAAATTCAATACAATTTTTCCTGCCAAAGGTTTTTAGCTAATGTTGAATGTTTGAGTGATTTGAAACAAGGAAACATGAATGAAAGTGTGATATGTAATGAAATGTAAAATTATACTAAAATTCTTTTCAATATCCACAAAAGAAATGAAAAAACATCGCAAGTCCAATTAAAAAAATCATCTATTCAGAGTATTCCGTTAAATGCACTTTAGATAAAACCATTACTGTTTTCTTCTCAGTCTGTATCTTTATAACAAACCTAGTACTTAGTATGTAAACATTATCGATATCAGGTTTTTTAACAATACCTTAAAATTCCGCTATAAACACTTCATCTTTTGAATCACCAGAATTTGTCAGCGACAACTAAAATCATTAAAACCACACTAAAATCTGTCTGTCTGTCTCCACAAGACAATTAATACAAAATATAACTAACTTAGACTTACAATCATGTGTAACAGAAAACATAGTATCGGCGAGACACCCAGGTCTTCCTGACATTACTTAAATAAATCGGTAGTTAACCGGGCACTAGGTTTGACCTGGAATTGTCATTGAACTCGCAGAAACACAGCTCATTTATTTTCATTATTGTTAGGAGAATTTTGTGACACCTGTCTATGGCTGGACAGGTGTCCAATAGGTCTCAAAAGTATCCTTCAGTACGTCAGATCGTTGAGGTCAAACCTTACCAACTAACTAAAAGTTTCTTAGTGGTCCAACACAAACGGGCTTTTATACTCCCTTGCAAGCTAGCTTACTTAGCAAGTAAAGCTTACAATCTACCTTTCGGGTATATTGTAAGCTTTACTTACTTATCCAGCCAACACAGCCCAGTTTTGACAGGGTTGTGGAGGTCAACACAGGCAGTCATTCCATGAAAAATACAGTTGCATCCGGTTAGGCTGAAAATTGATGCTAACATAGTTGGGAAAAGGCTTGTCAGATGATGATTGGATACACCACAAAGATAGATAGAACTTCTGGTTTCAAATCGTTGACTTGTGTTTCTTCCCAACTTTTATTGGAAAACCAAAGTTTCCCTCCACTTTCCTTTGATCTTTTATTGGAATTATTCACATAGTTTTCAATTTTTTAAAGTTCCTTCAATGAGAAATACATCTATTCACTTCTGGGCAAAGTTCTCTCATCGTTGCCATTTAGTTCTTTCGATCGCAAATTAATTGAATCGATGACGATGCCCCGTTTGAACGCAATCTAATTTTAAACCAAGACCTACAACATCATTGGCCAACCCAACATCCTACCTTTCCATATAAAGCGATGAAATAAAAATCATAACCTAATTAGTTTGACCGGTGGCCGGGGGAGTACTAGTAGGAAGACTTGAGGCGAGTATATAGGTCGAGTTACTGGCTCGTTGCCAAGGAATTAGTCACCCAGTGTGTAGCCAACGCATGACGATAGCGTTAAAGGTTACTCTGATACGTGAGACGGGGGTTTTTGGGATATATTGTGAGTCTTGCTCCAGTGGAATAGTGGTCTGAATGGGGCATCATTTTGTTGACATATAGACACGTACCTTCTGTTATTTATTATAGTGCAGTATGGTTCATATAGCGCTTGGATGTCATTTTTAAGAGGTCGCTTTTGGTAAACATTTATGAAACATAATTAAACTTTTGTGGAAGTTTTGTCGAAAAAATAAAGATTGCGACATAAGTACCGACTATGGCCACACGCCAAAAAAAAACATGCTGCATGATTATTTCATTAGTATATTGTCAGGAAATATTGTTTTCAGTGTATTATATTCATTTATCACTTTAAGCACAAAGTACAGAGACGGAATTAATTCCATAGGCATTTCCTACCAGTCATAGTTTGGGTGAAGCAGAGCCAAACAGAGGTAGGACATCTGAAAAAAAAAATACCAAGACATAGGTACTACAAGGATACTATAAACGTACTAAAGTACTAGCATTAGTCATGATATCATATATATCATATATCGCGAAACACATGATCTGAACAGCTTCTATAACTAAAGAAATGAGATAGTTTTTACAAGAATCAGAAATTGTGCTCCAGCAAATGGGTAAGTGAGTCGTATAAAACCAGAAAACTGTTTTTTACAAGTTCCTAGAAAGAGTCAACGTGAACTGTTTTGTGAGAACTTTACAATTTGTTCTGTAAAGTTTTCAGTAACTAAGTTGCAGAAAAATAGCGACTTGTTTTGTAAGTTTTATTGAGGTGACAAAACATTGTGAATTATTTACTATAGGTACGTATAATTATGCAAAATTAATATTAATAATTTGGTTTCAATTGGGGTGTGCTATTACAGGTTGCTATTGAGCTACACCTCTGCCTTACCCTTTCGGCAAAACAGGCGTGATGTTGTATATGTTTTAATAAATTATCTCTAATCGTTTTAATCCTTCCGAAATAAAAAAAAATATCGAAATGACGATAAAAATTGCATCATGATTGGCTAAGATATTTAGAATTTTTAGTGTGTGACCACGTTTTCCACGCAGACACATACAAGAAGCAACTTTATACATGCATAACCTCAAGGAATGAGCATTTCACATTAATTCAAGAGAAACTAGTGAAATAATAATTAGTACTGGCATTACATGAAGCGGATCAATTGAATTTAAATCAACTTCTGTAAATCAACATGAATGGTTGTTGATTAAGAGTCTACGGTACCACTAATGTATTCCGAATAATTTATGTGTCTGCCTAGAGTGCTCTAGGCAAACAGATATAATAATAATATGTTTTGACACGGGTTACAATCCAATATACATACATGTCATACATAAACTCAAGCCTTTGTCCCATGGGGGTTGGCAGAAACCACAGATCGCCACCTGCTAGGATCCTGTTCATTTGCCTTGTCCAATATACTAATTCAAATAAGTATTTTAGTGAAATGCTTTAAAGATAATGTTGTTTCATACTATCAGTGAATTTTAATAGAGCTGTTTTTCCTGTTCCGGTATTTAAACAAATAGAAAAGTGCGACTCTGCCTAGCGCATCCAAGATACATTTACGAACATACCTACTTGTATGTTGATGGATTGCCAAAAAAGGCCATAAGCACTTAAGAAAACAAAAAGTACGATTTTTGAACAATAATTTTGCAGTTAAAATATAAGTTAGTTCTGCAACTGTAAATGACAAAATTGCATTTTTTATTGTGATCAGCTGACAGACCTTGCTGAAGATGGCTGGCCGAGCTGGACATAATCAACGACCAGTGGTCCACATCATATTCATAGCCCTGTATCAAAACAGCAGGAAGTCATAGGGAGAAGTTCAGTAGTGGTATGACACAAGCTAAGTATCCTTGTTTCTGAAACAAATTTGTCTACGGGCAAGAATCACTGTAAAATCAAATGCCAGTAGTTTACTTGAAAGATGCTTGAACCACAACACTACAATCATGGAGAACCGACTTACATAACACCTTCAGGACTTAATGGTACTCACCTACTTATATACCCATTCAACAACCAGATTTCCCAAAGATCGCTCTTAAAACCTATAAAATAGTGTAAAATATTGAATGAGGTCAGTGAATGACTGGTGTACGTCTCTCATTGGATGCGTTACGTTTTCCGCGAGTGATCGGCTAAATATTTACCACGTGGTATTTACTATGAATGGTTCAATTCTTCTATTCGGGAACTGAAGGTAAACATTATTTTTTTATAGCTACGGTTGGAAGTTCAGTATCAATTGGTTTATGGAGATATTTAGATAAGTATGGTCGTGGGTTCGAACCCAGGCAGGCACATTACTTTGTGTAATTTATTTCACCACCGCTGCTCTTAAAACGGTGAAGGAAAACATCGTGAGGAAACCGGCATGTCATAGAACCAAAAATTTGAAGACAAGTGACATCTGCCAATCCGCACTGGGACCGCGTGGTGGATTATAGCCCATCCCTCTCCTAGAGAGGAGGCCCGAGTCCCTGCAGTGGGAACATTATAGGCTGATGATGATGATGATGGTCAAATTAACATAACACCATGCCTACAAGCCCCAAAGGGTTAGGCAGAGGTGTCCCTAATAGTAAACCCACATTTCGCTTCACTCGGCTGCGGTTTCTGCGACTACTGCCAAACTCAATAATTATTTGTTTTTTACTATAATACATTTTTTTACCAACATGGCAGTCAGTATATTGCCGTGTTAATGAAAAAAAAGAAGGAAGATGTACCGCATGTGACATAACGAAAAATGGAGCTGAAGACACGCAAAAACAAATGACGCCTTATTTTCATCTCACCTCCCAAAAACCACCTTACAGATTTCCACACAACTTGTTCAAACGTTGACCTTGACAACAACCAAGACCAGCTTCATGAAGAAGAAACGTCGACAAAAAAATCAAAGTAATCAACTTTCCAGTTCGCTAGTGAAATTAAATCAATATAAACTAACGTAGCGAAGGAAGCAGGAAAGTCTTCGTAGGAAGGAGCAAAGATAAAATAAAATGCTACGTTTATGACTTTATTTAGGACTTTAAGGAAGTGGGGATCGAAGACTTGGCTGAAGATCTGTATGTTAACCCATTAGGGACTGAGTTTTTGAAATTGAAATTTTGTTGTTTTATGTTTATATTTGAGTTAAGTGATGACCAGATAATACTATTATGACTAAAAAACAAATTCGGAATCTCCCAATTTTGAGTTTTAGACTGTTGCCATATGGCAACGCTAGGTCAAAGGAGGTACAATATTTTGCCGTTTCAAAAAATAAGCTTTTGAATATTTATTGTATTTATTTAGTACATGAAAATACACAGGTAATTACTTGAAATGATAATTTTCAAAACATTTTGTATATAACCGAACGTCACATTGTGAACATACTCTTCCAATAGTTTTACAGTCAGCTCCAACACATCTGCGTTTCCTTTCTACTGATTTTGGAAAGTGATTTGTTCCGTCATATCTAACCCCTTCCAAAACTCTAGACCCACATCTCGAGGTAGATGGTCGACCACCAGATTTAGGAGGGATTCCATACTCTTTCAAATATGTTTGAACTATCTCACGACGAAAATTCAGCTGCGAAATAATCATATGTCATAGGTGCAGAAAATGTAACTGGAGGAAAGTCGGGAAGATCTGATTTCTGTTTCTGTCTACGGTGACCGGAAGCCATCTCGTGGCCCCCGACGCCCGGAGCGTCTCCCGCGGTGGCTGGGACGAGAGGTGCTCCACTCACGTTCCGCCACCTCCTTCGCTAGCGTCACTGCTAAGCAAAAGGAGGCGACGGCGTCCCATTCCTCCTCGCTCCAGACCATGGCTTGCGGGCAGGTCGGACGCGAGATGTCGCTGCCGCCGATCGCCGCTACGAGAACACGATGGTGCTCTGCTCAAGCGGGGCAGACGTCCACGTGTGCTCCACTCCACCGTGTCCTCGCAATGCTACCATTGCGAGGACACGCTCGGATGCTACCATCCGAGCGTTTCCTCCCGCCTGATTCAACCGTGTCAGGTGAGGACCTGCGTCAGAGGGAAGGTGAGGATTCCGTGGTGGCTCCCCAGCCACTCCTCAAAGAGGGGACTTACCACCACTATCGTGGCATGCCCTTGTAGAAGGTCCTGGGTCTGTTAAATGTTCATCAGTTTTGTCGTCGTCGTCTTTTACTCCTGCACAACCAAATTTTCTATCAAGCCACCTGAATCTTCATCAGCAGAATCCTCATCAGTATTTTTCAGCCACTTCAGGAGGCTCAATATATATATTTTGCAAATCATCATCAAGTCCTTGTTCCAATAAATCTGCAATTTCATGTAACTTCAATCTAAAAAGATAAATAAACACTTTTGGGAAAAATGTACCTATAACGACCTAGCGTTGCCATATGGCAACTTACAAAATAACTTCCGTGACGTCAAAACTGCATAAAAAATTATATACCATAAAGTATTATTGTAAACTTGAGATGTGTCTGAACATTTATTCGACAAATAAAAAACAAAAAACTACGCGAAATACTTAGAAATAAGTGGAACTTACATTTTTTTCTGCTCCATTTCTGCGAAATTTCTGATAACCAACAAATGAATCAACCACTACCCACCAATTTAAAAACGAAATGACCAAAAATCGTTTCTTATCTGTGACTTGGATATCTAACTTTATATTATCATTAAAACAAAATTGCTGGGGTTGTTAGTTTTTGATATATGATCTGTAAATTAAATCCACCACTCACGTTGCCATATGGCAACGCTAGTCTCTAATGGGTTAATGTCGTTATGACAAGTTGGATGACAGGGCTTTACATATCGACATCAGCAAAAGAACCAAAGTTTGCGGCATAGCCCGAAGAATTGCCAAACTTAAGTGGCAGTGAGCAGGGCCGAAAAGTTCTGGAGTGGCGACTGCAAACCGGAAGACGTTGTGTTGAAAGGCCTCCCACTAGGTGGACCGATGACCTGGTGATGATGGTTGCGGGGACCCGCTGGATGCGATACGCACGGGACCGGTCAATGTGGCGACACCTGGGGGAGGCCTGTATCCAGCAGGTCGTCTTTTAGCCGAAATGATTATGACGACGACGACGTATCGACCAACCTAATGACGTTGTTATCACTTTACCTATACATTGAGGTGGAAGTGCAAGGGTAGGCCGAAAAATTTAAATTTAGTTACGGTTTTTGTAATCTGGAGGTCTGCTCCAGGTTGTATGTTTAACAAAGTTTTATTCGCGTATTTACAGAATTACAATAATTGAAACCATCATACATGTATGATGGTTTCGCAATTTGCATGTCAGTGTCAGTATATACCATGATATACTGACACTGACATGCAAATTGCGAAAATTTGGATTTCACGGTTAACCCTAGCGCTTCTTTTAGTGAAGATGGCCATGAATTTATCCCGTAAACATCATTTCCGGCAATCAAAGGTTTAGTTATAAATGTGATAATACTTAGAATGAACCCGTTTACCCCTTTCACAATATGCTCTACTTTCCACTGTTTACCGACCAAACGCAAAAGTACTAAAAGTCAATGAAAATGAAGGAATGAGGCCACCATAGTACACATGGTGTAAAACACACAAACACCATGGATGGCCACAGTTTACAAAACACGTCAGAATTGAATTGACTACTAATTTATCACCATCTCACCATCTAATGCTTTGGACTGTTTATGAACAACATCCAAAGTCTGTTTTCATTATTTTGCTTGCGTAAACACCTTTCGTATTTTGGCTTTGACCTGTTTTGAAATTATGAACCTGCAATCTTAGAAAAGGTATTCACTTACAACTGGCATACTGCAATTGGGATAAAAGTATCCTATGTGTTAACCGTTCAGTCCCGACTGGAACGACGTCGTTCCACTAAGAAAATTCCGTTGAGACCCGCTGGAACGACGTCGTTCCAGTCGGGCGCATCAAATTCAAACCTTATTTTTACCTAAAATATGGCTCTAAATTGTCTGGCAAAATTTGTGCCAAAGGGTAACTAGCTAGAGCTGCGTATGGCACCAATAAATTACTAAACATAAACCTGGAACACTTTTAAAAAAATATTGAGAGGTGCCATAGTGACGTTTGACAGTTGATGCAAAAAACGGTGTGGTAAAGTGTGGGTGTCGTAGTGTTTTTGTGTTTTGTGTTTGATTTTGTTTGTGAAACGTTGGTAAGTAAATGTTTATTAGGTTAGAAGTCCCTATTGCAACTTTGTAGATAATAATTTGCTTGGCAATTCATATCCCAAAATTAGTTTTCGAGCCAACAAAATATCATAACAAAGATTTCGTCGTCGTCATTGAATGAGCGAATTGAAAATATGAATTTGACTCCTTTTCATTGAAATATGGTCTTGGAAACATTATTATCAACATAAAATATAGTGATAATTCATTATATCGTGTATTCGAAGCAAATAATTTCGTATTTATTTATATTTCAAGGTTATTTCGCAATTCTAAAATGACAGTTCGCCAATAAGAATCTTATAAGAATTTTGAGTTGGAATCTTATTAGAATAATGTATGTAGGTCTCCTAAAAAAACACTATCATTAGATTACTTGTACATTTGTTATATTAGTTCTAAAGTTTCGTGTAAATTGATTCAGTAGTTTTACCAAAACAAAATAAGATACGCAACAAGTCGAGTGGCGGCGAGTTCTGTCCTAAATCCGGTCGTCTGTGGGATGACAATATACGTCTTTTAAAATAAGAGTTGTTTATATAATAAATACATCGTCTAGCTCTTCAGAAACAAGAAACTGTTTACCGTTTGAGATAAGAGATAATAAAACTCGAGCATTAAGCGTTTTAGTGAGCAAGGTCAGATGACGCATGCGATGACGTAACTAGGCGGTCCGTGAGGGAGTTGAGTTAAAATCTTATTAGAATAATGTATGTAGGTCTCCTAAAAAAACACTGTCACCGTATTACTTGTACATTTGTTATATTAGTTCTAAAGTTTCGTGTAAATTGATTCAGTAGTTTTACCAAAACAAAATAAGATACGCAACAGGTCGTGTGGCGGCGAGTTCTGTCCTAACTATACGATATTTATAATTCTAAATAAGCTATAAAAGAGTTGTATATATAATAATACATCGTCTAGCTCTTCAGAAACACGAAACTGTTTACCGTTTGAGATAAGAGATAACAGAACTCGAGCGATAAGCGTTTTAGTGAGCAAGGTCCGATGACTCATGCGATGACGTAACCAGGCGGTGCGTGAGGGAGGGGGGCCCGTTATTGCGCGCGGCGCTTGAGAGGTTTTTTATTTTTTCACGTAAATATTATAGACGACAGTTTGTGAGGATAGATGGTTGTTATACTTTCACGTAAAAACTACTAAACAGATTTGTGAAATTTGGCATGCCGATAGTTTATAACTTGGATTAACACATAGGATACTTTTATCCCAATTGCAGTATGCCAGTTGTAAGTGAATACCTTTTCTAAGATTGCAGGTTCATAATTTCAAAACAGGTCAAATTTGGCTTTGACCTGTTTTAGTAGTTTTTACGTGAAAGTATAACAACCATCTATCCTCACAAACTGTCGTCTATAATATTTACGTGAAAAAATAAAAAGTACAAATCACTATAGAGAGAAGTAGTACTAAAAGTCAATGAAAATGAAGGAATGAGGCCACCATAGTACACATGGTGTAAAACACACAAACACCATGGATGGCCACAGTTTACAAAACACGTCAGAATTGAATTGACTACTAATTTATCACCATCTCACCATCTAATGCTTTGGACTGTTTATGAACAACATCCAAAGTCTGTTTTCATTATTTTGCTTGCGTAAACACCTTTCGTATTTTGGCTTTGACCTGTTTTGAAATTATGAACCTGCAATCTTAGAAAAGGTATTCACTTACAACTGGCATACTGCAATTGGGATAAAAGTATCCTATGTGTTAATCCAAGTTATAAACTATCGGCATGCCAAATTTCACAAATCTGTTTAGTAGTTTTTACGTGAAAGTATAACAACCATCTATCCTCACAAACTGTCGTCTATAATATTTACGTGAAAAAATAAAAAGTACAAATCACTATAGAGAGAAGTACAAATTGAATCTACTTATCCAAGAATCTCTAAAGCATTTCTTCAGAAAGCAAGACCAATCTAATTCCTATGGCCATAACCATTATGCAAGAAAATTGAAGACGATCCAACCTTGAAAAATCTCTATAACATTTTTATCATTAAGGTGGATGTTAACGGTAGCCCGCGAAATTCAAATTTTCTTACGTTTTTAGCGATTTGCAGGCCAGTGCTAGGTTGTATGTTAGTGAAAATATGATTCGCGGCTGTAAGACGTATGCCGTTACAGAATTATAATCATCAAAATCATCATTACAACCCTCCAAGTTCATGTAACTTTCAAGAATGACTTTTTGAAAAAAAAATAATTAACTCATTCTTGAGAGTTACATGAACTTGGAGGGTTGTAATGATGATTTTGATGATTATAATTCTGTAACTGCATACGTCTTACATCCGCAAATCATATTTTCACTAACATACAATCTAGCACTGACCTGCAAATCGCTAAAAACGTAAGAAAATTTGAATTTCGCGGGCTACCCTGGAACATCAACCTTAATATCGTCCTTCTTTCCTTCTTTTCCTTCAAAGGTTTCAATTAATTGATTTAAAAGAACACTTTTATGAAAGGTATCAGATAATTTCATATTAAAAACCAATAGGGTGTATTTTCCCGTGGCATGTTTTTTACACCCACTAATTTATGTTATGGCGACGTTCAAAATTACATTAATATTGTTTTTGCCTAGCTCGGTCTTCATTTCGTCATGTGTGTAGGACCACCTTGCAAGCAGGAAAAGCCGGATATAATATTATAATTTCAATATCTAGTTAAATTATTGGGATTTGATAATGCTTAAAATGTCAATATCAAATCTAAATTCTAACTATTTATTACAATGGAACCATTATCACCATTTCTCATAATAACTTGTGAAACTACTGTAGTTGCCGATTCCAAACGTCTCTATGGAGAAGAATCGGCAAGAAATGTGTGACTTTATGTCATAAAAACTTCACAATAATTTAAAGAACACAAACAAGTTCTTGAAATCAAAATGACATCGCAGCAACTTCTTGCAGATTTAATCGGCACGGTTGGCGCAGTGGCTGAGCCATTGGACTGCTGCGCTGCGTGTCGCGGGTTCGATTCCCGCACGGAACAAATATTTGTAAGGCCTGCAGATAGTTGTTTCGGGTCTGGGTATTTGTGTGTGTGAGTTTAATTGTTTGTAAACGCACCCTCGATACAGGAGAAATTCCTAGTGTGGGGCAACGAAAAAAAAAATCTCTCCTTTCACTAAATACGAGAAAATATTTGGCACATAATAGAACCAGTATATAAGTACCTAATCATTAAATTATGAATCGTTAAAATCAATAAGATCACCAATAAATTAGCACAAACACTAGCATGTTTCCGAAACACAAAATTTATTGGGACTGTCCGCGATAAAATTCCAAGATGGCGGTCGTATTCTCCGCCCACATAACTGGGACTTGGCCGAGGAAACATAAATATTGCTGAAACATTCATAGGTGTGTCAGAATATTGTCACTAGTGCGATTTTTTTTAGTTGCGTTTCGCGTTATAAATAAACTTTTTCTAGATTTTTTTATTGCGTTTATTGCGTAGTAACTGAAGTGACACTGATGAATTTGAATCGTCAGTATATTTTGTGCTCTCGCGTCCGGCCCTGGTGCAAGCCATGGTCCGGGGCGAAGAGGAATGGGACGCCGTCGCCTCCTTCTGCGAAGCACTGATGCTAGCGAAGGAGGTGGCGGAACGTGAGAGGGAAAGACCTCTCGTCCCAGCCGCCGTGGGAGACGCTCCGGGCGTCGGGGGCCACGTGATGGCTTCCGGCCACCGTAGACGCGGGCCTGTGGACGGTGAGTAACGGGCTAGCTCGCCGTCCGGCCGTCGTCATGACGGCAACAGACCGTGTCGACGGCGCGTTCGTGTTCCACGCGCGCCTCAAAGAGATGTCAGCAACATGGAAGGGGGCGCAAGGGCCGACGCCCGTCGGGGCTGCGGATTATCGTAAGGCATAACGCGGCCTCGGCACAAGGGCGAAGAAGAAACATGGGTTTGGTTTTTAGTCAGTAGAAGTCTGACACTCCCCTTCGCTCTGCCCAAGAGCGGTTTCGATGATTTTCCACCCAACAAAAAAAAAAGGATATTTTGTGCTATACTGATACTCATACTGTTAGCCCGAGTCATCCCACTGCACACAGGCCTCTTCTTAAGATTCTTTTTTGTGTTGTGTTAAGGTTATTGAGACCAGTTAATATTGACAAAGGCATATCCTTCAGTTCTTTATCTCTCAGAGTCCTCTGTCTGGTTCCATATCCGCATTTTGGTCATAATTATCTCATCAAGGGACTTAAATCAATACAATCTCAAATATCAATAGTAGAAGAAGCAAGACATCATCTACCTAGCCTTTTCCTATTTTTATTATTGGTCGGGTTCCCGTCTTACAGCTGAATCCCGGTACTTTACATAGAGATGACTATCTGACCCCACTACCTACTTAGTTCTGGGCAATACGGTACCGTTTAGTCAGACTTTCAGGCTACTGACTACCTGTAATGGCAATGGGCAGGCCACATCGCTCGAAGAACAGACAACCGATGGGGAAGAAAGGTTTTCGAGTGGCGACCACGAACCGGAAGACGCAGCGTTGGTAGGCCTCCCACCAGGTGGACCGACGACATCGTGAGAGTCGCGGGCAACCGGTGGATGCAGACGGCAGGCTGCCGTTCTTTACGGCGTTCTATGGGGAAGGCCAAATCCAGCAGTGGACGTCTAATGGCTGATGATGATGATGATGATGATGATGATGATGATGATGATGATGATGATGATGATGACTACCTGTAACGACTGTAAAAATCTACAAACAACAGCCGGGACCAACGGTTTTATGTGCTAAGACATTTATCTTCGTAAAAACAACCTCTTTCACAGAATCTATTCTTCTCCTCAAAATTAATGTGTGCCTCGACAGCGATACATTACATTGTAATCAATCAAACTTTATTACTGTTCATCTGTTATAGATTTTAATTTAGGAGGTACTTACTTTGATTATCTTCAATAAAGTGCTTAGGTGGACTGGGTAATAAATAATAATAAACAGTCTACAATACAAGTTTTTTTTTTTTTTTACTAGCCTATCCTGTCCCACTGCTGGGCAAAGGCCTCCCGCATTTCCTTCCATCTTTCCCGATGTTTTGCCTTCTCTGGCCAATCTGTAAGGAATGAGTCTAAATCGTCACGCCATCGTTTCTTGGGCCTGCCTCGGCGACGCGTCACGCCAGCGTTTCTTGGGCCTGCCTCGGCGAGTTTAATGCATAATAAATGGAGATATGAAAGATCTATTTGCTACCTCTTTTTTAAAGATGGAGGGTTTTTTTTAGGATATCTCACTTTGGTTGATGTTTCTAGTTATGCTGATAATCAAATGATATAAAAAATATGCTACTCTTCTTTTCCTTGTTTGCTACGTTACGAATAATTATGTCCCACTGCTGGGAAAAGGGCTCCTCCAACGGGAATTCCTACAATATACTAAAAGTTATAGTCGTGTTATATGAATCAAAATATGATCATAATATGAATCACAACATGGATCATATCATGAACATAATTATGAATCATAATATGATCATAATATGAATCACAACATGGATCATATCATGAACATAATATGAATCATAAAATGGATCATAATATTAATCATAACATGAATCATAAATGATCATAACATGGATCATGATATGACCATAATATGAATCATAATATGATTATAACATGAGTCACAATATGTTCATAATATGTTCATAACATGAATCATAACATGGATCATAATATGTTCATAATATGAATCATAATAATATGATCATAATATGATATTAATATGATCATAACATGTTCATAATATGAATCATAATATGATCATAATATGATCATAACATAGATCATAATATTATCATAATATGAATCATAATACGAATAAAATAAAAGTAAATAAAATAAAAGTGTTTATTTCAATTCAATTGGGTTACAGCAAACACGATTTAGAGGTCACCTTTTAAGCAATGAGATGCTTGTGTTAGGTGACTCCGCATTTCCTCTTAACATTAAACAGAGTATGCAATTGAAAATAAAAAAAAAGAATACAAAAATACAAAAAAAAAATTAAAGAAATATAAAACAAAAAAACAAATAATTTAAAAAAGCTAGTACTAACTGCAGAAAACCAGTTTGTGATAACAACAAAAGTTCTGCATAAACAAAGAATTTTTAAATATATTATAGAAGTCGTGTTTTATGAATCATAATATGATCATAATATGAATCACAACATGGATCATATCATGAACATAATTATGAATCATAATATGATCATAATATGAATCACAACATGGATCATATCATGAACATAATATGAATCATAAAATGGATCATAATATTAATCATAACATGAATCATAAATGATCATAACATGGATCATGATATGATCATAATATGATTATAATATGAATCACAATATGTTCATAACATGAATCATAACATGGATCATAATATATTCATAATATGAATCATAATATGATCATAATATGATCATATTATGATCATATTATGATTCAAATAATATGATCAAAACATGATAAAAATGAAAAATAAAAAAAAAAATCATGATAAAACAAAAAAAACATCATCATGATAAATATGATATAATATGATCATAACATGTTCATAATATGAATCATAATATGATCATAACATGTTCATAATATGATCATAATATGATCATAACATGGATCATAATATTATCATAATATGAATCATAATACGAATAAAATAAAAAAAAAGTAAATAAAATAAAAATGTTTATTTCAATTACAATTGGGTTACAGCAAACACGATTTAGAGGTCACCTTTTAAGCAATGAGATGCTTGTGTTAGGTGACCACGCATTTCCTCTTAACATTAAACAGAGTATGCAATTGAAAATAAAAAAAAAAGAGAAAAAAAAGAATACAAAAATACAAAAAAAAAAAATTAAAGAAATATAAAACAAAAAAACAAATAATTTAAAAAAGCTAGCACTAACTGCAGAAAACCAGTTGGTGATGAACATGCAGTAACAACAAAAGTTCTGCATAAACAAAGAATTTTTAAAACATAACAAATGTTTATTATTTCATTTTAGTACAAAAAAAAAAAAACATACCCATCGAATTGAGAACCTCCTCCTTTTTGGGAAGTCGGTTAAAAAATTAAAAAACACGCCTGCCGTGTCAAAAAGTAAACTAAAAAATAAAAAACAAGTCAAAAGTTTTCGGTGATGAATGAGAGCAAGGTCCCGTGATTATATTCAAAAATGGAAAACTGAAAACTAATTTTTTTATTGCAGTCGGGGGACAGTTTGGTGGATCATTTCTTTACAGGTCCCATCATTTCTTTACCTTCGAAAAACAGTACGCGTAATTCTTCATTTTTAAGGATTCCAACCGGCAAAAACGGACCCCTTATAAACTTCTTTTCCGTCTGTCTGTCTGTTTGTATGTCAGTCTGTCCGTCTTTTGTAAAATGATCTCAATGATTACCTACGAGCATTTTTTTCATTTCATTTACCTATTCGTAAACAATTTACTTAGAATTGAATATTATAGGTACATGCACTATTATAAGAACTGTAAAATAATTGTTAACATTTATAGTACATTATGGTACAAGTGTGTAACGTTGGTGATTACCGCTGAGGCGCCATTGAGACCCGAGCCGTCAGGTGAGGGTCTTAAGAAAGCCGAGGACGGTAATCATCAATACACACGTGTATCATACGACGTTTTTCAACACACTTGTGAAGAAAATTATACTAAAAATAATTAAGTTCAAAAATCTAAAACCCGACTGACTACTAACAAAATTGCGGTCTTAAAAGTAGAAAACAAGAAAATAATTCTTTTCTGATATTCTTTGTAGTCGCATGCCACTGATACCTGATGCTCCTTCATGGCGTTCTCATTGATACAGAAGTCAACTGCTAATTGCCATTAGCAAGGTGGCATGCGACTACGAAGAATATCAGAAAAGAATTATTTTCTTGTTTTCTACTTTTAAGACCGCAATGAACTTAATTTTTTTATTTGAATTTTATTTTTGTGTGTACTTAAACTATAATATAATACATATTTTAATGTGCTCACCAAGACCTTTCATTTGATACCAAACTTGCTATGATTATCTCAATTTAATATTTTTTGAGGTAAGTTTTTGACATTTAAATTCCGTCATAAAAAGAATTTATAAAATTTATATAGCCTATGTCACCCGGGCTATTTTTACAAATCTATTGACACCTAATTTATTAAAATCCGTTCAGTAATTTAGGCGCTACGGTGAAACATACATACATACATACATAGACTGCCAAAATCATTACCCTTCCTTTTGGCTTCGCCGTAGTCGGGTAAAAAGTCATCTTCAACAGTTAAAACGAGTTCTGATATTTTTCACAAAAGCGGGAAAAAGTAATCGGTTTTCCTATGCGCGCGCATCTACAGTTCTACCAACTTATCTGTGCATGCGGGAAAACATGGAACTAAAATAAATGTACTAAGTTTGACGTAGCGATGCATTTTTTTCTTAACCAGTGGAGGCGCACCATGAAATTCACACTTATTATGGTCAAACTCGTAGGCAGAGAATGGTATTCTCTGTCTACGGTCAAACTGTAACAATGGCAATCGACCATAGACTAAATGAATGAGCGCGATAGAGTTTTAGCCACGTCTAAAATGAGGAAAAAGTTTTCTTAATTACAGAAAAAAAATTAAGTTCAAAAATCTAAAACCCGACTACTAACAAAATCGCGGTCTTAAAAGTAGAAAACAAGAAAAAAATTCTTGTCTGATATTCTTCGTAGTCGCATGCCACTGATACCTGATGCTCCTTCATGGCGTTCTCATTAATACAGAAGTCAGCTGCTAATTGCTGTATTAGCAAGGTGGCATGCGACTACGAAGAATATCAGACAAGAATTATTTTCTTTTTTTCTACTTTTAAGACCGCGATTTTGTTAGTAGTCGGGTTTTAGATTTTTGAACTTAATTTTTTTATTTGAACTTTATTTTTGTGTGTACTTAAACTATAATATAATACATATTTGTAACGTGCTCGCCAAGACCTTTCATTTGATACCAAACTTGCTATGATTATATCAATTTAATATTTTTGTGGTATCGTTTTTGGACGTTGTAACTCAGACAATAACCTCCATAGTGACATGGTTAGATAATAATAATCTCAAAATAAATATTGATAAGACGAATTTAATGATGTTTAGCCAACGTGCGAATCCCAATATGACAGTATACTATAACGATAAAACTATAACACAAGTAGACTCAACAAAATTCTTAGGCTTAACGATTGATAAAAAATTAGACTGGAAAGCACACACGGAGGAGCTAACTAAACGTATTAGCAAATCAGCCTATGCCCTATTTAAACTGACCCCAGTGATTAACGTCGATGCTTTAATCACTGCATATTATTATCATGGTTTGGTGAGTTCAGCATTAAGGTATGGTATCATTTTCTGGGGTAACACAACCAACAGGGAAATAGTTTTTAAAGCTCAAAAAAGGTGCATTAGGTCAATGTTTAGACTCTACTATTTAGATTCATGTAAGCCATTTTTTATCAAATACAAAATATTGACATTTCCGTGCCTTTATATTTTCGAGGTAGCTGTATTTGTTAAGACCAATCCACATCTGTTTACCAAACTAACATTTTTCAACACACGAACTCGACCACAAAACAATAACTTGTGCGTAAGAAGGTCCAACACAGCATTAATGAAAAAAAGTGTTTTTTGTATGGCGCCAATCATTTACAACCAGATACCGAATTCAATTAAAGAATTAAATGTATCCTTATTTAGGAAAAGACTTAAATCTTTGCTCTTGAATAAAGCGTATTACAACATTTCGGAATTTTTCTCAGACAAATTGTAATGACTGTGTTTTTTGACTTCGGTATTCATTTGACTTAATATGTTATAAAATTCTACTACATTTGACATTCCACGTGACATTTTTTTGTATTATTTTACTATTTTATTTCTTTCTTATTTTTTGTTTTATTTGGACATTTTTTTTTTTTCTTTTGACATTATTTTATATTTTTACTTTTGACATTATTTTATATTTTTACTTTTGACATTCTTTTTTTTGGTTTTTCGTTTTGGCATTTTTTATATTATTTCTATTTTTTAATTCCATTAATTTAATTATTATGAATTTTGAATGTCAATGACCTCTATAAATATTTGTACACCTCCGGGTATAACATGGCGAGCTTGTAATTTTTTATAACAACTATTTATTGTACCTGTGTTAACAAATGATTAAATGATTTATGATCTTTTTTGTATCGAAAAATTTATAAATAAACCTTATAACTCACTAGTGAATAATAGCAATGAAAAAGTCACAGTTTGATTATAGGTGTCATTATGTGCCTAATTGCGGTGAAATTATAGCCACTTTATGAGCAAGTGTGTTGAAAAGTATACGGTACGCGGGTTAAACTCGCACTTGGCCACTTTTTTAATCAATTGTTTTATTACACACGTAACGCTCTAGTTATTTGTTTAAGTAACGAGTTTCAAGTTGATTCGACTTCGCAGTAATAATTCTTCGCAGTACAAACTTAAACCCTGAACTTTTCTTTCAACCCTTTTAAGGGGCTTTTGAAAAACTTATAATGGCAAATATTATTACCTCCTTAAATTAATATTCTTGCTAAGTTTCAAGTACATTGATTCACGCATATTGATTTTTCATACAAGTTTTAAAACCGTTTAACTGCCGTAATGCATGGATTTGGGAGTTGTAACCTATGCCAGTTTTATTCCTTTAATTTTATTTAATCTACTGATATGTAGCTTGTTCGTATCGATTACCGGGTGTAAAATGTCACCATATAATTTTTTGAGTAGTATTACTAGTAAACAATAGATATTGAATACTACTATGGTATATTTTTGTAATCTACTTATCAAGTTCTAGATGATGATTATAGTTTTCATTGAAAATTCAATAAAAAAAAACTAAAGTTGTTATTATTCCTAAACCATGGCCACCCTATCATATTATTTGAAATTTTAATAGCCTATGTCACCCGAGATAACGCAAAAAATCTAACGATACCACATACATCAAAATCGGTTAAGGCGTTTAGAAGTTACGGTGGAATAAAGAAACTCACAGACAAACATACATACATACATGTTTGTCACTCTTTGTTTTGGGGCAGTCGTGTAATAAAACTAATTAAGCATAAATCTCTATGGTCTAATTTTTTAAACAATTTAACAACTAAATTAATAAAACATTTTTTTATAGACGGGATACGTCTAGTCGTCTACGTTTATGAATTCCACAATATACTAAAAGTTATAGTCGTATTAAAACGAAACTATTCTAGTAGCCTTTTAATGAGACACGTATTTTTCTTTTTATTAGTACGTTTTTATTTAAATGGCTGAAGAAAATTAGGTTTGGGTTTATTACCTAATATAAACAAATTGTGTAATGTCTTTTGTAGAAACAAGATGATTGAATTCGTAATTCACAATCATCATCTGCCTAGCCTTTTCTCAACTATGTTGGGGTCGGCTTCCAGTCTAATCGGATGCAGCTGAATACCAGTATTTTACATGGAGCGACTGCCTATCTGACCTCCACAACCCAGTTTATACTGGGTAATACGATACCCTGAATTCGTAATTCACAATACCTACTGTAATTTAATTCCCAGACCAGAGAAAGCGACTGTCTATCTGACCTCCACAGTTAAGATAGACAAAATATTTATTCTTCCTTTCTTTATTCACAGTACTGGGGGTCTAAAATGGCCACTTTAGCAGATCAGAATATGAATTGACCTTTCAAATAGTAACTGCGTCTGTGACCATTTTACGAATTTAACGCAATTCATATTGTTTTCCTATTATTACTTACCTATGATCTATTTTCCTTAATGGTCCCAGACGCTGTTACTATTATGAAAGGTCATTTACGCTTTTTGACGCAATTCCTATTATGAACTGCTAAAGTGGCCGTTTTAGACCCCCTGGTATTCAGGTGTTTCCGTTTGGACTGTTTGCCAACTCCAACGTAGTTGGTGAAACCCTTAGCCAATTATAAAAATCAATACATTCATTAATTTTAAGGCACATAGTTTTTAAATATCCAATAAAATTTATTTAATCCACCCTAGCATTATCAACTATAAATTAATCCACACAATAAGCGAACCCTTTGACACATGGAACTTATAACTGGAATTCAACTTACAACAAAATGATTGGTTGCAATCTGTTAGACTTTCGAATAATTGAATCCAGCCGGTTTTCGAAACCACTTGGGTCTGGTCAGGCATCCTTTGAACCACATTAATTGTGTTGACATTGATTAATTAATCAGCTTAAAACTGGTAAAATACGCAGCCACTTGTCTGGCGTATTATTAACAGACAAAAGAGGATTTACTTCTGAAAATTATAATTATTGTAATATTTCTGTGAGGTTTACTTACCTATAAGTTAACTTAAATTTATAATTAAACTAGCTTTTGCCAGCGGCTTCGCCCGCGTGAAAATGACGATTTTCCAAACAAACTTTCACCCCCTATTTAACTCCCTTACGGGTTGAATTTCAAAAAATCCTTCCTTATTCCTTGTCTACATTATAAAGGGAACCTTTGTGCAAAATTTCAGCTTTCTAGGTCCAAGGGTTTGGGCTGGGCGTTGATTAGTCTGTCAGTCAGGACTTCTCTTTTTATTTATATAGATAAAGGTATAATAAAAGGTTTCATGAAATCAAGTCATTAACCCCCGAAGGGTAGAGGAGTATGTAATAGTACATATTATACATATCGCCAGTTATGTTTAAGCCCCATGCAATGGGGGGCAAGATTATTGTCATCAACCAGGCGCAAATTCAGAACCCGTAACTGCTACTGAAAATATTCTGACAGACCTATTATTGGGCTTATTCCCAATGATAGGTTCCGTCATCGAAACAAATGATAATTATACAATATGCTCATGAATCCGAAAAATAGAGGTGCGTATCTTGGGTTGACCCGAGACCTATGACCTGGCTGTCCTACAGTCACAAACAATACGTGTCCTGCTGTTTGGTCGCGACATGAACTGATGGACGCTACCGAGAGTGCCAAACTAGTAGGTCAGTTCTGGGCTGAGACAATTTAGATTACCATCAACAATTCGACACGCTAAGAAGAAGAAGACGAAGTACTAGACTAGCACTGCTATGAAGAAGATTATCAACAATTTTCATAGTTTTTCAGTAACCTACGCAATCAATTGCGTGTATATTTTATGCATAAATCGTTTCAGCTTGTTTATCTGTTAGGGACGTAACGCAAGATCGGAACGCCGACATTTGGCTAGACGACCATTCGAGGTCATCGTCTCTTAGCGGGTAGCGTTGGGAAAACAGTTTTCTTGTGAATAATAAACTAATCTTACAAAAGGCTTAAAAAGTCTTTTATTTGCGGAGTCTTTAAAAGCGACACTTATCTACCCCATTTGATCGAAGTAAAATGAAATGAAATAAAAATATTGGCGTGGTTTGTTGAACATACTTAGGCCTAATTTGTTTTCTATGTATTTGATATCAATGTAGACCATCACTATTCTGATAGGTACCAAGAGTAGGTAATTCTGTCTTCTGTAAAACATGTTAACAAAATTATGTGTAACGTCGTAATGTGTCTTTGGTTAAAACATTTTAACAAGTTTTTAATTTAACCGTAACTAAAAAGCTGTCGCCGTTCGCTGGTAACAACCGGATGAGAATTGCCGAAAATCGAGTTGAGTGGCGTAAGATTAAGGAGGCCTATATCCAGCAGTGGATTGCAATAGGCTGATGATGATGAAAACGCCACACAGCGGGGTTCGATTCCGTGGTCTGGCAAATTGTGGGAGTACTAAAAGTATACCTCTGCAGAACCTTTTGGTAAATACAGACGTCATAACGGCTATGTTATATGACGTACCTAACCAAAACTAGTTACTTATTATAATTTTTACCACAAGCTAAAATCTAAACAACTCAGCCAAATCACGCTAATTCACCACCAACGCGAGCAATAAACGCATGACGTCAACAAAATCTAGGCTGAGCTAAATTTCTTTTGCAGACCGTACTACTTTTGTACACACATATAAATTTTCACCACTACAACTTTCAGTTCTGGCTTAAAGCCAGAAACTCCTGTACTTATCTGTGATTTGCTCTTATATTCGAGTTCTTATAGAAAATATATCATTGTGTTCGACGTTTTCAAGCAATTAATGTTATAAGGTAACGTAGGTATGGTCTAAATCGGTAATAATTTCATAGAGGAAATATTGTGATATTTTTCCGAAAAAATATTAGATACTAAGCGGAGAGTCCATGGAGTTTCTTGCCCATTCATATAAATAGACTAGCTGACCCGTGCCCACTTCGTTGGGCATAATGTTAATAATCCTTTGTTTCATAGTTAAGGCAGCGTTCGTAAGAAACGCTTTCATTCGACCGTTTTTTCTCCGATTCACTTTGCAAAACGGACTACCACGTAAAAGCCTTTTTATTTTTCGGTTTTTTATATAACCTATGACACTCAGCAATAATGTGGCTTTCTATTGGTGAAAGAATTTTAAAAATCGGTTCAGTAGATCCCGAGATTACCCCTTACAATTTAACAAATATACAAACACACAAACTTTACTTCTTTATAATATTAGTATAGAAATATAGATATCTAAGTACGCTTTGGAATGGGCAACTGCAGTACTTTCAGTTATTATACCTTGCGACTATCAAAGTCAAAGTCAAAGTCAATTTTATTTGTGTAACCTAAGTAGTGAATACAGTTCTTAAATTAATGATAGATCGCTATGTTATGCCAAAAGGCGTACAAATATTTATGGTTGCATAGCATGTGAAATAACATGCATATTAGGACTGTAGCTTCGCTGTCTTTATTTTTCTGACATTCAAAAGTGGCTGTAATGGCCTATTTGAAATTAATAAATGCTTCGAGATGGCTTTAAGCTTGTTTAGGGATTCTTACTAATAATTTCTTTTTGTATTGATTGAATCTTTATATCCGGAAACAATTTGATCTTTAGTATTTAAATCGTTAACAAACATACAACAACATTATAGGCTGATGATGATGATGATGATGATTTAAATCGTTAAAGTCATTCCTATTGACATTAACAGACATGTTCAAATTCCAACCGCCTTAAGAATTTACTTACGTCAAATACATTTTACCTTTTACGAGAATAAATATAAATGTAGGTGAATATCCTATTGTGGTCTTTTTAGAATACATCTTAGAAAAATACTGGGTCCATATTGGCTCACCTAAAGTTCTTTATCCGAAATTGTTCTTCCTAACGATTTGTAATCCGAATGATCACTCTTCCTAAAATTTTTCATCCTAAAGTTTTCATTCATACTATTTGTAGTCCTACCGACGATGTTCATAACACTCATGTTTCCGAAAATTGGAATTCATAATATCATTAGTGTAAATATATTTCAACTCCTACTGTTTTTTTATCCTAACGCTTTTATTCCTAAACATAATTACCATAATATTTTCACTCATACAACTGTTTAGAATGATTAAAGGTCGTTTCACTGATTTTTGTCTTGAAATAAAATAAATGAATGAAATTCAGGTCAGAGTGTCGTCTTGGGGGCACTATGAAAAAAATACTTAGAAAAATTTTGCGACCAATTTCGAGGTAGCGCTCGCCGGCCGCTGCCGCGGCACCGCTCGCTTCGCTCGCTCGGCTCGCGCGTAGTTGGTCACAGTTCTAACCTAACCTAACCTATGGATATCTTTGCATAATAAATAAGGTCCCATTAAAATAGGTGGACAAATTTTAACACAGCGTTTAGTAAGCCTAACTAAAGACATCTAAACAAAAAAAAACACTATATATAAAGTGATTTTATTTTGACTTAAAATAATAAATTGCCGGCACTCTAGAACAAACTCATCCTATAAAAGTAGGTATTTTATTTCTTATTCTTATATTTTTTTTGCTATTGTCCTTATTTTAGCGGTCTGAATGATTTCTAAAATTTTGTCCACCTATTTTAATGGGACCTTTTATAATACTGATTATTATGAATAAAAAGTAATATAAACAAAAAAAAAGATATGACTTTGAATAATAGTGTAAAAGATGGTTATGTTGAGAAAATATAGGAAAACAAATAATAGTGTAATAGATGTTTATTGCTACAGACATTATGAAGTTGAATGCTTCGGAATTAAAACATTAGAGACAGAGAAGTTAGGAATTGCGATTGTTAGGATGAAAAATGTTAGGAAGAACATTTTCGGATTTCCAATTATCGGAGTTGAAATTTTAGGTGAACTTTGGCGCACCCAAAAATACTCATGAGATACAATAGCTTTCGAAGAAAATGTGCCGCAGATGAGACTGTTTGAAATCCCAAGCGTTCCTTGAATTTGTCTACGATGGTGAAGTGTTTGAGTGGCAGCAAGAAAATATGAGTGCAGAGATGCAGTGATTTAAAATTAATACAATCTTCTTTGTTTAGGGACCAGTTGGTTTTATAGTTTTCCTTGCAACTAGTTATTTACGTTGGAATAAGGACTTTCTTTAATAAGAAAATACTTGTTTTCACCGACTCCCTCGCATAGAGAGGAGGCCTGTCCGACCCAGTAGTAGGAAAATTATAGGCTGATTATGCCTATATTTCTTCTGGGTAAGCTCGTTCCATCGTCGACATCATCTCTGCCCTTAGGGCAAGATTGAGGTCAAGAGCAAGCCCATTTATAATAAAAAAAAAATATTTACACTGACTGTCATGATTGCAGAATAAGAAAAACAGTTTTTGTAAACCATTGCTAATATTTTCTCACCTTAGGCGCACGTTAGATGTTAAAAAAATAAGACAGGTCGCTATGGCAACGCTTGGGAGAAGGATCGCCCAGTTGTGGTCAGCCAGGCGCATTACTTTGTGTAATTTATTTTATCACAACTGCTCTCAAAACGGTGAAGGAAAACACCGTGAGGAAACCGGCATATCTTAGAACCAAAAAATTCACAGGCAAAAATGACATCCACGTGAATCCGCACTGGGCCCGTATGGTAGATTATAGCCGATCCCTCTGCTAGAGAGGAGGTCTGAGTCCCTGCAGTGGGAATGTTATAGGCTGATGATATGCATCCCTAGTAGCTATGACGGATGTTCTGAAAACAAAAAAACAAAAACACAAAAAAAGCTTCGATAAAACTTCCAAACAAACATTTTCAACGCTATACTTGTTTATCATTCGTTACTGATCTTTGAACCCAATTCATTATGACGTCACGGATAACAGGAAGTTCTGGTAAATGATTATTTTGTTTGGAGAGCTCTCTTCGATTTGTGAGCGATGATTTCGATGACGTAATATTTCTCCTAGATCTGCATGTTAGTATTCAACGTCATATTCTGTTACTCGTTTGTTATAAATGTACCACTTTCGATTAAATCCACAGTTGTCCACAAGGAACCCCTGAAGAAGAAGAGTAGAAGCGTGTTTTTTTATATTAAGAAAAGACGCTCTAAGCAACTTATTAATAAAATGTTCACCGGAAACTTGGACCCTGCTCTAAATGCTGGTACTAATTTTTATATTTTATTTTTTATGAAAATGTTATAAATTATGAATAGTTCATTTAAATATAAAGAGATTTCTGGGATTGGTTTCTGTTCCACTGCTGGGAGTGTTAGGCAAAGCTCCTTTCAGGCTAAGATACTAGAGCGTTCACCACGCTTGTTCCTTGTTTTTTTTTTTGTTAAAAGAGACCGTAAGATCTTACTCAGTATCTAACAGAATGCATCAATAAGATCGAATAAAAAACCTAACCGTCTAGTCAAGGTTTGGTTTCTTATTATTCTGTAATTTTTCTGTCACAACCCACCTAAATATTCGACCATGACGTGTAAACAGAACATTAAAACAATATTTTTCCATAAATTTCTCGTGACACAAAATCCGTAGTAGGACAGGCCGCCTGTTGCTCCTGGAGCATTGCCAACAACGCCGTGTGGTTTCTACGACAGCTTGTTCAACTAGATAATGTCGTCTATAAAATTTTGGACATGTTTTAGGAGTGTTTCAATCTTCTGGAGACTGATTTCTAAGTGCGTATGGTGAAATGGGTTGGTCTAGTTTCTTGTTGTTTTGGTTGGTAGGTTCTGCAGCTATTAACAAGGGTTTGTCAGTTTTTGAGGATACCTACTGGGTTTAAAAAAAGTTAGGGATGTACTTGTTTGTACTCAAGACTAAGCTAGCCACTTTGATTTTTTAGGGTTCCGTACCTCAAAAGAAAAAAACAGAACCACCCCCCCCATAAGAAGTCATGGTACGGAACCCCCTCATGTGCAAGTCCGACCTGCACTTGGCCAGTTTTTCTTTTGTTAACTTTGGGCTCAAAATTCTTCGCTGTTCAATTTTTTATTTTCGTCTTCTACCATCTAAGCACGAACTTCTGAGAATATCTCATACCGTCATTCTTCCGACCTTTTTTTTACCCTATTTATTTAGCGTCAGAGTGGCTTATTCTTCAGAATTTATAAAAGATTAGGTAGTTAGACGTGTCTAGAAGAGCGATGCACTTCTCAATAATATCATTCACAGTGTCCATGCTTAATTTCTTTGAAAGATGGGGGCTGGCTATCGTTTGGCCTGTCTGATGTACCAGAGAAAGAGCTTTAAAATAAATATCTATCTATTTTTATGTATTTTTTATTTTTAAAGGTTTGTTTTGGACAGTTACGTTTTGGAACAAATGGGTTTTAGAACACCCACGTAATTGATAGGGATATTTATATACATGCTCCATACCATCATTTGTGTGACCTTAATTAAAATAATAATTATATACCTACACAAACTGTCCTTGACTGTAGGTAGTAATCACAGGGCACTTCTATATTAATGATTTTGTAAACTTTTTGTTTTGTGATAGTGATACACGTGTTGTGAAAAACAAAATGGCTGCTGTGTGCCAGTATGCTAAGTGTAATAAAAAAAATAAGTTCAAAAATCTAAAACCCGACTACTAACAAAATAGCGGTCTTATAAGTAGAAAACAAGAAAATAATTCTTGTCTGATATTCTTCGTAGTCGCATGCCACTGATACCTGATGCTCCTTCATGGCGTTCTCATTGATACAGAAGTCAGCTGCTAATTGCCGGGTGCGCCAAAGTTCACCTAAAATTTCAACTCCGATAATTGGAAATCCGAAAATGTTCTTCCTAACATTTTTCATCCTAACAATCGCAATTCCTAACTTCTCTGTCTCTAATGTTTTAATTCCGAAGCATTCGACTTCATAATGTCTGTAGCAATAAACATCTATTACACTATTATTTGTTTTCCTATATTTTCTCAACATAACCATCTTTTACACTATTATTCAAAGTCATATCTTTTTTTTTGTTTATATTACTTTTTATTCATAATAATCAGTATTATAAAAGGTCCCATTAAAATAGGTGGACAAAATTTTAGAAATCATTCAGACCGCTAAAATAAGGACAATAGCAAAAAAAAATATAAGAATAAGAAATAAAATACCTACTTTTATAGGATGAGTTTGTTCTAGAGTGCCGGCAATTTATTATTTTAAGTCAAAATAAAATCACTTTATAAATAGTGTTTTTTTTTTTGTTTAGATGTCTTTAGTTAGGCTTAATAAACGCTGTGTTAAAATTTGTCCACCTATTTTAATGGGACCTTATATACTATGCAAAGATATCCATAGGTTAGGTTAGGTTAGAACTGTGACCAACTACGCGCGAGCCGAGCGAGCGAAGCGAGCGGTGCCGCGGCAGCGGCCGGCGAGCGCTACCTCGAAATTGGTCGCGAAATTTTTCTAAGTATTTTTTTCATATTGCCCCCAAGACGACACTCTGACCTGAATTTCATTCATTTATTTTATTTCAAGACAAAAATCAGTGAAACGACCTTTAATCATTCTAAACAGTTGTATTAGTGAAAATATTATGGTAATTATGTTTAGGAATAAAAGCGTTAGGATAAAAAACAGTAGGAGTTCCAATTTTCGGAAACATGAGTGTTATGAACATCGTCGGTAGGACTACAAATAGTATGAATGAAAACTTTAGGATGAAAAATTTTAGGAAGAGTGATCATTCGGATTACAAATCGTTAGGAAGAACAATTTCGGATAAAGAACTTTAGGTGAGCCAATATGGACCCCTAATTGCCATTAGCAAGGTGGCATGCGACTACGAAGAATATCAGACAAGAATTATTTTCTTGTTTTCTACTTTTAAGACCGCTATTTTGTTAGTAGTTGGGTTTTAGATTTTTGAACTTATTTTTTTTATTTGAATTTTTTATTTTTGTGTGTACTTAGACTATAATATAATACATATTTGTAATGTGCTCGCCAAGACCTTTCATTTGATACCAAACTTGCTATGATTATCTCATTTTAATATTTTTTGAGGTAAGTTTTTGACATTTAAAATCCGCCATAAAAATAAATTAATAAAATTTATATAGCCTATGTCACCCGCACTATTCTTACAAATCTATTGACACCTAATATATTAAAATCCGTTCAGTAGTTTAGGCGCTACGGTGGAACATACATACATACATACATAGACTGCCAAAATCATTACCCTTCCTTTTGGCTTCGCCGTAGTCGGGTAAAAAGGTTAACTACCTTTGTACATGTATAGATATACTTTACTTGACCCAGTAAAAGGCTCGCAGAATGTTAAAGATCAAATCTTATAAGCCATCGATAAAGAAGACCTTGAAAGAAGATCCTGAATCAGTTTATCATCATCATTATCATTATAGCCATAAGACGTCCACTACTGCGCATAGGACTTCCCAGGTGTCGCCACATTGACCGGTCCCGTGCATCTCGCATCTAGCGGATCCCCACAACCTTCACCATTGCAGGTAATCGGTCTACCTAGTGGGAGGCCTTCCAACGCAACGTCTTCCGGTTCGCGGTTGCCACTCCAGAATTTAAAAATCACTAAATATAGGTAATAATAAAACGATCTGGCGTTACGTACTGAAAATATCATCGATCACCATTTACCTAGTTAGTTCATTATGAGCTGAAAGGTAAACTCTAATTATAAGCAGTATAACCTCTTATAACCCCCACATGAACTGATTTATTGACTCCTACCCACGTATTTGGTTAGTCAAAATTACGAATATTATTTCTTATTTAGTTATTATTTGCTACTGATTGTTGTCCTTTAGAGCAACAAAATAGATTCAGTTAATTTTACTTTTTTTTTCCCTTTGTTTTCATTTACACGTTTTTTAAGCCTACTATGTACTTTAAGTAAGCTAAAGTTGCAATGGGCCATATTAGCCTTAGAACCGACGACCGATGTGGTAGAGACCCCGAACGGGCAAGCGTAAGACACCATGAGACTCTGGGGAGCGACGACGATCTTCGCAGGGAGGGGTGAAAGCATAGCTCCATTTCTTAAGAGCAAATCCGCAGGCATAAACTAGTCGTAAATATAAACCTTGATACCTACTTGTTGCTTGTATAAATAAATAAGTTTTGGTATGAACATTGAACTTTTCTTGTACATCAATCACGAACGGTTGAGGTCTTGAGGTGATGTATCGGTGCCTTTTGTATAGCATTATCATATTGAATGACTAATTAAACTATGTTAGAATTGTGCTTTTATGTAGCTTGTGCCAGCGGCTTCGCCCGCGTGGAGTTCGATAATTGTTCCACGGGATCATACTACCGGGATAAGAAATATCCTATGACTTACAAACTTTCGCATTTATAATATTAGTAGGATAGAAACTGACGGATAGCTCAAGGTTGTAGTTAAGGAAATCAGTGGGATAGTTTCGTCAGCCACCTTGACGACGTTGGTGGTGGCTTCGGTCAAGTCTCTCAAAGTGTAGGTGGCACTGCATATAGTTCAGGACAGGAGTTGAGCTTAATTGATTGTATTGAGGCACTGCAGACATCCGCATGAGAACCAAGGTAACCAACGTAGCCCGAAGAATCTCCAGACTTAAGTGGCAATGGGCAGGACACATTGCTCGCAGAATGGATGGCCGATGGGGCCGGAAAGTTCTGGAGTGGCGACCGCGAACCGGAAGACGTTGCGTTGGAAGGCCTCCCACTAGGTGGACCGATGACCTGGTCAAGGTTGCGGGGACCCGCTGGGTGAGTGACGCACGGGACCGGTCAATGTGGCGACACCTGGGGGAGGCCTATGTCCAGCAGTGGACGTCTTTTGGCTGAAATGATGATGATGATTGCAGTCACAGATGGTCAGCCACCTCACTGGTGTTGGTGGTGGCTTCGGACAGGTCTCTCAAAGTGCAGGTGGAACAGCATGTAGAGCAGGACAGGAGTTGAGCTATTGCTTGTGTTGCAGCACCAGTCAACAACTCTTCGTCAGAATATCCCATTGGACCAAGATGTATCTGCAGTAGCCCACCTGGCTTCGTAATCTGTTTAGGGTCTTCCAGGTCATAGCAGCAGGTGTCCGTCTGGGAGTTTTTCTGCAACTTAACAATAAAACAAGTAAACGTTAACTCTTGAGATACTGTGGTCCGACACATATGTTGGGACCACAGTATCTCAAGAGTTAAATCATATTTAATTGGAAATAATTTATATATTACAGTAAAGATCTAAAATCAGATGTAAATAATATCCTACCCAACAAGCTATAAAACTAGAAACAGTATTAACACCAGTTTATGGACTTAGAGTACACTAATCTATGAGCACTGTGCCAAGATACGCCATTAAACCCATCCCATTTAGTTTTCCCACAAGACTTTGTGGAAATCCCGGCCTTTATTCATCTTCCTGCCCTCGTCGTATTGCTTCGTTGTCACTAGTACCATTAACAGTCCATGATGGAACTACTGATTGTTTTTTTTTTATCACTGGATTTGGGGTTGCCACTCGAGTATCGAAGATATTTTCATCTATTTTCCTCTGTCAACCGTCACGCTATCATTCACTCTTTTTACCCGACTGCGGCGAAGCCCAAAAGGAGGGTTATGTGTTTGACGTGTATGTATGTAATTACCCGACTGCGGCGAAGCCCAAAAGGAGGGTTATGTGTTTGACGTGTATGTATTTACCCGACTGCGGCGAAGCCCAAAAGGAGGGTTATGTGTTTGACGTGTATGTATGTAAGTATGTATGTATGTATGTCCGTTTCTTTGTTCCCTCATAACTCATAAACGGATGAACCGATTTGAATGAAATACATGTCGTTAGATTCGTCTTGATGGCGCAAGTGTTATAGGGTACATTAAAATTAAAAAAACAAAGAAAAATTGCGGGTATTGGGGGCCAAATCGAGGAGTTCAAAAAAATTTTTTTTTCCAATACCATCGAGTAGGATATCAAAATAAAGGATTTTAAAAGGAGATTACAAAAATATATAACACTTATATGTTTAATAGAAATTCAAAGTGAGAAATCCTATAAACAAGCACAAAAGTTAAAACATCTGTGAAGAATTTTACGCGACCAACGAAAGAACAAACACATTTATTATTATCAGCCATTTGTGTCCCACTGCAGGGCAAAGGCCTCCCTTCCCTCTTTCCCTCCCACAAACACAAAAGAACTAAAAAGTTGGAAATAAAAAAGTAGTTAAAAAACTAAAAAAACCCGACTGAAAAAACTGAAAAGCAAAAAACAAGCACATTTTAAATTAAACAAAACTTGGAAGCAGGCGGGGTTCATTTGAATATTAAATTACGAAAAGAAAAAATGCAAATAGAATGAACCCCACCTGCTTCCAAGTTTTGTTTAATTTAAAATGTGCTTGTTTTTTGCTTTTCAGTTTTTTCAGTCGGGTTTTTTTAGTTTTTTTTTCTTTTACTGTTTCTTTAGTTCAGTAGTCGCAAGAGCGACTACTGAACATAAGGTTCTGGATCTGGATTTGAATTCCCGGCTCGGGCAAAGTGATAGTGTGTTTTTAAATCAGGAATTTCTCAGTAGCAGCCACACAATTTGAATTTGTGCCCGGTTCATGCAATTAGCTTACCCTCTAATGGGTACCCTATGTTGTTTCGAACGCCGCTGTAGCGACACACGCTGTTGTGAATTATTTTTCCACTGCCTCACAGGTTCGAAAGCTCATGGACTCGAATGAAGTAGTCGCGAAAGACGCTGTTTCGAAAAACATTTTCACTGCCTCATTCGCCCGAATGCTTGCCAACACTCACAAGCATTCGAGCGTATGAGGCAGTGAAAATGTTTTTCGAAACAGCGTCTTTTTCGAAACATACTTAGGGGACCCCCCTCTAATACATGCAACATAACTGGCGAAATGTAGGTGTACTATTAGTTACACCTCTTCCTATCCCTTCGGGGAATACTGCCATAATGTTATGATATTAAAACAAATAAATTCAATGAATGAAGTTTATTATTGCCCTAGTTTCAAATAAGCGTAGTAATTACTAATTACAAAATCAAAGAGTTTGTTAAAGTTTCTAAATTAATATACAGTATGAACACGAACGTTTTAAGGGCTTCTTCGTGGAGAATTGAATCCAGCGATGACAGAATTTAGTCCATCTGTCTACCGTATTAGGGACGTCATTTATTCAGATTTACCTTTCTTGATCAAAGGAGAGGGTATTTCCACGTTGTATCGAAAACTTGGACAGATATTGGAGGGGCTAGCCCTCCAATATCTAGTTCTTCGATCGAAATACTCTCACATTTCACAATACGTCATCCCGGAATAGAATATGACACTCCAGTATGAATATTTCACTCAGGCCACTACAGGTGAAATAAAATCATAAGATCACGTCTTTAATCCCCATAGGGTTAGGCAGAGGTGTACTTAATAGTAGTGTAAGTAATCGCAAATTAAATTTTAAGTCCCATGTTTGGGGGAAGCCTATTGCCATTGCCATCATCATCATCATCATCATTTCAGCCGAAAGACGTCCACTGCTGGACATAGGCCTCCCCTAAGTGTCGCCACATTGACCGGTCCCGTGCGTCTCGCATCCAGCGGATCCCCGCAAAATTCACCAGGTCAATTGCCATCAACTGGTTACAAATCCAGTCTCTTTCTGTCGTGGCGGCTATTGAACAGTAGGGTATCGGACTGACTCAAAAAAATATGATTCTGTTTAGTCCGTCAGTTAGATTATCGAAAAATATTGGATATGTGTTTTTTGTTATAGCAAATCAATAAAAAATTACGAAGATAAAGCGCGTCAAATATTATGGAGTGGGGCTTGAAACGTCACTTGAAGGTACAAAATGTACTAGCATATGACGTCACACGAGTTTTCGAAGCACTGTATCGTCTACATTTTTTGTTTTGTGAAAAAAGAAAAAATATGTGGTCAATATTTTTTGGAAATCTATCTGACGGACTATAATTGGTTTTTTTTTGTCCGATCCCCTATTCTTAATGGAAAACCCAATAACACTTAGCCCGACCATAATCGAACCGAGGACCTAACGCTCAGCAATTGCGCTAGCGACCACTCGACCAACGAGGTAATCTACAGAAAGAAGCAGACTACAGATAAACTTTAAATAAATAATGAGCAGTAATAAAGGATTTTGGAAATACCATCTCTTTAACGGGTTCAATAGAAGAAGAAAATATGCTTGTAACTTCGTAATTTTTACCAGCTATACTTAATACATCATTTGAATGCTACAGATTATATCGTGCCCTTACTTCAAAACCCAACTAACTGCATAAAACGTAGTTTCGAGAAAATCGTGTTTAAAGGTTCGAATCGTAAAATTTCTAATATAACAACTGATAATGAGGAGAGTACGTGTATTTTTCATTTCATATTGTATTCATTATTCGGGTGGAAGAGAAAAAAGAACTTAATTCTCAAAACAAGTAGGAATAATTAAACATTGGCTTGATAAGTGCTGCAGATTAGTGGTTTTTCATGTAGCCGCAATTTTTTCTTGTCTTTTGAAGAATAGAGTTTGGACAGCAGTTTTTTAATTAATTTAACTAAATGATATTTGTATGTTTACCTAATGGATAATTGCTAAAATTAAGTAGAAATCTTTAGTCTCTTAACTCAGTTATTAAATTGTTATTGTTCATCTAACATAAATCATGTAAAAACCACTTAAACGGCGATACAATGTTTTTTCTGGCTGAAAACATGGTTTACAGTGCAGAAACCTTGCTTTAACTGAAACTTATTGGGTTTTGCCTGTTCTTTATTTAAAAAACCTCCTGTTAAGTTACTTTAGCTAAAAGCTAAATCCAGAACGGACTGTCATATGGGAAAAAGGGTTTTACCAGTATGTAGATCTTGAAAAGGAGATTCTAACGGTACTTGTAACTCATTTTTGCACATAAGTGACTTTAGTTGGTTTTCGCTATAAGGGCACGAATAGGAAAAAAAAACCCGTCACTTTTCAAGTATTTTTCTATAAACAGATGGCCATACCATATCTTAGTAAATCGTAACAGATTATCTCATTCCTTTTTCCATTCACAAACATTTAGTGTCTGGCCGATTTCCAGCATTCCATACAAAACTACGTTCCATACGTTTTTCATGAAAAGGAAACTATTTTATGCCTTCATGTTTTGTAGATTATTCTAAAAAATATTAAATATGGAAAGGGATTTGTTTGTTTGTTTGTCACGACTTTACTCCATAACGGCTGAACGGACTTCGACGGGCAGACAGTTAAACCATGACCTAGGTTACAACATAGGATAAGTTTTGTCCTAGCGAAAGTTTCCGTGGGATAATATCCGAGCAAAACCGCGTTCAAAAGTTAGCTGTAGAACTGTAGATATCTTCTTGGCTTTAACCGCAATCAAAGATTTTTTACTTTGTGGTTTTCAAAACATTAAATATGGCTGCGTCCGCGTCGATTGACGCATATCAAAAGATCCGAATTCCTTTTCATGACTGTAAATGTTTCAGTGCCTAGAACGTATTTCAGAGTTGATTTTGTATTAAGTCCAGCTTACTCCTAGACTTTTTTTGCGATCTATTCATCTACTCGCAGAAATTGGACTTTTTCAATACATATAGACACTGGTTTTGCCTCGAGACCTTCGTCCGCGGTAAATTATTACAAAATATTACTTCTTTATATGGATTGGATTTGCTTAGGTAGTTACTCCTTATAACACTACTTAGAGATATTTAGGAAATTAGCTGAAATAAACAGACAGACAGACAAAAAAAACTTTAATTGAAATACCACCAGACACTTCATTTTCATTTACTTGAATAGATGAATGAAGAAGTAAGTTCCACTCTCGAAACGTAGACGCTCCTGAAAGGCACCATACCTTTACAGTACTCAATTTCAACATCGGATACTATTTCATGCTCCCCCCTCTCCCCACCTAGTCATTAACAACGTCCTCCTGAAACCCGTAACGGACGCCCATCATCTACTAACACAACGGCAATCAGTTTCATGGTCCGGCCGCAATAAAACCGCTTTTTATACATCATGAAAAACATGTTACCGGCGCTGCGGGTTGCGCGTACGCCTCTGACGCATATCAAAGATGCGCGACGCCATTTCTTTTCTACTGTGCGCTCCCGATTTGGCTTGGAGCCAAAAACGCCGCCTGGCGTTCGGCCAACACACCAAATCACCCCCTCTTAACGCTTAGCGGGAGAGCTTTCGATAGTGCTGGCGAAAATTTTTGTCGATTGCCGAGAATTGTTCGATTGTGTTATAATGTTCGGTCTTCCTCCTCGTGTCAAACGCTAAGAAAAACAAAATACTCATTTTAATGATTAAATATGATAATAAGTGTGTCGACCCGGGATTCAAAACCCAGTTGTATTTTTTTTTATTTTTTTTTCCGACGGTTGTAAAATAACTAAATCCAAATTTTAGTCGTTTATTGTAATTCATTTCCTATGTATTTTCAGGTGATGGGTAAAATAATTTTAGACATAATAATGGGCCCTGTCGGGCACAGCAACTTTTTATTTAACTGCATTGCAAAACAAACTTAGTGACAAAATAATTATGGTAATATCGCATACACAAGATAAAATCCAGATGTCCAATAATATCGAAGCGCGAACCATGTAATTAACGTAAACAAGGGACACGTGCGATATTACCCTCATTCCGAAAACACGATGACAGATTAATACTTTGCAGGGGGCACTTTGTCTGCAGTTCGATGTAATTCAGACAAGCTATGATATTTTTATTAAATTGCATCGACTTCGTAGGAAAAACGTAGCAAAAACATACTTATATAAACTTACTCATTATACGACACCACCACCTGCTATGATTCTTACAAACTCTTTTTTCTTCATCTGCGGTCATATGGTGCTGGTTGCGAGTCATCACCATCATTTCAGCCCGGAATCATCCACTGTTGGGTATAGTCTTCGTATTTCTTCTGCCACTGCTCTCTGTTCTGTTCATCTGTTTCTCGCGCTCCTGCCGATATCATCACATCAATCCAACGCCATGGTTGCGAGTACAGCACAAATAAATATTCTTTAAATTTTTCGACTTCTTGATTTCGACTTCTTCATTTCGACTCGATTCGATATTCGATTCTCGTTTCGCCTCCCGTTAACAACCGAAGCTTACGCGATCAACAACCTAAGGACATAGTTGATACGCATTCCTAGCTTATTGGTGTGGAGTTTACGATTGAAACCGAGTCGATTCAACAAGCAGGTTGGGCTATCATAACAGATTTATTGCTATTCATTTGAATTGAACTCAATGGAACATCCACTTGGATACTGAAGTGTTTTGGGTTTTAAATGTCTGTAGTTTTTCTCATAAGACTATTTTGTTTTTGTCTCCTGATTTTATTTAGTACAGCTGATATTGTGAAATAGGGCCCAGATTCAAAATGTTTTGACAGTTTTTGAGTGATTAAAATATGTACTATTACGAAATGCTTTTAACTGATTAATCACTGAAAATATGTTTTTGCATTTCTTTAAGGTTTTTCAGTGCTTGGAAAATGTTTTCAAACACTGGAACATCGTCAGATGCACTGATGAAAAATTGCATATTTTATTGTTAATTCAACTTTGATTTATATCCCTCCCACCTTAAACCAGCCAGTATTTATAGAGCGTACCTATGTAAATAGTTTTAGATACATTCTAAAATCAAAACAAACATACAAAAAGTTGCATCACACCATCACATGATAGAAAATATGGAAAATTATGTAGTCTGAATAACCGTGTAGACATGAAAGTAAAATTTAAATAATAAAACATAGGAAGAAGACTAATATTTTATATGAATCACTTTAATGACGCAAGCCGTCATGACATCATTGGCTCTCGATTTCTTACAAAGAAATAGAAATGAGAGTATTTCTTCAATGACGTTTACTAATATTCATTTGAGTTGCCTCGTTGTGCTAATAACACAGTTTTTTTGAGCAATTCTGAAAGCATTTTATTGTAATTACGACTAAATGGTTTCAGCGACTGGCTAGTGCTGAAATTCTTAAGCCATGTCTTCGGCACTTTTCGGTTTACATAAGAATATTTGCGAATATCTTGAGATTCGTGGTTTAATGGTTAATATGTTGATCAATCTTATCTCATATTAACCATTTAATTGCTGGCATTGAAATCTGGAAATGAGACGAAGTGTGCCATGAGGCATTTCTTCTGATTCAAAAATCTTAGATCAATCAGGTGTTATATATCTAGCGGCACTACAAAAACTACTACAGCAACATAGTTTCGTACAACGTAGTATCGTAGTAGTAATCGTACAGTACTCGTAGCACACCAGACAACCCACACTTCTGATCGGTGGATTCTTCCTTTTTCAATGGTGGATGAAAAGCTTTACACCCTGTTCTTCATACTCTTTTATACATTTCTGAAAAGTTCAGCTGTTTTCACCACTTTCAATAAAAAAATACGCCTTTTGGACTTCGCCGCAGTCAGGTAATAATGACTTCGAGTAAGTTCATATCCCGCATGTAAAGATAGATACAATTTTTAGTATGACATGTGTTATCCTTAGTTTCTGCCTATCCATAAAGGAAAAGACGTGCGTTGGTTATGTATGATATTGTAAAGCGAGTCTTTTTTATGGTCAAATGAATCCTCCCGTTTCCGTTGAAAGTAGATTTCGATAATTTAAATTTGACGTTTTTTTTGTAAAATTACAATCATCAAATGACTCCTCCCGTTCTTGGCAGAGCGGTAGGGAGTGTCAGACTTCTACTGACTAAAAACTACCAATGTTCTTTCTTAGCCTACTGCTTCTTAGCTACTGAGATACTGAGGCCCGGGCACCTTTGTGCCCGGGGCCGCAGTCTCTCTTTCGAACAACCCACAGCTCTGGCAGGCGTCGGCCTTCGCGGGCCCCTGCAATGTTTATAAAGCGAGTCTATCGACTAAATTATATTCCTTAACATACAAAAACAATATGTATTTTCAAGTAATTAAACATACGTTACAGAATGGACCATTGCGTGTGAGTCACCAACTCACCGCGAGTCAAGCGTCACAATTGAGACGCAGCTGCCAAAGGATCTCAGCTTACTTTGCGCACGTCGCACGTGTTTAAACACCTTTATCAAAAACGACACATGTCACGTCATATGCATATGCCAATTTATACGTTATGGCGTTATAAGAAAGGTGGTTGTTCCGTGGCAGTTCTGAGGGTTCCTTCAGGGAATCGGGAGCCAATTATTTATTTAGAAAGAAGTGGCGTTTTTTTTTATGAATTGGTTTTTAATTTGGAGTGTTTTAAATGATTTTGGCTAGAGATTGCACAAGGCTTTTTGAAGCTATCTCTGTTTTTCTATAGAGGTGTTCTAAACACCTCTATTAGAAACGACACATGTCATATCATTAGCTTAAGCTAATTTATACGTTATGGCGTTATGAGAAGGGCGCCTCTTCCATGGCAGTTCTGAGGGTTCTTTCAGGGAATCGGGAGCAAATTATTTATTTATTTAGAAAGAAGTGTGTTTCATGAATTGGTTTTTAATTTGGAGTATTTTAAATTATATTGGCTAGAGATTGCACTAGGCCTGTTCAAATTTCATCAACGACTGCATGCGAACGACTTCATATCAGATCTGTATTTACAAGATATCAGTTACAATATTAAAATAACAATGTTCACTTGCTTCGGTGAATAAAAACATCCTGAAGAAACCAGCATGCCTGATAGATAATTCTTGTCATCATGTAAAGTCAAGTCAGAAACCCATGGGTGGCATAAAAACTCTGACACCCAGGTTAGGCAAGGACCACACGATCAAGGAAGAAAATGACAATATTCCGTAGCCATAATGACACCCACAGCTCTATTGTAAATTTTTCAAGATTTGTGCATCAAAAATCAAAGCATTTATTTCAAGTAGGCCAGTTACTTTACTTACGTTCCATCGCTCTTTGGCAAACTCAAGGTTTGCCAAAGAGCGATGGAACGTAGCATTCTAAACATCAAAATCACCGATCGAATTCGTAACACCATAATACGCTCCAAGACAGGCATCGCCGATGTTGGCGATAAGTCTGCGAGGTTAAAGTGGGACTGGGCGGGTCACATTACCAGGAGAGATCAGGACAGATGGACCAGAATCGTCACACACTGGGTGCCTGAAGACGGTCGTCGTCACCGAGGCAGACCCAAGAAACGTTGGCGTGACGATCTGGACTCGTTCGTGACTGATTGGCCAGAGAAGGCACAACACCGGGAGAGCTGGAAAGAAATGGGGGAGGCCTTTGCCCAGCAGTGGGACAGAATAGGCTAATTTAAAAAAAAAAAAAAAAAGGCCAGTTACAGGCACTTTTGAATAGTCGAATTAAACTAACTGCGGCACTCAGAGATATCCAACGATTACTCAAGCTGCCACCCAGCAAAGGCCTGACATACTTTTGTATGACAAAACTGCCAAAAACCTTTACCAAGCGACGGCCCAAGCAACCACTGAAGCTCTCCGAGTGCGGCAGTAAACTACTAAACTAATGAAGCTAAATAAACTAAGCTACAGTCCCAGTCACAAGGCGTGGAGTGTACTGTAGTTGCCCATTCCAAAGCGTTGGTCTCATGAGAAGAATGGCAAGAAACTTCATGGACACTCTTTTAAAATCGTTTGGGCTTACAATATGTTCAAGGTACAGACATGATGCATCTCTCAGTAACACTGCCTAAAAAGTAACCCCACCCACCAAAACAAAAAAAAATGGATAGACGTAACATCATTAGATAAATCCCGTAAAACCAAAGTTACGGTTCCTCACTTGAATTTACGAGAGTACGGCGCAAATGCAGCTGTCTTACACTCAACTACACATTAGCTGCAAAAATCACCCTTACGGCTACGGCATAAAGGCGCTGTTAATGTCAAATTGTAACCATTCTTGTGTGGGTGGCTGTAGGTACAGTCCTTCACGGCAGCTGCTATGTGTAAACCTTTGAGATGGATGTTGTTTTCTTTCAAACTATTGTTTTAATACTGATTTGTGTTTATAGACCATTGTTTTAAGGACATTAAACAAATTCTTTTGTAATTAGAACTTGACCCTTTTTTTTTGGACGGTGGGAAATGATCAAATGACTCCCCCCGCTCTGGACAGAGCGGTAGGGAGTGTCAGTCTACTGACTAAAAACCACCCTTGTTCCTTCTTAGCTCTTTGCTCCCGAAGCCGTGGTATCTCTTTCGAGCAATTCTAGCAGATAATGGGAAATGGAAAAGGAGCAGGTTTCTTAACTGTAGTAGCTGCTGCAAACCGGGTTAAAAGATTGTCTTTAGCTTTCAGAGTAGTTGCTAACTAAATTCACTCACTCAAAAGTTAGTTCACATGTTTTATTTTTGTCGTTGAAATTTTGCATAAAGTTTAAAAGAGCCTTCTAGCCCAACTGTAGTTAGGGTACTAGAAACGACACAAATCGCCAAAAACATAACCTTATTGCCATTCGTCTCAAAAACAACATTCCGGACTTTCTCAGTAGCAGTCACAGAGTCTGTATTTGTGCCCTGTTGATGGCAATAGGCTCGACCTTTATTATTTGGGTGTACTTTTGGGTACACCTCTGCCTAAACCTTCAGGGGTTACGGACGTGATGTTGTGTTATAAGAAGATTAGATCTACAATACTTAATTACATAAAAACTTTTTAACAAAAAATAAAACCGACTTCAAAAAAAACACAAAAAAGTGAAAAATAAACTTTAGAAGAAACAGTTTCTGAAGTCGGTGACATTTGTTTGTTTGATTTCATTTTTTTGCCACCGACTTCAGAAACTGTTTCTTCTAAAGTTTATTTTTCACTTTTTTGTGTTTTTTTTTGAAGTCGGTTTTATTATTTTGTTAAAGTTTTTATTTTTCGCTTTTTAGTGGTTCACAACATGTTCATGGGTCATAATGTGGACAATGTAGTTTTTTTAATGAGTTTTGTTGATTTTTCAAAAACCTTTTGTCCGATTTCGATAAAAAAAAATATGGGACCATTTGGGAAGTATACCCTTTTCAACAAAAAAAAGAATTTTTCAAATAGGTTAGCAAGCGACGGAGAAAAATATATATATATAAACATCCGAATTGAGAACCTCCTTCTTTTTTTAGAAGTCGGTTAAAAATGTATAAATGTATGTAATTTACTACTTAATAAATAAATAAATATTTAATGTGCAATTGAATACCAGTATTTTACATGGAGCGACTGGCTATCTGACCTCCACAACCCAGTTAGGCTGCAGTTCCACAGAGGCGGAGCGTAGTAGAGTGGAGACGAGCTGTGCCGCGATTCACCAATCACACTTGAAGTCACTACATTGGCCTGTTACAATGTCTACACGAAATATTATTATCGGCGGTGACACAATATCGTGTAACCTTTTTTGCTTAAAAAATTTAAGTTACAGCAAAAGTTTAGTTTTTGACAAGTTTGTACTGCATTTAACAGATTTATAGCGCAAAGCAGTACCATCGACCTATATTCAACTTATTGCTAGGTTTTATGTTGTCCAATTTCAATGTTTGTTCTTTTCTAACTGAAAAAGATGAGGATGTGGGCTGTTATCCGAAAATGAAATACTTACCTTGTAAATCAATATAATTTATTATTTTAATGAATCTAGCGAAAATCACACCTTTTGACAGCAACACAGACAGAAAGAAAAACAACTTAAATTTTAAATAAAAAAGAAAAAGTATAAAACAACCAAAGAGTACGTAACACTAACCAGCTCTGTTTTACTTCTAGGACTTCCTTACACAGTCCTCCAGTATATACGAGCACGCTCCTTCTTTATTTCATCATTTCAGAGCTGAGTTTGACTCTATGATTTGGTGTAAAGTCACGAGAAATAATATGTATACACTTAACAAAGTTCGAATTCTGGTTAAACCTATCCTGTCCATCCCACATTTTTTGTGTTGTATTAATACTTGATATTAAAATTACTTCTCTTGTAGATATTACTCTACTGTTTTAGTTTCGACACAGAAAAACAGCCTCTAAACTAAAACATTTATTTTACATGGAGCCCAATCCAATGAAGCCTATCTGACCTCAATTAGACTAGGTAATACGATACCCCTTGCTAAAAGACTGCAGGTTAACCTAAAGATGGACCTGAGCGACTGTTCTCATTTAGCTAAGGGCTTCAAAGAACCCTATCGGGGCTGTGGCTTGTTCGGAAGAGATACCGCAGCCTCGGACACAAAGGGCTAAGAAGGAATATGTGTGATTTTTTGTCAGTAGTAGTCTGACACTCTCTACCAATCCGTCCAGAGCGGGACTCCTCCCGCATTTGACGAGTTCCCACCCTCCAAAAAAGGGCACCAAAACACAAACAAAATCCGTACAGTCGTTTTCTCACTGCCCACTGTAAAGCGGCGTGATTGCCTATTACGCCACGTTAGCTCATAAAACAATTCCGTCTCGTACTTGACCATGCACCTTCTCAAAAGCACAAACACAAATTCCTTCTCAGAAATTATACCCAATTGATTTGTCATCCATTTGTCTTGGCACACGTTGTGAATGTGGAGACTAGGGATGTTACGGAGCTTCGATTCCGATTCCCATAGGTCGGAATTTCCGATTGATATTACATCTCCGGTTCCAACACTTTTAAATCGGAAGTTTTAATCGGAGGTCGCTGGTTTATACATGCATTTTCCCACCCAAGGCCCGCCCTTAACTGATCTCTATTCTACCACCATCTCGGGCTTCACCTCCGAGTCCAACTCCGATTCCATTTCCAACTCCGATTCCGGTTGTATCTCGGACAAACCAAACTCAAAAACTCCGATTTCTATAAAACCACGTCAGTAACATCCCTAGTAGAGATAGGTATGTTCTTGAAACAGGTGGATGCTTGTCGATCCCCTCTGATTAAGATCTGTGAGTCACTTACAACACCCACGGGAGGTCCCGGTGGACGCTATTTTTAGATCAAACTATTTATAGCAAAGTGGAAGTCTTGTAATCTGGTTTAAAGTAATTTCTTGGTAATTTGTTTGAATAACTAAAAACAGTGCCATTATTTTGCTATTTAATAATGGCCTAAGCGTTTTTGGTGCAGTTAAAACGAGTGGACTGGTCTCCAGACTGGAATCTGGACCGGCCAGCGAACACTTCGACTGCCCTTGGACTTATATTGAACTGGCTTTCTTTCTTAATTGTGTGGTTAGTGCCTAACCTGGTGTTCGAGTTTTCATCTCTCTCTCTCTCTTCAGGTGCCTCTCCAACTAGTGAAGGTTGGCAGTCAGCTCCGCGTATCCTATTCGGTCTTAGGCCAGTCTAAAAAGTTCCGCGGCGCTCCGTCCATTCCTGGATATTGCGCAGCCAGGATTTCGTCCTACGTCCCACTGCTCTTTTGCCTGCCACTTTGCCCATCATTATGAGTTGCAAGAGTTCGTATCTGTCGTGTCTTAATACGTGACCCAGATAGGCAACTTTCCTCTTTCTTTTTTCTTTCATGCCGTCCATCAATGGGCTTCTGACTTGGCCTAATGGACTCCACAACTTTGAATATACTTTCATTAGTAGACCCAAGTAAGGATTTGTGCCTGGTTGGTGGTGGTTTCCAAAACCTTGCCTTTAATACATGGAACCTCAATATTGAAATTGTTTGTGTACTGAAAATACGTGCCGTTGCCGAACCTCTCACGATACTGGCATGATATTATATTATTCTTGATTGTTTTTATTGTTTCCTTAAATATGCATAAATATAACTGACTGGCTAAGAGTCTGTCCAACGTTTAATATACATCTAACAATTTAAATAACATAATTATATAGGAAAGTTCAATGTAGCTTTAAATCGTTTTCTGACAAGTCTTAGTTTAATTTTTTTTTTGCGAAGCTTGATCATTTAACGCACAGCTGCAACCACATTTAACCTAGATTCATAATACAGTTACTACTGGTAAACGTATAAAAGTTCAGTCAAGCTAAGTATTGACCCGCTTTTTACATAACAAAGCGTACACAACATGTAAAGTTGCGTCGTAATTCGTTAAAATGTTCTATTTTGACATACATTACAGCGTTTTGTCGCGTATGGTCAAATTCGCAATCGGTCGAGTGACTGAAAACCCGTCAAAATCGCAAACTGTCAAAATAGCGATTGGTCCATATTGCAAATGGTCAAACAGTCAAGATCGCAATCGGTCGATTAATTTACTTCATATTCAGACTTAATGCTACTTACTGATATATATATTCTTATGTTACTGACGCTGACGGGTAATAATAATAAATTGAAAGCTTTGTCAAATTCACTTAATGCCACAAAATAAACTATCTTGATTCCTGAGATTACGTCAGGAAAACGTTGTATAGAAAATGTATAAATATTAATGAAAAACAGGGTGATTGTACGTATTTTTAAATAAAATAAGTACGTATGGTTAATAGGTAATTTTACGCATCCTGTTCGTGTAACAGGTTTAGTTTCAACCATAATTAAGAAAATCGTATTTTTTCGGTGTTTTGGCGAAACCATGCATGCGTGTGTCAGCCTGACTTGTACTTGACTGGTTTTGAACTATGTTGAATACTTTTAAACTTTACATACTTTCGAAAACTCCCTGACTCACTTTCATTTATTGTGTGATCATTCATCACTTGTTGCAATCTGTATGATGTGGGGGATGAAGTGCTTTATGTATTATTTTTTTAAATAATATTGATCATCCAGGAGCCTACCAACCGAATAATGAAGCAAAATCACAACCGTAGCTCATATAAAACTGTTTGCCACCATTAACACTGGCATCCATTTAACAGAAACAATTTACGATGACTACTCATAGGTAGTACTTACTCATACGTAAACACATTACGCAACCAAGCTTCCCTATACAAGGTTATCCGTGTTTTAGCATGTAAATGACGAGGTGTTGTACGTTCGTACTTTGATTTGTATATTTTGCGTTTTTCTCTCATTACATTATTTTATGAGATTTTCACAAATTAGTCTCGCGAAATGAAAAGGTCAAGTTATTCAGATATATTTTTCCGATGTTGTAGGCTCACCTTTTCTGAGTTTTCAGTTTTTGTGAATCCAATAAATGGGTGTTTTCTAGCACAGTTGCACAGTTAGGTGAAAACACAGAAAGTGTAAGTGGGCGAGCCTTATTGCATTGTGTATAGGAGAAGTGCTGTGTGATCACGGGCAGATCGGAAAAATGTGGTAGGGCAACCGACTACGTGGAAAGACGATCTCATCAAAGTGGCCGGAAGATAGCCATGACACAAAACTGCCAAAAGTTTGGAAGAGACCTACACTCAGCATTATTTGGGTAGCCAAAGGTTGCAGAAGAAGAACGTAGACCTCAAAACCATCAATTAGCCAATTGTGACCAGACTGAAGGCCTTGACAAAATGGTATTCTACCGTTGGTGACGATGATAAAAAAGGCCAAAAATGTATTGAATTAAAAAAGGCTACTGAATAAAGTGATTTCTGTTGATATTCGTGTTAGAAATACGAAAAGTTTTAAAAGGGTCCCTTGTCTAGACCCTGAAGCTTTCTATTTAATCCATTAAGTAGTGTAGTCAAGATTCAGACCTTTGTAGATTGTCTTACTAATACTCGAAATTTCCGCTGTACAACAGCTACTAGTGATCGTGAATATGTAATGCCGTTGATGATTTATCATTCTGCGAGCTGTATGCTTAAAGCTGAGTCTAGTTATTGAATGTTCTCCACGCCCGTCTATAGTAGGTATTTACTGGGCTCAAGGTTCATACAATTCTAGTAAAATTTTTGTACACAATTTAGGGCGTGGTTTTAGGGTTCCAATTTGAAAATCTGGTTGTTTGGGTTTTGAAAATTCGATTAAATATATTTCTGCATATATTTTTCTACATTATCGTTTGCTTTTGTGTGTCTGTGAGTTTTTGTATCTTATCCTTCCTTATCCTTACATAGTATAAAACAAAGTCGCTATTTTTGTCTGTTTGTTTGTCTGTATGCTTAAATCTTTTAAACTACGAAACGGATTTTGATGCAGTTTTTTTTAATAGATAGAATGATTCAAGAGGAAGGTTTTAATATATAATTTGAACGACATCCACGCGGGTGAAGCCGCGGGCATCAGCTAGTTGACAATAAGCTAAAGACGTAGCTGCAACGCCAAAAAATCTGTGCTTCTCATTTGGCATCCATAATCAATTTAGGCCGAGGAAATGCCACATTTTTTTTCTAACTCTCACGGCCTAGCGACAGCCGCGTGATCTCATCCTCGTCTTCACGATCGTCTCTTTACTGTCTATACTTTCTCATCATAGACTAAGCCGGGAAAACAAATAGGTCGAGAACTCGAGACACAATCACCATCCGGAGTCATGACGTCTCTAAACTATTTAGTGGTAATTTGCCAAAATTCTGAACGATCGGGAGCGTAAGCGATGATCTGGCGAGAAAAGCTCATAGCATACTTGTAAGCACTGCACGGGATCGACCTCTCACCACATTTTAACCAATCCTGATCGGAGATGCTATAAGGGTTCTATGCTGTGTTGAGTTTCATATAAAGTATCTTAAACGGTTCGAGTTGAAACTATGTTCTCAAGCTGTATGCGCAACTATGCGTTGACCTTATAGGTTTTTGGCTTAATAGTCCATCCGGGTGAATGAGTGTTTATTCGCTAAATTTAAAGTACCTATATTCCTTCAAGGCAAGTGGAAAGTAAATGTTTTTAAATTTATTCTTGAACTAGATTCTTTTTTGGTCTAGTTTAGGATCGTGGGTGGTGTTTATTGTTTTACTTCGTAATATGGTTTAAATCGGAACACGGTTTTTAGTGTAAGCATAAGCACAATTTACGTATAAAGTTTCAACTGGTGCACACGTCTCTTCTTTGAGAGGGAGTTAGCCTTACAATCAACAGCGACACATCATGAATTCATGACCATTCGAGATGTCACAAGTCGGATTGTTACGAGTTTAGTTTAACATATTAAAATCTAGACCATTTCGATATTTACCGTCATATCAAAACTTCAAACTTATCCTCGAGAGACGAAATATCAAAAAGCCATTTCCAAACAATATTTAAACTCTAAGAAGTAAAACACTCCATACAGCCCTCAGAAAATTATTCCTCCATTTTCTCCGTCTAAACCATCATCAGGTTACCGAACAGCGAGAAAGAGAGAAAAAAAACAATAATTAAGGAATCTTCAAGATCTCCAGCGGTTGGTAACGTCGCTCGACGGGAGGCGCGGCTATATTTAGATGCGCGCGCGCCGGTACGCGTGCTTCAGCGCGCATGCGCGACGGGACAGATGTGTGCGTGCGACTTGCGCCGTATGTACCTGGGAGAGCAGTGAACTTACGATGCAGGTATATAAGAAAAAAATATTTGATATAACTGTATGTAGGAACTGAGATACAGACTGGTTTGAAGATGGAGCGAAACACTGGTTGTACCGGATGAAGTTAGTCAAGAAGTGGAAAGGTTTAGAGTAGATGCTGAAAATATGGTGTCATTGGGAATAGATACAAAAAAAAAATAGGAATGGAAATTACCTGGATTGTTAATTTCCGTAGTTATTTATTTATATTTTAAAATTTATGTATGTGCATTATCGTCATTCTAATCAAAATCATAAAAGTGTAATAAAAATTATTACAGATAAAAAGAGAATATGAGATTGTTATTTTCATGTTGTGACACTAAATTACAGCAAAAATTTGCAATGATAACTTTTACGACTGTTTAAGAATTTATTGTCATTCTCTTCTACGTAACCTTGGGACACAAAAGTAATGACAAGTTGTAGCATATCAATTATTTATTTTATGTCATTTGTTTCGGGCAATAGTAAGCCAAACTGATGCGTGGGTTTTATGAATGTATCGAAGAGAACAAAAGGTGGGACATTTTCCAGCGTACATCAATATCACAGGGCAATTAAAACTAGAGAGATATACTCAGAAAAGGCCGAGAATGATAAAATTAGACACAGTCTATGCAAACGAACTATTTGTAATAATGCACTCAATAGCAATGACACAAGAAATCACATGATGACATTACACCCAGTACAAAAAACAAAAAAGTATTTGTCCTTGTATTTTCCACAGATTCAAAGTACCATCAATAATAATATATCCCAAAGACAAGTATTTGTTGATATTAACAGTGCAGGGACAGGTGGCCGGCCCATCGTCTGCCAACGCTCCAATAATTCAATAAAACAAAAGCAATTCAGACAAGAAACATGCCACAATGGTTTATAAGACAGCGAGACAATAAGTTAACGATATAACACACGAATGGTATGTTATAATTGAAACTATAGAAGAAGTATCTAAGATTGAGACTGACGAGGAATAGACTAACACCAATCTAGATGAAAACACGGATCTGATATCCAGAGTATGACTGATTTTCAGCTAATTGAAACTGACGGCTAGTCAATAACTTTATTATAAAAGCACAATGCATATGAAAAATATAGCCTGGATAATATATGGTAGAGCATAAGTTCTGGACATAAAGAAGAAAGAGAGAGATTAAGATATGGAAAGAGAGAGTAATATGTCATAATCAGAAGCATTAAACAAAGACTATGAAGCAGATTCAGTCATAGCAGACGACTATGACGTATTTACTCGGCGTTCGTCCAAGACAAAAGTTATAATCCACATCACCTTAATGTATCATAATATCGTGGACAGAGTAAGTCATCAGGAGGCGCTTGTCAAAGAACATTGTTTATTTGAAGAATGAGTATGAATATTTGTACTAAGTTAGAGAGAACCCTGAATTATTTTTGATTTCATAAAATAATATACCTACTTAGCTAATTAAGTCAGCTAGGTATAAGAGGAAACAATAAAGATTATTTTTAACTTAATCAAACACATACATGATGACGATGACGACGTAGCACATGATGCAGATCATTTCTGCGAATTGCACTTTCTGCAAATCGATATTTTGAATCGTCATGACGTTATGCGAATTGAATGTGTTGCGTCAAGATTACAGTGTTTTCATTTTTGTGAACTACTTAATCATGTTATCCATGATGCAACTCTTCTGGCTCCTTTTTAGTTATTTGAGTTTGTAACACATTATTTTTACGCAGCAACGTAGACGATAGGCCTTAGATTCGGTTGTGAAATTGACCAGAACCAGCACAATCTATTTTCTTTTCGAAACAAGCTGTATTTACTTAAAACAAATAATGTAGAACCGCTGTATATCACAACATTGTGATACTCCAAAAAAAACTGTCTTTAAGAATGCATTTAATTGTAAGGTTCATTCTATCGTCGACCTCATCTCTGTCCTCAGGCCTAGATTGATGAGGTCAAGAGAAGGCCCATTTAATATTAAAAAAGGCCTCGTCAAACAAACAGACTTTCTCAATAATAAGTATGCGCATGATTCACGAATCTTTCCTGAATCGTCGGTAGCGTCTGGTAAGATGGTGGCCGCATGTGCGAAGATTTGAGTGTTTGGCATACTTACAGGATGTGATGATAGGTTGATTCATAGCTTTCGCTCTGTGACTTTGTTTTTGAGTTTATAAAAAAAAGCCGTCTTGGAATGTCAAGTTTGACGGTAGGCATATGACTGGAAGCAAAACTGACACATCATGATAGTTATTTTTTTGTAAATTTTGTTGGTTATAATCATTGTAACATTATTATGACTATCATAGCGATAACTCTGTCATAGACTTTCGAAGCAATTAATTTTCTTCTGACGAGATGGGCAGACGACATTGTTGGAATCGTGTGAATATCCTAAATGAGGTTGAAACAAGAACACGGAACTTGGATCAAGCAAAGAGGGGCTTGCCCAGCAGTGGGTAACGTCTGGCTGTCGATGATGATAATGATGTATTTACTTCCACCGAAAGACAAGACATTATCATTCTAGTTTATCCACCGACATCCATACTCCAACTAAAGTAAATACAGCAAGAAAAACAGGCCTCGCACCTAACATAAAATTTCCACACCACTCGCAGTTGAATCTGAGGCATCATAAACAGATTTTCCATGCATAACAATATACCGCGCATTACGTGCCACAATCGCCTGCTGCGCGCACGCACACACGCGTGCACCGCCACACAAGCGCAGGCGCGGCGGCCATCTTGCATGCGCGTGGGCAGCCGGCGGCGAGCGGCACGTGCGAGCTATTTTGGGCGGCGCCCGCCCTGCCCCGCACCGCCCGCCCCGCAAGCTCTCCACTGAATTGCGTAGAGGCGACGATTGATTTGATTTTATTCTTTTGTGTGGGGTGGATGGTTGATTTTGTGGGTGTTTAATTGAATTTAATGTTTAAGGGGATTATTTCAGAAACTTGATTTTTATTAAAAGTAAATAGGAAGTATCTTTAGGTATCTTTTATTTTGTACAAAACTCAGCACTGTGCATCATTGGCGTTAGTCATAGCATTATGCAAAGTTCTCGTATCTTCGACGTTTCTCGAACGTTCGAGACTTTTTATCGCCACACAGTCGCTTCTCCCCCCTTCTCCTATAATCTTTGCCGCCATACCTAGCCGTGGTCACTGGCAGGCCGGCTCACATTTTCCTCCGTGATGTCGGATTTAATGAGCCATCCACAAGCCTACAGATTGTACTGTGTAAACAACCATAAATCCGTGTTTTTTTTTTCTTTGACAGTCGTAGGTTACGTTGGGGTTTTAAAATTTACGCGTTAATGACTTGAAATGCCGCTTTTGAAATCGTCATTAATGTTAGTTATCCGTAAAATTGAGGATGAGTAAGTATGTCTAACTTACCGTAACATATTATGCGTTACATGTCCGTTTTGTGATCGTAGTTTTTCGGCCAAAGTTGGATATGCTAGCCACTTAAGAACACACGAAAGAGTAGCACAACAAAGCTCTTGACAATCCATAGAAAGCCATCGAATGCAGTCGCTGTGGCCGAAATGGGCTAGATGACATCATCATCATGTGTTGAAATATAATAACTTTGAAAGAAGAATTAGTAAGATTGGCGTTAAGTCTATGGTCTAATAAGAACGCTACACCTACCTAAATAATGACGATAACTTTAAAAATCTGATGCAATAATAGCGGTCATCTGATTAACATTTCAACCGGCATTCGGCGAGCCAATTAAAACGCAGATCGTCGCTTTGAAATGATTTAATATTAAATCACATTTTCAATCTAATCATAAAATTACTCAAATGCCTATAAGATCTTTTAGATCTACCCTTATCAAAAGTAATTAGGTATTTGAAGCCAAAAACACCCACGGAATTTAATGGAATTATACCCTTAACTGAATATGGAAAAGGAATTTTCGCCCACTCTTTCAATTCAATAATGATTTTCAAGAGGATGGACAAATGAGGCCGTCTATTACCAGTCTATCTTGTTTGGCATTATCAACTTTTTCTTCCATTGTGTAGTCTTTGAGACCCTTAGGTCTTAAGGTAGTCTTGGGAACCAAAGGTAACGATGCGGCAACTCAATACCATATTATTCATTTTCTAAATCCCATCTGTTCCAGCCATGAACTGATAATATAAAATAACGAAAATAACTAAAAAGATAATGCCAATATAATATTAAGTAGGTACCATCAGAATTCACACTGCACATCGATCTAACTAAACAAGCAAGAAGAGATACATATCTACACACCACACAAACCTAACTACGTACAAACAACACGAAACAGAGCGTTCCCTTCTCGCGAACCCGAAACAATCAAACACTGTCTTGTCTAGAAACAGGAAATCCGCGGGAACTATCGGCTAAAGGCTGACACCCGTGCACTCGTAAAACTGTGAATAAATGATAAATGCTACTTCGTAGCCTTCACTTGTACTTCGAGACATGGAGCTAGGAAAGTTAGTGTTTATACAGTCTGTCGCCTGTCTAGTACTAGAAACTTGAACACTGAATTCTGAATGTTCTGTGATTGTGGAAGTTGGCTGTTGAAGACTGTTGTGGTTTGTCCTTCATTTGTTTGTTGTTGTGTCTCTCTGTCTGGTTGTATTGCCGTCCCATCGAATTTTGAGACTGGACCTCTTTTTACGGACTCTTGGAGGAAAATATTGTGAGAAAACCAGCATGCCTAAGAAGTATTTCTTGACTGTATATAAAGCTAAATCAGAGGCCTATAGGCGGCATAAACTAGTTGGCCGCTCTAACAGCAGGTTAGGCGCTAACCACACGATAAGGAAAGAAGATAAGAGTGAAGGAATAGAGTGCATCTGGACTTTTGCACACACTTGTGCACGATAATATTTCTTGCGTTTATGGCTAGTATCAGCTGCAGTGAAATTTATTAATAGATTTAAACCCAGTATAGCTCTTTTCTTTCTTTTTTTATGCTTTTGGAAAACTTCGTGAGGAACCAAAACTTGAAAGACATATTGTACCAACCCGCACTGGGCCCGCGTGGTATTGAGATTGATTACGACCTCTCTTTCATTTTGTATCTTTATTGTAAATCATTATAAGTAGATTTATACTAAACGTATAGAAGACCAAAAAGGTAAAAGCTTCATTAGGTAGGTGGTACTGATAGTCAGTTGCCCAAAGCACCAAAGATCATCCTACAAATCACTCATTTACAGCTCAAAACTTTGAACGTTTGAAAAACTTCTGTTGATTAGAAAACACACAGAGATAATGACGTCATCAGTAGGTATAAAAACTGTTTGTATGTTGTTTTAGTGATGTAAGCTTCATCTGTGAAATGTTTCTAGCCGTAACTACGCTAAGATTACAGATACGTACGCAATGTTTAAAAGTTTATAAATCATAGGTTCATGTAGGTATACAACGTGTTTTGTAGAGAAATGTTTATAGTGTTTGCACCAGGTTCACAGATAAATTAGTTGGGTAGCATAATAACACTAAGGCTGAGTTGCACCAAAAAAGTAGTTAAAGTTAAAGTTTGTGTTGACAGTACTACAAGGGGTATAGAAAAATTATTTATTTATTTATGCACACACAAAATACAAAAAAAGGATAAAAGGTACTGCTTATTTAATATTATATGTATATACAAAAATTTTTTTGCAAACATTCAAACAAAGTCTGAATGTCTATAGCACGTATTATTTTTTGGTTGAAAAATTACCTACGATGAATATCCTTGTTACGCCTTAAGCAATGCAGTCGTATAGTCAGCAACCAAGCTACGTTTTAAGAGACTCGAAATCTTGGCAAGAAACATTCGTCGTTCCATGTGGAAAAACGATCGGCTCTAGGTAATCACACTTTTCTTTTCATCGCTTTCGTCATCAGAACTGGTTTCTGCGAGTATTTCTTGGAGCAGGGACATGATGTCTAAAGGTTATATTCAACGCGTTTGACAATAAAATTGACAGACAATTTAACACAAACTATAACACTAACCAGCGGAAAGTGAGCGGTTGCAGTTACTGTTAAAGTTATGACGTCATTTGACTATTTGTCAAATGGCGCAACTCATTGTTGGCCTAACCGATACAAAACTGAAGTTTTAATGTTTGTTTGACGTGTCATTAGACACAAACTTTAACTTTAACTACTATTTTGGTGCAACTCAGCCTTACTGTTACCCTAAGCTTATGTCATCCAACTGCTGGGCAAAGACCTCTCCTCATGACTTCCAAATTTTGCGATCCAGGGTCAATGAGGACCACTGGTCGTTGGTTCTGTCCACCTCGTCCCGCCAAATCAGCGTATATTGTTCCTACACCGGCGACACAGGGCTTATAGACAGAAGGAGAGGGCCGTATTCCACCACGCTGGACTAGTGCGGGATAGGTAGGTAATACCAACCCGCAGGGCTACAAAGTTGGCGGTAGGTATGGGCTTGCATTTTGCAAAAGAACCAACGTCTCCCACCCGTCACTGTCCGTGTGGTCTTCAAAAGTGACAGTAATAGAACTGACTCCGAATAACCGATTAAACATCGTCAATCTACCTTTCCCTTGAAAGACGGTATCCGGTATTATTTGTAACCAGCTGAATGTATCAGCTAAATACCTAAACAATTATGACCTGTCTTGCTTCGGACTGTAGCCCATCTATACTACATATTCAACTTCGCAAAACCTCTTTAGTTCAAAACTATTTTCAGTATATAAAATTAAATACACGTCTTTCTTTTTATAGTACTCTTGCATAAAAAAGAACTAATGCATAACTGGGCATACAAGTAATTGTACCTTCGTGGTTACTGTGATTGAAACGTAACCTATCGTGAGCTCTTCGTGTACCTATATATTTTTTATGTTCGTGATTGTACATTGAAGTGAAGTGAATACGCTAGTATGTACCTGGTATGTCGTTGTTGTAGACAATCAATAGTTGGCTATTGTGGACAGAGGTAATGCGGGTAGTTGCTGCAAGAGGTTTGCGTTGACAGTTATGATTTTATAGAAGAACGTAAGTTTCACAACAAAGAAAAGGGGGGGGGGGTAGCTGCTGAGTTGACGAGTAATAAGTATGGAAGAAGAAGAAATGCAGCGTTGACTCCAAATAATTTGGGATAAGAGCAGTAGAATGATGACTATGTTGATGTCAAAATTTCAGCGAAATTATTGACAAGGGATTGGCTGTTTGCAATGCAGTTTGGGTAGCCATAGAAAAAATCAGGGTACACATCATGCAACAGTACCCAGACCAGCTACTAACTTTAGACTAGACAGCTTTGAATTAGTGTGTGTTTGAAGGATCGATTATAAATTAAAGGTTTAGGTATAGGTACTATCGTTGCTAACTATTTAAATATTACACTGTTAATGAGTGCCATGTCAGTTTAAAAAACGTGTTTTTAAAAAATTGTGTTAAGCTTTCACGGTTTATAACTAAAAACTAATTGAAAAACAACGGAAGATATTATTAAAATGTTATTATTATTTAAATATTTACAGTTCCCAGTACAGTTTGATCCTTCGAGCCGGATTAAAAAAAAACCGCTAACTTCCCAATCATAAGTCAAAACATCTAAAACAGATCGTCCCAAATTAATGTACTTAAAACCAATTATGTACTGTATAATCGTATAATCTACAAATTATTGTAAGTCAATTAGGTGCTGTACCCAAATGTCAATGCACTCTCGCCCACTCCAGATAAACAGAAGATAATCATAATTAATTAATCAAAAGGCGTTTAAATAAACATCTTAATTTTATGACTCATTTCTCAAAAATAAATACAAGCCAAGTTGATTACAGCAGAGTTGGACAACATTTTTCTCAAGTTTGTTTTTTTCTGTGTCACGTTTTAAGCTGAGGGTAAAGTTTTGAAGTCCTACAAATACTTTCAAAGCCTTCAGCAGGTCAGCGACTTGTACGTTGTGTTATGTAAAATGTAAGCGGAAAAGGTAATTCACGTTTTTTATTATGTTGTCATACCTTAGGAAAAATAAAAAGGGAAAAGGCTAGCCAGATGATGATACCTTAGAAGAGTTACTATGGAGTTTCTTGCCAGTTCTTCTCCATATTTATGAAAAGGCAAATTCGAACCGGACACTTGTTTTTGAACGTTTCCGGTGTAAGAGGTGTATGTAAAATTAAATAATTATAATTTTAATGTACATGAAATTTTTTGAATTTTTGTGTAGCTGTGCCTCTTTGAATAATTAAACACACTTTTATCTAAATAAGTAGGTACTTAGTTGCCATGTTTATGTTGGAATTTTTAAACTTCATTAAAATAAAAATAAATACTTTCTTGTTTTTTTTTACCCGACTACGGCAAAGCCAAAGGAGGGTTATGATTTTGACTGGCTATGTATGTATGTATGTGTGTATCTTCATCTGTTCCCTCCTATAGCTTCTAATCTACTTAACGGAACTCGACATAATTCTCATAATTATGTATAGTATCGTTAGAACCGTCTTAATTTTCCGGTGAACATAGGCTACGTGACGTGTCACAAAAAGCGATTTGGCGCCCTCTAGCGGACAAAAAGTAAGGCTTAAAAAATAAAAATGGAGATAAATACGCAGTGTTTGGTATCATTTGAAAGGGCCTCACTTGTACATTTCCAAAGTATTGTTCTCTAGCGGACAAAAAGTCAAGAGTAAAAAAAAAATTAACACCAAAAATTGTTAAAAAAAAAAAAAAGTAAAAAACTAAAACCCGACTACGACAAAAAAAAACGACGCTGAAAACGTATGAAACAAGATTTTCAGGATAGAACAAAAAGAAAAGCCGTAGTCACACGTTATAGGTAGGTACCAACCTAAACACTTTAATACCGTGTGACTACGGCTTTTCGTTTTTTTTTGTCGTAGTCGGGTTTTATTGTATTTTTCCTCAACCAAACAAAAACAATTATAATGTTATTTTATCGTGGATTTAGAAAATCATTTATTATTTACGAACCTCCTCAAATTTTGGCAACTGTATTATTATAAGATTGACACTAATGGTAACACAAATCGGTAATTAATCATGATTTTATGGTAAACAGTCAACACGTTAAATACTGTATTTGTGGCTTATTATGATGTCAAAGAGTATGAACAAAAACAAAATTTTCAACAACATCATCAACATGTTTCATGTTTATAAAACATGATGATATAAAAAAAAATATTCAAGAAAAGAGAGAGAGAGTACTTTACGATTAGATTACCCACAGTAATGTCCTGACGGACTTGGTTAAGATATAAATTGATTTTTTCCTTGCCATTTCAATTGACCGGATATCATATTACAGTTCCAGGGCTGTAGAAAGAAACCATATTTAACAGCCGACTGAGTCTAACAGATCTTGAGTTAGATTCCCAATTTTTTTCGGGCAAAGTGCAATTGGGTTTATCCATCATGAATTTCTCAGTAGCAACCGCTAGTGATCGCTACTTGTTAAAAACAGAGTGGTTCCTGGCAGCGCCCTTTTTAACTTGTAGCCAACCATAACAAAGGGAAAAGGCAAAGCAGTTGATGTATAATGTTCTTCATTGTCTCACGAACCTTCACGATGCCAAATTTCTACACGATCGGTTGAAGCGTTGGGGCGTAAATACAGGATAAGCAAACAAAGATTATGAACAACATGTTGTACAACAACTTCATATTCACACTTACATATTAAATGCATAATAAACTAACACCTTCTCTCCACTGTGGAAGGCAGAAACCATAGAAAACTAGCGCTATCATTTCATACTCCTTTTGCTCTGGTCCTATCTGATTACAAACAACCGACGCGACGGTTGTGAATCGTGTGAACGCACCTTCTGTAATTTTTTTAAAAAGAAGACTAAAAAGAAAAATACCTAATACCTATGAATTCCCTACACTTTCTGATTAGCAGCAATGTAAAAAGACAGAGTTTACACAAGTTTTTTGACCGGCTCGCCCAAATCTCATACATTTTATTAACATCACTCTATAGAGCTGGAAAGTTGCCAGATTTATTTATAGAAACGATTTCAAGGATTCAATAGCGTAAAAACACATATGAGTCGAACTAAATGATCGTCATAATGCTACGGATATTAGGAATTGAGAAACTGTAACAAAGAATTGTTGTTTTTCAGTAATTTTCCTGAAAAGTTCGAGGTTATTGTTTTGAATTTATATCTTAAGGAACCATATGGTTACTTAAACTTAAAGTCGAATAATATTGCGAATCATTACGCATATAAATATTAGTAATAGAATTAGCATTGCAATCCAACGTTGCGATGTTGTCACACTTCTGGGCACTTTTCCTGTTTACAGTGTAAAGTAGACGATTTTTTTAACGTCCTGTAATTGTTTTTCCGTTTTGTTACTTGTTCATGTTTTATTATAGATCTGTAATTTGTAGTTTGTAAATAAAATATAAATTTCTGCAAAGACAATAGGTATTACTTAGGAATAAGTCATACAATGTCTGAAGTAAGTTAACATTTAAAGATAGATATCGGCGATAAATTCCAATCCTCCTAATTCCAATCTATTCTTAAATCATGTTTATTGTTTTTCAATTTAGGATTACTATAAAACTATGTAAGTAATTTTTAATGATACGAAATTTTTGTCAAATAATTGGTGTTTACCACAACAGTTTTACTTAACTGACAACATTTAAATAGTCAAGTGTAATATAAGTAAAACCTCGTATCTTAAACAACTCGGTAAGCTTTATTATTTCATCATTTTTACATTTTTATTGTAATTAAAAAAAGATATTTTTCGCTTCCTATAATGTATTTTTTTTTAAGATATTGGTAATTCATAGTCGATATCTGACGTCACTTACAATAGTGTGCAAAATAATTCAGATAATTTCACAATTTTAATAATATTGTTCCCGAAATTAATAACACAAACTTAGTCATCATGTACACTACTATATATTTCAACTACAAAAATGGTACTTCAATTTTTTCTCCTTCTACACGGGTAGTAAACTGGTCAACCACAAAGAAATTAAGCGTGAGGTCAACTCAAACAAAGTACCTTATTAAAAAGGCCACAAAAAATGGCAAAACTGTGGCCAGTGGACATTTCATATAATTATCCTGTCATTAATGGGCCGCTGAAAACAAAAGCCCCTGAAAAACCCTTTGATTTGCCGCTCCATCACATTTCCCCGGGTCAAAGGCTTCAAAACTCAATAGGGCCTGAAATTCGAGTGAATCTACTTTCACGTGTTGCTTCAATAAATTTCTATAAAATTTTCTGCATGTGTGGTGAAAATAAGAAAAGTTAAAAAATATAAATATCTCTCGTCAATTTTCACGTTCATGCTGTGAAGCTGCTATAAAACTTTCATTTACATAGTTTAGAAAGTTTTATATTTATTTAAATCAAGGTAAATGTTTTTTTTTATCTAAACGTGATACTTTGATAACGCGGAAATAAATTAAGGCATCAAACATGTTTTTAAGTTTATGAGCACTCGTAAAATGAATTTTATTTGGAACACAGATTGGTAGGTGGGAATAAAAATATGGTCCTGGTAACGATATCCGTCGAGAAAATAAAAAACATTATAATGCAGGCGTTTTATTAAACAATTATATTATCAAATAAGTACAACGTTTAACACACATTTTACAATTTAAATAAATAAAAAATAAGGGTGACAATGGTATGATAAGGATGTCAGGAACGCTGGCAGATTTAGCCAAACCGCCAGCGAAAAATACTACCACAACTGGGTTAGATGCACCGCGTAAACCAGTGCATCACCCAAAATTCATCACTGGTGAGTGATACCGGATTATAAATGAGCGACATTAAGATGGCCGACCTGGCAACATGGCGGCCAATTCGTAAATGGAATGTCATAAGTTTGGCAGTTACTTACGTATCGGTCGCGATGGGAGGGAGGTGGCGGGAGGTGAGTGAATGGACGCGGACGCTGCGCTGGCGTCATGAGGAGCAGCAGACGGCGTCTCACTAATTTTACCATCTGGCTCGCACGCACCACTAAGTTTAGCCGCCCCAAGATAGCCTCGGTCCACGACCCATCGCGCATAAACTTTTCACAATTAGACTATTATTTTTGGTAGCAAAGTCAGTCGGTCGATTATTAATAGAGGCTTTTCCGAGTTTATATTCGTTACGTGTGTTGTGGTGTTAACTTTTAGTGAATTTATACATAGACGCTTATAAATAGGATGTGCTGAAGTTTCGTCTGACGGACGGGGGAATACCTTCCTGAAATATCGTACTACGGCCGGTGGTTTGCGTGTTTTCGGACGCATTGGTAAACGATTATTTATACATTGATTGTGAGGATTTTGCTCGCGGGAGTAAGCGCTACGCGGCGCGAGAAACGGTCCACTCCAACGCAGCGGGGCGGCGTAGCACTCAGCCGTAGGGCCACCCTAACGCGTGACCTCTAAGTTAAATGACTGTTTACTTCTATCTGTAATATATCTATCTCTTAACAACCCTTCGTAGACAATTCTTAAAGATTCTCCTCAATTATTTTTAGTTTTTTTCAAGCCTTAAACGTCGGTAACTTATCAAGCAATTTCTTACTTTCGTAGCTCTTTGCTACGCGCCTACAATAGAATATTGTTCAAGCAAATAATTCCAGTTGATGAATCTAGAAGTTGCGTAAAGTAGGAAATTAGTTTTTGTAAAGGGAAAAATTTATAAAAATTTATAAATAGTTTGTAGGGTTTGTTCCTTACTTTTCATAGCTTTTCATTGAGTTATCAAGTTAGGTTTGTTAAAGAAAAACAGTATCATAAAATGTAGAAGCTGTTCATATTTTTTTTTAATTATTTTCACAACTGTATCGTGAGGAAAGTTTTGAGCATGAATGTGGATGGATAAGAGTAGAGAAAGACAGAAAACGATAGATGAACTGTGTGAATATTGATATGACTAGAAAAGAGATGATTGCTGAGGTAACGAGTAACATAGAAGTATGAAAAAAAAAGATCTCCGACGAATTGAGAATCTCCTCCTTTTTGAAGTCGATTAAAAAGAACACCCCAATTGTATTGAGATAAGACCAGGAGAATCATGATTTTGGCATTATTTTTAAAGAAATTAATTTCTAATAACTTTTCGCAGCTCGTCATCTCATCAGACACTTCCTTTCTTAGTATATCATCCATATCATAAATGTTACGTAAAATAATAAGTTTTAATTTCGCGTAAATATGCACATGTAGGAAAAGTAATAAACTAAGTAGCATGCCTTGAACACAAACCTATACTCAAAACAAAATCCCTAACTTTTAATGTCCTGGATTTCCACAAAGTAACGCCTTCAATAAATGACATGTCTCGTCCATTTCCAGGATCGCTTAATCAATATCTCAAATAATAAAGCGACCTATTTCTGCACTATAAAATGATACCCTACCGAACCTTTACTTACAAAAGCGCAGCTGAAAAAAACCGGTGATTGTAAACCTAAGTAAGCGCTTTTCTTATAACAGTTTATCGTGAACCCTATGTATGTGCCTACTAATTTACACCGCGACGGTCTATCATTTGCCTTTTGCCTCGATAAATGACTGTGCCGAACTTTAATTAATATAAGTAAGATTTATAGGAATAAGTCTTTAATTTAGAATGATTATTCTCTACAATGGTTTTGTGTTTAATTGTAAAATAAACCTTGGGCTTGCAACTTTCCCGTTGGGGCTGCAGTTTATTCGAAAGAGATAACGCGGCCTCAGCACAAAGGGCTAAGAAGGAATAGCTGTAAGTTTCCTTAAAATAAATAAAATAAAATAATAAAGGTGGTTTTTAGTCAGTAGAAGTTTGACACTCCCTAATGATTTCCCAAAAACAAAAAAAAAACGTTGCCCCACACTAGGAATTTGTCCTGTATCGTGGGTGCGTTTACAAACATTTAAACTCACATACACAAACATACCCAGCCATTTGGCTTGCAACTCTTTAAGGGTTAGGTAAAAGTGCACCTAAAAAGTACACCCACATTACGCCAGTTATGTTAAGGTGCTATGTAATAAGGGGCGAGCCAATTGCCATCAACCGGGTACAAATCCAGACTACGTGGCTGCTACTTTCACGTTTCGTTATTTCACGAGAAATTTCCATTTGAACTTTGCTAAGTGTATACATAATCATTACATAACGAGTATGGAGATAATGAAATCATGTCAAGCGGGAAATTCCCTAATATTATAAATCAATCTAATCTCTGTGGTAATCTGTCCAAATATAACAGCGTTTGCCATTATTGATATAATAATATCTATATAATATAATCACATTAAAATTATTAAAATGGTCACAGACGCAGTTAACATTAAGAATTCTTACGAATGTGATGTAACTCATATTACTACCAAAAGATAATAAAAATATGTAAAAATCGTTATCGTATGATTCGGCTAAAGCAGACATTTTAGGTGTCTAGATAGTGAGAAGACTATAAACGTTTTTAATTACGGGACTTAGGTTTTTAAAAGGAGCTTTACAAATGATAATGTTAATACTTTGATTATCAAAAACTTATATTTACGGAAACATAGCAACCATTATCAAATCCCAGTTAAACATCAACGTCAATAGGGTAGTTGACAAAAAAAATCGAATTAGTCCGACAGATAGATTTCCAAAAAATATTGGACTCAATTCTTTTTTTTCACGGAGTCAAAAAGTGAAGACGATACAGTCTTTTAAAAACTCGTGTAACGTCACATTGCAGTAAATTTTTACCGGCCAGTGATGTCAAAAGCCTCCAGTCATGATCTTTGACGCGTTTTATTGTCTTAAATTTTTATTAATTTGATAAAACAAAAAACACGTATCCAATATTTTTCGATAATCTAACTGACAGACTAAACCTGTTTTTTTTTTGTCAGAAAACACCCCTATTGTTAAAACCAAAAACAACAAAATACTCTCGAAAACCAAATACAAAAATCAACTTCGAAAAACAAACTGCAAAATACTAAAAATACACCTTAAAAGCTGCCCTGTCAAAAATCATTATGACAACAGCGAACTGCAAATCTGCGATGTAAACAGAGGACTAAAGGGGGGGAGTGCACTCCCCATACCACGGTCCACCCCCCCAGACAGGCAAAGGTATTTTAGTCTGGCCTGATCTGTCAATTTGAATTAGCAAGTGCAGTACAGCCGAATAGGTAATTGAGATGCAGAGTTAATGCTCTGTTGGCGATGTATACTGAATTGTCGTAGGTCGGTGTATTCATGGCTTTGTGTGGGAGTGGCCTATTGATTTTTGTGAAGCAATGGTGAGGACTTACTGATTTATACTGTATGTGTGATCAGGGATTGGGTATTTTTAGTAAGTGGTTGTGGTAATATAATATGGTTGATTGTTGTATCATGGGGTGGACTTATGACAAATTAGTGAACGTATAAAATAAAATATACCTACGGCTAGTTTGTGTGATTTTAGTTACATACGTTGATTTAATTAAGGAGGTGCCTGAGGTGATGACGAGTCATAGAGAAGTATTAGAAGAAGACGTGCTGGGCCGACCTCAAATGAATCAGGATAAAAGAAGGATGATGATGAATTAATTAAAAAAAAAACATACCGATCGAATTGAGAACCTCCTCCTTTTTGGGAAGTCGGTTAAAAACAGCGAATCATTCATTTAATATCAATCCTCGACTTTGACAACTTTTTGACGGCATTAGGAAAAAATCCTTTTTATTTATACAAGTTTCAAGGATTGTCTATTTACTCTGAACTGTTTCAACAGACAAAGTAATTAAGTAACTTCTGTCAAATTAAATACAAAAAAAAACCATTAACTATTTCACTAAGTCTCTTTCAGACAGATATTATTAATTGTTTCATTAAATAAGCAATTTTAACCATCGAAAACCGTACCTATTTTATAATATATTTCCTTTATAAAATAACACCAAATTGTTTTTTACGACTAATTAAAGATGACGTCACAGTCATCTGCAAAACAATAACAACACCGTCCTGTAACGGTGTTGCCACAGAAAAAAACAGAATTTGTGACAGGAAGCCAACACAGCCGGTGAGCACAAAAAATACGGCCCGGTCATCGACCCGTGCGTTAGCGTTGCTGTGTATGTAACTACCCTTAGAACATCCACCGTGAAATGATTCCGATTTCCTAATTGACCTTAATTTTCAGGTGATTTCAGCATTGATTTAATTGATACGAGCGAAGCCGAAGCGATTTCATATGCGTAGTGAGTAGAACGATTAATATTCTCGATTAGTTGATTAGGATTTAAATTGGCTTATGAATGAATGTTAATATATTATTTTTGAAAGTTTCATAAATTTTCGAGGAATCTAAACTGTTGTGTCCAGGTGAATGAGCTACAACCACAACAACAAACAACAACAGTAAAAGTTTTTGAAAGGATATTCTATTGATTCATAATTATTTGAGATTTTGTAGAACGTTGCTTTGCTGCCAAAGAAAACATAAAAAATCTATTGATATAATTATTTTTCTTTAATGTTGAACTTATCGCTTCTGCGTTAGATTTTCAGAAAATACATTTGTACGTGTATTTTAAATAATTTTCTCTCAAAACTTCCACGGGGGTTACAATGGACGTTAGCCGCCCAGAGGTCACTTTGACTGGATCTTTAAGAGAACAGAGACGGATACCTGGTCTATAACCCGTTTGGTCACTTTACCGATTTGTCAATTAAAAGATGTTTAAAACTAGTGAAAAAAGTGCTCTTTCGTAACTATTGAAAGCTTAATACACTGAGTCCCGTTTCATCAGTCGTTCCACATTTACAACTGCTGTTTACAAAAAAAAAATGTTTTAAAATTAGGTTGTTAAAAATTCCAAAGAAATAAACCAACGTATTGACAGGGCATAAAATATAATTTTGTCAACAATGTTTCAAATCAATTGTCATGGCGGATTCATTATTTCGTCGTTGTTTCGCACCCTCCACAAAACTCCGTGGCGCCCGGCGCGCGGCGCATTGGTGAGCGACTGAAACTCATTTTGATGATTATTTTGTGTTTGAGAATAAAAAAAAAGTTTTAAGTCTTTCAAAGGGAGCGTTCAACTGACTTTAGACTTTTTATGCGTTGTGTGGTTATTATTTTTTTGTCTGCATGTCATGTATCGGCGACAATTTATTTTTTATTCTTTCTTCTTTATTGTATTTGATACCAAAACGATATTAAATACGTAAGTCATTAAAGAAACAATGACACAGGGTCTCGATAAACCACGAAGGAGATGGCGGTACGAACTGGATGTCTTCCTTGAGAATTGAAAAGACGTTGCACAGAATCGTGACCGTTGGATGGAATGGAGGGAGGCCTTTGCCCAGCAGTACGACAAATAGGCTTTCTATAATAAAAAAAGTAATCAAAACCATTCCAGGTTTAAATATTAAAAAAACTATCACAGACAACTAAAATTCCACAACAACGACAAATGCAAAACGATACACATCAAACGTCACTAAACCACATGTAAATTTTCTCAAGTATAATCACAGTATTGGTATCAAAGCAAAACGGCATTGTAAATGTTGCCTTCCAGTAGTCGATAATGATCATATTTGTTTGCAGTCTGTAATTAAAGCCTTTGGAAACTCTAGCACAAGAGAGTTTAACACAGGTAATTGTCCTTAATAGCGAGGGACATTATTTATTGAAGTTTCCAAAGAAAAGCTGTTAGGTCTTACGTTGTATTTAATTTTCAGGTGGGAATGTGAAACGGTGTTTGAATGTTTGACGGAATTCAGAATGAAGGTTTATACGAGAGGCTTGGGATCTGGAAGGAAAAAAGCTTTGTAATAAATGTTTGTATATGTATTGGAATTTATTACTTAAAATGAAAACAGAATAGAACAAAATAAAAAAAAAAAAATGTGGCACTCGGAGACTGCCGCGGTAAAGTTATTGCATAGCATTTTTTATCAACTTATGCAAATAATTAATTATTTAATTTCACAACTTTGTTATTTTCCGTAACCATAGCAACCCGGTTGAATATTTTCGTTACGGAATTTCTGGATTCGCTCTCCACGCTCGAGGCCCGCGATAGAAGCTATGCAATAGCTTAAAAAATTGTTGTACACCACAATTGAAACTTAATATCATTCTGCACCCACAACGGGTGCTGAGGACGATGACTCCCAGGCAATCGCAAATCAATTAGAAGTTTAGATGGACGGTGCGAACTTAAAAGTGTTGTTTATTAAAAATGACATGCACCAAAAACATTTGCCTTTTGAAAATAATATTGAGCGGATTTTGACAAAGAAAACGAACCACTAGTGTCAAGCCTTGACTCTTGTTTTGAGCGCATTTCTAGAAGGAACTCTAAACATCTTCCAAGCACTTAAAACCGACAATTTCATAACCCAATACATCGAGATAGAACCCATACTAAATAAAATTTACAACCCAAAACATTCAAGCAAGTACGTTAAATTCAAACAAATCTTTCGATACCCCACACTCGTACAGGAAAGAAAACAAAAAAAAACACAATGAAATCCGACATGCGACACGGAGTGAGCACCCTCAGTTCCTCTGGGCCCCCTCCACCCCCCCTCGTTTCAGCCGCATCCGGCGGGACACCTGCGCACACGCACCCGAACGTCACGCATGCGCGCTGAGTTATACGTTTTTAATACTCTTTGCCACGGTCCTGAATAATGAAGTTTTTAATCGATGATTGAATAGAAAAATGGGTTTGTAATTATGGTAGTGTTGATATTTGAGGGGGGTAGTTCAGTTTGGTGATTAATGGGGAATTTTACTGTGGAAGACTTTCAACTGAAAAAAATATACAGAGTTATTATTCTGAAGCTGCTGTAGTTTATCACTTTAGACGCAGAAGACACCAGTTTCCGCAATTTTTTTGTTTGGATAATCATCAAAATTAAATGACCCTGCTCTTTCCGGAGAAGAAGAGAGTGTCAGACTTGTACTAGTCAAAATCCCACCCATGTTTCTTCTTAGCCCTTTGTGTTCAAGGGCGGTACCTCTTTCGATCGAACGAAGTTCTTTTCATTTTTAACATTGTGTTGAGATATTTATTTCTGTAAATAATAATAATATTTATGTAAATAAATAGGTAGGTTAAGCACCGGAGAGAAAAAAAGAGAAAAGCTGATCGCAAACTCTTCACCTTAAACTGTACCTCTTAAAAGACCTTCATAATTTTCCATATCTCACTTACCATACCCCCACAAACTTTCCATACCAGCTATGCAAACAGTGCCGACTCCATACCAGCTGCATCCATTATTCAAGCACCGCTAAGTGGCAAAGCCATCCGGTTCGCTGCCCATATATTATTCACTACCTGACTTGACACGTCGGCGCTGACGCTACCCCCCCTAGGGGGGCGACGTCAGTTCCACTCCCAATTATGCACACGCTGAAATGTCACAAGCACTTAGCCCGGAATGACCCTTAAACCTATTGGCCTTTTATTTTAGAGTTTTGGGTTAGGGGTTCGATTTAACACAAGGTCGACTTGGGTTAGGTTGTTCGAGTTTTTTGGATTTTTTTCTTGTCGTGTTAATACGTAATTTGGGCCGTTTTGTTTATCTTTTTTTGGAATTTTTTGTTGATTTTTGGCGAAAAATTTGTGAGAGCAACGTGAAGGGCACATGACCAAAATACTGTTGTGTGTTTTTACAAATCACACTTAATTAGGTAGGTAAGTTTTGCTATCAATTTATGATAGCAAAATAATATTTTATTTCAAATTAACCATATTTCAAATAATTAAAACTTTCTTTCTATATTTTAAGACGATGGCTTTTTAAAGCACTAACAAAGTAGGTAGGTTTGTGCTATAAAAAGCCATCGTCCTCATCATAAACCTAAATCCCATCTGCCTCAAAATACTTCGTACTCTATCTAACACAACCAAATCAAAACAAAACAATCACAAAGTCCGAACAAAAACAAATCTAAAAACGCTTGATAAAATCGCTGCAATTTAAATGCAATTCGCGACAGTTTTAATCATTCCTGACGTCTGAACCATATCCAGTGCTGCATACAGCGAATCCAGCGCTTATTTTCGGACGGTACGGAACACAGAAAACCGCTTAACCTAACCAGAGAGTAGGATATTAATGAAAATTGAGCGACATCCATTGTAACGCTGCGACTGTTTTAGACTAGACCTTATCTGAAAGTAGGACAAGATATTTTCGAACTAGTGTCCACTGCAAATTAGTGAAGTGTCTAGATTGCTGCCTTGAAATGGAAATCAGCACATTGTATTTCTGTTCTGTTTATGTAAGACTTAAAAAGGCAGTGTTTGTGACTGACTGAAAAATGTTTTGGTAATCCACTTTGCAGCTCTTGAGTTTTTTGTATTCATTTAGTTTCTTCATCATTGTAAGTGTGCATGAGAACCATTTGGGTTATTTTTTGTTTTTTCTTTCTTTGTTTTTAACAAATGTCTGGCTCTTTTGATACTAAATGTTTTTTCTTTAGATTATTTCTTCAAAACACCATCTCAGACTCGAATCTGCCTATGTGAGTTGACCAAGATTATGTCTGGACCTCAAAAGAATTCCACCTGTGCCTCAGAGATAGACCTCAGACCCAGTTCTTCTGAGGAGGGAAAATGGCTAAACAAATGATGTTAAGCAAATGAAGAAGATTTTTAATGTTAGCCCAGTCATAACGCATTGTAGACAGATGTACCATCAGCCGCACGTGATGTTGTAAACACAAATGATAAAATTCATACATCAAAACCATTTAGAATATTGATTCTATTTTACAATGTTATTATATTCGTCTAGACAGGCTTTTGTTGAGTGTAGTCAGCGAGATTCCAAGCGCACGCGTGGGCTACACAACACTTGAAAGCACTTTCAACAATGTCCGATGCTTTTATTTGTTCATTCTATTTAGCCTACGTAGTAACAGATTGGTGTAAACGTACGATTATGAGGACTGATAATGCATACAGTTATCAAAATTCAAAAGCAATATTCTCGTGAAATAGCGGCTTCTACTTTGATACCTATTTCGAAATACTATATTTGCGAAAACGCAAAGCCGCAAACGTAATTAGTAGGTGAAAAGCACATTTATAAGTCGCTGCGTGCGGGTGTTTTTATTTTACACCATTAAATTTATGTTGTTGATTTTTCACGTATTTCAAAACGTTTTTCCCCAAGTTCGTGTAAAAATATTGTTCACTCTTAAAGTTAGCATCAAGGCTGACATCCAGAGTCTTAACTAAATTAGTAAGACTGAAAGTGGACCCCAACATAGTTCTACGCAGATGACATCGTCACCTTTTCCGGAGTTCTGCGATACTCAAGTCACAAAATTACGCAATGAAAATTCCACATTTTATGTTTATTAAGAAAATTATGTAACGTCAATTCAGCCCGATGAGTCATTCGTACATACGTACTTTTGAGAGCATTTACAAATGATAATTTTACAAGTCGACATTTCCATCATGGTTCTGCAGATGTATAAATTGCTGTCTGCTCTTAGACACATGGCCATAGCGCTCACGTTATACAGAGATAACTAAATGCAGTGACCTCAGAAGTCATCATCATTTTAGTCTGTCGATAGCAATCTAAATTGATTCGACACAGAATATCTTGTAGCGTTTCCCACAGATTCTAGAACAACATCATGTTAACTCTCCAGGGCAGAATAATTGATAGATCTCCACCTAAGCAGGTTTTATCATCAGGATTTTCTCAGCAGCAACTTCGAAGTCTGGATTTGTGCCCGGTTGAAAGGAATAGTCTAGCCCTCTACTATCATCATCTGCCTAGCCTTTTCCCAACTGTATTGGGGTCGGATTTCAGTCTAACCGGATGCAGCTGAATACCAGTATTTTACATGGAGTGACTGCCTATCTGACCTCCACAACCCAGTTAATACTAGGTAATACAATACCCTTTGGTAAGACTGGATGTCAGAATGTCAGGTCACTGACTACCTGTAACGACTGCCAAAGATCTATATATATGGCAGCCGGGACCAACAGCTTAACGTGCTTTCTGAGGCACGGAGGAAACTCGGTATGTCGGGCGGTCACCCATCCACAGACCGACCTAGGCAAGCACAGCCCTCTACTTTATAAGACTTAAACATAACTGGCAAATTAATGTGGGTGTACTATTAGGTACACTTCTGCATAACCCTTTAGGGATTAAAGGCGTAATGTTATGCTAAAATATCAAAACATATTCACGCACACAACCTAAATCCACAACACAATAATCCAAATGATTTATTATGAAGCTACAGTATTTGCCGCCAATGTGACAATTAATGAGTAAGCCCACGTGTCCGCTCACATAGCGAGCCATGTGACTCCCCTGCGGGACACCTATTGAGTTATTGTTGTTTTCATATTAGCATACATACGCTGGACAGATTGTGGCGACAGCGGTAAAGCGATGCAGCGGATTTGTGTGAACGGACAGTATTCAGGAATGGTTTGGTTTGCTTTTGGTGTTCCTCACCTTTGTAAACTGTTGGTCGATGGTGTCCGTAAAAGGGTCATCATCTTCCTGTCCATGTCCCATGTTTCTTGGGTTCGGTGCAATACAATTTAAGCTATTGCATAGCTTCTATCGCGGGCCTTGAGCGTGGAGAGCGAATCCAGAAATTTCCTTACAAAAAATTTAAGATTCAGTACTCAACCAGGTTGCTATGGTTACGGAAAATAACAAGGTTGGCAACTGAGGTTGTCAAATTAAATAATTTATAACCTCACGTTGTAAACGTGTAAAGTTTTTCTGTTTTGTCTCTCTGCTTTCTCCTTCTAAAATATTCTTACTCGTATAATTTGTGTACAAAGTGTTTTAAATATGAATAAATAAAGTGCATTTTTTAATGAAGAAAGTCAAGAAAAAATAGTGAAAGATAATGAGTGAGTACTCCTCGAGTACTCTATAATATACATTCATTTTATTATTATTACGCATCTATCATACGTTTTATTGGTTTTTGCATTACTATTCTGCGAATCGGTCTTAGAAGACGATTCGTTTTCTTATAAAATATCTAAAATTAAATAAATAATTTTCATATTTTTCAATGTTATGACACTTACGTCAGGCTGACAAGCTGTCAATACTTTTTCTTTTAAATTTTCTGTCATAGAGTTTCTTACTAGCTTAGTCTATGAAGGTTACTTTTGATTTACTTATATAATTTAAATTCTTTTTAAAAAATACTGCATAAATAAAATAAATAAATAATTATTTGCATAAGTTGATAAAAAATGCTATGCAATAGCTTTACCGCGGTAGTCTCCGAGTGCCACATCACCCATTCCTCATTTATTTGGTATTCCTCTCCCTCCCGATTCATCAACATTTATATTCGTCACTCTTTTAGTCTCATGCGATTCGTCCCTCCTCATTATATGTCCATACCACGATAGTAGATTCTCTTTCACCTTTTCTGTAACGACCGCAACTTTAAACAACTTCTAAAACTCATTCCATATTTATTCATTCTTGCCATGCATTTACCTCAACAGTCTTATCTCCGCTACATACAATCTTTTTTCGTCCATATTCTTCACTGCCCAGTTTTCCGATCCATGCAGTACGACAATATATGAAACCATGAACATGACCCGGCAGGATCGGCACTGGCAGACCTGATTTTTTTTACGTGTTTAAGTGTCGGTTAACGATCTAAAGTTAGCCCATTGGGGTACCTGATGAGGTAGGTATTTTTGCAGCCGGCTCTCCTACTATTTATGGATAGCAGTATAAATACCAATAAACAAAACAGCGGCGATAATGCAGGCTCATCGTCTATGCACCGCCTGTCGTATTAGCTGAATAGTTGATACTGAAGCTTTCAGCGGCCACTAACTAACTTAATCGCTCCGATTAGCAAGATTGTTACCCAATAATTACATTTAAATGGCGTTTGTTTACTGTTGTGTGGGTTTTATGTGAGCTATCGATGGGCTAGGTGGAAAATTATGCATTTACTGTGAGCGATTGTAGGCATATTGTATTTTAAAACTCCTTTTTGAGTTACATTTCTTGTTGTTGCAAAAACGACTTGCTGAACATGAGGTTCTAGTTTCGATACCTGGGTCGACAAGATGGTTTTGGGATTTTCTTTCAGGAATTTCTCAGTAGCAGCGTTTGATGGTGGTAGGCTCACCCCCAATTAGAGGAGACTGGGACAGCCGGCACCTTCTGACCGGATTGTGTTGTCCCGGTTGTGTATTTCGTTAAGTTATGTTGAAATAAAACTAGTGAAATGTGCGTGTACTGTTAGCTACACCTCTGCCTAACCCTCCGGGATTTACAGGTGTGATGTTAAGTAATTTAATACTAACTATACTAACGATACCAGAATAATCCAGTTATATGTTAGCGGACCAAGGACGGCTTAAACAAATCTAGATCACTGCGGACGCAAAAATGAGTCATTATGATTTAGAAGAAAAACCTAATTTCGTTGAAATATGTCTGATCTCAAATCTATCTCAATATTGATCGCAGATTACTAGAGTAACTAGAATAATAAGTAAAGTCAACATAAAATAATATTGTAGAATTAAACACATGTAGAAGTAAAATAAACGTCGCATTTAAAACCTTAATAGCTCAATGGGAACTTTGCACATGTCGCTAATTGTTAAACAACACGTCATTCCCATAATTAACATTATAGTTAATTATATTATAATCATAACTTTTGTAAGTAAATGACAATCTATGTGGATACAATATCTTGACATGAAAAAATATAAATACTGATGACTTTTCACCCTGAAGTTCAGTGGAGTGTACCTTCTCATTTTCAAATTTCTTCTTTAAATTCAACTAATTTGTAATTGGCACATTTTTTTTGTTGGCCTGGACTGTCCCACTCCTGAGCAAGGCAAGGGTCTCTCCAATCCTCCATTCCTCCCACTTTTTTCGAGGTTGTTCATATTCTCGTGAATTATCAAGAAAGTCATGCAAGACTTCCCCCTTTTTTACACTTTAAGGAGCTTGATTATACCTAGGCTAAACAAAGGTTCTAAAAAAGCCACAATAATGATAACGGATCCAAACACCATCTGAGAATCCGCCTCAAAAGCATCATACACTACGGCATTAATATGAAACTAAAACAGTTCCGGATATAGCAGCAATTACTCTACCGTAGTCTGAGGCATCGGACATCATACGTGTTGTCGAACTGCCGTTTGTCTGTTCATTACTGTGAGAGCATGTCGGAGAGAAGCTGCAACCGACTCCCCGTCTATAATTCAGAACATCTCCGGAATCCGTCAGATAGAAATTTTCTCTGAAATTTTGCTGTTTTATTGATTTTGACTTTGTTTTTGATAGCATTGTGTATTGGGTTTAATATTGTGGCTTTTAATTTTTAAGTCGTCGAATCATTATTATTCTGCGCTAATCCCAATTTTCTTGTCAAATGTCTTCGTCTTTTTTTTTGGGCTTGAGAAGTCATCAAATAACCCCTCCCGCTCTGAGCAGAGCGGAAGGGAGTGTCAGACTTCTACTGACTAAAAACCACCCATGTTCCTTCTTAGCCCTTGTGCTGAGGGCGCGGTATCTCTTCCGAACAACCCGCAGCCCCGTCGGGAAATGTCTTCGTCTTTCATACTACTCTATAACTCATCAACTCATCAGACATCTCCTTCATTGCCATAATGCAACAAAATACGTAAAAAATCAAGCGGCAGCTCTCCAGCCTCATGATGGACCACTCTGGAGAGAGTAGAACATATGACCAATATACACAACCTAAAATATAATAACATCCTGGAGAATAATAATAATATTCCACAACTATCACACAACGCCATCTAGTCCCAAGCTAAGCAGAGCTTGTGTTATGGGTACTAGACAACTGATAAACATACTTATATATTTCTAAATACATACATATTATAGAAGACACAAAAAAAAAGGAAAAAAGTTGGGAATAAACTATTCGCGGGGTTAGGAATGTATTTGTCGATAAAAATGAGTAGATAAAATATACCCTAAAATTATAGGTAACCGTTTACCAAACACACTGTATACCTACGTTCTGAAATCGTGCCCGTATGCGCAAATAATGAACACAAAGGCATAAAAATATCCCCCCTAGTTAATGCACATTCATCGACCTATTTGAATAAAAATGAACTGGTAACTTCGTCTTACATATAAAATGAAACAGACAATATTGTACACTATTTGTAGGAAATAACTAGCAAACGATCGGTTTTCAAAAGTTCACTGTAAATGGTTTCACTACAATTGTCGGTGCATTTCAATGATTACAGCCATCAAGACCTGATTATATTAAAGAACTCCAACGGTTCCGTAGCTCAAAAATAATATTACAATACGAAATAATGAGTCAGAGATAATTACGAGAATTTCTGACACGTACCGTCCACGCAACCATTACACGAATTATTAATTAAAACTCAAACTGAAAGCTGCTGAAACACAATACGGATAAACATCAGAACAGGTTTTAATTATTAAGCGAAAAAAAACATGTGACTGACACTCCTTATACATTTTCAACAAAGTTCCCCTTCGCAAAGAAAATTATGTAAACAATCCAAAATAGAATGAAATAACCTAGTGATGGAGATAATTTTGTCACAAACCTAGTATTTTAGTCTTTCCAGTCAGTCGGTCAAGGATCCCACGGTAGTCGTATTTACGGACATACGGAACTCCGAACCGATCGATATTAGGATTTATAAATAAATACGCTGGCAACACACTTAGACCGGGAATCATTACAGTTGACAACTTGGACAGTTCCTAGCGAACGACAAAGTGGCTTAAGTTGAAGTTGAAAAGTATGACACTGCAATTTTATTATTAGTGAGCCTCCTTAAGTAGGAATTTCAATCCGTTAAATGGTGGGTATGTCACGTCTTGAACGGCTGGTCTCGAGACTACTTTACTTGATATTTTCACACGTTTATTTTCTTACGTGGTATTTGTCGGAGGAACTGTTTTTGCATGTTTTAGGTGCATCGATTTTTAAAGGCCCACAGTATGACAATTTGATGATTGTAGCGGCGGAATTAGGAAAATATCCTGTGGAACGTTTTGATTATGACAAGGAATTGCTGTATGAGTATGTAAGGGTATGCACCCAGGGGCCGCCCCTGTGGAACATCGGATACGACTGGGTGCTGCGTGCCGACCTCCCTGACGGCGTCAGCGTCGTCTGCTACGCAGACGATACGCTGGTGCTGGCACGGGGGGAGTCGCACGAGGCGGCGGCCGTGACACGCGGGGTTGCGATAGTCGTTGAGAGGATCCGGCAGCTGGGTCTCGAGGTGGCACTTCACAAGTCGGAGGCCATGGGCTTCCATGGACGTGGGAATGTGCTACCGTCGGGATCCCAGCTAATGGTCGGAGGGGTTCCCATCGGCGTCGAGTGTACTTTGAAGTACCTAATACTCGTCCTCGACAGCCGGTGGAACTTCGTGGAGCATTTCCGACGTATGGCTCCCAGACTGGAGCGGGCTGCGGCTGCCTTTAGGTGGCTCTTGCCCAATCTGGGGGGGCTAAACGCCTCCTGCCGGGATCGTGCGGTCCATGGCCCTTTACGGGGCCCCGGTGTGGGCGCGTGCTTTGTCGAAGCGGGCCGCCCACTACCTGAACGCGCGCCCCAAAAGGTGCTGACCGTAAGGCTAGTCCGTGGGTACCGCACGGTGCCGGATTGCCACCATGGGATCTGAAGGCGATAGTCCTCGCGCGCCTGCATGAATGGCGCGTGGAGGTGCTACACCGGGGGGTCACTCCGTTGCCGCGGCAAATTGCCGCTCTGCGGACGGACCTCCGATGCGATCTCCTGGCGGCATGGAGACAGCGACTGTCTCGTAGCGGCGGTCGGCGGCGGCAACCTCTCGCGTCCGGCCCTGGTGCAAGCCATGGTCCGGGGCGAAGAGGAATGGGACGCCGTCGCCTCCTTCTGCGGAGCAGTGATGCTAGCGAAGGAGGTGGCGGAACGAGAGAGGGAGAGAACCTCTCAACGTCCCAGCCGCCCCGGCAGGCGCTCCGGGCGTCGGGGGTCACGCGATGACCTCCGGCCACCGTAGACGCGGGCCTGTGAACGGTGAGTAACGGGCTAGCTCGCCGTCCGGCCGTCGTCATGACGGCAACAGACCGTGTCGGCGGCGCGTACGTGTTCCACGCGCGCCTCAAAAAGATGTCAGCAAGGAGGGGCCCGCAAGGGCCGACGCCCGTCGGGGCTGTGGTTTGTCGAAAGGTTAACGCGGCTCCGACACAATTAAGGGCGAAGAAGGAACATGAGTTTGGTTTTTAGTCAGTAGAAGTCTGACACTCCCCTTCGCTCTGCCCAAGAGCGGGGGGGGGGGGTTATTCGATGATTTTCCACCCACCAAAAAAAAGGGTATGCACCCCAATTAAATCGGGAAAAGAAGGAATGAAAATTGTTTAATTTTATTGTAACCCTTCGTGTGGGCGAACGTAGATCGACAATATTTTATACTCGGCATACGATGAGTTAAGGTCATTGTTTGAGAATAGGTATTCCAGTTTGCAAAATGGGTATTCTTAATATTTTGATGCTCCAAATTAAGATCATTATATCTTTTGGTCTCCTTGTAAACAATACTTTAATACCTCTTTTAGTCAAATTAACCGCTACCAACACGTTTTATAAAATAGGAACATCATCATCATCATTTCAGCCAAAAGACGTCCACTGCTGGACATAGGCCTCCGCCAGGCATTTTTGGGGGGGTTTGTCATAATCGCCACGCTTGGCAGGCGGGTTGGCGATCGCAGTATGGTTGTTACAAAGACACAGAGAACGCTGCTGCCCATTCTCTGGTAAGTCCCTTAGTCGCCTCTTACGACACCCACGGGTGTCGTAAGAGACCAGTCAGAAGGAAGATATGGGATGGTGCTATTCTTTACGTCCGACACCACACGGAACATAGGAACGATGCACTTTAAAAATCATATCAACCACAACTATTCATAGGAAAGGGAACGAGACATCTGATTCATTTGTTTATGCAAGATCGGAATTAAGGTGGCCAACCTCTTGAATGAAAAATAAATTGCTGATGCCGAAAATACAACGACGTGGTTGAACCGTATCCAATAGTTTACAGTTCTCATCTTCAACAGGAACACATTGTTGCATTTAGGCACAATGCCAGTAGTAAAACAAAAGGTTGTAAGCACATGTTTCAAACGGCGTACTAGAATTCCATCATTGGTTAGCTACGTAGCTGCGTAGGTAGGTATCAAGGTAGGTAGGTAAACCAACGTATCAGATAAATATCTAATCTATGTCTATACGCATTTGATGATCTACTTTTGGGAATAAATCATACTAGCTATCTGTGTCATAAGTATTAAGATATTGAAGACAAGGGTATGTGAGACAAAGATGATAATATTAGAGGAAAAACAACAGAATCATGAGTGTTCTTAAATTCGTAGTACGTACCTATGTACCTACTGATAGATAAAATCTGTCTGTTTTACGATTTGTGCGAAAACAAATAACATTTCATCACGGATGTAATTCCTGATGTGTTAAGCAGTGATGTACCTACCTAATAGTACCTACATTCATTTCGCCAGTTATATTGAAGTATTATATAATAGGAGACGAGCCTATTGCCATCAACCAAACTCCGTGGTTACCCAATAACACTTTGCCAGACCCGCTAATCAAACCCAAGTCCTCTTTCTTGCTCAGCTGTCCCGTTAACGACGCAGTCAACGACTGGGCGAATAATAATTTGATGAAAAACAATATTTTGTGTCTACTAGAATTCATTTTTTACTAAAATCCACCTGAAAATAATATAATAGGATGAAGAAATTCTAAAACACTCGTTAATCCAGACATTTTTCCAAGAAATTTTCCCTTTTCTCGCTCATTTCCTACAAATTAACATTTCTGTGGAATTTAGTCTTGAATATACAAAGACTGTGCACAACAACCGTCTGGCGTAAATAGATATTTTTTTTATTTTGTCCTCATCATTCTTCTGCCCTCATCCCAATTTATTTGGGGTTGGCTAAAAACTCAAAATTGTTCTATGACTAACTACCGCATTCAGACTATTAGATTTTGACTCTTTACTATGTCAAATCTTTACTCAAGACTTAAATAATCATTCCCGTCGGGACTGCGGATTGTCGAAAGAGTTGCCACGGCCTGGGCACAAGGGCGAAGAAGCAACATGGGTGGTTTTTAGTCAGTAGAAGTCTGACACTCCCTTCCGCTCTCCCCAAGAGCCGGCGGGGGGGGGGGGGGGGTATTTGATGATTTTCCACCCACCGTAAAAAACAGCCTTAAGTAATCATTAAATATTTCTGAGTACGGCAGTTAGACACTTTGACCACTAAGAAACAACTATAAGTATTAAAATCTCACAGAAGACTAGATAAAATGATAGAAAAATTACAATAAAATAAAAATATAATAAGAACGTCAGACGTTTCGTAGATATCAAAAATATATATGAGTAATGGATAAGTACCGGATATACTCTCATATGCATTCATATGAAAGTATAACCTTGTCAATTAAATAAAATTTAAGAATATATGTAGTTTAATTTTGTTTAATTGATTATGATGTTAAGATGTTTACCCTGAAGAGAATTTTATGACTCGTATGAACACAGCTTAAGCCATGAATATAACACACGAAACAGACTAAACAGAAGGCCGGGACATCAAAACTCCTGTTTTCTTCAGATTGCACATAGATGATGTCAATATTATATTTTGATCAGATATTAATAGAAAAATATACAGGAAATGATAAGAAAGGGAGGTACTTATTGTGATTCCTTTTACTATTTCTGTGACTTCCCTTCCGTTAAGGACGGAAATCGCAAAATAATAATAGGTAGATGGACACTACTATTTATATTTACGGGACATCAAAAATAACATTTTATTTATTCTCATACACAGAATTTACTGGCTGATGAACTTATTAGTAAGCTCTACGGTGAAGGGGAGATAACATCGTGAGAAACCATCGAGAGAATGTCTTAGAACCAAAACATTCATAGACATGTGACATCTACCAACCCGCAACGGGCGGTGGATTATAGCCCATCCCTCTCCTAGAGAGGAAGCCTGAGTTCCTGCAGTAGGCTGATGCTGATGCTTATAGGCTGATGCTGATTATGATGATGATCAGTAAGCTCTTAGTGCATGTTTACGTACAGGCGGGGCGTCACGCGGCGCGTGCTGCTGCGTTTTTAATTCAAACACATGGCGATGTATGAAAAAGTTAACGATTTCAAACGACGATTTTACGAGAAGCGATTTTTCGCTCGTTAGTTTAAAATTCAGGGTATGTTGCGGTGGACCCGTCTCTCAGTAAATTAATAAATAAGCACGAGACGAGCCTTCGGCACGCGCCGCGCGACGCCCCGCGTGTCCGTAAACGAGCCCTTAATGTTGTGCATACGCGATAACCGTAGAACTCATGGCTAAATTTGACATAATATGGCGTCCTTGATAACTTTTATTTACAATGAAAAACTATTCTTGAAAAAAAAATTAAAGTATAAGTACGACTTGAAATAAAATATTTGAGTTTGAGTTTGACTAAAACGGGTAAAAAAAAACTCACAGCCAAATAAAAGGTTTCGTACCCGTTGGCAAATAAGTCTATATTATAACTTTATAAGTCAACGACTTCCGAAAGTAGAGTTATTTTTGACTTTTAGTGTTTTTTTGGAAGACGGTTTTTTTCACGATTTGTTTTATGTTTTAGTTAGGTAGCTATTTTTTCTGAAGTGACCTACACAGCCCAGTTTCTGAAACATTATAATCTACGACATGATTACATTTTAGTAACTCAAACACAAACTCTCAACGGAATAAATACAATTTTCATGTAAATATGGTTTGACATTGACACTCAGCTTATTATCTCAGACAATTTTCTAGGACCTCCAAAACTTTAGTCGTTACATAAAAATAACTACAGTTCAAATGCTATGGGGAAATGATAGTTACACATTGTTTTATAAACTAGGTTTTGTTGGACTGTATTTTGTATTCGACCTATTAAAATTCCTCGTTGGTCTATTCACAATAGCTACTCCTGAGCATAAGGTATTGGGTTAAATTCCAGAGTCGGACATAGTGCTATTTGGTTTTTCCCTCGGGATTTTTTTAGTAGCAGCTAGGGATTCTGAATTTGAGCTCGTTTGATAGCAATAGGCTTGCCTTCTTATACACTACCCTGATTTTTTTATCCAGCCTTGGCCACCATTCCACCAAAACCTAACAACATTATCTCCGTGTCTCGCCATATGCCCAACTCAACTTAAGACGTACAGACATATATTTTTTTTGTGTTTCTTAAATCATCAAATGACTCCAGAGCTCTGGGCAGAACAAAAGGGAGTGTCAGACTTCTACTGATTAAAAACCACCCATGTTCCTTCTTACTCCTTTGTGTGCCCAGTGCCCACGAAATAGTCGGCCTTCCTCCAACGAAGGATTTCAGTGTCTGATTCCTACCTAAATTAAATACCTGAATTCAAAACAGCATCCGAAATATTATTAAATAAAAGTTCACAGACCTATTTATGGTTTTATTAACGACTTTGTAACTCATCCGTTAAAATTGTTAGTGTAACAATGTTCGGTAGTAACTTTTAAAAGTGTTTTATAACTATCATAAAATCGAACTACGGTGTCAAATCGTAAACTTTCACTAGCTCGTTAACAGTTCGTAAGAAAATTGTGGAAAAAATTGATCACCCATTATTTTGTTAATGTGTTTAGTAGCTTTTTCGTTCTTCTTTTTTGTTCACCTGTAATTTGGCGTCTCTTTAAGTTTTTATGCAATGGTTAAAATATTGACTGCTTCGTCGATCCCTTTTCCATTGAGTTTTTTTAAATCAGAATTTTCTCTGTAGTATATTTGAATGAGATTAAAAACATCACGGGCTGCGGGTTGTTCGAAAGAGTTACCGGCACAAGGGCTAAGAAGGAACACGGGTGGTTTTTAGTCAGTAGAAGTCTGACACTCCCTTCCGCTCTGCCCAGAGCGAGAGGGGTTATTTGATGATTTCCCACACCCAAAAAAAAATACTTAAATACCACTGGTGAAACATGGGTGTACTAATACGTATACGTCTGGCTAACTCTTCGGGGATTCCAGAAGTGATTTTAAATTCACCTGTAATTTGGCGTCTCTTTAAGTTTATAAGCAAGTTTAATAGATTAGATACGACCGACTAGTTAATACTGCTATCTTAATAAAATTACATTGTGATTAATTGCAAAGATATTAATCAATTAATGGGTTTATAGAGTACCGAACAAAAATTAAAAGTACCTTTCCAATCTTACTTTTTTGTGTACCTATAGACTCTAATCGCTTCAAATTAATATGATGATTAGTTGTAATTAATAGTTTTTATAACATGGGGCTTAAAAATACTGGCGGTATGTGAGTGTGCTATTTCTCTTCGAGGATTACAGGTTCCCGCCATCGATATTGTTTTTGTTCAGCCAAAATAAATAAAAGAATGAGGTTATAAAGTATAAACCATTTTTTCTACTTCAATAACGGTTACTACTTGTTTAATTACCTTAATCCATTATAAAGTTTGGATATTTGTTTCGTACAAGTCTTTTTAAAAAACGTGTCAAAATATGTCGTGTCTCGTACTTACATGAATTGTCTGGAACAACGATTTTGTTCAAATGTTGCATCCAAGCAGTCTTTAACACTTGTTTTTTAAATTATAAACGAAAAAGTGTGAAATTATTTCCACTGTTGGTTAAATGTTTTATATTATGTCTTTACCTATGAAATTGCCGTTCTGCAGTACTGGCCATTTCAAATCAAAATAATTTTTGTCTGGCTAAGAATTCTAATTTCAAATTAATTTTATTTTAAAAACATGGTTTTTTTTTCCAAAAGTAGTCATTTGTTTATTGATTAGTGTTACATTTTCATCGCATTTCAATCTTTTTCGTCATCATGGATACGTTAAAAATTCGAGTAATTATGGAATATGAGTACCGTCGTGGCAGCAACGCGGCACAAGCGGCACGCAACATCAACGACGTTTACGGAGCTAACACTACAAACCAACGCACCACCAGTTATTGTTTTGCTCGCTTCCGTTCTGGAAATTTCGACCTGAAAAATGAACCTCGCAGTCGTCCGAAGACTTTGGTCGACAATTACGAATTAAAGGCGATTGTGGAAGCTGATGATACACAATCTACGGCTGAATTAGCAGCAGCTTTCGACGTTAGCGTCAAAACAATATTGGTCCATTTGCGTCAAATTGGCAAGGTAAAAAAGCTTGACAAATGGGTGCCCCACGAACTCAATGATCGCCAGCGCAAAGTACGCGTCGAGACGTGCCTTGCACTGCTCAACAGACACACAAATGAAGGAATTTTGAACCGCATTGTTACCTGCGATGAAAAATGGATTCTGTTTGATAACCGCAAGCGCTCAGCAAGTTGGTTGGATCCTGGTTCAGCACCTAAACAATGCCCTAAACGAAAACTTACCGCTAGAAAAGTGATGGTCACTGTTTGGTGGTCTAGCGCCGGTGTGATTCATCACAGCTTCTTACCAAACGGGGTGAGCATTACTGCAGATGTGTACTGTGAAGAACTGAACACAATGATGGAGAAGCTGGCACATCTCCAACCAGCATTGGTCAATCGCTCGTCTCCGCTGCTCCTGCACGACAACGCGCGACCTCATACTGCACAGCAGACGGTCTCCAAGTTGCAAGAACTGGGGTTGGAAGCTCTCCGTCATCCGCCCTACTCACCAGACCTTGCGCCTACAGACTACTACTTTTTCCAGAATTTGGATAACTTCTTGGCGGGAAAAAAATTCAATACCCGAGAGGCAGTACAAAATGCCTTTGAAGAATTTGTTGCCTCCCGACCAGCTGATTTCTTTAAGAAGGGCATCAATAAACTGCCACTGCGTTGGCAAAGATGCATTGATTGCATGGGTGATTACTTCGATTAATACAAATAAAAAATAAATGAAAAAAATTCGTTTAAATTTTTTCAAACAAAACGGCAATTTCATAGGTAAAGACCTATTATATCTATGTGAGAACTTGGAATTATGTCGAAGACTGTATTCTTCAAAAAAAGGAACACCTTAAAACATTTTCAAGCCTCACCTCGAATTTGTAGTTCTGTGTTGACAACAAAATTCCAATACAAAACGTGATGATTAAAGCAATGATCAAATGCATGATAAAAGTAAAAGGCCAGTTAAAAGGTTTAGATAAAGACAGTAAAGATTACGCACAATATAATCGGCCATGACGCCAAAATTCTAGTTTTAACCAATATCTCGCATCCAAATACAATCGTAAACTGATAAAATTTAACTGATATAGTGACTTATTTTACTCGCACTTTTGTCTGGCGAAGGTATAAATAAAATGCACATATACCTATGCATGCAAACCTACTTGAAAACACGTTACACAATATTTTTTTAAATTGTCGTCTACGTATCAGGAAGACCGAAAAATATCAGTTTTTTATTAAGGGACTGTTATATTGCGAATTTACAAATGTCATTATTCTCTTGCCCTTTTCCTAATTCATTTGGGGTCGGCATACCCCTAAGCATTCTCGTCCCAGCCACATGCCTGCCTGATCTCAAGATCCAGCTTCACCAACAAGAACAAAGTCGTCGGCAAAAAGCATGCACCAGGGTGCCTCTTTCTGTATGTCCGACGTCAAAGGATCTATGGATCCTTTCTTTTAATCAACATTATGTGTGCGCCATTATTACTTAGTGAGTTTAGTTTATAAAAAGTTGAAACAGTCTTGGTGCAGATCACGATTTTCGGTGCTTTCACCGTCTTTTCCATCTGGGATCAATGACTTATTGGGGAGATCTTTGCTCAGCAGTGAGACCGAATAGGCTATCATAAAAAAATATATTTGCCGGGTGGTCTAGAATCATTTGCTGAAATTCACGGTTACACTTTACGGGTCGATGTCCTACTCCCCATATTATTCAGTAATCGCTGGCATGCTGAAAGATCCCCATATGCCTAAGCAATGTAATAAGAAACAATATTTATGAGCACCTACCACACATTAGGTGCGGCCACTCTTGCATTTGTCTGAAATCGCTGCACACGTGCCCCCAACGATTTTTAATGTTACTCACTGTTTCATGTGTCGATTAGTGTGGATGTGACTAGAATTAATATTAGTACAGCTAATTTATTAATCAATCGTATGTGTGGGTAAACTATCATGTTTGAATTATTAGTTGTATCTCATGCTTCCTCGAACCAGCCTTCGCCGTACACGTCCAGATCGCCTCGCAACCTCTTTCTTGGCCGTACGCATGGAAGAAGCCTTTAAAAATGTAAAATGAGATAAAAATAGTTTTATTATCTTAAAAATGAAATTAAAAAGAAGCCATAAATACTTAACTATTGTCTGTTGTCAGGCCTACACTGTCTTCTTATACCTAAAAAAAAAACTATACTGCATAAGACAGCTTTGTAAACGAGTAACCATGCAGTATCTTCAAACTAATTATAAAATATTCGAATCATGCAACTAGCTTGCGACGTTTCACAAAGTTTATTCAATGTACATTACTTTAGTAAATAAAATATCATACGTTTTAAGTTAAATGCTCACAATGAAACAAAGTAAAGTAAAGGTACATCCACACGTTGCACACGTGCAAGCGCGAGGCGTGCCGCAGCCGTCTCCTGTGGGCCATGTGGCCCCACATCCGACGCACCTTGTTCAGGTTACGTAGTGACGAGTACCGCACTGTTGTTCCATGATTCAGATCCGCACATTATTTTATATTATTATTTTATTATAATGAAGGAATTTTCTGGTTGAAGGGGAAAAAACATCCTACTAATATTATAATCGCGAAAGTTTATAAGTATGTACTTATGTATGGATGTTTGTTACTCTTTCACGTATTTCATTGACTTTTTTGCCACCGACTTCAGAATGTTAAGTTTTTTTGTCTGGTTTTGTTAGAGTTAGGAGAGAATAAAACGTTAATATTCTTTTTTTGGGACTGGGTCGTTTGGTCTAGTGGTCACAGGCGCAACTGCTGTGCTTCAGGTGTTGGGCCCGATACCCAGGTCGGGCAAAATGTTATTGGGTGTTTCCTTCAGGAAATCAGGAATTTCTCAGTCAGTGGAGTCAGGATTTGTGTCCGGTTGATGGCAATAGGCTCACCCCTGTAACATTAGACTTAAACGTAACTTGCGGCATTTTTACATCTCTGCTTAATCGTTAGAGGCTTACGGGCGTGATGTTATGGCACTGCGCCCAATTTCAAATCAGCGAATTTCCAAATAATCTTTCAATAATTTCTCCTTTTATTGTGCGTTTAATCCCAGTGATATAGGTTTTCCGTTATCAGTTAAAGAATTCAAGATTTAACACTTAGTTTATATAGTTAGTGTGTATTTCAGTAGGTATATCGTAAATTCGTGAGTTGTCATAACTGAGGCAATATTGACGTAAATCCAGATAAGACCCTATCTTAATACACGTAAAGTATATTTAGCTAAGACAGAAAGTTTTTTTTTATGCTTTTTTTCCTGTGGATATGATTGAGTCATCATGTTCCATCCGTCACTTTAAGCTAGTTGTGTTGTGGTCAGCCCAAAACGTTTTTTCTTCCTTCCGAAACTTTTCACTATCACTACAACATTAATAAAACAAAGTCCTCCGCCGCCTCTGTCTGTCGTAAATGTCACATGTCTTCGATTTTTTGGTTCTAGAACATTTCCTTTGCCGGTTTCCTGAAGGTTTCCTTTACTGTTCTTGAGAGCAGTGGTAATGAAATAAATTACACAAAGTTATGCGCCTGCTTGTATTCAAACCCAATACTTACTGTTCGTAAGTCGGTGCCGTTAAATTACAGATAAGCAAAAATCAAGTCTGCCAAACTTTGTTTATATAATACACAATGCAGACACAGATGTGTGGACCCGGAGGCCTGCAAATCTGCATTTTATAGCTTCCACCGTGCCTGATAAACAAACTTAACTCGAAATAAAACAATCATGGCTTCAAGTAGCTCGTTACGTTATTAATAAATTTATGATTGTTTTAACTTATAAGCAGTCCTATGAGTTATTGAAGGGCAGTATATGGTTATACACATAAAAGCAATAATATAATATAAATCATCTTAAAATGATCTCAGACGTAGTTGATGATGATGTTGATGAATTGTCAATTTGAGACCATTTTACGAATGGTAACGTAATTCATATTATTCTTTTATGATTCTGCTAAAGCTACCACTTTAGCCTCCAGATAGTTGGAAGCCTAAAAGTCTGATATTCAACGGGTATCACTCGGGTAGAGCTCAGATTGGTAGTTGATCCATGCAAAATACTTACTGATGATGATTTTCGGAGATTAAAGTAACAATTCAATGTAATTAACGAGTATCACATTAACTTCTAGATTAGCTTTTTACCCGACTGCAAGGAAAGGGTTGTTTTTCGCGACTATCTTTGTTTGTAATATTCTTTATTTCATCATAATCTTCCAAACCACTCGGTGGATTTCTTTAATTAGGGTATCGTTAGATTCGTCTCATTACTCCAAGTGTTCTTCGATAGGTGAAATAAATATAGGGGCTGATAGAAATAATTGTTTAAGGTGAAAAAAAAATCTTCCTTTATCATCGAGTAACATATCAAAATACAGGGTTTTGAAAGGAGATAACAAAAATATACAACAATAGTATTCAATATGTATTGTTTACTAGTAAAACTGCTCAACAATTAATAAAATGGTGACATTTCAGTGATGAAAGTGAAAACTAAAACTGTCCCCCGACTGAAATTAAAATTTTAGTTTTTAGTTTCATCACTGAAATCGTATGACTTGTTTTTTTTTTTTTTTGACTTTACTTTTTGACATGGCAGGCGGGTTATTTATTTCCTAAAGAACTTAATAGTTCAGTAAGTATTAAAAGTGTGGATGTGACATTATCAGCCCATCTTGCTGCACATGATTTGACTTCGGAGTGGACGCAGCCGGCGGCGGTGCTACCTTTGCACCTTCACGCAATTTGTATCGCCCTGGTACTTTGGATTATTTGCAAGAGAATATGATGCGTCTTGTTCTTAACCTTATAGCGGTCCCGCTAAAGATAAGAACGATAAAAGTATAACTAACTAGATAATGTATCTAAGAAACAAAAATCTATGATGAAAATTGACTTATCTTAAATTGATAAGGAACAACTCTTCACGACTTGTAACAATACGATTGATAAAAAAATTGTCACATACAAGGTTGAGCGAGAGTGTTTAATTCCAGTGAATTTTGAATAGGAAATTATTGATTCCTTAAAAAATATAAGATTTCAGAGTCTCATGTGTACTCATTTCTGGCAAATTGTGTAGAAGTAGATCTAGAATATTCCAACATCTTTGAAAAATAAGTATATAATTTGATAAGGTTTATAGATAAGCTTGACTGACTCAATCAACTACTCTATCAAACTTGATGGCAGCATCTTGATCTCGAATACTTTTATCTCATAAGGCACTTCAATAATGACGCACTTAAATTGTTTTTGTAGTATTTATTTTTTACAGTTACAATTTACAAAGATGTACAAAAATATTGTTCAGAAACTGTTCAGAACACAAGATAGATAGATAGAATACTCTTTATTATGTACACCAAATTACAAAAAAAACAATAGTAAAACATTTTACAAGTGGTGACACAATGGGCGGTCTTATCACAATTACACTGATGAATGATCCTTCAGAAATGCTGCACTATAGGAAGATGACATCTTATTGTACTATGCTATAATATACACTTACATCTAAAATTATTATCTAAGGCAACGTTACGATAGAATACACTAACTTAAAAGGCCTTCAAATGGATTTCTATCCGAAAACCAAAGAAGATTTTGAAAATCCTTAGTGAAACAGCCACAGTAGCTCTTAGGGTCTAGTGTGCAGTTTCTTATGATAATATCAGCGAGGAGTGCAGATGACTCAGCAATGAAAATAGACTGATTATTAAAAATGTATACGCAATTGCTGATGATGCTGAATTTGGATCTGGCGTAGTACTTACATCCGGTTCAGGAGTAGTCGAGGATGCATCAGGATCATCGGGGGCTTCAGTAGTAGACGTAATGTCATCATCGGGCTCTTGTCGATCTTTTATCGACCAAGTACTTTGGGCATCCAAGAAACTAGTAGAATAAATCATCTCCCAAAAGTTAAGCGTATCAAAATGAGGGTTCAACATCATCCGTTCGAAGTTACCACCACTAGGTATCATATCTGCGGTGACCTGACAAATAAAATTAGAAGCGAATTGTGTATATGCCACCCAATTTACCCCTGAAGTTTCACTTGTCGGGTTGCTGTGAAAGAAAATAAAAACATTAAATATTTTATATTAATATTTTAATAATATTTTAAGAAGCCCATCCCATAGTCACGTTATTACTCACCCATTTTTAGCAAAGTTGGTCCACCTCTCTACAAGAATATTTCCCATTGTATGATCTGTGTCAGGTGATCCCGTAAAAGTCGTTCTGTAAAACATATAAGCCAATTCTTCGCTGTGAACTGCAGAATCAAGATCGATATTCTCCAAGGGAGGAACAAATGGATCTCCGAGAGCTCCTGAGTATGAGAATTGATATAAAAAGAGTGGTGTTGCATTAGGAAAAGAAACTCGATGTCTAACTTCCCTTAAAGTTGATATAAGGATCATGGTTTCGCCATGATATTTTAAATATTCCTTGAGATGATTCGTATCAATAGGGTTTCCTTCAAAGTAAAAATGTCTTATTTGATCAACTAAAGACGTCTGCTCATCATCAGTATTAAATTGTAGGTCTGGTTGAATAAAGTCACTGAATGTTTCTTGCATCCGGTCTAGCCAATCATCTTCCAGGGCCTCTTCAGCTCTAATTGTACCTTCGTTTTCTACAAAGCCCATTATCATAGGAATTTGTGCAAACTCCCTAGCGTGGATAATTTCAGCAGGAGTTTTAATTAGGAAAGGTTCCACACCTTCCAATTCTAGCCTTTCCACACAAGGGGCGAAAGCCAGGGAATTATCAGTTAAATCTAGATCGTTAATGACACCCATCAAAGCTGACACACTAATTCTAGTAAAAACCTCTGACAACTGTTCAATAGTCTCAATTTCATGACCAAGAGCTTCAGCTACTTGAAGGGGGTATTCTAAATTGTCTCGGGATACAGCCCACGGAGCAAATGCGTTTCCACTTTGAACAATTGCTCTTTGAATTAAACCATGACCCATAGGGGACAGAGTGACTAAGTCAACGGCAGCTGCTCCACTTCCATGACCAAATAGGGTAATTTCCTCAGGGTTTCCTCCAAATTGGGCAATATTTGCTTTCACCCACTTTAATCCTGCAATAATATCTTTTAATCCAGCGTTGCCTGGAGCAGTTTCGGTTCCAAGACACAAGAACCCTAGGATAGATTCTCGATAATTCAGAGAAACGATGACGACATCTTTTTGAACAAAATTTCTAAAAGATAGGTCTTCTCCATTCAGTCTATCAAATTCCTTTCCTTTGATCCAAACCATCACGGGCAAATTTCTTGCTGAGTCAGTAGTCGGAGTGAAGATATTCGCAACTAAACAATCTTCGGTGCCTTCGTATCCATGTCCTAAGGCTCGAACACATTTTATATTTGTTCGATTCGCCACAAAGGGAACTTCGAAAGATGGAGCAGGTAAGGGTGCCTGTAAATAAATGTTTTCAAATTAAAACTTTCCACTTACTACGGAAACCGTGAATGTACAATTTACTCTGATGATAACATCAGGGTAAATTGTATATTCACGGTTTGCTCAGTATCTGTCAGTACTGGTATACTTCCACTATCTCATCATCATCATCATCATCAGCCTATAATGTTCCCACTGCAGGGACTCAGGCCTCCTCTCTTGGAGAGGGATGGGCTATAATCTACCACGCGGGCCCAGTGCGGATTGGTAGATACCACATGTCTTCGAGTTTTTGCCGGTTTCCTCACGATCTTTTCCTTCACCGTTTTGAGAGCAATGGTGATGAAATAAATTACACAAAGTAATGCGCCTGACGGGGTTCGAACCCACGACTCACTGTTCGTAAGTCGGGGCCACCACCACTGGGCCAACACTGCTCCACTATCTCATACGGGATATATTTCATGATTGTCCTATATTCTGAGCTCCCGATATTTCCACTCTGATAAAAGAACCATGATCGAGATAATCTATATCTATATTATTATATCATCATCATCATTTCAGCATATTATTATATATATCTATCTATATAAATAAAAAGAGAAGTCCTGACTGACTGACTGACTGACTGACTGACTGACTCATCAACGCCCAGCCCAAACTCTTGGACCTAGAAAGCTGAAATTTTGCACAGAGGTTCCCTTTATAGTGTAGACAAGGAATAAGGAAGGATTTTTCGAAATTCAACCCCTAAGGGATTTAAATAGGGGATGAAAGTTTGTATGGAAAATCGTCATTTTCACGCGGGCGAAGCCGCTGGCAAAAGCTAGTTATGTCATATAACCGCGAAGTGACAGTGGAAGTTCGGTTTTAAACCTTGAAAACTTAATATGTTTTATTTTTGAAGTGAAAAGAATCCTCATGTGACTTAATACAAATTTTAATGATTACCTTGAACCTGTTGATGCCCGAGGTGGCATCTGCGTATGGGATGCCATGGAACTCAAAGTAATTCCCGTCGGTTGCGGAACTGCCTATTACGGTTCCTTGTGCGATAGTAACCGTAGGTGGCGTTTGCCCTGCAGCAAATGCTGCTAGCATAGCACAAATAGACAGTAGCAATATCATACTTGCTATAGGTACAACTGCAGAATTGAAACTGGATACAGAGATCGCAGGAGAATATAGAATCTTCCTTGATAAGATAATATCCAAGTTTTTTGTTTGATAATGTCATGTTGTCAGATATCGATAGGGAGACACGAATTCGTTATCAATTATTTTTGCTACGATGATCTCTTTTCTTGGGCTGTTTTTAAGTGCAGAATTGTAACTGACTAACAGTTCCAATTTATATTCTGTTTTTTGCTGTTTTGTACTGACATACGAAACTACTACATTATTGAGTTTAATAAAGTTGTCTTTAAAAGATAACAAACAATTTTTTGGCGACTTCAATACTGTTTGAGATTGCTCAATATTTTTTGTCGATGTCTACCTTATAGTATCTGATACATTAAAAAAAAAAAAAAAAAAAAATTAAGTGGAATATACAAATTGGAATATACACAAAATATTATGAACAAAAGGACCGTGTCAGGTGGCGATCTGCCTACCGCCGTGGGAAAAAGGCTTAAGTGTATGTATGTGTGTACAGAGACGAGCTTATGCCAGAATTGGGTTAACTGGCAGCGAACCTTAACGTGATCGAAAGATTTTCAAAAGAGGATATTTACGCCTAAGTAGTAATCTTGATAAAAAATTACCTTATCTGTAGTATTAGTATTATATCATCTATAAATAAATAAAATTGAAATGTCTGTTTTGTATTTTCAAAATAACAGGTGGTTACTGAATGCATTATACGAAAGTATATACGGTACTTTAAAAAAATACGCATTTAAATAGGCGCTCCAAATAGGCGGGGCCGATTTTGGCAGGGACAAAAGTCACATTGGTAGAGTTATATTTTAGAAAAAGAATTAGAGTTCCTTGAAAAATCATTCTCTTTTTCTGTTTAGTTTTTAGTTTTATTTTTTGTTGTGTGCACTTGTGGCATGTACCAAATAAATATGTTTTCATTCTATCTTTTTCTTTCTTAAAAAAAATCCTTGAACTTTTGAACAAAATCCACCCTCAACATCATCTTCCTGCACTTATGCTTTCAAATATGCCGAGCGGTGGCAGCGCGGATGTAGCGCTGCAGTCGCGCGTGTAGAATTATGAATTAACAAAGCAGCGCGGCGGCTTTTTCACCGCGCGGCAAATTTGAAGGCGGTCTCTGCCCTTAGGTCAAGATTGAGGTCAAGAGTAAGCCCATATTAAATAAAAAAATAAAAATAAAGGTATCCCATTCTATTTGGTGTCGGCGCAACACGTTTTCTATTGTTAACAAAATCCGATTGTAACAAATATTTTAATTAATATTTCACGTGGAGCAAAGTCACGGGCAACGGCTAGTCATCATACATATTATTTCTTCTATCAAACAGCGGTTCCATGTTCGAAGGGGGCCCGTGGAATTAGAGGCACTGAAATTGACATCAGTTTTAAATCAGTTCAGCCCGGAATCACCCACTGTTGAATTTAGGCTTCCCTTTTCTTCTGCCAGTCTTCTCTGCACTGTGCGTCTCTCGTTCATTAATTTCCTGTTGATTGTATGTTTTGAATTAATTCTCGAAATTCGAAATTCTCCTGAGATAATGATTGTAACTTTGATATATCAATATAATATATTATGACCTACTATGATAATTTGTGTTTCAAAATACTAGTTTCGTAACGTATTAACGACGAAAAAAAATGCTTCTTAAAACCGTTTACGCCGTACGGCATTTCATACAAATACACTAAATCACAGTAACATTTACTGTCAAAATCATGATTTCGTAGCGGCTTCTGAGAAATTCCTGATGGAACTCAATAATACTAAACTGACCTGGAAATCGAAACCAGGGCCTCATGCTCAATACATTAATATTATTTATATATTCATTAGATTATTGCAGAGATTTATTGTAAATTGTACAATTACAGAACTATTTCTAAAACTTCTGACAGCATTTTCAAAATAATAAACAAGTTAACTCAAAATATATTATATAACTCTACACATCAATGTTCTCATAAAAAAACATAAAGCTAGGGAATGCTAAATAATATACACGTTTTAGTTGCATTTTTATATATTTTAATAATTATGACAATGTTATTTACAAAGCAGTATCTTTTTAAATAATAGATACTAACAAAAAAGTTATCATAAATTATTACAAATAATATCATGAATATCTCTGTAGAAACTTTAAATGAATGAACGGCATCGTTCATAATTTTCTGATTGCATTTGCAAGCCAAGTTCCATAACCGGCAATACTGGACTATCTTAAGATACCATATCCTTATCTTATTAAATGCTACACGCAAACATTCAAGCAAAACTAATATAATTTCAGTGAAAATTAAAAGAATTGAATTTTTGAAATTGCATAGAAATTATTTTAGTTTTACTTGAGAATTAAAATCCAAAGTTTTTGTACGTTCTTATGACAATAATTATGAGTGAGGAATGTAAATGGCTGAGTTTAGGAAACAGAACTACTATTAAAAAAGTATATATCCAAGTCCAGAAGATGCAGAATTGGTGTCAACTGTAGTACTTCCCTCTGTAGAAGCTTCCTCCGTGGAAGACTAAGCGGTAGTAACGTTTTCCATTGTACCAGGCTCTGCAGTTACTTTATCAGTAATACAGTCGCCGATAGACGGAGATGTTTTTGATGGTGTTGCGTTTTCGTAGTTGAAGTGCTTCCCTCTGTTGTAGATGTAGTTGGAGTGCTTGCCTCTGTTGTAGATGTAGTTGGAGTGCTTGCCTCTGTTGTAGATGTAGTTGGAGTGCTTCCCTCTGTTGTAGATGTAGTTGGAGTGCTTGCCTCTGTTGTAGATGTAGTTGGAGTGCTTCTCTCTGTTGTAGATGTAGTTGGAGTGCTTGCCTCTGTTGTAGATGTACTTGGAGTGCTTGTCTCTGTTGTAGATGTAGTTGGAGTGCTTGCCTCTGTTGTAGATGTAGTTGGAGTGCTTCCCTCTGTTGTAGATGTAGTTAAAGTGCTTCCCTCTGTTGTAGATGTAGTTAAAGTGCTTCCCTCTGTTTTAGATGTAGTTGGAGTGCTTGCCTCTGTTGTAGATGTAGTTGTAGTGCTTGCCTCTGTTGTAGATGTAGTTGGAGTGCTTGCCTCTGTTGTAGATGTACTTGGAGTGCTTGCCTCTGTTGTAGATGTAGTTGGAGTGCTTGCCTCTGTTGTAGATGTACTTGGAGTGCTTGCCTCTGTTGTAGATGTAGTTGGAGTGCTTGCCTCTGTTGTAGATGTAGTTGGAGTGCTTCCCTCTGTTGTAGATGTAGTTAAAGTGCTTCCCTCTGTTTTAGATGTAGTTGGAGTGCTTGCCTCTGTTGTAGATGTAGTTGGAGTGCTTGCCTCTGTTGTAGATGTAGTTGGAGTGCTTGCCTCTGTTGTAGATGCAGTTGAAGTGCTACCGTCTGTTGTAGATGTAGTTGAAGAGCTACCATCTGTTGTAGATGTAGTTGTAGTGCTTGCCTCTGTTGTAGATGTAGTTGGAGTGCTTGCCTCTGTTGTAGATGTAGTTGGAGTGCTTGCCTCTGTTGTAGATGTAGTTGGAGTGCTTGCCTCTGTTGTAGATGTAGTTGAAGTGCTTCCGTCTGTTGTAGATGTAGTTGTAGTGCTCGCCTCTGTTGTAGATGTAGTTGGAGTGCTTGCCTCTGTTGTAGATGTAGTTGGAGTGCTTGCCTCTGTTGTAGATGTAGTTGGAGTGCTTGCCTCTGTTGTAGATGTAGTTGAAGTGCTTCCGTCTGTTGTAGATGTAGTTGAAGTGCTTCCGTCTGTTGTAGATGTAGTTGAAGTGCTTCCGTCTGTTGTAGATGTAGTTGGAGTGCTTGCCTCTGTTGTAGATATAGTTGGAGTGCTTCCCTCTGTTGTAGATGTAGTTGGAGTGCTTGCCTCTGTTGTAGATGTAGTTTGAGTGCTTGCCTCTGTTGTAGATATAGTTAGAGTGCTTCCCTCTGTTGTAGATGTAGTTGTAGTGCTTCCCTCAGTGGTAGATGTAGTTGGAGTGCTTCCGTCCGTTGCAGGTGTATTTGAAGTACTACCATCTGTTACAGGTGATGTTGAAGTACTACCGTCTGTCACAGGTGATGTTGAAGTGCTTGCATCTGTTACTGGTGGAGGAGGAGGTAACGTACTACCCTCTGTAGGAGCCGGTTTTGTAGGAACATCTATCTCCCAATTACTTTCAGCATCCAGAAAATGATTATCATAAATATTGTCCCAAAACGTTACTACGTAAGGGTGTGGGTTCATTAATAATACTTCTAGATTGGAGCCATCTATTACTTCTGAGTTTTCTAGCACGCGGAGAAAGTTGAATTGATTTCTCGTTACTGGAAGCCAACTTACTTGCGAAGTTTCGCTTGTTGGGTTACTGTAAAATAATTAATATTTATTAATACTCCAAATCATAATATTTTTTGTTTTATTGGCTTTTACGGGACGACTTTCAGATTTAAAATGTCTATAGTTATTTAAAAAACCTTTAAAGAAATGTAGAATTTTGACATTTAAGTATTTTGTTTTATCGATAGCTAACTATCAAAGAGGTGTATTCCTCGCCTGCATTGGTGTTGCCGAGTTTATATGACCCCAATCTATTAAGTCGCAAATAAATATACTTCTAATGGCTTACTCGCCTCATAGTCTACCGCTTTATTCTCTGTACTTATTCTCATTTCATGAAAAAGTAAAAATGTAGATATCCGAAAATTGTTGAGCCCACAAGTTAATCAATAGTAGTAGCCAAATAATGATAAAGATGTTCGTTATCAACAAAAAACAAACCCAGAAGTCAAAAAAATATTTAATGAAGTTGTCTTCGTTACCACGGCTAAAGTAGTTTTATGTGCACTACGCACATAAATATATTTAGGGTTAAATTTGTAACCGAAATTCAGTAGTTTTTTAGTTGGTAGGTAGTTTTTATGTTATTTAGAAACAAACAAACAAACACAAACAAACATAATAAACATATTTTGTCGTTTAAAAACACTGGGAGGTAATTATTTTCCAAACTGAGAAAATCTATTTATTCGGAGCAGCTATGGCTAGCTATTCTGGCGACATGATGTACGAGAATGACAAAATAAACAGTGAAAATATCAGTTTTTTTTTTTTTCAAAATCATCACTCAAATTTCGAAATAATACGAGGCATAATAATATTAGAAGACTCACCCAGTTTTCGCAAAATTTGTCCACCTCTCTACAAGAATGTTTCCAACTGTTTGATCTCTGTCAGGTACTCCCGTGACAGTAGTACTGTAGAACATATAAGCCAGTTCTTCACTATGAGCTGCCGATCCTACGGCTATTGGACCCACAACTGGTTCTCCGAGAGTTCCTGAGTATGAAAACTGATATAGATAAATCGGTGACACAGAACTGGAAATTCGGTTTCTGACTTCTCTTATAGATGATACTAGCATCATTGTATCGCCATGATAGCGAACATAGTTTTCCATATTATATGAATTTTCCTCGAAATAAAACTCCTGTATACGGTGAGCCACTGCCAACTTTTCTGCATCGTTTTCGAATTTCAAGTCAGATTGTAGAAAGTCTGGAAACGAACTCTCCATCCTCCCTAGCCAATTAGATGCCTCTCTGGCTCTGACGGTTCCTTCGTTATCGACAAAGCCTATTATAATAGGAATCGGCTGAAACTCAACATCATGGATGATTTAAGAGGGAGTTTTACTTAAGAAAGGCTCAACACCTTCCAATTCGTGTGTTTCCACACAAGGAGCGAAAGCCAGTGAATTATCAGTTAAATCTAGTTCGTTAATAATACCCATCAAAGCTGGTACACTACTTCTAGAAAAGATAGAAGATAACTGGTCTGTTGAAACTACATCGTGACCAAAAGATTCAGCTACTCGAATAGCATGCTCCAAGTTATCTCGAGTAACAGCCCATGGGGCAAATGCGTTGCCACTTTGAACGATTGCCTTTTGAATTAAGCCGTTAGCCATTGGGGACAGAGTGACTAAGTCAACGGCAGCCGCTCCAGTTCCGTGACCAAATAGGGTAATATCTTCAGGGTTACCCCCAAATTGCGCAATATTTGCTTTAATCCATTTCAATCCTCCAATAATATCCTTCAATCCAGCGTTGCCTGGAGCGGTTTCAGTTCCAAGACATAGGAATCCAAAGACAGATTCGCGGTAATTCAGTGAAACGATGACTACGTCCTTTTCAACAAAATTTCGAAAAGACAGCTCTGGTATATGTTCTTGGTCAAACTCTTTTCCTTTTATCCAAACCATTACGGGCAGTCTTCTAGTATTATCTAACGTTGGTGTGAAGACGTTTGCTACCAAACAATCTTCCATTCCCTCGAATCCATTACCCAGGGGTCGGACACATTTTATGTTTCTTCGGTTCGCTACAAAAGGTGTTGTACCGAAGGACAGAGCGGGCGTCGGTGCCTGTAAATAAATATTTATTGAAAATTTCGACAAATACTCGATTCGATACTTCGATTTTCGACTTACACAATACATTGTAACCAACAGTTGACTTATGCTGTGTGTAAAAGTGCTTTTAATTACTGAAGCCGAAAAATACTTTCTCCCCGAAACTGCATTCTTTTTTTGTTCTAGCTAATAAAAATATTGGTCGGTTCTATTCAAAAAGATATATAAAACTTTTTCACAAGTTTTAATTTCACAAAATTTTTAATACCACCATGACCCCCGTACTATTCAATGCATCCAGCAAAACAATTGTTTTATAGTGATTTACATTGATTCGTACTGAAAACGTGAAAAATGTTTTTTTTTCTTCTCCTTGTATGGCAACTGAGCCGGTTCCGACTATTCTGCCAGCTGTGAAAAATGATAACTTATAAGTTTTTAAACTGACATGGTCACTGACATTACTATTAATACTGGCAATGACTTCAGTTTATCCGTGATCATGGTGCTTGTACACAGCGCCGAAATATCGGGAACTCGAAACAATAGGAAAACATGGTAAATATCCCGTTTATAAAACTAAATAAAAATAAATAGATAATAAATAGTAATGATAACTTAGTTTGATGTATAGAATGCTAGGTTTATAGGCTTCGTGAAGGGTCCGTCAACACCTAGTAGAAGCCTGTTGGAGACAAATCATATTTGCACGCATAATACGAGTATAGCGCATCCGTGTAGGTACTTCACGTCTGCATACAAAAATAATGACATTTATATTACACGACACGTGATTCTACTGAGAATTATCACATCGATTAAAGATTTTATTTTAATACTAGCTGATGCCCGCGGCTTCACCCGCGTGGATGTCGTTCAAATTATATACTAAAACCTTCCTCTTGAATCACTCTATCTATTAAAAAAAACCGCATCAAAATCCGTTGCGTAGTTTTAAAGATTTAAGCATACAGACAAACAGACAAAAATAGCGACTTTGTTTTATACTATGTAAGGATAAGGAAGGGATGTACCAGAGAATGGGCAGCAGCGTTCTCTGTGTCTTTGTAACAACCATACTGCGATCGCCAACCCGCCTGCCAAGCGTGGCGATTATGGCAAACCCCCCCAAAAATGCCTGGGGGAGGCCTATGTCCAGCAGTGGACGTCTTATGGCTGAAATGATGATGATGAAGGATAAGGAAGCACTGATGAAAAGTCTGTGATTTAATATTATTTTTTGTTTTTTTTTATATTTTTTTTCACTTGGCTCGCGAGGTTGTCGACATGTGGGATGTTAACTCAGCTACATTGTGCCCATAGTAGTCGTTTTAGACAATGGCTTAATTTTTATTTTTTATTTATTTATTTAAACTTCATGCACAAACGTGGTACATAGGCGGACTTAATGCCACAAGGCATTCTCTACCAGTCAACCTTAGGGTCAAATAGGACAGCATTGTGGTAGAGTACAGAAATAAATAAATTATGAGAATACTATTTTGTTAACATAAATTAATATACCTACTTATATGGTACATACTAATACATATAAATAAAGATGGAATTAAATAAACTAATATATATTACTTATAGTACATACAAATAGCTCAAAAAATGAGAGACCAAACAGTAATTACCATTACTATCACACATTATGAGTATTCAGTCTGATTTTAAAAAGTAATTCCGCACAGATCTTTTGAAAGTCATTTTGCTTTCCGCTTTTTTAATGCCAAGGGGTAGCGCGTTCCAGAGTTTAGTTTTATTCTTCGTTTTTTTCAATTAATTTATATGAATTAAATGTTTCATTGTAATATTTTTTATTCTACGTTTTATTTCAATTAATTTATATGAATTCAATATTTAATTGTAATATTTTTTTATTGACATAAATTACATAATTTATTTTAATTCAATTTATTATTTATTTGCATTTAATCTTGTCTATTTCAATTTAGTCATAATCAAGTTATTTTATTTTAAATGAGTATTCATCGGGACTTTTTACATTAACACAGAAATTGCACTAACTTAGTTTTCAAATAATTTGTTACGAACAAAAATATGGTATGAGTACTATGAGTCCGAAATAAACACATTTTTTTTTTTTATTGTCAGGAGCTTCGACCAACACCTGAGGAGGGTCTCGTTAGGCTGCAGGATCAAGGGCTTAATACAGAAAGCGGTACTCCTGCACACGGCTCGTATTGTTAGGAGGTTCCTCTCTCTGAAGCCCTGACCTCTTAGTAGCTTGGACCTTGTTCCTGATACCGGAGGGTTACTATTTTTTACCCGACTGCGGCGAAGCCCAAAACGAGGGTTATGTGTTTGTTATATTTTTAAATGTTTTTTTTTTTAAGAAAAATGTAAAAACATAAATAACAAGTATGTATAAATATGAATAAAAACCTTATAAAAACGAAAGAATTTATTTAGAACAAAAAAATATTCCTTTTATTTCACCGAAGCAGTTACATACTTATTATAATTATATTTTTGTTAATCATAATTATGTTTTTAATTTTTTATAGTTTTTTAAAGAAAGATTAAATTAAAAACGCATAAAATTTTAATTGAAATGAATAAAATACATAGAATATACTTATTATTAGTACGTTTAGTGGAATATCAATTAGTTACAAAACAGCGCAAAAGGCAGTTAATTTCGAAACTGTTATAAACAAAAAAACTAAATTTTACAGTAACAATTGATATTTACGATAGTTGCATTAGAATTTCATAAAAAAAGTGATCACTTTTTGTTTGTATATCTCATAAGTGATATTTCTGACATTATTTGTAAAATTGTTGGTTTCTTTTACTGTGTGTGGTATGGTATAGTCATATCATTTAATAATTTCTGTATTAATTTATTTTATTTAATAATTTTTAAAGTTCTGTTTTTGTTTTAACATTATTTTAATAATGTAAATGATGTATTTAAACAATAATAATTAGATTATGCTGACTTGAATAAGATGGCGTTATTTATTAAACCTTAAAAATGGTTTTAGTCATGGTATCGAATAAAGGTATTTAAACTTGACAAAACTGACTCTGCTACTAGATTTTACTGTTTTGGTTGAAAAATTGATTATAAAGTTATTGATATTTACCTTGAACCTGTTTGTACCCGCAGGGTTCCCTCCGTATGGTATTCCATAGAACTCCAAGTAATTTCCGTGGGTTGCTAAACTGCCTATCACGGTACCTTGAACGATGTTAACCGTCGGTAACTCCTGACCTGCAGCTGAAGCTGCAAGGGCCAAACAAATAGACAAGAGCAATAACATGCTTCCAGTACAACCGTGGAATTAAAACTGAAGTTCAAGGGAAAACGGAATCGTATTTTATTAGATATTTTTAAATTATTATTAGTCTTAGTTTTTCTGATATCGTCATCGATACGCTGATAAGGTGACTTAATTTATTCATATCAATTAAGTCACCTTATTAAGCCTAATTAAGCAAATTAATCCTCTTTTTTACGCCGACAGTTTCTCGACTGTCGCCTGCGGTGGGACATAAAAGTTTTTGTATGCAGACAGCAGTACTGTTGAACAGATATGTTTGTATACACTTAGTAACATTTAGAAGCAATTTTCGTGTACTGTGTCAGTTTTATGTTCATGTAATTTACCGCAATTAGTGTTTTGGAACCCATATTGTCATAAATTAGGTTATAAAATATCTCAAAGTTGCAATTGTTTTTTCACGAGAAGTTGATGAACTTGGCGAAGTATACAGAGTGGTGCCGACAATACGACAATAAATGAAACCACTGATAGTTCTAGTTTATAGGAACATTTTTAAACTATCAAATAAATCCTAACACCGAAATCGTTGTCGTATCAAACTCAAACTCAAATTCTTTATTTCAATTAAGCCATTACAGGCACTTTTGAATGTCAGAAGAACATTTCACAAAAAAAAAAACGAAACTACGAGTGCAATACGTCATTCCGAAAGCCACCACGCCGAACCACACGCCACCGAATGCCCGCAACAACGAACACTGCAAGCACGAAAGCACGCAGCGACGCAAACCGCAACAACGAATGCTCGATTCGTCGGCACCAACATACCTAAATGTCTTTGCCAAATTCTTTTTTTCCTTTTTTTCCACACGTTAATCGTTGCAAATTATTCCTAAGGTTAGCAAACCAATATTTGGATGTAAATTGTATTATTTCGTTTACAGTTTTATGCAATTTAGTTTTTCTGATTTTATTTATTTCAGTGTTAGGATTTATTTGATAGTTTAAAAATGTTCCTATGAACTAGAACTACCAGTGGTTTCATTTCGTATCGTATTGTCGACACCAACCTGTATACATATTATTGCGCGTGACTGAACGAGACTCGAAGGCTAGAATTGCTAGGTGATTTTTATATAGCCCAGGAGTTTAAACTACAACGAAACATAAAGTTTTTTCACTTGCTTTCCAAAAAGTTGATGAATGTGACATACTATTATATTGCAAATGCGCCATGACTGTGCCGTAAGCTGGAATGGAATATTTTCCTCGCTCCTTAAAACATGGTGTCACATTCGGGTATCGCCAATATCATACACATATATATCTACAATCTTTGTTTTGAGACAGAAGTTTTTCCAGTTTCTCAGAAGTGGGCCATTAGTCCATCCAATTTGTAGGAGAGAGAACCAAGTCTGTGTCGATAATTACAGGCCTATATCAGTACTGTCGTCGCTCTCTAAAATCCTCGAGAAGATTCTTAATTTAAATCTTAGAAGCTTTCTCGATAAATACAAAATTATAGCGGCCAATCAGTACGCGGCGGATTCCGGTTTGGAGTCTCAACCAAAGACGCAGTATTGGATTGACCACAATCTATTGCCAAAACCCTAGACAGTAGAACAAAGTGTCTTGGTATACATACTATTGGTTTGGACCTGTCAAAAGCCTTCGACACAGTCGCTGTACCCAAACCAAACTGATTTCCAAGCTAGAGTGTTTGGGTGTTACGTGGCATAGCTCTGGAATAATTCAAAGATTACCTAAGGAATTGCATCCAGGTAGTAAAGATTGGCTTTAATTACAGTGATGAAGAGATTGTGCTACGGTGTCCTCCAAGAAAGTATTCTATGCCCCACACTATTTAAAATATATATAGAGGATCTCTGTAGAATGTCACTACCAGCTTGTAAGATCTCAGGGCAAAGTGTGGTTATGCAATTGATATCATATTACCCAGTACTTACTGGGTTGTGGAAGTCAGCAGGCAGTCGCTCCATTTAAAACCTGTTCCATCTGGTGAGACTGCAAGCCGATCCCAACGTAGTTGAGAAAAGGCTAGGCAGATGATGCTATTTAGGGTTATGGAAATCTCACTTTTCCATACTCATATCCTTTAGGCCCATACCCATATCCTGTCGTCCAGAACCGCCATTTCCTAAGTCAAGAAACACAAAGAGCTGCCGCTGCTACAGGTTTTTAATGAACTTTTCTTTTTGGCTTTCAAAAATATTGATTGTGTGCGAAAACTGACCGTAAATCATGATTTCATAGCAGCTTCTAAGAAATTCCTGATGGAACTCAATAATATTGAACCCAGCCTGGGAATCGAACCCAGGACCTTGTGTATGTATTTATTTATTAGATTATTGCAGAGATTTACTGTAAATTGTACGATTATATCAAATACTAGCTGATGTCTGTGACTTCGTCCGCGTGGGTATCGGTTATCGTGACCAAAAATATTCTTTTCTTCATCCCGTTTTAACCTCTTACAACCCTTTTTTCGCAATAAAAAGCCTATAGATAATTTTTCAGGCGCTAGACTATCTGTGTACCAATTTTCATTTAATTCGGTTCAGTAGTTTTAGTATGAAAGAGCGACAGACAGACAGACAGAGTTACTTTTAAAATTATAATATTAGTAAGGAAGTAAGGATAATAATATATTAAATATGGATTAGTAAGGATAAATAATAAACAAGTTAACTACTTCAATAAACCATCTCGTTAAAGCTAAGTAACGCTAAATAATACACACGTTTTAATTGCATTTTACAGGACAATATTTTTTAAATTTTTTAAAATTTATTTTCAGAACATTTAAAAATATACTAAGTTTGTATTGAAATAAATAAAGATAATGAAAATGTTTTTTTTATAATGCAGTATCCTTATAAATAATATAATAGAAACGTACTCATGAGTAAATACATTATTATTAATATCATGCACATCTCTGTAGATGCTTTAAGTGCATACAGATATATTATATTTAAGTAAAATTCATTTTTTCTGATATATTATGCCATTTGAAGTATATCTGTTCTAGTAAGACTGAAAATGTAGGTACTAAGTTTGCAAATTATTATGATCGTTGTAAATTTTGGAGACAGTAATACCGGTAATACTGGACTATCTTATGATAGCATCTTATCTTTTATATGCTACACACAAACATTCAAACATGACTAAAACAATAATTAAAGTAAAGAGGTAAATAAAAAAATAACAAATTTAAGAAAACTACAGTAGAAGTCTAAAACATAGTAGATTTCTGTGCAAATTATGACATTTCAAAAATTCTAACAAGAACAATTGAAATCAAATCTAATTTCTGTATTTTCTTATGTCAATAACAGTGAGGAATGTACATGATTGAGTAAAGAAAACAAAACTACTATTAAGAAAGTATATCCAACAACAGTAGATGCAGAATTGGGGTCAACCGTAGTACTTCCCTCTGTAGAAGTTTCCTCCGTGGAAGACTCTTCGGGAGTAACTTTCTCCGTTATATCAGGATCTGCAGTTACTTCATTAGTAATACAGTCAATAATAGTAGTAAGTGTTGTTGATGGTGTTGTGTTTTCGTCCGTTGCAGGTGTTGAAGTGCTACCATCCGTTGTAGATGTAGTTAAAGTGCTTTCGTCTGTTGCAGATGTAGTTGAAGTGCTTCCCTCTGTTGAAGATGTAGTTGAAGTGCTTCCCTCTGTTGTAGATGTAGTTGAAGTGCTACCGTCTGTCACAGGTGATGTTGAAGTGCTTCCATCTGTTGTAGATATAGTTGAAGTGCTACCGTCTGTCACAGGTGATGTTGAAGTGCTTCCGTCCGTTGCCGGTATAGTTGAAGTACTACCGTCTGTCACAGGTGATGTTGAAGTGCTTCCGTCCGATAGAGGTGTAGTTGAAGTGCTTCCCTCTGTTGTAGATGTAGTTGGAGTGCTTCCGTCTGTTGTAGATGTAGTTGAAGTACTTCCCTCCGTTGTAGATGTAGTTGGAGTACTTCCCTCTGTTGTAGATGTAGTTGAAGTGCTTCCCTCTGTCGTAGATGTAGTTGAAGTGCTTCCCTCTGTTGTAGATGTAGTTGAAGTGCTTCCCTCTGTTGTAGATGTAGTTGAAGTGCTTCCCTCTGTTGTAGATGTAGTTGGAGTGCTTTCCTCTGTTGTAGATGAAGTGCTACCATCCGTGGTAGATGTGGTTGAAGTGCTTCCCTCTGTTGAAGATGTGGTTGAAGTGCTTCCGTCTGTTGTAGATGTAGTTGAAGTGCTTCCCTCTGTTGTAGATGTAGTTGTAGTGCTTCCCTCTGTTGTAGATGTGGTTGAAGTGCTTCCGTCTGTTGTAGATGTGGTTGAAGTGCTTCCCTCTGTTGTAGATGTAGTTGAAGTGCTTCCCTCTGTTGTAGATGTAGTTGAAGTGCTTCCCTCTGTTGTAGATGTAGTTGTAGTGCTTCCCTCTGTTGTAGATGTAGTTGGAGTGCTTCCGTTTGTTGTAGATGTAGTTGAAGTGCTTCCCTCTGTCGTAGATGAAGTTGAAGTGGTTGCATCTGTTACCGGAGGAGTCTCAGTTGGAGGCGGTTCTGTAGGATCATCTATCTCCCAATTACTTTCAGCATCCAGAAAATGGTCATTATAAATATTGTCCCAGAAAGTGACTATTTGTTGGTGAGGGTTTAGTAATAACACTTCTAGAGTAGAGTCTTCAATTACTTCCGAGCTCTGTAGCACGCGGAGAAAGTTGAAAAAATTACTCGTTACTGGACGCCAGCTTACTTGCGAAGTTTCACTTGTTGGGTTACTGTAAAATAAATAATATTTATTAATACTCCAAACCATATTTTTTCTTGTTTAATTGGCCGTCACGGGACGCCCTACAGATGTAAATTCAAAAAAGGAGGAGGTTTTGTTATAACGATATTTCGATCATAGAATGGAGTTCCCTGTCTGTGTTGGTGTTCTCGAGTTCATATTGTTTTAATATGATCCTAATCTATTAAGTCGCAAGTAAATAGACTGATACTGGGTGGGTAAGCTTGCCAAATAGTCGACTTCATATCTGCCCTCTGGACAAGATTGAAGTCAAGATTAGACCCATTTCTTATAAAAAAATAAAAAAAGATAACCGAAAGTTTTATGACCCCCCACATAATGTATTCAGGGTTACTAGTAGCTCAGCGTATTCCTTGCAGGACTTGTTACGGAGGATCAAAATGCAATAAATGAAGCCACCAAAGAAGAAAACTTAAAAAATAATACTGTGTTATTACGTTACATAATTATTATATATAATTATATATATATATATATGTTACGGTAACTTATAAATACTTTTCATTTAACCCTAGAACCGTACCCTGGGGTACAAATGCAGCGAAAAATTTGAAAATTTGCTATAACTTTTTCGTATAACCACGGATCTCTTCGTGTTGCCGTGTATTTGTGCGGGGCAGGGAGTCGTGTCAAAGGATCTACAAGGCGCTAGTCCTGTTAGCCTCTGGTCGTGGCAAGGCGTGCGTGGGGTACTCCAGTACCCCTGGGTACAGTTAATGCAATTATATTCATCACTATATTGTGATTGATTTTTTTGAAAAATTTGCATGTTGTTTTTTTTATGCATTATTTTCATTTACCTTATCTTAGACTTAACTTTATTTAAAAACAATGTGTAGGTAGGTATGTAATATTTAATATATTATATTTAGACATTTTTATTAACATTAGTGGTTTTGTATGTTATTGTTTGTAATTTGAAAAAATAGTTTTTTTTTAATGCCAGAACTTAAAAATCTTTAAGAAAATGAAATTCAAAACCTTTTTTCTTGACATTCATGATGTAGAAGAAGTGGTTCTTGGGGAAAACTTTACCATTTGAACTTATAAACCCTCATGTGGTGGACCGATTTTTAACCGACTTAAAAAAAGGAGGAGGTTATATGTTCGTGTGTAGGTTTTACAGATTGATTTTACGTGGATACGCCACGACAGCGTCCAACCATTTCCATAACGGTTCGATTGTACTGCCTAGATGCGCATATAGTAGATGTTTCACATCAAAAATATTTTTTCGTTTGTCAAGTACTTACCCAGTTTTAGCAAAATTTGTCCATCTCTCTACAAGAATGTTTCCAACTGTTTGATCTCTGTCAGGTGTTCCCGTAACAGGAGTATTGTAGAACATATAAGCCAGTTCTTCACTATGAGCTGCCGATCCTACGGCTATTGGACCCACAAATGGTTCTCCGAGAGTTCCTGAGTATGAAAACTGATAGAGATAAATCGGTGACCCAGAACTGGAAATTCGGTTTCTGACTTCCCTTATGGATGATACTAGCATCATTGTATCGCCATGATAGCGGAAATAGTTTTCCATATTAAATGAATTTTCCTCGAAATAAAACTCTCTTATACGCTGAGCCACTGTCAACTTTTCTGCATCAGTTTCGAATTCCAAGTCAGACTGTAGAAAGTCCGGGAATGAACTTTCCATCCTCCCTAGCCAATTAGATGCCTCTCTGGCTCTGATGGTTCCTTCGTTATCGACAAAGCCTATTATAATAGGAATTGGCTGAAACTCAGCATCACGGATGATTTCAGAGGGAGTTTTACTTAAGAAAGGCTCAACACCTTCCAAATCGTGTCTTTCCACACAAGCAGCAAAAGCCAGTGAATTATCAGTTAAATCTAGTTCGTTAATAACACCCATTAAAGCTGATACACTACTTCTAGAAAAGAGATTTGATAGCTGTTCAGCTGAAATTATATCGTGGCCAAAAGATTGAGCTATTAGAATAGCATGTGCCAAGTTATCTCGAGTAACAGCCCATGGGGCTAATGCGTTGCCACTTTGAACGATTGCCTTTTGAATTAAGCCGTTAGCCATTGGGGACAGAGTGACTAAGTCAACGGCAGCTGCTCCAGTTCCGTGACCAAAAAGAGTAATATCTTCAGGGTTTCCCCCAAATTGCGCAATATTGTCTTTCACCCATTTTAATCCTCCAATAATATCTTTCAATCCAGCGTTTCCTGGAGCTATTTCAGTTCCAAGACATAGGAATCCTAAGACAGATTCGCGATAATTCAGAGAAACGATGACTACGTCCTTTTCAACAAAATTTCGAAAAGACAACTCTGGTAAATTTACTTGGTCAAACTCTTTTCCTTTTATCCAAACCATGACGGGCAGTCTTCTAGTATTATCTAACGTTGGTGTGAAGACATTCGCTACCAAACAGTCTTCAGTCCCCTCGAATCCAGTACCCAGGGGTCGGACACATTTTATATTTCTTCGGTTCGCCACAAAAGGTGTCGTACCGAAGGACGGGGCGGGTGGCGGTGCCTGTAAATAAAAAAATATTGAAACCTTCGATCTATTCCGAATTACTGAAATTACGACTATACTTACTTAATACTTTGTAATCAACAGTTGGCTTACATAATTACATTTACATTACACGACACGTAATTCTACTGTGAATCAACACATCGATTACAGAGAGCTTATATTTTATCAAGCAAGGATTGTGATTTTTAGCCTTAATAATAATGATCATTTTGTTTTTCATCAAAGAAGCTATAAAATAATGTTTTTAATTTTTAAATGTTGTGTTTAATAGTTTTTTTAAAAATATTTAAAAATGGTTGAAATTTAAATTCAAATGAATAAGAAAGAAAATATTAAAACGTTTATCGAAAGGCTTTCGGCTTAAACGTTTTACGTTTATTCTAGAGCTGGTTTATTCTTTTTTTAAAACGTCACTTAAGGATTTCCAACTGTTTGATTTTAAAATTACCTAAAAAGAAAAGTCTTTTTCAGGTATTTTTTTTTGTTTTTTTTTTATTGATACTGTTTCAATAGCTACAAAACATTAACAGCAGAAAAGGCAGAAATAGTCTAGCGTACCTTCATTTCGCAACCGATACAAAACAAAAAAATATTTTTGTATGGAGAGTTTATTTACGATTGTTTAATAAAAAGTGATATTTTTTTGTAATAAGATTTACGACTGTTGCAGTATTATTTCATAAAAAGTGATTACTTTTTTGTCACATTATTTGTTAAATTGTCGGTTTCTTGTTACTGTATATGTAGTCATTTCATTTAATACATTCAATATTAATTAATTTTTACCCGACTACGGCAAAGCCAAAAGGGTAATGATTTTGGCAGTCTATGTAATGTATGTATGTATGTTCCACCGTAGCGCCTAAACTACTCAAAGGATTTTAATAAATTAGGTGTCAATAGATTCGTAAGAATAACCCGGGTGACATAGGCTATATAAATTTTATGACGGAATTTAAATGACAAAAACTAACCTCAAAAATATTAAATTGAGATAATTATAGCAAAGGTATCAAATAAAAGGTCTTGGCGAGCACATTACAAATATGTAATATATTATAGTTTAACACACAAAAATAAAATTCAAATAAAAAAATTAAGTTCAAAAATCTAAAACCCGAAAAAAAGTAGAAAACAAGAAAATAATTCTTGTCTGATATTCTTCGTAGTCGCATGCCACCTTGCTAATGGCAATTAGCAGCTGACTTCTGTATCAATGAGAAGGCCATGAAGGAGCATCAGGTATCAGTGGCATGCGACTACGAAGAATATCAGACAAGAATTATTTTCTAGTTTTCTACTTTTAAGACCGCGATTTTGTTAGTAGTCGGGTTTTAGATTTTTGAACTTAATTTTTTTATTTGAATAATTTTTAAAATTAAATTTTTGCTTTAATATTTTATTTAATTAGGTATGTAAAATTAGTTAAACAATAATAATTAGATTTGGCTGTTATTTATTAAATATTCTGAAAATTTTAATCTTTACAAATTGATTTTGCCACTAGATTTTACAGTTTTGGTTGAGAAATTGATTAAAAAGTTATTGATATTTACCTTGAACCTGTTTGAACCCGCAGTGTTCCCTCCGTATGGTATTCCATAGAACTCCAAGTAATTTCCGTCGGTTGCGAAACTGCCTATCACGGTACCTTGAAATATGTTAACCGTCGGTAACTCCTGACCTGCAGCTGAAGCTGCAAGGGCCAAACAAATAGACAAGAGCAATATCATGCTTCGTGTACAACCGTGGAATTAAAACTGAATATCAAGGGGAAACGGAATCATATTTAATAAGATAACTTTAAACCAGTTTTACTTTTTTTGATAATATCATCGATACGCTGATACGGTGACTTAATTGATACGAAAATTATGGCACTTTTCACGCCGATAGTTTCTAGACTGTCAAGCGGTGACGTAAAACATTTTGCATGCAGTCAGCAGCACCAGTATGCATACACTTAGAAACGTTTAGAAACAATTTTCGCCTGTTTAACACAACTAATATTTTGGAACCCATATTGTCATATTTAGGTCATAATTATCTCAAAGTTGCAATCGTTACTTCACGAGAAATTCGCGTTTGACGAAGTGTATACATAATATTATTGTTCGTGACTGCACGAGATTAGAAGGTTAGAATTTCTAAGCGACTTTTACCGGTCTCAGGAGTTTAAACCACAACGAAACTTAAACTTGTTTCACTTGCTATCCAAAAAGTTGATGTTGTTGTTGTATGTTGTTGTTGATACTTTTATATTTTGGATGGGCTATGACTGTGCCGGAATATATTCATCGCTCCTTAAAACATTTCGACACATACTGGTATCGCCAATTACATATTATTATATCTGCAATCTTTGTTTTGAGACAGGCCTTCGACGCAGGCAACCGGTGTTTGGCTGTACGTGTCATAATAATTATAGCTCTGGAAATCTTCAAAGATTACCTGAATAATCGCAAACAGGTGGCAAAGATTGGCTCTAGTCACAGTGATGAAGAGGTTGGGTAACGGTGTCCCCTAAGGAAATATTCTAGGCCCCACACTATTTCAAATATACATAGATGACCTTTGTAGAATGATACCAGCTTGCAAGATCTATGCCTAAACGAATGGCACAGCAATCCTGGTTGATGGCCCCTGGTGGGAAGACGTGTAACAAAAAGTGGAATTTGGACTGTCCTCAGTGATGCACTAGCTAGACCTAAACTTACTCATATTAAACCTAAAGAAAACTTTTTTGTACCCTTTGCAATCCGGTCCAACACCAAACAAACAAGAAGTACTTTCACGATATCGGCTGACTTATGCCAGGATCAGTCAATATCGTGCTCATGCCCCTCCATTGCCAGAGCTGATAGTGTCAAACACTTAGGTGTTCATATAGACAATGGGCTAAAATGGGATAAACAACTCGAGCCACTAACTACTCGAACACGTCGTCTTATTCACATCTTCAAATCTCTCCGAGAATCCGCCAGCATTGACATTCTTAAAATGGTGTACCGCTATACCGCGGCCTCGGCACAAAGGGCTAAGAAGGAACATAGGTGGTTTTTAGTCAGTAGAAGTCTGACACTCCTACCGCTCTGCTCAGAGTGGAAGGAGTCAATTTTTATCTATAATATGTATGTATTTAGAAATATATAAGTATGTTTATCAGTTGTCTAGTACCCATAACAAAAAAAAGGAATCATCAATATATTCTATAGGTACATAGACTACCCAAGTAGCACGTTAGTGTATTTTGGAACTTATTCTGCAACTGTAGGTAGCATTTAAGTGATGCAAGAGTGTACGGTATTACTTATAGATGCAAACAGCGCTCGAATTTGCATATGAGTAACTCTTATCACTAACAGTTGCTTTTGAGTGATTTTTGTTCCTGCTTTATAACTTATGGTGGCACTAGGCCGAATTTATTAGTTATAGACGCATAAAGGTTTCAATTTTCAATCTTTTAGAACTCAAAGAAGCTTAAGACATCTTAAAATCTCCCATTAAGAACCGTACCTTAATAGGTGGTAATTTTTCCTTATTTGGCACCTTTAGTACTAAATAAGTAGTATATATAAGTTACTTATCACCTGTAGTGGCTCAAGAGTTATTATTGCAGTTCATTTGGAACCTAGTGTAATTGCCTTTGTAAGGTCTAATATACTCTAATATGCCACTGTAACGCGTAGATCGATTCCAAAAGATGGTTCTTGAAATCCTTAAGCAACAATTTTCTGTCATTTAGAACCAATTAAGATCTTACAGTTCTAACACTATCGCAGGTTCCGTACATATTAATAAATTTAAATAGAGTATGATTTGTATTTAAGTAAATTTCCTACATTTTAGGTACTTAATTGAATAGTTTATGAAACAGTTATGAAATCACTAGTTCACTTTGTATTTTTTTTAATCTACTTACGTTATACACGGTGTTAATCACAGATTGGTAGGCAAGGCATGATCAGCTACCCTTCTGAATGTCTCTTGTATAAATGAAAAATGAAAATTTGCAAACTATCAGTAGGAAATCAGGCATCGAAATAAAAAGTCGAGGATTCCAGCCAACATTTACAATTAAATTAAATTTTACTTTATTTACCTTCCTAAATGGGTTTTGTACCCGTCTTGAGGATCCCCAATACAACGCAAAGGCAACGAGACCTGTTAAGTGAAAATAATCACTACTAGGTACTAATAAGGGATTTTTGGACCTAGGAGCTCTATTATGGTAACAAATGAGTGTAAAAATGAACTGCAAGTTCTATTTCAAATCGCCATTTTTAAAAATGGAGTCCTTGAAAAGTATCTTGTTGAATGGTATTTTATTACAATAACTTAGAATAAAATGAGTTTTGATAACTGTTTCTGATGTAGTTTGACATTATACTTTTTATGAAACCATAATGTTAGGTTTTTAACAACCAAATTTTTATGAAGTATTATCTTATTTATTTGATCACCGCATATTTTTTGCTAATTCTTGATTAGATCGAAGGCGCATAAAAATTTACTTAGTAAATATACCATGGTTTCACAATACAAAACCATTTGCAAGGGCTCCATGATGGTTATCCTGCGTTAAACACATAATTTTTGAATACTCGCAAAATAGATCACAAATAAAAGCTGCCATAACACAAAGCCGTTGTTGTTTATCTCCATCGAAAATAAGAACTTGTTAGGATATATTTGTCACTCAACGAATGAACTGTATCGCTTTAACGTTCAATCATTCATTTACGGCGCGCAATTTGCACCGTTAGTTCCTAGTGTCACTCAGGATAACAATTCGAACTCATAAGCATCGCTTTTGCATCTATAAATAAGTTGCAATTTTTCTCCCTTTGGTAACATACAGGTTGCTTATCGGTTCTAACCACCTTTATAGAACTTAATCACGGTGGATTTTATTACTAAAGTTTCCAAAAATATTCTATATGCAAGCCTTTTGTCACAAAATGTGTTACTTATATTGTTGTAGACTCCAACAAAATTACATATTTTGTTGGTTTTATTTTAAGAAGCATACGCCCTATAGACATGAACCGGCAAGAAATTCCACGGTTACTCTTTTCACTTCACTGCAATGCCGCACATTTCAGCTATAAAAAACGTTTTTGCGTAGCCTCTGCAATATTGTATGTTTCCCATTTTTGTTATATCAAAATTAACGTCACTTATAATTCAGTTCAGCCCAGAATCACCCACTGCTGGATATAGGCCTACCCTTTCTTCTGCCACTCTTCTCTGTACTGTGCGTGTCTCGTCTATTCGTTTCCTTTGTAATTTCGTTGTGATTTTGTGATATATTTTCACAACTTGCATAGCATTGGCCGCTGTGGCTATACAGAGCTGAGTTTGATTCTATGATTTGGTGTAAAGTCACGAGAAATATGTATACACTTGGCAAAGTTCAAATGCGATGTTCTCGTGAAATAACGATTGTAGCTTTAATATATGACATATTATTTTATGACAATTTTGGTTCCAAAATGTTAGTTTCGTAACGTAAAATTAAAATAAAATCATCGTGTACATCCGAACGGCACTGCATACAATTTATCAAGTTCTTATTTTCCGAAATAATGAATCAATTTTAAAGAAACTTCATACACCTTAGCAGAATACATAGCTCTAAAAAGTAAGTATAAACATTTTAGAAAAATTGTGTTACAATTAAATTAGAACGATCGTCTTTGCATTATCTTTGTCTAAATAAAAAGTCGGTATACGGGCGAAAGTTTTACGTGACAACGACTTTGAGTGGTAAAATAAAGACGACGCACTTGCATGAATGGCAGACGTGGTGAGATAGTTTATCTGTCTCTCTCGCTCTTAGGCGGGCTAACCATGCCCGAGTGGAAGGGACGCGTGCCTCTCACTCGCTCTCATTGTGAGCGCATAACGTGAGCGGAGCGTAACGCAGTTTCTTGAAGTGTCACCCGGCAAACCAATTTATAAGACGTTGTCACGTCAACAAATGATAACTAAGACTCACTAAAAGTGAGTAAACTGCATGTCAAAAAATGAGGACTTGAATATTTTCATGAAATACCGTACGGCGTACACGCTCTTTAAATTGGTAAGTGTATGCATATTGGTGCTTATGACTGTACAATACAACTTATTGTCACGTTATCTTTCAGGGCTATGTATAATTATACAATGGATATCGTATTACCCAGTACTAACTGGGTTGTGGAGGTTGGCAGGCAGTCGCTCATGTAAAATACAGGTGGTGTTCAGCTGCATCTAGTGAGACTGGAAGCCGATCTCAACGTTGTTGGGAAAATGCTAGGCAGATGATGTTATTTAGGGTTACGGAAATCGCACTTTCCATTCTCCTATCCTTTTCTGTCGTCCAGATCCGTCATTGACTAGATCTAGAAACATAGAGAGCTGCTGAGTGCATCGTCGATGCTGCCGATGCTATAGGTTTTTAATGACCTTTTTTTTGTCTTTCAAAAATATTGATTGTGTGCGTTACCTGACATTAAATCATGATTACATAGCAGCTTCTGAGAAATTTCCGATGGAACTCAAAAATACTTTACCCAACCATATGTGCAATTATACATATTTATTGTATAATTATAGATACAGATTTATTGTACATAGTACAATTAATAACAATATACAATAAAAAGTATTCCTAAAGCCTCTTAAAGCATTTTTCAAAATGATAAACTAGTTAAGTTAACTACCAATCTATATAAGTACAAGTTGGTAGCCGACTGCACGCAGCAGCAGCAGACGACATGTCGTCGCTTCAACATGTCGTCACGACACGTCGTTGCGTCATGTCGTTTCACTAAAGGGCATATCTCCTGTTGTTTCTGTTATCTATGGGCACACGACACTACCGTCTGCCACTCGACGACGCGTCGCTAGCTTCATGTCGCTAACTACGGAGGGAATTTCATAGAAATACGTAGAAACCAGTAGTGTCGCTGCGACATGTCGTCTGCTGCTGCTGCGTGCAGCCGGCTACCAACTTGTACCTTACTCTACTAAACATCAATCTTCTAATAAATAAAGAGAGAAGTCCTGACTGACTGACTGACTGACTGACTGACTGACTCATCAACGCCCAGCCCAAACCCTTGGACCTAGAAAGCTGAAATTTTGCACAGAGGTTCCCTTTATAATGTAGACAAGGAATAAGGAAGGATTTTTCGAAATTCAACCCCTAAGGGATTTAAATAGGGGATGAAAGTTTGTATGGAAAATCGTCATTTTCACGCGGGCGAAGCCGCTGGCAAAAGCTAGTTATCCAATAAAAAAAAAAAAACATAGTTAAGGTGGGTACGCTAAATAATGCACGCTTTTTAATTTAATTTTTGTATATTTTAATAATTATGACCATAATAATATTATTTACAATGCAGTATCTTTATCTTAAATAAATAATATAACTTACTTATGAGTAATCTTAAATTAATTACCTATTAATAATGTCATTAACATGACGTCTGTAGATACTTTAAATTAATAAACATCTCTCTTTGAACAAAGTTCATAATTTCGCATTTGTAAGCCTTTTAAAGTACCTACGTACCTATAAGACTAAACGTAGGAACTGCTGTTTCGATATTGCAAATTATTAATATGATCCTTGTAAATTCTTTTAAGCATCAATACTGGTAATACTGGACTTTCTTAAGACACCTTATCTTTTAACATACACACAATCAATCAAAACCAAAATAACACTTAAAGTGAAGAGATAATTTTATTAAACAAATAATAAACTAAAAAGTCTAAATTATTTTAAAAAGTTGTAGATTTCTGTGCAAATTATAACATTTCGAAGAGAGAATTGAAATCAAATCCAGTTTCTGTGTTTTCTTATGACAATGCCAGTGAGGAATGTAAATAGCTGAGTAAAGAAAACAGAATTACTATTAAGAAAGTATAACCAACAGCAGTAGATGCAGAATTGGGGTCAACCGTAGTGCTTCCCTGTGTAGTACTTTCCTCCGTGATAGACTCCTCGGTAGTAGTCTCCTCTGTAGTAACTTCTTCCGTTGTAGAAGTGCTTTCGTCTGTCACAGGTGATGTGGAAGTGCTTCCGTCCGTTGCTGGTGTAGTTGAAGTACTACCGTCTGTCACAGGTGATGTTGAAGTACTACCGTCTGTCACAGGTGATGTTGAAGTACTACCGTCTGTCACAGGTGATGTTGAAGTGCTTCCATCCGTTACAGGTGATGTTGAAGTACTACCGTCTGTCACAGGTGATGTGGAAGTGCTTCCGTCCGTTGCTGGTGTAGTTGTAGTACTACCGTCTGTCACAGGTGATGTTGAAGTGCTTCCGTCCGTTTCAGGTGTAGTTGAAGTACTACCGTCTGTCACAGGTGACGTTAAAGTGCTTCCATCCGTTGCAGGTGTAGTTGAAGTGCTACCGTCTGTCACCGGTGATGTAGAAGTGCTTCCGTCCGTTGCAGGTGTAGTTGAAGTACTACCGTCTGTCACAGGTGATGTTGAAGTGCTTCCGTCAGTCACTGGTGTAGTTGAAGTACTACCATCTGTCACAGGTGATGTTGAAGTACTTCCGTCTGTCACAGGTGATGTTGAAGTACTACTGTCTGTCACAGGTGATGCTGAAGTGCTTCCGTCCGTTGCAGGTGATGTTGAAGTGCTTCCGTCCGCTGCAGAAGTAGTTGAAGTACTACCGTCTGTCACAGGTGATGTTGAAGTGCTTCCGTCTGTTGCAGGTGTAGTTGAAGTGCTTCCGTCAGTCACTGGTGACGTTGAAGTGCTTCCGTCCACTGCAGGAGTAGTTGAAGTACTACCGTCTGTCACAGGTGATGTTGGAGTGCTTCCGTCCGTTACAGGTGTAGTTGATGTACTACCATCTGTCACAGGTGATGTTGAAGTGCTTCCGTCCGTTGCAGGTGTAGTTGATGTACTACCGTCTGTCACAAATGATGTTGAAGTGCTTCCGTCCGTTGCAGGTGATGTTGAAGTGCTTCCGTCCGTTTCAGGTGTAGTTGAAGTGCCTCCGTCAGTCACTGGTGATGTTGAAGTGCTTCCGTCCGTTGCAGGTGTAGTTGAAGTACTACCATCTGTCACAGGTGATGTTGAAGTACTACTGTCTGTCACAGGTGATGTTGAAGTGCTTCCGTCCGTTGCAGGTGTAGTTGAAGTGCTACCGTCTGTCACAGGTGATGTTGAAGTGGTTCCGTCCGTTGCAGGTGTAGTTGAGGTACTACCATCTGCCACAGGTGATGTTGAAGTACTACCGTCTGTCACAGGTGATGTTGAAGTACTAGTGTCTGTCACAGGTGATGTTGAAGTGCTTCCGTCCGTTGCAGGTGTAGTTGAAGTACTACCGTCTGTCACAGGTGATGTTGAAGTACTAGTGTCTGTCACAGGTGATGTTGAAGTGCTTCCGTCCGTTGCAGGTGTAGTTGAAGTACTACCGTCTGTCACAGGTGATGTTGAAGTGCTACCGTCTGTCACAGGTGATGTTGAAGTGCTTCCGTCCGTTGCAGGTGTAGTTGAAGTAATACCGTCTGTCACAGGTGATGTTGAAGTACTACTGTCTGTCACAGGTGACGTTGAAGTGCTTCCATCCGTTGCAGGTGTAGTTGAAGTGCTACCGTCTGTCACAGGTGATGTTGAAGTGCTTCCGTCCGTTTCAGGTGTAGTTGAAGTGCTTCCGTCAGTCACTGGTGATGTTGAAGTGCTTCCGTCCGTTGCAGGTGTAGTTGAAGTACTACCATCTGTCACAGGTGATGTTGAAGTACTACTGTCTGTCACAGGTGATGTTGAAGTGCTTCCGTCCGTTGCAGGTGTAGTTGAAGTGCTACCGTCTGTCACAGGTGATGTTGAAGTGGTTCCGTCCGTTGCAGGTGTAGTTGAGGTACTACCATCTGCCACAGGTGATGTTGAAGTACTACCGTCTGTCACAGGTGATGTTGAAGTACTAGTGTCTGTCACAGGTGATGTTGAAGTGCTTCCGTCCGTTGCAGGTGTAGTTGAAGTACTACCGTCTGTCACAGGTGATGTTGAAGTACTAGTGTCTGTCACAGGTGATGTTAAAGTGCTTCCGTCCGTTGCAGGTGTAGTTGAAGTACTACCGTCTGTCACAGGTGATGTTGAAGTGCTACCGTCTGTCACAGGTGATGTTGAAGTGCTTCCGTCCGTTGCAGGTGTAGTTGAAGTACTACCGTCTGTCACAGGTGATGTTGAAGTACTACTGTCTGTCACAGGTGACGTTGAAGTGCTTCCATCCGTTGCAGGTGTAGTTGAAGTGCTTCCGTCAGTCACTGGTGATGTTGACGTGCTTCCGTCCGCTGCAAGAGTAGTTGATGTACTACCGTCTGTCACAGGTGATGTTGAAGTGCTTCCGTCCGTTGCAGGTGATGTTGAAGTGCTTCCGTCCGCTGCAGAAGTAGTTGAAGTACTACCGTCTGTCACAGGTGATGTTGAAGTGCTTCCGTCTGTTGCATGTGTAGTTGAAGTGCTTCCGTCCGTTGCAGGTGTAGTTGAAGTACTACCGTCTGTCACAGGTGATGTTGAAGTACTAGTGTCTGTCACAGGTGATGTTGAAGTGCTTCCGTCCGTTGCAGGTGTAGTTGAAGTACTACCGTCTGTCACAGGTGATGTTGAAGTGCTACCGTCTGTCACAGGTGATGTTGAAGTGCTTCCGTCCGTTGCAGGTGTAGTTGAAGTACTACCGTCTGTCACAGGTGATGTTGAAGTGCTACCGTCTGTCACAGGTGATGTTGAAGTGCTTCCGTCCGTTGCAGGTGTAGTTGAAGTACTACCGTCTGTCACAGGTGATGTTGAAGTACTACTGTCTGTCACAGGTGACGTTGAAGTGCTTCCATCCGTTGCAGGTGTAGTTGAAGTGCTTCCGTCAGTCACTGGTGATGTTGACGTGCTTCCGTCCGCTGCAAGAGTAGTTGATGTACTACCGTCTGTCACAGGTGATGTTGAAGTGCTTCCGTCCGTTGCAGGTGATGTTGAAGTGCTTCCGTCCGTTGCAGAAGTAGTTGAAGTACTACCGTCTGTCACAGGTGATGATGAAGTGCTTCCGTCTGTTGCATGTGTAGTTGAAGTGCTTCCGTCAGTCACTGCTGACGTTGAAGTGCTTCCGTCCGCTGCAGGAGTAGTTGAAGTACTACCGTCTGTTCCAGGTGATGTTGAAGTGCTTCCGTCCGCTTCTGGAGTAGTTGAAGTACTGCCGTCTGTCACAGGTGATGTTAAAGTGCTTCCGTCCGTTGCAGGTGTAGTTGAAGTGCTTCTGTCAGTCACTGGTGATGTTGAAGTGCTTCCATCCGCTGCGGGAGTAGTTGAAGTACTACCGTCTGTCACAGGTGATGTTGAAGTGCTTCCGTCCGTTGCAGGTGTAGTTGAAGTGCTTCCGTCAGTCACTGGTGATGTTGAAGTGCTTCCGTCCGCTGCGGGAGTAGTTGAAGTACTACCGTCTGTTCCAGGTGATGTTGAAGTGCTTGCATCTGTTACCGGTGGAGGAGGAGGTAACGTACTACCCTCTGTAGGAGGTGGTTCTGTAGGATCATCTATCTCCCAATTACTTTCAGCGTCCAGGAAATGATCATCATAAATATTGTCCCAAAACGTTACTACATATGGGTGTGGGTTTATTAATGATATTTCTAGAGGAGTGCCATCACTTACTTCCGAGCTTTCTAGCACGCGGAGAAAGTTGAATTGATTTATCGTTACTGGAAGCCAACTTATTTGCGAAGTCCCACTTGTTGGGTTACTGTAAAATAAATAATATTTATTATTACTCCAAATCATAATATTTTTTGTATTATTGGCCGTCATGGGACACCATTAAGAAGTAAAACATCTTAGTTATTAAAAAAAACCTTTATCGAAATAATGAATAAAGACATTTAAGTATTTTGTTTTATCGATATTTATCGATCAAAGAGTAGTTTGCCCCACCGGCATTGGTGTTCCTGAGTTCATAGTATGACTGTTATCTAGTATGTCGCGAGTAAATATACTTCTAATGGCTAACTCACCCCATAGTCTACCTCTATATTTTCATCATTTCGAATGAAAAAGTAAAAATGTAGATATCCGAAAATTGTTGAGCCCACAAGTAAATCAATAGTAGTATTCAAATAATAGTACGGCACGGTTGGCGCAGTGGCTGAGCGATTGGACTGCTGCGCTGCGTGTCGCGGGTTCGATTCCCGCACGGAACAAATATTTGTAAGGCCTGCAGACAGTTGTTTCGGGTCTGGGTGTGTTTGTGTAAGGGAGTTTAAATGTTTGTAAACGCACCCACGATACAGGAGAAATTCCTAGTGTTGGGCAACGTTTTTATAAAAAAAAAAAAAAAAAAAATAGTCGGTAAAGGACTGTATTTCGTTACAAGATGATGAAAAAATTACCGAGAAGTCATGGGAAAATTATTTAAAGGAATTGTTTTCTTTACTACGGCTAAAGTAGTTTTATGTGCACTACACACATACATGTATTTAGGGTTATGCCACCAAATCTTCAACGGAAATTCAGTAGTTTTTTAATTACTTAGATTTCTAGTTAGTAGGTCGTTTTTACGAAATATTTAAAGGCATTGAATAAACATAATATTTTGTTTTTTAGAAACATTAATTATTTTCCAAACTAAGAAAATCTATTTATTCCGTGTATTGCGCCCAGAGCATTGCACGAAAGCTACTCGAATTTCGAACTAATACGAGGCATAATATTCATAATATTAGAAGACTCACCCAGTTTTTGCAAAATTTGTCCACCTCTCTACAAGAATGTTTCCAACTGTTTGATCTCTGTCAGGTGCTCCCGTGACAGGAGTATTGTAGAACATATAAGCCAGTTCTTCACTATGAGCTGCCGATCCTACGGCTATTGGACCCACAAATGGTTCTCCGAGAGTTCCTGAGTATGAAAACTGATATAGATAAATCGGTGACACAGAACTGGAAATTCGGTTTCTAACTTCCCTTATGGATGATACTAGCATCATTGTATCGCCATGATAGTGAAAATAGTTTTCAATATTAAATGAATTTTCCTCGAAATAAAACTCTCGTATACGCTGAGCCACTGCCAACTTTTCTGCATCGGTTTCGAATTCCAAGTCAGACTGTAGAAAGTCCGGGAATGAATTTTCCATCCTTCCTAGCCAATTAGATGCCTCTCTGGCTCTGATGGTTCCTTCGTTATCTACAAAACCTATTATAATAGGAATCGGCTGAAACTCAGCATCACGGATGATTTCAGAGGGAGTTTTACTTAAGAAAGGCTCAACACCTTCCAAATCGTGTCTTTCCACACAAGGAGCAAAAGCCAGTGAGTTATCAGTTAAATCTAGTTCGTTAATAACACCCATCAAAGCTGGTACACTACTTCTAGAAAAGATAGAAGATAACTGGTCTGTTGAAATTACATCGTGACCAAAAGATTCAGCTACTCGAATAGCATGCTCCAAGTTATCTCGAGTAACCGCCCATGGGGCTAATGCGTTTCCACTTTGAATGATTGCCTTTTGAATTAAGCCGTCAGCCATGGGGGACAGAGTGACTAAGTCAACGGCAGCCGCTCCAGTTCCGTGTCCAAACAGGGTAATATCTTCAGGGTTTCCCCCAAATTGCGCAATATTGTCTTTCACCCATTTCAATCCTCCAATAATATCCTTCAATCCAGCGTTGCCTGGAGCGGTTTCAGTTCCAAGACAAAGGAATCCAAAGACAGATTCGCGATAATTCAGAGAAACGATGACTACGTCCTTTTCAACAAAATTTCGAAAAGACAGCTCTGGTATATTTTCTTGGTCAAACTCTTTTCCTTTTATCCAAACCATTACAGCTAGTTGCCTAGTATTATCTAAAGTTGGTGTGAAGACGTTTGCTACCAAACAATCTTCGGTCCCCTCGAATCCATTACCCAGGGGTCGGACACATTTTATATTTCTTCGGTTCGCCACAAAAGGTGTAGTACCGAAGGACGGAGCGGGCGTCGGTGCCTGTAAATAAATATTTATTGATAACACAAAAATCAAATATCATTGAAAACACAAAAATCAAATATCGGTCGGTCGGTGATCGGTTGATCGGTTCTACTTCAAAGATATTGAGGGTCAGATTCTTAACTCCCGATCCCCGTACTATTCCATACATCAATCATAAGCAATGTTTTAAATGCGCTACATTGAGTCCTACCGAAAAACGTGATTCGTCACACAAAAAAAAGTCGTTTTGTAAAATAATTTTAGTTCTATGTATATGTTAACGGAAATGTGTGTAATCCGTCATTGTATACAATTCCTAGGAAATGTGTACAATTCCTAAAATACGAGTAGATAGGAAATCTATGATATATTTTGTAATATGCACTTTTCCTAGGAAATCTATACATTTCCTAAATAGTAATCGGAAATGTATAACATTCTTATTGTTTGTAAGTATAGCGGGGATAGTCCTCCTTTCTCTGAGTATGTACTGAGACCCGACATCCCCCGCGTTCCCGCTACTAGGAAAACTTGGATGCAAGAGCGAGCGAAGCGAGCTCGGAGCTTGGGGCCCCCCGACTCGGACAGGTTAGGTTAGAAGGGGATGGAGGGCCATCCCCTTCGTGGTTATTTTTTTGTAAACCACCCAGAAGTAGGAGCCCCGTGAAGCGGGGCTCTGTCGACTGGGCCTGTAGGGGTTAGGTTTCAATAATTTTATTTGGTAAACAACTAAATGAATACTACGCAAAATAAAACCCTATCAACGAGAGCCTTAATAAAAAGTCTGATTTCAGTTTACAAACGTGTTTTATTTATTTTAGTCACAGAAAGCATTACTTTTTTATATATTTCCTAGTATCATCTCGGAATTGTATACAATTCCTAGGAAATACATACATTTCCCAGGAAATTTGTGTATTAAGCAATGTTTAAAAAATTATTTTACACATTTCCTAAGCAGGCTCGGAAATGTATATATTTTCCTAAGAATTGTGTACACTTCCTAGGTTTTATACATTTCCGGTATTATTATATACAAAGCTTGGGTGTCGGTTTTGTGAAGGATCCGTTTGCACTTAGTAGAAACTTATTGGAGAGAAATAATAATTATAGGTATAAGACGTCACGTCTTCAACAAAGTGATACATCATGACACGACATACAATTCTACCGTGAATCATCACATCGATTTACCCTTATTTGTATGACTTAAAGTCTGAGACTTTTCTTTAAGTATATTTTTTTTTTTGTAAAAAATATACAAAAAATACTTTTTTACGAAAAAGTTACCTCTGTTAATTCTACAGTTGATTTATTATGATTTTTACGTCGATTAAAGATTTCCAACTCATTGATATAAATAAAATCTGATAAAGACTTTGTGTAAAATATTCGTAATAAGAAAACCTTAAAAGTGGAAATGGCTTACCACATCGACACCCCATTCGACTCCGTTTCTAATAAACAAAATTTACAGGCAAATTAATTTACGATTTTTTGCATTATTATTAACCTCTTAATAAAAAAGTAATTAATCTTACGAGATATTTTTGTTGATTTCTTTTTTAAATCAGCAGCAGCCACATAATTATAAATGAATACCTAATAATAATTATATTCTATAATTACTTTTTCAAATAATTTAAGAACTTACATTTTTGCATTTTTTATTATTTAAAGTTAGTTTTAAAAGATTGTTATAATTTAGATTAGAAACGTTTTCGAAATAAAGGTGCGATAAACAACTGAGGATTTGGTGGAGAAATGAATTTAAAAATTGTTTACCTTGAACCTGTTTGTACTCGCGTCCCCTGCGTATGGTATTCCATAGAATTCCAAGTAATTTCCGTCGGTTGCGAAACTGCCTATCACGGTACCTTGAGCGATGTTAACCGTCGGTAACTCCTGACCTGCAGCTGAAGCCGCAAAGGCCAACCAAACACACAAGAGCAATATCATGCTTCATGTACAACCGTGGAATTAAAACTGAATATCAAGGGGAAGCGGAATCATATTTAATTAGATAACTTTAAACAAGTGTTACTTTTTTTGATAACGTCATCGATACGCTGATAGGAGACTTAATTGATACGAGAATATTAAGGCACGTTTACACGCAGATGGTTACTTGTTTTTTTTTTGTACACGCTGTAACTACTAAAGCCAGCATCAACAGTGGCGACCACTAGAAAAGCAACGAGACAATGAAGTTCGGCGAAGTCTAGAGAACTAATTTAACTATCTTGGATCCCGCAACGGAATTTATCAAAAAAGAATAGCAAAAGAGTAGAAAGACCATAATTTCCACTTAATACCGCACACACATACTACAATAGTTTTTCGACCATCAAGAAGTGCTAGAACTGCTTACGATTTTTATCGAGCTCAGGAGTTTACCCCGTCAGGGCTGCGGGTTGTTCGAAAGAGATACCGCGGCCTCGGCACAAAGGGCTAAGAAGGAACATGGGTGAGCGGGAGGAGTCATTTGATGAATTCCCAACCCCAAAAAAAAAGGAGATTACCAACTAAAAGCAGTCAGAGGTAAAATGGTGGTATACAATGTCTGATACCAGCTTAGGCACTACCCACACGAAAAAGAAAAAACGATCAACTAAAACCAACAAAACGTGTAATCAACAAGAAGTTAGTTGTTTCTTTTCGCAATAGGACGCATCGCGAGGACTGACTCGAGGTGACTCATCAAAAGAGTACCTAGAAAGGAGGCCTTTGCCCAGCGTTGAGCGTTGGGACAAACTAATAAAAAAACTAAGCGCAAGAGACGTGAAGGCTAGAATTGCTTGCAAGTTTTATCGAGCTCAGGAGATTTACCAACTAAAAAAGTCAAAGGTTCAAGGGCGGCATCCAAAGACTCTATGGCGGCATCCAATGTCTGATACCGGGTTAGACCCAAACCACACGAAAAAAAAAGAAAGAAAGATCAACTGAAACAAACCAAATATGATTGTAACTTCTAAGAAGTTAGTATTTTGTTTTCGCAATAGGACGCATCGCGAGGGCTGACGAGGTGACTCATCAAAAGAGTAGGTACCTAGAAAGGAGGTCTTTACACAGCGTTGGGATATTCAAGGCTAAAAAAGGTGCCTCTTTGTTTATATGAGTTCTTTAATGGAACTGGGATAAATCACCTCAATCATCACTATCACTACATCATCATCACTACTTAATATAAAACAAAGTCACTTCCCGCTGTCTGTCCCTATGTATGCTTAAATCTTTAAAACTGCGCAACGGATTTTGATGCGGGTTTTTTTAATAGATCGAGCGATTCAAGGTTTTAATACCTTTTTTGCACCCGTGCGAAGTCGGGGCGGGTCACTAGTCATATTATAAAACATCGAGAAAAGGTATATGGTACGAGTTGGTTTTTTCCTATGGAGAAGAACTGGTAGGAAACTCCATGGTTACTATTTTAAAATGATTTGGTTTTTCAACAATACCTGACCTACGAGGTTTTACATGGGCATACTGTCATCTCGGAGTTCGAGAAAATACCCTCGTGTATATACAGCTTTACACAGCAGTGAGTTTTGTAAAAATATCTATTTGATGACGAATATCAATTATTCATTGTAATCTTAAAGGAATGTTAAGGCGTCTACCTCTGAAATATAATATATAGGTATAGGATTATCTCGTAATCCGTTTACGTATACAAATCTGTCTGACCGAGTTTTTATAAACGAGCAGGTATAAAAAATAGTATTTGAAAAAACTTATGAATATTTTTTAAATTTAAGGGCTAGTTTCATTTATATTTTATTTTAAAGTTTTAGGGCTGTTGACGTCGTCACTGGAGTAACAGTTTTTTTTTCGACTCTAATGGCAGATTGTTTTCAATCACATCGACATGATGCTAAGTCTTTCATTATTCGTACAGCCAAGGAGTGGAACTCCCTGCCTGCGTCGGTTTTCCCGAGTTCATATAACCCCAATATATTAAAGTCGCGAGTAAATAGGCTTCTTCTGGGTAAGCTCGTTCCATTGTCGACCTCATCTCTGCCCTTAGGGCAAGATTGAGGTCAAGAGTAAGCCCATATAAAATTAAAAAAAGGTTTCGTTCAACACGCGGGAACCACGCGATTGCCATATCCATTTCTAAACGCAGGCTTAAGCGTATGACGTCATTGAAGGTCAAATAAAGGTTAATTAAACTTAAAAAATATTAATACTTAGACAGTATTTTTTGTTTTAACGAGAACGAGATATAAGTGAACGAGACGTTATTCCTCAAAATGGCTAGCTGATGACCCACGCAACTTCTTCTGCGTCACATAATAATATAGCTTATAACCTTTCTCGATAAATCGACTATTGCAACATTAAAAAAAAAAAATTGAACCAGTACGTCCTGAGATACGCGCTAGCGTTCAACCAAACAAACAAACTCTTCAGCTTTATAATTTTAATATGTATACATTTGTCCGCGTGTATTTTGAAAAAATAATAAATAAGTAGCCTATGTTACTCGGTAAAGGTGTAGCTTTCTAATGTTGGAAATTTTCATATAGTCGAAAAATCTAATTTTTTCTCTTTGTAATATTAGTTTAGATTTGCTTCGATTATGTTCGCGGCATCACCCTCGTGAATGTCAAAAACTTGACGAATTATATACTAAAACCTTCCTCGATAACCACTTTATCCATTGGTGAAAACAGCGTGAAAATCGGTGAAGCAGTTTTCGAGTTTATCGGGAACAGACAGACAGTCGCGGCGGAGGACTTTGTTTTATAATAATTATGTAGTGATAGTGAAGTGAGCATTACTATAGGAATACAATTTGCCCAATTTTTTAAACATGATAATCCCCTTTCTCTGTGATTACTGAGCTGATCGATGTGATTTTTATTTCATTACGTAGAAGTCCTCGTGGTGGTCCCGAATACAGAAATTACCATTTTCGCTTTCACCATTTGTGAGTTAACTTGGTAACTCCTACAATAGTAGTAGTTAAATGTAGTTTAATTTTATTTTACTTTTTAATTTAATTGTTATTTTTTGTGTTATAGAGCATCGAATTGGAATATTCTGTAATGATGCTATAATTAGTGTTAAATAAATAAATAAATAAATATGCATATTTTTCTGGGCCTATATGGATACTACTCTGTTGATCTCATAATAACTTCTGGTACCAAAGAATATAAAATTGATACATGACATGAATCTGTGTGGATATATTACTAACTAGCTGACCCACGCAACTTCGTCTGCGTCACATAAATATAGCATAGAACCTTTCTCGATATCGACTATCCGACATAAATTAAGCTAAATCGTAACAAACAAAAAAATCTTATCTTTCCTCTTTATTCTATTAGTTCCGATGGTTTAGATTAGCTTAGATTATATTAAAGTGTGAATTACTATAGGTATCTCTTACTGTTAAATATACTATAACACTCTATACTTGTAAACATTATGATGCAGTAAATATTTTGAATTTGAATTTCCCGGAGGCCAGCCAGAATCCCCCGTACCTACATTGCGACGCGCGAAATATTTTGCCGCGCGGATATTTTTACATTGCGATATCTTCTAAGATATTTGTTTAAACTGTATAGAGTAAAGGGCACAAATATTCTATATTAAATTTCCGTTCTAAAAAACATATTTATTTAGATATAGATTAATACCATATGGGTTAAATAAGCTTCGCAAAAAATAATTCTTTTTAACCTAACAGTTTAACTGTAAAAAAAAGGTTACAGTGAGTCAATCTTAAAAGATAGATATATGCTGTCGTGGACTTTTTTTTAGAACTTTTAAAGAGGAACAATTCCTTGATACATGATATTTGCGTAACTTAAACCGTTTTCGCAGCGCACGCAGCGGAAGCTCTCAAAAAGAAAATACCTTTTCCCGTTTTTGTAACATTTTTCATTTATGCTCCGCTCCTATTAGCCGTAGCGTGATGTTATATAGCCTATAGCCTTCCTCGATAAATGGACTATCCAACACAAAAATAATTTTTCAATTCCAACCAGCAGTTTCTGAGTTTACCGCGTTCAAACAAACAAACAAACAAACAAACAAACAAACAAACAAACAAACTCTTCAGCTTTATAATATTAGTATAGATAAAAAGATTAAATAAAAAAATTAAACTTTTTTGAAAAACCTAAGAAAAAACAAAAAAAATACAAGACGAGTTGTTCCGGTCTGATCCCCCAAACCGATCCACTGCCAATATTTTTCTTTTGTTTATTCCTTTCTGATCCCCTGTAATTTATCATTCCGTTCTGATCCCCTTTTTGACACAAGTACAAGTGAAGTACAGTCAACCGAAAAACCGTTGTTAATGAAAAAATAATCAGTTTTTATTTCTATAACTTACAATTGTACGATCATCTCACAAACTACCAGGAGAACAGAAGAAGGAAGGAGGTATTGGAATCTTTAAATCAAATCTATATTATTTCTTTCTAAAACCATGCACTTTTTTTTGTTGGAGATAGGAAACCAGGACAGTAAAGTCCCACAAACTACCAGGAGAACAGAAGTAGGAAGGAGCTATAGGAATTTTTAAATCAAATCTATATTATTTCTTTCTAAAACCATGCACTTTTTTTTCTTTTTTTTCACTTTTTTAGATTCCAATTTCCAATACCACCTTCCTACTTCTGTTCTCCTGGTAGTTTGTGGGACTTTACTATAAAAGCATAATATAGATTTGATTTGAAGATTCCAATTTCCAATACCTCCTTCCTACTTCTGTTCTCCTGGTAGTTTGTGGGACTTTACTTTAAAAGCATAATATAGATTTGATTTGAAGATTCCAATTTCCAATACCTCCTTCCTACTTCTGTTCTCCTGGTAGTTTGTGGGACTTTACTATAAAAGCATAATATAGATTTGATTAGAAGATTCCAATTTCCAATACCTCCTTCCTACTTCTGTTCTCCTGGTAGTTTGTGGGACTTTACTCTAAAAGCATAATATAGATTTGATTTGAAGATTCCAATTTCCAATACCTCCTCCCTACTTCTGTTCTCCTGGTAGTTTGTGGGACTTTAATAAAAAAGGCATAATATAGATTTGATTTGAAGATTCCAATTTCCAATACCTCCTTCCTACTTCTGTTCGCCTGGTAGTTTGTGGGACTTTACTACCTATTCTTTTTTTTTATCTAATAGAACGTGTACAAATATTTTGTTGCTGACTGTCCTAAAAATGTGTCAGGGTATCCGATTCTTGTACGGGGGATCAGACCGGAATAGAAAATAATTTATAATAAAACGGATCCCCTAGGGTATCAGTTTTAGGGGATCAGACCGGAATAACTCTACAAGACTCATTATTCGGAAGTAAAAATAATTTGATTTTTTTAAAGTCGTTTTTTCTGCATATCTTTAATTTTATCAAGGGCTTAATGTATGCATAACAATTTTAAGCTTCTCTTGCAACGCAGATAAACACAGATAAACAAAAATAGATTTGTACCTATTTCAATAATTGATTTTGATTGTACTTAATTGCTTTTTTTGTGTTTATTCACAAAAATCTCAATAGTAGCCACGAAGTCTGTATTTGTGCCCAGTTGATGGCAATAGGGTCACCCTTTATTACATGAGACTTGAACATTACTGACGAAATGTGGGTGTACTTTATGGTACACCTCTTCCACACATTTCGGGGACTATAGGCATGTGCATGATCTTACGTTATGTTATGTGTTAACTGTTTTCCGATCACCCAGAACCATGCAAGGGGTCTGCATATTCATGCATTTGTAACCGATGGCCATTTTAAAATTATTTTAAAAATAGCAGCCACCCGGGAAAAAAACAATAGCTGGCCTTTAAACAAACAAGTATTTTGCGAGAAAAAATCTTCCTAAGCGTCACGTTTCCGAAATATAAGCTAAGTAGGTATCGAAGTTGTACTGATGACGGCCACATTTTCAAAAAAAAACAATGGTGGACAGTACAGAGGCTAAAATATTAGAAGCAAAGCCTTTAGAAATAAGCAAGGCAAACGCAAATCTGAAAATCTGTAATTTGTCTACAAAATTATTCTTCGAATTGAAACTCCCCTTTGCAGTCAGACCTCGTACTTATAATGGTATGGTAACCATTAATACGTAAGCTAAATTTTTGAGATCATAAGTTATTTTCAGTTTGAATGCAACGGTACATTGAAATTTAAAATAATACATCAATTATTGATACCGGTAAATGAAGATTGCTCAACTTTTTTCGTGGATGGTAAAAAAAAAGATATATATGCAGATATTTATTTTAATCATTATCACTGAGTAAGTCTCTTTATAATATTTTTTAATAATGCTAAATGCTATTGCTAATAAATGCTCGACCAGCTGTGGGCCGAAATATTCACGTTGTGGAGCCCTAAACACAGCCAGAGAGTGACGAGGACATGGCGGGTCGAGGAGAGAACCAAAGACTAGTGGTCCACATTGGCCCTGTACTGAAAGAATTAGAGGTCATGAGGGTAGGCCTTGGCTCAACAGTGGGATGACGCAGGTTAATGGTAAAGGTAAATAGCTTTATCAAGAATCAACTAAACAAAAAAATATTTAAGACATTTTAGGGTCCAATAATAAACAAATTGGAACAGACATTAACACAGAATAATATGTGCCAAATACAGAGGTCAACGACCTTATCCAAATGATTTCAAGAAAAAAGATGTCCCTTTAGGTACCGTTATTCCACACACATTTTATTGCAATACGAACCGTACGTTGTTTAGTATAAGGGTCATTTTTTCTAAAGTTCTTTGTGGTCCATTTTTTCAGCGGTTCCCTTAGCGGGGGTGGGTGCTACGTGTGCGGGGGGAGGTAGAGAGGAGGTTCAAAATGTGCGCAGCACGTGTGAGCGCCCGCGCATCTCAGAATTCATGAGAATTTCTGATTCATTGACTCTTGTCATATTTGAGAGTAAATTTTGTTTTGTCTTAATTAACTTTTTTCATTATTCTGACGATGATGATTCATTTTAAAATTATAAAGTTACTTACCATTGTTCAGAAGGTGGTTCACTACAAACACATCATGTATTTGAAGTGAACCGCCTTCTAAACTGATACTGTTTTCTAAATAATGTTAAAGTACTTACTTAGTTTCTAATCTATATCAGTACAAAAATCTTATATTAATTAACATTATCACAGAATTTTGTATTCCTCAATCTTTTTCTTCAGTAAAATGTTTGAAGTTCACTTCAACTAATCTTGAAATCTTTACAAAGTGGGGAATTATGTGTTTTGATAACTACAAATTAATATGTAATCCTTAATGTAATACTTATCTACAGAACTAAAGGTAACGTCACCAAAACCTTTTACAAAACATAAATAACTATATAAATAAATAATATAAATAAATTCATCTAATCAATTATCTCAAGATTTTTATAGGTACATTCAAGTTCACAATGTTAGTAAAAATCCCGAACTTATTTTATCTACGTTAACCTAAATATGATCTTTTCTTAGTCGAGAAATTACTTTTGGCATAGCAGCCTTAATAAACCGCTAAATTCATATTGCTCTCCAAACCATCCCGCGAAGTTGGAATTCAAAATCCATTTAAGAAAAGACAAATTTCCCCTAAATTGTATTATCTCCCGTCTCCCGGGTTGACTCGGGATGCGATGGTCCTAAACATGTGTCGCACCACGTGGGTCTTGGGCTCGAAGATACAGAAAAAACAAAAGATCTTAAGTGGCAACTAAACAACGTTGCAGAAACAACCTTAGGTAGACACAAATTGGAACTCAATTTGAATGGTACAGATGCAGGCATTACGATGGTAGATGCAAATCAGTGTTACCTTGTGGGAGACTCCAATGAGACAGGCGAAAGGTTAAACGTTATGCGTAACACATTGAACAACGTGCAGAGATGCTCTGAGATGGTAAAAAAATTAGATTTGTAACAAAAAATGTTTTGGCTCACGGCTTGTAGGATTCTGTTACTTTCAGTGTACAAAATGATGAGGTGATACATCAATACTTTAAAGTGTTCGTCGATAATAAGTAAACAGATAACTTTTTTCGAAAAGAATATATTCTCTATACTTACCCAATATTGTCTAGTATTGAATTAAGCAAATCAAACAAATAATTCAATCTCACCATTTTTTATTGATATTTGACTAAATTAAGAAGTCAATATGTCAACAAGATTCTTCCTTTTGGATAATAATGTCAAAGAAGTCTTTGATCACAACTTAGAGGAGCATAATTATGTTTGTAACTAGTAACCTCAAAAACTTCTGGACCGATTTCAGAAATTGTTTCACCTTTTGTATGCTACATTATCCCTAAGCAACATAGTATCCGCGAAGTCGAGACGGGCCGCTAGTTCAAAATTATTCTAAAATCATTCCGTATCTTCTTCATCTGTATTGCGTTGATGATTCCCATATTCAAGTAAATATGCGAGCTTCGACCAGGACTCAGCCACATCTAAGGCTTTTTCTAAGCAGTGGTGGACAGGAGGAGGGACATTATTTTATTATGTGGTTCACAAGTCACATTTTGTTCCATCGGTATAAGTTTCAAAATATTTACTAATTGCATGTCTAGACCGAATGACGTTACATTACAACACGCGGGACATGACGATGATTGACGTTTTCCATCATTTCATATTTTTCCGTAGTTTGGATATTCGATTCATCGTGCTCTTACAATACCCGTCTACAACCCCACAATGTTTTAATTACAAATAAAACGTAAACCAATACTTTGTTTAATAACAATAATATTGCGTTTCCTCCACCATCCGTGATGTTGTTCTGATTAGTTTAAGTTTTTATTGGTTCGCCGCAAGAGGGCGCGGTGGTCACGTTCCGTTGGTTTAATGTGTGGTGGGGATTGTTTAAGCATTTTGTGTACACATACGTGCTGAATGTAATAGCGGAAACTGGTCATAAGCTGCCTTGTATAGGCAGGCAATTACGCTGAAAGTTTGCCGGCTATGGAAATTTAAGGGGTTCAAATACCTTGCGTATAAACCATTACATACCCTAGAGTTTCCTCTGTGCCTCGGAAAGCATGTTAAGCCGTTGGTTCCGGCTGTCAGTTGTAGATATTTGACAGTCGTTACAGGTAGTCAGTGGCCTGAGAGTTTGACAGCAGACTAGTCTTGTCAAGCCACTGTTACTTAGGGGCATATTACACTATCATTTATCTTGGATCATAGATCTATGAGTCAATGTTATTGGATAATGTAATATAGACCTAACTATGATTCATTTTCTCCTTGATCATATATTTTTTTCAATAGTAATTATATTGGATCAAATATATTATGATCATTTAAATGATCCAAGATAAATGATAGTGTAATATGCCCCATAGTCCCAGCTGTCATTAAGTAGATCTTTGACAGTCATTACAGGTAGTCAGTGACCTGAGAGTTTGACAACTAGTCTTACCAAACCGCGTTACCAAGTTCTGTGTCGCTGTTTTACTAAAGGGTATCATAATATCCAGTTCCAACAGGGTCGTGGAGGTCAGATTAGCAGTCGCTCTATATATAAAATACTGAACTGGAAGCAGTCTCTAATATAGTTGGGAAAAGACTAAGCAGATAATGAAATACCTTTTTTTTTTTTTTTTTGGTGGGTGGAAAATCATCGAATAACCCCCCCCGCTCTTGGGCAGAGCGAAGGGGAGTGTCAGACTTATACTGACTAAAAACCAAACCCATGTTCCTTCTTCTTCGCCCTTGTGTCGGAGCCGCGGTAACCTTTCGATATCCACAGCCCCGACGGGATATCCACAGCCCCGACGGGATATCCACAGCCCCGACGGGATAATGAAATACCTTGGGTTAAGGTTGGAGGACGCAAAAGTAGTTTGTAAGGATCATAGCTGATGGTGTCCAGCAGTTTCTGCCTCCCATAGAAAAAAGTCTTAAGCTTTTTGATGAGTTTTTTTTTCAAACAGCGTCACTGTTTGAATCGGTATAATCCTAATCCTAATCCTAACTAATATTATCCTAACTTCCTAACTAATATTATAAATGCGAAAGTAACTCTGTCTGTCTGTCTGTCTTTGCTTCACGCCTAAACTACTGAACCGATTTGTGTGAAATTTGGTACAGACATAGTTTGGAACTTGAGAAAGGACATAGGATAGTTTTTTTTTTTTTTTTTTTTCGCGAGATTAACCAAAAATCTGCCGGAAGTCACTATTCCACGCGAACGAAGTCGCGGGCAAAAGCTAGTATGTAATATTTAGACAAAAAAACCAACTTCCAAGAGGAATTAAAACTTGTGAAATTGTGAAAACTTTGACCCCTAATATCTCTGTTCCCAGTTATGGTCTAACCAAAAGATATTTCACAATAACATCTTAATCGAAATAGCGCAGATAACAAGTTGTTGTTTTTTTGTTTCGTTGGATACTTTTATACCGACTAATTATACAGTTTGCCGCATACCTACTTAAAACTAAATTTTCAAAAATGCTAGGACAGTCAATCTATCTAAAAATAATGGTTTCCAGCGTTATTCGGCCAGATTGAAACTATTCCTTCAATAGTAGTTCTTTTTTTTTTAGGTGTTACGTAAAGATATTTTTTCCTAAATATATTTCGTACCGTTATGTAACATTAAAACTCACTGCACAAAAAGATTTGCCCAATTATTGATTGCACTGATTAGATAATAATTATGTCGAAAGTCCGGTGTTCAGGGGATTCCCGTATATCCAGTGGAAATATGTGTCACGGTAGCGCAAATAATGGTGACGATATTGCAAGTATTACGTTTAATTACTTCATGATGCGGCCTTATCAATGAAAACCATAAAAATATATATTTAGTACTTAATTTGCGTATTTTTTCATGCAGGATGCATCGTAATACTGATTAACTCTGTACGTGACGAATGCACAAAATGTCCACATGCAAATGAAAATACATTAATTAATGATAAATTATCCGTGGTACTAGGCAACTGGGCTTATCCCAGTTGAATACGTCTATTTGTGCTAATAGCTTTGTTCTATCCTGCTGAAATGGAGGAAAGTGGAAATTAAGCTTTGCCTACTCCTCCACTATTCTTTTCTGATTAATTTCGATCTGGGACTTCGCCGAGCTTCATTGTACTTTTCTTGTGATTGCCACGGTTGTTTCTAGCTTTCAAGAGTTTCAGTGGTTTGGGAGTAGTGTGGCAGGCATGTCCCAATATAAAATAGGTAAATAAATTAAACCCTTACAATGTTATAAAGACATTTAAACAATTAAAATTCTCATGGCAGACACCTACCACGATAATCAGTCAACAATCTGCAATAATTTAAAAAAATAATCAAATTATACAATCCACATTTTACCGTATGCATTAAAAGAGCCTCGATAATTACTGATGATTTAAGAATAAGTCAAACCCGCATCAGTGGCAACAAACTTTGGCAGCCCAATCCATCGGCTGCGCCAGCAGTCTTGCTGTACAGTTGTCGTTTCAGCACAGCTTTTAGATCGAATGCGTAACACCGAAATCCGCCGTCGCGTCGGACGAAAGCCTACGATGGACCCCGTGGTGCGCCTCAAGTGGACCTGGGCAGGACATCTTGCTAGACGTGGAGATGGCCGATGAAGCAAGGCATTGACGGAGTGGTGGCCAAGGTTTGGCTATAGAAACCAGGGCCGTCCTAAAGCTCGTTGGGTCGACGACATCGTCAAAGTCGTAGGACACCTGGATGAGAGACGAACAGGATACGACATATGGCGGAAAAAAGGGGAGGTCTATACCCAGCAGTGGGTGATTCCGGGCTGATATGATGATGATGAAGAGCTTTTGTCATCTAACTTGTTTCTAAATGAAAGGAAGATAGAAAAAACCGCATCCAAATCGGTTAACCCGTTTATAAGCTACGGTGACACAGACTGACATGCACATATAGCGGTCAAACTTAAAATACCTACCCTTTTTTTGCTTAGTGGGTTAAAAGGATCGCTGTCATCATCCTCTGCCTAAGTTTTCCCAACTATGTTGGGGTCGACTTTCAGTCTAACCAGATGTAGCTGAATACCAGTATTTTTCATGGAACGACATCTATCTAATCTTCACAACCCAGATAGTATACATTATAACTTAGTAAGACTGGTTGAGAGCAGCGGTGGCCCAGTGGTGGCGGCCCCGACTTACGAACAGTAGTAGGTCGTGGGTTCGAACCCAGGCAGGCACATTACTTTGTGTAATTTATTTCATCACCGCTGCTTTCAAAACGGTAAAGGAAAACATCGTGAGGAAACCGGCATGTCTTAGAACCAAAAAATTCGAAGACATGTAAAGAAAGAAAAGAAAGAAAACATATTTATTTAGTACATGCCACAAGACAAGTGCACACAACAAACAATAAAAATAAAAAACAAATTGAAAAAAATAACAAAACAAAATAAAAGCGTGTGTGCATCTCGCGGCTGCGCCTAATAGGACCAGTTTAGCAAACTGCCGAGCAGCTAGTGCCCGACGCTGGCATCTACCAATCCGCACTGGGCCCGCGTGGTAGATTCCATCCCCTCAAAAAGAGAGGTGGCCTGTGTCCCAGCAGTGGGAACATTAATAGGCTGTTGATGATGATGAAGACTGGTTGCCAGTATTTCAGGCCACTGACTACCTTTAACGAAAGACTGTATGTCAAAGATCTAAAATTGACAGGCGGGTCCAACGCCATATTAATGTAAATTTATATTATTTAAAAATAAAAAAATCACCTTTTTTGTCCGCTCCTGGGCAGAGTGGTAGGGAGTGTCAGACTTCTACTGACTAAAAACCACCCATTTTCCTTCTTAGTCCTTTGTATAGAGGCTGCGGTATCTTTTTCGAACAATTCCCGCAGCCCCATTCACCTCTGTTCACCTTGTACTTAAACACGTCATCAACATAGTATTACCTATTGTGCGTCATTACATCAAGATACACCGGTCACTAGCTATCATGGCCAATCGATCTGTTTTCATCAAAAAGGTACCCTAATTACTGTTTAAAGCATTCATTAGTTGCATACAAAAATGCCTCAATGGCTCGTCAGTAAAAATAATAAACTCAACTTATTATTTCTCGTAACCGTATTTTCTTTACGTTTTAGTTACAAGCACTTTTGAAATGTCCAAAAAAAAAAAAAAGTCCGACCGTCCGGTCACAAGGCATAATAACTGTGAAAAGTCTGTAGTTGCAAAGCGTACCTAGATCTTCAATTCTTCATACAGAAGAATGTGCTAGAAACTCCATGGAAACTTATTAACCTTGGAAAACATACCTTCAGTTAGATCTACCCATGTTGTTGTGACTATATTTGGGCGGGTACATAATCAGATTAATCGCAAATCACTGCTCATTGTAGACTCAGCCTTAGGGACAGTCATGCGCCCGTCGGGCGAGATGACGTGGCCTCGGCGCAAGGGCAAAGAAGGAACATAGGTTCGGTTTTTAGTCAGTAGAAGTCTGACACTTCCCTTCGCTCTGTCCAAGAGCGAAGGGATGATGATTTTGATGATTTTCCACCCACCAAAAAAAAAAGGGACAGTCATGTAAAGACTAATCTAAATAAATTGCACACGTAAAAGTTAGATTAATTTATCGTCTTGGTGCACTTTGATATCAACCAATGACGCTCATATTGAGGATTACAACTGTTATCAAAAAACGATTACTCATATCAATATAAGCCTAATAAAATATTTGGAAAATAATTGAGATATTTTTTTTTAAGCCATCAATTTGTTTTATTGTATTACTACGACTACTCGTTTTACGCAAGAATTTAAAATAATTATTTTAAGGTCATTTCAATGTTATGGAAAAGTTGTTTTAGTGGTAGGAACCGATGACAGTGTTTGTCATAGACAAAATAAGAAAATATCGTACACGCAGAGCATAGACACGGAAGTGCTGATAAAATTTGTGACGCCAAAATTCCATGGAGTGTATACAGAAAATGCACAATCCGCGAAGTCACGGATCCCCTTGAAAAAAATCATCATCATCATCATCAGCAGCCTATAATGTTGCCACTGCTGGGACACAGGCCTCCTACCACAAAAAAAAAACAGTTTCTACATATTACTCTTGGTTTGTATAGAAAGTGTTTATGAAAGTCTTGGTCTTGTTGATGTTACTTCTAGTAATGACTTCTGAGGTGTGTTTGAGCTAACTCGAAGCTATGAGATATGAGCGACTAACTTAAATTAACGAAACGATGAGATGATGGATCATGAAAAGGATCAAACAGTAAGTACATGTTTTATTTATGCCTTTGGCTATTTAACGCGATTTGTATGTTTGTGTGAATGCACAGCACGAGGTCCGGGTTCGATTCCCGTGTCAAAGTGTTATTGGATCCATTTCCATTAGGAATTTCTTAGAAGCAAATAAGAAGACTCAATTTGTGCGCGGGTGATGTGGCAATGGGCTTGCCTCCTACGTACAGTCGAACAAGCTAATAAGTATATAGGCTGAAATCTTTATAGTTTTAGTACACTGAAAATATTAAATGCAAGTTGGTTTTATAAAGCGTTTCGCATTAAGCGACTGACGTCAAACGCCTGTATCGTTTGAGATCAGTCTCTAAATGTATCTGTATAATCTTAAAAGTAAATGCAAGTTAGCTGGCTGTATACTAATTAACTTGTTTGACTATACATGGGGCCTTATACATAACTGGTGATATGGGTGTGGTGGGTGTACTATTCTACCTAACTCTTTGAGAATTACGAGCGTGATGTTATGTTTGTATAAAAAAATGAGAACCCTCCGTTCCAGAACCTTCGACCTTCGATCTATTGCACAATACGTTACTAATGAAATAAATATGCAATCTTGAAATTATTAAAAGTCACTGACACGTAGATTACTAAATACCTAAATTTTATTATCTTGTCACGATCAGAAATACCAGCCAGCCGTGTCCCAAATGGCTAGATTTAGTTCTCTTGCCATATCGCAGGCTATGTTTGACTGATTGGGAGATTTCGATACACAAAATTATTATGTAGGTAATTCCGATTGGGGTCATGAACCTTATGCACGTAAAGTCATATCTATTAATCGTCATATAAAAAGTCATAGTCTATTAACCAGTAATCGTATCGTCATCTAGCTAGCCTTTTCCCAACTATGTCAGGGTCGGCTTCCAGTCTAACCGGATGCAGCTGAAAATCAGTATTTTACATGGAGCGACTGCCTATCTGACCTCCACAACCCAGTTAATACTTGGTAATACGACACCCCTTGGTAAGACTGGTCGTCAGACTTTCAGGTCACTGACTACCTGTAACGAATGCCAAATACCTGTATATGGCAACCGGGACCAAAAGCTTAACGTGCTTTCCGAGGCACTGAGGAAACTCGGTATGTAATAGGTGGTCACCCATCCACACACCGACCTAGGCAATCGCGGCTTAACCTAAAGATCGATCCGAGTGGCAACCCTCTTGGTGACGTTGTTGCTGAACATTTCTCAGGCATTCGAAAGTTCGCTTAACCCGTGCTGCATTTGACCTAAATCCAGTCGTGTCGAATTTTCATCCCATCGGTAATTTTTTGCGGTCATACAATCACCTTGTAGACTATAAAATTTCTTGAGACCATGGCTAAAAGAATTTTCCAAACAGATTACAATTATAGTAAGTGTAGTTAAAAAAAAAACCGTTAATGTTTTCAGGTCAACAAGACAAGAGAAGAAAAATTATCGAGGAGGCTACCAGCTTCATAGTTTATTGTTTTTGGACTGGCAACTTCATGGCAATAAATAAGGAATAAGTACAAAAAAAGAAGTCTGACAGTGGCGTCGGTGACTGAAAAGTTGTGTGGTACCTAATCGGTTGTCATGGTATGGACACTACGTGATGCGGAGATGGCTGCTGAGGTGATGAGTTATAGAAAAGTATGGAAGAAGAAGACATCCAGCACTGACACCAATCAAATTGGGATAAGGGGAATGATGATGAAATGGCCCCTCCAGTTTCTAACAGAATGCTGGCAAACTGTGTTGATTACCAAATATTACAAAACGGCGAGCTCTACAGAAATAACCTCTAAAGCCTGAATTTCATGGTGTGATTTGCCGGAGAAATCACAAAAGTTGAAGTAATCATAAAAGTTGCACTGCCTACGCAGACTTTACAATGTAAATTGTATCACTACATTTCTAATGTAAATTGTAACATTAGAAATACGAGACGACAGTATTTGCAAAAAATATAATGAAAGATGATACAAAAAGAATCTTTCCGGCGGGGAATCGAACCCCGGTCTCCCGCGTGACAGGCGGGGATACTTACCACTATACTACCGAAGACTTACTTCTTAGAATTGAATTTTGCTATTATATAAAATTACATACATCAATCTCAACCCTCATTTTTGGCTTCGCTGCAGTCGGTAGCTCTGTATATTATAAAACTGATGGTGATGATGAAATCTTTTCAAAATACCCAGATGCTTTTCTTAGTCTTGATATGAAATTATGGTCTTATTTGTACAGAACAGACTTTATAAACTTTTTTTTGAAAATACCGATCATTCAGACGACTGACTGCCTTGTTGGTCTTGTGGAATTTTTCAGGTTTTTTTCAGTAGCAGCTGGTTCTGTGTCCCGTTGATGGCAATAGGCTCACCCCCTCATCATCATCATCATCAGCCTATAATGTTCCCACTGCAGGGACTCAGGCCACCTCTCTAGGAGAGGGATGGGCTATAATCTACCACGCGGGCCCAGTGCGGGTTGGTGCGGGTTGGGCGGGTTGTGTTGGCAATATGCTCACCCCCTATTGCATGGGATTTAAAAGGTGTACTAATGAGTCTACACCTCTGTCTCGCCTCTCGGGAATTGTATACATAGTATTTTCAAGGTTTCACCAAATAATATTTACATTTTTTTTTAAAGATTCATCAAAAACCCGGATTTCCGATCTCAGAAGATCCAACTTTTTAATGAAGTAAAAAAAAACCGACAACTCACTTCCATTACACTTATTGGTGCATTAAACTCGAAAGTCTCCCCGAGGAGTGCGCCCGCGCCGATGGCGAGGGGAAACGTTCAAAAATAGAATCCTCATGGATTCCTATGCTTGCATATTGCCATGGAGCTTGAGCGTTAGCACGCGCCTAAGCTAAACCGTTGTTATTTAAGTTTTATTAAGTCCGCGTAGGATTTTTTTCTTTTTTAAGATGTAGTCCTGAAAATGCCTGGAAATTTTCTTTTCTTGATACTAGATTTGTAATCGACTTCCAATAAGGAAGAGGTTCTCTATTTGTGTGTGTGTTTTTTTTTATATTTTTTTTAATGTATTTTCACTGATATCTCCGTCAATTGTAGACCGATTTCTAAAATTATTTTTGTATTTTAAAGGGTATACTCCCGAGGTGGTACCATTGTCATTCATGATAGTAAACTGATCAGTGGGCCAAAAGTTTAACTACTAGTCTTACCATAGGTATCGTATCATTCAGTATTAACTGGGTTGTGGAGTTAAGGCGAGGTTGCAGTACTTTGTTTTTATGTACGCACGACCTCACCCCCCACCCTGCCGCGCGAGCGATATAATGCCTTAATTTTGACTGTTTTTTGCTTCTTGGAGAAAAACTATAAAGAAATTATACAATATGTTTTCAACATTTACTTCAGAATAAAAAGTTCTATCTATTGATTTAGCTTAAAAGTTATATATAAATTCATGCTGCACATTGCATACATGCTGCATGCTGCTGCGTTGCATGCTGTTGCATGCTTGCTTGTTGCATTGCATTTTTTTTTTCTGCATTCGTGCAGTACACGTTTGAAATTGTGATTTAGAGTCATGTTTGATAAAAAAAAGTATCGAGCCAATCATTCTAAATCGCGTTTCTATCTTTACGATTTACTAGAGAGTATGTTCAATTTTTATGTATAGTACCGTGTAAATGTGGGCCGAGGCGAAGCCGAGGCACACATACGTAAGTCCATCAATGCCTAGTTGTGGCCAAGGCTTGTATAGTACTTTTCTCAAATAATGCGAGGAAATTAAAACTAAGTAGTACCTAGGCAGAACTTTTTATTTAAAAATACAATTTACTTTTCAAAATCACATAAACAACAATAATTTTTCACGCGTTGAAGAGTTCAGCCAATTCGAAATTTAAATAAAACCTTTAATAAGTCACCTCCTTGGTTGCTATGGTTGAGAGTAAAAGATCGTTCCATTTTTAAATAACACGACAGATATGAGTTTAGTATGTAATTTATTTGGCCGCTAAACACGACAGATATGGATTTTCATACAACTTTTGCCGGCCGCTGGTCGCATGTATCTGGCCAGTACAGCAATTTCGATTTATCTCGAAGAAGGTTGTCAAAATAATGCTCAAATTTCCAAGCATGTTTGAGACAATGATTTTTATTTATTAAAAAACTCGTATTTAGTTCGATTTTTATAGGTTCAAAAATCTTGAAAAGTACTGCAACGGGCCTTAAGGAAGCCAGTCGCTGCATTCGTTTAGACTGAAAGCCACCCCCAACATACTTGGGCAAAGCCTAGGCAGATGATGATGAGACTAACCAATTTAGGTTTTTTTACCCAAAGGGTACAAACAGGACCCTATTGATGAGGCTTTGCTGTCTCTCCATTCATTTATTTGTCTGCCAAGATATCAAATGTTCACAGGGATGTGCCTACCTACTTTTTTTTTGTATATATATCTTACTCAATTTATGCACCTTCTGAATAATAATAATAATATAACCTTATTCAATTATGTTTAGTAGGTACATAAAGTGAACACATTTTTAAAGACACAATAAAAAATGTCAATCTTTAGGGGCAGAGCGTTTAACTCTTGACAGATTTATCCGTTTAGTCCACTCTCGACCCCTCGACCCCCAATAAATAATGTGTCCACGGGACCACTAACTATAGTTCATACTCGACCCCTGGGGGTCAAAAGTGGATTTTATTTTCCAGCCAAGTTTGAGTTTGCGCTCGACCCCCAAAGTACAGTTACGATGATAAATCATCAGTATACCCTATAGTTGCATACTATTTAGCTAAAATACTTCAATACACTTTCTCGAAAACTGGTTCATAACACACTACGATTAGGTTCAACATGCAATGTATCTCACACGCGTGGATTTTTAATATTTTTCCGCACCCGTGCGGAAATAAAAAAATCCACAGTTAACAGACTCTACTTATACATACTATGTCCAAATGGGTTCAATGATTACAGTCGCCGGAGATTGCTTTTTTTTTAAATCTCGGCAAAGCGATGCCTCTTTACGTCATATATATTTTTTGAGTAGGTATTTAATTATTTTTTTTTCATGTGTGTACTGTTTAATAATTAATTATTGAGGGCTTACAACAAAATATATACTAGAACAAAGAAAATTGTGTTTATAAATAGAATATCATAGATAAACATGATTATTTTAAACAAATCAAATTTTGTTTCCAATTTCAAGGGTTTTCATTTTTTTGTACGGCACCTTAATTATTTTAGTAAAAGTCCCGTCGTTTTTGATAAAGGTAAGTGCCGTATACATTTTCAAGCATTCAGTGAAAAGCTGTTATTTTGATATTACAAACAGACACTTCAATTTTATTTATTTCTATAGATAGACTAGCGGCCCGTTCCGGTTTTTTTTTTTTTTTTTTTTTCCGCTCCCATTATTTATAATAAGTTACCTAAAAGTTGGAGAGAGCTTAATAATGTACAATTGAAAAACCAACTCAAATCATTTCTAACTGACAAAGCGAATACGAAAATGGTGGATAGGTGGGGTCATCTGCTACTTACTCAGCCCTAATTTATTTGGCTCTAGCCCAAATTTTTTTTTTAATGCAAGTTGAAATTAGTATAGGAGAACGTAAAAAAAATCTTTCAACGGAAATTGGTTTGAATAAGATTTGATGTTTACTTTTTGAGATGTGGGACTTGTTCATCAAACTGCGTTTTCAAAATTTATAAAGCCTATGTCACTACAATTCTGACGAATTCAACGACACCTCATATATTAAAAACCGTCTAGCCGTTTGGGGTGCAGGGCGTGCCAAAGAAATGGACACACACGCTCGAAAAACATTAACCTCCTTCTGACTAAGATTAAGAAAAAACAATTTCTGAATGTTGTCTTTAGTTTGTACCTCACTGTACCAAAATATTAATTTTAGGTACTTACCCAACTAGGGGTTGAAAGTGGACGAGGTATGTTGTCCTTTGTATGAAAATTCAGACTCACCCCCTGGGGGTCGAGTGTGAACTACGTTTAGGGGTCGAGTGGACACCAATGAACAAATCTTTTTTTAGGGGTCGAGGGGCCGAGAGTGGACTAAACGGATTTATCGTCCACGGCTGTGAGAAGCTGCAGATAGTAAATTATGTGTCCTTATTACTACGGTTGATTAAATAGAGAGGGGACCCATTATTTCGACAGTTAATTGATGCTGTAATAGAGGTGATTTAAATAAAAAATCTGGGTAAGTACCAAAAAGAAGTAAATTTATCATTTTATTGTAGTGTTACATGAAGTTTATTGAGGTATAAGGATGAAGGATAATATGCAATAGTTGAGGCTGTGCCCAGTCTAAAGTTGGGTAATGACTAGGAACATGATCGGTCGGCTGTTTAACCGGTCTTTACTCCAGCCAAACCATACATTTAATTTTGTTAACCCCGGACTACACACGCAAAGAGTGAAATCGGCGCATTCGGTCTCTACATTCGAAGCTCTATAAAATTGAAATAGTTGGAGGAAGTAAAAGTAACAAATAACTTAACATTTTCAGTCAAAACAATAGTGTCGATTTTCCTTTAACGTTATAAAACAAAGGCATTGTGTTGGATCGTTCATAATTTTAGTTAATTTCACACTAGACAACCACGTGGCTTATTCCCATCGATTATTTTAATGTATGTTCCTTCGGGTTGTTTACTTTTCTTGGTATTGTTTCTGTGTTTTTAATTAAAGCGTAATTAAACACGTTTCCTGCCTTATTAATTTTTAGCGGTAGTGCATTGGTTAAGTCACGGACTTTAAGGGAGGTGTTGAGTTCGATGGCAGGCCGATGCACTTATCTACGATGAAGTATCAATACGTCCTAATTTTGTTTCGAACGATTTTTAGTTTTTGCCAAGTGTGAGTGAATTTACAGTCTCATTGAGAGGGGCCACAGTCCAGGAATCAGTCCAGACTCCTTACAGCTACTGAGAAATTACTGGTAGATTATTTCAGTAATGCTTTGCCTGACTCGGGAATTAATCCACCAGGACCTCATACTCAGCTGTAAAGAACTCGACAACTAAACGAAAGTTAACTAGCTAACTCTCTATCTTGATTTTGTATACATATATATATATATATTTATAGGATAGGTATATATTTATGTATGTGTATTATATGTTGATAATCTATTTATGTAACTATTTGTATATTATATTTATAAATCATTAGGTATGATATATTTCAATATTATTTTTTTATCATTGTTCCTCTCAAAAAGAGCACCTGCCATCTAATCTCTACACCACCCTTGGTTGACTGGTAGAGAATGCCTAAGGCATTAAGTTCGCCTTTGTACCTTTTTTTTGTGTGCGAGAAGTTTAAATAAATAAATAAATAAAGAGACATACTCTATTGTCTTACAATCATCTCATTATCTGCCCAGCTTTTTCCCAACTATGTTGGACTCGGCTTCCTTACTAACCGGATACAGCTGAATATCAATATTATACATGGAGCGAATGCCTATCTGACCTCCACAACCCAGTTAATACTCATAATAATTCTAATGTCTTAAAATGATAAGAAAAAATTTTAAAAACAAAATTAACTGTTTAAGTATGTACCACAGCAATTATCTAAAAAGTCCATCTTTTCATTTTAAAAGAAATAAAAGTTTCATTATGGTTGGAGATAAGTCTTTTATAAAAGTGTCTGAGCCAATCTAATAAGTGCTATTTTTTTTCAATAAATTCAAAATATCACCAATTAGAAGGGCTCAGACGCTCAGACACCAAACAGACAATGCAAGAAAAATAGTGATGAACTTTAAAATCCTTATTCCTTTTACAAACACTTTTTCAACTTAAAATCTCCAATACAATTTCCTGTAATATAATTACAGATAGCCATTTCAAATCCAATCTTATGTGGCACTCTATAAAACTCAATTTGAAGGTTCGCCAAAATGTATACGTAGATAGTGCAGACAGAGAAGGAACATCTGTAGAGTGAAATAGGACTTTGAAATTGAGATGTTAAGGTTGTTTTTGCAGTGGTTGTGTAGTGGTTGTTATGAACCGACGTGGGTGTTTAATGGCGTAGAGTAAGCCTGGAGACAGCTGTCGTTCCCTCGGGCACCACTAAGGGTTTTGTTTACAGCACACTCTAATGACAAAGATCTCTCGGTACGTACTGAATTGCTTTACTCTGAATATTTACTCACACCCTGATTTTGTGTTTCGTTCAAGAACTTTGCGGGCAAAAAATATTATACTTACGGAGTAATGCTGTTGATTCTGCAGTGAGTTTTTTGTAGACAGTTTTGGGACTCAATGGTCAATAAAGTTATAAGTCGAATTGATTTGAATGATTTTTCACCTCAAGCAAAGCTGTTTCATAGCAAATATTTTTTTCGTAGTGTTACTAAGTTACACAGAAATAGAATAGAATAATAGAATCGAATAGAATAGAATAGAATAGAATAGAATAGAATAGAATAGAATAGATTAGAATAGAATAGAATAGTATAGAGTAGAGTAGAATAGAATAGAATAGAATAGAATAGAATAGAATAGAATAGAATAGAATAGAATAGAATAGAATAGAATAGAATAGAATAGAATAGAATAGAATAGAATAGAATAGAATAGAATAGAATAGAATAGAATAGAATAGAATAGAATAGAATAGAATAGAATAGAATAGAATAGAATAGAATAGAATAGTTATACAGTGGTTTACGGTTTCAGGAAGTCTGTTTGCACCTTTTATATATATAGAAACGATGAAATGAATAAAGTATTTCCTCGAAAGTTGATTTTATTATTTTACAAGAACGTCGCTTTTGAGTTTTACTTTCCTAAGTGCAAACTGCTCATGGTCTGGACTGTACGCGTCAAACTAAAACACCTGAGGTCCTAGCACGAGTTTTGACGTTTTTTGTAAAACAAATACGTCGAGTTTAGAATCGAAAATGCAATTATGTTACGGCATTTTAGACATTTCAGCATTTACGATAAACTGGTCATACTGGATCCAGCGGCCAGTATTTTACATGGAGCGACTCTGACCTTCACAACTCAGTACAGGGTAATACGATAACCCTTGGTAAGACTGTTTGTCAGACTTTCAGGGCACTGACTTCCTGTCACAGATCTACAAATTATAGCCGGGACCAACGGCATAACGTGCTTTACGAGATACAGAGGAAACTCGGTACTTATTTGGTTGGTTACCCATCCGGCTAAACATAAAGATTTCTGAACTACTGCTATTATTTAGCCACAAATTCTACTATAAAGAAAGCCTAGTGCGGAAGCTAAATAATAACCGGTGTTGTATTTAACAGCCCTTCAAAAAATCGACATAACATGTAAGTACTGAAATAACAAACTCGTCAATATTTCACGCTTACCTTGGCCCTTAAGCCTGTCATTTACAATGGTCAAGGTTCCACGTGAATATCCATCGAACAAATCGTTTGAACTAGATTTTTTTTAGGGTTCCGTACCTCAAAAGGAAAATACGGACCCTTATAGGATCACTCGTGTGTTTGTCTGTCTGTCCGACCATTCTCCCCCCTTTCCTCCTCAAATTTTGAAAAAAATACAAAAAATATTAGTTTAACACCTATAGATTACAGGAAAACCTATAAGAAGTCTATGATGCTAAAATAACATGGAAAATCTCTCAATATCTACTACAATGCAATGGTACAGAACCCTTCATGTGCAACTCCGACTTGCAATTGACCAGTTTTTTTTTATACAATAACATATGTACATGTATATAAATTTAACTTCCTAGAAATTTCCGATATGTTGTATGTATACAAAGTATTTGTTAGTGGGTTGGTAGAACGCGACGTCACCCCAATTCAGGGGTGAAACACGTAACAGAATTGTTTTGAAGGGCAAATTCCTTTGAACAGCTGATTGAATTTAGTTGGCGTGTGTGTGTGTGTAGGGGTGTAATACCGCAGAACTTTGACAAACCTACCGACTTGGTATACACGTTTAGTTGATTAGTAAGACAGGCTTCTACTACTTATAGTGTGGTTGGTGTCTAACTTTGTGTCAATGTTTTTATGCCGCCCATGGCCCTCTTTTTTTTTTGTTGGTGGAAAATCATTGAATAACCCCCCCCCCCCGCTCTTGGGCAAAGCGAAGGGGAGTGTCAGACTTCTACTGACTAAAAACCCTCTCATGGCCCTCTGACTTTGCTTTGAAATATATTTCAGGCATGCTGCTTCCCTCACACAGTTTTCTTTCACCGTTTTAAGAGCAGCGGTGATGAAATAAATTACACAAAGTAATGCGCCTGTCAGGATTCGAACCCACGACTGTTCGTAAGTCGGGGCCACCACCACCAGTCGCTTCATGTTAAATTCTGATATTGACTTGCATCTGAATAGACAGGCAGCAGCATGTTTTGTTTTCCAGAAATAAGCGTAAACTACGTTTCTAGAGGTAAACTAAAGTATTTCTCATCATCAGCCTCTAACTGTTCCCATTACTGGGACAAAAGCCTCCCCTTTATGAGAGGGAGTTTGCTATAATCCACCACGCGGGCCCAGTGCGGTTTGGTAGATGACACAAGTCTTCGAACTTTTAGTTCTAGGACTTGCCGGTTTCGTCACGATGTTTTCCTTCATCGTTTTTGAGAGCAATGGTGATGTAATAAATTACACAAAGTACTGCACCTGCCTGGGTTCAAACCCAAGCTGGACTGCTCGTAAATCAGGGCTGCCACTGTATCTATATTTCTATTTAATACCTATATAAGCTTAGAACGAGACTGTATTTTTAACGAATCTAGTAAACCTACAAAAATAAGTTTCCTTTTGAAGTACAATACAAGAACATAAATATCTAAATGCTTTTTAACTTTGCGGCAAATGTACAATAACCCGTAAAATTAATATTCAAAGAAAACAATTGGAAAATGTTCATAAGGTTAAAATTTTCCTTGTCGACCATTTTTTTTTTGTTCTCAAACGAAACTGTTAGTATTCTGAACAATTATATAAACATAACATGTGGGTGTAGTATAAGTTCCTACCTTCAACTCTGCCGTAACCTTCGGGGATTAGGCGTGACATTACGAATTATTAAATAACCCTAGTAGGTAAATACATAATCCTGTCAATTCAAAAGTCAATTTATATTCAACTGGTCAAAATGTAATAACTAATTCATAACATCATAAATGGTTGCTACCCACTCTTCCCTAAACCTTCCGACCTCGTGACATAAAATAAACAATTCTACATTATACAAGTCTCTAAGCTAAATAATTATTTCCAACAACTAGAGCCCATTCAAAAATTTATACTAAACTAAATTCATTCAACAAAGCAGGATTGTATTTACAAAGTTCAGTTTCTTGTTGAACAAATTGTTTGTTGGTTAACAAAATATAAATATTTCGCTTGTTATGAGATAGATACTGAAACTTTCATGATTTGTATATAGTTATGCAAAGGAAAGTTTAAAAAAAACTTATTAATTTGAGCTCCAAACGAAAACAAACACGACCAATAAAATAATCCCTCTTTATTTTATAATTTCTGTAAAGAGAATAAAAGATCTTTTACTAACGACCTGTCCAAGGTCGATTTGTAATAATTTTTGTATTTATTTAGCGCTTAAGGATGTAAACCATCTTCAGTATTTACTCAATACCGGTTCCAATTTGAATAATCGTTTCAGGACCTGAAACGCTTTCGTAAACGGAAAGGTTACGACTATAAAATAATAATTACTATTCTGATCAGTTGAGGATACCAAATAAATTATAATAATGCATAATTCATTATGCCGTGATTTCTTTCCGTGCTGGCCGCCCGCAAAAGCACACGCCCTAGCTGAAGAAAGCTCTGTAGGGCGGGCGACTTCCTCGAACGCAGCGCCTCTACCGGCAGGCGGCAGGAACTAAAGAGCGCGCGGCTATTGGCCAGTTTGCGTGACGTCACGCTGTTTCCAACCAATGGGGGGGAGCGCGCTCTTGCTCGGCCGCAGTCCTCGTCGCCGCGCCTTCGTATGAGCCGTGTGTCGCTGCCGGTCTCCCCCCGCACCCCGCGACGAGCCGTCTTACCCGCATTCTAGTTGTGGGTGTCGCGCCGTGCAGTCCTCGCGTGTGCCGCTCAACTTAGTGCGCCGTTTGTGAGTGCTTTATATCCCGCTCGAGTGTCAGTGTGACGGAGGATCCCGTGCCACCCCGCGGAGGATGTTAACAGCGCACGGTGAGTGATGTCGGCGAGTCGACGGACGCTTATCTCGCTGCGGCGCCACGTGAACGCGCTCTATTTATAAAATGTAAACACGCAGCTAATTTGATTTGAGACTATATTGCGGTATTGCTACTTAAAACCGAGAGTACGCGTCCGGAGCGCGCTCCACCAGCGTTCGCAAATTAACAATAAAGACTCGGCGCGCGACGGTCGAGATTGCCGAGTTCCTGTAAGACGGACGTACGAGTGACGTGTTGATCTGGATGCTTTTAAAAATTGAGACTCTAGACCGCGACGTGAACATTCAAAAAGTGGATATTCGTCGTTAACCTTGGATTGGTTCAGGGCTGGCGATAGCACGATAACGTGACCTTGGAGCGGAGTCTCGCGAATGCCGGCCGGCGCTGGAAGCGCGCGAGCTCACGGAAAATGTCCAGACAAACAACGATAATGGTGTCGCAAACACAATGATAATTCTGTTAATGTGAGAGATTCGTGCAGGAAACACAATGAGAAAATATCTTTATTATACACTGCCAACTGAAACATTAAGAATGAATTTAAATACGCTGATCTCATTGTAAAGACAAATATGCAAATTGAACGAGCGAAACAACAAATTAACAAATGACATTGATTGCCGTCATCGAGACTGATAAAGCAAAGGAGATCAAGCTAGTAATTTGGATGCGATTCAATTAACGACGTGCAAGACTGTTTAAGTGACTAATGAAACGGTCCAATGGTTCATTCAAATGAACATGAATCTGCTTAAGTTAAGCGGAGGTACCCAAGAAATTGTCGTAAAGTATCTAATGATCAGCCTCAACAAACAACATGCTACAAGTGTTCCCTTTTCTAAATGGCTGTAATTTCTACAACACGGTTTTCCCATAAAGCTGTTGCAATTTTTTTTATAATGGCAGTCGAGTCGAGTCTGTCCGGTTGAGATACCTCGATACGGTCAGGTTCGAGGCGTCGGTCCCACGCCTCGTTCCACATACACAATTCTTTCGATTTGCAATCGTATGGTCAGTGAGGCTGACACCGATCAAGTGCTTTACGTCTCTACTAAGAGGATTAAGTTCAACAACCAAAATGTCAATTTCTATTTTATTTAGAGAACTTCTAACAGCAATCTTATATGAATCGGATGGTAAATAAGAAATATTTCAAACAAAACTTATCCGAGTGTTTACCAAAATCCTCATCGTGCTACACCAAGGTCAAAACACGTTTAATCTGCAAAAACTGGTAACAAAAACGAAACTTAACGAAAAATTAAGAAGATTTGGGATTCTCATTCGCACTTACGCACAATCGAATGTTGAAAGAGCAGTTGCCATATGTACTGTATGTTCGTGTTCTGTCTAGCGTATCAGAACTGTGTATATGTGCGAGTAGGACGAAGATAATTCGCATCGAGTGAGCGAACCGGCCATGCGAGATGCTCAGCCGTATCATAAATATTAATCAGGCGCTGGTGTCAACAGCCACCGCGTAACGTGACACCGCCGCGATCCGCTGCTAGCCTGGTACTTGAAGTAGTGCCCAGACACTATACTCCAGACAAACATGACAATTGGACGTAGGACTTATGACAAGGCTACTCATAGAATACCAACAACAAGGATGAAGAAAAATGTACAAAAAGTTACGGAGTAATTTAAAAACTACAGAAAGAAGCATTTTGCATCAGCATTTAAAGTCTGCAGAAGATAGCAGAGATCAAATATTTATTTTCTCTTAACTGGCTCTTTCTGCTGCAAACAGACTTGTGGAATAGTGATAATGTTATCGTTTGCACATCCGTTTATGCTTACGCATTCAGCCATGACCTGCCTTACAACTCTCAGACTCGTACTGGTGAATGCACTACAGTTTTATGTTAATTTGCTATAAGAGTTTCAACAGTAGTTAGTTTAACAGCCTGCTATATCAGCTTAAAATTTCGATTTTAACTATTTCAATCATTGACATAATAATATGGGTCCGATTAAGAACTATTTCGCTCAACCCTATTCGAGACAACACTTGCACTCTTACTATAGTTTGATGGTTCTCTTCAATTATGTTTTAGTTTTCTGTTATTTGAAGTTTGGTTAACAGGGAAAGTAATTTATGGGTGTTTTGATCTTTGACCTTTACGAATATTTTACCATCAGTTCATTCAAGAGTCAGTTCTCCTCTGATAAAGTCATTGTTACAATATATCGGAAGTCTTGGGTGTCGTCGGTTCCTCGCACTATCGACCTTCATGTTTGACATTTTACATAAATCCACAAACAGGTTTCATTTAGTTTGTACTGTAGAAATAAAACAAGTAAGTATGTATTAGACTTTTAATTTGTGAGTTTTCAAATTAACAATGAACACAGCAAGTGTTCTCTTAATAGTTCTGGTTTTGGAAGATAATGAAACTAGTTATTAATTAATTAAATATTTTGTGGTGGGGAGGGTGCTACTTCGTTGCACAAAGGTGTTACATATCATATTTGTATTATCAATTAAAACATACGACATGTTTAAAAAAACTCATAACATGTCTCAAGCCAAACATGAATAGAAAAATACATTGTTCAATGATCCACTTACGATTAAAATAGTATCAGCAACATGAATAGTGTTCCTATCACTTGCTCTATAAGTTTATTATGATGACGACAGCATTACACTAACTACTGACGCTCAAATAATGGGCGACGAAGTCGAGTTATGTCTCGAGAGTTGTTTTGTTTAAGTACAGTGTACTTAAAACGTAATTAAAAACGAGTTACCACTACGACAGCTCGGCTTAGGGATAATAAAGATTTAATTGCACAGGTGCTGAATAGAATAAAATGAGTGAAATTATTCAAAATAAAACAGAAAGAGAGCTCTCCAGCGGGAGATCGCAGCCAAGATGATTATCTTCGCAGACATTTCACACGAATGAAGACTTTATCGGAAGATGGATTACAAAAGTTTGTGGGGTAATCGAATCATTTTTAGTTAATTAAATCTGGAATCTTCTTACACAGTTGTTTTTTGTAAAAGAGAGAACATTGGAAATAGAACAAATAACTGAGATGAAATGGAAAACCACTAGTTGGTTCATGGTAGAATAATAAAAAAGCGGTCATAAAAAGACAAAATTCCAAAGAATTTTTATCGAGTAGGTATGAGAAATGAGGAGATACAAGAAAACGGGTGGAGCTAGTCCGAAGCAAGATCAAGACGCGCCGGTCGCTTTTTGCTCGACAACGATGCGTGTGAGCACATCTGCAAAGTTTTTGCTCCTGTATGTGTGTGTACGAACACGTTTTTTGCTAATGTGCGAGTATGGGCCAGCGGACCGCTTGTGGGTTCCCGACGTGCGTGTTCAACTGTCTTTTTTGTTTTTTCTTCATTAATATTGCTCATTTTATTACCGAACTCTACTACTGAGTCAATAAGAAAATGTTCCTTATGTTCTTTGTTACCAACTTTATAACTATCGTTAGTGGTAACAACAGCATTGTCTGGTCATATTATGTTGATAATGATATCACCTGCTTCTGTTGAAAAGAAATTATTTTCTGAAAATTATACCTGTATATAGATAAAGATAGTGGAATTTCACCTTACATTATAAGATAATCATGAATGACAGTGAATTCCATATATCGTCACCCTCCCCGCTAACTGTCGTATCCCACAAACTGACGTATCTACACTGACATTACCTACGTGTTCATAACTTTGTTTCGAAAAAGTTCTCTCTAGTCGTCGTATCTGTATCGTTTATCGTTTAGAAGATAGTCAAGTATTTTGTTTAGCGTATGTGCAAAAGGAGGGAAAATTTTTTCTCACTACCTGTCGTATGAACATACTACAGTTAGTAAGATTTAATTTTTTTTCGTCCCGATGCAAAATGACTGAAGTATGTACATAGGGCACTTAGCTAGAATTTTTTTCAACAATGTTTACAATTTTTTTTGCATTTACGTCGTTTAGAGATCAAAGCTTTTTTACGAATATGAAGCTTATTGTCATATCATTATGTAACACTGCGGTATGCACGGGGGTGGGGTGCCGGCGGTTAGGTTAGGTTAAAAATCCGGAATGTACGTTATCGTAAAATGGAGAGATGGCTCAAAAAATTGTGTACAAATAAAAGATTTGAAATGCCTTCGCAAAGGAGAGAGAGTGAACTGCGTTGGTTCCAAGGTTAAAATGTGTTACGGTAAAAAATGGTACTATGGCGAGGTAATAATGACAGAGTGGGATATCCAAACAGAATCGAAAAATAATGAGTATATCGAATGCGAAGACTCGTCTGATGACGAACCTCTAATAAATATTGTCAAGAAGGACAAACCAATGGTTGTGGAGAATTAGGAAAAAGATCCTTATTGTGATATTGACTTAGAAGATCCACAGGATCCTGACTATGTCATAGAACCCAAGAGACAGAGAAGAACCATGTGTTTGCAAGACTTACCATGTGAACCAGATTTAGCTAGTGTCTCTGACTTAACAAAAAAATTCGTAGATTGTCAACGTGAACAACATTGCGAAGTTATTGGATGCTCATCTGAAGTATTTAGCTCTGGCCATAGGTGCTTTATACTTATATGCTGGGATCATTTCATCAATGATTTGTCTTGTGAACAGCATTTTGAACTAATGCCACAGAGATCCACACATTTAAAACTACTTAACAAAGAGCTCGAGCACAGAAACAATTCAATACAATATACTTCAGGAGAATTACAAATCAACGGCTTGTCATCAGAAACACAGACCCAAGATACAGAGCACCATTCTATGCATACTTTACAACATTTACAAATCTATGGGTTTTCATCAGAAACACAGACCCAAGATGTAGAACACGTCGACAATTCTATACATATTTTAGAAGAATTCGAAATCTATGACTTGCCATCAGAAACACAAACGCAAAACCAACTCTGTGAAGCTGCTGGGTGCAATAAAGAGGTTAATAGTTCCTGTTTTAGGTGCAGAATTCTAGTGTGCTGGGATCACTTCAGTGATGTTAATTGTGAAAACCATCGTCAGTTACTATCGCCACCTATCGCCACAGATATTATAATACTTCGTCTATCGCCTAGTATATTACCACCAATAGATGACTGTGTTATTTCCAGCAATACTCAGGTTTTTCCCGAAGATTTTGAAGTTGAGGGGTCGCCACGAGAGGTTGAAAGAACCAAAACAAAAAAAACCAGATGTAAGAAAAATTAACCAGCTTATGAAGAATACGGGCAAACAGCATACTACTCAAGTGCATAAAAAGATTGTACCGGAAAGGAAAATTGGCCCTTCTTGTTAAATCATCAACTGTAAACGCAGTTGTTATCGTTTCACAGAAGAGAATTTTTTTTTTAAGAATAGCCACGGAGAAGAGATTCCACGCTCTCTTTCTCTTAGGAGACAGGTCTCTGTTTTCTTGAGAGAAGAAATAAGACACCTTAATCCAACACCGCCCAAAATTTCGGTGGAAAAATATAATGACTTGTTGTCACTAACAACAGGGGGCCCCAGTCATTAAGTTGCCGGAGCATGTGGCATTTTATACGTCACTTTCTCACTAATTACTAATGTCATGATACCTTTTTCATTACTTTATTGTTGATTTTACTAGCTATTTGTCTATAGAATTTAGCTCTTACGTTAATTTTAAGACGTTGTTTACCAATAACATAATTATTAACCTGATTTCTAGTTCCTATGTTCATTAGATAAGACTATAAACTGACTGCTTTAATCTTAGATATAGCAAGTCCAATTAAAGACTAACATTTTTGCAAAGACTGTGATTGTGATATTAAAGTAACTAAGACTTAGTTGTTATGAACAAACTCAAATGTATACCTGCTTAGCATTAAGTACATTATTATAACAATTTGCAGTGCCCTTACAGGGTGCATGTTAATACTGTGCCATGAAATTGTAATGCATGCCTACTAACCAGTGTTTTACATGTAAGCAAATAAATAAATAAGCACAAATACTCGTATAACCTAGATGTATTAAATAATTAAAATTTATTTGAAAGAAGGTTAAGTCTTAATTCATCTCATTAGTTTGGTATAGTTTAATACATAAAGTACACAGCTAAATTGACAAAAATGTTAAAACACAATTTTTTGTAACTTCCTAAACGTAACTTGTATTTTTTTAAGCTTACGAACGAAATTTTTATTACTTTTGATAAATTTATAAGATAATACTAGAGTTTTATTAATATTTTTATACCAAACAACACGTCATAACAGACACTAGTTGAAAAACAAAGTTCTCACAAAGTGACGTATCTGCTTTAAATGAATATAAATAAATAAATAGATACCTTAAGGCTTTAGGGCAACTACTTACTTAAAGAGTAAGCCAAGAGCAATATAAAAAAGTAATTAATGCATAAATAAAGCCACAGCCAACGCAACTACAGTAACATGATTGTAGCGTCCGACCGAAAAACTGTTGCCCTGAAAAATGATGAATTGCTAGATAAGACAGTTAGCGCGGAGGGTGACGATATGTAACAGTGTGAATATGATTTCTGCAAATGTCTAAAGCCTCAGTTAAATGTGTCATATATTATTATTAAGTTGACATGACTTTGAATATAATAGTTAATCATAAGGATCAATGAAACGTTAAGGCTCTAATATAATGATAATTTGCTACCAGACTAGGAAAAAGCATGTTAGTATTCGCCCGGCGAGGAAACACTGCCGAGAGCGGTTGCTCTACATGTGACTTTATTGATAAACGTGGAAGGTTCACTTTTGTTTGTTCAATTCAAATAGACATGTTACGTTTATTGATTGTGACACTTGTAATAAGAGTCACGAGTTGTTGCGTAATGCGAACAATCTCGTCCACTTCATGTAGAATACTAAAGCGGATTTTTTCTTACTATTTGCTTTAGTGCCGTTGGTATTAGTATCAAGTATCATTTCTTAGGTTACTATTACGAGAAGTGTTAATGGATTACATTATTATTAATCTAAAAATAGCAGCTACCTTGACATTGAAATAACTTCTTTTAAGTGCAATGCCTCTTAGAGATGAAACAAACGATTAATTAAGAAAAAACACAATAGGGCTTACTCAAGCAAGTGTCTGCGTTTTCATCATCGCTAATGTATAAGTCACTTGAAGGTTTTCAATTTAACTTTATGTAAGCAGGTATATTGAATGCTATAATTTCAGTTTCCCAGCCCTCATTAAGTATGTTTCCCGTCAAAGGACGGCGTGGGCGTTCAGTCGGTGTACCCCAAAGATTCTCAGGTTTCAATTAGTTAGACGAAACTCGGAGAAAATTCCATGTGGGTATTATTCAAGTTAATTTTCGTTGGATAAAAATGTTCGCTCAATGTAATCTAAATCAATTAATTATAAAAAATAAAATAAAAACAGATTTTATTCTAAATACATTTATATCTTTGATGGTAATATTTTATTTAGCACTTTGTTTATAAATAGCAGGTTTTTTGTATAGTGTCATAACCAAAGTCATAATAACAATTTACCTTGCTGCAAAAATATGTTAGGTTTTCCCGATGACCGGGGTAATTTACTTCTTATCAGTAAACACAAACTACAGAGTCTTCCCTAATAAGTTTCCCAGACCTAAATCCACAAATGTATCTGTTTTTTTCTGTTATACTAGGGAATGTTATGTCACCAGTGATAGATGTTGCGGTTCGAAATTCAAAATCTTCCACGTACTCGTAGAGCGTCACCCTAGAGCATTCGTTGACAGACGCGCGTGGAGTGATGGATGTGCTCTTATCACGCCTGATAACCTTCCGACGTCTTCCCCCGGCACCCCTCCACTGAGATGCGATGTTTTAGCGAAAGTGCGCCTATAAATATCAAGAAACGACATTTCGAGATAGGTTTTTATATTTACGCCTCTATTTTTCGACATTAATGTTGACCAAACTAATGATACTCCATGGCAATTCTGGAATGAGACACTTAAAAGATTGAAAACAATAGATACATTTTGATATGACTTTAACTAATAAACACAGTTTTAAACAAGCTATGAGGTACCAAGTGAAATAAAACAGTGTAATAAACAAAATTTAAACAGCGTTTTGGATAATGACTGCATAAGATACTACCCACAGTCACGTGAAACAAAACTAAGTTACAAATAAGACTATGAAATAGTAAAAGAAGCATTATTGCAAAAAGGAAAAAAGAAAGTTCAAAATTGTTTACGGGTGATATCATAGTTATCTCAAAAAGGAAGAGTACGATGATTATTGATCGAAGGTACGATGCTAACAGCTGATGGAGATACTTTGTTTTTCCTCATCATATTGATGACACAGATGATCTTCATTCTCCTAACAACACTTCTATGATCTTTGACATTTTCATCTTCACCGATGATCTTAAAAACAACATATACATATTATCTTTGTTTCAATTGTCAGTGTGGTAACAAGACGTTATCACGGAAGTGTTGGTACAAGTAGGTAAATTTACTCTGTCAGTAGCATGATCTACTGCAGACAAAGGTCAACCGTTTAGATAACCTCGTGACTTTTCTTAAGTTGCGAGTTTTTTAATTCTGTGTTCATGTAAATGCTTTTCGTTTTATTCAGCAGTTGCATTAGAGATGTTTCTATCATCATCGGTATTTCCTATTTTATTGAGCACATTATGCATTTCTTACACAAGTTGACATCTTTTTATCTATTATCATAATTATTTCTGCTCTTATGCTAATTTATTTGAGGTTATAACAGTTCGTCTTCTTTTTAACCGACTTCTAAAAAAAGAAGGAGGTTCTCAATTCGGATGTTTATTTATATATATTTTTTTTTATGTTTGTTCGGGCATAACTCCGTCACTTGCTAACCGATTTGAAAAATTCTTTTTTTGTTGGAAAGGTTATACTTTCCAAATGGTCCCATATTTGTTCTTATCGAAATCGGACAAGCGATTTTTGAAAAATCAACAAAACTAAAAAAAAACTACATTGTCCACAATAACATGTGTGAACCACTAAAAAAAGAAGACGAACTTTATTTTTTGTTAAAAAGGTTTTTTCAAACCGTTTGTTTATAAATAGATATTTTGAAAATAATTATGTAAAGAAGAAATGTAAATACCTTCGATTTAAAATTTATATCCAGTGAACACTGTAAGATTTTATTTTATCTTGCTTTCTACAATAACTGTTTTTGCTCCAATTCACTTCGGTAATCAGTATCAATGAACAATCCAATACTGGAAAAGGGACTTTCAAATGACCTCGCTCTGACCTTATCACAAGCCCATAATTATACAAAAATGGCGATCGACAGAAGTGAGAGGGTATTTTTGTTTTTCGTTCAATGAGCACCCTTTATAAATCACAAACAATCTGACTTATGTAGATAATGGAGAATTCTTTGAATTTTTGTTTCTATCTTATTTGTCGGCAATGCTTGCTTGCTTGCTTGTATTTTTTTACTAACAATAAAGTTAGAATAAGCAAAAAATGGTTACTCTTATCAGCTGTATAGTAAATTACTTTCCTGATTAACTCCAAACGTTGTTACTTACAGTTATTAGAATTCTAAATTGTAAACCGGTCTTGTGCATACCAACAGCAAACAATTTGACAATGCAAATTAATTAATACTAATTTAAATACGTTTTCACGCACCCTGCTAACTACAATAGAAATTAAAATATTCTACATCCAAGAAAACTATACTATTACCAAGGCAACTATCAAATCATGCATTGCTTCGTCTATAAATCTGACAATCCATAGAAAGATAAATGTCTCCAAAAGTAAACTGTCGAATCTAAAGACACGACAAAATTAGTCGCTCATTTATTCATTTAACATTAACAAGACAATTTTATTCGCGAAACACGTTCTGTTGGAGCGGCGACAGTATCTTTGTGTCCCGTTTTCATTAGTGAACTTGTCGCGTGTTATCACACGCCGTGGCTAATGGTTCCATATCAAATATTGACTGTTTTGCTATCGTATTACGTCATTCATCCAGTAGTTCTACACCACTTGAGTATTGGTGTCTGTCGATTTGAATAATCATAAGTGCCAATACTAAAAGGCCGCGGTCTTTGATGTTTGTTGGTTCGAATAGTTCATCTGTTATTGGAGATTGTTCTTTTGTGGGTACTAGACTTGATTGCAGATGTTCCACTTCAGCATTCATTGATGAATTGGTATTGGCAAAGTTTTTTTGTCTTTCGTTTTAAGTTTAGAGAGCATTGGATGCGGATGTGTTTACAAGGGGTTACATATTCCGATCTTTTATTTCTGTAGTCTCTCAGTCAGTTGTTCTAGTCCATTCCTTTTATAATTAAATCTTGAAAGATAATCTAATCGCTCGGAAGAATCGTACCGTTTATCGACATATTTTCCACCAAAATACAACAAACGATGTTGCCTCCGTATTTTTGTGTTTGTTTCTTTACCAACCTGTTTAGAGGTTCACGTTTTCAAATTTGCAAGTTTCAAGATTCAAATAAATTGATTCGTTTTTTACCTCCAAGTTTTTTTACGGTCCTAAAAACTAGTTTACCGAGTTTTGAATTCTAGTTTTGATGCACCGTTTGGTGGTTGTTTGGCCACATATTCGCACAAATATTGCAGGTTTTTACAGCCAGTCCAATTCTTCGTGACAGAATTTTAGAACATCTGATTGGCTGGTTGGTCCGCTTGCGCTCCCTCATCCTAGCTTCGTATTGGCTTATCTCCCTCAATGACACCAAAAGTAATAGTATTATTTGATACAAGTACTAATTATATCAGCTAATTACATAACCGGTATATTATAATTAGGTGTGGAATTATAATTAGTGACTCTGATAACAGTTTTATCATTAATAAGATTTTGTATCTCATTTTCTTTTTGTTTTGCATCAGTTGCTTCATCTTATCTTCTTTTACGTAACGTACGTTTGTAGATAGTAAAATGTACTATTTCATACAATTGTACAGTTGCAATCGAATGTGGAAAAATACGGAATATTGACGGTAACGTTAAGTACAAATTAAACATCTTTATTCATAAAAGATGCTATGCTAAATAAACATTTGATTGTAATCCAAGATGAAATTCAAATAATATTATTTTTGTGCATTAATTTAAATGCATTGAATTTTACAACGATTTTTGTCCGACATCTCAAGATCACTGACGTGTGCGACTAATGTTGATGACGTCAAGTTTCAATTACCCTTGATTAGCTGGTAGTAAAAAATATTTTTAGCATATTACATTTGTAATATATTTTTAAATTTCTGAGGAAGTAATAGAATAACCTATGAATACAAATAAAGTAGCAACGTTTTCGTATATAAATAAAATAATTTAAATATTTATATTAAGACGAATCAATTGAGGCATTCAAAACTTTCGTTTTCGGAGACTGTTGCTAGTAGAGATATTCTCTAACTACCTAACCAACAAATACCTATTTATATTAAACTACAATCTACACCACACTTTAAAATTTAATTACTACGGAAGACTCAAAACCAGTTTTATTTTCCTAAAAATTCCACCATTTGGACCTTGAGATGTATTTAATGATATAATATCGACATAACTAATGTCATCTAGGTAATAGAGAATGATGTATTATAGTAATAAATTATTCTAAGGTCATGCAAATAATGATATGGAATGATAAGGCGACCCTGCATTGTCTTTCTCAGGTTGCTTCAATACATCTTCCGCGGTTCTGTAACATGTTTACTAGGAAAACCCTTGATGTATCGGAAGATGTCTTTAGTGTAAACTTTCCATATTATAGATAGACAGAATATTCTTCATTATGTTCACCATACAATTTATTTTATTGGCCTATTTTGTATGCCCTATTGCTGGGCAAACGCTCTTTCTCCTTCCAAACCTATCTATCCTATGCAATATCTGGCCATGTTGTTCCCACAAAAAGATTACTTTCGCCGCGGTCTACCTAGACGGCGATTTCTTCTGTCTGGCGGCCAGTGAGTGACAATTTCTACTTACATAAAATAAGCTTTTCACATATTATTATGGTAATCTATAATATTATATATTTTTTTCTGAAGATTTGGAGACTGTAGTAGTCATAATATGTGATAAAACTTGAATGCATGCTGATGCAAATGAACTTAAAACGGAATTAACAGTAAAAGTGGACTGTCTGAAGAAAGTATCAAATTAACACAATGGAAACAAAGATTATAGAGCAAAATGCGATACTGATTATGAAGTACACTCACCAGTTGCCCCTAAAGTGTTTTTCAAACAAACAATTTCAGTTTTCAATTCCAATGTACGCGTGCATACGACTATATCGGAATCACTCTCTACTTTTCCGATTCCCTTTGAGAGCAAGTTAAGAGTACGAAGAAAACAAAACACTATCGCACTTCCGACACAAATGTTTGAATCTATTAAAGGAATGTTGCAAAACAAAAGACTGATTATAAAATGACTGACAACTAGTGAAATACAATTTCAAATCTTTAGCATGACATTAGATGATAATCAGACACAAGTTTTGCTTCCACCACACTACCTAAAACAACGACTTTGTGATACAGTAGTATTACTTTATTGGCTATTGTAAATATGACATTTACCATTATTTCCTTATTTGTATTTCATGAGTTAATAACTACGTATACTATTAGGTACACCTCCGCCTAATGCTTTGGGGATTACAGACGTGATCTTATGTTATGTTACTACCTATTTCGCCAATATCAAATATTTTTTGTCTACCACATCTTCCTCAACATCAATCAGATACGTCAAGGCATTCGTCTCCACACTCACAAGATCCTGCAGATATATCTTTATCATCCATCCTTTCAAAAGTACCGACATCAGTAGATGTCTCATTAAATATTTAAAATCATTTGCTTCATGGTCCTCAAAAATAATTATGTCAAGAAACTTTTTGGGAATTGTAAACTGGGCAAGGCTATCAGCTATCCCTTTTGCCTGCCCATTTAAAGAAATAACTTAAACACCATTGACCATGATGGTTGACTTGATTATTTTGTTTATTGATCAAAGAGAAAGGCAAAATATCTAAAGAATTTTGAGACAGTTTGGACAATTTAATTTATAAATTGAGACAACTTGATCCTTTTAATTTAAGTCTACAAGAAACCATAAGAATGCTGGCAATCAATCTTCATTTTGAAGCATTAGGCTTATTTCTTCTTTTCATTTTTACTTTTAGAAACAGAATTGTATGTATAACTGTATAGACTTTTAATTAGAAAAACATTTAAGCAATGACTTTAGGTATTCTTTCAACATAGTTTGTCAAAATTAATACTGCATCATTGGTTCAGGGGTCGCAAGTTCGACTATAGAGCATGAAGTCGAAGAATTTATTGCTGGGTCGGGCAAAGTGTTATTAACAGCCACGAAGTCTGAATGCTTGCTCAGGTGATGGCAATAGCTCGCGTCTTATTACATGGAATTTAAATATAACTGGCGAAATGTGGGTGTACACTTAGGTACGTGTTAAGTGTGATTTACTTTTAGAAATAGAATTCTAAGAGAGTAATAACATAATTCTTTAGAAAAATAATATTACTAAACCTTACCAAAAATATCACCGAAGCCTACAAAAATTCCAAACAAAAAAGCTACCATTTTCATACACCTATCTCTAACATTCAAAAACCGTGCGACGTTGTACATACATCATTAAAATATGAAGCAGAAGGTTTTCTGCCGTGGAAACTCAAAATCCGCCCGCCCAACACTAACGTGGGCGTCGGGCTCGGAATGAATGAACACTTCGGCTCTTTTCGGAAACGCTCGACCATCTCCGCCAACCAAGGTCACAGGCAAAGGGAGGCCGACCCATTTCCACGGGGATCGATGGGAGCGAGAACCACCACCCCAGAATTTGGGTGTTTAGTGCTTTCGGCATTTTCAATGTCAAGTGATTCATGACTGCCGTGGTTATGAATTTCACGTGTATATTACAGAATGTCGTGCCTTCTGACTGTTAGGTTTTTGGCTGTTTTGATTTGCACCCACAGACTTTTGTTTTTTTTTCGACTGGCCAATGGACTGGGTAATGTTCGAAAATTCGTCTCGATGGAAATCAACTTTGCTTTTCTTTTGTCTTTTTATTGGGTTGGTTACTAGTTCCCTCAGGAGTCTTTAGGAGCTGTGAAGTTATTTTACTTTCTTTCGTTTGGTTTGATAAGTTTTTCTTGAATTTGTCTCTATTATGATTATGATTCGGTTTGATACGCATTCCGTTTGATTTAACTTTAAAATTGAAGTGTTTACGATTTTTACTTACAATATAATATTGATACTATGGCTCAATCAGTTATACTTGAATTGTTCTATTTAGTCTCCTATTATTGTAATAATAAAAACTTATTTCGGAAATAATATTTTCAGTCCAACGTTTGTGTGAAAAAATGTTTTTAACAAACTATGTTTTTAAGACTTTTCCTCTGGAAAATCCTAGTCTTGTTTCCTGTGTTAATTATAATTAACATTTAGTTACATTACATCGTATGAGAATACAGTTAAGTTACAGGAATATAGTTTATTTGAAGTGAAACCGGTTGTGGTTTCTCCCACGGGGCGTATGTTTAAAAGCAAATTATACAAATGACATAATACTCGCATATCGCCTTTTATACATTAAATGTCTCTATTTTGAATTAGTTATCAGGTGATGTTCTTTACTTCTCGAGGATATTTTCTTTAGTTGGAACTTAGATTTGAATGGAATAAGTTTAATTAGTGAGTTTTACAGTGCATTAATAGCTTAGTGGTGTGACCGTCGGACTGACAAGTCATAAGTGAATCCCAAGACCACTGATTTTTCGCATTCACTTGCTTCGGTCAAAGACATCGTGAGGGAACCAGCATACCTATGCAGGCACTGTTTCAGCGGCATGTAGCGCCAAGTTTGAGGCCCATGGGTGGCATAAAGCTCTGACACCATAAGCACTAACTACACAATAGATAAAGGTTTAAACACTACTTACAGGCTAAGTTTCAAAGCCGCAGCAGTTTGAAAGCCGGTCTTATTTGCATTTCCTATCTTTTCGTTTGTTTAGGTCAATAAATACTTCTTTACCTAGCTCATACTTACTAATAAGATGCTTGCACAATTATTCTTTAAGAATTACATTGAAAAAAAAACACTGTTGACTCTACATTTGACGACCATTCAAACTACAAAATATTAAATCAGTTGATCGGATCTTTCATTGTACGGAGGGTTGATATATAGCGAGGTCAGGTTATATTGAATGTGTAAGTTTAATATTATTATGATGCCGTATGTTGCGTCACATGAAGATCAATCAATAAACACGTGGCCAAAAACTTAAAATTATTAACACATTATAAAGGAACGTGGCAACTTGATATGAAAACAAAAATATTATCATTGTTATCACTACACTACGTTCAATAATCTCGTCTTATCAATTCTTCATGTACTAATAATCATAATTTATCAGAAGATTATTCGCTATCAGTCTTAGGGGATACTTAATTGATATTTCTGCGTAAATCGTACGAAATTTGCCGTAAAATCAGACTGAGAAATAGTTAATAATTTTCCTGGTAGTTTCTTTAGACAAATTGCCATTTAATTTTTCTCCCGAATAAAAAAAACGGTAAAGGTTGTGGGGATCCGCTGGATACGACACGCACGGGATAGGTCAATGTAGCGACACTTGGGTGACGCCTATGTCCAGCAGTCTTTCGGCCGAAATGATGATGATGAAAATAGAAAATGGTGTATGAATTTACTATAGATACTTCCTCCAAATTACTGAGCGAAATAAAAAAGTTATTAAAAGTCTCAGAAATATACAAGAAAACATTATTTCTGTAAACACCTTCGTCGCTATAAAATAATTAATAAATAACAAAAAAAAAAAAAATCTCCATTTCCTATCTAAAGATTCAATCTCAAGCACATCAGATAGGACCAACGATACTGTGAGCATCTTTAAGAATGATATAAAACTATGAATATTTGCGCTTATGCCCTATGAAACTTGATCTTCACAGTAACCACCTTGAAAAGGCTGGTCTCCAAGAATGTCATTACGTGCAGTATTAGATAGTAAATTATTATATTGCAGCACAATAAAATCCTGCATTTAATGGTCATGATATAGAATATGGACAGCAAAACATATGTTGCAAATCTTTTAAGTAAAAAATTTAAATACACCGGTAATCCCCGAAGGTTGAGGCAGAGGTGTACCAAATAGTACACCTACATTACTATTAATACTATAAACGGGATATTTACCATGTTTTCTTATTGTTTCGAGTTCCCGATATTTCGGCACTGTTACAAGCACCATGATCACGGATAAACTGAAGACATTGCGGGTGGATGTTTATGAGCAGACAAATCGGTCTACCCTCTTTCTAGTAATGTCAGTGACCATGTCAGTTTAAAAACTTATAGTACACCTACATTTCGCCAGTTATATTTTTAAGTCCCGTGTAATTGGACGCGAGCCTATTGCCATCAACGGTGCACCAATCCAGACTCCGTAGCTGCTACTGAAAATTTCCAGATTGAAAAACCCAATATCATTTTGACAGAGCCGTGAATCGAACTCAGCAGTCGCGCTTGCGACTACTACACAGAGGCAGTAAAGAAGCCACGCAACAAATTAAGATCATCTGACACAATTCAGTGCAGAGATGAAGCAAAAAAAAACAATACTATTGATAAATACCACTAGTATCACCTTTATCTCGAGTCAGTTGGCGGATTGTCGTGATAACCAAAGACTTCCTACTTCGGACCACTGTGTGCGCCTGTGTTGCGAAATCGCTCCGTGCAATTGTCTATTCACTTCCTCACTTATGACCTTGTGTGACACATTATATCGAATATCTGGTGAACTGTAATCTAAGCTGATATTAACTGTTTAATTTGTAACGGTATTTTTGAAAGGAGAGCTGATATAAATGTTTTGTTTGCCATAAGGAAACTGTTATCAAATTTGACATTGAGAAAGGTTCTGTTTCTTCTATCGATTTTTTCCATATAATTATGTAATGTGATCTCTAACTATCACGATAACTTTGGGTGAGCAATGTGGAAAACTATGGGTGATTTAAACATGGGTGCTATTAGCATTGGGGCTCTAAACAGAATGCCAATCCTAGTGTGATCTTCGGCAGTGTATTCAGATGACCGCTTTTCGGGCAGTTTTCACTGCAGTGTGTTTTCATTGCATCGGAGTAAAGTTGTGGATACCGCCGAAGAACCAGGGTCACCGACATAGCTCTCAGAATATGCAAGTTGAAGTGGCAATGGGCAGGCCACATCGCTCGAAGAACCGACAACCAATGGGGTAGGAAGATTCTCGAGTGGCGACCACGAACCGGAAGACGCAGCGTTGGTAAGCCTCCCACTAGGTGGACCGACGACATCGTGAGAGTCGCGGGCAACCGGTGGATGCAAACGGCAGGCTGCCGTTCGTTATGGCGTTCTATGGGGGAGGCCTTTGTCCAGCAGTGGACGTCTTATGGCTGATGATGATGATGATGAAAGTTGTGGATGCAAGGAATGGAATTAGAGGTCTTGGTCGCCCGGCGGCGAGATGGACAGACGATATAGGTGCCATTGTGGAATATCCTGCATAAAGGTGGCACAAGAACATGGAGCTTGGCGTAAGTAAAGAGGCCCCTTATACCCAGCAGTGAGTGAAGTTGGATTGTAGATTATGAGCCATCAACATCAGATAACCAATGCTGGTAACCTTTATAAATCAGTTTATAAAAGCCTATCTCTAGTATCTTTCACCTATAAGAACCCAAAGCAAACCATGATACACCATGAAACATTTTTAACAGAATATAATCGTTCACTTTAACGATACAACTGTATTTGAATATCAATGTTAAATGGCTAGGTTTAACAGTAATGTCTAGATATTGCGGCAGATATCAGGCAAGTTTGTAAATTGACTTCGTAGATAATATTCAATGGTTTGAAAGATGTTTTAATCTAAATGAGAACGGTTAAATGAAGGAGCTATTACACACAATGTTCTGCTTGTGACACTAGAATTGTGGACAGCTTAATTGTTCGGAAGATGAAGAATTTAATGAGTTTTAACGGAGTTAATGACAAATATGTAAGTAAGTGGAGTTGGGCAGGGCATCTGACTAGACGTAGAGATGGCCGATAGAGTAAGGTTCTGATCGAATGGTGGCCAAGGTTGAGCTTAAAAAACCAGGTCCGTCCAACAGCGCGTTGGGTTGACAATATTGTCAGGAGCACAGGAAACAGATGGATAAGGGATGATTAGGGATGCACAGTACAGAAAAGAGTGGCAGAAGAAAAGGAAGGCAGGTAACCAACACTAGGTGATGTCGGGATGAAAATGTGATGATGAAATGACAAATGGCTCATACTCTCAAATTGACAATGGATGATGATACTAATCGTGAAAGAAATGTTAACCAAGGATGTATTGGCCTCGTTAAGAAGGAGAGTCCAGCAGTGTAAAAACAATTGATTAAATTAATATTGACGAAATATACAGCCCAAGGTTCTCTTAAAACACACATGTTCATACTACTGAAATTAAAATGATGTAAATGGCAACAATTTAAATTGAGTGTCACTAAAACAACAATAGACTTAGCCATTTAAATTTAAACATTTCAGAAGCAAATCTTTTGAGGAACAAACATGTTATACAATACGGTTTAAATTCATGATACATAGCGTAAAGGAACAAAAAACGTACGGTCTCATACAAATTAATTCGGTAAAATGAATATAATTAAATATTTTGGCTGCTGCTACATAAAAGCCCGTCAAGGCCGCGTGGTCACATAGTATGACAAGAAAAACAAAATAACACATCTGTGTAAATTATGAGGATTAAGCGAAACTATGTAAAATATTGACGAAGATTAAATAATATACATGAGGTTCAGTTTATCTCTTTGTGAGAAGTTTTGCAGCTGACTTAGCTGATGATACAGGGTATCATTTTGCTTTTAATTACATTTTCGTCAGATGCCTCAGATGACTGCCTCATTAGTGTAGTGGTCACAAGCGCGACTGCTGAGTATGAGGTCTCGGTTTCAATTCCCGGGTCGGGCAGAGTGTTATTGAGTTTTTCTATCTGGAATTTCTCAGTAGCAGCAACGAAGTCCGGATTTGTGCCCGGTTGATGTCAATAGGCTTGCTCCCTATGGCATAGAACTTCAACATAACTGGCGAAATGTGCGTGTACTATTAGTTACACCTCTGGGTAATGTCTCGAGGATTACTAGCCGTAATGTTATGATATATTCGTCACAGTCATGTAACTGACTTACCACCCCATCTAGCTGTACACTGCTACGTTATCTGCTATCTTACAAAGTTAACCTAACATTTAACTCGCTCTACACTCTCATACACTTGCATAGACAACTTGTTGTTCTATTTACCACATAAGGATTTCCTTTGCGCTAAACCCCATTCACATATACCTTGTGCGCAAAATAAATCTGAGTTTTCCGCTGTACGAATGTAAGTACGACTAGGACTACCAAACAATCGTCTTAGCGTGGGTGGTACTATGCAGCTTGAATATAAAAGCGATAACGACCATTTAATCCTTCTCCACAATACCAAAAGGACACAAGTCCTCATGATGCATTGGCGCCAACTAGAGGAGATTAATATAATTTTTGTTAATTGAAACGGACTTGGAACATTGTCTTCACCAATTGACCAACCAATTTTGGATTCTGGAGCGTCTAAATATAACATTTTCAGATGTCACAAGACCCAGAAATTTGGTTGTTACTAGCCTTTTAATGTTCGCAATTTGGGTCATCATGAGTATAAAATTTGTTGAAACTCCCGGGGTTACTCAGCCTTCGCAGAACTTGAGTCACTGTTGTGGCTATTTTTCTGACCTTTGTCCTTTGCTTTAAAAGGCCAATCACTCTTGTTTTCAATTGAAGTAATGCTAGGAGTATTTCCCGCCTTGTGAATTATCAAGACCCCTCTGTATTCTATGGAAATTTGCTCTGTGGTCCTATCTTCAGGCTACCGTTTTCATAGTCAATTGCCGAGTTCCGTTTTGATTAGGGATTGCACGTGCACTCTACGACCGCATGCCTTGTTCATATTATTATTGATATGACGACTATCTTGCTACATACCACAGATATCTGACAGTTACGATTTTGAACTTGTTTTTGACAGCCGATTCTATGTTGTTTTTCCGCGAATTTGAGACACCTAGTTCGGTAAACGGATTCGTAAACCAATTTTAATTAACATGAGTAATTAGGTATGCTGTCAATTAACCGACTCATTCCATTCTCTTTTTTTATAAGTAGGAATTGTGAGGCTGAAATTCTCGTAAAAGTATTTTTCCTATCACGTGAATTGTTCAATATTTTATTGGATTTATGTATCTTTGTGCGTTTTGTCCTTAAAATTCTTCGTTAATTTATGTGGGTAGCTATCATGTCGACTATGTGGAGAGATAAGATTCCTTGCACATACTAGGTAATTAAATTACAAACTGCAGTTTATCTAATACACACATACACACACATTTTCATTTGAAACAATGGATGATTATTTAGGAAATAAGCACAACTCTTTTTAAATATTTTATAATACTAGTAAGGACTAGTAATTAAGGAATACCTATTAATAAAATGATTATAGGACAATTATTGCAGATGGGAATGGAATGAAAACTTCCTATAAGAGTAATTGCGGTTATTTAATTGTAAAAATATAAAATATTTCTATGAAGTGACGGTCTCATCTGCCGAACACATGCGGAACAAATTAGATCAATTACTTCAAGGAACCAAACTAAGTTCACCAACTAAACCCTTAGTAACCACAGAACTCGCAAATGAAGTCCTGAATACAGTTCTCTACCCAAAACCCACGCAAATTCGATTAACAGACTTAATTAATGAATGTAAAAACTTCTCAATACAACACTTAATGAAGTAACCGACAACAACAACGCCAAAACAAAATAAATTTTAAACCAATGCTGTTACGATAGCTTTTTATTAAATACTTACTGCGTATGTTTACAATAGTACACGAAAAGTGACGTATAGTGACCTCCGCGTTTTTCAACAAGTCTGTACTTTTCAACTTGGTTCAGAGCGGTCGATTTGCGGAAACATAATAAGTTTTTTTTGTGAGTTGATGTCGTAACTTCACGGTCAATGTCGAGTTGTCGGCCTTGCGGCTCACTCGACCACGTCTCACGCTCGATATCGTCCGAATAGTGGACATCTAGTTACGTAACCCGAACCAACTATTAATTTGCTAATGTACCTCCGCGGAGTGAATTTAAATCGAGTGTTAATCGAATCGAATCGTGTTAGTTGGCGACGCTCATTGGTCGCGAGTTTGATTAGCAAAACTTAAATCGAGCCATGTATACTAATGTATGTTTATTTTGATGATTTTTATTCGCATGTGTAATTCGGAGGTGTAACAGTCTTTGTTCTGTGTGTGCAAGTCTTACATCTACTGTTTAGTTGCCAACAAATTAAGTTTTATAACTTAAGTGTGTCCAAAAAGATGGCTGGCAAATACTTAGTCTTACTGAGTATTTAAATCCCCAGAGATATGAACAAACTAAACAAAAATATATGTTCAAGAAGACTCGTATGTTCCCAAGTCCACTTTCTCCATTACAATGACCTGTCTAATAGTCCACTGATTGGCGATAACCTCAGTGACGACGTTCTATGTCAATCGTGCACAATAAAACCAATAAACTGCACCAAGTCATTGACACTGTTACATTACATGAGTAACATTAGTATTATCAAGTGTAAGCGTCATTGCTCGCCTCTACGGTCGCCGTATTTTTAGCCTAGGCCGGACTAAAAATAGTACAACAGTTATTACTGAATTAATATTTCTAAAAACGGATCGTCTACGCGCGGTGATAACGCGCCCGAGACCGATAGTACGAGTGACGTTTCGCCGCCATATTGCTTGTTTGTTTTCGTTTCTTGTTGACCGTTTTTGTATTGTGCCAGTATTTTTTTTTTATTATAAAAACTTTTTGCTTGAAAATTGGACGTGGATTGAGGTTTAGAAAAATTTGTTTATTATTTTTCAGTGTTGTTTGTTCTTGCTAGTATATTTTTATTTACTTGATATTTTGAATACTTGTAGTTATTAGTTTTAGGATCCTTTGGTTTGGTTAGTAGAGGTGTTCCCATAAGTACACTTACATAGGTATTTATTTAGTAATAAGAGTAATAATTATGTGACAGTATAATGAGTCATGAAAAAAATATATTATAATTTGTTTGATAGTGATACGGTATCAGTAAAGCTAAACTATATTTTTTTAGGTTTACACGTGTTGTTAAAGGTTATCAAATGTTTTTAAACAAGTTTGTGTTATTCAGTGCACTCCTTAGTAGTACCTAAATATATTTCATTATTCAACATTAATATGGACTAAAATCCTCACACTTTTTTGCAAACGCAACAATATACTAATAAGTAGGCACATTGTCTTGCATACCTTTCACTTATTTAATTACATAGTGAAAGGCGCACATATCTAATAACATCAGTTACCTAAATTGTTTAACGGTTTAAAAAAAAATACTAAAGGTGAATTTATACTTTACAGTTCATATCAAGTAATTATACTTTTCTTTTGTTATCCTGAACTCTCCCACTCTTGTGCAAAGGCCTCCAATTATTATTGCTCCTTCCACTTTTCTCAGTGTTGCGCCTTCATAAATTTCTTTTATAACATTTCCTTGCCTAATATAATTGCAGATGCTTCCTTATTTAAAAAAGAAAAACATCGAATTTAAATGTTCTTTTCGAATATATTAAATAACCGCAGTTAAGATGCATATTTCTTAAAACTGATTTTTTTGAAAAAGAAAGCTACGCTTATTACTGCTTTATTAATTATATTATACAAGACTTGACATAGAATTAAAAATAGAAAACCAGTTTACGTTCTTAATTTAAACGCAAAATTATATCAATAAAATATAATCAACCTGCCAGACAAAACTAATAGTAGATTGTACAACAAGTGCATAAAATGCGCCATTTTGCGCGAGACGTTTATCCATCCGATGCGAGCTTGCGAGCGAGGATGGATATAAAGTAGAGAGTAAAATGGGTTTTATGGACGAGTTTTACACTCTTCTTTTCACTTCGATTGCGAGGAAATGAAACAGCAACTTGTAAATATTGTAAAAATAATTATTGTTCCCGTCAATTAACTTTTTTTTTTCAGTAGGAAACGTGACATAACACCTGACTTGGGTCGTTACTCATACTGCTCAGTTAGAAAAACATTTAGAGCAAGCCTATTACCATCAACCAATGTAATTAGGAGTAAGCCTATTGCCATCAACTGATGTAATTAGGAGCAAGCCTATTGCCATCAACTGATGTAATTGGGACCAAGCCTATTGCCATCAACCAATGTAATTAGGAGCAAGCCTATTGCCATCAACCGATGTAATTAGGAAAAGCCTATTGCCATCAACCAATCTTATTAGGAGCAAGCCTATTGCCATCAACCGATGTAATTAGGAGCAAGCCTATTGCCATCCACTGATTTAGGTAATTGAGAGCAAGCCTATTGCCATCAATCAATGTAATTAAGAGTAAGCCTATTCCCATCAAATGATGTAATTAGGAGCAGGCCTATTGCCATCAAGCGATTTAGGTAATTGGCGGAAGCCTATTCCCATCAACTTTCCTAGTATTCGTAATGAAAAGCAGTAATCCCTTGTTCTTAGAATACTAACGAAACGAATTAAAGAGGTTATTCTATGAAGTTGAAGTTGTTCGTGTGGCTGTTGGGCCGATTACCTGTGCCGATTACCTTGGTCTTCGACGAAGATTTTACTTTATGCTCTAGAGCATAAAACGCGACTTTATGTCGCCTACGCACGACATAAAGACGAATTTTAGAGCGAGAGAAGTGAAAAAAAAATGTGTAATTTTTTAAACGTGATCTTTTTTCAAGAGTTGGAATGTTTCCGATTTTTGTATATAAAAAAAAAAACTGATATTATAGTATCTGCAGTATTCTACCAAAATGTAAACATGACCCCTCTGGTGTTGGGACCACGATATACAGCGTATACAGATAAGACAGTATTGGAATATAATGATACAAATATTTTGTTACTCATCATAATTTTTCCGAGATCGGTATCAGAGTATTTTGATGTCTTCTCTAGGCTTACCTCATCTACATATACTTATTGGTAAACTAGTGACCCGCCCCGGCTTCGTACGGGTGCAAAAAAGGTATTAAAACCTTCCTCTTGAATCACTCTATCTATTAAAAGAAACCGCATCAAAATCCGTTGCGTAGTTTTAAAGATTTAAGCATACAAAGGGACATAAGGACAGAGAAAGCGACTTTGTTTTATACTATGTAGTGATAGTGATAAATAGATACCAGTATAAAAGACCAAATGTAATAAAGTTACTGGACGGAAATTGATTTTGAAGTCAATAAATTCTAAAAAAAAAGTAAAAAACTAAAACCCGACTACGACAAAAAAAACGACGCTGAAAAAGTATGAAACAAGATTTTCAGGATAGAACAAAAAGAAAAGCCGTAGTCACACGGTATTAAAGTGTTTAGGTTGGTAGTTGGTACCTACCTTTAACGTGTGACTACGGCTTTTCTTTTTGTTCTATCCTGAAAAACTTGTTTCATACTTTTTCAGCGTCGTTTTTTTTGTCGTAGTCGGGTTTTAGTTTTCTACTTTTTTTTATTTAAACAATTTTGGTGTTTAATATTTTTTTTGACTCTTGACTTTTTGTCCGCTAGAGGGCGTGATTTTAAATTTGAGCAATATTTTGGAAATGTACAAGTGAGACCCTTTTAAATGATACCAAGCACGGCGTGTTTATTTCCATTTTAATTTTTTAAGCCTTACTTTTTGACCGCTAGAGGGCGCCAAATCACTTTTTGTGACACGTCACGTAGCCTATGTTCAGCGGAAAATGAAGACGGTTCTAACGATACCTCATATGTCGAGTTCCGATAAGTAGATTAGAAGCTATGAGGGAACAGATGAAGATACACACATACATACATACATACATACATACAAACATACATACATACATACATAGCCAGTCAAAATCATAACCCTCCTTTGGCTTTGCCGTAGTCGGGTAAAAACTGGATCTTTGCTCAATTCTTGCTTTGTGCAACTATGTATCAATTACTATTTTTATGATAATTAGTAAAACCAACTCTTACACCAGTACCATCTACACGTATGCAATTCTCCTCCTTTTAATCTCTTTACCAAGGTGCATTATTCAATACCTAATTATTCCGTCAAATTCATCACTTAAGACAAAAGTCCCACTCATCACCGTCACCAACCATGTCGAAATAATATAAAATCGTACAATATACGAGTAAATGCTAAAATATTAACCGGTTAGTGTGAACGCTGCCATGACAGAATATCCAAAATTGCCTTTTAACACGCCACTCTGACGAGTATCCGAAAAGGTATTAAATTTCTGAAGTATTATATACCTGTGATTGACAATTCATCCAAAAAAGGCATAGATTCATTTCAATTTCTTTCTTTCTAATGCATTATTTGAAATTAAACTATTATATCAATACAAATAAATGTAAAATGGAATTTCTCATACCAGAGTCTGGATTTGTGCACGGTTCATGGCAATAGGCTCGCCTTCTGCTAAATGAGACTTAAATGTAACTGGCGAAATGTGGGTGTACTAATAGCTACACCCTACCTAACCCTCCGGTAATTACAGGCGTTTTCTTATGTTAGTTACAAAAAAATACAATTATCTAGGCAAATAAATCAAAAAAAAGTTCAGCGTGTCACTAAACACAGTTACATTAAAACTTACAGACAGAAAATTCTGCTAGAACTTTTCTAATCTCTACCTAGTTTTGGGGCTACCTGCGTCAATCTGACTTTCCACCTAACCTATTTACTAGGTCGCTCGCTAGTTTAGGAAACGAGCTCTGAACACGCATGGAGTCTCTCATGTCACTTCGTTAGTTCGGGTCACAGTATCTCGCGGCGAAACTACATAAAATATGTACGAATTTCACGAATGAAATTAAATAATGATCAGCACGTTGAAAAGGGCGTTCAAGAACTGTTGGTGTAAATATTCCATGATGACACTGACACCTCTTAAACCTGGTTTAATTTCGTTGGTGAAATTGGCCTTTAATCAGTTGTAGTGCTCAATACGACAACCGATTAATGAAGTAGAGAACCAATTAAAAATTACGTTTTTCTATTCTACGGGTTGAAATGTAGAATCCATTTACTAATTGACTAAATTATTTAAATCAATGACAAACAATGTCTAAATATTATTAGAACCTAAGGTTATTTGTGACGTTCATGAGATTCTTTTACATAATTATTATTGTAAGTTTTTACGTCTATTTAATCTAAAGTATACTTTAATACGACATAAAAATAATTTATTAAACAAAAGCATTATCTTTTTCCAGGTATGTTCAGGTCCAGTTCTTGGTGTCGATTCGAATGAGTTCAAGACACGGTCGTCTGGTCGGGCATAATATCGAAACGGTTGTACTCGCAGTGTGACCTCCGCGGTAGGTGATCAACAGTATTCGACGATTTTGGCCGCGCTTACGTCACAGCTTTTATGTGAGTATGTTTGGAACAATGCCCTCCGTTCAAAACGCGATAGTAAACATTTTAAAAACTTTTGCTTTATGAGCTTTAGGTTCGGAGTTTATGATAACAAAATCGCTCTGTTTAGATTCTCAACTTAAAACTTAGAAGAAGCGGTAATTCATAGAACGAGCGGAAAATTTATGAATAAGATTACATTTGAATACAAAACCGTATATTTTAAACTTGGATAATCATTAAATTGTGCTTATCACTCAACACATGCGACCCATATTCTGTTGTCAAAACAATATCTTACGAGTTTGATAATTATAAAAAGATAGGCCAAATAAATAGGTACACGTCCCCCTGTCTTTAGTCTTCTACTGATAAGTTATCGTTAACTTTTCGCTTAATCTCTATCGTAAACAAATCATGTAAGTTTATCTGTGCGGAAAAGATTAAGATTGATCGGTTGGCAGGAAGATAGGCTTTGAAAGACCAAAGTTATGTCATGGAAGGAAAATGACAGTAAATGTTCTGTAGTTCGAAGGTTCTTTTAGTAGTTATTTTAATGTGAGTTTTTGTACTGGTTTGAAAGAAAAGAAAGTACATGACAAACTATTGATTGATTGAGGTGCCTAACTAATGCAATTGTCCTATGTATTCTTATTTATAATACCATCAGTATAGGTCGCACCATGTAAAAAGAACGCTGACAGTTATGTCAAACAGATGTCAAACATGACTATTTTTTTCAAATTTCAGCTTATTCCAAAGTACTAAGGAGCTAGTGAAATTTGAATTAGGATTCTAACAATATTACAATTACACTTAACACAGTCACAGTAGCCTAGTACTTCAGAACGCGACTGTATAACGTGCGCAACAGTATCCCCTCCACTGCGCTCAGCGCTCTTTTTACGTGGCGCGAGGTATAGCTACATAGTCACAGATTATAACTGTGTTTTTAAATCTTATCTTAATTAAGGAACTAAATAATGAGTACTCATTACAACAATGCCTTCTTTAAATAATATTTTAAAATATATTTTTATTTATTATCATAAAATGAATCGAAGTGATGTCAAAACGTCTGCAGAACCCAAACGTATGACATCATTGACGACGCCTTCTGACTTTAATGACAAGCTTTACTTATGATTACGACATCCTCTTAATATTTACGACTTCAGAATAAAATCGAATTTAAAAACAATTTTATCCTTGATAACAAGATTGAGTTTCTGTTCTTAATTGAATATTTATGTCCTACATCGTATTGTACTCCGTAAAATAATTAAAATAAAATATAAAAATAAAGTTTATTTAAAAGGCCATAAATTAGAAATTCTATCGTATTAATATACCTGCCATTAGGTATGCACACTGCCATTACTTTTATTAACTATTCATAGCTTATAGGCTTTAATTTTCTAACTACCCTGCGATGATTATTAAATCTAATGTAGATAAAGTAGCTTCAGCCGGTCAGTACGGACGGAGGACGGGTATCTTAGTGGAACGGCCGGATTTTTCTCTAGACACTCTGTATTATTAGGGTTGTCGATTGTGGTACCTGTAATAAAACCACAGATATCGTAGTGATTCTGGTTATAATAACCACTTTGTGAATCTAAGTCATGATTTATTAGTCTGTTTTGATTTCTAAACGACTGCTACGTTTGGTCAGTCGCCAAACGCCAAATATTTTTTATAAACCTCAAGAATGCTGCTTCAATCTCGTTTTCTGCCAGACCAAACATTTTCCTCGTTCGAGAAACTTACAATTGTATAAGAGTTAAGCCACACTAAAAACTAGTTTTTATAATCTCAGATATGAGAGGTGCAAAAAGTTGAAGATACTTAAAATTAATTACTCGTAATATATTCTAGTACCTTAATTATCGTAATAAACTGAGCAAGTGTTAATAAAATACGTAATATCTGTTGCTTCTTGAATATTAGCATTTAACATGAGTAGTATGATAAATGCAAAGCCAGTGACCACAAAATGGTCTTTAGAGCCATCATTTCTTTCACACAAAATAAATGCTGGTGTTCTTTTTTCAAATAAAAGCCTATAGACAACCCTAGACCGCAGCAGACTAGGGCACCAATCAGGCGCGCCACTGCGAGCGTGAACTGCGTGGACGCATCGCTTCGCAGATAGTAATTTAGTGTCGTTGCTACTTGCTACCAAGCTAGCCTCGACCGGTCCTCCAGCAATTAAGTGACACAGTAAAAGTATTAAAAATAATAACTTTTAACGCACCACGTTTTACATCGCATCGTTAAAAGGGTATTAGTTATCAGCGAACATAAATAATAGTCGTTTTTTTTTGTCTTAGGTCGGATGTTGGGCTGGAGCATTCCAATTTATTTAATTATACATAAATATTTTAGCTGTACCGCAAAATTTTCTTTCACAGACTTTTGACTTGTGTTAGAATAAAATTTACCCTCCGGTTTAAATATTAATCAAGTGGACTTAATAGGACTTCATAAAACTAATTGCCAAACGTCAAAGTCGAATAATAAATTCTAGGAAATAAATTGATAAGTCACAGGCAATTATAATTGTTGTAATCATAACAATCGCAATCAAATGTTTACAAACATGATGTAACGCAGGTCTTTCAAATCTTTGGAATAAAATGACAATATGCAGAAGTAAGCTCAGTACTAAGTAGGTACACAATTACATAAATTGTTTTTGTTTCACGAAGGTTTCTTAGTAAACAAACCAATTAAAGTTTTTTATTTCAACAAAATTTGGCTTTGATTAGGGTTTTGGTACCTTGAAAACATCTTCATATTAATTTTGACAAAACACCTTAAGTGCACGTTTGACAACCAAATACACCTGAGCATGCAAAGGCTTAATATAATAATAAAGGTAGTGATCATGATCATCAATCCATTATTTCTTCATTCATATAAAATATTTATTAAAAATATTTATAACATTTTTTAAAGTTTTTAAAGTTTTTCTTTAATCGTCATTAATTAATCGTTTGTCGTACCGTACAAAAGATATGCTAGCTATGGATATGACGCAATATTAATAATTATTAATTTAATCTAGACATAAAAGTTACAATGTTGCATAAATGTCACACCTTCTTTTTGTTTGTAGGTTAACTTTTAATCATTGTGATTTAAACCTAATTCCTATAACCTGTCTAGCTAGGAGCCTGGTGACAGGTGCAACGCCAATTATGGGCCTTCCCACTTTTTTCAGCGGCTTACAGTAAAATGTTTAAAATAGCTCTTATACCGTTGGCATAAAGTACAACACGATTGTATAAAAAAATGTAGATCCAACGCGCTTACGACGTTCCCATGCGATCTTCACGTACAGAACCTTTTTTTTCGTATCAGAAACGGGTCTACAATGAGAAGATTCTGGTTTTGCAAGGCAACTTGCAATGTCGATACTTGATATTATCGACTGGATAGGTATTTCGGTTTTGTTTTAAATAAACTACACCTAATTTTGCACCGATAGCTGGTTGTATAAGTATTTTCATTTTTTTTTTATTTTAACTTGGTAACTTTATGTAACCAAATGTCAAATCAAGATGGTCACAATGCGTTACGTTACAATTTGGCTAGAGCTTTGATTTAGTTTTGCAAATATTTAATCTAGTAGATTACACTTTGCAATTGTGGCTTCAAAATATTATCGATAGCCATTCATGTATTCTTATCTTAACACGTGACAGGTTTTATACTTAAGTAAATATTCACAAATCTATGGAAAATTCGTTACCTCGTAAAAAAACCAGTTTAATATTTTGCATCAAATTAAATAGCCACACTCATTAGTATGCCTTTTAAAGTAATATAATATATTAAATATCTCAATCAATTGAAACCTTTTACAAAGTCATTTCTAAAAGTCATCAGGATAGAACCATTTATGGTTAATATTTTTTATACAGGTGTAATTTTTAACTATTAAACTACTAGTAACTTTCAACTTATCACTATGACTGTTTATTATATCACGCTTCTATCTGCTTGCAAGTGGTAATTTTGCATCATCTGAGTTTAATTCTTTGTGGAAGACCACATTACAGCCTGCATTACCTGTCTTGTCTTTTGCGCCATAAAATGCATACCTACGAGTTTTTTTTATTTATCGTTTTGCCGCATTTTATTATCAATATTTGTATGTTTTTAATTAAAACTATCGGTATTAATTAAAATATAATATGTGAAAAATATCCTAATTATTATTAAATACAACGTAGCAAGCCCTGTATAAAAAAATGTAAATGCCCTCCGTGACTAGGACAGCTTCTTGTGACCTTGGTGGCGGCCATTACTTTTTTTTCGCGCATTCAATGTTGCCAACACGACGCACCGAGCGGTGCGTTCGCTATTTCATTTTTATTTTTCTTATAAGGAAACTCGTTATGCAACTTCTTTTTGTTTAAACTAGGTATTACCGCAATTAATGGCGTTAATTTCTTTAATTATATAATATTATATTTTAAACCATAATTACGTAAGGTTTAAATAGCTAACATTGCAATCTAATGTAATCTTTCTTCGCCCACGACTCCACAAGTAAACGATAAGCGTTTTATATAAGAATCACTCTAGATAATGTTATTTATCAACTTATCATACCTAATACATCATTCAACAGAATGCGAGATTATTTTATGATTTTGACGTAGCCCTTAATAATATTATTATATACAAAATGTCTTGATTTATAATTTGGACGGTAAAAAAATAATGATAATGGCCATTGAATAGTAGTCTCAATAACTTAATTAATAGGGCAATTTATCTAAAACCATAAGTTTGTTTATTATATCGTATCATAACTTTTATGCACGTCACGTGGGGCTATTTTTAACTTGACCGTTACCAACAACTTTGATTTGTTAATATTCATACAAAAATAGTTTGAATGATTCATCACTTTTCTATATTTAAACGTTTGAAGCATCGACAAATAACTCACTTATTAATTTAAATACCGAACAGTAAGATGACAGATGTCACACAGTCACACTGTCTTTGCTTCTTTAAAAAAAGTTGTTTTTTTTTTATTAAATTGAAGTACAAGTATCAGTAGGGTCATTCAGTCAGTAATTGTTGTATCAAATTATAATGTTTGAATACACGTGCCTCTATCATTGTCAGATAAACCAAATTACATTGACACTGTAATTATCTTATCATGATATTTGGCAAATAGCGCGTGGAAGTAAATAAATATCGATTGCGATAGGCATTTGGCAAGGAGCATGACTGTGATGTTGTTATCTATTACGCTTGACAGAGCTCTGTAATCCGTTTCCTCGAGGTGATAGCACGTTTGCCGGATTTGCCGACGAATTTTGCTAATCGAGCGTTAAGCTTAGTCTGACGGAAATGTTAGTTTATTAGAAACTTCGGTTTACTTTTGGCTAAAATGTTTACTTTACCTGGAGATGTTGTGGTTCTTAGAGGATTTAGGCTAGGTGAGGAAATCGAAGTTATTCAGGTGGAGAATTAGGTGGAAGCAGTATTTATGCTATGCCGGAGGTCGTGGGTTCGATTCCCACCCAGGACAAATGTTTGTGTGATGAGCACGATCATTTGTTCTGTGTCTGGGTGTAATTTATCTATAATATGTATGAATTTAGAAATATATAAGTATGTTTATCAGTTGTCTAGTACCCATAACACAAGCTCTGCTTAGCTTGGGACTAGATGGCGTTGTGTGATAGTTGTGGAATATTATTATTATTATTATTTAGTTGGCCTGAAAACAACATTGGTGTTCGTGACTCATTGCATTTAAGTTTTTCTTAACCGTATAAAATATGAATTTGATATCTTTTTAACAATTGAAGGAACTTTTGTAAGTGTCTAACTGGTGATTATTCAAGAGTCCTCAATAAGTTTCAAACTGTCTACTTTAATAGTGACATCAGCAAATCTATAAGCATCAATTCTTAATGCTTATACAGATCTTGCTACACAGACACAGCTATACATCTTTTAAAAGCCAAACGCTAAACTGGTTCTAAAAGTTACGTTACATAACTTGATTAGAAAGAAACAGATACAAGAAGTTACTGGGCTGATGACCGTAGATACAAAAATCACAAACGTAATGCACCAAACAGTTGGAAACTCGCACTCGGTCGAATCTTTCCACTTTCTTCCACACATCGTTAGCGCCACATTCAAGGACAGCCACGATACACACCTACAAGGGCGTAGTCAAGTTCCCCATAACGCGTAACACTACAACTCTCAACTCTACTAACTATGTAAATAAACGCTAGTTTTGCTTGAAAATTTTCTTAAGACTCTCGGCCCGCAGATTGAATAAACTGCTTGACACAGATTCGCGTTTTGGGTCAGACGGGTGCGAGTGTGCTGTAAACAAAATGCTATGCCCGTTACGACATCTGACTATTGGGAAGGAAGAATTTGGTAGAACTGGTGTGTGCGGACATAATCTTGTAACATTATCTATGAGAGTTTATTTTACTAGTAACATGTTTCGGAGAGAACTGTTTGTCGACTGTCTAATGGTACTTCCTTATCTATAAGTACACAAATCTGATATTGTAATTTGTAAGGGTAATTGATATCGATTCCAATACTTCAGCTAATCAAGTACCTGTTTTGTTAAAGTTTGAGTTAGTAATAGTTACCTGAAAATTAAATTGAAGCCGTAGAAGATAAACATTAGTAGGAATCACAACTGTAGTTATTACCAGTTAAGTAATGTTAGTAGATTATTTGACAATGCTGATAAGATAGCAAGCCAGTGAAAGCTACAATTAACTGGATTTTTTGTACTTATGTCCCACACATGAAGATAGTGTAGTGCTGGCCGTTTCGCGCGGCACGCGAACTTAAACGACATCATCCGACGTGCTCTTGTCGCCGTCGGCGTGCCAGCTGTTTTAGAACCCCATGGCTTGGCACGCGACGATGGCAAGAGACCGGACGGCATGTCTTTGTTTCCTTGGAAGGTGGGTAGGCCTTTAGTGTGGGACGCAACATGTGTCGATACTCTTGCGCCATCACATCTTCCAAGTTCATCATGCTGCGCAGGTGGAGCCGCTGCGGCTGCAGAAAAACTCAAGCGGCGTAAATATAGTAACCTTTGCGGAAACTATATTTTCGAGCCGTTTGGGGTTGAAACTCTGGGGCCGTGGGGTCCGAGTGCTCATAGCCTGTTTAAGGAAATCTCGAAACGCTTAGTTGACGCTTCTCGTGACCCAAGGGCTGGCTTTTATCTTGGCCAGAAGCTAAGTGTTGCCATACAACGAGGCAATGCCGCCAGTCTTTTGGGCACATTACCGGCTGACAGCGTTGAGGAGGAGTATTTCGATGCCTTATTATAGTTTATTGTTAGTTTAGTTTATTTTATAGTTTTTAATTATAACAAACATAACAAAAACTCAATGATTGATTTTAAGTCTAAGTGACTAACGTTATTATAGACCGAAAGTTAATATTATCTTCCACTTGAAAAAATTAATTAAATGTGCAACTCCCACACAAGGTACAAACAAACAACAATTTGGGTTTCTAAGGAAAAATAAGGACGAGAAAACATTCAACTGTGTCTGCAGTGATTTTATATACGATACAACAACATGGCGATCGCTACAATAACTGAGAAAGATGCGGTCATATTTAAAGATAAGGCATCCACCATAAGCCTGGACCACTTTTTCCATTGGCCCATCATCGTATTCACGAAACAATATTACAGTGGTCCCTGTCCTGTATACATAATTTCAATACTCACTCGATACAGATGGTCACCGTATCGTTTACCCAGTGTCAGTGGTGATACCATCACCACTGGCGCCAGTTTCCTTCACATTAGCATCTGAAGAGAACACTTAATACAATTTGACATTGTAATCTCCAACAACAAAGGAATGACCTGACATCGCCTTATCAGTAACTTGCTCAGCCATTTTATCATATCCAACTCGACAACAATGAACTCTTTGTACTTTGCTAGAGATCTTATACTTTCAACTGAAAATATAATTTTGTTGTGACTATCAGACTACATCTTTACGAAAGGAAGAACCGAAATGATGGCTTTGAGTGCAATAACTCCCCTAAAGGATGTTAATTTACAATTTAGTCGCTGAACCAACAGTCGCGAAGTTTACAGGAATGTTAACAATTCGAGAGAGTCAAACTCCACAGCTTCATTAAGTTGTCTGTTGCCGAGAATTCCCAAATCGTCATGCAACAGGTTGAATGGATCGGATCACGAGTACCATACATCTATTATGCGCATTTCGATTCTAATTTCAATGCCATTCGATAGATTGACTGAATGCACTAGACTGTATTTTTCTAAAGCAATTTTGTCTATAAAGGTACAAAAATCTTACCGAATAGAATTTGATCAGTATCAAAATTACTGAATGACCGAAATGGAATTAAAGAATGAAAAGAAATACTCCAGACCAACCATTTTTAGGAACATAAGAATCATAACAGAGCTATTACAAACCGTATGTATTAGATTTATCTGTTTGATAAATAAGAAAGGTTTAAAGAGGCAGCAGAGCAGCAGTTAATGCTGTTAGAATTCAATTAAAGCTGGATTCGCTTCTGGGATTTCACAAATCCCTACCAGTCACTAAGGATAATATCTATTATAAGAAGGTAAAACAAGCTCAACTAAAAAATGATCTTAAACTTCGTAAATTGAATGGTAAGGTCTATTAAAAAGGCAACGTAAATGGCGTTGAGTATTTGGGATTGAAAAATTAATCCTATGATTACATTTTCTGGAAACAAAATGCTATCGAGACCTGAAATGATGAAGAGGTCTTTTATCAGCACTAAAGAAAATAATAAAGTTAAATAAATATTTATAGCACGCAAAGTATTGATACGTGCATATAAAACGACACAATTCTCAGTTCCGTAGTTTATTACACTTCTAATAGCTACTAATGTCCTTATAGTTGGAAAAGCACGATCAAGCGCAGCATTTGAAGTATGCATCATTCACGCGGTGTCGCGCTAAGCAGTTGCATATTTCATGTGTAGTCACTCGTCTTCCGTACAATGGCTTACTACTGGCATAAGATTAAGTGCGTCGTCGATGTCACCTTCACGTTCTGTACAAATTGAATGTGGATAGTAATTAATGGCCTTAAAGAGCCCGATGTTTTTGATACTGCATTGGTATATGCTAGGCATACTTTAAACGCTTACCAGAAATTTACAAAATATACTACGAAAAACTATAATCCCACCAAACATTTATTTTGGGGTTAATTAAGGGTATTTTCTGGTTATAGCTTATAGCTTTTTCGATTATTATAACTTGCAATTCATTTTGTAGTTGTAGGACTTTCCCAAATGTTAATATGTTAAGAGAGAATAAAACTAGATCGCGATGAATGTGTCTATGACTAAAAATACGTGTTAATTGTTTTCACAAAACAGTTTTCAGATTCGGAATCTGTATCCAAAATCACACTACGACCTTTTCAGAGTTTAAAAATAGATGTGCTGGCCACATCGTTTTAATTCGTAGGGATTTTGTATCAGTCCAATTACCAGGAACTTGAAATACGTATAAAACAATATATTTTGATGCTTGATCTATTTTAACAAAATCTACTTTAGATATATCCCGACTTATCTGGGAGCCGTCCATATCAATTTATCAATCTCTGGATTGAATTACACTTTGCCAGTTTTCGCAAGTCACAATAATGGTATCAGTTTGCTCGGATTTAATTCCAAGTTCAGCTGTTGTTCAGGAAAACTTTCCTCTTCGGTATCTGATAATCCAATAAAGATTACTGTCACTCTTCCGATATCCTCTATCAGAAGAAAAGTTCATGAAGTTAATACAATAATACATCGTGCGGGTAATGTAACGAATGGTGACGTTCCTTTACCTTTTAAGTATTTACTATTGTCTGCTCAAATAAGTTCGTGTGTTTCAAATCGATAATGTTTGAATAGTACGCCCAATTTCACGTTAGTTTGATGGTTTCATGGCGTTTGATCGATGGACTTTTACAACTAATTTTTCAAGTTATGTATGCATGCGTCAGACTGCGATAATGGGCAAATGAAAGCAATGAGTAACACGATGGTTCAGGGGAAAATTGTGAGAGAGGCAATGGTTTTTACATCGTATTGCGACTATTATAGTCTACGTGTAAGTAATTATAGGTATCGATGATTGATTTATCCTTGACATTCATATTGAATTACAAGGTTTTACCATTGTTACATGTCGAACTCCAAATTATATTAATCCATTCAGTTCCACGCATGATCTAGTATCCAATGAAATGTAATTTCAGCGGAATCCATCATCATTAATTACATAACACTGTGAACGGGTAGCTTCAATTCAACATACATTAACAAACTAACAGATTGTTGTCACCGACCTTGTCAGTCAAAACCAACAATGTGAGTTTGTGACGAACGTTTGACATATCTCTATGAACCTATAGTAATTACAATCGTACCATCACGACGGTAAACGCAACAGAATGTAATCTGCAACACCCACACATGTTTGTACACATACAACTAACAAACATTTGTGGTTTTCTTTATCAATACGTACGGCGGTTGTGTGGTTGTGTTAGTGGGTGACGTCATGCAATTGTCATCGCTGTCACGGCTAACAAGCGACACTCGGTCACTGTTCTTGGGTCTGTTATGCGTGAAAATTTTTATTTGTTTATTGTAACAAATGCTTGTAATAAATGAATGTGTTATCGCTGAATACTTTCATTGTTCGTTTACAAACTGTTAAGGTTATAAGAAAGTTGTTTTATTAATTAATGTATCTGCATCTACTTTTGCAATGTTTTCATTCAGATTTCCTGTCAATGTCAAAATATTTTGGATTTAACTCATTCTACCTAGCTTGAACCTGTTTAAACCACATTTTGCTATACTGACAAACAAGGACAATAATTTATTATATTACGGATACAACTCAATTCCAGCCTTGTTTTGGTCGTTGGTACTACGTTGTATTGTGTATTTGTGGCTGAGTGAAAAGCATCATTTACATCTCCATAGCGCGCCTGACATGTGTTTTAAAGTCGCGTGTTGCTTTTTAACCCGCAATGTATACTTCGCTCATTAATATGTACAATCATTTTTCATTGGAGCCGTTCGTTAAAAGTTAATATTCCTAACCGTTTTATTAGCAAGTCCTGAGTAACATGAATCATTGTGTTTGTTTCATTAAAATGGATCAACCGTAACTGTATACGTGTTTTGTGCTGCAGGATAATATTAATTGAAGTAAGTGAGTCTACAAATCAATTAAAATATTTTAAATTATATTTATATAAACTTGAATCTCGTATTTCACTCCATAAGAAAATAAATGTTCACGACTGCTTCCTTAGTTCCTTCATTTGTAAGAATCTTTATTTCTTTCACAAATCTTTCAGTTTATGGGTAAAGTGATTTAGGTTGTGCTTTATTAGCAAAGTAAGCCATATTTTTGCAAAATACGTGTTTCGAATATCTAAAGGCGAGAATTAGATAGCTATTAAACACTGGCATTGAGCTTATTGATACAAGTGCTGTTTTGACAGGTGCCTCGTGGGCTCACACGTGGTTTAACGAATGGGCTTTGTGAAAAAAAAGTAGAAACGATTTACTTTCTTTTTCAGTGAACTTGACACGGGTCGAACAGTTAGGTGACACAGCTAAACAAAGCGATTCGCTGATGTCATAGCCACGCGACTTTGTGACTCGTAATCGTAAACATACCTACGTATAACCGACCTATTAAAGTGAACTGTATTGAACAGTTTGGGTACATTGAGTGCTAATCGGAATTTTATTGAAACCAGAAAAAGTAACTGAAAATTTTGTTAATTTTTTTTTTCAATGGTTGATTGAATTTTATCCTAGAACGTTTCAACTTCAGCCTACAGGCTGTAATTTCCCCTACCAAGGTCCTCATTACTGCAAATTCGATCTCATACTTTTGCCTTCCGCCAAATTCAAGGACAACCCTTGATTCGGGCTCTCTCGAGTCTCTTTTTCACTGGGAAGTGACACGGTCGTCGGTCGACAGTGAGACCTTGCCCCCCTCCCTGCCCCCCTCCTGCCACCGTCGCCGCCGTCCGCTGACGTCATCCCCGCCATCTTGCGCCAGTGACGCGTTGCTTGGCAACCGAACACACGCGACGCACTTAGACAGGTTGTATCGCGAATTTTATCATGCAAATTGATTTTTTTATGGTTTCGTAGGTACTCCAAAGATTTCGTTAGCATTATCCGTACGAAATTGCATAGGTATTATATTTAATGGACACCTATTTTGTATTTTGTTGTTGTGGTTTTCGTAAAGGTAGACTTTTATGAAATAACCAACCTGCTTTCATCAATTTTCATGATCTATTACATCTTCTGTTTATTTGACAGACCGTTTTCAAACAAAATTTTCTGCATCTCCTTTAAACTTTCAGCACCTTTTGAAAATTGAAAAAACATTTAAACTTAATATGCAGACTCTTTGACACATGAGATGCTTTAATCGCTTTCAGCTGTCAAATGAAATTGATTCAAGACACCCTTTTAATTGCTTAATTAGGACCTTCATTAATTACAATCTTATCTCTTTGTTAGAAGCCCAAACACGTGCAAGCTGTTTTTGTAAGCTTTTTCGATGATCGGCTCTACTGGTGTTTATGTATAATAAGTATTCGACTTATTTAACAACAATTAGGTAAGTTAAGTATAGGTATTGAAAAACAGTTCTACCTATGCAAATATTGTTGTATCTCACGATAACACAAGTATCAATTATATCATACGATACTAGTAAGTAAAAATTGGTGAATTCGTTGATCAATTCTGATAAAGAAAATGGCTTTTCTGCGATTCTCACAGAAAAGCAAACACATCTAACTCGTGACGGATAACTACAATATTATCAAAAATGTAAATACTACGAAGGCAAGTTCATGTGAATTACGTTGTAACAATTATTTGCGTTTGTGCTGGAAAATATACCACAGTAAAAACAAAACCAGTAAACCAACGAGATCCTTATTAAGGCTGATAACGTTATGTTGAACACGTAAACGTGACTACTTGACTTAATGTGACAGCCCCAACTTACGAGTAACATTTTACCTGTAACATGCTCAGAATTGTGGAAATTATGTTTTCCCTACTCCTCCGCTATTTTCTTTTCTGATTAATTTCGCTGCGGGATCCAAGTCAGTTAAATTGTGCCTATGGGACTTCATCAAGCTTCATTGTCACTGTTCGCATTCTGGCTTTCAGGAGTTGCAGTAGTTTGGGAATAGTAGCGGGCTTGTCCTAAAAATAATGCTCAGAATTCGTGTGAATATTTGCATGTGTGTGTGTGATAGGATTCTGAATATTTGTTCCTAGTTGTAATACTGCAAATATTAACGTTTAACTACTGTGGCAGTACTGTCGTTATTACGCAGTACAAATCTCGAAGTATGGTAGTCATCCAAATGTCTTTCTAATATAACTGGAATGTGGGTTTCTGTGGAACTATGTGGTAGATAGCCTTGTTTCGTGGAATCTTAATAAGAGGTTGCGTTTGAAACTTAACATCTTTAGAGAAAATTGACGGGATTTTCTTAGTTTTCTTTTAAAAAATTACAGATTAGTTGTTCTTTCCTTTACAGGAATTTAAAACTAAAGGCTATTCGAATTAAATAGCAATACATATTCATTGTAAATGTTATCCTGTAGTATTTTATAAATTAGGTACCTAGTTAGGTATGTTTAATTTCTGAATACCCAGCTTCTGAAAAAAAAAACAGCTACTAATGTAATATAAATTACCAATAAAATGGCCACATCATTTATTTTAGCATAATTGGATTATATTTGGGGTTATACGACCCTTTATTCGGGATTTGACAAAAATGTATGTACGTTATTTTCAATACGTTTATAACGTAAAATACGTAAAATATTCCGCTACAGTACGTCATGGTTATCTCATATTTTTGTTCAGGTTAACCAAGTATTGCTGTTTTAATGTAATATCATTTATATTAAAATGATACATTCAATATTGTTTTTTTTATTCCAAAACAGTACCTATACAATTCTGTTTACAGACAATAAAATCACTTATGTCCTGAAATTTCAGATACAAACTTGATGTAACCTTTAGTGGAGTCTATTTTTAGACTTGTTTGATTTAACGGAAATATATTTATAAGCAGAACCTTCTAAATATAAATCTCTACTGAAGACCGGTCTTAGATGATGGCTTTGAAGGAACAATGTCCGCTAAATCAAAATAACATTACTTTCGAATATGAAACCGCACGCGTCTGTGGCAACATGCAAAATTAATGATGCAGAAGTAAAGACCAGGACATCAAGGTACAATCTGTCAAATTATTATAGAATTTAATAGATTCTCAACTTTAATACTCTATTAAAAAACACGTGAGAACTATTTAAATTAATTTAAATAACCCAGCTTTAATACCACTTAAAACGCATAATACAAATACTTTCAGCCAATGCGTGAGTTAAACCGGTATAGAAGACGTAAGCAAAAATCAATTAACGAAAGGAAATATAAATAACAACCTTGCTCTTTATACTATACAGTATGAAATCAATCTATTTACTATAGCTCTCCTGGTCTAGTAGTGGTCTTGGATAACGAAGTTAAGCAAACTGTGATTTGGTTTTACCATCAGGAATGTCTCAGTACAGTAGCAGCCACGGATTCTGGATTTATGCACAGATGATGGTAATATGGCTCGCCCCCAATTACATGGGAGTTAACACATCTCGCTAAATGAGGGTGTACTAATGGGTACATCTGTGCCAAACCCTTTGGGGATTTCAGGCTGGTATGTTATGTATGATATTTTAGTAGCAGTCTGAAATTGTCAATCAGATTAATGGCAAAAGACACGTCACACGCCTCTATTGCGTGGAACTTACCTCTCAATTTGTAGGTGCAGAGTATACTATATACCATTACCTACAATTCCAGAAGTTACATATTAACTAGCATTGTTAATAACGATACATAAACCAGTAATGTGGAAGAACAAAGCCTAATTGTCAGATAATAAGCCGGGTCAAGTCATGATGTAATTATTAATGCACCAGTTTATAATTATAAATTAAAACATTGTACTAAGGATGTAAATAGCGTCTCTATATAAGATCTAGGTAATGGAGTTAATGGTAATATTCTTGGGACAGCCAAAGATCAAACAGTGTTCTAGAACACTGTTTTGTTTTACGATCGGCAGTTGTTTGTGACTAGAATGTAGACCCATTTTCATAAAGATCTTGGTTGATAATCTGTGTGCCAGATGAGGGTTTCCACTGGCAAAAGGTTTCATATCCTATTTAACCAATTATGGGCATGAATTTCCTACAATATGACCACCTTAATACTGAATAATAATTTTAATTAAAGGTAATCTATTGCGTAATTATAAATAACGTTTCTAGAATCAGTGAGAATAGAAAAGTATGGAAGACATGCTGCGCCAACCCCAAATGAATTCGGATAAAGACAAATTAAAGAATGATGATGATGTGTCTAGACTCAGTAGCAGTTCATTGTAAGTCCGTGAATAATTTTTAGCAGAAGATAATTATACAAAACTTTGCAAGTGTAGACATTTTATGTATTTTTTTCTGCTGTTGCATCAGATCATTGCTCTGCTCATCTGCTGTTGCAGAGATTCATCAATTAAAATTAATAATGATTGATTTTGCTCTAGATATTATTTTCTATATACAAAAGTAAACGTAACACGTACACGGTAATACATTTTCTACGCCTTATTAATTAGTGTAGATTGTAATATAGGATTCTGTTCTCGTTTTTATTCATCTACCCACCTGCGAAGGTCATTCATACGAGTCAACAATCTGAGTCTGAGGATGTCCAAAATTTGGCACTAACACTACTCGATCTGGCACCCCGCCCGATAACGCTAGCCAAATATGATTAGTAAACAATACGGTTTACAATATATCAATAATGACACAAATGTCGTAATTGTGATATTTACGAATAATGTCATAATTATTATGACATTTAATGTCAACGACTATTGGTTTAATTATTGATTGGAGTCGTTAATTAAAGCTTAGTTAAAATAATTATGCTATGAAATAAAGTTACTAGTTTACAATCAATTTTAATAGGTCGGCACGTAATTGTTACCATGAAAATACTTATACAAATATTGATACAAATAGTATCTTGTCCGTCTACAGTTTTCTCTTTCCTTTCATTGTTTCTATACAATATTTTTATAAATAAAAAATACATAAATAGCTCCCACCAATACATAAATAAATACAAATTCCTACACTTCATATTTTAAAATCCCAACATAAATTGTAGATTTATCCTGTATAGACATAGGATAAAATGCAATAATAAATAAACCTAGAAATTCCCCAATGCGTCACCTTATTTAAGTATATAGGTAGGTAGGTACGTTGGACTAAATAATAGTTTAAATAAAAGGTGCGTCAATTACTTCGGCTTCTTAAATACTGGAACCAAGACTCATCTAAACTAGCCAAATGTTGGTAGCAAACATTGGTGACGAATATTGACAAGAAAACTTAAAAGTCCCTAAAATTCCCAGACGATCGAACTTGATACTTGAATTTGACGAAATAGATAACGCTAATAGACACAATCTTTTGAAGTTTTAACTTAATATTTTGTACTAAGAAGCAAGTTTCTGCTTAGATTTATAAAACTTCAAGCACTTATCAAAGCCTCTAAGTTCAATGGAATATTACTTTCTGACCGAAAAAAGAATTTAGCTTCATAAGAAAAAAATATTTATTCACCATAAATAAATAAATTTATTTATCTATAAATCAGCTGGATTGAATCCTAGGCCATTAACAATTCAAAAGAACTTTACATTTCCAAACTGTCATTTCAAGTACCTAACGAAACATTTTCATCAATACGACAAGAAGGTAACTCTACTTAGCCATTTGCTTGACCACAGAACCAAAGTTAAAGTAAGTACTAGGAAATTAATGTAGAGCATCTCTTTCGTACCGTTTATTGTTTAATTTGATCTTCTAACGTTGCGATCGACCATTGGCCTCATGACATCTTGTAATACGTCACCGTATACTCATAGATAGACCCCGTTGTAGACATTAATGCCATCATTTTCCTTATAAGCACGGAATTGTATTGTAATTTATTTGTTTCGCAAACCAAGATTATTGGCCGTGCCGTAGGAATGAGGATTTTTTTTTATAAATTTTGTTGAATTTGTATTGAAAGTATTTTTTAAGTTTCAATACAAATTCAAGTCATGTGGAACTACTAGAATCAGGTGTAAACTAGTAGTAGTTTTAATGTCAACCGAAATTTTTGGAAAGTTTTGATAATTATTTCCCAAACTGTCCATAAAAACAATAATATTAAAAATTTAATTATTTTAAAATTGATTTAGCCAACCAGCACTTTTTGACTATACAGCCCCCTAAAACACCCGCCCTTCCACACTTCCTAGTGTTTTAGCTGGGAAGTAATCTGCCGATGCATAAACAAGGCATTCAAATTTTACTACGCTTTCGCCAAATGGCTAATAAAAATTAATAATAACCATAATAACCAGTATTGTGAAAGAAGAAGTAATGTTGCGCCGACCAATGATGATGATGAAATTCCAGTAATAAACATATACGGCAGTAGATATACGGCAGTTTCTTCCACGAATATTGGCCACAGAACTGGAAATAGTCACTAATTCCTACCTTCTAGGCACACCCAACATTTATCATAATTATAAAACATTCAATTTTGAACCGTAACGGCGTGGCGATAAATACAAGTCTCACTTGCAAATAACCCAGTAACAGTGAATAGCTGGCAAATTATTTGTTCATTTATTAACAGGTCACAATTAAAGTGGTCATTTTCACACACATTTCCTTTTGCAGAGGAGGGGGAACCAATTTTCTGGTTGCTTTTCTTCGAATTTATTACCAAAGTAAAGTAAAGTAAGTAAAGTAATAAGATATTTTAAAACCAAAAAAATAAAACTATCATGTCTTTTATTAGATTCTGATAATTAATAAATCACTCTATTTTTATATGAAGGTAGCAAGAAAATCTTGCGTTCAGCATCTACAACATTCGTTTTCATTCATCATCATACTCCAGTCAGTTGGACTCGTTGCGACGTTAAAGTAAATTATAAGCAAATACTCCGAACCAGCGGAAAACTCCCGGAATCGCAAATAAATCACATTTTCACTTTAATATCATCATCCGATAGCCACAGGCAACAATTAAATCTGCAGGACTTACACGTGCCGTGCATACACCCTCCCCATCCCTAATAATCCCTATGCACGTGTGCTTGTATAGGTGTACCTACGTGCGTGGGATGTGCAAAGTGCCACCCTTTCAGTGCACCCATCTCTGTGGTTGTGACCATAAAGGAAATAATCAAATTGAATGGATAGCCCAGGAGTACTTGCAAGTTTATGGAAATCTGAATATTAAAGTTGTTGATTATTTTCTCTTGATTTAATTAAGCGGATCATTAGAAGTGGGATATTCTAGTTTAAATAGAACTTTGATACAATTTGAATAGCCAGATAAAGAGAGCTTTTTACAGCCAATTATTACCTCTCTTCAAGGTCAAGAAACGTGGCAATAACTTTTTAAGCATTAAGTATTTCGCAGAATCAGAATTGAAAATATCAGCAGAATTGAAAACACTTCTCCGTCAACTTTACCGCTGAAAAACAGAAACTTTGTCTAGACTTTCCTCTTGAATTCAAATTATTCAAACCCACGCATTAACGGATTACTGTCTCAATACCAAAATTACTGTCAAAACAACCCGATGCTGATTGCGTCGAGATTCCATCGCGATATCACATTATGTACATTAGGATTCTGGACATAACAAACGCGTGGGTGTGCCCCCCCCTTTGGCCTACCCCCCCGGGCACCCACAAGGTCGCTCCGCAGCGTTCCGACTAGTTGCGCGGTAGGGTGGGCAAAACTGTACAGGTGTTCGAGGTATGTCGAAATCGAAATTGCAGGGATTCATAGACTAGGCTTTATTTGTGGTTTATTTTGCAGTGGAGTTGTGATGATAGCTTTGGTTTGTTTTCTGGTGAAGTATTAGTAAAGTGGAAATTGTTAATTGTTAACTGGACTTTGCATACGGAAAATGTAATGTAACGTGCGGTTAATTGTTACCTAGAGGTAGAATACAAAAGTCAGGCGTATTCATATTTTTTTAAATCCTGAAAGTGAAACATTGTAAGACGCGTGTGTCATTAAGTTTTACTACTATGTTAAAATGATACATACCTTAACAAAGTTTAAATTTATGTTTTTTTTTTCAAAGCTTGTTTTCACGAAATTAATTTAAAAGACTCATCACAACCTGTTTAGTCTGCAGCCGAACCCCACTAGGTTTCCCCATACATCACAACTCTACCAGGCACCAGCACTTTTAATTAAATGAATTACCTGCCAGTGTTCGTGCCCTTGACCGAGAAATTCTATTCAACGTTGTTGGGTACATCCCTATCTGGTTCCACGAGGCGTAACCATGGCAACCAGATTGCCGGCTCCCGGCGTTATAGTTTTTTTTTTTTTTTTTTTTTAAAGAAAACGTTGCCCCACACTAGGAATTTCTCCTGTATCGTGGGTGCGTTCACAAACATTAAACTCACATGCACAAACACAAACACACCCAGACCCGAAACAACTATCTGTAGGCCATACAAATATTTGTTCCGTGCGGGGATCGTACCCGCCGTTGTTGCATCCGGGATTTCCGTAAAGTGAAATCAATTTATCAGACGTTTAAGGCATGTTTTAAATTGATTTTGTATAACAGATACTTACTGGAATATTTGTTAATGTTTTATTATAATTACTGCGGTCTTATTTATTTATTTTATTTTATTTATTTTAAGGAAACTTACAGCTAAAACATTTTTAGTGAAATTACCATGTAGAGGAAGGCCAATTACAAGTTTATATAGTTTAATTGTTGAGTATCTCGGATTTTACTGCTTTTATATTTGCGATGTGTAAATAGTTCTTAATCTATTGCTACAACAATTCAATCTGTGCCCGGTTAATGGTGATAGGTTCAGCCTGTATAACATGGGACTAAAACATAACTGGCGATATCTGGGTGTACCGATGAGTACTCTTCTGCCTGACCCTCGCGGATACAGGCTTGATGTTATCTTATGGACTACAACTGATAGGCCCCTGCTTTGAATGCTTTTTCCTAAACTCATTTTTACCCGACTGCGGCTAAGCCCAAAAGGAGGGTTATGTGTTTGACGTGTATGTATGTATGTATGTATGTCCGTTTCTTTGTTCCCTCATAACTCCTAAACGGATTAAGGGATTTGAATGAAATATACGTCGTTAGATTCGTCTTGATGGCGCAAGTGTTATAGGCTACATTCAAATTAAAAAAAAAAAACAAAAAAAAGCGGATTTTGGGGGCCAAATCGCGGAGTTCAAAATTTTTTTTTTTCCAATACCATCGAGTAGGGTATCAAAGTAAAGGGTTTTAAAAGGACATTACAAAAATATATAACACTTACATGTTTAAAAGAAATTCAAAGAGACAAATCCTATATACAAGCACAAAAGTAAGAATTTTACTCGACCAACGGAAGAACAAACACAAAAGAACTAAAATGTTGGAAATAAAAAAAGTAGTTAAAAAACTAAAAAACCCGACTGAAAAAACTTAAAAGCAAAAAACAAGCACATTTTAAATTAAACAAAACTTGGAAGCAGGCGGGGTTCATTAGAATATTAAATGAAAAAAAAAATAGAACTAAAATAGAACCCCGCCTGCTTCCAAGTTTTGTTTAATTTAAAATGTGCTTGTTTTTTGCTTTTAAGTTTTTTCAGTCGGGTTTTTTAGTTTTTTAACTACTTTTTTTTTCAGAATTCGTTTTGTCAAAGCACTGAAGGTACTTTTTCTTATGGAATAAATAGTTTAGAATCCTTTGTATTCTTTGGAAGATTTAAGCGGTCACACGTACTGTTTTTGCAACAGTATTAAAAGCATCGAACACTTAAAAAGAAAACTGAAACTGATGGTTGACAAAAAATATCATCCCATCGAAGCGCAGTATCAAAGCTTCAAAGCTCTGTCCAAATCTGAAAAATATGGTAGTAAAAAAAAAGAACCCTCAATTTTATGCATCGAGTCGTGCGACTAAATCCAAACATTGCTAGGGTTGTTGAAAAATATCCGTGAAATAGAAAAAGGTTTAAAAATCGAATTCTAAAAAAGCTGAAACTGTCATGGCTGGAAAATAATTCAAGCACAACATAGCGACTTAAAGGATTAAAAACTTATCGAGTTTGTTTTACGTTTTTGACAGTTTTGGTATTGTTATTGTTGGTTTAATTGGCAGTTACTTCAAATATGTTTAGGTATATGGTTTATTCAATATCTAATATTGTCAGTAGCTCTTCTGATAAAATAGGTATTTTGGTTTTTCCGTCTTGCAGTTTTTTTCACACTGATACGTTTACAAATATATTTTGATTTGTATATAGATAGTGCGTTCTAGTTAATATTTCGGTCAATGTACTGGTTTCTATAAAATTAATTGTTTTGAGACATCATAAACTTGGAATTACTGAGTTAATTAAACGATAACAAATATATCAGCTTTAGATAGGTAATACAAAAAATTGGAGTTATCGCAATAAAATCGATAAAGGTACTTTTAAAAACCAGTATTTTCAAGTTTAGCACAGTTCAAAAACTAGTATTTCCGAGCTTAGCACAGTTTATTGTGAATAATCGTAGAATTCCGTTATTATTTCGTGCGATGTCTGTAACACTTGGCAAATTCCCATACTGACCCACAAACAAAAGATAAGCGGAGTGAATCAGCTTCTTAATATTCCCCACATGTTTTAGGTGGGATGTTGAGAAAACAGTATTTTACGCACTAGCAACGGCAAAATTGGATTTTGGAAAAAGTATATCTTCTGCTACTATTGGGTGCGATTAAATAGTAGTCGTCAATATCTAAAAATATCAGTCTACTAATTTGTTAAACCAATATTAAAATTTATATCTTACTTGCCCTTTTTTACGATTTTGCGATAGGTACATTTGAAGTCACCAGAAATATCCAGACCACATCCCACCTCACTTTATAGATACATAGGTAAAACATTAACCCTTCTGGGAATTTCTACCTCGAGTGTTAAATCAAAGACGTGCAAATTCGATAAAGATATTAAACCTGCAGACTAAAACCCCTGGAATATCTACAAAGCTCTCCGATCTAGTCGTGTTTCGTATGACGTGTAAATACGTCGAGGTACTGTAGGCGAGACCGAGGTGCCTGGAAACAGCTCGCCCACGCTTCTTGATCCTTGACTACCGATTTTTTCATTACAACACAAGTGAGTGAGTGAGTGTCTTTATTGAAAATTTGATCTGCGTCACAATATAATGTCGTTATATCGGGTTTGTGGACTACTTGATTTCCCAATGGGACTTAAGCTCGCAGTTTTGTCTGGCTAGACATTTCTCAACTTTTTGTATATGCAGTAGGATTCGGGTCTAACCAAATGCAGCTTTATACTAGCATTTTTAATGGAACGGCAACCAATCTGTCTTCCGCTTGGGAAATAAGACTACTTGTCAGAATTTCTGAAGCTTCAAGATTTGATCTACCAATCATAATTTTGTTATTTATCTCATTGGTATCTTCTTCATTTTCTCCCGTGTTCATTTGAATGGGCAATTTATTGATTGACCCATATTCGGAATCTTGGAAAGTATTCCAAATAATTACATAAACAGCATGGTGTAATAACGACTGTGAATGTGGTGATATTTTATATTTACGAAAGGATTCCACGATCTGAAATTGAATATAGTTAATTAAAGTGAGCGTGTTTTGCATTTAGAATAATTTGTTTGGCAATGTGAGTTATGTCTCTAATTTAATGTTGCATATTAGCAAACTGCTCGTGGTGTCTTAAAAGAGTCATTATAAGTTCAAAAGCAGATGTTAAACTGTTGAAAAATCATTAAAAGTTATCTTCAAAGAATACAAACTCTTGGGTTTGGCTTCTTCTAGTCATCATCATCATTCTCTTGTCGTTATTCAAAATTGTTTGAGATCGACCTCAGAAAGTTTTCTTCTATTCTTCTCTGTAAGTAGTTCCTTACAGTCTATCGGAAGGTGTCTTCTACTAGACATTTCTCCTTCATCATCATCAGCCTATAATGTTCCCACTGCAGGGACTCAGGCCTCCTCTCTAGGAGAGGGCCATTTCTCCTTATTCCGTTTTTATTGTTTTTTTATCTTCCTTTTATAACATTTACTAGCAGTTGCCCGCGACTTCGTTCGCGTAGAAATTTTGACTCTCTTGTCTGGACTGCCTGTGGATGGTACTATGTCAAATCGAATGCCAAATGCTAATCGAAGCGATTATATTCCCTTTAACCAGCCCTGTCGTAAAATCTATTCCTACCTGAAATGTCTTAACTATATTCTATCTCTCTGCCAATTTTCAGGTACAAAAAGCCAAGGATTTCATATGGACTTACGGGAGCCCTTAGTCCAGGTCTTCCTTACAAACTTAGCTTAGATCTCCTACTCCTAAACTCTAGACTTGTTAAATTTCAGGTTGTTAGTACAAAAAAAAAACAGTACATTTTTACAAACATGTGAAAGCCCTCAGACCTCCTTATTCTGGCCATGTTGCTAAACTCGCTAAATCCGTTCTTAGTCAACGTCTACTAACTATAAAGTACCTTCCTGCCAAAATTGTAGCACAAAAAAGGAAGGACTGTCATACAAAGTCGCGTGAGCCCTTAGACCTCCCTAGTCCGGCCCTGTCGCAAAATCGGTTCTTAGCAAACTTCTACTCACCTACTACGTCCCTGCCAAAATTCAAGTTAGTAGCACACAAAATGATGGACTTTTAAACAAACTTGCGAGCGCCCTTAAACCTCTCTAATCCGGCCCTGCCACAAAACCTGTACTTAGCAGAGTTCTTCTAACTATAAACTACGTGCCTGCCAAAAATCAAGTTTGTAGCATAAAAAATTAAGGATTTTCTTACGAACTTGCAAGAACCCTTAGACCTCCCTAATCCGGCTCTGTCACAAAATCTGTTCTTACCAGACGTCTACTAACTATAATAATAATAATAATAAAGTTTATTTAGGAATAGTACACAACACGACATAATAAAACAAATAAAACGTAGCTCAAAAAATGAAGGACTTTCATACAAACTGGCGAGAGCCCTTAGACCTCCCTAATCCGGCCCTGTCTCAAAATCTGTTCTAAGCAGACGTCTACTAACTTTAAACTACGTCCCTGCCAAAAATGAAGATTGTGGCACAAAAAATGAAAGACTTTCATACAAACTGGCGAGAGCCCTTAGACCTCCCTAATCCGGCCCTGTCACAAAATCGGTTCTAAGCAGACGTCTACTGCCTATTAACTACGTCTCTGCCAAAAATCAAGATTGTAGCACAAAAAATGAAGGACTTTCAAACAAACTTGCGAGGGCCCTTAGACCACCCTAATCCGGCCCTGTCGCAAAACTAATTTATAGCGGATGCCTACTGACTATAAACTACGTCTCTGCCAAAAATCAAGATTATAGCACGAAAAATTAAGGACTTTCATACAAACTTGTGAGGGCCCTTAGACCACCCTAATCCAGCCCTGTCGCAAAATTAATTCATAGCAGACGCCCACTGACTATAAACTACGTATCTGCCAAAAATCTAGATTGTAGCACAAAAAATGAAGGACTTTCATACAAACTTGCGAGGGCCCTTAGACCACCCTAATCCGGCCCTGTCGCAAAATCCGTTCTTAGCGGACGTCTACTAACCATAAACTACCTCCCTGCCAAAACTCATCTTTGTACGTCTAGCGGTTTTCGAGATTTCGTGATGAATCAGTGAGTGACCTTTCGCTTTTATAGATATAGATTGTAGATAGAGCTGTACTTAGACCAATTTTATCATTGAACATCACACTACAAGTTTTCAGCGAAACGTTCCTTTTGAAAGCTTTGGGTACAGTAAACAGAAGTATAGAGATTCAGGGAATCGTTCCAGCGTGTCACGTGAAAAATTTTCTCTTTTGTTCACTCCCTGTAGATGAAATTGGGGTCACGGACTGTCACGATTCCTTGACTCAATACTGACGTGTTAGGACGATATTATGTCTATCATTATTGATTTTAATACCGTTTTGCAGTCATCCATTTAGAAAATTATTATTGTGGTCTACTTTTTCTTATTAACATAGACCGATTTGTAAAGATCTAGATCAGGGCTATGATCTTGAGAAGGCAGAATCATCTGTGCATACACGCTTCATTTAATACCTATTTGGTTCTCATATTTCTCTCTAAAGCCACTTCATAGTGTCCTGAAGGAAAGACATAGATTATATTATATTACTATAGAGTTTAGACGATTTGGACTTTAAATGATAATGCCCTTGTTATCTTGAACTGCTTTGGTTTTCGGATGTATTTCGACAAAAAGTCTCCAGTGTCTAAGTATTCAGTGTATTCGGTGTGTCAGTCTAAGTATTCAGAGTGCTGTTTGGCAAAGGCCACCTCTAGCTCTTTCCATTGTGTCTCTGTCACGAGGTACTCTTCTTTCGACTTTATAGCTCATGGCACTCGAGTCGATCTTCAGGGTAAGCCGCGCTTGCCTAAGTTGGTCCGTGGATGGGTGACCACCCTTTACGTACTGAGTTTCCTCCGTGCTTCGCAGAGCACGTTAAGCCGTTGATCCCGGCCTCTATTTGAAAATCTTTGGCGATTGTTACCAGATACTTAGTCAGTAGCACGAAAGTCTGACAATCAGACTTACCAAGGGTTATCATGTTATCCAATGATAATTGGGTTGTGTAGGTCAGTTATGCGTCCCCTCTGTGTAAAATACTGGTATTCAGCAGCATTCGGTTAGACTGGAAGCCGATCCCAACATAGTTGTGAAAAGAATGGACAGATTATGATCCGGACTTAAATACATTTCGGGGAAATTGTACCAGAATTCTCGGTTACATTTCCACGTTTATGCATGGGGTAAGTTTACTAATAATTTTATCTCTACACAGTAGATTCCAATAGGAACATAATGAGCTATGAAACCACCTAATCCCACTTCCTTACTACCCTAATTTGAGTACTCTGAACTCTCCGATTCTAAGAAAGACAAGTGGTCTTAATTTACGTAGTAATTTTTTTCCTTCAGGGTAATTCCTCCCATTAATTTATGGTCCAGGCTTTCGTTTTTGAGTGGTTGCGTTAAAGATATTCTCAGTTATTTACCTTTGAGCGAGGCCAGTTCACGGCTTTACGCTTATGTTAACCTTTTAAGAAAAAAACTTAATGAACCGTGAGAAAAAAGGGAAAGACTGCGTCGTCGTTAATGCTTAGGCTTCACTTAAATTTGCATACACTCCCTTCCAGTTCAATTAATTAAAGTAAATAAAGCGGAGGTCAGTTTGTAAAAAAAAGTAAATGGATTTTTTTAAATGAGGTCCTTCAAGAGACTTTATAAGCTGTAGGGATAATGAGTTGTGATTACATAACAACACGCCTGTAATTCCCGAAGGGCTAGATAGAGGTGTACACACGGCTACACATCAAGCTATACAAAACCAGTATAATCTGATCGTTCATTGTGCGAAAAGATCTAGTAAAGTGAGGCCAAGAATAACTGGTTTTGTATAGCTTGATGTGTAGCCGTGTGTACCTAGCAGTGTAACCACATATTGGCCAGTTATGTTTAAATCTCATGTAATAGGGGGGAGCCTATTGCCAACATTCAGGCATAATTACAAACGCCGTGGCTGTTACTGAGAAATCCCTAATGGAAAAACCCAGTACCCAGGGAATTGAACCTAGACCAACGAGACAGCCCTAGTTGTGATTATCTATATGGGGAAAACGTTACAACCTAAAAACAGGTACTGTACTAATTGATTAGGTAGGTAACGTTAATGTTTTTTATTTCCAAAATGTCCTGTTGTTTACAGTGGGGATGTGTAATCCAGCATTAGATAAAGTTTTGAGGTAAATCAAGTTTACCTCAATTAAATACCTTTTGCAACTGAATTATTAGCTCGATGTAACACTATGTTTTGGTTACTCTCAGTAAGCGAAGCTGATATTAGACCACACGATAATCACCCGTAGAGGCAACGTGATAATGCATGATTAGACGCAAGTGCCGTAACAAGCTACCTATAAACACAGTGACCTGACACCCCCCCCTGCTTCTCCCCTTCCACCCCCAACAAACACCCTTTAACCTACACACGGGCAATGCCAGTTAAATGCACACAAACGCACACACTCTCAACTGAACGCACACAAACAAGCTTTCATGCGTAAGCCGACGCACACATACAGCGAAATGGGGGTAAACTGGGCAAACATGACACCGTGAACTATATTTCATGCACACTTACGAACGTTCATGCACTAACTCGCACACTAACAGCATCTGAATTTTGCGGCAGCGCGAATAATAAAATCTTTCAGTTGCCAACTGAAAAATGGTGGCATTAAATGTTGACACTTTAATTTAGACTGTTCAAGTCCTAATCGCAAGGCGCCAAAATGAAAACAGTTTTTCGCTTTCACTCTTAATTGCTTCCAAAGAAAATATTCCGTGCAATAAATTCCAGTTTTACGAGCTAAACTAGACGTCATTTATTTTAGAAACAAAATATTTGAGGGCTATTTTTGACATCAAACAAGTCCTAGTACTAAATAAAATATTATATTGATCTGAAATTGAATATTTGAAAATGTTGAATAAGACAAATAAATATTAGGCATGTTTGTCATTGATACGTTTCTACGAAAACCAATTAACTATCTCATAAAATTGAATAAATAACTACTCTTATCAACATCAACTTTAAAAGCAACTCAACTAGAAAAATAAACACAGAGAAATACATTTTATGTAGTGCAATTTTCTTGTAACATGATGAATTATGAAATTAGGTCATATAAAAAGCAACCTAGAACTTAATCACGTCAGCGGCGCCCCACATCACGCACTAATACAACTAAGGGGACTAGAGTCGGTCCTGGGGTCTGTATTACTGAAACTATTTATTTATGCGAACTTTAAAACAAGGTGAAGAAGATAGTGTCAAAGTTTGTAACATTATATTGAATTTTCGGATTTATGTGTTTTTGGAACTTGCAAAATATTCGAGCAATCCATTACAAAGTTCGGAGAATAATTTCTAAACAATTTAAGACCGCAGAATTTGCTTAGATGATAGCGTAGCAGATTCGGTGTAATCGGTACGCCCAAATTTAAAGATGCTACTCCAGACGGACACGTCTATACAAATCGTGCCACAGTATCTTTCAGAGCTGTGTGCACCTGCTACACACAATATCCATATAAGTTTGATAGAAACTTACGATATTAAGGTTAAGGAAACCTGAAAATACAATAAAAAATCAAAACAATAATATTATCACTGCTAATAATTTTCGCAAAATATCTATCACAGGTAATAACAATATCAGGGATGATATAGCGATTACAGTTTTACCTGCTAATAAACCATTTAAAACGAACAACAAAATTGATAACATTGTTTTCATATACCTACATGTTTTCCGTCTGCATTTCAATGCACGTCATACTACCAGTGAGATGCAGCTTACCGATAATGTGATTAACACGACTACAGGAGAATTATTGCCGTAAGCTTAGTACTAAGGTGTGTATCGTGAAACCTTGCAAGAAACCGCCCTTTGCGACCACTGACGTGTAGCACCCTCGCGTGTTTGCTGTGGACCAGCGATAAATTACTTATGTATCGCCATGTTGCTTTTCTCTCATAAAGTGTAGAGAAACGCAACGTTGTGCTAATTGAAACTTGAAATCACAACAAAGCTTTAGCTTCAGTGAAAATCAATGAGCCAAGGGATGAAAAAGCAAAGACTGGTAAAATGCTAGATGTAGAAATAGCTCTATGAAGAAATAATAAAATTAAAACAAAACAATACTCGTCTCTGAAGCTTATTAGGAAGCAACTGTGGATCGTGCTCGATAGAATTCCTGTGGGAATTTCTGAAGACTTGTAACTGAAACCAAATAACATTAATTTAGTAACTTATCGTCAACTCTGATGGAATTGCTAGAGCGAGAACAATATTACAGTATAATTCCTTGTCAAATAGGGTTCGTAACTTAAGTTCATCAATTGTGTATAGGATGAAAATTATACTCAGGAGCTATGCTGCGGATCTGTCTATAAGTTTTATTATTCAATCCGATTCGATAATACATTTAAATCAGATTAAAGACAGGAAGTAATTAAGTGATTATCTTCACAATAATCTATCATTTTTCTATACACGTCAGTTAATTGTGTAGCAAATTCAATATTGTGTTTATAAATATCTGGAGAAATCAAGAGTGTAATCTGACAGTTTATTTTTTCCTTCATGTCTCTATTGTGTCCATTAACTGTTGTTTAATTACCTCAACGTATGCGTAGACACAATAGTTAGATTCAGGGTTCATTACTATTACATTTACAGCAATAGCGCACAAAAGGTTATGTGTTTCTATGAATATTGGTTCTGTTATGGCGTCGTTTGCTGTCACCACCCACAGTACTGTAACAGATACATCTATATCAGTATTCGTGGGTTTACTTACTATTAGTCTTGCTTCTTTTTATGTTTATTGATTATCATTATTATTAAAATTAACTTCTCCCTCAACAACATCAAGTGTAGGTAGTATCTAATTTGAAAATATTTAAACTTTGTCAGATTTTAATCACAAAAGTTTGAGAACCTACCAACCTAACACAAATATTGTACGTTGTTAGTAAAACACAGTATTAATTTCTCTACCTCTCCATTTCAAATATTGTAATCCTTACGGCCACGCGAGTACGCAAATAATGAACTCTATTAAATGTACCCATAACGCCACACGGAAAATTAATTTCAAATTCAATGGTATCAACTAGTTTTAATTTATAAATAACAGATTGCTTGTCTTATATGACGCAAAAAATACTTGTTTCATCTTCCTTCCTTGAAGAAAAAAAACCATTGATTTGCATAATGAGCAACCTTAAAAACTAGATGAAGATCCGAGACAAATTTATTTAAATAAATAAACATTTTTCTATATTACACAGGCCTACCTAAACTAAAGCTTAAACAGATAACAAGCTACAACGCTCGCTACAAAAAACGAATCGATAAATACAACATTCATCAAAATCCGTCAATTTACATGCTACGAGGGACATCCGTTATCCGATCGCACACAGAAGTAGTAGTCACCATGCAGAATATACAAAATAGTTCAAATAACACCGCAGTAGACTTATCTTCACAAAGTGAAACATTAAATTTTCCATAAAGCGCGTACAAGACAGCAGGTCACACAGATTTGCATAATGACCCTTCTATCAGCCCACATGACCCCGTTTTTTGCCTAACTGTGCTGTTAACATTGGTAATCAACGTTTTCCTGTTACAAACACTGTCTGATCACTATCTTATTTCACGTATGCAACTTTCTAGCTGTCAAAATTTTGAGTTTCAAATCCCCACCATCTTTAAAATCTTTTGAGTCTCCTACCACTCATACAGTTTTTGGATTATCCGCTTTTGCAAGTCTCATTTTTTTCATTCATTCTTCGAGAACTTGATCCATAAGAAAATAAACTTCACATTTGGAATTGTGCCAAATACTTTTTGTGGTGTATAAACGTAAAACGCCTACTTTGTTTTGTCGTTAATGTTTAACAAAGGCGGACCATGAATTATGGATGGCGATATTAGGTACGATATCCGTAGCGTCAATGACAGTGTCAAGTCGCAGAGATTTGCGGATAGTAATATTATTGTGAATATTTTTTATGGGTATCCTTGTAATGATTTTGCCTTTACTTTATGTTTACTTTAATGTAACAGAGATACCTTAACCTTTCTGTAAATACTTTATTGATGACATTAAATTGATAATCCTCTACATCAAACTTTTAACTAGTACTAAAAAAATCGACAACTGCTAATCTCTATCTTAATAACGTTAATCTTTGCATAACGATGTATTATTATTTTACAACGTTCTTGTCACACTCATAGATCGAACCCCAATAGTCCAATAAAGCTGGTTCCACCACTGATTACGTAATCGTTGTAAACATTATCACTTAACTGTTAGGCACGTAGTAGGAATGTGTGATGTCCGGTCGGTTTGTCTCTGACCTTGCTTTAGAGCTTACATTATTATTAATTTATTATATAAATCCATAAAATTCATGTTCATTTACTTTGTCATTTACATGTGCTTTTTGTTTGATAACAAGTTTTTTTTTACTTTCGGTTATAACATTACCAGTATGATTAAACTTGGCGTCTACTTGTGATCATACATCATCTATAGTATTACTTAATCATTTTATACAAATTTATGCATTATTGAATATTATTATATACATTATTATTTATTGTACGTGAAACCCATTTATCACCAGTCACAAACAATCATGAGGAAACATACATTCAAAACAATCACTTACCGACTATAATGCTTTGAGAACAGACAGATAACGTTATCTGTTGTGATGGACATCGGCTCCTGGATTATGGGTGAATCGAAATCCAAATGTCTATCAAAACGAAACTAAACCAAGAGATAACTAAAGCTAACTTATCCATAAGGCACATTACCTAATATTCTATGCGATTACCAAAATACTATTCTGTTTACGTAATTATCTTTGCATTTTTGTTACGTCACCCAGTTCTATAAAATCTGTCATCGGCCTTGCTTTGCTATGGTCACAATCACGACCCTGGTTCCATGGCACAAGCGCGATGACGAGAGCTTTTGGCCTTAATAAATCGTAATTTCCAACGACTTTATGACAATAGCAATAAGGGACACAATTAAGAATTGATTCATGTTATGATTTATCACTATCGTTTACTTGGAAATGTGTTTTATTAGAAATATTTATGATTTAAGGTTTATGATTTTTGTATTAATGTCTGATTTTGTTTGGCTACAGGTAACAGCTGTAGACGTCCGCAGTAGCAGCCAGCCCGAAGGCAACTCTTTTTCTCGCCCCCGCTCCCCGCATCCCCTTCCAAGATTGCTGCCACCATGGGTCGGAAGAAAATACAAATATCCCGGATTACGGACGAACGGAATCGACAGGTTTGTATTTTTTAACAAAAACTTTATTTTAAAAATTGGTTTTCAATATTAACATGGTCAGTAGGTATGCGAATCCAACATCTCTATTAAATACATCATACAAGGCATGATAAGTATGGGTAATAAAATTATTACCAAAAATTTTCGAAACCCAACATTAACCCATACAATGATGAATGGTGTTACTCACTAAAATTGCCGTTGGCGATGTTTTAGCTTATGTAACCGTAACAGAAACCAAAAGTGATACGTGCAATACGAAGTCCGTACAAAATATTGGAGAAGAGTGAAATGACCTTACCATGAGGCATGACCTAACAGATGCGGCCTATCAACACTCCCACTGCAAAACATTATCGCGACGGGACAACGACCGCTCCCGCTTGTAATTTATTAATTATACGATTACACTGTATATCAACCTTGTCCAGTTTATTATGACCCTACAAAGCACTCTTCATCTGCCCTCACTCAAAGCACATTTTTAATTACAAGAGGGCAGAGAAGCTCTTTGAATGTGGTCTAGTTACACCAGCAGCAGACATGGAAAATTAAAATTGCGAAGGTCAATTTGCTTTTGGCGGTCGAGCTTCCTTTGTTCTATAGGGTAACGCTTTGAAATAAAACATAGTGATTCTGCAATTAGATTACATATTCGGTACCTATATTAGTAACATGAAATATAACAATGCGTTTACTAATTGTTCGTTGTTCCTAAACAATTGAAATAAGCAGAACATCTATCGATTTTTTAAGTGTATTAAGGAAAACTACAAATTAACCACAGAATGATGTGTATGGACGAACAATAGTGCAGTATTTAATAACTTGAAATACTGGAATTTAAATCGAACCTACCGTATGACAAATAACTTTGATGAGCTCTTTTGGTAATTATTTGGTTCCGTCCATGACCCAATAAAATACTTTTGTTTTCATTTTATCGAAATTACAATACAAGGAGTCCGTATAGTTTAATGATATATTTTGTGTAGTCAAGCTTGGAAATGAAAGTGGTAGAGGTAGTTAAAAATTCTGTAAATGCTTTATAGACTTTATAGTTTGGCCCTGAAAGAATTTTACGAATATTTCATTGACTTTATGGACTTGAAAAACATACTTCTCTATATTAATCGCCATTTTCTCGAAGTTACAGAGCACCCATATTTATTGTTCCTTCATTTTCCTCAAATTAGTCGTCTGAATGTTTCAGGTGACCTTCAACAAACGTAAATTTGGTGTGATGAAGAAAGCCTACGAGCTTAGCGTACTGTGTGACTGCGAGATTGCTCTCATCATCTTCAGCTCCAACAACAAACTCTACCAATATGCCAGCACTGATATGGACAAGGTTTGTGAATTCTCCATTTTAATCTTCGAATATGTCAGTTCTTTTCTTTTTATTAATTCTTTCAGTATTTTCTAGAGGGTTTGATAGGGAGGGAGGGATTTAGGAATTTATTTTTGATTGTGTGTGTATTTTACGCCGTGACCAAGTGGTATCTTCTAAATATTGTCTTTATTGATTTGGAAGGTTATTAGTTTTGATTTTTAATACATTAATGTATTCTAGTTTATCACCGTATCTAAACTTTTGTCAGAATTATGTAAAATTATTCTTTATTATCATTTCTTTACGTAGATCTTCGTTATTAATGATGTATGTAAATTCTGTTTTATTAACTTCCTGTTCCCAGTAGTTTTTATCAGTATTTAAGACGTTCAGAGACTAATGTTGAGCATTTTATGAGAAATGGTTTGCATTTTGTGCGTAACTTTTTTGTGTTTTAAAGTAAGTTATGCCTTTAAAGGAAAATTATTACGTTCTTACCGTTATGGAATTAATTTCTTCTAACGTGGTTTGCTGTTATTTATCGTTACACGGCTAACACGCCCCACTTATAATACTGAGCTTTATATACTTTAATGAAACTCATGGTAATACCAGCTAGACTGGGGTATTTGCATAAACATTTTTATATCGTTTACTGCGAACATTCACTGAATAAATCTGCCACTATTTGTAATTTCGTATTTAACGATGGAAGGTCAAACATTAAACTACACATTATTCTGAACAACGATATTTTTTTTTCAAAGAGGTTTACGGTGTTAGTGTCATTTACACTGTTGCTATGAAGTCAGTTTAGTTGAAGTATTTCACATAAAGCTGCTATGAGTATAATCTACATGTTGACTAAATTTGAAAGAAAATACAATTAAAATAAGATTACTATAATAGGGGAAACACAATTTTTAATTGAATTCTAACCAATTAATCGATAACAATGTTATATTTATAATTATATCTCAAGCAAGTCGGCTTTGCTGTGAAAATCTACAGAAAGATAGATTTTTTAAACAAAAAAAACAATTTAAATAAAAAGAGATGTTCATTTCTTTCCAGGTTCTTTTGAAATACACGGAATACAACGAGCCGCACGAGTCACTGACAAACCGCAACATCATCGAGGTACATTAAGTACGGCGTCATCTGTGTGCTCGTGATCGCAATGCAATGTCCATGCAAAATTGACTTATCCCATTAACCGCGTGCTTTGTACTTACCTACACACAATACCCTAATGCATATATTTGATACTAAAACAATCCCTGATATAAACAAGAAAATGTTGTTCGAACCTCACTAGATTATATATGTAGATCTCGTACCCAAAGACCTTGTGTAAACGATATCACATCAATATACACAGAATAGACAAACACGAGCAATAAAGCAACAGCATGTTTATTTCCTGTTAGAAAAAAGGATGAAGTACAAAACACCAGACACCCCGTTTTATACTAACAGTTTATGACTAGATACCCCAAATATTTATGTTATTTTTTCCTGTACCAGCATGGGTTTTGTAAATATATTTTGTGTTTATTTGAATTAACCGCGCCTACCTGACTCCGATGTTTTATACAAGGGTAAAGTCAGTGTTGCATCATTGCGTTCGACACCACACATATGTACGCTAAAAAAATTTGACACGTACTATTTTACTTACACTGTAGTTTTATTGAGAGCACTGTTTTATTTTGAACCCTCCACTACATACTCACGTGATAAAATCTAAACAAACGAAACAGTAGCAATTACGTTAAACGCGATCAAAGCTGATAACGCTAATGATGTGTATAGAGGGTGTAATCTAATAATTTAACAGGAGTTTAATGCATGCCAGATTAATACAGTACGAGTCGAGTATTTATAAGTTTGGCTCGTCAAGCCACCTGAGCTGTTTTCGCTGACACTTACAGGCACTAACGAAGAAAGAGCATAAGAACGGAGTGATGTCACCGGACAGCCCTGAGGCTGAGCCCGAGTACAATCTGACACCAAGGACCGAGGCAAAGTATTCCAAGATTGATGAGGAATTCCAAATGATGATGCAGAGGAACCAGTTGAACGGGAGCCGAGTGGGTGTTGGCGTGGCAGGAAGCAACTACAACCTGCCCGTCAGCGTGCCGGTCGGCAACTATGATCAAACACTACTGCAAGCTAGTCCACAGATGCATACTTCTATCAGTCCACGGCCCTCTTCTTCGGAAACCGATTCAGGTAGATCAATATCTAATTTTTATCTTCTATATTTTCTCTTATGAAAGTCCTTTGCTGTCATTATTCATAAACATAGTAAAAAATAAAATTTGAAATGTGGTTTTACCTGTAAATGCATTTCATTAATATTGTCCTCACACATTTAACCTAACAATATCTCCTCTAACATTATTAAATCCAAACCATCTTTCAATTCCAGTATACCCAAGCGGCGGAATGCTAGAAATGTCAAACGGCTACCCAGGTTCAGGATCTCCACTAGACGCCGGCTGCACACCGTCTCCGTCACCCGGTCCGGCTCCGTCACCGCACCGGCATGGCCACAAGTCACACGGGCACGCGCCGCCGCCGCATCATTCGCCGCGGCACAACAATCTGCGTGTGGTGATACCCAGCTCTATGCCACCTCCGCAGGACGACATATCTTATGGTGGAGAGGTGATTGTGAGGCACTTTTTTATTCATTCATCTCTCATTGTTGTTTTTATATATTGATTTGATTGAAAAAACTTACTCTCTATCATCCCATTTTTGGGCAAAGATTTTCGTACGTTCCTTTTACATCAATCTGTTCAGAACTCACATTTGATAATAATTGCCAAAATACTGATTTGACACGCACAGCACAGCTAGAGGCAGAGCAGATGGCTGAAGTCTCCTCACACTGTTGTTCAAGATCGTGCCGTGTGGTTGTTATTATTTAGCCACAGGCTCGTTATCGATTATCATATAGTCAATAGCTATTAGAAGTGCTTCAGTATTGACTTCCAGTACCTTTTCTTTATAACCATCTGCCTGACCTTTAATTGCGCTGATACTGTCGATGTTAATACATCTTAGTTCAAGAAGTACTTTTGTATAACCCTATTCATTTGTATTTCCAGACACCACTCGGCTACTCAGGACTTGGCAACTTCGGACCACAGGACTTCAGCATCAACTCGGACATGGGAATCGGACTAACGTGGGGCGCGCACCAGCTGCAGACGCTACAACACAACAGGTACATGTCTGTGATCACTTTCATATACCTTTTTATATGTGTCGCTTATGACCCTTTTCATGCGGTCGGGCTGTTGACTAAAATTGGGTACATGGTGCCGAATGTATGGGTAAACCGAATAGTTTTCAATTTTATCCATGCTATTCTTCACCGTGGATCCGGCTCTGGCTATGCGGTCTGAGAGTGTGAATAGGGTCTAAAGGAAATCTTCTTAAACTGAGTCTGTGACTTCTGAAAATGGACAATACAATTCATTAAAAAAATCTGGATGTTGTGGAGGTTTTGATGGCAAATTCGTAATCAGATTTTAAATAAAAAGACAGAAAGAATACATGGACTATTGATGCAAAGGTTGATGAAGATTTCCATAGTTGTTGTCCTCTAATTTAAGCTTGTGGATGTAACTAACAAACAAAGTTATTTAGAAACAAAAAAATATAAAAGCCTCAAATATGGCCCAACATGACCGATTCTGAATAGCTTCGTTAAAAAAACGAACAAAAAACCAAAAAGAGTTCCGCCGCGACAGTGTTATCACTGCCGTGACCAGGATTCGAACCTGGGTTACTACGGCCACAACGTAGGGTCCTAACCACTAGACGATCACGGCTATCGGAACCACTGGTAACACTGTTGAAAACAACAATCTCTTTAAAAAATGTTACATCACATTTCATGAACATTGCACGGTAGAGTGCGCCAGAGTTGTTAAAGTAGCGTAGAAATTGCTGAATTGTTGATTAACACATAACATAACATCACGCCTGTACCTACTACCAGAAAGGCTTAACAGAGGTGCTACTATTAATATCATAAACGGGATATTTACCATGTTTGATTATTGTTTATCACGGATAAACTGAAGTCATTGCGGGTGGATGTTTATGAGCAGACAAATCGGTCTACCCTCTTTCTAGTTCGTTTTTTGCGTTCGGCACCACTACCATTGTCACTCACTACACGATTCTGTTCCCGACACACGAAACTCACTGTGTCCACTCGCGAACTTTTTTCGACACTTAAAATAATAATAGTAGTGTCAGTGACCATGTCAGTTTAAAAACTTATATTAACAGAGGTGTTCCAATGGTTTAGCCGCATTTCGCCGATTATGTTATCACCTAATGTATAATATCAGTCGAGGTGTCTGTCGTGTCGAGGTTCTTATTGCTATTGACATGGTTTAATATATCGAGACCCCCAACTGCTGTTGAAAAAATACTGATGGGGATACAAATTGAGCAATGTATTTTTCGACAAATATCATACCTACGCAATTCATGCCCAGCTGTAGCGTTTGCGAGCGTTAAACCAACATAGCAATTAATACTAAGTGCAAAAAACTAATGTATCAATTTCTTATTACGCCTGTCTATACTTAAAGGAGCAATTTAAGTAGTTGTAGTACAGTCGAACAAGCTAATAAGCATACAGCCAGCTAACTTGTATTACTTTTAAGATTATACAGATATATTTAGAGACTGATGTCAAAAGATACAGCGTTTGACATCAGTCCCTTAATGCGAAACACTTGATAAAACAAAATTACAATCAATATTTTCAGTGTTATAGAATTATGAAGATCTCTACCCTGTATACCTATTAGCTTGTTCGACTGTACCTATTGTACTACAACTACTGGCATTACTCACTAAATTGGCTGATGTCCAAAGCCTAGGTGAAAAAATACTCACCACAGCAAATTACACGCAAAGTAATTTGCGTACTCGAAAATAAATCAACCTAATCGAATTTAAATTGCTGGTTACCATGTGAAGGCATTTGAGATAGGTACTCGTGTAAAGCAAAAAACGAAAAAATACAAGATAAAATTTATTGTACCCAAACCGTAAACGTCTTGAATTGAACCGTAAACGTAAAAGTCTTGAAGTAATTTGATTATTATAAAAACAGAGATCCGGTAGTAACGGAAATGACAGTAAAATGTAAAGTACCTGTACTTAAGGTAATGAATTGGAAAGTTGAGAAAACAAGCCAGAATTAAATAGTATAGTACTATTATTAGTCATTTGTCAAACGAAATTTAAAGAATCGAAAATAGAAATGGGTCTATTAATGGCTAATATCAAAAGCAGTAATAACCAACAGAACAAAATCAGTGAATTCTCTAAAAGATGAGAAGGCTAGCAAAAAACACAAGGACATTTTGCCAAGGACGTCGCAAGATAAAATCTTACATCAGATTGTCTTCCGGGAGGCGTACCGTGTCAAATGAATGGACTTCACGCATGAACAGACACAGATTGGATTCGTATTAGACCAACGAAAAAAGGAAGAAAAAACTTAAATTAATTTGTAAGAGTTTTTGTGCCAAACAAGTGAATTGTTGAATCTGATAAGAAATTCGATAAGAGGCTCTCAGAAAATGTTCTTTTTGTGGAGATACAGATGCAGATCAATTTTAAAATGGGGACGAAGAGCCAGTAAATACGCTGTATTTATCTGTAAACATACTTTTATTAATGAAATAATGGCGCACTAATTAGTTTCCCATGGTTTTCAATAAGAAACTAGGCAAAGCCACAGAAGCCACCAGAATTTGTAACCAAAGCTTCATAAAAAAAAATATTCTTGGCATACATCCATATCACCCGAAAACTACAGTAAATTCTTTTAGTAAAATTAGTCGGTAATATTATCTTCATTTGCTAATGAATGTTAAACTATCTAAAAATTCCAGTTCCAAAATTCAAAAGATAACTCCTCGACCATGACAGTGTAATCACTGCCGTGACCAGGATTCGAACCTGGGTTACTACGGCCACAACGTAGGGTCCTAACCACTAGACGATCACGGCTATTGGAGGCTGTGACTGTAGCGATAAAATTATCGGTTACTTTGCATTGTGAAAGTCGTTGTCCAGCTTTTTTACTACTGTTCGACTTTGTTGCCCTTGCTCTTGTTGTTCAGATCACTGAGAAGTTCTTGCTGACCATAATAGATGGCGTGATTTTACACTAAAGAATATTGATACTTTAAAGCAGTTCACGATGTCACTAATAAAGTCATATCTCTAAGACTACCATTAACGAGTGGTCATGCAAACACTAAATATTGTCAATTAAATTATTATATATCAATAACTTACTGTAAATAATTATTGAACCAAGATTCATCAAATTAATGACTTACTCTCTCAGTAAATATGTTTGGTTATTGAGAGAAAACGTTGCCAGCTTCATATTATGCAGTCAATCATTTTACAAATGATAATTATTTATTAGTCAAACAGCTTTTTATGTAGAAACATTACGATTATTACTGTAAAATATTTGCATTTAAATAACTTGCCAATTTTCAAAATTCAATGTGGTTTGATTAATTCAGTTTAAATAATATATTATTAGATGCTTCCATATTAAATTAAATAATAATGATTCTACACTTTCTGGATCCAAACTTGAAATCGTTTGAGTTTCTAGATTCATTCTGAATGCTGATCTAATTTTTCCCCAAAAAATGTCTCCGCCGCGACAGTGTTATCACTGCCGTGACCAGGATTCGAACCTGGGCTACTACGGCCACAACGTAGGGTCCTAACCACTAGACGATCACGGCTACCGGAGCTGTTGAACACTTGACCAAAAACTGCAAGCGTATTATTACCGGCCTTGCCAAAACACCAGTATCGATAATCTACCCTGCCTCCCGTACTTGTATATAAACTGGGTGTCAGAGGGGGGTCCTAACTGTTAAACGAATTACTACTTTCACTTGGTCTCCGTGCTTGACTGCACCAATCGAGCACAGATAATTACGACATAAATTAACTTTATCGGTTGCTACGGGCTCTGAGTTCTTTGCATGTTTCTAATTGGCTGTTATGAATTAAACATAATGCTAATACAGGCTTATCAGTTAACGTACGTATATACGTAGGCTAACGTTCTAACTGTTTTCTTTATGGAGTACCACATTTTTCATGTTTTATGCGTGGGTTTGATGAGTGACCTGGAAAAAACTGTATAAACTTTTTGCACCATTTGTTGCACATTTTTTGTAAAAGTTGTAGGAAATTAAAAAAAAAACTAAACATTTTAATTGAGTCTTGCCTCAATTGAAATGGTTGTACCCCTTTACTTCATGAAGTCAATGTAATAACATGATTGTCCAGTTACAGTTCTGATCTTCCCCTTTTATCCGTCTCAATATTTACGAAAAACTAATCAGGTCAATATCTCCACAGTAGCAGCTTGCCAGTTCTGGGAGGCGGCGGGACGCCCCCACCAGCGGCGTCGCCTAGCAACGTGAAGATCAAAGCCGAGCCCGTGTCTCCGCCGCGCGCCCCTGACCACATGCATCGCGCGCCTCCATCAGCCCCCGCGCCTCAGCCCGCCCATCTCTCTGGAGTCATTGATGGTGTGTATTTGTTTTACTGAGTCCTTGCTAACAGCTTGTGTTTGAATTTGCTAGTCAGTGATAATCCACTGCTGTGTAAAGCCTGTTTGAAGTTTTCGTGCAAGGGAGTGTTCTCGGTCCTCTATTGTTTTGTTTTTTTATTTGAACAATGTGTGAATTATCCGAGCAGTTCTTATGCCAGCAGTGGATTTAAACTGTAGTTTCTAAACTGATTGCTAAAATAATTGAGTGAAAAAACACGATTGCTTAATCGCATGACATATTTAGTAGAACTAGATAATTTAGTAACTAAAAATGTATTTGAAAAACCTATTAACCGAAACTAACCTTACCAATTACAGTGTATCGGCACGTTGCAGGTTCAGTATCATCGAGCAACATGGGCTCCCCGGCCGGCCAGGACATGAGGCACTCAAGCGCTGTGCCGCTGGACTATGAACAGCCGCACTCGAAGCGGCCGCGGATCGAGGGTTGGGCCACATAGCTAGGCTATGAGGCCTTCGGTGCGTACCCGAGGCCCCTGCACCCGCACTGCTAAGCCCCGCGAGGCAAGCACCGCCCGCCACGCGGCCCCTTCTCTCTATCGAGCTTCGGACCGTCCTCCGACCCTGACGTACTCTCCGGACTGAACTGCCAGAGTACCCCCGCGGCACAGTGCTAATCTTATCACTCCACAAGTCTGATAAGCAAAAGGTGCATCCAAATTAAACGGTGCTTAAATTTTTGATGGCACGGTCGACTAACTTTCTCCTGTGAGACAAGCCCCACTTTCTGGGCGAACTAGTACATATTCGTAGATCTCTAACGAGGTCTTCTATATAATTGAATGTTCAACTTTACACTACCCTCTATTAATACGTAATTAATTATTGTAATGCACACGAGTACACTAAAGATTAAGATTAAATGTTTAAAATTAAGTACAATAGCAACCCTTCAGAACAATTTTGAACTTTAAGTACATATAGATAGATATTGAATTCCCCTGTAAATAGACGACATTGTATGTGCAATCCGTGCCATTGTCCGTTTAGCTTAAAGTTAGTCAATTTAAAGATTAGTGACTGTAACATGTAATAGTGCACTAAATGTTGAGGTTTGTACGATCATAAGGAAGGAGTTGTGTAGTGCGCAGGACACGGACCACAAAGTGTAAGTGCGAGGAAGACTTTATTATAAAGAAAACGACTGTTGACTTTTGTGTTAGTGTTTTAAAAAGTTTTTTGTGCCATTTTAAAAATTATAATAATAGTGTGACATCCGAACTTGAATCTGTAAATTAGTAGTCGTAGTGTCATCACAAAAGATAATAAATTATATGTATTGTAAAATCTACTTTATCTATTGACATATTTATACATGAGAATCATAATGATATTTACATAATATGTATACACGTCCCGTTAGGAACGAATGTTATGTAAGTAAGTAGGTAATGTTAGCTAGAGATGAGTATATAAAGGTACCACACGAAGCTTTAAAATTTCTTATGATAACACTTGCACTCTAAGCAGATTTTATAAGTAAACACAGTTTATATCGTAAAAATTTAGAATTCTTGACATTTCGACACTATGATTACATAGTTGAGTTTGACAGATAGAAAAGAACACAATTCAAAAATGCATTGCTTCTTTTTCTGGATTTTGCTTTGAGCTATTATCCAATAGCGTTGCAGATTGTTAAATATTCGGAAAAAGATCTCTTTTGCAGATTTACTTTTCGTATTCTGACTCAAATCTGTCTGTGCTTCGATCATACCTTATACTATAAAATCCCCGTTCATCATATTGTATGTATGTATGGTCGTATCTCGTTGCAGACCAATTTAATATCGAGTCAATTTTGAATATCATATTTATGTAATTACTTGTTAAGTATGTGTAGGTTTATTTAGTGGCTATATTGGGTTACAAAAATTAATGGAACAACTTTGTTGATAGTACATTTACTTTTTATTTTGTTAATGTGATCTGAAGTAAGCTTTTATTTCTACTTAAATAAAGTTAATACTAGTAGCTATTGTAACAGTGAACAATATACCTACGAGTCAGCTTTAAGCACATACAAAATTATATTTTACATTAAAATATTTACACTAAAATATGCACTATATCACGATCCGCCCTATTTTTAGATGATATTGTCTGAAAGAAACTGTACATTGTGTCGTCCATAGTTCATAATATCCTTCATCTCCCCGCTTTCCTTAGATGTTGCTTACCTCTCCTCCTGTAGCGTATCACGTTCCCAAATCCCCAAATTCTTTGTATTAAGGCCAGCACGATGGCCCAAAAAACCACTTGACTCCCCCCTCCCCTCCCCATATCGTCTCACTGTAGTTGCCTTACTCACAGTGCCTAAATGTACCATTTTGTACCAAAATTTGTATGTTATAGCATTTTTGCTTTAATATTCACATCCTGGTAATCTTAAGTCATTTGATGATGTCAATTGTTCTGGTCGTCGCACGCAAGTAAATGTTTGATACAGTCAGAGACAGATGTAAGGAGAGTTTTGAATATTTTAGATGTAAGTTGGATGTCCTGATAAATATAAATGTTTCCTGCTTTTTAGAGTGTGACATCTGACCCCGCAGTAATAACTCTTTTTATCTTTGCACTCGACTGTACGCGTACCACGGTCAGAACGATACCTATGATATATTTCTGTACCACATTTGTCAGTAAAACTGTATAAATGTGATTATAACTATAGATAAGTATCATGAACAACTTTGCATCATAGAATATCATTAGTATGTATAAACCTTCAAATCACAGTAACAAAATGTTAAATGTACATTTGTTAAATTTGTACAGGGAGTTATCCATTTTTGAAGTTCAAAAGTCTGAACGCATAAGAATATTTAAAAAAATAAAAATGTATTTTCGCATTGTAAAATAAGTACACGGTTAGGTTTAACGAATTAATATTTTATTACCGGAACATAATGGATGTTGACCCGTTTATAGGGAACTATTATAAAGATCATGTAAGTACACCTTGAATGTTAGTCTAAATTGTTAATGTGATATAATTACCTACACTGTTACAGCCCTGGGCCCACTCATTGTTGTACCATCCTTGGGTCGTCGTACACGTTTGTATTAATCGTTTGTACAAGGGTGAACCTTGTTGCTTGTTGGTGCGCGGCGACCTTTGTAAATTTCTCCTCTGGGCCCGTAGTTTGAGATTCTACAATTTCGTTATCTGCTGTTCTCGGTCGTTCGTTCCTAAAAGTTCCTTTCCCTGGAAGCGTCGATGTGTTTTGTATTAAAATTTGCTCAATATGTTCGGCGATGATGCGAAATCCTTGTTTCTTGTTGGAGTTAATTTCTACTTGTCCGTTGTAGAACATGGTATGATATAATTAAGTGTTGCATTGTACGATATCGAACACATTACTGTTACCTATATGCCTATCACAGTACAGACGCACTGGTATAAGGTCATAGCCAAATCAATGAACGCAATTTTGCACAAAAACACATTGTTATCGGTTAAAAATGTTTACAATAAGTAAAGTTTCCTTTGTATTCGCGTAGAGTGATAAAGTGACGGACGTTATGTATTTATCGCTTGCACCGACTTTATATCGAGTATATTGTATATTACGACAGTTAAGCTGGTATTGGGAGCATAATTTCCGAGGTTGTGAGCTTTGCTATCGGGAATGAGTTTCAATTTTAATTAATTAATAAATATATAAATATAATTATTCATTTGGACGCACAACCGTGTTGTGTGTTATTGTAAAAAGCGTTTGTTTGTTCTTTATATGTACCTACTTTCGTAATATATGTGTTTACCTGTATTTTATTTCGCTGTGTGTCAATAGCAAAGGGCTTGTTCAGTTAACTTATAATCTAGTACATTGCATTTAAAAAGATACGTAGTCATAAGGTAACAGAAAATTTTGCTGAACTTTTTCACAGTAGATGTCGATGTGTTTACGTTCCCCCGTCTATTGCTATTGCACTACAGTATATCGTGAACAATCCAAATAGAATATAGGAATATCAACATATCCTTATTGAATACTCAAATCGATTTCACATTAATTTCTCTCGTAACAACAGTTGTGCAATACATATATAACAAAATGCTTAGGTAGGTATTAGGTATATTTTCGTTTGAATTTTACAAAGAATGCAAAATCTGTTGTATTTTATCGATATTTTTACTGATAATGAGAGAGAACACCGACGGTTTTCCGGAGGTGAGTCTCGGGAATATTAAGTCATAATTGTCTAATTATTTTTTAAGATAAGGCCGGGCCAAATATTGCATTAATGTAGGTCAAACGGCGCTGTATCTCTGTGTCGAGGCAGCCATTTCTGCCCTGTGTATTATAATTGTATGATGAATGAAACATCTCAGTGGCTGAATGAAATATTAATGTTTATCGACAGTGTTAGAAAATTGTTATAAATTATTTTGATGACTGTTCGAAGGATAATAAAGAGTTGGATGTCAAGTTTTGTTCTTTATTTTGTAGCTACACCTAATCCTTACAGTTTATCAAGACATTCTACATTATTAATTTATTAGACTTAAACATACCTACAAATGACAATGCATTAAAACGAGGTTATACAATTTATCAATATGACTTATGTTCTATTTTTAAATACGTCACATTTCTCAGATATGCTTCAAAAGAACTATTCATGCTATTATTTGAAAAACTAATTCTAGGAACTGAGACAATATAAAACTACTCTCTGAATATGTTATAAAGCTGCTATTAAAGGTTTTTGTCACACAAATCTCCGCATAGAAGCAACTATCAAAACAAAAGACAAAAGTTAAGTGACGTTTTCTTCATTGATCATAATCATGGTTGATCGGATCACCAAAAGCAGCATGAGAAACTGTGCTTTCATTTTCATCTAAGGACTCCATATCATGAGAAATGTATCTACGTCTCTTTTGATCCTTTTCGAATATCTCCCGAACCTCCCTATCCAGATCTAACGAGCTTGACCGTCGGGAATCAAACCTACTGACAGTGAAAGTATTATGTACATCTATATTGTCTTCAGTAACATTGATCACTTGTCCATCTAAAGTATCCCTTGATACAGCTGTAGACGGTCTACTATCGAAGTTCAGTTTACTCTCAGTGTCACCTATAATCTTTATTTCACTATCAATAACAGTTTTTGGTGTAGAAATTAAACGCTCTCTGGAATGAACGCTGATTGGTGTGTCAACTCTTCTGGTGAATCTGCATCTTCTTGTAAAGCCTCCCATCCATTCTGAGACTAAGGCTGTTCCGGCTATGATGAAACCAGCAGCTAGGAGCAGGAACATTCCTTGTGTATCTTCTAGGGTGAGTCCTTTTTCTTCAGCTGATGGTATTTTTATAATGCCATTGCCAGCCTGTAATGTTAGTTTCAGAATAAGAATTGTTAGAGATATGGTAAGAAGGTAAGGAACAGAACAGAGAAGAGTGGCCGAAGAAAGGGGAGTCCTATACCCAACAGTAGGTGATTCCAGGCTGAAATGATGACGATGATTATGAACCGGTTTGGAGATTTCAGTTTTGAAGAATACTTGATCAAAAAATACAACAGTTAAATTGCTATGTATTTATTGTTTCAATTTTTGATGTGTGTTAACCAGAAATAAGTAGGTAAATTCAATTTCTCAAAGTTGTTTTTTTTTATTAGTACCTATATAATACTCACAGCAAGTAACTTTCCAGTCAAACTTCGTTGCATTTCGAATCGTACTTCATCAGTAATCTTATCAATGAGTCCACTTTGGACCATCCTACTGATATCGAAGTTAATTTTCGCAGAGTACACGGAATTGTTAGGAAATCCCATCGTAATTCCGAATGGAACGAAGCATTCGTTGGAAATGTGGAGAACTGCTCGTTTTGATCTGAGAATCAATATATTATATTTCATGAATAGGTCAAGTACATAACATCACACCTGTTATTTAGAAATGTTCCCATTAGCCACTAGTACACCTTCATTTCGCCTGTTATGTTTATCTCGCATGGAGGGTAAGCCTATTGCCATTAACAGGGCACGAATCCAGACTCCAGGGTTATAACTGAAACATTCCTGATGGGATACCCCAATAGCACAGGACCACATACTCAACAGTCGCACTCGCGACAACTCGACCATCGAATCAGGACACAAATGTCATCGAAGTTAAATGTGGCTAAATAAATAGACTTCTCACCCCTTCGTATTAAGGTGTATTTAACCGTGTCGTAGAAGCCAAATACGCTGTCGCTTGAAAGCCTATACTTATATTCTAAAAGCAACCATAATTTTAGTAAGTGACCATGAGAATAGGAAACTACAAATGTATCAGAATCTTACTTAGTGGCAGTAAAGTTAGCTTGCACAATATATTCCAGTTCAGCCTTGGATCCAAGAAATGCGTAGGGCCAGAAGAAAGCCTTTGTTGTATTCCTTATACCGGCTTCAACGTTTGGTACCAATTCAAGCTTCTTTAATAGCTTGAAGGTGTCGGGATCAGATGAGTTTACAAACCATTTTTCCCAACCACCTCGATCTGTGGAAATCCAAGAAGAAGTATTAGAAGTGCATATAAACCAATACATGTCTTCTTTTATGCCGTTTTTCACAAATACTACGTGAGACCTAAGTGTACCTATATTATGTGAATTGTTGTATTACATTGTGTTGAATTTTCAAACCTCGAATCAACGCCAAGTGGTGGAACTCCAACAATGTATTTAGGTGCCGCTTAGTGCTAATGAAAACAGAAAATAAAAATAAAAAAGTAGATATTTTACCCAAAGTTCCAACTCTATAAAATCCAGCCAGTAACTGTTTTATTGTATCCACAGTTTCAGGAAACACTGGCAATGTCACAAAAGCTATAATAGAACCAGTGTAGCAACTGGTAATTATAATTGTGAAAATCCAATACCAACCTGAATAAAAAGACAGAGACGAAATCAATGGTAAATCTGAGTGCCATCCTTTAACTAGAAAGCCGTTAAACTCTCAAATGGTAAATTTTAACTTTTTGATTGATAAAGTTCAAAATTCTCCATATTTCTGTCAGAGAAACATTTTTAGAATATGAAGAGTTCCAGAAAAATTGGAGGCCGTATATCATTCGTTCTAGAATGATGATTCCCACACTTTTTCGCTAAATATACGTTATAATACTTTAACTGCCTGAAGTGTCGATTATTTTCTGGTCTTTACTTAACTAGGTACAAATATTTTTTCTGGTTTTGTAGAAACAATGATTCATGCATTTTCACCATAATCTTGAAAACCAATTTTTGAGCTTAACGACATCAAAGTTAAAGGAGGGTAAGATCATCTCAATGAAACAAAACTCACCAATCAACAACCGTGTAGTAATCTTATTCGTCTTGCTCCAAGAGTTTTTACCAAGAAACGTAAAGCAATTAGTAAAAGTTCCGAAGACGTACCAGAACATATTTTCTATTTCCCCACTGTTATGCAAGAGATGCCTTAGAGTATGCTTGTCGGAGAACGCTAACGGAAACATTCCGAAAAGATAGGTGAATGTTAGAGCAACCCAGACGTGCCAGTGGAAAGGTCCGAGGATTGCTCGATAGCTGAGGAAATATAAAAACATATAATAAAAATGCTACAACTTAAGAGTATATTCGTATAAAAGCTCAAAAAAACATTAGCCTTCGAAACTCTTTGGTCCCACAATAAAACTATGAAAAAAAAAACATTTAAAATGTGATTTGTACGACTGATCTCGTGGGTCCACTTCGAATGGGTCCAGTTGACCAAAGACTCATTCGTGGGTCGTAATCAATATCTAAACTCAATGGAAGGAAAAAATTCAAGATATTTATTTATTTATTTATTTATTTAGGTCTACCAACAATTGTTCACACTTAATACATCGACATTATTCATTTTTTTTCATATTGTTTTGAGATCAACGATCGCTGGTAGTATAGTTAGTGTGCCGACACAATTTTCGAAGGCATTCGATGCGAAAGGATGCAAACCATCGAACGGCGTCGATCAATGTGTAATCAAACTGTTTCTTTTTTATTTTGTGATGTAACGATATCGATACCTTACGACTGAAAAACTAGTTAATAAAATTTAATTTTAACCTGTAGGTACACTTCAGCAGTAAAGTTACGATAAAATGATATCATAAGAAGTTACCGTGGTAAAGCCGTAGACATTAATGTGACGAATATCGCGCAGTCTTGAGAATGTGGCAGTGACACATCCATGTCCCTTGCTCTTTCGGTGGTCAGATACATTCCTGCTATTCCAATATCTGCTCTACCCATTGTTACTTCTTTTGCTACCGAATCTCCGGGCCTAACAAATGATATCAATTAAATATAAGGTACCATTAAAATAGGAGGACAAAATTTTAGAAATCATTCAGACCACCAAAATAAGGACAATGGTAAAAAAAGAAAATTAGAGAAACGCATCAGATTTTGTACAAGAAAATACACTAAAAGAGTTAGTTACCCAATATTTTACGTACAAAAAAATCACTATAATCAGTGTTTTTTTTACTTGGATATGTTTGGTTAGACGTACTGAACGCTGTGTTAAAATTTGTCCACCTATTTTAATGGGACCTTAAATAATGTCAGTCGCCACTTGGAATTGAAAGTGAAGAATGATATGGTAAGAGAAGAGGTGTCTCATGAGATAACGAATAAAAGAGAGGAATGGAAGAGGAAGACATGCTGCGCCGACCCCAAATGAATTGGTATAAGGGCAAGAGAGTGATGGTCATCATCATCAGCCTGTAATTGTTCCCACTGCAGGGACTCAGGCCTCCTCTCTAGGAGAGGGATGGGCTATTATAATCCACCCCACGGGCCCAGTGCGGATTGGTGGAGAGAGTGATGGTGATGACTTGGAATTCAAAGGGCACGGTAGCTCACGTATCAGTGGTAACTATTATCCTAACCAACTTAAACAGACCGTTTATGCTATTAGTACTACGTAGTAAGCTAGGTCAGCTCAACATCAAAAGGTCACAACTAGCGTAAGGCTTACTTTGACGGCAACTCATCAAGTTATACATTTTAAGTAAATACGATCTCGATTTGTATAAACTTCCTGTCCAATGAAAGATCCGCATAAACTGGTTTTGAATAACTTCATTGTTCGTCAGTCCAAAAAATCGGTCGATTAAAGTTAATGTAAATATTTTACCCCAAATTAGGTTCCTGAGGCTCAATGATTTCTATAGAGAAGTTATTTCGTTCAGCCAATAATTTTATTAGTCGTAGTTCAACTCCATCCCAAACAACTCGAGGATTCCCACCATCAAGGTCAGATTTTATCCTGAACAACACAAATAAAGAAATCAGAACTATATGTACATGATTATAAGATTGAACTTCAATAATTGTTATTTATTTATTTTTGTCATTACCTCCTGAATACAAATGGCGGTTGATTAGCAGCAGCAACCACAAATCTATGACCAGCGTAACCTCCAGTCATTTTAGGAGGAAATAAGTTGACATTTCTTGAAAATTTTCCGTGTGTCCAAGAATTCAAAACTACAGGCTGACTGGCACCCAATCCATCAGTATACATTTTATGCGTATACAGAATGTATGGTGATTCCTAGATGGATAGTTGAATATTGAAAATAAAATATGTTCACTTTTAGACCTAAACTTTGAACCATTTCATTCACGACCTTCCTCAAAAGTAACCGTAGTACAAACTCAAATGTCAAAATATATCTATAGAGTAGTATTTCAATGGCGGTTCATATCTCTTTTATTATTATTATTATTATTATTATTTGTCTGACGTTACTCATAAGTATCATCGATTAGCCTCACTTACCAAATTCGCATCGTCTCCTTCCTTAAAGCTCTGGCCAATTACAAGTAGATTAACAAAATTCCTTGAATTGACACTCGCTAGGAACTCCTGCACTGCCCATTGAGAGGATCTGGCTATGATAATTATCTTATTGTGTGGTTGCTTACCCAATATTTTCGCACTGATTTTTATATCCGACAAAAACAGAATAAAATGTTTACAATCTGTGTTAGCGTGCAAAAGTTTAGGCTGAACTAATTCACCGTTATCGTTAATATACCCATGGACGAAAGTCATCGGGAATCCTTTGAGAACATTTTGAACTAAGTAACTTTCCTTGGACTTTATTTGGCTGTCGTAAAGTATTACTGGTGTGCAGTCCTTCAAATAAGTCAATGAGATGTTATGGAGCAAATGCACAAGCGACGGTGTCTGATCAAATGATGTAGTTTCATTTAGAAAATGCTCATTCCATAGTTCTTCCCTTGTTTTTGGATGCCCGTGAAATACAGGATCTAACGCTCTTTTATGAATATCGTCTTCTTTTTGATTGAATTTTCTCCATTTAATCTCGCTGGTATTATTTTCATAAACATTTTTCAACGTATCATTACTTTCTATTTCTCTTTTTCTTTCTACTTTGTGCTGTTTGTCTAATAATGCTTGAGATGGGTAATATTCTACAATTACTTCTTCACCAAAAACAAAATAGGCAAGAATTACTGCACCTAACCAAGAGACTGCCATATTGTCTAAATTTTGTTTGAGTCGTTTGCTCAAGTGTGAGCTTCTTTATAGGCTTTCATTGACCTTCGTGTACAAAACCATCACAACACAGGTGTTATGATTGAAATTAAATATTAGATGATTACTGCGGATTCTTTATGGTCACGGTCGTAACCATGACTTTTAGATTTATTTCGTGGAGTTAATTCGTTCTTGGTACATTTTTTATAAAGGGCAGGAAGTCAGTTCCTATCTTATTCCTTTAGACTTATTGGGAAAGTCTCATACTTCTGAGAGGGCAAAGTTTCATAATAACATTGACATTAAAGGTATAGAATGAAGGGTAAAGCAAAATAAAAGTGACAAATATTTATAGCATTTTATTATTCAGCACTGGTCACATATTGTTACAGTTCTTGTACAATAATAATATAAATAATGATGCCGATACAAAATACGAAATCAACTTGTTCTAAAGATTTGCACTAAAGGACCTCAGTGCAGTCATGTCCGAGATACGTTGTTCTAGCCGAGAACGATAATAAAAAAGTGAAACTACCAATTTTAAATACTAAACCTATATTTACAGTAGGACTTATTAAATAATGAATAACTTTTAAATAAGATTCGTAGCAAGCGCTTCCAATTACTTTAGTTGCAATAGCAGACCAAAGCTTTAATTCTAATAGAGAAAGAATAGAATATACCGTTGGAGACATAGTATAGTAATCTAGAAAGATAAGCAGGAAGAACGAAGCAGTAAAAAAGGAAACCTATGACTCAAACGGTAATTCTCCTATCATTAATGATGTATTGTAATACGTCCTCGAATGAATTAACAGTTGTATAGACATGTGCAACATCACAGATGAACACAAATGCGATGTGGACAGACATCTACACAATGCTACACACTACAAACTTTATTGTTCAAAACAAAATTTAACTTGCATATTTGAATTTAGTAATTTGAAAATCATTATAGGAAATTTTAAAGAGGACTTCGATTTAAACACAGCTAAGAACGTACGTAATACAACCCCTAACTAAACATTACACACTAACAACTATATCTATATTTACAAATTATAAAAAGGCAGTGTCAACCACGAAGCTGGCAAGATTAGAAAAACATATTTTCTAAATTTTAATATGGCTTTCGTTTAAAATTATTCGGAAAATGGTAATCATTTTTAGGATGTATGCGATAAATACTGGAGACTGTAACTTCATTATCACGATTATGACAAATTAAAAAGTCTAACTAAACATCTGCATTAATTTAAAGAATATTACAAACTAAAACGAACACAAAATAGGAAATATTATTATTGCAAATATCATTGCACGAGTATTGTTACAAGTAGATCATGCAAATAACCTAATCGAAGCAATCTTCACACTAGACGATTGAAAACACTTAAATATCACAGTTTCCAATACATTTAGGACGTATTTTAGAGAATAATAACGTACTTTCGTTATTACGAAATTGTCAAAGCTTGCTTTGTGACCATCAAAATCTAAATGGCACTCTTCAGTTGGTGACAAAACAATTTCTACTGATGAGTCTGTTACACAAACGAAACTTTTCTTGCCTCGTTGGCATTGATACATTTGATGTATCAGCAATCAACATGTATTGTAACATCGAGGGTGGAAGTATTATTATGCTATAGTAACTATTCTGCTTATTCTCCAATGTCGTTGTCTATGCGTGAAGATCTGATGCCAGATTTGCCGGTCCAGGGGTACACTTCGGGACAAGGTTGGCACGTTCTCATGTATCTTACTCCGGATTTGTGCCAGAGATTGCACACTTTAGGATTGTTGCATTTCTTCGGCCGATCCTGGAATAATGAAAAATAAGGTGTTAGTGTTAAACTTAAAAATGTCAGTCCACCAATATTTTACATGGACTGATTGCCTAAACCTCCACAACACTGACTGTTACCTAGTTCATCTACTTGAATACTCTATATTATCTATTTGATACTCTATGGTAGGGCTGGTTAACAAGACTTTGGGACTCCTGACTACCCATAATAACTGTCAAAGTTCTGCAATTAACCGCAGCTGGTCTCGATATGCAACGGATGGTAACTCATCCACGGATCGACCTTTGCAGGCACATCTTAACCTTGAATAGCAACCCGTGTGGCTGTTATTATTTAGCAACGAACCCCCTCTTTATTACAATCTTGATTATTATAGTCCCAGTGAGAGATGAGTTAGTAAGAGATTCTAGACCATACACACCTGGTAATTGCACTGGAAAGGCTGGAAGTTGTTAATCCTGCTGATGGGCGTGGGGTCCCTGACCCACTGCAGCGCCTGCCAGTTGGTGACGATCCACACGTCCTGCATCTGGTTGATGAAGTCCAGGAACATGAGGAAGCCTGCCTTGTGGTGGGGCTGGGTGAACCACGCTGCGTGGTAGTAGAGACCGAAAGGTGCCCTGAAATTGTTGAAAGTATTTTTAGTTGTGGTTTTGAAATTCGGAAGTTTTTACAAAATGTTTCCAGAGGGTATAAAATGTAGCGTTCTAACAGCTTCAACAATGATGGATGGAATACCAGCAAATTGCAAAAAAAAACGTACTTGAAGATTTGAATTTTACGGGCTACTCTGGAGCTTCCCACTTAAATATTTCTTGAATCTAGCCCAAAGCGTTATGCCACTTAATGTAGACTGAATATTGCAGGATCAGATTTCTGTCTATTCTAATACTGCTGGGATAAATCTGATAATTATTTTCTAACATAAATGATTGAAAACGTACCTGTTGGTAGTATAATGTCTGTCGAAGTTCTTCAATATCATCTTGTATACGTTCTCGGCTTCGGGAGGATTGGCGCAGGCGTCACCCATGGAGCAACGACCTCCGTTCAAGTCTTGCCACATCACCATGGGAACCTCCCATACACCTGTAATTGTTGGTTATTTGGCATTAGTAACAGTTCTTATCATCATAAAAATATGCGACTGTAAACTTCAATTCAGAATCATTCATCAAATCAATCAGTCATTTTAGATAAATAGATGATAGATCTCCATATTTTAAATGGTCACACAATAATCAGCTTAAACGCAAAATTTTATAAGGAGGAAGTGATAATGAGTATGTTATTTTTTATTTAAATATTTACCTGGATAAGATTTCGTTGGGCAAGGCGGGATCATACAATCGTGGAACAGCTTGTAGTCAAGAGTATAGGGCCAGCTAGGCGGTCTATTTTCATAAACGGGCAGCGAAGAATCGTAAGTGAAGTTAGCGTCGTACAACATCTTGAACATCTTGTTGCCTCCGACGGAAAGGAAGGGCGCTCTCATGCCTCTTACATCCTCAAGCTTGACTCCACCGTAAGCTGCTAGGAGTTCTCTTTGTCCACCTACCTCTCTGTACCATTTCTTTTGAGAAAACTGTTCTCCGAAACTATGTCTAAAATCATGGTAATGTTACGTTAGTTGGTTGTTGTCCTTTTGTAGATTGAGTAAAATCAAGATAAGAAAGAAGAAATTGCAGCAGATTTGAAAATGAGAAATCACAAAAAATATAAATACAACAAAAAGAAAGACCATAAATCTATTTTAAAGCCAGAAATCAGAGTAATAGAAAAATCAAAGGCAGAAATTCAGAAATAGGAGCAGTAAAAATTTAGTTTTATATTGAAACTGTTCATTGTCGTGGGTACAAAAACTGTCAAATGTGCTGTAGTCCATGCGAACTTACGAAATCGTGTGTGATGCCATCTCGTGTCCAGCGGAGTAAAGGTTCTGTACTTGGCTGTAATCGGTCCATTCGTGGGACACGTAAAACGTTGCAGAAATCGGACAACCGTTGGGGTTGACGCGACCCTTCTCAAACAGATCCGTGTACAGACCCTTGTTCAAGTCGTTTACAGAGTCGTCGAAGGTCAGAAGAACAATCTGAGGTACTTGTTCCACCGGCATGTCGGCTGTGTTGGGATGTGGTATGTGCGTGTGGGTGTAGTGCCAGGAAGCGGAAGATAGAAAATCAGGTTTCAAGAAGGACGGTAGAGATGAGGAAAAGAAAAAAAAATATAACTATTAGTTTCAACATAATATACGAAGATAGTTTTTATAATATATATTTTTATAAAGATGGCCGAAAATACCCTGTTAGTGGCAAACCTGCAGTCTATCAAAGATGCAGGTTGAGAGAGAATTCATAGCTCATGGACTTACGAAACTGTATGAGAGGCAAATTCGTGGCCATCAGCGTAAAGATTCTGGACTTGACTATAGTCCGTCCACTCGTGAGAGACGTAAAAAGTGGCAGAAATCGGGCAGCCATTCGGATTCATTCGCCCACTTTCAAAAAGTTCTTCGTAGTACATTTTATTCAAATCGTTCACAGCATCGTCGAATGTAATCAATACCATTTGTGGTACTTCGTTGACGGGCAAATTTCCTATGTCACAAATACCATTTATAACAAACATTAAAATATTTACAATAGGCAAAATTTTACCTTGTCTAAAAAAATATTCTAGGTATATTAGAATTACCATAAAAATATTTTTAGAGAACCAAAACTTGTCTGTGAAATATATCTTTAAAAGTAAGACCATTAAGGTTTGGGAAGGTGGCAAGCCATTAAACGTACCAGGTATCTCCTTGCCACCGCAGTAGCAGTCAGGCAGAAGACAGACATCCTTCCTACACTTGGCTGCAGTCTTGTCAGGAGTGGGCTGCGGGTACACAGGGTCAGGCCTGCTCGGTGGGTACGCGTAGACGTCAATGTCCACAGTCGTTTTGGAGACAATAGCCGTCGACGGCTTCAGAGTTGGTCGGCTGCGACTGCTCAGAACAAACATGGTTTTAGGTGCTGCAGGAAGAAGTCATGCAATTGTGCGTATAGTTGTGAAATGATGTGCAAATGTGCGAATTTACAGTAAAAAAATACTCGTACGAAAATGCGTAATAAATTATAATATAAACCAATTTTGTGTTCTTGTTTTTTTCTACAAAGTGAATATGGATTTGTAATAATAAAATTTTGACTCAAAGATGAACTCGATTCTACCAAATAATAATCTTTTAAAAGTAAAAAGCAAAGTAACTGGGTTCAAAGAAGTGAAAATGAAATGGATGAATGAGTTTGTATTCAGTTCTAACGTTGGTGGAGTTCCTCTGTTCGGGGGTGGCTGGGGTGCCTGAGAATCGCTCGCTGTAGAGTAGTGCGCAGAACCACGGCCTCGGGTGCTGGTAGGCCTGCAAACAGTACATTAACAACTGAACAAAATGTTCGCTCATATAACCCTTAGTTAGTATGCGTGAATTTAAAGACGAAGCATTTTCAAAATTATAAAAAAAATTAACAATTTTTTTTTTAATAATCATCATGATGTAAGGTTTTATTCAAAGTATGAATGATATAAAATTTGATAATCAGACGTGGCTCCATGATTGTCTGTATTATGATACCACAAATATGTTAATAACAGTGTTACACAACATGCAATAGCGTACCAAACACGAACACATTTCGATACACTTATATGATTCTGGTGCACTTAAGAACTAATTTGATGAGTTTGCAATGTGGTGCAATACGATTACGTGAAGCTACATTGAGGAACTTGCTACCCAAATAGCTAATATCTTAACTACAAACATTCCACAAACTACACAAAATACCAGTAGTGTGCAGGAAATGGAAAGGTCGCGTCAGGAGTTAACAATTCAGAAATTCAACTCAACCGACATGAAGTCCCCCAATGAGAACAGTTTGTTAAGCGAAAGAGTTTAGATGTAGGTGCTATTAAACGATTGTCGGACAAGATGTTTGACTTCATGCTAGTTACTCGCGAGGCGGAAAATAAGGATGATTTTAATAATCGAAGCCTCCACCCTCAATAAGTAATGTGAGATAACTTCAGACTGCTTAGACTACTAGCCGGCGAGTTTTGTACCTCTGATATTTGATTTCGTTGCATTTTGGATTCGCTTGCAGACTGTTGTCTGATGAGCATTTGGACGACGATTGGTAACTCCTGCGCCCACCTCCTGGGTTTGTCGCAGCTAACTTTATGGCGGGATTCACTCGTGAGACTCGCGGTGGAAAGGATATGCTTTTAGTCGTCGATGTCGGTTCGAACTTCACAGTCGTAGTCGATTTCGTAGTACTTGTCGTAGATGCGATTTCACTTTCGACTTTACTGTGTCGCTCATCAGTCTCAGTCGGTTCTCTATCCTCCACAATAGATTGAGTTGACCTTACTTCATCGTTAATGTCTACATCCCGAACATTACTTTCAGTAGACGGAACATCGTTGACAATGTTATGGAATTTGTAGGACCCTTGATTTTCTGGCTTATCTGTTATAAAACTACTGAATTTCGATTGGTACGATTCCCTACTTGGTATGCTTCTATAATCGTTTGTTGAACTTTGTACCGGCGGCATTGGAGATGTTGGTAAGTTGGAATATGTGAAGGGAGTGCTACTCATGGTGGCCATCGTTGTAGTTGTCGATGAAAAATCTTTTATGTCGCTCTCCGCTTCTGTGAAACTAATAGATTCAGCACTCGGGGTAACATACCTACTAGTAGGAGGCTCCGTTATGATTTGTAAGCGCTTCACATAGCTGCGCAAAGGTTTTTCATCCACATACTTCAACGGCTTCTTCTGGTATCCAATATTAACTACTTTCTCTTCATATCTTTGTGTGGTTGTAGTAGGTTCAGTTGTTGTTGTAGTAGTAGTAGGTTTAGGTGTAGTAGTAGTTGTTGTTGTTGTTGTTGTCGTCGTGGTTGAATATTCTTCAGCAAGTTCCTGTGTAGGAGAACTTCCGAAGTCGTTCAAGAATGCTTTGATGACTGTTTTAACTTTACCATTAAATATTTCCGTTGTTTGGTCGGGGACAACTTCATCTTCTAACCGATAACTGTAATAAGAAGGTTTACGCGAAAGTTTTTGTTTCTTAGTACCGCGGGTTCGGGATGGTCTGCGTGTGGTTGTAGTAGATACTGTGGTGGATGTGGTAGAGCTAGTGTACTCTCGTGTATCAGCGTTTCTGTATGTATTGCGTAAGTTGTCCAATGTTTTAAAAGGTGAAAATGAAGGTTCACTCCAAGTGTACTGAGATCTATCGTATTCTCTTGTCGGTGTTTCCTCATTAAGTTTGTTATTCTGAGCTTCTGTAGATAACTCATTCGAATGAGCATTTTGCAAACCGGCGTCAATCAATGCTTCAGTATTAATAGAATTTTCTGTGGAGTCAATAACTTCTTGATGGTTAGCAGCAAATGGAGTTGGTCGTGTGTTGACAGATTTGATATAATATTTCGTCGATGTAGTAGAGGGTAAGGTGGTAGACCTATATCTAGACTTCACGGGTTTAGTTCTGCTAGTTGGTCTTGTATAAACGGGAATATCGTAGTCATCTTCGCTATTGTCAGGACCATAGTCATTTCTACGCATCGAGCTTTCGGAAGACGTTCCATATTTACTATTAGATTCTACTGTTGGTTCTACATACGTCGATTCTACAGAGGATGGTTCTTCAGAGGCCTGCTCTACAGACGCATCCTTACTATTACTACTATCATAATAATACCTATCCGACTGTCTTTGCCTACTACTACTACTGCTGCTACCACCTCGGCTACTTGGCTTACGTGCCTTATCGAAATCTTCCAATGGTCGCGTTAGAACAGTCAACGTATAAGGATTATTGCTATTGTTAGCATTACGCCTAATCGAAAAACCAGATGTTAGTGACACCTTTTTATTGTTCCTAGACTTGGATCTTACCACTTCCACGTTATCATTATTGTTAGTCACTTCATAAGATTGTCTGGGTACGGTTGCAAGCGTTTCAGTCGTAGGTAATGTCTCTCTTAATCTATACACATTGTCAGTCGCTTCAAAAGGTTTGGCAAGGGAGGAAAAGTTCAAGGTTGGTGGTTGCGTGGCAGGGAGCGACGATGTAGTCTCGTCATAAGGTTTTGTAGAGGATTCGGGAATTGGACTTTCATCTGTGGATGATCTGTTGAATACAAAGCAAAAAAATCTTTCTAATTGAAGCTCTAAAACAATACTACTTATATAAATATTTATTTTAAAAGGCGGAAAACTGTCTCGCTTGTAAATTAGTTAAGTTAGTGAAAACGGAAACTTGTTATAATATGTTTAGTGTTCACTACTGAAACAGGTAAAGATACCACAAAAGCTACATAATACATCAATATAATATTACTAAAAGAGAGAATAGAAATAGATTTGATAAAAGACTAGATACTGAAATGAAATTTGCACAACCTTAGGACCGATACAAAGACAAGACAGAAATTAGTAAAAAGTTAGATGTTTGAATCAGTTTAAAGGTTGCAAATGAGAGATGAAACTTAAATGAAAAGTAAGATGATAGAATGCTGTTAATGAAAATTTTGATAGAATGATTTAAGCCGGGATGATTTTACTTTTGAAGATCGTTCTTTTGTAGTACCTTGGGGTATATCGAGACGGGGTCATTGCTTCAGTGTAGGGTGCTGTAGTAGGGCGTTGTGTTGTCGTGCTTGTGCTTGTTGTGGAGGGGGTTGTGCTTATAGTGGTAGCTTCGTACAAGGTTGTCCTCCCGCTGTTTGGGTTATGATCGTATCCCAATTCATTACCTTCGCCCCTGAATCATAGTCAATATTTCCATGTTAATTGGCTGCTAAGTTTAGATTTGGCTCTATTAGATTTAATACATTATTAAGATCTAGTAATGATTGTTTTGAAAACTTACCTAGTCGAATGGCGAATTGGTGCTTGGTATTGGTTCTGGTTGTTGTTTATCTGAAAATGTATATAGTTTAATTAGTTGACTGTGTATTAGAACCAACAAAATGTTTAATACCCACCAGTATTTTCAAACATTCATAAGTAAGTCAGTTTGTTTCGACGACATTCAAAATCTCTTTCCGTATAATTTGTTTCTTAAGGATTTTGGAAAATTGTAAAGCATAATAATAAAAAGTTACCTGTGGTCGTATAAGTTCATCATCGTAGTCAACTGGTGCTGGTCTCGGTGTGTAGGTCTCAACGGGTCGTCGAGCGGGCGCGGGGGGAGGGGTACCTCGGTACGTCTGCTGCACAGCTGGGCGGAGCGAGGCCGTGTTATATTGCTGAACGTAGTCTGCCGATACCAGTTAGTGGGTTATGTGCGTGAAGTTGTCAAGTTATAGGTAGTGTGCGTAGATATGGTGTTTGAGTATAAAGATTAAGAGGTTGGTTGCTTTTAGTGGTTTATAAGATTGAAGAAAAAATTACCAGTTATTAAAACAGTGTCAAACCTTCTTTAGATTTCCTTTAAAATATAGTTTGTCATCCCAAATTAATAGGTTCGATGTTATAAACAAGATGGGATTGAAAAACTTGATTATCGTGTTTTTAAATGTTGATATGCGAATTTGTTAAAGTTTCAATTCCATTAAATTAGTTTTAGTTGACCTTCTCATCACAAATATCCATTGGAGAAGAAATCCCATTAGAAACCTCATAGACTCATTTCATGCGAAAACCAGATAAATTAGACTGTTACCAACCTAAATAAATCATTATAGTGAGCTGTCTAGTTAAACTAATTAACTTAGAACTTAAACATAATTCAATACTTTTTCTATAAAATGAGATCTTCATGCATAAATTCTCTCTTCGTGAATACACTAAATTAAATATATTTACACGTTTTAAACTTGGTAAGGAAAGTATTCAAACTCTGTACGATTGTTAATTATAATGTTACCTGTATCTTTGTACAATTCACCATCTTCATCATAAACAGCATAGAAGGGGTCGTATTGATCGGGACTGTAGTTCTGAGATCCATTGTACAACATCTTCGGACGGGGACTTGCTGAATAGGAGACTGGAGCTACGCTTTCTGTCGGTTCCAAGCTAAAAATACCATTGGTTCTGTTGAAATCTCAATATACATCAAAAACTTAGCACACATTCAAAATCTTCAACTCAATTGTATGTACAGTAGGTTTGGCTATATGCAAAGCGAATTGGTCAGTCTTTTCTACAGTCAAAGTCACTACAGTCGAAGTTAGTTTAGTCAGAATACGTTTAGTGCGATAGATATCAAAACCGAAGGAGTTCTGTACAGAAAGTGTAAGTTAGTTGTGCCAAAAGTCATCTCCAGTTTATCTCATAGTTAGTATTTATATAGTTTTGAGGTCTTCCAATTACCTGTTTGTTTTATCGTCATGTTTAGTATTTGTAAATCTAGTCTCTTGATTGTGGCTGTCACGAGGAGTTGTCAGTTTCATTTGTGCAACTATATTCGGATGTCTCATTCTTCCTCTTGTCTGCTTATCTTCATTTTGAGAACTTTCTTTAAGAGTAGTCGGCTTAGCTAACCTATGCCTAACAGTATAGGGACGCAAAGTCGTTTGGTTCAAATATTTGGGAGGCCTAACAGTGTTAGGTCCATTTTCAGTAACTGGTCTTCTTATATGCATAGTTCTGTTTCGGGGCATATGGTGTATGATTTGGTAGTTCGATATTTCAGGACGAATCAGAGTGTTTGGTGTAGGGGTACCGTAGTCTACTAACACAGGAATGGGAATTTTTCCATTAATATTCTTGTTGAATTCTTTCACTGGAGATTTTGTCACAATAGATACATCGTTATGATTTTTAGTGGCACTTTCTGGTTTGTGGTTATTGTATTTATTTGGTGCTCTCGTAGGCTTTGGCCTAACATTAGCTGGAGCGGAATTATCTTCATAACTGTCATCATATTCTTTGTAGTTTTGGGCCATGGGTGGTCTTTGAGGTTTTACTTCAGTACTTGGCATATACTTTGGTTTCACTGCAGGTTCGTAGTAATATTGTTCTTCATCGTCATCATAATAGTAATCATTCATTTCTGGAGAAGGCTTTGGTATCGGTCTGCGTTTGGGTGGCGCTCTAGTCGTAGTAGTAATAGGGCTGCTTATGAATTGTTGTTGATTGTTGTACGAATTAGCTGCATTTTGATGATTACTATGATTTTTTATCGGAGCTTGTGTCGATCTTATGGCTTGTGAAAACAAATCTCCTAGATTTTGGACATTCTTTGGTGTGCTTGGTTTATATGAAACAGCACGGAAATGAGATTCTGTCGATGGATTATTCCAGTACTGTTGTAAAGCAGAAAGTTGTTGATGAGCCAAAGTCGTCAGAGGCTTAGGTGTGGAATGTTTTAATGCAATGTAAGCATTATGAGGTTTGAGGGAGGATACTAAGTACGGTTTTGCAGTTGCAACTATGTGAGGATTAAGAGATATTATCTTTTCAGGCTTTACTATGTATTGATGTTTCGGTGTAGACACTATAAGAGGCGCGGCAGTCCCAGAAATTAACAAGTACGGTTTAGGACTAGCTGAGAACGTGTGGTGAGTCTCTCCTTTCAGTTTATTTTCTGGATTTGGTTTAGGAGTGCTGCTTATTGGTCTGTTGAAGCTATAGCTAATTGGTAATTGGCGATCGTCATTAAAATTTGGTGGTTTCAACCTTGGTTTGTTAGCGTCTAAAGGAGTACCAGCGGTTTGTCGAATTATGTACGTGTTCTGATTTTGTTGTTCTTGCTGTTGTTGCTGCTGTTGCTGATGCTGTTGTTGTTGCTGTTGCTGCTGATGTTGTTGATGCTGCTGGTGTTGTTGCAACTGCTGGTGTTGTCGATGATGCTGTTGCTGTTGTTGGTTGTGTTGCTGTTGTTGTTGATGCTGCGGTTGATGTTGTTGGTTGTACTGATGCTGTTGTTGGTACTGCTGTTGTTGTTGGGTTTGTCTTGTCGGTTCCGGTCTTTGAATTGTTTGGTCGTAGGACTGCGCTTGTTTTATCGGTGCGGAAGATGGTCTTAAGCTACTAACAAATGTTGCTGCCGAGCTTCCAGGTCCAGAAGGTACCGTGAAAGGTTTTGGTGTACTCATTCCATGATAGCTCAATGTTGAACTAGGTACTCGAAAACCATGTTGGGATGGTGTTGTTGCTTCAATCGTGGGATTAACTATTGCTGCAGGTCTTGGACTATTATTGGCATTTGGTGTATACTGTCCATTGCTTAGCTTTGTCAAATATGCATCAAAATCAAAGTTAGGGCTGGCAAACGGGTTTTCTATATCTTTAAATCTATGATTTGGGTGTGTGAATTCATAGGGTGGTGCTGGGAAATCATCTTTGTGGCGATCGTCATCTTCCTCCTCTTCTTCCGAATTTTCATCTTCTTCTTCACTAGAGTTTTCCTCGTCATCATATTCTTTGTCGTCTGACGGTCTTTTTTGTTTTAATATCTTTACATTTCTAATTGGTTGTTGGTTATTGTTAATGGCATGTTGGTTCTGTTGTTGGTATTTATTCATGTCTTGTTCTTGATTTCTGTAGGTTTCTTGTGGTCGCGGTGATGTTGGCACTGGGACAGGTTTACCCGTAACGATAGTACTAGGAACATGCGATGAATCGGGGAATGAAATCGGATTGTTTTGATAGTTCCCACCTGAAGGTGTTGAAGAATAAAATTGATTTATGTACTGACCGCTACTTGGCTTGGGAGCATTATTGTAAAAACCGCCAGCTAATGAAGAAAATTGGTCACTGTTAAGCGATGATATCGGTGGGCTTTTGGTTATTATTTGGGTTGCAGCATTCAATGGGTTATGAGCTAATGTTTGACTAGATGGATCTGGTAAACTAGGTTTAAACAGTCCTTGCGTTTGCGAGTTGCCTGTTTGATAAGATAAAAAAGGATTTGCCGTAGAATACAAATTATTATTGTAGGATTGTGGGCGGTGACTATCATAGTAATTATTATTATTTGGATTACTGTTATACGTTGGTTCATATCTAGAATTCTGACCACTGGAACTATATTGCGGGATTGCAACTAATTTATATGGCTTTACAAAGGCCCAATTCTTCCCAGGAGACTTGTAGCCATTCTTAACATAATATCTGACTTGTCTCTTCCCTCTTTCAGTATCATCTAGGGGTGTACCATCTTCATCTTCTTCAGTATCTATTTCGACATACTCCATTTCTTCGCCACTGTCACTTCTGTCACTTCTTTTAGATATTTCTTCTGGTTTTGTCGTAGTAGTTTTGGTTTCATTCACAATTAAGTCTTTTCCTACCACTTCCCTTCTTTTTCTCGAGACTGGTTTTCCAGTCAGGTCATTAGTTATAATTTCATTCGTCTCAACGTCTAATTGTCTGTCAATAGAAGAGTCAGTCACGCTTTCACTTTTGTCTTCACTGCAAATAACGACACTGTCTATTAGTTCTTGTTCATAGTCAAAAAATCGTCTTGTGTTAAACACTTGATGGAACTTACCTGTAAGATTGGGGCGCGGGAGTAACAGTTGCAGTTCGTCGTTCATCAACTTGGGAGCCAAATGAGAAGGAGCCTATTTTACCACTGTTTTGAGGAATGGACGCGGGAATAATGTTAGAGTTATAATTTCTTCCAGAGTTAACTTGTTGACCTGCGTAACCATCTCTGTCCTTTTGGACTTGTCCTATGGTAGGAGGCTGTCCTCGGTAAACACGTTGTTGTCTGTCACTTTCAATTTCCTCAACTGGTGGTAGATCATCTACTTCCTCGTACAGTTGTTGTTGCTATAATGAGATCAAAAATAATTAGTTTTCGATTTCAAAGAAAGAAAGAAAAAGTATTTATTAAATTAATGAAAATGAAACTAGACTTGAAAACCGATATTATAACTAGAAATCTTCTAAGTACCTTTTCGTATTCTTGTCGGCTGAATTTAGGCTGTCCTCTTGAGGTGATGACGGGGTTGGGCTGAGCACGTGGCGGCGGAGGTGGGGGTGTGCGGCGAGGTGGCGGAGGAGGGGGCGGGTTGCGTTCGTTGATCCGCTCCAGCTCCTCACCACCAACCGCACTGGTGCCGTCACAGCCTACGTTGCGCGGCCAATCACACGTTTGGAGCTCGTGGCTGGAGAAAAACAAAGAAAAATTTAGAATAAAGAAAAACTACCATTTCTTAGAAGTTTCCGTCAACACCCCTTCATCAAAGAAACTATGCATATCTTGTTACATGTTTGCTATCCGCCTTCCTGACACTTCTTCTTCTTCTTATCTTGTCTGCAGTAAGGTCTAACGACCCTACACACCCTAGTGTCAGAGTCTAGTCACCCTAGTCCTGACACTCAAGCAAAGATTTAGCAAGTGTGTAGTGGACAAGTATGACTAATTTCTCATTCTATTCTCCGTGACGAGTGTTGGATAGTGGTTATGTTGGAATCAAGTCAAAGACCAAAAACATTGAGGCATGTAGGTTATTTTTGTTCGTTTAAATTTCAAACATCTTCAAAGGCATACAACACAACAATTTCAATATTCCTAACACTATACTCATTACCTTCTTTAAAAATAAAACTTTTTCGATGTGAATTTCTCACGCTAAACAAGATGTTCCCATATAACACAACAGCGTATCTCTTATGAGTGATGTTAATATAGTCACGCACATGTTTGTTATTTGAATGCTGTTTTCTCATTAAAATCTGGTATCGTGCAAGATCTAGCATCTAGTATAGAAAACTTCGGGCCATTTATAACATGTACTGACAGGCAAACAGGTACGGGAAATGTTGTTCGACTACAAATGCAAATCGGTTAGTAGATATAGAGATAGCTCACTATTAAAGACGTTTTATTCTAACCTCTGTAATTGAGATTGATGATCCATGTGAAATTCAAGAAAATAATATTGTTTTCGATGCACACCTTTGTGTTTGTATTGAAGTATGAGACAATAGACCAAGAAAATCGTCAACAAAATCTTTCCAACTGGTCATGATTGTGACGCCATCGCTGACAATTGTAAACTCCATAGTGAATAAAAGAGCTGGCATAAAAGAGAATACAGACCACTGCATGGGCGCCCCATCATACACAAACCTTTTTGCTTATAGCTGATACTTATGACAATAATGATATTTCCTCACCTGTACATAAGGCCACCAGTGCATGACTCGAGTAGTGCGCCGCCAAACACGCAGACGTAGTACAGTGTGCAGTCGGTGGGGTGGGGGTAATAACCGAACTCTTCGGGACAGTCGAAGTCGACGTCACGTTTGATGTTGGCTGCTACGGGCACGCTTCGGATCGGGCCGGAGCGGGACCGCGACCGATCGGAGTGGGCGGTGAAGCATTCTGGAATAATAGAATGGAAATTAGTTTTGGAATTCTAAAATGAGAAAATATTGGATTTATGATGATGTTTCGTTACATTAATCAACATTTAGTTCGTATTACTATTGAATCCTAATGGGCATACAATGCACATCCAGATAAAGTAATGTACTTCATAATAGAAAACGTCAACCAAAGTTTCGAACGTAATTCTAGACGAATTTTAATTCTTGAATCAATGGTGAAAGAGTGAATGGTATCATTTGAGTTCAGTAAAATAATATTTCGAAACATGGTAGAGAAATATTTCTCAACATGTAACCTAACCAAACCGATAAATCCATTATTAAAATCGACGCCATTGATCACAAATTGGACCAAATTACGCATAAACGACAACAATTGAATATCGATTGATCGGTCTAAATAATAGCATATCGCAAGGCATATCGAATGCTACACGCATAGCCGCCATATTGTCTGCGAAACCGTTTGAAAGTGATATGAAACAATTGTCGCAAGCGGTTGCTACAACAGCCGACGAAGCCGACGCCGATACAACTTAAGATAACCGCATACTAATCGGAATAATGAGCAGAAACCACTGACGCGAGCTCTAATGGCTGTAGTTAGCACTGAAGTAGAGATTTGAAAAAGTATCGGTAAATGAGTTGTATCGATACTTCTGTGCAGATGTAAATTGAACTTGATACTCTATAAGTGACTTTTACTGGCTGACCACTGATACTTTATGCGTATTGGCATAAAATACCAGTGGTCAGACAGTAGAAAACAATCAAATATTTGTTATAACTTTCCCAGCATACCAGTTTAAGTATAGTTTATTAATAGTAGTTTATTCCCACAAAACGTGACAAACACCGAGGCAGTAGAGGTCGCATCTTTGATGGAGAAACCATGGCATATCTGCGTAGAATAGCACTAGTTCTGCCACACTGCTACTAGCAAACCTTCGGTAGTTTATATTCTTCAGAAGGCTGTCTCGTTTGTCAATTTACAAAATCTTTACTTATCATTAATAATTCTGTATTTTAACTGATTGTACTGATTCACGTTGTTACTTAAAACGGATGTTTACTCTATCGATACAGTACGGTCTATCCCTGCACTAAACTATGCAGTTGCCTCACTGTCCTTGCAAGCTCATGCACCGTGCTTGCAACCGAATTCCTTATCTCGCTATCTTGGCACACACTGATCCGTTTATCAGATCTATGCCTCCGCAGTACCTAAGCATAGACGACCTCAAAAGTGCATTACCTCTTTTAACTACAATTATTCTCAGCGAAATTGAAATTAAGTGATCCCTGAACGGGCAGAGGTGCGTTCGCACACTGGTGGCTTTATGATATTCGATCTTGGGTTGGTAAAAAAAGATAACCAGCTAAGAGTATGACTAGGAACAGGGTGTAAAGAACCTCAATAATCTATCGAAAAGGAAGGAAACTCCGCAGACGGGTGTTATATCTGGTGGGCTACTACTCGACAGTTGTTGTAAGGTTTTCTTTAGAGTTCATAACTTTGATGTTAAGTTAGTTCATTATTTGTGTCACAGATGGCGCTGTAATATTTTTTGTAGTGCCGTTACAGGTATATTAATCAAATCAAATCAAATAATTTATTTGCATAATATGGGTAAAATAGATGGTACATAATGCATTACATAATACAAAAAAACGATCCTCATATTAACCATTTCTGGTATGCAAAAACTTAAAACTTAAGATAAAAGTTTATGAAAAAAATGAGGCACCTACATAGGTACACACTTACAGGTATGTGGAATTACATACTAACTTAAATTAAACTAGTTATATTGCACTGATAGGAACATACATATTAAGGCGCTACAGTAATTTTCTATTCTTATAACTAAGGTATTCCTGGGTCGTGTAGAAACATTTATTTACTAACCAGGCGTATAATTTTTTTCGGAATAAAGGTATTGATCTTATGTCTTTTAGTTCAGTGGGTAATTTGTTAAAAAGTTTAATTGACATGGGGTAACAATTTCTTCGATACAGGTCAGTTTTTATATTCGGCAAGGGAAAACTATTAGGATATCGGGTATTAAAATTACAATAATCACCAAAGGATTTGTACAGATACTGATGTGTTTTGACGAAATTACAAGATTCAAATATGTACATGGACGGTGCTGTTAGTAAATTTAGCTTTTGGAACAATGGTTTGCATGAAGTTAAAGAATCAACATTACAAAGTGCGCGAATGCACTGTTTTTGAGCCAAGAATACTCTATTAAATTCCACGGAGCCACCCCATAATAGAATACCATATCGTAGGTTAGAGGCTACATATCCGTGATAGGCTTGTAAAGCTGTTTTTTGGCTGGATATACGTGTAAGGCGCCAAAGAGCGTAAACATACTTGTTTATTTTGTTGCAGACGCAAATGAACAAAAGTCTGAATCGTCAGCTTCAATCCTACATTCAATTGTGTAATATCAAACTATCTGAACAATAGGGATTGTTATTTTTTTTCACATTCTTTCAGAATAATGGCGGAAAACATATTGGCAATTGATGCTGTGTAACGTTTGAAATTAGCGAGGCTAACATAATAACGTTACATAGTCTTACATCAGTAATTGTTGGTAATTTGCTGGTAATTAGCGAAACTTTGCACAGAACATTGAACACTGTTTCGCAGATCGGCCTGGTACCTTACGATAAAAAAAAAAGTATTTACGTGTTTACTCTATTAAAATATTTAAATATGGTGGCATGTAAGAATCAAGCTTGACCTAACCGAAATGCAAAAGCAAACAAATGTAAAGAATATTTTTGTGAAAACATGATAATTATAAATTATTAAGGGGTTTCTTGCATAGGTACCTTATTTCTTAATTTAAGTAATAAGTAGTAATAAAGTTTGACATAATAAAAGAACAACCTTATACACAAATTCCAACAATCTTGTGATCAACGTCTACTAGTTTGCTTTCTGATTGTACGGATTTCTGGAAATATACTCCGAGTTTGTGAAAAGAACCCGCAGGAACTCCATAAAATATTCAGTCCTGCGTGTGTGTGTTGTGTCCTGTGTTGTGTCCTGTGTGTGTGTGTATATATATCATCATCATCATCTACAGAATTTGTACGAACTTCATTATAGTATATGCCATTTTTGCTGTCACGTAGTTCCTTTTTCCGTATCTGTCAATTGTTCTCTTAAACATTCCGAGGCTAGAATGTTATGACAGCCAGTTCCTAGGCCACACACATATTTTCGCAACTTGTATATTTAAATTCACATAGCGATGTTATTATCAGGCTTGTGAAAAGAAGTTGAGAGTTAAGAGCTGTTATCTAAATCGCCGTCAATTTTGTCACGTTCTCTTTGTGTCACGAATTACGTGGGATTTAGGACAGTCTGTGAATCTCGCGCATGGATTAAGTTAAGATATTAAGTAGGTAAGGCTTCTGTCTCACCAACAGCGAGAAGCGAGTAAAACTAGCAACTATAGTTACAAGTTGTTTGTTTGAAAGAGTTTTTGCCAACAGTGTGAACAGTCAGCAACTACTGAGCACAAGGATCCAGGTTTTGATTTCAAAATTTGGTCTGATATTTCCATCTGAATTTTTTTAGTAGCAGCTACGGAGTCTGTATATGAGCCTAGTTCACGACAACATGGCAGGCACGCCACTTAAAACATGGCACTTAAACGGAGAAATGTTGGTGTACTATTGTCTATACCTCTGCTTAACCCTTAGGATATTACCAACCGAGTTTCTTGATCGCGAAAATAGGCGATCGCCAATCGCTTCCTCTGTGACTATTGTTATATTCTGTTGTTAAGACTTCAAGCTCCTTTTTTCGTTGTTGTAGTGTTGGCTAATTGTGTAGTTAATTATTTAAATGTACGTCTTTAGGTGAGCAAATAGTCCTTGTCTGTGATGAAAGGCAAATGAAGAAAAATCTGCATAATTGTGTGTGTTAGTACCAATTTATTTTAATTTAGGAGTGTCTTATATTATTTCACACACTATGTTATCTCGAAAATGTTTGCCAACTTCAATGAAAACGCGACTACGTACCTACTTATTTATACAAGTAATTTTAAAGAAAAGGATTTGAGTGATTATTGTCTTGACGGCTATCCGGGTAGATAAAGAAGCTGTTTTCAGCATCCAATCTGTCCTGTGGGGCACCAATCCCAAACGGCATAGAATGACTTAAGGAAGATGACGAAACACCACACATTTAGTGGCCTAATAAATAGATCCATCTTATAATAATCCGGAAAGATAAATCAATAACATATTACAAAAACAGATCCTTGCCACTCCACAATACTTTTCTCGCCAGTTAAAGTTCTCGCCATTTCTATCAACTCAAATAAAACAATTTCACTCAATAATAACCATAATTCAGCCTCTATTCTACAAAACTTCACTTTAAACCCATAACCACTATTACTCACTGATGGTGTGAAGTCACATAAATCTACGCAATAACACCACAACAAGTATGGTACACTTTCTTCGTTTAATGGCTGCTAACACATGGCTTAGATCTTGTTACGATCTTATGTCATTTCTTTATGGTGGTGCTCTCGATTCAGACTGTTAATCATGTTAAATATTTGCAGTGTTACGTTTATGATGTAATGAGTAGAATACTTAATTTTCTGTACTATTTGATTACAATCTATGCGTACGGAATTAATTATAAAATAATCACCAGTAAGGGCTGGAGAACCGGTAAGAAACAATTAGCTTGAGGAAGTAAACAATTTCAGGTTTTTAGCATGAAGTTTGAGTTTCCTTGAATTTCTCAGAAGAAGCCTGGTTTTTAAATAGCTGCTCGGTGATGGCATTGGGTTCGTCTCCTATTCCCTACTTGGGACTTAACCATTCTTAACTGGCGAAACATGAGTGTACTATAGTGCTAAACCTCTCCTTACCCTTTCGGGGTTTATAAGGGTAATGTCATTGAACTATTTATCGTTACCAACTCGCTATTATATCGTCACTAAAGTCTATATTTGGTTAACAAGCCCCAAGCGCCAGGCGCCAAACTTCACGCTCACTCCAATTCAAGTTTGCAACTCAATGGCGCACCTTCTACCCACAGAACAATTCCATAGACACATTAAAACCAAATTTGCATACAATACTAGAGACACAGGTAGAAATAACCAAACAATATAATAATTATCCTTTAAAGGTAATAAGCAAACGTTATCTAGATAAGCAACCATCATACCATACATTTTGCAAGACAACCTTGTGTTTAAGACAACTACGCACACACAATCTGCAACGAACAATAGGTAATAGTCGAACAAATGCTTGAGTTTCCCACAAGTAGCTAATCCGAATACCTGTCAAACGAAAAACGTCTATAAATTCGAAGGTAGAGGAGTCAAAGTATTGTCTGTTCTATCTCAGTGTCGACACACGACCGTCAACATTCGGGCCGTGATCTGCGCACGCGCTGGCTTAAGACCCTAAGGCTTCGTGTTCACACACGTAGTTCTGATGGTTATCAATAGTTCATTAGTATCGCTAACCATCCAATTTTATTTAGCCTAACAGACTTCAACATTACATGTTTGCCTCAAGCATATTTAAAATGACTTATGCCTCAATAATTCTTGTATGTAAATGCAAAATCCGTATTTGAGATCGATGACCTTCACACTGGTTACAGGACAGTTTTTGTTGAATCAGTACTTAGTATTTATATCATACGCTTTATAAATCAAACTAAAAAACTTCCTTATTGATCAGACAGATTTGGACGAAGAATTTGTTTGTGCAATAAGAGAAATAAAGCGTGGTTGCTTTATTTCTCTTATTGCACAAACAAATTCAATTACATTAAACAGTTGCAACAAACGACGGATGTAAAGTAGACACACGCCCTTCCTAATGGTTACCTAAACCATGGCAAAATCGTTGGCAAAAAGCGACCAACTCTAGAATTAGCGAACAACGAAATCGACCCAGTTGTCGCAACGACCGGCTCTATACTCGTATTAGCTTATTAATCAATCAACAGATCCTCTGATCGTGCCTCCAAAGTGTTGCAAACTATAATAAATCCATAATTATTCGCCGTGGACGAACCATAGAAGCATGAGATCCATAATAATGCCTAGTTGTGTGGGAAATGCTCCGGCAATAGGCGATTAATCTGCGCATTGCAATATGACGTGTTGAAATATTCTCCAACCATTGTGTATGACTCGATGCTCTGAATAAACTCGGATCCGTTTTCAAGATCGTTGACTCCGACATTCTCAAGTGTTTTCTTCCTATCCTACTGCAATTGCGTTTCCATGTTTGTGAAATCAAAAAAGAAACTCGACACTATTAGGCGATAACTACAGAATAAGTGTGGGCGTCAGAACGTCGAACATCGCCAAGTGTTGCGAACATATTTGCATTCTGCAGCATGTTAAATGCATTTACGTACACCCACTGTGATTACGAATTCTCAGAAATAGATTTAAATTGCACTGGAAACAAAACAAAAAATCAATTTCTTTAATTAGGATTGGAGCAAAAACAAATAAATTATGTGACACCTACATACAAGTTGACTGTCTCAAAGTACCTAAGTAAACAGTATTTCAATGTCTGCTAGTTTCTGAGAAAATAATTGCCAAAGAATTGTCAAACAATAGAAAGAATTATCTGCGCAGGAAATTCTCAAGTATGAATGAGATATGTTTTCATAAACAATGCTTGAATTATGTTGGGCTCGCCAAAGTCATTTATCAAGTAAAATGAATGTGTGACCATCTGTGTTAACTGGTTGTATAAGATTTTCACAGCGGGCAACACCATCGGAACTGAGAGGCCAGAGAAAACATGATGGCAGGATATGTATGTGACCACGGCCCCACGTGGGAGGTAAATGGTCCAGGATAGTCAATAGGTGGGTGAACCAACTCCTAAGATGAGTAGGCGAGCATGGACAAACGTGATTGTATGGAATGATTTATGATATCTGTAATCTCGTAATGCTAATGTAGTTAATGCAAATAAGATCAAAATGTTGAAGAACACAGTGCTGGATGTTTCTAGGGCGATTTATGTTCTTTAGACATGTAAACTAGAGATGGTACTTTAACAACAAAGACGTGAATAGTAGGAGGTTGTTTAAATCAATCGAAGTCAATATTGACACATTTCTTAGAAGAAACATTACAGATTAATTCTTTAGAATCTGTTTCGGAGCATCTAGTTCTAGATCTAAGTCAAAGGTCAGTAGCTCGCTATTTTTAAACATTGCAACAATTATGATTAGTTTGCTCTAATATTAAGCAACAGCAAGAATTTTATGTTTGTTACACATGAACAATGCATTAAAATCGTGATCGCGTGCCCTTTGTGGCGCGTTGACCTTTAAGCTTTAATTCCTATCTGCAACCTATATCACTTCGCCAAACTGCCCATTCGTGGTTCGCCTGCACAATATAGATAATGATACGTCAAAATCGGCCTTGGACCTCTCACTAACAATAAATTCATTATTAACAATAACAGTCATGTAGGTTGTGGGTGAGATTTCCGAATGTCTCATGCAATCCAATTTAATTTGAACAGCCAATAATTCATACGTTGTCAATATTTTGTTAATACGTCAAAATGCGTAAGCTGCTGCTAATCGAATGATGCATGATCCAATTAACTTCGTAGTAAATCGATTATCGATTATGAATCGATGCCCCAAGTCAATCGGACTCTCAATTAAAAAGTGAGTGAGTTATCTCCTTTCAATTATTAAATAACATTCGTTACCTAACAATACTTTTGTCTGACAACTATGATTTGGTATTGACTCGATAATGAAAATGATGTTGATTTTGATGATAACTTTCTGTAGCGTAACAAAAGATACGATTGAAATCCGATGCTGGGACCTCTAATGACTAGAAATAGTTTGAATTTTGTTTTGCGAGCGGAACTAAAAGTAGAACAAGTTGCAACGTTTTTCTCTACAGTCAGTCTCTTTTTTACTAAAACGACCTGAATAGCCTTTTGCCTTGTTGATCTAAGACTATTTTTATGAAGAACTTTTTTTTTAGTATTGCCTGACATTTGTATAAAGTTACGTTTAAACGAAAGACAAGGCAAGTCATTGATAATGATAATCATGCTGAAACTGTCATTAAAAAAAACCGGCCAAGAGCGTGTCGGGCCACGCTGTGTAGGGTTCCGTAGTAATAATTCTTTTTTTGTTTGAAAAAGATACGTTCAGGATAATAAAATATGTAAACGAAGTTAAAAAAAATGTTTGCTTAAACGATTATACTACAAACTTAGTCCAGAAATTATTTTGTACAACTTTTTGTCTTTTTTGTACAAAAACTGTTTCCATCCAAGTTCAAAATGATTTTCCTAGAAAGTCCTTATAAAGTTCTACTTTTCAGATTTTTTTCATATTTTCTAAACTTATGGTTCAAAAGTTAGAGGGGGACACATTGTTTTTTACTTTTGGAGCGATTATATCCGAAACTATTGACATTATCAAAAAATGATTTTAGTAAACCCCTATTCATTTTTAAATACCTTTCCAACAATATATCACACGTTAGGGTTGAAATAAAAAAAATATATCACTTCCCACTTTACATATAGGGGGGCTACCCTAATAAAACATTTTAATCCAATTTTTATTTTACCACTTTGTCGGCGTGATTGATACACATATTGGTACCAAATTTCAGCTTTCTAGTGCTAACGGTCACAGAGATTAAGCGAGGACGGACGGACGAACAGACAGACATGGCGAAACTATAAGGGTTCCTAGTTGACTACGGAACCCTAAAAATATCTTGTGTTGTCTTATTTCAAATGTTATTCAAGGGATAGGCAACAAGGGAGGCCGCGGATTTAGTACGAGATGACGTGGCCTCGGCACAAGGTCAAAGAAGGAACATTGGTTCGGTTTTTAGTCAGTAGAAGTTTGACACTCCCCTTCGCTCTGCCCAAGAGCGGGGGGGTCATTTGATGATTTTCCACCCACCAAAAAAAAAAAGGGAAACAAGGGAATCGTTATCACAATCTTTGTTTTTAGGCATTTTACGTAAATCTAGGTTATTTTTTCTGTTGCTGCATTGTGGACGAGTTGCCTAACATTTCTTTATATACAACACGTGGCAGGACCAAAATTTTTATTACTTCTTATATAATTATCAACGATTTATCGGTTATGTTCTCGTTAAGGGTAATGCATACACGATCTGTTTATTGCCGCAATATTAATCGTGTTGAACGCAACTTGTATGTGGCAACACTGCCGCGGGCAATGTTACTCTAATATTTTTTGTACACGCCCCAAAATTTGTTATTAATGTTGTTAAATAGCTATTTGTGTAGTAAGTAATGGAGTTTCGAATCAATTAGTTCCATGTTTGGCGCCTATTCACAAAATGCCTATGATTCTTTTAAATAAAACTGAAATTCTGTTTTTTTAACTATCTTAGGAGGAGATACATTGTTTTTACATTAGTGTATCTGCATTTCTGGATGGCACTAAAAAGAGAATTAACATTTTATTCGAATTTAGGTTTAATCTTGACGTATCTGCACTTTTAGTTCTTTGTTCAATAAGCTTATCTTTAACAAAACGAGACTCGCTAATGGCAACATTGATTTTATCCTCCGTACTTACATGTTTTATTTTATTTTACGCCTTATGCCTTTATGAGTGTGATTTTTGCTGATAGGACATAATATATGATTACAGTATAACAAGGCCACAGCTGGGAATATGGCCTAATTTCGGTAAGAAAAAGTGGGTCATAATCCACCACGCGGACTCTGAATTTTTGGTTTTATGGGGACATTATCTTTTATTTTTAAGGCAGCAACCACATCTACTCGTATTCCTTTCTTTTTCGCCATAAAACTGCTACACTTCAATTAAACGCAATTAACAGCCATTCAGTCAAGTTTACAACGTAGATGTTGTCGTGATTTCTCATACATAGTATGAAATATAAATTATACATGGCACTTACAGAGCTGCGTGGATTTGGTCGATCATTGCACTTCGTTGCGACATGGCGTTACTTTCCGCGTCCGTGTTTTTGGTCACTGTGCAAGACATAGGCTTATTGACAAAAGAAGTTATCTAGATAAAAATCATAGTAAGCTTTATTCTTATTAATTTAAAGTTGACTGATTACTCAAGCAAAAGAAGAGCAACTACTACTTACTAAAAGGAATGAAAACATTCTCGTTAAAATAAGGTCGTTTGTTTAGTGGTTGTCACATGTAAAACAACTATAAAAATACTGTTGCTTTAATTCCTTCTTACTTTAGCACTAACCATACATTTATTTGACCATAGATTGATTTATGAAAACTTTATATTTACTTAAAGACAACAGTACAGTTTGATTATTAACTGTAGTGTGCAGTCAGTAGAGTAAAACAAATCATGTACAGTAACAACCCAGAAGGTAGAAAAAAGAATATTAAACTGTTTATTGCATATTCTTTTTGCTTTTAGAAATCTTTTTCCAAATGGAACAAAGGTACTGTAGGAACTCCACTTAAATCACACAGTGTGCACACTATCTGCACTTTCTGGACAAAAACTAGAGCATTTTATTTTATTATGGTATCATCGTGAGGTACGATGTTATCGCCTCCCACTCATCGCTTGAACCTTAGCGTTACTTTAGTTGTCACGGTATACGGCCTCGGTATCGTAATAATAGCTGCCTTTTCACTTTTTTTATGCACAACTACTCTAAAATATGCCTCTACGTTGCAACATTCGATACTTTAAAATGTCTCAAGGTCCAAACTGTTTTTCTGAAGGAAAGGTTATTCTAAACAGACGTAATTCTTTTGTTTTGCGTAATAGAATAATGGAGCAGTGTTCTAGTCAAGAACTGTTAATAGGTGACTGTTCAAGACGTGTCCGGTTTACTTCGACCATGGGAAGGACGTTCGTATTCAAATCTGTTGTTAATGTTACCTTACCTCCCACGGTGAGTTTTAATGAAGCACAAAATTGCAGTAAGAATTGCAACGATGATTTTATTTTATCTCTTCAAACTTTTGTAAACATAACTCAAGTTCATATATTAACATAAACATGTAGGACATAAGATATTATGCAGCAGGTACAGACATTTTATCATTGATTTGTCAATGTGGAAGAAAAATGTCTGACCGCCCAGAAATATGTTGTTAATACCTTTATATGTAACACTTATCGCGTGACAAGTTGTCTGCCTTGGCATATAGTTGATTTAGATGACATTTTCCATAAAAAAACTTGCAATAACTGCAAATTATTATAGATATCGGTGCAAAATCAAGGCCACGTACCAATCGTAATATTGTCCGTTTGTGATTTGATAATTGATCTAATTTAATTTAACAAAAAGTGAATTTATGACCACTTATCGCCTAGCGATTGCTCGTAATAACTTCCTGCTCTATTTAAATCATTACCTTGAACAATTACGTTTGTAATGTCATGAGCGGAATTCGCATGCTGCTAATAAATCAACTAAACCCAGACTGCTTTTTATTTTTTTTCGTCCAGTAGTCGTTTTCAACCGACCACTTGAATGACGATTTTGTGGTCCATTATTCTAAGAACCTTAAAAAAAACTTCAATTTTATCCTCAGAAGAATAAATAGCTTTGTTATTTTTTTTTTCTAGGTTGAGATCCAATTTAAACCTCAGTGCACCATTAGACGTGATTATACCGAGCAGATATTGCCCACATAGTATGCAAATTATTTTAATAGTGTTTCCTTTGAACTCGACAAAATGTCAAGATTCTTAACTGTATTGTGGGTGGCAGATCGTGATGCTCACGATAATGCCTATAGCGTTGAGATAAAACATTTATATGTAAATTATGATGTTGATACATCGTTGTTGCAATGTAAAGTAAAAATTGTGGTAGTAACAAAGTGCAACTTTGTTCATGACATGGTTACATCGTTTGACCTCGATTATATGAAAATGTTAGATAAAAAGGCATAAGTTAGCAATATAATATTTCACTCGAAACCAACGAATAATGTTGGCATTTAACGCATAAATCCTATGAAATAGCTTAGGCTTTGATGAATCATCAAAATGTTATTTCCAGTAACTTAAGGCCGACCAAAATATGAGGTCCAAATAGCTTTTAATCTAGAATAATATTAAAATCATAATTAAAAATACATGACTGTCATAAAATACTATGGCAATAAAAAACAGTCCTGCAAATAACATTTTAATCAAAATTCAATCTAAAACGCCATCTGTTTTAATGATCAGTAGGATGTTAATATTGGTCTTAATTAAAAATATAAAATATTGTCATAATCAAAATAAAAAAGAAATAACTGACAAATCTGTTATCTTTATTATCCTCTTATCCTATTTATCATCGTGAATCGTGTTCATAATTTTCGTCCAGCGAATTTGTCATTTGTGTTACTGTGCATTTTTTTCCTTTTTGTCACAATAAAAACCTCTTACTCCTTCACAGTTCTCTCTTGTGAATGTCAAGGCAATATTATCTGTATCCGGGTGTACCTAAATTAAAATACTACGACTTGTCATCATCATCATTTCAGCCGAAAGACGTCCACTGCTGGACATAGGCCTCCCCTAAGTGTCATTTTTGCTTAGGGGGGGTCTGCCATAATCGCCACGCTTGGCAGGCGGGTTGGCGATCGCAGTACGGTCGATACAAAAAGCACAGAGAACGCTGCTGCCCATTCTCTGGTACATCCCTTAGTCGCCTCTTACGACACCCACGGGAAGATATGGGACTACTACGACTTGTAAATGCAACGTAAAGTGCAATACGAGTACTATGGTTTTTTTACCCTTTAGTTTGTTTGAGGTTAAATGGACCTGGGCTGGCCACATCTGCTGCAAACCTAAGGAGCTGCGGACTAAAGTAACTTTACTTTTAACGGTTTCAGTAGCAGTAAGATGGGATGGACGAAATTGACTCTTTTCGTAAATTTTGACCACAATCAGAAATAGATAGCGATAAATGGAAGAAGGGAAGTGAGTGAGACGTTTGCCCTGCTGTGGGACACAAACAGATATACAAATAATGTTTGTAGTGTAAGTCTACAATTTTATTATAATGCCTTTTTAGTTTTTCTCAGCTCAATGTTATAGTCGGTCAGTGCACTATAAAGTATGATAATATTACGAGCTAAGAGTAAAGACAAAAAAGGTTATATTAGAGCCACACTTTGCGGCAGAGATTTAAATGATAAGTTGTTGTTATTTTTTGCTGCATGAACATGTAGTAAAATATTTATGGTATGTTTTAAAACGAAGTGCGATGTTGATAAAAAGGAATATGGTGTTCATAACATGGAGAGGAGAGATATGGTTAAATGTACTTATTTTAGCATCTACATCTTATACTGACTGGTTGGTAAGTATTTTCAAAATAAACTGAAGTGATATGGGCTTATGTTTTACTATCTGAGAGGAAGCTTTTGCCTAGTATCATTGGGACAGTAATAAGCTGCTTATTGTAAATGGGAGTGAAATAATATTTTTCGCACCACTTGCTCAAAAAAGTGACATTCTATGCCACAAAAAGCGAACAGAACAATAGTCATTTTTAATCTGTTAAAAACAGGGAAAGAAAATTGTACTGAATTTCATTCATCCTCTAGGGGGAGAATGTGATTTCTATCAATAATTGGAACAATGTTTGAATGTTAACTTTTACTTTTAATTGTCATTATCTACACTAATATTATAAAGAGGAAAACTTTGTTTGTTTGGTTGTAATGAATAGGCTTAAAAACTACTGGACCGTTTTTAAAAATTCTTTCACTGTTCACTATAAAAGATAGAACCATAAAATGTCCTAATTAATTGTAGATCTTATTAATATCTACAAAAAAGTCAGCGAAACACTATACCTATCTATGTCGAGTGAGGCACAAAAACCATTTTTTTTATCTAAGAATCTTGAATTTTTTTGGACTACATTTAAACGCATTTATTTTACTCATGTTATTAATCCTAATCAAAATAAATTATTTCGTCACTAAGTTCAGTTTATGTAGATAATATTTGGTGTTTGCATGATTAAAATTGGACGTTTGGTTTTGAAGTTATGGCGAAATTAATTATTCCACGCGGACGAAGTCCCGGGCAAAAGCTAGTTTTTAATAAATGCTTATCTCATATTATTATTGTGTTAATTTTTTCGCAAATGATACGAAAAGTAGAGTATTTTCCTCGGTGATAAAACTGTCTAAGTCTTGGGTGAACTTAAATCGTCACCCGCGACAGAAGACACTGCTTTATCCCCTTGGTTAATAATCTACTATTATAAATTTCGTACTTCGATTACCTCGTTGGTCTTGTGGTCGCGTAAATATTGATCCCTATTGAGTATTGGGTCCTAGGTTCGATTCCCAGTTCGGGCATAGTTTTACGGGATTTTCCAATAGGAAATTCTCTGTAGTGGCTACGGAATCTGAATTAGTGCTCGGTTGATGGTAATAGGCTCGCTCTTATTACATGGAACTTAAACATGAGGACAAACGCCTCTCCCAAATCTTGCCATGAGCCCTTTTCCCATGTCTCCTCGAACCAGCCCTAGTGGTACACGTAAAGTTAAAAAGGATAATTTTCAAATACACGTAAAACTAACTAATGCGATAACTTGAAATTCCTATTGTGTGCAAAGGGCAGTCAATATAATTTTACATTCACAAATTTAATCAGCTGACAGCTAGTCACGATATTTGTGCTAGAAATTATTAATACCAAGGTATTTCAGACGTATCAACGTTATTACTATAGATTACGAGTACATATTTTATTATAGAGTTAGGTCAATGTATGGTATTCGATAGCCAATGGTATTTAGACGACTGCGATTTCACTGGAAGACCAAACTGACTGTTTATCAAACTATTTTATGAAATAGTGCCTTGACAGAACACCGGTTAGACTGGATGCCACAATACAGCTGGGAAAGTCTAACTAGATGTGGTATTATCTCCAGGACAAAAAAATAAATACAGAATTAAATTGAACATTGATTCTTACGGCGAGACTTGCTTTATATATGTAACTTCAACTTTGTCAAGTAACTTCAAAATTATAATAAGCTATCATCTTTTAATGTAAACGTGACCTAGAGGCCGTACTTTCATACCAGCGTAAAAGTTTGGCTTGCCAACTACTCTTCATAGTGTTAGGGTTTCTGGACAGTCTGCTTGCAGTATAAAATTGGCATATTGTTCGCCCCTAAGCACGCCACTGACCTGACCCAAGAACTTACTTAATTTTCCCACAATGCATACTTCTAATTTTTCCGTGACTTCACCGAGCAATAGGCCATACTAAATGTCTATACCATCAATATTTAGCAATAGACCATGGGAATCTTCGCTCTAACCTTAAATGTTAGCCCATCTTCGATTGATTGCCTTCAAAACATTATAATAATAGGTTCGTGAGAAGAAGCTTGAGTGCACAACTTCTTAGCATGTTCTTGTTAATTGTAAGTATCACACCTTTCGTTTAGGACTCATTAAGTCATAATGTGTGACAAACTGAATTACGCATTTACTGTTTTTTTTTAAACGTGGGAATAACTTATTACGGACGTAGTTATACAAAAACTTTCCAATCCACACATCGCTTAAAACTGAGATAAAGGGACCAGTCTACCTTTTTTGAGATTTTGAATCATATTATCAAAAATGCTATGACCGTACTCTTATCTCTTCATTTACAATAAATTATCTGAAAACTACTGACATTGATCAGGATTTATTTGATGAGACTAAGAGGGAAGACTACAAGTAGACTTAAAAAAAATCATAACCCTCCTTTGGCTTTGCCGTAGTCGGGTAACAATCTCTTTAAGGAGTGTACTAGAGACTCATTTTAGGGTCAGATAAAGTCAAAAAGACCCAAAGAAAGTCAAAGTCAAGAAGATGGATTGAGACTTTATTCAGGTTTGTGCACTACACAAACCTGAATAAAGTCTCAATCCATCTTGCCCAAATGAAGGGGTGCCAATTAATTTCCTATTCATTCTTAAGCGTCTATTGTAATCTCAACGTTAATTACTCGTGATAGGTCACACTACCTACTCCAGTCATAAACATGACAAGTCCAAAGTAACCTAATGAGACAGTTCGGTAACTTTATAGACTAAGAATGTAGGAAAGGTGCTCGTTGTGAAATTGTATCGCCGATGTGCTAAAGGTGTTTGGTATTTTCGAGAAATCGAGAGTGGTGTTATGTGTCACTTGCAAGGTATTTGACTATTTATCCGAAATAACAGATAGAGAGTATTAGTGGAATAAATGTTGTATCGAAATGGTTTCGTAAATAGATCGATTTCCAGTTGAAAATGCGTGAGCTGATTATTTTGCCGCGATAACGATGTGTGTACAGATACAGATAGTGGTTGAGGTTTATGGTCTACGAAGTACACCTTAAAATATGAACAGCTTTTTGATACGCACTTATTAGTTTCCTATTCTGAACTAACAATAACTAAGCAGTAATCAAGAGGAAATAATGAATAATAATTAAATAACCAGGTCAATCATTGCCCTTATCCTAATTCTTTTGGGGACGGCGAAGCGAATGCGTTCGACTTCTCTATGACTCGTCATCTCAACAGACAATTCCTTTCTTTCCATATTAACTTTAGGTCTTCGAATACTTCTTGTTTAAATAACTAGGTTAAATACTGTCAAAACAATGACAAAACGCGTAGCCGATTTAAATACCCACTTACTCAAAAGGCACCCTACAATTTTGCTCACAAACTATTAATCTCCACGAGAACTCCCATTGTCCAGTCTAGTTGCCAATACTGGCCACTCTTACCTCACAAACAGTAACAGAGTTGCGTTCAATTGGATCATTTCGACATTTCCTACATTCCCCGTGACAAGTGGGCGCGGGCAGCAAGTGCCCGTTCCCGACGACAGACAGCGACACTGCGCGTGACTATCGCAATAATGCCGAATGGCTGCCGGGCTCGGCGCGAGGTATAAGCGGTGGGCGGGTTGGAAAAGTTTTTTGTGGAGGTAATCTTATTTAGTTTTTAAACTAACATGGTCACTAACATTATCATTAACACTATCATAGATGGTGCTTGCAACAGCGCCGAAATAGCTATCGACAACTCAAAACATATACATATTATACATGGTAAATATTCAGTTTTCAGTGTTAATGATAATATTATTAAGTGTGCAGAAAGATAGTAGCAGTGGTGAATCTAATAATACCTACTCCTACATTTCACGCTTCCGAGCTCTAGACAAGCGAGGCAGTCATTTTAAGATAATCTTCAGTGAAAAATATAACAACATAAAAGTGTGATAAAATGTATGATGAAATGTGAAAAAATAGAAACAATAAAAGGATTTATCACCAGCAAAACGCTCTATCAATAGTCTAGTGCTATGATGTCAGCAAAAATGTGATGTCATTTATATGGCTATCACACTTGATGTTCTACACAATTAAGCAATAACTAATCAAGTGCCTAAATATAAAGGTTGAGCTGACAGTTCGGACACCTAACATTCTTATTGATAAAATAATATTATATAAGTATATAATACTTGACAGCATGCAGTGACCGCGTACTATCGTGAACTCGTGACTATCGCAACACGAATGTTAGGTATTTTGACTCTGTAAAGGTCAATAGTTAGGCGGAAATGTAAGTGGGTTGTAGGCCTTTTGCTGGCAACAGATTCATGAATTTAATAATTCAATAGAACTATCTATTAAAAGCCTTTCAAATGGATTACAAAAGCTTTTGATGTCATTGTATTCTGTACATATGTATTGTACATATGTATTATACTTATGTAGTATATCGTTGTGTTAGCGTTTAGAGAATGAAGCATTTATTTTTAATCATTTTAATATTAATTTTAAACATGAGAAATACAAATTGGTAAATTGGCAACCCGAAACGGCGATTTGTCAGTCGATCGTGGAAAAATAACGTGTGCGACCGCAATTTGATTATAGGAGTTCTTCCTTATTAATTTGGGTTAAAAACCTGCTTAATACAGTAATCCGATTTATTATTCCAGTAGTTGTAATACCAAATCCTTTTCCAGCTATTGAAATTTTACTGTTTGTAGTTAATAATTAACATAACTACAGTCATAGTGACTGTAGTTATGTTAATTTTCAAACCTAACAATTTTTCCTTCATCCAGTAAATTAGTTAGTTAGCAACGGAAAACTAGCAACATGTTACTAGATCCAATTATTTCCCAGCTGCATCCAATTACAGCTACTAATTCTGTTATTATAATTTACTAACAAAACTCGCATGAATATGTAACTTCGAACATGTACTCATAAACCTTCCTACATTTTGTCGCAAAGGGAATTTCCGTCCTTCGAGGCTTCGTTTATTGCTGAACGCGTTTATTTATTCTAAGGAGGTTCCCCGTACATTTATTAATTGTCTCCATATAGAGGCGATAAAGGCTTATTTATTGTCTCCATGTGTATCATTCTCCTGCCCTTATCAAAATGTATTGAGGTCGGCGCAGCATGTCTTTTTCTTCCATACTTCCCTATTTCTCGTCATCTCAGCAGACACCTCCTTTCTAGCCATATCATCCTTCACCGAACCTAGGTCTAATTAAACAAACAGTTTCTTTCGTTCATTTTATCAAAAAGTTAACAAAGAATTTGGTGCAGGGGATCGGACATAAAAAAACTAATTAGTCCGTCAGATAGATTTCCAAAAATTATTGGACACGTATTTTTTCTTTTTTCACGTAAACAAAAAATGAAGACGATACATACAGTGCTTCGAAAACTCGTGTGACGTCATAATGATACCCATCGTCATTTTGTACCCACAAGTGACGTTTCAAGCCCCACTCTATGATCTTTGAAGCGTTTTATCTTCCTAATTTTTTATTGATTAGATAAAACAAAGAATGCGTATTCAATATTTTTCGATAATCTAACTTACGGACTAAACAGAATCATATTATTTTGACCCAGTCCGATCCCCTATTGTCGCAATACGCTCATTGCGACAATAGGGCTTGACAACTTTATTTCCTAAATACGAACTTAAAGCGATTCGTGGTAGCTGTCTAAACATTGTTATTGTTTTATTAGGGCACTATATTTATAGAAAGTTGTATTATTATTCCATTATACAATATAAATTCGATTCGTGATGATTGTGTACTGTTTTTTTTGTATAAACAAATCACGACCGTAAATGAAAACAATAAGTAAGTGTTACGTTAGTAACACGTTTATTTGGCTTACTTATTTAAGTTTTTGTGTTGCTTTTACGATACAATTTTATAAACCTAATCAAGGTATCCTGACGGCAGCGGGTTGTTCGAAAGAGATACCGCGGCCTCGACACAAAGGGGTAAGAAGGAACATGGGTGGTTTTTAGTCAGTAGAAGTCTGACACTCCCTAGTAGCTCTGCCCAGAGCGGGAGGAGTCGTTTGATGATTTCCGATCCTCAAAAAAAAGGTATACTGACGGTGCATGAGAGGAAGTTCATTTTTCATTTATTTATTTTATTTATTGTTTGGTATGGGTAAACAGAAGATCTTACAATTAGTTGGTCATATTATACCACTGGTTGATATTAGGTATGTAAATTCTCTTTTACTTAAGAAGCTCTCTTCTTGTTCTACGTTGCCATTTAAACGCTAGCTAGGTAGGGAAAAAGACTGATTTTAATATAGAATTGTTAATTTCTGTAGAATTTTTTTACCTGAAGGGCATTGACCAACCATTGCATAGTTATGATACAGAATGTCAAACAAAAGACATATAAATACCACAGATAATTGACATGCCATATCTTTCATCAGACGACATTTCAAGCAAGTAAGCCTTCAACACTATGTACAGGGTATTGTACCGACAACAACAAAAAAAAACCAGCCAAGTGCGAGTTGAACTCGTGCACCGAGGGTTCCGTATAAACTTGGAGGTATTTTGTCATTAAGTCACATATTTCCGGTTTTCAGATTGTTTCCTTATATGTGCTGTAAGACATTGTTTCTCACCAAATTTTGAATGATACTAGGTTAAGGTGCAGTACCCTAGAAATTTTGATTCCCTTGAATTTAGAAGTTTGATTTATTTACAGCGTCAAGGGACTTTAGACCAGAGTATATTAAGGTTTTAATTTCAACTCGATACTTTTTTTTTTTTTTTTTGGGACAAGCCCGCCACACTATTCCCAAACCACTGTAACTCCTGTTAGCCAGAATCAACAGTGGCGACCACAAGAAAAGCGCCGAGACAATGAAGCTCGACGAAGTCCCAGAGAAGCGATTTAACTGTCTTGGATCCCGCAACGAAATTAATCAGAAAAGAATAGCGGAGGAGTAGGAAAAATCATAATTTCCACTTCCCTGCATATCAGCAGGAGACAGAACAGAACAAGGCCAATAAGCACACAGGGACGTATACAACTGGGATAAGCCCAGTTGCCTAGTACCACGGATATTATTGTCATTAATATTACTGGGTCCTAAGTTGTGAGCTGTTATATTTGATTCCAATAATATAACGTATGACAAAAATGCTTGAACACACGGAAATTTGTTCTAGTTTCTACAAGGTCCGTATAGTAAATAACTCCGAATGTAACCTGTACACTATTTAACATAATATTACGTTCATTCTGCCAAAGACTACACTCCCATAAAATGTGATGTGCAGTTTGTTCAAATTCGCAGTCAGATGTAGAACATTCCCGTCGGGGCCGCGGATTCCCGTCGGGGCCACGGATTTTAGTACTAGATGACGTGGCCTCGGCACAAGGGCAAAGAAGGAACATGGGTTCGGTTTTTAGTCAGTAGAAGTCTGACACTCCCCTTCGCTCTGCCCAAGAGCGGGTCATTTGATGATTTTCCACCCACCAAAAAAAAAAAAAAAGATGTAGAACATTGAACTCGATACTTCTACACGTTTCCGAGATAAAGGGTCAGACGGACAACAAAGTGATCTTATAAGTGTATCCGATTGTTCCTTTTAAGGTACGGAACCCTAAAACCAGCAAACGGTCAGCGTCAACCGCTTGATTAACTTTCACACACATATCGATACCGGTAACAGATAATCGAATAGCAATTATTCGGTAACAAAAGTAGTTCCGTCATACTACGGAATCGGATCAGCTGGTTGATCACGAAAGAATCGTGACAGGATTAGAACTGTATCGCTTTCAAATTACATAAATTAAGAGCCTGAGTTGTGTTGCAATGTTATAATAGCGATAAAGTATGATACAGGTAGTTATTTGGTTTTGAAACACCGCCCCTCAGGTGGTCGACGCCTTGAATGTAAGGTTTTGCACTGATAATAAAAGAGACTCACACAAATCATAATGATCACTTAGGCCGTGATAAAATCATTATCTTTAATAAACTTTGTAACGTATTAGAGGAGCACAATAAGGTCATAAATTTTCCCTATTAAACTTGCTGATAAGTAAATGTGGCTAAGTTAATTGACTAAGCTATTTTTAAGTTCCATGTAATAGAAGGCGAGCCAAGCCATCAACAGGGCACAAATACAGACTACTGAGTTTGTGATGGTGGAAAACCCAATTAGAATAAAACCTAGGACCTCAAGCGCAACAGTCGCATTTGCGACCACTAGACCATCGAGGCTTAAAAGATTTTAATTACCCGCATTTAATGATTTTCGCAAAACTGAACCACAGGAACTGTTATGCGAAATCTAACGTTATCACAAACCTATCGCAATCATTACATAAGACAATGTAATGCAATATTATCTAAACATTTGATTACATGTCTTCGCAACCTATGTTTATAGCAGGTACTTACGTATTGACAGTTCCATGCTAATATGAGTGATGGTCATACAGACGGCCATTCAAACTTATCATTATGTTTGTTTATAGCACTAATCATATGTATAGTGAAGATTTGAAAGTGAGCGTGTGTGTGTGTGAAGTGTATTAAATGTAAAAGGTCATTGGATGTTGACTGCAATTTATTTAATTTAATAAAGTTAAATAGTAGTGTCTGAAAAATGATTTTGGTGATGTAAGTTTATAATACGAGTAGTCCTCACAGAATTGTTAGAGATCTTTACAAGTTCAAACGAACGTATGTTTGATATTTGTTCCTATTACTGAACGAATTTAAATTACTCACACAATTAACAACCATGTAATCTCCGAAGGGTTACGCAGAGGTTGTACCTAATAACACACCAGTTATGTTTAAGGCATTGCAGTACTTTTTAAGATTTTTGAACCTATGAAAATCGAACTAAATTATGAGTTTTTTAATAAATAAAAATCATTACATGAAAATTGAACATACTCTCAAGTAAATCGTAAATATAGAAACGCGAATTAGAATGATCGGCCCGATACTTTTTTTTATCAAACATGACTCTAAATCACAATTTCAAACGTGTACTGCTAAGACATTTCATCATGAATTTATATGAAAGTTATATCAGTAGATAGAACTTTTTCTCTGAAGTAAATGTTGAAAACTTATTGTGTACCTAATTTCTTTATAATTTTTCTCCAAGAAGAAAAAACAGTCAAAATTTAGGCATTATATCGCTCGCAGTGCGGGGGGTGAGGTCGTGCGTTCATAAAAACACAGTACTGCAACCTCGCCTTAAGTCCCATGCAAAAGGAGTACGAATCCGAGTACGAATCCAGATTCCGTGATGACTACTAAAAAATTCCTGATTGGAAAACCCAACCCGGGATTCAAACCCAAGAAAGAACCATGCTCGTATTATAATACCAACTACTAAACGCCAACGCTAATTAAAAGTAATAATTAGAACATTGCCCGCAAGAGTATTTATAGCGACATTATGGTCAGGATTTAGTAGCCTTTATCTTCTGTTTAATATACCTAACCAAAAGTAGAAGTAACAAAAGTACTAAAAGTTTTCGCTATCAGATTGCAATTAATGTACCTACTTACGGTTACATACCATATACTGCTTCAGTTATGAGCACTTTTCTCCTTATAGGGAAAATATTAAATTAAAGCACAACAAGTAGAATGGTACAGTTTTCGTTGTTTAAATGTTAATTTTTTTTAAATTAGTATTATATTATATATTTATTTAAGTTAGTAATTAAATAAATTGTCAATAAGATTGACTATTTATTTAATTACTAACTTAAATAAATTCACACCTCTATCTTAGAAGATAATATCAGTGACTAATTCGAATTATTATAGAGCATTCAGCATTCTGGGTTGCCAACCGGGCAACCCTGAATGCTCTATTTATAAAAAAACAACTATGAACATCGAAGAAATTAAATAATCAACTCTCATAAATTATTGAAGTAATAGGTTAAAAATCATACTTTTGTGAAAATCCTGAAGGATATAAACTGAAATTTCCATAAAAGTCAGCATTTTGACAACCTTGTCCAAAATCGTTTAAAATAAATCCTATTTTATAATAAAAATGTCATATTTGATATCAGTTTTATCATTTTATTACGAGAGTCATGACCTGCGACATATTGACTGACCTAACACTATGACTCACAATCGCAATAAACAGTATACTTAAGAATATTCAACCTTAAAACTATGACAATAAGGATATTATACGGCAAAGCTATGTTGGTAAATGGTGGTACTAAATTCGGTTGATTAGGTGAAGATTGAAATAAAATAAAATATAATAAGAAGTTGTTAATAAATGATTAAATGGCCGTTAATGTTGAGTACTAAAAATTATGAAAATATCAGTAAGGATCTATAAATATTTTAGGTCAAATTAGTCATTAATAAAGCGGCAAATGGTAAAGTTAATAATTTAGGATTCATTTACTAAATAAACCTACTTGAATAGAAATGTCATATTTTATTTAAATTGATAGCTCTTGTTTATTAAATCTAAATTTTTTGCTAAACACTAAATATGTTTTAGATTAGTTTACGTTAGAGGTACTTTAATATTCAATCATCGAACGTCATTTATGATTATTATTAGCTTTTAAGCGTTTTAGTGAAAAACTCTAAGCTCAAAATGAATTTATGAAACAAAAAATTTGCTAATTAATTTGAGTGTCTTTTTTCATGGAATGTGAACTTATTAACTTGGAGTCATAATCATATCAGACGAAAGACGTCCACAGCTGGACACAGGCCTCCCCCAAACGTCGTCACAGTGACGGGACCATTGACATGGCCCACTTATTCACAAATAACGGCCATCAAGACACAGTTGTCTAACTATTCTTTTTTGATAAATTTCGTTGCGGGATCCAAGACAGTCAGTTAAATCGTTTCCCTGAGACTTCGTCGAGCTTCATTAACTCGGCGCTTTTCTTGTTGTCGCCACTGTTGATTCTGGCTAACAGGAGTTACTGTGGTTTGGGAATAGTGTGGCGGGCGTGTCAAAAAAAAAAGTTGTCATACGTCATTATTCCGACAGTTATTAACAAATCAACACATTTCCTGGCAATCCATTGTCAGTTAAACAGACACAATAAGTTTTCCTTTCATTACAATTCAACCATTGATTTATGGATCAATAGTTACAAACAATACCTATGGCGTGGTGATATAATTTATATAACAGTTATCTAACTTCCCATAGACGTCTACTGACCCCATTGACCGATATAGCTAACTGTCATACCTTGTTCGCCATGATTGACAAGCGAATCCGTGTGCAAAGTTTATAGGTTATCAGAATAGAGATAGGTTATAGATAGAGGAGGCTTTGTGTTTTCAAAGATAGTCAAATGTCGTTTCCATTACATTACATAACATAACATCAAGCCTGTAACCCCCGCAGGGTTAGGCAGAGGTATACACCCACGTTTTGCCAATTATGTTTAAGTCCCATGAAATAGAGGGCAAGCGTTCTTCCACCAACCGGGCACAATTTCAGACTCCGTGTCTGCTACAAAGAAATTCCTCATGGAAAAGCTAATAACACTTTACCCGATCCGGAAATTGAACCCTTGACCTCATACTCGGCAGTCGCACTTGCCACCACTCGACGAGGTAGAAAATTATTGGCTACTCAGGTATTAATAACATCTTAATACTTTTGTTTTGTGGCAATGGGCAGGGCACATTGCTCGCAGAACGGATGGCCGATGGGGCCGAAAAGTTCTGGAATGGCGACCGCGAACCGGAAGACGTTGCGTTGGAAGGCCTCCCACTAGGTGGACCGATGACCTGGTCAAGGTTGCAGGAACCCGCTGGATGAGAGACGCACGGGACCGGTCAATGTGGCGACGCCTGAGGGAGGCCTATGTCCCAGCAGTCTTTTGGCTGAAATGATGATGATGATGATGACTTTTGTTTTCATAATAATACCCGAAACCCACGATTGTCACGATTACCTCATCAATATCACTTGTTAAATTAACATTTTATGGAGGTCAAGACCAGAGCATCACACGTTTCGTCTCTTCAAAAAGTGAATCCTTTCGTAATTTATTCGTATATTTTGACCTAACAACCTCAATCAATATGTTCATCAATAATATTATGTTATATTTTATTAACACCTCGTCTTAGAACGTAATCCGCAACAAAACTTTATTAATTTATATCTGAACGTTGTTAACAGAAAATCAATTTGTTGAATTTCATATCATCATCACCTTCCTGACATTGTCCCATTTTATTTAAAGCCGGTGCAATACGTTCTCGTACCCCACAAGGGGTGCCCTTAGCGATCTGTCACTTACTAAAGGCAGACTTGGCCATCACATAGAGTCCATTTCACGAAAGAAGTCCCGCGGACAATTGTGGAACTAAATTTGACAGATGGGGAGATATGGCGAGAGAGAGATAGCAACATTATGTCGCGCGAATACAGCGCTGCGTCTGCGGGACTTCTTTCGTGAAATGGACTTTAGTACAGGTTTTGACAGTTTTTTGTCAAAACCTTTACTTAGTGATGGCCTAAGTAATCATTAAAGCTCTCTGAGTGCGGCAGTTAGTCTGTAAATTATTTGCCCCTGGCTAGAGGCCTTAAACTCAAGGTATCCATAGGGATTTGCCCGGTTAAGCAGAAGCCTGTCCCCTAGACCAAACTGAGAGATGCCACAACAATAAAAAATAAAAAAAAGTTTTCTTTTTTCATTTTTCGTTTTGTTTTTTTTTATTTTTTTTCGTCTTAGCATTATTTACTCCAATATGATACACAATTTAAACTAATTTTATTTTACGAGTAGAGCACAACTAATTAAATTACAACAACAAAGGAAAATAGTAACAATATATTCAGAAAGATCTAGATTTTTACAAGTTTTCAGCGACATCTTTAATGTCTGTGAAATTGTAGCGAATTTCAGACACGCTTTCAGTAGCAATTACAAAGATAGGTTTATGTAATAAATACTGTATCTTTGTTTTATTTCCTTGCAGCTAAGAAAACACGATATTTTCTCGAATACACAAATACAAATTGTATTACATTTTAAGATGTATTTATTTATTTTATTTAAGTTCAGTTGAAATGGTCTGTTACATCAACTAAATAATAGTTAACAGTATTTTGTCAAAGCAGTCTCGAAATTATAAACTCTCTTAAAATTACTAGTGAGTAATTTTGAACCTTTTGAATACACGTGTTTTACTACCAGTGGGTAGAAAAACACGTGTATTCAAAAGGTTGAATGTAAATAGCTAAGAAAATAAAGACATAAAACACCTCTGCATACAGGTAGTTTTAAAAACGAGCTCAATCCTTAATCGAAGAATCTAGCGATAGACTTATTTGGTCTTGTGTCGTGGAACAAGTGGGTTTTACGACTATTAACAAAAACATCGTGCTGAATCGTAAAATTTCAGTTGCCAACCGGGCACAATATTATAGTTATCACTTTTGAAACATCTTAATCTCAATATAGATGTATATTGAGATTGTAGATGTATATTGATATAGATGTATATACAGCTTGGCAAAAAAGTCTAGAAACGGAACTAATTTTTTTGTTTGCTGGCAACAATTAAAAACTTATGACGTTTGGTGTAAACAAAGTTCGAAAGTTTATTAAATTTATAATTGTGCCCTAAAAACGTGATTAAAGCAACGTAGAGTAATACAAAATAAATAAAACCATCCGAAGTGCTGGCAGAGCGATAATTTATAAGGTATATAGGCGATGTTTGGCAGAAAAAGAGGCCAAAACCATTCTCTCCGATCTCAACGATGTTTACCTAAGAACCGCTGAAATGACAGGTATGTAACTGTTTTATTGTTTTTAGATGAATTAAGTGTTAATTTATGAACCCCATTCTGTTTTGACTTGCTTGCATACGAAATAAGTGGAATTTTGAACAATAATCATCGAGCACATAGGTTATGTTTACATTTTGTCTGACATTACCTTGGTATAGCGTGTCAGATTAATGTTGATACTTGAGTGGCGTACTGTGCATTAAGTGAATTTAAATTCGATTTCTACATAACTTTATTGTTGAATGTGATTTCAAGGTGATAACTGTTTGTTATATCATTAGAATTACAAATGTACCTACCAAAAATGTATTATTTTTAATTTTTTATTTATTAACAACATAAATTAATATTTCATATGAATCACATAATAGAAGCAAAATGCATTTTGTTATGTAAGTATATTTATTTATTCACTTTAGGTAAATCAGTAAGCACCATAAGAAGAGTCGTCCTGGAAGGAGATCGAAACAAAGGCGTATTTTCTACACCCGGAAAACATAGAAAAGGTCGTCCCAAAAAAGAGTTGGAAGATTTATTAGAATAAATTACAATAATTATTTCTACGCCTTTTTTTAATCCCAGAAAATTTAAAAAACAGTGCTACTAACATATATTTATTTTTAGGTAGTTACATGAGGAGAATAAATTCTGGTTCAATAAATAAATTTTAAGTATAAAAAAAATAGTAATAAAAGTATCAAGACGATAGGTTGGTACGCGATACGGTCACAACGGGTTGCCATATGAACAGCACAGTGGCGCCCCCCGGATTTTCTACTCTTTTTTGCCAAGCTGTAGATGATGATCATCATAGTAAAACTTTGAGACAAATGTTTAGGAAAAGACTAGGCAGATGCCTAGTCTTTTCAAAGCTATGTTATGGTCAGCTTCCAGTCTAACCGGATGCAGCTGAATACCAGTATTTTACATGGAGCGACTGCCTATCTGACCTCAATTATAACCCAGTTAGTACTAGGTAATGAACATAGCGACTATAAATAAACTTTAAGAAAAAAGTTCATAAAACCATACGTTTTCCTCATCAATAAGACACGTATTCACAAAAATCCATCCTACATAACATACATAACATTACAGCATAATATCTAATACAACCCACACATTACAATGTTCTAATATCCGTTTTTATTACATCCATTACATAGTACATTATATCATTACACGACCTATATACCTACTTAACCGCAACAAAATATACCTTTCATACAATCGGACATTACCTTTCTGACCTCTTACAATAGAATTTCTTTCCAAAATGTCGGCGTCAATCATCGGTACTGCACTATGACCGCTGTGACTAAATTATATAATGTAACTGTATTTACAGATAGGTATTTCTTCGGAAGGATGAGTAATGTTTATTTGAAAGAAAAAATATACAGTTTTGGATATTACATCATCAGCTGCCTAGCCGTTTCCCAATTATGTTGCGGTCGGCATCCAGTCTCACTATCCGGAATTCCGGATAGACTGGAAATCTACTATACGTCGTCGTCGGGAAAAGTTTTATTGGGATATTCCATCAGGATTTTTTTAGTAGCAGCTACAGAGTCTGGATTTCTACCCGTTTGATGGAAATAGACTCGTCTCCTATTACAAAGTACCAACCATCAGTGGCAAAATGTGGGTATACTATTAGGTACACTTCTGTCTAACCCTTCGGGGATTACAGGTGTAGTGTTATGTTAAAACAACAAAACGTTCAATAAATCATCCCTCTACCATCATTAAACAAGTAACCATTCACTAAAACACCACTATTTCTGTACACAAACGCGGGTGTTACATTACTCCTGTCACAATACTTTGCAGAGCGGTGTAACATTAGAATGAAATGTGCAAGCCCGCAAGCAAGAGCCTGCAAGCGTCCGCAAGGGAGCGTGCGTAAATTGTGCAAGGTACCACCTGCCGTGTATCCGGCATGGCTGAGGTATTCAAGCTGGGTGTGCGGTTGCGTTGTGCGATACGATACGGGAAAAGAAGATTTAATTTTGTTAATGGTGAACTTAGGTAGTGGTAGAACCTGTTTTTAGTTTATAACAACGTGTGATGATCCTAATACTAAGAATTGATTTCTTTCGGTGATAATTCGTATTACTTACAAGTACCGAGAAGTTTATAATCATGTTAACAATATGTGTATTACTTCTGTCGCAGTAGTCAAAATATAAAGCCAGCAGTATAGCTGTATTTCGGCAATATCATCAGCACACCATGTTATAAAAATGCTTCTACTTTTTTCAACTAATTCATTACGAATCTAAAACAAGTAAAAACTTATTCTAAAATATTAGAATTTTATATAGGTATGTATATTTTTTCCCTAATTATCATTTTTACGCCCGATCTAAATCTATGACAAAAGGAGGGAAAAGGAAAGAGGAGGGCGCAGTTATCTCGGAGGGCAATCCCAAACAAAACATCGGATGACAGTGAAAACCACCCCTAACAACGAAGTCCACAGCAAGTGACAGTTCGAGATAAAACACATTACAAACATCCAGAGATTTATGAACAATTCACAAGTCTATGTTACAAATGAGAAGCTGCATCTTAAGTGAAGTATTTACTGTAATTTCTATGTAATTGATAAGGCATCTTTTCATAGAATTTCAGGTAAAGCAATCAGTTATATTTCTATGCACACCTGTCAGTGTAATAAATGAGTTATATTTCAAGTATGTGTTTTCTTAGATTCTTGATTGTATAGGTACTTACTGTATCTAAAGGTCGATATTGTTGCAGATATTAATTGGATCACATTCTTCTATAGGTACAAGTGTGGTATCTTGTTGTCTCTGTCCATCTAGGAAGACTTAAGAACCTAGCTTATCTTTTATTTATTGGACTGCCGTATAGAATTATTTATTTTACAATTTTATCAAATATGGTTTGCAACTTAGAACTTCAATTAAAATATTCTTAGACACTAACTTTTAGTGTCATTGACATCCATTAAAAACCAAGAACTCATAAAAGAATTGATAGTTGATCAATAGTAATTTCGATCAACTTCTTGAAATTAGTTATAGCCATATAAAGCACTGAATTTTGAATTCAAAGGAAGGATATGATAGATTATCGAGTTTAGAGACTAATTATTTTATCACAATTATGTAGTGAAGTTGATTTAAGCACAAATTAGTATTCGACACTGGTCAGCTATAAAACAGTTCTAGATATTTTGTGTAGTTTTTGAATTGCGATTTTGTTGATTGCTGGGATCGTTTGTATTTCTTAGTTTCTTCTTGTACGCATAAATCTTCCTGATTTCGAAAACACTAAACTCATAAATATTCCTATAATTCGTTAACAAATAATCAATCCTATTACTAAAGTTTTTCTTATCACTATCAGTCACAAAAACAATATTGACCAACAACATAGGAGGTGGCTATTAAATGTCGTAATTATTCACACAAGTGTAGAAAGAGCCTTGAGCAAAGTGGTTGTAGATAATTACAACTAATGACTTTGGAGCCTTGAGATCAATCTGTAGGTGACAAACTGTTGCTTGTCACTTGTCAGATAATTAGGTCACAATAAACTGTGCTTGAATTATATGTTTATGTTACGGTAAGACTGGGCAGTCCGAAAGACAGATAGAGATGGAAAATAATAAATCATCATTAACATTAAGCTGTGTCCGATAGGGTTCATAAAGATCTATTACTTTGTTAATCTATCTGTTTAATACATACTTATAGAATGCAATATAAAATAGAGTAATAAGATAAATCTAAGATTTTTAATCTTGATGTAGGGCGGTTGGGTTCATCATCTCATGACAATCATTTGATTTTGCCAGTAGACTGCGCCCGATCAGAAAGGATAGTAACAATGGGATTGATTGAAAAAAAAACATATAATAAAACACGCACACAATCACATGGCCGTGTTTGTGTGTATTTCATAGTCTAAAATCATCTCATTATTTTTATAAATTACTCGGGTAAACGATATAAAGTATTTAAAGTTCTAGAATTTTCCCAGCCTATTCAGCACAGTAGTAATTCATTCATCAAATATATCGCAAGTTTCTGGTTTTGCGGAAACATTGCGGTCACACTTTCACAACATTTAAAGAATATAAACTGTGTTTCGTAGCAGCATCTTAGCTTTTTAATTGTATTCATTTATTTTAAACTAAACTTAGTATATATACGACTTTTCAAGAAAACTAATTAATTTAACTGTTTGCTACATACTAATATTACATTCGCTTTTTTGTTATTTGTTTAATTCAAGCTTGTACTTGAGATCGTTTCTTCTTGTCAACCTCTCGTAACGGCATGAACAAAATATAGATATGAGAATGAGAATATTATTCAAGCAGTGAGAGCCAGCGATGCTGATTATCCAACTTGAACTTTCTACTCATTGAATGCTAGAAATTTCTTCATATTAATCCTCATTTTCTATCTTAACCCTCTCCCTTCAATGTCGGGGTCGGCTTACACGCAGCTGAATACCAGTATTTTACAAAGAGCAACTGCCTATCTGAACTCTATGACTCAGTTACTCGGTAATACGATACCTATTGTTAAGACTTATTGGTAAGCCTTTCGGGTTTCATTAAACGAAAGAATACTAAATACTTTTTAAGTAATATGATAAGCATAATTAATTATTATTACGAATCACAGTCTAGTGTAGAACACGCACACGACAATCTACACTACCTGACACGATATACGTGTTTACGTTTTTTCAGTGACTGGAATTTGTCTTCTCACGCGCTAAGAAAGTTTCCTTCATAACTTTATTTTCTTTGACAAAGTTTTCTTTCGTGTTTTTCTGCACATTATTTACTGAAGGTAATAATTAAATTACTAGACAGTATTTAGACTGGCATGCTCTCAATTAAAAATCGAATGAACCGAAACAAGGGAGCCAGGATGTGTCTGAGAGACGTCATCCCTTATTGAACTAAAAACCTGTTTATAATCCAGGGCACTAGGCCTACAGGCCTTCACAAAGTTGCTCGGAACCATCGGGTCGTAATAACTTAACCATGTTTACCTGAAACAAATTAAAAAAAACATAATTACAAATGGAATTAAAAAATAAAGTGAGTAAAATTTTAGTAACAATTTAATAGTCTTGCACCGTTAAAGTTAGTAAATCGCAATACCTAATTTATCAAATAAAGCATAACTAGAGTTGGATATTATTATCCTATTTCCTTATGTACATAATACTTGAACATGCATATACTCATAATAGCTGTCTTTACACTAGGCTTGGTTTAATGTAAGGCGCCTATACGTAGACGCACACTTAATGTCCTATCTAAAATATTTAGAACAGCATATCCCTCAATTATAAAACAGCTTAAGTACCAGCTACTTAAGCTATTTCATAGCCAACAAATGGCTGGATCACGATCTATGATCGTAAATAATAATGCGCGCGCGCCGAATCAGGGGTAAAGTGTTATGTATCATTAATCATTGGTTTATGAGCTACCCGTATAATGAACAATGGGTGTAGCACTTTATGTTGGCAATTTGCAGGTGATTTTATAGAAAGTCTAATAAAAAGATGTGTGCACAAAAATTTTACAGCTTTTGAATTTTAGACATGATTTTGAGCGAGGTGAAACCGTTAAAAGTGTGGCTGTCTATTGTAGGTCTTTTCATTCATTATAGATATTCAACAGCCCGAAGTCTGACAACCAGTATTACAAAAGGTTATCTTATCCCAGTACTAACTGAGTTTTGGAGGTCAGATAGGCGTTCCATGTGAAATCCAGGTATTCAGCTTTGTCGAATTAAACTGGAAGCTGGAACAGTCGGGTAGAAAATGATGATTAATATATTGTCTAGCCTTAAATGGTCTAAATGAGGAGTAAATGGGATAAGACTAGGCAGATGATGATGGTTGAGTAAAGCCATTGTGAAAATCCTGAGAAATTCCTGATGGAAAAACTGGAAAAGTAGTATCAAAGTGAGGAAATTTAATAATAACACTGAGGCAATCGATTCAATTGAAAGACTTCGCTATAAATTGTGTCAGTTTCAAGCATATCTGAGTAACTGCAGGCGACGCTATAATTTCCTCACAATCATGAATACTAGATTGTAAGCCTGGTTCTTCGGTGTAGGGGTGTCAAACTTCTTGGTACAGGTTTCAATAATTGAGTTTGTAAAGAATGACATGAAAGAAAAATATAGCGTGACGTTGGTAGGAGAAAATTGAACTTATCGTGGAAGGCGCACTAGTTCTCATTATCCACGGTGAAAATGAGGGAAGGGAAAACCGGGGCGATTTTTAATCAGTTAGAGTCTGACAAAACCCTTCGCTCGCCTCGGGATGAACCTTCATAAGGAATTTTAAACCAAAAAAAAAAGAAATTGGAAGGTGATTGATGATGAACGCTGGAACAGGCTGATCAACATCAATAAAAGTTTAAAACCATTATTTTAAGTGTTCTATGATGTACTGAAAATTTAATTTCTAAAGTATTTATCTTGGAAATCTTCCTTGATGAATAATTATGAAATTGTATAGAATTATTTTTTGTTACAATTTTGCCAAACTTTTAGTAAAACACTTTACTTTTCTTTTCTCTTTTTTTACAACAAAGATACAAAGACGGTTCCCCATCCTTACTCTCTCGCATTAATCTTATAATTCACAGCGCACTGACCAGAACGAACGCATAGAATGAGCATAACAAAATACGGCACGGACGGCGTTATGTAACACTGAAGCCGATGGCTATTTAGATATACGTTGATTTAATTCGGTTCTCATTATGTACCAGCTGATTTATGCTTAGGCTTTAAAGCAAGTTGGGTAAGTGGTTGAAATCAGAGATAGCAAGTAAGCCTGTTAATCTTTTAAGGAATACGTGGTTTAAGTGCATTGTAAAACGTTTGTATTATGCAAGAATGCGAGGAGATTAAAAGGGATAATGGAAGGAAATGAGAATTATTCTTGACTTGGTTTATTGCTAAGATTCAATAATCTATTTATCAGTTTAAAAAAAAAAACAGTATTTTTATTGCTTTTACTCGGTCTACAATGTTTCAAAACTTCAATGGTTCTAAGGTCTTATAACAAATAGCATGGATTCAACTTGCTAATTACAGTTTCCCTAAACAGTCGTAAAAAAGAAGTTTGTTGCGCACCATTTCAGGCATGAAATCTAAGGCTGGTCTTCCACCAAAACTGTTGAAGAAAGCGTAGCGATGAACGATAACATAAAATCACCAAAATCCATGCTATCGTTTTCAAAATGATGCATTGCCGTTGGTGTATATTTCGCTGAAAATAGTGGAGAAAAACATTTTGATGAAACCGGCATGTCTTAGAACCAAAAATTAGAAGACATATGTCATCTATACCAACCCGCACTGGGCCCGCGTGCTAGATTATATTAGCCACTCCCTCTCATAGAGAAGAGGCCTGAGTCCCAGCAGTGGGAACATTACAGGCTGATGATGATGATTTTTCGCTGCGCCTAAAGTGGAAAGCCAACCTTATCTTAGTCCGCAGCCCGTCGTCCGTGCGCAAAACATTTAATTTATAGACTTTCGTGTTCCGGATTCCATGAAATGTTCCATAATATTACGCCATTGCAATGTTACGCTTGCATTCTGGCAAATTGGTGTAATTGGATTTTGAACAAGTGTTGACGGCTGTACTGAGTACAGGCGCGCGCAGAACTGGAGCGCGGGAATTTGAATTTATTATGCAGTTTGGACTAGTGTTGTAAATGGAGAAATGGACTGGATTATTGACTAGATAGAGATGATGTAGTACTTGATAGTTATGAGGTATTTTATTGAGAGGAAGACAATTTAGATTGTCGATGGAGACCTGGAACGGGCTTAATTTTATGACTGAATCGACTCCATTTTTGGTTTCAATAAGATAATGTTAGCTGCTATGAACTCATGGCAGCTAACATATTATTATAATCTCATATCATAGTCATAAGTGCTCTATTCGATATATTTTATTTTTTCAACCCGAGAGAAGAAAAGTTCCCATCAAAGACCACAAGATATGTCGATGTATTCAGTACCCACATCTAAATCTGCCGTTGATAACATAAGAATTCAGTTCTGTACACTCATCTAATAAAAATGAATTAATAACGCACATGGCCCACAAGAAACCTAGAGTACAGGTAAACACAGAAATGAATGCAGCAGCAATACGTCTTGGTATTAATTGCCTTACGTCTGTATATTATGCGTAGACTAGATTCATTTGCATTTTAATGGCTCTAAAACATTATTGTTTATGTAATACTAGGTACAGGTAGTGTGGGATTCAATGAGATTAATTGTCGAGAAAATTGGGTAGGAGGCATGAAATTTATGGGCTGTGTGTAAGGAAATTGAAAGGACTTAATAGTGGTTGATTTGCATTGCAATACTTGATGCTACATGTTCAAACAGGTATTCATTATCAAAGGGCTCTTGTGCTTGTTAGGTGCTAGGATGATAATGAAAATAAAAAAAAAACGGTTTACCCTTGTTTGGTATAACAACGTTTCGTCGACTAATTTCAGTTAGCATAAAGTCAGTTCGCATAATTATTAATTTGACCGAATAATTAATTGGTAGATTTTTATTTAACATATTTATTTATTTGATATACTTAATATCATTTGACCGAATTTTCAAAAGCACTAATTTTATTTAAACTAATGTTTCACTAGACTATTAATGATTTAGTCCAAAGATCGTATCGAATATTCAGTTCGTTAATCATTCGTTTGCTTTCATTCGTTTCCGTCAGCAGTTCGACGGAGCCCCGCAGCGGGGCTCCTATTTCTGTCTGCAGGGTTTAAAGGGACCTAACTAACCGAACCTCGGGGTGCCCCTGACGTCGATCGTCTAGGGTTAGGATTTCGGTCAGCATCTGTGTTTGTTTGTGGGAAAAATTGAATATTCGATAAAACACAAATTATACCACCTGAACATTACATCAAATGAACATTATACCTTTTGATCAATAGCGCAAATGTTGTTATCGCAAATAAATATTCGATGAAATGAAAATTATGTTAACCGATATTATACAAAATGATTATTTTCTTAAACGTTGTTCGAACAAGTAAAATTATATATCAAGAGTTGTTCGGCGAAACAAGGGTGAACCAAAAAAAGCATGTTAATGGTTTTACCCCGTTACAAAATCATATTAGGGAGGATTTTTTTAACACGATTTGAATCTTTTTTCCCTGATATATGAGGAACGAAAGTCATCATCGTCTGCCTAGCCATTCTTTCCCAACTAGGTTGGGGTTCGGCTTCCAGTCTAACCAGATGGAGCTGAACACCAGTATTTTACAAGGACCGACTGCATATCTAATCTCAACAACCCAGTCAATACTAGGTAATATGATACCCCTTTTGAGGAACGAAAGCGAGCGACAAAAAACATAACTTTCTTCCACGCATAATCTTTTTGCAATGAACGTCATATAATAATTCACATAGTCATGATACGGATCTCATTAAAATGAAAACGATAGTAAACCAGAACCAAAATAATATTTGATTGAAATATAATTCATTCGGTCATACTTTCACTACGCTTAACGCATGTATAAAAAATAGCTGTGGAAGAAATCGTTATGGCTTTTTGATGAACTTAATATTATTTTAATAAGTTTGCTACACTTCAGTATAATAGCATTAGTTCTACTCTAGAAGAAGTTTATACAAATGAAATATTGGACAATTACTGCGTTCATAATTGGTACAAGAAAATGCTTCATGAATTAATTTAGAGTAGCTTTTTAATGATAAATCTCTGAATAAAGTCACCAAAAAAAAACCATCCTTCTTAAATTAAAATTCTTGGTGGTGCCAGATGACTACTTGATCGTCGAGTCTACCACCACTTGTAGAAGATATCACTAATTAAACTGTCATTTCCATGCCACCAGTGGGAACCGAGGTAGAGGCAAATGTGACCGAAATATTAGACGACCACCGCCATGTGGTGATAGATTCGAAAAAAATTTGCAACTGCTACGGGGACAGTCCGGTGTAGGCAGGTCGGAATAAACCCTAAAATCACTTTACCTATATGTTTTCTGTTCACACTCAACCTTGAATCCTAAATGCTATCAAAAAGTCCGATCATGTGATCTTAAAACTCGTTGAACCATTTGACAGACGCGTGGGACATATCAACTCATCTCTTTGTGAAAGAGATTGGGATGATAGTTCTTACACCAGTCACGATTCAGATGTCCTAAATTATACACAATATACCTAACATATATAATATGTAATATGTTATTGTTGTATTAAGTTGTATAAACGTAACATAAAAGGAACATTTTCATATACGGTAATGTTTTCATGTGATGCAATGTGTGTGTATAAAGTATTTGCGGAATGAAATTGTATTATTACAACTGTAGTTTAAAATGTGTTATACCTGATATGGAAGAGCTAAAAGGAGACGAAGCTAGGAGTATCGAAAGAAAGATCAAGATCAATGTGCTGTTGATTGATGATTTACTAAAGTTTATTATCTTTTTTCCAATATTATCCCGGGGAGGTTTACCGGGTCTGGCTGTATGAGTACGTTTGCTTAATTGTTTGTCGATGCACTCACGAATTCCTAGAGTGGGAAAACGGTATAAAAAAGAATTGTGGTAAACTTAAGTATGACAATATTCTACTACTAAAATAACTTAGTGCTTACTAAGTAAACAAAGTTGAAAATTAAACTTTTTAACAAATTACCCACTGAACTAAAAGACATAAGATCAATACCTTTATTCCGAAAAAAATTATACGCCTGGTTAGTAAATAAATGTTTCTACACGACCCAGGAATACCTTAGTTATAAGAATAGAAAATTACTGTAGCGCCATAATATGTATGTTCCTATCAGTGCAATATAACTAGTTTAATTTAAGTTAGTATGTAATTCCACATACCTATAAGTGTGTACCTATGTAGGTGCTTAATTCATTTTTTTTCATAAACTTTTATCTTAAGTTTTAAGTTTTTGCATACCAGAAATGGTTAATATGAGGATCGTTTTTTTGTATTATGTAATGCATTATGTACCATCTATTTTACCCATATTATGCAAATAAATTATTTGATTTGATTTGATTTGATTTGAAAAAAACGCTCTCCTCTATTTTCACATAATCAAGAACACTTAAATCTCCTATCACAAATAAAATCCCGCTAGTAAATCCAGCTGAACCAACAAGGAACACGTTACTTGAGATAATCCCTCGCTATTTTGCACCAATATAGTCTATGGGTACAGTCTAGTATTATCTATGGCCATTTAACGAAGGAGTACTGTTATGTTCACGGTACAGCCACCGCTACAAGTCGAACAATACTTTTTTTAACCATGTTTATTGAGCCAAATATTTTGCCTAACTAAACTCGGTACAGAAAATTTAAGAAAATTCATCATCCTTATTGGGAGTTTTGTTTCACCCAGTGCTGAGTACTACCATCTTCCATTTTTTCTACAGTGACTTTTTGCGCACCTCTGATTTTACTGATTCATATGAGTATCGTATAATTATCACTTGAAAACATCGTGAGGAAACTAGATATCTAAGACGGCAATCAAAAGAAAGTCAGAAGCTAATGGGTGGCATACAAACTCTGACAACAGGTACCACACGATAAAAAACAATCATAGTTAATGCCCAAAGAGTTCTGAGCTATTTCATAGAATACTGAAATACAATGAACCAAACAATTTTATGATCCAACTAGCTTTTGCCCGCGACTTCGTCCGCGTTTCCGTCGTTTTTCGTAAAAAAGTACCTGTCCTTCCTCACGGTTCAGTGGCGTTTTTTAGGTGGCATTGTGTATTTTTTTTTAATTGACGGTAACGGAAAGGCTGTCAGTTACCTAGACCGTAACAAAATAACCTACGATAGAGGTCCTAACTATAGCTACCTTACACTTAAAATCTAAGTGCCTATTTAAACTAAAATATTCTAATAGAATTAAGTATACCCAGAAATATGTACAACTTACAACAAAAAAAGAAATGAAAATAAAGCTGATACGCCTGTGCAATACATCTACCTATACCTACTTCACTTACAAATAAATACCTATAACTACTATAATAAATTAATAAAAGTATCTACGCTTTTACCTATCTAATACAAAAATAAAATTGAACATAAATTAGCCAAAACTTACCTATCGGTATCTAAAAAACTATGCGTACTACTTCTACTACTACGTCACCTAAAAGGAAATAAAATGCAAACTATTAATAATTTGTAATTTGAACGAATATTTAAACACTACCAAAACAACTAATACCTATTTTATAAAATAACAACAAAAGAAATTCAAATAAACAATTTAAAGACTAAAAGTCGCGCTGATAAGCATTGTTTGTTAAAATCAATTTTTGTCTGTCAATAAGGTCGAACGCTCTGAACGCATCAACAGCCACGACCCGCGTCGAGCGCGGCAACCGTTACACAAAAATAATCCTTAAGGCATGATTCAGTACTCACTCTCAGCTCAGTGGCTTATTAGCGTATTTCATGTATAAGTTTGGTGTTTCTATACCGATTACTATGATTCTCTCTTTATTGAATAGGTAATAATATTAACTTCTTTTAATTAGGGATGAGTGAGAGTATTATAAACGTAAGAGTAAACAAATATAATCAGAAAGCTCCGAACTGCTAAGCTATCGGGAGTTACACGTGTTATTGTGAGTCAACCATAAAAGATAGACATATGCTGTAGTTGGATATTTTTAAGATAATTTTATGTAGAACATTTCCGTCATAAATGATTTCTATGTAGCTTTAACCATTAAGGCTGCACACGCGACGGAAGCTTAAAAAATCGAGCAACTTCTCCCGTTTTCCCAACATTTCCCTTCACTGCTCTGCTCCTATCGATTGTAGCGTGATGAAAAGTATACTATAACCTCCCCAGGAGTATGAAGAATAATCGTACCAAGTTTCGTTAAAATCCGTCGAGTAGTTTTTGTTTCTATAAGGAACATACAGACAGACAGACAGACAGACAGACAGACAGACAAAAATTTTACTGATTGCATTTTTGGCATCAGTATCGATCACTAATTACCCCCTGATAGTTATTTTGAAAATATATATCATGTACAGAATTGACCTCTCTACAGATTTATTATAAGTATAGATATAGATAGAAGATAGATATAGAAGATAGATTATGACTTTTGTTTCTGATCGTACCTCATCGAAGATAAAAGTCTTTTACGTGTTGCTGCGCACGCGCCACCGTTCTAAAGTGTTTGCTGCAAGATTGATAAAATTACTGAGGTAACGGTAGGAGACATTATATATGGAAGTGCTTCTAATGGAGTAGGAAGAGATTTCGGTGATGGCATGATGAACCTTATGAGGTTCTTCTGGGGAGACGGAAAGGAAGATGAACTATTTATTATAGGTACGTTAGCAAAACGTCCTTTAAGTCCCATGTAGTAAGCCTATTGCCTTCAACCGAGCACAAATCCAGCCTTCTTGGCTGCTACTGAGAAATTCCTGATAAAAAACCAATAACATTTTGCACGACCCGGGATTTAAACCCAAAACCTCAAGCTCATCAATCGCGCTTACTTCCACTAGAGTCTAGTGGAAGCAAGTCTAGTAAGCAGGTCTAGCGGAAGCGTGACTAAATCAACGATCAATCTCTATCCTAATACCATTACCTATAAATTATTCGCGATCTTACATCAACTTGGACCACTTCCCAATACTTTATAGCCATGTCCTCACTCAAGAAACACACTACACTACTAACAAGACCGATCTAGGTACCTCTACGGTAGATCTACGTACCCCTTACATAAAAGCCTTCTACTCAATAGGAATTATTTCCTTTATCACTAGTATTGGCCAGCCATATTTCAATTTAGCTAGTACTAAAGTAACAAATATAAATACTCTTGTGTAATACTACAGGAATAATTTTATCTGAGGACGTTAAGTAATAGTGTATTTAGGTCATTTCTGATTTGTGGTTTTCTGGTTTAGAATGTGTATGGAAAGCAGGTGGTACTTAGATAAAGCCTGGTAGAGATAATAATTAATTATGTAAAGCTTTAATTGAACCAGCTACTGCAGAATATAGAAAATATAGATTATATAGATTTATATCGATCACTAAGTATTACGTTTGAGAGCCTGCGTCATGATCTGATTGATTATTTTGCAGTCAGTGATATCAAGCAATTTATCAACATAATGTTTGATAAGCATGAAATTTGTATTATGTAAAACCTCACAGATAATAATTCGAATGCGTATACGTCATAAACGGAGAAACCAAAATATGGTTCAAACAAACCATGATTTTGATACTAAACATTTTAAAAATAGAAGCCATCAAGCGTTTAACTAATTCTACCAATAGGTTAGCAGCAAACACTCGGACAGAATAGGGTAGTTGACTAAAAAAATCGAATTAGTCCGTCAGATAGATTTCCAAAAAATATTGGACACGTATTTTTTTCTTTTTTCACGTAAACAATAAATGAAGACGATACAGTGCTTCGAAAAGTCGCGCAACGTCATAGTTTGGTACATTTTTTTTACCAGAAAGTGATGTCACCAGCCCCACTCACGATCGTTTTATTTTCGTAAATTTTAATTAATTTGATAAATTAAAAAAACACGTATCCAATATTTTTCGATAATCTAACAGACGGACTAAACAGAATTATATTTTTTTAGTCAGTCAACTACCCTATTAAGAACGCCGTTTTTTAAACTCCTTTGATAAAACATCAAAAGGTCTAATCAATAGAACTATAGACTCCATCATATCATTCATATCCAAATGGTTGCGTCGATAAGAACCTAAACAACATCATTACATGTTGCTGAAATGTCACGTCAATCAAGAGCCTAATTCAAATGTTGGAACCAATAAATAAATGGCAATGGACCTCAAAGTTCATAAGAATAGGGTTGTCGGTGAACTAAAAAAGTCGAAAAGAAAAAATAGGCTTTAATAGTACATTGTTACCTTAGGGGTGAAAGTAACTTATGTAGTCCCCGAGACGGGGTTTGGCTTTAACCCGAGGTAAACACTGTGCTTTTCATTACGAATACAAGGAAAGTTGATGGGAATAGGCTTGCGCCCAATTACCTAAATAAAAAGAAAACAAATTGCCAAAAAAATAAAAAAAGTAAACATAAGAGAAACACTTAAAATCAGTGGATGGCAATAGGCTTGCTCCTAATTACATTGGTTGATGGCAATAGGATTGCTCCTAATTAAATTAGATGATGGCAATAGTCTTGCTCCTAATTACATCGGTTAGGGGCAATAGGCTTGCCCCCAATTACTTCAGTTGATGGCAATAGGCTTGCTCCTAATTACATTGGTTGATGGCAATAGGCTTGCTCCTAATTACCCAAATCGGTGGATGGCAATAGGCTTGCTCCTAATTACATCGGTTGATAGCAATAGGCTTGCTCCTAATTAGTTTGGTTGATGGCAATAGGCGCGCTCCTAATTACATCGGTTGATGGCGATAGGCTTGCTCCTTACTACATTGGTTGATGGCAATAGGCTTGCTCCCAATTACATCAAATAATTTGACAGCTGTCAGTAGAAAGCGATTCTCCCTAGGGCTGAAAAGTAGTACTTTCAACCCGCTCCGCAGGCATGTTATGATCTACTTTCAGAGTATGAGTAATGAAAAAGAAATTATTTATTTTTCATTTCCTACAAAAATATGCAGAGTTGAAAATTGTGTAGTCCACTAAAATTTCCCTAGCACAAATACCAAATATCGACATGTAAACGGATTTATGAGTTAATGATTGTCACAAATCATGATGGATAGGTTGTGTGAGGAAAGATATGGAAGAAAATAAAAACTTTTTAACAAAAAATAAAACTGACTTCAAAAAAAAAAACACAAAAAAGTGCAAAATAAACCTTAGAAGAAAAATCAGTTTCTGAAGTCGGTGACTTTTGTTTGTTTGATTTCATTTTTTTGCCACCGACTTCAGAAACTGATTTTTCTTCTAAAGTTTATTTTGCACTATTTTGTGTTTTTTTTTTTAAGTCGGTTTTATTGTTTGTTAAAAAGTTTTTCACTAAAAAATTTTTCACTTTTTAGTGGTTCACATGTTCATGGGTCAATGTAGTTTTTTTTTTTTAATTTTGTTGATTTTTCAAAAACCGCTTGTCCGATTTCGATAAAAAAATTATGGGACCATTTCGGAAGTATACCATTTCCAACAAAAAAAAAATTTCAAATCGGTTAGCAAGTGACGGAGTTATGCCCGAACAAACATAAAAAAAAAAATACAAACATCCGAATTGAGAACCTCCTTCTTTTTTTAAAAGTCGGTTAAAAAAGTCAATTATAGAGTGACGGTTGGCACAAGAGAATGAAATACGTCGAGTGGCACCGATCTCAAGTAATATGGAACAAGAGTAGGAAGAAGATGATGAATGTTGTGACAAATTAGTCGTATAGGGCTTCTGGGGAAACTCTACTGTCATTAACAAACAAAAATACAGAGATGGAGAGCTCAAAAATACTTAACCCAACCTGAATGTCGAACCAAAGATCTTTTCTGCAGTCGCGTTCACGTTCACTAGACCAACATAGCCAAGTATTGAATGCTGTTCTACATACACGTAACTTATGAATGAATGAATGGAACCGTAATCATTCATTCGCTGTAAGTAATATTTCAAGAGTGTTGACGGATAGATTATGATAGTGCTGTAGACATAAATAGTAATGAAGTTTAATGCATTTGAATATGGTCTATTAACTCTGACACATTCGTGAGTTTTGCAATACTTTACGCTGCTGCATAAAAACCCTTGGAAATCATTCACACACATATCGTAATACAATGAAATAACAAGTTCATTATTAATTGATTTCCAAAATTAACTGCCATGGTAAGTGACATTTCTTTTGTATGTTACTTTATTTATTTATTTCAAAAGGTATTTATATTTAATAATTATATACTGTAAAAGAAAATTTTGTAATACTTTGTAATTAAAAATACACAATATCTCATTTAAACAGCATGACAATCAAAACAAAATCTTTTCTTATTTCGATTGCCCGACAATGTTTAACCACTCAATTTTATGATACAACATTATTTTTATCACCGCTCCAATATAATCTAAATCATCATCATAACTATAATAATAAAATTAAACGCCAGGCCTATTCGTACTCCATACCTTACGCCTCCGTGACGAGGTGTGAAAATCTCGCGACAGATTTAGTTCAAACGATAATAAAGTTAAGTAAGAGCATAGAGTAGATAGTTGTAGAGTACGCATTTCTGATATTACGCAAAACAACCAGCTTGTATCTGCCTTAGCTTATGCTAATTCGTCTGACTGGCAGTATTTTCGAATCGTATTGACTAATCAAATGCTTGTGTGAGGAAATGGTAGTGATAAGGAATTTGTTTCGTAAGGCACTATGGTTAAAGTGGTATGTGCTTAGGAGTAGATGCTACATAAGAAATATTTATAGTTGAATGCATAATTCTTATACATAACATAAGCCTGTAATCCCTGAAGGTTTAGGCAGAGGTGTACGGTACCTAAAAGTACACTCACATTCCCATGTAACAGGGGGCGAGCATATTGCCATCAACTGCGCACAAATTCCGTCTCCGTGTGTTCCTAAGCAAAACAGCAATTAATACGAGCTTACTTCACAGAAATGGAATCTCAATAAAACAATAACAGAACAAATATTAGTGTCTCCTAAACAACATAAAATAATTTAAAAAAAACAATTCACATAAACTTGCTTAGCCGCATTGCATTGCATGGACAAATCACAGTGTAAACTTACGAAAAACATATTTGCAAAAAAATTAACGACTCCCAAAAGCACACTAAAAAACCAAAAAGAACTTTAATTTCGGAAGTCGATGACTTTGTTTGTTTCATTGACTTTAATGAATTTTGTTTTTCGACTTAGGTACTTATTATTTTAAGGATAATAAAATATGTGCTAGCAAACAAAAAGTTTTTCGACTTAGGTACTTATTATTTTAAGGATAATAAAATATGTGCTAGCAAACAAAAAGGCGATTAAAAATATAGTTATTTTGTTTCGATTGATTGGTAAGCCACTGGTCCTCTTGGGCAACGTTGGATTATGATAAAGTAATAAAGCCTACACATAAATGACAATGCAGAAAGAAACCAAAGAATTGAAATTATTTTATGAGTAGGCATCATAATTCTCCGAATTCATATCGCAATATTTCGCAGATTTCTTTGGGATTAACCTTCAATCATTATTTTTATTGTATCCACGTTCTGTGGTTACAAAATATTCTTTGGGTTTTTCTATAGGACACCTTTTCTTATGCTTTGGTTACTAAGAAACTGTACAAGAACGGATTTCAGCAAAACTTTCGTATTGAAATGAAATATAATTTGACCTACTTGGGTAATAAGAGAAAACTCTAAGTACGCAGAAACTATGACGACACTTAACTATATAGTAACCAATTTCAAGCCAACGTGAAAATTAAACAGTATTTTAAGCTTTCACAGATAATAACGCAACTTATACTATCTTCCGTGATAATAATCCATTACTATATCCCTGATATTTCGAAGCTGTTGCAAGCGTCATTATCGAGGGGCGACACATTCAACCCGCAATAATGTCGCTTGCAACAGCGTCACGGCAGATATCCCATAAGTGACAGTATAAGTGTAACGTGACGATTGTTTTAATCCTTTAAGATAACATAACACAACGTAAGTGACAACACGTCTTCCTCATACTAATCATCGGTTACCGCACAAACGTAATAGCACCTTTAACAATTTAATAAATCCATACTTAGTCTAACCACTGCAGTATTTCCCCACACTTCGACAAGCGATATATAAAATGACTTAATAAACAATAGTTTCGTAACAAAACTGTAACATAAATCGTTTCCTGAACGGAAAATTGCTAGGCCGCTTCTCAGTTGATCGGTGGGACTTGTACGAACGAGCGGATGAAATGGAACGTCAATACGAACGCTTTAAAAAATTAAAACACCCTTTTCATTGCAATATTTATTACAGTGACTGTGATAGGCTGAGTAAAATCAAAATTTTAATTCAAAAAGACCTACATGGGCACTATAAACGTCGAAAAAAGGTGCACGGTCCGGGTGGGTCGTTTCCTATGGAGAAGAACACTGGCAAGAAACTCCATGGTTACTCTTTTAGATTGATACAATATTTTCATTTTACAGGATATTTAGTACTTAGGATGATAAGATAGAAGATGGATTTGGTACTTCGAAATTCACTGACGGTCGACCACTTTTCAACCTTATACCCAGGAGAAAAGGTTGAAAAGTGGCAGCGTACTAGTGTGTATTTTCGCGTCGCACATTCGTGCTAGGGTCTCAGTAAGCAGTCGATCCACAGCACTGTCGACCGACGGATGCCAATTTATGTTCATGTAAATATGCACGATTCTCCAGTGTAGTACCTACGACTGGTAATTATGCTGGGAAATACTTTTACTCTTTAAGACGTAACAGACAGACATGGACACGCCTCTTGGGGATGTTGCGTTGTAAGGAAGGAAGTGTTCAGGTAAATTACTTAATTGTCAGTATTGAATAGTTGGAGGAAAACGAGTTTATTTGCATGTAGTAATAAACAGAGGGTAACTATCTCCTCTTTAGTGCTTCGAGAAAAGTTACTTAAGATTTACTTTACATTTATCGATGTTTTAGTGTTTTCAAATCTCTGTGTTTGCTATTAATGGGTGTTTGTTTTAGTGTATTATCTACACAATAATATTTACACGGCAGTAAACTCTTCTTGTATCGCAAAATTATATTTTAGCTGTAAATACGAACCAGGATTTTAAATACGAAAAAAAACATATTGACAAGTAAAAAAACGCTGATAAAGTGTCTTGACACACATCTCCCTAAATTAAAAATTGCAATAAATACGTAAATACAAAGTGATTTATCGAAGCAATTTTGAAGTAATTAAAACGGCCTAAAAATTAGCATGCATCATGCAGAACCGCCCATAGTTTGTACATCCAATACATCAAAAGATACGCTACATGGTCAGTTACGTCAACAAGTCATTAAAAAGCTCAAAATTAAGTAACAAACTATTTACTTAAATGTTCAAAAAATAAACATATAAGAGCAGTTCAGTGCACCTTGCTTAGCGATCTTAATTACTCTTCTAATCTTAACGCAATTTAATTAAAACATTGACACACTTATGCGCTGGACTGTACTTTTAGGGCTGTCCCTTGTTACGCAAGAAATCTGAGCAAGATCGACAAAACATGAGTAATAAAAATTCTCTTGGTCATTTTAGCCGAAATATGTTCATTGCTGGGCATAGGCCTCTTGGTCGTTGTAAGTAAAAATATTCTTAAAATGATATTTCATACTATTATAATACATCATCTGCCTAAGGTTTTCCAAAGTATGTTGAGAAAACTTTCAGTCTAATTCGATCCTGTTGAATGTCGATCAGTAATTTCAATGAATTAACTGCCTACCTATCTGATCTCCATAACCTAGTTACTGGTTAGCACGATAACGATTGGTAAGATTGGATGTCAGGGTTATGACTTACTGAAAAGACTGTAAAACATTTACAAGAGACAACTGGGACTTTCAGAGACAGGGAGGGAATCGAACCTATTATAAACTTAATAAAGAAGATCGACCCGTTTCAGCTGAAATTATTTAACTACGCTTGCCTAAATTATTATTTATGAGTGTAAAATTCCACTACATTTTCCATTGACTGTTGATCCTTTCAGCCTTAGGGCTGCTCCAAATTACGACACATGCAATCGCACTTATTACGATTACGAACAAATGTTTTACAATTACGTCCACGTATAGAGAAAGTAGCTGCGACAAACAGACGGACAGACGGAACGATCTTACTATGTTTATGTACGTGATTTGAGATAATTTGAATCCTTGCATAAGCCGTAACTGTAACATCCGTAGGTGCAGTTAATAATCAACCTTATTGGGTAGACAATAAGAATGCACGTCAACTTGCAGTAGTTTTAAATGGATATGCACTAATGCCTATTATCTTTAAGCGTGGACTTCTACTGTGGTCTGGATTATGTAAGGAAGAGAAAGCTTTTGCAATTAATTAGAACTCCTGAGCAATATTGCTCTACAAGTGATAGTTACAATAAGGAGCAATAAATGTTGTTTATGTTACTTTGCTGCTGTAAAATGTACTTTCTTAATCCGAATATAATGGTCAAAATTAAGTGCTGTTATAAGGATATAGCAGCATTATTTTCTAGTTGACTATGATGAATATCTTGTTGGTGTAGTATTCGAGAGCGCTACAGCTGAGCATAAGTTTTGTTTTGAATTCCTAAGTCAACAAAGTGTTATTCAATTTTTCCATCAGGAATTCCTCAGTAACACCCTGGAATCTGGGTTTGTTTAAAGTTGACAGCCATAGGCTAGCCCACTACTACGTAGGCGAAAAGTGGAATACACCTCTGTTTTACTTTCGGGACAAAGTGGCGTGATATTACATTGGTTTTAAAATCACAAAGAGAGAGGTCGAACAATGAGCCATTCCTTCGTTTTCTTTTAATTAATATTTATTGTGTCGCCTCAAGATATGAAAGATATCAGTTTAACAAAGGATGATTACACAGAAATACACCTGCTTAAAGTTTTTATACAATCCAAGTCTCTTTCATTACATAACGGTAAAAACTAATAAAGGCTCTTTTTTCTGAAATTTTGTAAACCATAACCGTACCATTCACAAAAAAAAAACAATTATTTTAACAATTAGAAACTTTTAATCGGTAAAACTACTCGATTATGATTCGATGATGGCGTTCACCGGTGTTCATTGGTGTAATTTTTATTCTTTTAATCGACTTTTTTTCGCTTTTTAACACTTTGTGTATAATGTAGTGTTCGAAAGAGGAGTATAATTATAATAACACCTCATACTTTTTACATAGTGAAGTGTTGTTTTTCTTAAAATATTCAAATCTGGGAGTTACTACGCAATGTCAAGATTTTATTTTTTGAGCATAACTTAATTTCGCGCTTTAAGACCATACCCAGAGGGCACTATTAATGAACACTTAATACATTATTTTGTGTTTACATAGCGTTAATTCCGTAGTTAGTGAAAGAAAAGAGAAAGTATCAGAAACGTCTTTTGTCGAGGTTTAGTATTATTATTTTACGCCTGTTTAGCTCTAAAATACTCACCCGTAATAATTTCTAATGATTATGTGTGTTCGTTTCATTCACAAATCTTTAAATACAGTCCGTGCCCAGTATTACCTAACCCCTCGAAACAAGCAGAAGAGGGCAAGTGGTTTGAGAAGAGGGGTCAGTTAATACTGGTCACTAACTGTCTTCAGCTCTATTTACACGTAAACTCATGATTACGTCGGAAGTGCGTGAATCTCGAACTCGTGCGCATCGTCGTCACGCTGGCCGCGCTTACGCGCATGCGCACACGAGTTACACAACACTCAAATTAGGGCCTTATTATACCAGCTCATTTATTTTGTAACGCTATAGGATGTAATTATTTAGGTAATACTTAGGAATGTAATTATTTAGGTAACGCTTGTGTTGTATGTGGGTTAAGTTGTGTCTAGACGTTATGGATGTGCGCTATTTTTCATCATAACAACACGCATGTAATTCCCGAAGGGATAGGCAGAGGTGTTTCCATTAGTGCACCTACATTTCGACAGTTGTGTAAAGTCCTATTTAATATTGGAGTTTACCTTTAAGTAAGTGATTGTTGCACTGTTGCATTTACATTTTTGCACGTTATATTTAACATAAAACCTGTCTGAAAAATTGTTGGTGAACCAATAAATAAATACATAGGGGCGAGTCTGTTGCCATCTACCGTGCGCAAGTTCAATGGAAAAACTCAATAACACAGCCCTACCCGGGAATCGAAAAAGATGGTATATTTTTAATTCTTGCGTACTCTCATTTAACTAGAAAAAAATGCATTAATCTTAGACCTCCTTACCTTTGCTAAATAAATGAACCAACCCACAAAAATAATTACTTATGCAGACTTACAAAAACTTAGAAATACGACAGTTCTTAGTTACGACAGTCCTAATATAATATAACAAGCAAAAGTAAATTAGGTTACAATCTATTGCTTAACTATACGCAAAGACACCGAGCTATACGCATTGCAATGTAAGATCATGTGTAAAAAACTGGTCAAGTGCGAGTCGGACTCACACACCGAGGGGTTCCGTACAAATCTATAAGAGTATATAAGTAAAAATGCGTTTCGCAATTTTTCTTTTATCTGTGCTATAAGACGCTGCATCGTACCTTTCGGATTTTGAGTTCATGGGAAGTACCCTGTAGGTTTTGATTCCCTTGAAAATGTCAAAAGTTGCAGTATGCGTTGGCTTAGAACAGTAGACCTGAGTATTTGATATGAATCTCAGCTTGATACCTCCACGCGTTCCTAAGAAAAAGGGTCTTGACAGACTGACAGACAGGCAACAAAGTGATCCTATAAGGGTTTTCTTTTCCTTTTGAGGTACGGAACCCTAAAAACAGTCGGTTATACCACTAGGTTTGAAAACTGGTCATTAAAAGCTTTCGCTAGTGGTCAATGCCAGAGATTGTCAATCTAGTTTCGCAAGTTCTAGTTATTCAACTAAAGTAATGTATCTTTCTAATTTAATTTTAATTTTATTTATTGGGGAAAACAAACAGTGACACATTACAAAAATATAAAATAACAATAATACAAGTATGAGCAAATGTGTTACCAACAACATTTTCCACAGAATACATATTAAAAAAATACAAGCTTTACAAATCATACAAAGATAGAACTACAATCTAAAATCTAAATTTTTTATAAAGTTAAACTAAATACAGATATAAATATAATACATTTCTATATATCAAGGTATGCGAGCCTAACTAGTGCTAACCGATTAATGTTTTTAAAATAATGTTTTTAAATTTACCAGCAGAGAGAACAAACATGTCAACATCATGGAAAAGTTTGTTATAATTGCCAGTAAGTCGCCGCAGAGGTGCCCGCAAACCCGCGTTATTATGACTCGAGCTAACGGCAAACGGCGGACGTGTGCGCACCCCGCGACACACTGTAGTTCTCGGAACTATGTAACTTATTTTATTTCTAATGTCTATACAGTCATAAACATTGTTACACAAATCAAACAAAAATACCTATTCTAAGTCAACAACTTACACATACAATGGCAAGTTTCCGTTAGTGGATTAAGGGGACGGTGAACGAACATTTCTCCATACAAACATAATACCAAAATCATTCGCGATACGAACATATTACCAACTTAAAATTATGTTATTCGGATACAGACGATATTTATCTAGGTTCCTATTAAACTTTTTTTTTTAAACATTTACTATTTACGAAATGCAAGCGAATTGCATTTCGTCAATAGTAAATAGCAATTCGCTTGCATTTCGTAAATAGTAAATGTTTTAAAAAAAAGTTTAATAGGAACCTAGATAAATATCGTCTTTATCCGAATAACATAATTTTAAGTTGGTAATATGTTCGTATCGCGAATGATTTTGGTATTACGTTTGTATGGAGAATGTTCGTTCACCGTCCCCTTAATCGATTTAAATTCGATACTCGTAATCGGATTTCTATTGTTTACATAAAATCGATAGAATGTAGTGTGACTTTTATAGCGCATTAAAGGAAGATATTTTGTGTTTAATAGTCAATTAAAGTGATAGTTTCCTTCCTGGCTTCACTTTTTCTAAGATTTGGTATTAACTATATTATATCTTTTCTCCTTATCTTTAATCCCATTGATACCTTTTACATAATAACACTTAAGCTAAACGCATGCAGGATAAACGTAACACTTCTGTGCTCGTATGTATTCCGGTAGCGTACAGTCGCGACCACTTTCACTGGCCATTGTTGATTAATTCCCGAACTGTGCGCGACTGTGGGCTGAATCTAATGTTAAGTAGAGCGGAATTGTTGGCAATACGGTGTAGTACGAATAGGTTAATCTGGTTTGGATTAGCCCTTTTGTTTTTTTTTAATAGAGTAAACCAATAGCGTCAAAATGTCCTGTACCTGTAGTTGTATGTGCTGTGTGTTATCTACGTTAATAATAAAATATTTGCTTTGATTACTCAGAACTGCAGGATGGCAAGCGGAAACAAGGCGGCCAACTCCTTCGGTACAAAGATGTGCTTAAGCGCCACATGAAACGATGTGACCTAGACATGTCACAATGGGAGGCAATGGCAGCGGACCGGTCACTGTGGAGGCATACCGTGAGCACTAAGGTGTTTAAGTTTGAAAGGCGACGTAGAGAAGAGCTCGATGCTAAACGTGACGAGCTTAAGGCCCGACCACCTGCGGCCATCCAATACAATTACGTCGGAGGGGTGCTGACTTGCAGTGAATGTGAACGCACTTTCACGGCAAAAATTGGCTATGTCAGTCACCAGAGAGCACACCAGCGATGCTCTTAATAGGCAGATCCAAGTCGCTGTGGCCGAAATCGGTCGGGATCATATATATATATATATTTGCTTTGATTTAATTGGTCTGACAGTATTTTTCTCAATCGAAATCATTCCACTCATTCACGCAAAATGCTTCCTTCTAATTACTCATCAACTAACCATACTTATCCCTAATAAACCACGGAAACTAAACAACCCAAACTAGAGCTAAGTTTTCCAAAATATTTGATCTTTGAATTCGCACTCTATTTCTCAACATCTGACCAATAAATAAACACCATTATCGACATTTACACCACAAATAATAAACCACAAGCGACCCAATATTTGTCTTTACACCATTCCTTAGGTCTCGTACACACTGGGTGTATTTAACGCCCCGAAGTGTTTACTGCATGAAATTCTGAACTCAGCGCTTCGTCCGGCTGAAGCGGTTAGTAAAATCACTCAACTCAGTCTATCAGAGTCCACTTGTGGACATAAACCTCTCTCAAGCTGCATCAGAACATTCTGTCCTCCGTCAATCATGTTTAGTCCCACCCATCATAAGTTCATCTGACTACCCGAGTGTCTTCCACGCCTCGGATATCTCGACAAAGATCCACAATTTATTGATGGTCGGGACCCAATGGCTTAAATTAACTACTAACTGGTTTGCCGACCCCATCACAGCTGGGAAAAGGAAAGGCAGATTTAGATGAGGTCCATCTAGCTATCCCGCACTACGCTAGCCGATACGTGGCCTTCACACCAGGACATGTTCACTCTATCAGTCAAACGGTCCTTCGATAGTCATGGCAAGCTCACTGCCCCTCTGCAAGCTATGTCGATACCTCCATTTCTATTCCGAATGATTTAATTCACACCCAGTACATTAAAAAAAATGTCGAGTAAAATACCCACAGCATGTTCAAAGCCCTAAGTCTAGAGGCAGTACAGAGACAATCGACTCGGGCGCAGACATCACGATTGAACCGCGCGTGCGACCGCGAGCACGTTTTCATAACTGCTACAGCACAGAATCTAGGTCATTTGAGCTACTGATCTCGATTTTATACAATAAAATCGTTTAGATTAAAAGTTATGGACTATAAAGACGTGAGGTTGAGTTTGATGGCAAAAAGTTGACCCAAAATGTGGTACGAGGCTAAGAGGAGTTTTTTTGTAGACCAGGTGCCTTGTGAATTTTAATTGTGTTTTTAAATAATTCTTGATTCTAGAAGGGCGGATTTTACTTATACATATAATAAAACGCATTAAAAACTGCCAGTTTCATAATCAATGATATTCATAGGGCTTTAATATATTGGAAAAAAAAATATCTAAATTATGTTTGCTTGAACTATCTTGGCAGCAAAAAAATTCAGGAACTAGACATAAAATATGATTAAGCCACAACGTCTAATTAAAATCATCGATCAATATTCACTTCAGCTCTCTTTTCGTTGAATAATTAACTAACCAGCCTAATTATCTCTAGCTACAGGAACCAGAACAGTTTATAAGCCTCATAAACTATAATATTTAACTACATAATTAAATTACCACATTCGACGGGAACAAGATAGCGGAAAGGATCGACTTCAACGATTAATTCTAAACCATTTTCCGGATTCGATTATCGATTTCGTAATCGAGTGATAAGCTGTTGACGTACGCATCCGATTAATCGTTAATCGAGTACGACCTTGTACAGCGCCATCTAGTGGAGACTGGGGGAACTAAAGACACCATATTGCAAGTTTTCAGCTTCGTTAAACCCCGGAGGTGGAAATGCGCGGCCACTGTCGCTTTCTAAGCCCACAATTACCTTGTTGACGAAAGGAATAATAATTGCACAACAAAATAACAGTTTTTAACTGTGGCCGTTACATTGTGAAAACGCCGTTGTTATTAATTTTCTGAACTGAACAAAATATAATAATATTTCAACAATTATATACTTCTTGAGACATACCTACCGCCCGCTAGGTGCTGATTGAAATTATTGCAGTATCATATATTATCCATATTGTAATACGAAAGCGTGTAAAATAGATTTAGAACACAATAATTATTACTTCAGTGTATATAACTCTGTAGAAACATACAAAAGAATGTGAACAAAGACGCTAGAATTAAAGAAAATTAAAATTTCCCCAGTTCAATTTCATACTACAAACTACTATTTAAAAATCAATTATCAGTGTTTTACCTTTTTGCTTTACTTTACTTCATTAAAGTAATTAGTTTCATGAAATGCAAATGTAAACAACAACGGATACTTGTGTTGGTAAACGTCACGCATGATTGGCTACGCCATGTTGTAAGAAAGAATGCGAAATGAGAGACCGTTGATATTAATGTAACATGTATCAAATTAACGGCCCTAGGGCTACATGGAATTGTGTACCGTAAATTGTTTGTTCTACATTTTATTTTACACCTTCACTTTTGATTTCATATGATTAGACTTAATAATCTGGGCGGTTCTTCGTTCTACTTTAAGTATAAACTAGTCAACAAAGTTCGTTTTAGATTTTTTTGAAATATGTTTAACATTAAGAGCTAAGGTGTGCTGACGAAATTGTTGCCATTGCGGGAATATCCTGCATGAGGCTGGCACAAGAGCGTGGAGCTTGGCACAAGCAAAGTGAGGCCTATGTCCGGCAGTGAGTGAAGTCGGGCTATGGATGATGATGATGAAAAGCTTACTATGCAAGAGCGAGGAATCTGAACAAGGTTTGAGTTGAAAAAACAAGGTTCGGTCTGCTAGTCTACTTCTTGGGACCTCTCCTACATATATTCGAGACGTACTGGTGCTTACAACACATCACTGCTTAACTTTTCCAAATGATCCTTCGTTCACTACATTGGATAATATTATTCGTACATGCACTCCACACATTTCTTGCAACGTTTTTGCAAGGTGTATGGCACGCCTCCCTTCTATTACCCGACTTTGACGGATGTTGCTCAAAGTATCATGTGCTACCAATTAATTCTGACGCAAATAGTAATTAAAAAGAAACCGAGGTTTACGGGTAACGTAATTGAGCTTTATAGTCTTAAACTGTAGGTTCATCGCTTGATAAAATCTTATCGGGATCGAGATTTAGGTTAGGAAATAAAAAAAATTAGGTTTCGTATAGGTATAATTATAATACCTTAGTTTCTTAGGGTTTCATTTATACTCTGTTGAAACAATGAAAAGAAGTTTATAAACATGTACAATGCTAATTCAACTTTTCATCATCTTCATTTCAGATGGAAGATGTCCATTGTTGGACATAGACCGCCCCGTGCGCCTCGCATCCAACGGATTAACGCAACCTTCACCAGATCATCGGTCTACCTAGTGGGAGACCTTCCAACGCAACTTCTTCCGGCTCTCGGTCACCACTCCAGAACAAGCTTTATAAGTTAGGAAACAACACATTCATATACTCTGCCATATTTAAACTAGTAGCAAATATATCATAAATTATTTATCATCATATTCCTAATAGACGGAAAACTTCCTCATAGACACTCATGCTTCCGTCTTATTTCTGCAAAACTCAAAACCTCAAAACTCCCAGCATCCTGCTACAAACGAATCTACTGCAATCACCAAGTTTACGAGAGCTAATCAAACATCATTTAACACAGTCCCACAGTAAATACCCATGAAATAGATCTGTGTGTACACATCTCATTCACATGCTTCCGTAAATCCGTAAATGTAATTCCGTACCCAACACTAATCTGAGAAGCAAACATAAAGACAAGGAAACAGTCACACGAAAAACAAATAAAGGAAAACAAATTATGAATGGACACATCTTATCTTACTTTTTACATCATCATCATCATTATTTATGCCGAAAGCTGGACATAGGCTCTCCCCAAACATTGCCACATTGACTGGTTTCGTGCGGTTTGTATCCAGCGGGTTCCCACAACCTTCACCAGGCTATCAGTCCGCCTAGTGTCAAGTTTTTCAACGTAACGTCTTCCGCTTTTTACTTATTTTATTATTATTTACTTTTATAAATGCGATTTAGGACAAAATATCCATCCATCATCATTTGTTACTCTGCACAGAAAAACTACTGAACGGATTTAAATGAATTAACAAACACAGATGGTTTACGATCATAACCTAGTTCTACACTAAGAAGCCGCAGGCATAATCTAGGTAGTGTTGCATCCGTTGCACCCATTTGTACCATTAGGAACTGCGCATTACCTTTAATTGTCTTTCTCACACGTTACTTCCCACGGAACACATTAGTTGGTATATTTATGATTAAGTTACGCCATTATTCTTTATGATTGTACTTAAGGGTTGCCTCATATCGTATGGTGCAAGGGAAGATCGGAAAGCAAGATGAAAATTGCGTGTGTGAAACGGAAAAGCTTATTGTTTGGAAGTGAATTGATAAAGGTTGAAGTGATTAAAAAAAACTTCTAATGATGTATGACAAAAAAATAGGTGGGTTCTATCATCTGCCAAAAATAGATTATCTTGGAGATCTAACGGAAGCTGATAAACCCGTTGCACCTTCATCAACAGCGTATTAATGTTCCCACTGCTGGGACACAGGCTTCCTCTCTTAGAGAGGGAATGGGCTATAATCTACCACGCGGGCCCAGTGCGGATTGGTAGATGTCACATGTCTTCGAATGTTTTGGTTCTAAGACATGTCGGTTTCCTCACGATGTTTTCCTTCACCGTTTTGAGAGCAGCGGTGATGAAATAAATTACACAAAGTAATGAGCCTGCCTGGGTTCGAACCCACGACCTACTGTTCGTAAGTCGGGGCCGCCACCACTGGGCCACCGCTGCTCGAATCACCGTTGCACCTTCGCCACCCCTTAAAGACCACTTTTAGTCATAAAACTAATCATTATGTAACAATAAGTAGAATTTCTATATTCATATCAGTACCTAATTAAAATGGTATAGCACATTTTAAGGAGTATACTTTCTACGATCTCTATAAGCATAAAATTGATCGCACCAATCATCATTATTATAACAAGTACACGAGAAAAGAATTCTTAACTTACATAACAATTAAAAAGAAAAATAAATCAAATAACTCTTCCGTAAATAATCACAGTCGCTTCTTTACTTTTCTTGTACCACGCGATAAGGGTCAGTACACACGGTCATCTGATTGCTTGGCTCTGTTGATGCAACCGCAAATGCATTTTATTGAGGGCAACGAACCGCGACCGGATGATCGACGGATCATTTTGATGCATCTCGTATGGATGCATGGAATGGATGCAATCGACTTGTTTAGAGGTAGATGGTGTACATACCGTTGGTATAATAAAAGGATGCATACTCCCACTGAGAAGGATATTATTGTGGTTTGATTTTATCGCCGTGCAAATCTAAAATGAGATTAGAATGCCAGGAAATATATAATTTTGCAAACCCGATGTACGTCATTAGCATTACACCTACACAAAATATGTAACGAGGTTCTCATTCGCCTCAACAATGTAATAACCACAAAAACCCATTAAAACCATGAACTTTACACCACATCATCAATAACTACAAACCAAAGGACTTTATTCGAGATTATCTACAAATAGCTGACAAAAACAAACATCAAAACGAGCCAATCATATAATCGTTAACTAGTGACACGAGGAATCGATTCGTCAGACTCGGATATAATCGATCATGAACATCGATGGATGATTGGGACGTCGGACTTTAATAAATGTTTCGCGGTCGAGTTGTTGCGACATCTTGTGAAGCTTGTGAGATGTCTGATGTCTAAAGGGACGGTCGATGCCAAACCTGATCACTTTTGATTTTATCGATCGAGTGTGGTAGATGAAGATACGTCGAGATAAAAAAGAAGGAGAAACAAAGATGACAAGATATTTTTACAAAGTCAAAAGATAGTTTTATTTTATTAAATATCAAGACGAAGTAAGTACCTTGTAAAAAATTCAAGATCGTCAGTCCAATTTTCCATCAGAGATTGTCCGTCTTGTATAAACAGAACCTAACACACATGCCTTGCAACTTTAAAGTACTTTCAGATTTCAACACTGCACACATGGTGTAGTAACCATTGGTAATGATATTGAGCTCATATTGTTTTAGTCAAGTGAATTAACAAAAGAAAAAGTCGAAATAATAAACGATGATAATCTACTAGATAGTGTTACACTTAAATTGAGAACGTTTGACTGCGCTCCAAATAAGATCTTCAAAAAACATGCACACAACTATAAGCTCTACTTTAATGTGAAGATGGATGCTAATAGAATGCATAATGATTTAATACATGCTATAGATTTTGACGTCTATCGAGCGTTTGATGAATATTTTGTAATAACAACCGGATTTAATGGAGTCCATGTTGTAACTTCAGTTACTACTCTTATATCACAAGTAACCTGTTTTAAGATAGGCATCGAACCTAAGCAGGAAATCGTCTATTTTGAAAATTAATCAAAACTAAATTCTCCATTTATTAAAGCATAATTTATTGCATCTGTGTCAGCCGACCGAGTAATTGATTAAACGTATCCGATGACATTTAATCGATTTCATGTTGTCGTTCGATTGTCCGAGATTAGAGGTAGTTGTTGATCGAGAGACTAGTTATCAGCACATTGTTTAACATTGCAAAGGCTTTGGTATTTTTATTTATAAGAGATATATCAATCGATCAAATGCTGAGGTCTCGTTTACCATTTACGGTTAGTTTTACAAGCAAGGTCATGTTACCACACTTTCTGTCACTATGACTAACGACTCTCGATGGAAAATTACATTGTTAGTGGATCGAAAGGCATTTGTACATATAATGGTTCTAATTAAGCCTATCGGGTCCGGGTATGTGTATTTCGAATGTGATTAATTATTTGATTATGAGTGAAAACGATTATTGAAATTCGATTTGAAGCTTTAGTTATGGTAGGCCGTTGCAATAGAAGAAGTAAAGCGGGCCACATATTATTTTGGATGATTGTAACCCCGTAATACGCTAGGTCAGCCTAAGGTCAAAGTGTTTCTGTGTGACTGACTGACGGCCTACTGTACTGGTTTATCTGACATTCGAGAAGCATTCGAAACATCTTATCGATTAATAGACCTCTGTTCTATATCCTGTGCTTATATGGAGGAAAGTGGATACTAAGTTTTTCCTACTCCTCCGTATTTTTTTCTGATTATATTTGTTGGGGGATCCAAGTCCAAATTAAGTTGTTTCTCTGGGACTTTGTCGAGTATTGGTGCAGTGGTTTGGGTGTGACAGGCTTCTCCCTAAAGGAAACAAAAAAGCAAACAGCGTTATAGACGCAACTACGCTACTAACTCCATACCTAGGTCACCCAGAAGACCTATAAACCTCGCAACCTTGCACTCATACTGTTCGAAGATTCCACGTAATCGAATCCCCGCGACATCGACATTAGGTAATAGGGTTGCAAGTACTCGATGTCGCAACACTAATGACCGACAAGGTCGAGGCTGCGCTTGCGCCGAGGCCGTGTGCATTAGCGACCTCTTCGCCTCGATACAGCTTTCTATTTTCTACGATTGAGTCGAGAATTGATTGTTTTCTTGTTCGCTATTAATTTCGCTTTCGTTCGGTCGTTTGTTCTCGTGTGGTGACGAATATGGTTCGAGGTTGGAGTTTTTTGTTGGTTGTGTAACATCGCTATGTGTTATTGTTATCATAGAACTTGAACTTATTTGTTTTACATAATTATTGATGTTCAGTCGTTACAGGTAGTCAATGGCCTGAAAGTCTGACAACCAGACTTACCAAAGGCATATTACAGTACAGTTACAACCCAGCAGAAACTCGGTTGTGGAGGTCAGATAGACGACTGCCTATCTGACCACGACTGCTCCATGTAAAGTACTGGTTTTTAGCTGCATCTGGTTGGACTGGAAACCGTCCCCAACATAGGAAAAGGCTAGGCAGATGATGATAGTGACTTCATTTATTTTATCCATTGAAATTTGATGTTTCGTTATGATTCAATGTTTGTTGTTGTTGTTGGTTTCATCTGCAACAACTACTAAATAATGCATAATGTAACAACATTTCCTAATAACAAGTTAACATTCTATCCTCTATCTTGACATGGGCATCCATCGATCGAATTGCTCAACATATCGAAACTATCTGTCGAATCTCGAAAGAAATGGTCTCGGTCGGTCGACCTTTGATTGCGCCGGCGCCGTCCGATGCATCGAATCATCGACTGAGTGAAAGTGAACGATTACTGCAATCGAGTTATTAGGTGGGCTGATGTAATGATTACTTGTTGCACTTTTTTATCGATTGTAAGTATTGTTGTTCGATTACGATTCAATCATAAGATGTTTGCTGCGCTTCATTGCGTTGTGCAGTCTGTTACAATGATGTTTATTGGTTATGGCGTTATGTGTTAATTTGACCCCTAAACATCACATGACTGGCGAAATGTGGCGTACTATTAGGTCTGCCTAACCCTTTGGGGATTACAGATATTATTATGACGTTTTGATATGTTGACCCCTAAACTGTGTACCCACTTCAGTTGACTTTCCTTGTTTTTCCATCCATTTTGATTTTACAAGACAATCTTCTTCCTGACTAAGACTCATTAATCTACTGTTAATTTGACTCATAATAAATAATTTCTCAACAGCCGTTTTCAGTCTGGATTTGTGCTATGTTGATGGCAAGAGGATCGCCCCTATTAAATGGGACTAAACATACCTGTTCACGTCTGCCTAACTCTTCAAACATTACAGGCCTTATGTTTCAATCATCCGCACCTTTGTTTATTACTTAGCAAGTAAAGTACCTACATAAAGGTATGCACCCAATGCAATACTTGAATACATAATGTACAGTACATAGTTCTAGGTGATCAAGGCATGTAGGTACTAATTTGCCTAACGGCCGTTTAATTGCTTCATATTAATTGCGCCGGCGCACGGAACAAGTTATTACTTACTTAATAGACCTACGGTATTGATGTAATGGTTTAATGTCAGCAGCTTTCAAGTTCTAGGGAGGTTTACCTGGAACAAAATAAATAAATTATTAGTGAAGAAAAAAAAACAAAATGAAGAATTGTTGGTAGTAGTGCTTATTTTCGGAAGCTTTCGTAAATTAAACCTATGGTGAACATAATTGAACAGTGTATATTTGAAACAATAGTCCCGTTGGTCTAAAGTGGTTCGACTCCCAGCTCGGGCAAATTGTTATTGGGTTTTACATCAGGAATTACTCAGTAACACCCACGGAGTCTGATTTTGTGCCCGGTTGATGGCAATATGCACGAATCTATTATATGGGACTTAGACAAAATTGCCGACGTATGGGTGTACTATTAGGTACACCTCTGCCTAACTCTTCGGGGATTACAGGCGTGATGTTATATTTATGTAATTTTTCTATTTGCTTTTTGTTTGTAGCTACACGAACTAAAGAAAATAAGAGCCTTGCTATTCTTCTAATAAATACACCCAGATATCCTATAACAAATAATTCGCAGTCTTTAATTCAAGCCTAAAAGCTTTTACACGCAAATAGGATTCTTCAACTCATTAGCAACCTTTAGACACCTCATCAATAAATTAACAAGTTTGCGCAAAATAACATTGAACAGCACATAACCGTCAGGCCTTGTTATTATAAAACGTGTCACTCAGTAATAAATTCAGTTAAAAATGTCGTAATAAGCACCAAATCGACGAATAAAAGAATTATTCTGAGGTCCACGAATATTTATCAGTGACCGAGTACATTAAAAGCCACAATATGTGAAATTAAATTCCATTGTAATGCCGTGGTAAGGCTTCTTATGTTACATGGTACCTACTTTTGGCCGTCTTCATTAATTTGATTGTTTGCCTTTACAAACAGGGGTAGGCTGGTTGCCTCATTTCACATTGACTGAAAAGTTTATGTTTGTGATGACTTATGCTTTATAGTAATTTTCCCTATTACAAAATTAGTAAAGTAATGTGAAAATAACTCTATTTGTCAGTATGTCTGACTATATTATGTCAACTTTTAAATTCCATGAACCACGGCCATACAACCTAGGTGAGATCATAAAACACTTTCATCCCGTTACCGAGAGATAATTTTCGACATCCGCCGTGCGAAGTCGAGAGCCAAAGCCAGAGCGCTGAATGAAGACTTGCATTCAATGTATACTGGATCTTGTCACCTTTGTTCAACAACGACGGGACACTTGTCACAAACGGGACATTTTATGTTCATTTTCATGTCGTTGTCAAGCCTAAGCCATAAGACAAGAGTGGTCGTCTATTCAATGAACAGAAAGAGAAGTTAATAATGGGCGTCCGTCGGTGACATGAGTAGACAACACTGTTGACATTGCGGAAATTTCCTGGATGAGGCTGGTACAAGAGTGTGGAGTTTGGCACAAGCAAAGAGAGGGCTAATAACCAGCTGTGGATAAAAATAATGACGGTCGTATATTCTTATTCCACAAGTTTAGTCATGGTTTTTATTAGACCACACTAATACTGCTTTAAAATTGCCTGCGGTAAAATGTAGACCATAATAAGAAATAACAATTTTTATTGAACCACCCAAGTTTTCTACGCTGAAAGTCGACCCGACCAAGTTGGGCAATGTCTAGAAACATGATATTTCTTTGAAGCAACGTGCCCTTAATCTACGCATGCTATATTAAAGCAATCATATATCTCACGTTCATCAGTCCTCTGGTAATGAGTTTAAGATTTATAAATCAAAGTCTTCGGCACAATGCAATAGGCTTGTCGCCTATTAAATTGAACTTAAACAAAACTGGCGAAATATAGGTGTGCTAAAGGCTAAATCTCTATCGAATCCTTCAGTGATTACAGGCTGATGTTATTTATTTATTTAAACTTTATGTACAAGAGTGGTACATAAATGGACTTAATGCCACAAGGCATTGTCTACCAGTCGACCTTTAGGTCAAATAGGACAACACTGTGGTAGAGTACAAGAAAAAAAATGGCTTGTGTTTAAACGCCTACCAGAAAAGAACCTATTTTACTACCAAAAAAATTCGAAATGCCGGCCAAAATGGATTAATGCTCACCAAATTGTGTTTCCTAAAGTATTGTAGGAATGAACCTATTTTCCTTTTTATTCTATACCATAAAGATTTATAAACGCCTTTAAAGTTAACTGCAGACCAAATATTTTATATTATCACTAAATAGATGTCACCAATATTGTATTTCACGACTTTCAATTTATCTCCATGACGCGCGCTCGCTTCGCTCGCATATTAAATAACACTAATATCTTCTGTCCCCGAAGTGCCGGGCCTCCGCCGGCCTCCTTCGTCGGCCTACGGCCCGGTGCCCATGCCGCCCATAAAGTATACTGTCGCGAGACGATCGTATTATAATTTTGGTTAATTGATTTGGTGAGCATTTATCCATTTTGGTAGGCAAAAAGAATATAAATACAACACGTACAATTATTCTGATGAGTGTCTAATTATTTTGAAACTTAAAACGTTGTTCTTTAGGCACCTCAGTATGGAGTGGGTTTATTTTATTATGAAGAAGTTAAAATATTTTATTTAGTACTCTACTGTACTTTAATCTAGGGTCTAAAAATCTTTTTTGGTGAGCATTTAAATTGTAGCCATATTTAGGAATAAAAATAAATTGAAATGAAAAAAGACATATTTACAGTTACGTATTTATTTGTCGTTGGCACAATCTGTAAACTACAGTTAGTTAACCAAAGGGTTGGCCTTAAACTGCAATCGGCGTGTTTGATCTAACCGCAGCTAAACGTATTTACCTTCATCGCATTTCGCACACGTCATTGTTTGAAAAGGTCGAATTCGTGGCTTGAATACAAAGGACATTTTTAGTGATCAACGGGATTTAAACTGGGCGTGGTGACAAGTTGAGAGCAGGAAAACAATGTGGTACAGTTAAGTATTTAGCATAATAGGGTTCACACTACTGGGATAGTACTCCTGCCTGTATGAGGGAGTGAAATCCATAATACGGGCTCAGTGTGGGTTGATGACGCGGTGGTTTATTATACTTTGTATTCAATATTTAATTCTTTTAATTCTTGAACATGCCAGTCGAGTAGCCCAAGTTCCTCTGTGCCTCTTCGGGTGTAGCTAAAGTGGCCGGGGTAGGTATTTACCCAAAATGAAATCTTTGCAAAATTACAACCTGAAGGTTACTAAATTCCTAAAAGCGGAAACAACCAATTTACTATAAAGATTCTATTTATAGTAATTGCTGAATAATGCAGTCAGAAACAGCGAATCCAATAGATTTCATAAGCTAAGACCAATTTAAACAAACGAAAAGGATGACGAAGCTAAACTTTGGCAAGGACATTTCAAATGCAAATTCTCTTCCGATTCACTGCGTAGATGTTTGGAGGCGATGTTCAAGGTTTCTTACATTCACGTATTGTTATATTAGTTTAAGTTCGGTGGAACCGGTACGGACAAATTTGATGACTGACTCCGTAATTCCATTCACGAATTGTTACAGTAGTTATGATACCTAGTGTTATCGGGTTATTCCATCAGGATTTTCGCAGTAGCAGCCACAGAGTTTAGATTTGTGCCTAATTGATGAAAAAAGCTCGCCCCTTTTTACTGGAGACTTAAACATTTCTGACGAAATTTGGGTGTAGGTACTAGGTAAAACTTCTGCCCTTCAGAGTGTATCTGGGGAAACTGGACACTGACCCATATTTAAGAGTATCTGTGAGTGCCTAGTCTTACCAAGGGATATGTCAGTAGTCTCAGTTCTAACTGGTTCAACTGGCAGTCGCTCCGTGTAAAATACTAGTATTCAGTTGTATACGGTTAGACTGGAAGCTGACTCCAGCATAGTTGGGAAAAGTTAGGCAGATGATGATTTGTCGGGTCTTTCGTCGTTTCGCACCACGAGTGGTTCGGACCGCGGTGTGAAACGCAGAAGAGCTCTTAAGAATGGGCTGTTTCGCACCACGGCGCGCGGCGGTCCTTGGAGCGCCGAGTCAGTGTCTGGTATCTGTAGTAGGTATTTAACTAAACCTGTAGGTACCGCTACAAAACTTCAAGTAAGATGCATACTTGATAACGGTGATCTTTTGAAAAAAGAAGTAAAACAATTGCCAAAAAATGTAGGTTAGGTTACAATAAATTATTCAACACAAGACTTGACAGCTTCGCAAGATTCGGATCAAGATACAGTTTTAGGATTATATATTATACAGCGATCGATATAGAGGATATATTACTTATATTAATATTCCGGATGCAATTAATGTATCAGTTTCAAGGTAAACCGTTCGATTTAGTATCGAAAACTAGTAAATTACTGCAGTCAATATTGTTATGACAAAGATAAATGTTATAAATAAAGAGATCCATCAATACAGACAACGAAAATAAACTGCTCAATAGTTCAATGGCGACATAGATAAAACATAAGAAAACACTGCACAACGCCTTTTTTGACGCAAATAAAAAACTAAAACCCTTAATCACGCTATTACAGTACTCCACTACATATGACATACACCAAAAACCTCACCACAACTATTTGGCGATCTATATCTCAGAGCCCACCAGACACAACACCCGGAAGTCGGAAGATCCTCCCTGTTTAAACGGTTAATGAGAAACTAAACCCTGTTACTCCTAGTCTTAAAGTTATATTGGCCTGAAGTCAAAAACTAACGTCACCATTTCGTTCTTGACAATGTCACTCAAGTGCCACAAGAACTACGCTGCACTATATCTGACTACGGAAATAGTACAGTTTATTGTAAACGATCAGTATTCAAGGCTTAAAGAGAAAGTAATCATAGAAAGAGAAAAAAGGCAAGGTTATAAACATTGTAAATTCCTGTCGTAACATAAAATGTGAATCAATACAAATGCCAAGGGATTAACTTGATTCAATCTCAAGGCCATCACTCAAATGTGTCTTGTCTATAAGGGGTACTACAGACTAACTTAGAGTCCTAGAACAACAAAACCAACCCAAATCCATTCGGTTCGTGTGATCGGCAAACTCCATTCGGAATCATATCGTCTCTGAATCATATGCTTCAGAGACGATTTGACACAATTGGAGCACCACCCAGAGGTCTTTTCGTAAAAGTATCAACTTAATAAGAGTCTTAAAATTACTCATTCACTGACCACTACACCACGGGGTGTTTCTAAACGTGAAAATGTGCACAAGTGAGCCTTATACAAACACATTTACAGCAAGGAAGCATTTGAATGAATATAAACGGGTAATGCCGAATTGAACATGTGTGTAAAACACTCCTAATACACGGTTGTATAGCCTACAGGCGACATGCTAGACGAATCGCTCAACTCTGATGTCATTGAGATAGTGCTTTCATTGTTCTCAGCAGAGACGATCCCAACAATGGTTCACGTACATTGTACTGTCCGCTTGAAGAATAACGGAGGAAGCTGAGGCCATGTGTCTAAACCTTGGACGGGTGAATAGCAATGAATGGACTGACCCTATCGACGCTTTACATACAATAGTGAACCTGAAGATGAGGGATTAGGCAGTGACCAGACTTATCAATACGGAATCGGCTTAGCTGGTCAGACAGTTTTTTGATGCAAATAAAAGAGAATAAAATAAAACTACTATCTTTTATTAAAATGAAAAGAAAAAAACCGCCACAGGGGCCAAAGCGAGACTAGAGGTAGTCTTTAAATGTTTGGCTCTTGAACATGCCGTGCGAAATTAACTCAAGAGAGTAGAGGAAGGCCAAATAACCGATTTAAGGTCTGTGTAAAGGATGATATCGCAAGAAAGGAAAGTCTTATAAGATGGCAAGCCTACCCTAAATGAATTGGGATAAGGGCAAAAGAATGATGGTGAAGATACATGCTGAAAGCAATATGACAAATCTAGTGGTTTAAGATCGAGTCAAACCGTTTCAGCGTCAATAAGTGTAGCCCCTCCCCTATTGATGTTGTAAGATCCAGCAGAGTTGGAAGCGGAACTAAATTATAATTTCCGCTCTTGTAAGACAATGGATCGTTAAGAGGTGTCTGTTGTATAATGCAGGTGCCGCTAAGATGGGTCTCCTTGCCACTGTTGCTAAATGAATGAAAATACAATTTATTTTGCAATTTAACACACCAACGGTTGAGGATTAGATAATAGTCTGTCTTCTGTTTCCATCATTTTTTTCGTCCGGTGGACCTAATTTAGGATTTTTACTTTTGTCGCAAATTGATGGAAAGGAAATGTAATGATTTTGTTCTTGGTGACTCATTTATTTGTTTGGTTTCTGGAGGGTTTCAATTTAAGAGATAAACACAAGTTCTTCCTTCTATTTTTTTTCGATATAATGACAAAGTATGCTATGTCTTCTAATTCAACTACCTGAACTCTTTCCCAAAGGATTGACCTACAATCACACTAGATCGTGAAAAGTGGAAGGAGGGAAGGGAGACCTTGCAGTGTGACAATATTAGCTTATTTTATAATAAAAATAAATCAACTAACTAAATCTTGAAACACGATATTTCAAATTAAATCTGACAGGTTTAACAGTAACAATATTCTAATATTTGTCAAGGTAAGCTATTCATATTTTTGATCTAGAATTTTGACCTTGGCGTTTACTTTCAAGTCTAGTGTAGAAAAATATAAATATAAAAAATGCATGTCAGTCAAATTGCACTGCATTGAAATGTATACTGAAACTTTATCTGATTTCACATCGTTAGAGATTCAGTGTACTAGGTGGCCAGTCCCTGCTTCACCCAGTTGTTTTGACTTGACAACCGACGAGATTTGTATAAATAAAAAATCGACTTCCAAACGAATACAAAGAAATTGAAAAATAACTGTACTTTAAGAAGTCGATGACTTTGTTTCATTGACTTAATTGACATCTGAAAATAAAGTTATTATTCACTTTTTTCTGCTTTTTCCTACACAAATTCTTGTAATAAAATATATATTGATGAAATTCATAACATCTTCCTATCCTATCTAAATAAACAGTGTGCCAATGTATTTTAAAACAACAATGCTATCACAGACAGACAAAAAGTGACTTTATTTTAAAATACTTAAAGACAAGCATTCAAAATGAAATAATTGTAGAACATTTCATTGAAGGTCTATTACAAAAAATGTTCCACTGTTGTAATTCAAGTCACGTAATTTGCCAAGTCTGAAGGATAGTGCTCCGATTACATGCAATGATAAATGTTACGATACGTGTATTTTATGTATATTTATGTAAATCGAGACCTTTTGTATTGCTTCAGAGTTTCAGACAGTATGTAAAGTGTTGTAATGTCCGAAGTTCACCAGGACCTCCTGTTTTCATGCAGAATTTAAATTGAGCTTTATTTTTTTTAAGTCTGTTTCTTTTGCCATTGGTTACTTGAAACAAATACCTTTGGTCAAGTTTTACCTTCTACTCCGTTTAAGGTTAGTTCGAATTGGAATGATTTCTCTGGGATTTTATTAGACCGAGGACGTGCAAATGAATCGTATTCGAAGTATTGTAAGATGCAAAGAACTCTCGCAAGGTGTCATCATCTCCCCAACCTTTCCCTAACGTTGTTGGGGCCGGCTTCCAGTCCAACCTGATGCAGTTGAATACCAACCACATCTATATGGTCATTTTAAAATGTATTATACAAATAAATACATATTTCTTATTTACATAAAAAACTCATAAGTAAGTTCTTGACAGTCGTATTTTGCAATACCTGGTACCGTGAGAAGTTTATGGTCCGTGCGAATTTATTGAGCGAATAATTTTCATTTTATTTATATGAATGTTAACGTTTTAGCCGCCAAATTATTATAATTAGATCATTCTTAATTGTCTCTTAAGAGAAGAAAAGTGATTTAAAAAATTTGGGAGAACCACTTTCGAGAGCATTTCTTTGAAACGGCAAACAATGTGATTAGCTTATTATAGCACTATTTCTTAAGTCATTGCATTCCTTATTCCTTGGTATGCGTTTTCTAAATGCAGAACAAGAAAACTTTGCATGAATTAAAAGTGGGCAGTCTAATATTTGGATACTGCTGCCAATCATGGTTGGGTCGGCTTACAGTTTACCCGCATCCACCAATATTTTCCATGGTGAACGGCCTAACTAACCGCCATAACTAAAGTTATCCTTAACACTGGTTAACAAAATAATTCTTTCTTCTGATCATATTTTTATCATTGTCTATTCAAAAAAATATCGGTAGGTGGAGGTACACCAAACAAGTACACCCACATTTCTCGAGTTATGTTTATGTCCCAAGTAATAGGGGCCTATTACCATAGACTCGGCACAAATCCAGACTCCGTGGCGGATTAACGGTAGCTTCAACAAAACAAAAAAAGCTTCAACAAAAAACCTTTACCGTACCTTTACTAGTGTTTAGTAACAAGAAACTTCACCATTTACACGGTACCTATATGACGACATTCCTGCACTACCGACATCGTTAAAATACGCATGATTTGTTTTTATATCGGCTAGTTTTGGGTTACTTGAATTAACTGCACCGTACAAGGATTTAGACATGGTTGCCAAATTAAATTCATTCAGGTTTTTAATGGAGTTTATTTGGCTATATAATCGATTCTAGGAATCATGTGTGAGTAAGATACATGTGGGAAAAGGCAATGATTTTAAATGGCTGCCTACTTAAATTCATCAAAAATAACCACGTTGTGGAGCCCTGACACAGCCAGAAGGCGACACGGTAGACTTCGATGGAAATGGCGAAACGAGTTGGCAAAACCAGTGCTCCACATTAATTTTGGATCGGAAGATTTGGAGGTCATGGGGGGAGGTCTTTGCCCAGCAGTGAGTTAACATAAGCTAACAGTAATAGTAACAAGGGTTTTAAGTTACTTAAAACAGTTTTGGTATACGTGATCTAAGTCGAAAGTCACACCGTCATCTTGATTTTTCTAATAGACTCTGCCAAAGTCACGCAAGCGGACAAAGATTTGATGTTAGAATCTCTAAGGACCGTAATTTTCTTTTAACTTAAATAGTATTTCATTGCATGTTTTAGATTCACGTAAAGATAAAGAAAAGTTCTCTTCTGAGTTCATCCAAAAACTTTTCCTTCATTTCCAAACCAGTTGAACTGCATTCGCTTCTATTTTTAACTTCGAAACACCTATTAGGCATCGGCATCAGCCTCTGACGTCATAACTCCAACATTATACAATATCTCACCAAGTTCAATGCCGCTGGGCTAATGTCTCTGAAGGTGAAAGTGTGCAACGTCATCGAGGTAACCCGACCGATGTTGTAATACACGAGCAGATGGTCCGTCTGAAGCAATCGTGTGCTTTATGATTTAGCCGCGTTATGTGACTTCTGATCATGAACTTTGGGTTACATTTGCTGATAGGTTGGTGATATGGAAAGTTGGTTGAGTTGTTTTATGAGATGAAACGCGAATGATGTTGTGAGTTTTAGTTTGTTTACTGCAGTTTTTAAATAAAAGAGATATATCATGACAATTCGCAATAATGAAAAATAGGTTCTTCAAGGCTTTTAGGCAGTTATCCCCTCTTAGTCTTTACTGACTGGCTAGCTAGAATTTTTAATAAATTTAGATAAGCAAGTCGAATACATACACGGAGACAATATCAAGCTATACATTTAACATAATATCCCTTTAAAAGTGCTCTTGGCATTCCACAGCTTAACACACATGACTATTCAAAAAGAGTTATTCCATAAATGCAACGCTTTGTAGGAATGAAAGGAATTTCTAATAAGAAAGTCGCATTAATAACAGCAACATTAAGGCATATCGCTTTAATACTTTCCATTTCTGTGACTGTAATTAATATTGGTATGATAATCGAAATATCTGTGTGATAAATCTTGAGGCCCTTTCGTATATTTATAATTTAACTTTCAAGCATTTCACTTATATGAGGTTTGGAATTAATACATACAGAGATTGGGGACTTATGTTCATTCTATGCGTCACCTAAATGATTTCTGTTGGTCATTCACGAAACTTTAACATTTCAAAATCCATTGCTTGTTAGTTCAGATCATTATCAAAACAAGCTCGATTTTTAAACGTTTTTTATCATGAACTTGACATGGTATTAAATGGTATACTTTTAATCTAGAGTACCTAACCTACCTATAGTAACTGCGTTGCCATGGAGGTCATATAAGCAGTCGCTCTTGGTAAAATTCTGGTTTTCAGCTGTATCTGGTTGACTCCAAGTATAGTTGGCGAAATAGGCCAGCTAAAGATGATGTTTCTATTGGGATAATTATCGACCTCCACGCCTCGTAAACCGCGGTTGCAAACAAGCAGATAAATAGTAAAGATTACGGTCGTCCATCACATTTCTAACAACAATATAATATAGTATGTGTATATTAGGTAATCAAGTTATATCATGCGCACACGCATACCTACTTACATAAAATTTAACAATTACAGTTTGTCGGAAGTGTCATAGTACGTCGTTTATTATGCAAGTCATTTTTGTGTAGTTTTGGACAATCCGTTATAAATGGCATTGTTGCATGTTCAAAGTTCACATGACTTCGACAATCTACGTGCCAATATTAAATATTTTTAAGCGTGGCATAAATTTAGCAGGAACAGTGGTGACCCAGTGGTCCTGGCCCCGACTCACGAACAGTAAGTCGTGGATTCGAACCGACGGGGTTCGAATTCACGACTTACTGTAAAACTTTGTGTGATTTATTTCATTGCTGCTGGTCACAAAATGGTGAAGGATAACAGCGTGAGGAAGGAGGAGAAGGAAACCAGCATGTCTTAGAACCAAACAATTCGAAGACATGTGACATCTGTGAGAGGAGGCCTGAGTCCTGCGTCCTGCAGTGGGAACGTTATAGGCTGATCGTGATGATGATAAAAAAACCCTGAAATGTCTACATTAACCGTTTAAAAGCAGGATCATAATAGCATAATTACGTTGCAATTCGTAAAATGATCACTATCATAATACAATTACGTAGAAATTCATAAAATGGTCACAAAGTGACAATTCATAATGATAACTACGTCTGTGACCATCTTAAGAATTTTACTACATATTAACTATCCTATTATGATTCTACTGCGGGCTTATAAGGCCCTTTATGAGAATTAAAAACAATGAATCCGTTCGTCAATTAGAATCTACTCTTTCTTAGCAAGCACTCGAGATCCAAATCGAGCCTAATCTATACCAAGGTGAGGTTGAAATTACTGAAAACCTCTTATAATTAATCTCTTAGGTACTTTAACTCTAGAAGTCTAGTCTTAATGAGAATATCACAATTTCCAAAGTTCCCATAGTAGCATTTGTTTACAATATCGAGGAGGTTTTAAGGTTTTTCATTTGCATACATCATCATCCACAGACACCACCCACTGCTGGGTATTATGATAGGCCTCTCTTTAATTGCCACACTTCACCCTCCTGTGCTAGCGTCATCCAGAATATTCCCGCAATTGGTAACAACGTCACCTGCCCATCCGGCGCTTACATATTGCATACACCTAGTATCAAAACCAACAATTCTTGTGGTCATCGAAGATACTTGTAAAAAAAACCATTAGTACAGCTGTACTTAAAACAAAATCAACTCTCCAAACGATTTCAATTAATCGGCAGCTTTGAAGGCTAATTATAAATGCCAAACGTGGACAATGCCCTTAGATATATATTAGATCTATACTGCGGCCTTTGCAGTCACGATAAACGATCTACCTGACCTATAAAGTTACTAACTTTAGGTCCTAAGCATTCACTGTATCGACAGACAATCGATTTAGTAGCTTAGTTTAACTTGATTTAAAACAAATCGCTCAATTTGTTGTAGGTACTTAGTATTAGTTAGCGACCTGGGGGAGGCCTATGTCCAGCAGTGGAAGTCTTTTGACTGAAATGATGATGATGAATATTAGTAAAATGGTTATGAATGCCTGTTATCCCCGAAGGGTTACGCTGAGCTGATCTTAATAATATACCCACATTTCGCCAGTTATGTTTATGGCCTACTTATTCATTAGGTGGTTTGCCTATTGCCGTCAACCAGGCACAAATCCAGAGTCCATGGCTGCTACTGAGAAATTCCTGATGAAAAAAACCTGATAACTTTTTGTCCGACCCGGGAATAGAATCCAGGACCTCATGCTAAACTACCGCGCTTGCGGCTACTAGACTAACGAGGCAGTAATAGATTTAGTAGCTTAGTTATAATAGTTGATATTATCTATACTTCTATACTTCTTCTTATATCTTATCTTATCTTAACTTACTTCTTACTTCTTACTAATATTATAAAGAAGTAAAGTTTGTGTTTGTATATTTGTTAAATTGTAAGGGGTAATCTCGGGATATATTGAACCGATTTTAAAAATTCTTTTACCATTAGAAGGCTACATTCATCCCGGGTGACATAGGCTACTTTTTATCTCTGTATTCCCACGGGAACGGGAACTACGCGGGTGAAACCGCGTGACGTCCGCTAGTCTATACTACTAATATTATAAAGAGGTAATGTGTATTTGTTAAATTGTAAGAGGTATTCTCGGGATCTACTGAACCGATTTTAAAAATTCTTTCACCAATAGAAAGCCACATTATTGCTGAGTGCCATAGGCTACTTTTTATCCCTGTATTCCCACGAGAACGGGATCTACGCGGGTGAAACCGCGGGACGTCAGCTAGTACTATATAAAGCTTTATAATATAAAAACCGATCAATTAATTTGTTATAGGTTATATAAGTATATTGATTAAGAATTAATATATCAATAGTAATAAATGGTTTCTAGAACGATTACTAGTAATAAATATGTTGACAAATTCAAAATGCAGTAGTTACCGCTGCTTTAAATTAGATGCATAATAAATTTGCAGTACGAGAAATTATATCCTGCAAGTACTTACCTACTAGCAACAAGACACGACGCAGTTAGTAATAATTGAATACATGTTCTGATAGATAAATAATTATTAAACACATGTACATTAACATACTAATCCAAAATATTTACATATTTTATTGAACAGATTTTTAATTTCTACTGAATATCTAACTTTATCATTAAGACAATCCAGATCAACACATACAGTACACACAATATAAACATCATCCTAACATCACGCCTGTTATCCCGAAAAGTTAGGCAGAATTGAGTACACCCACATTTCGCCAGTGAAGTTTAAGTTCCATGTTATAGGGGGCGAGCCTATCAATCGGTCACAAATTCAGACTCCGTGGCTGCTACAGAAAAATTCCTGGTGTAAAACCTAATAACACTTTGCCCGATTCGGGAATCGAACTGACCCCATGCACAGTAGTAGCATAATAATTATGTAAATGCATTCATTGTTACTAAGACAAATCATAAATGAAACGGAATAATTAACGAATAAGGACCAATAAATATGCACTTATAAGTCTTTACGACACGCATACAGCTATACAAGAGAATTTTCCAAACGACGTGTTTTATACATACATATAACGTACATATACCTATCATTAAAACTGGGCTAGTCGCAAGTGAGCGGACTAGGCGACCTCGAGCCACGCCTTGTAAGGGCTGGTTGCCACGCGGAAACCAAGCTGCCTGGGAAACAGTGTGACCGCAAAATTCCTTCACTTTTAACGCAAGAATATGGCACAAAAGTTAATGACACTGGACTCTGGAGCAGTTTGTAGGTTTTATCAGTTTTGGTGCAAGGATGTATGATGGCTTATATAATGAATATAAGATTGACTATCTTTTGCTAAGTTCAACGTATTATAAAGCTGTGCCTCTATAGTTGTGAAATTAGTAATTACGCCCGGCTGTAATAATGAAGATGTATTGATTTATGCTTATGTTTTAGTAAGATATACCTACACAGTTTAGAATATCCGTTAGTAATCATCTGCCTAGCCTTTTACCAACTTTGTTGGAGTCGGGTTGCAGTCTAACCGGATGCAATTGAATACCCGTATATTACGTGGACTTCGTATCTGACCTCCACAACCCAGATAATACTGGGTAATATGATACCCCTTGGTAAGACAGGTGGCTCGAAAAACTGACAAGCTTTTCGAGTCACTGACTACCTGTACTGTAACGACTTGAATCTATAAATTATAGTGCTAGAGTATTCGTTACTATCGTAGATAAATCGTTGAATACAGTGATCTTTTAATAGCAGCAAAATAAACTAGGTTCAAACATTAAAATAGAGCAATTGATTTGCCGAACGATTTAATCAGTTTCTGCCCAGATTATCGATTTATCATAAAATTTTATCAGACTTCGATCATTTGACATTAAAATTTACGTAGGTATTGATAGTTTTGTGTACTAGATATGGTCATATGTCCTTAGGCATTAGCTTTTACGAGTGTATTTGTTACTCATAACTAGTCACTTTGTCTATGTTTAAATAAATAAAGAGTGAAGTAATCACTTGAATGAATTGTTAAACGTTTAAGATAAATTGAAGCCTTCTAACACAGTCCTATTGACACAAATTGATGTAGGTAGCCAGGCAGGTAGGTATGTTAGGTTGGTTGGTTATGCAAGGAACTAAGTAAAACTGACTTGCCTTGATGTAAATGCCTGTAGTTTGAATCAAGTGTATCTATGTGTTAAAATAGTACATAGACTCCTAGAGTATTGAAATGGCTGTCATATGAAATCGTACTTTTTATTTTACTAATTTATTATCACTGAAATCTTATCTGTTAGATTTAGACAAAGCGACATTTTATTTAAATGTTGATGAAATACCTAGTTAAAAAAGCATGAGTCTGACAAAAGCTCTTCGTATTATTCATATAAGATAGATAAAGCCCAAGGATAATTTCACTTTCTACAATTAAACCCTTCACATAATTTAGATGACAATAAATCATCATTATATGTAATTTAAAATAGAAATAAATAGTGGTCTTAAAAGCTTGTTTTCCATTAAATTACAAGACAATATCCAATAAATTCAATTAAGCAAATCAATTAAACATACAACAAAAAAAAACATGATGAAAACTCGTCCGCATAATAAACTGAACCTATAAATCCACTTGAACTGCATCCATCAGCTACTAGTGAAAGGCTAGGGATGGAACCAGTCCTCGACCTTCGCGTGACCAAGGCTTTGCCCAGACGTCATTAGCAAGTGGACTTCCGCATACCAACATACAAGTACAAGAGCTTTTAAATTGCTGGGGCAACACCACAAAATTATATGGGGAATTTATAAAAGGACATTGGGTAAAATGGGACCGTCTTGATTACAGATGTGTTCATAAATAAAAGATGAACATTATGTGAAGCAATTACGGGGCTTTTCTTTGCATGTAATATATTTTTTTTAAAGACGACTGAAAGTAAAAAAATAAGAAACGAATATTTGACTAAATCTAAACTTTTAAACGCAATAATTTGGAAGAACTTGTCGTATACAAAATGTTGTGAAGAAAGTTTACAGTCTGAGGACTTTAAGAGTAGGGGAATTGACTACGCAGAAGATGAGGAGAAGAGAAAGGTAAGAAAAGGGGTGACTACTGCAAGGACTATTAATGGACAATTGCACATAGTAAAGTAATAAAAAGACATGCTACGTCGACACCAAATTAATTAAAATAAGAACAAGATAACATTAATGATAAAAACTTGCTTAAGATATTTGTTTATTTAATTTTGAACAAAAGTGTACCGTGCGGAATCTTAAATTCGTTCCAGATAATTAGTTTACCTTCTCGCCTCACAATTACGGTAATTACATAAAATATTTACGCTCGCCTGATCGGATTCGAGATGCAATTCGTATAATGAGTGTTGACTTACCGAGACCTCGATTTACTTCGCATTTAATGCATGTTTTGTCTTCATTAATAATTATTAATTACCTGTAACAGCAAACAAATTGATTAACATTTCATTGACACTTAACAAAGATGTTGACATTTCAGTAAGTAGGACATAGGAACGAGTACAGCCAGTGCCCAGCATTACCTGACCCCTCTTCTCATTCCACTTGCTTTCTTGAGGGTTCAGGTAAAGTTGGGCACGTAATGAACCTACTCCTATATTCTGTGCATACGCCCTTACGACAGCGGGCTGTCGGCCTTTCGACGTAACGTTGTCGCGGCGATAGCTTGCATACGAATTTGTGTGATATAAACAAATCTAATTTAGTTTTTATTAATCGAAATTTAAGGCTGTGTCGAAATGCTTTTTAGAAAGTTTTGGTGAGCGATTTAAATGGTTTGAAATTAGCTTTTTTAAATTGTTTAATTCAGAATTTACGTATGAAAGAACCAGAAATATCAAAAACTCGTTTAAGGTCTAACATCTTAAAGATTTGATTCGATAATCAAGAAAATTACTTCAACGCGCCCTAATTAAATAAAAGTGACAGGCCACATGATTGCCCAGTTGACGTACCTGCGCCATAGAAATGTCCAATTAATTGGAACTGATTGAAACGAGAACATAGATGTGAGGTGACACGTGTCAGAGTCGTAATCACGACATCCACGACGAGGTCTTTAATTACATGACATTACACTCAGTGACTGACCAAAGCCTTGACTACCTTGAGAGTAAAGTGTAGAACGTTTTTCCAATAAAAAGTTACGGATACTTTTGTTCATACTTAAAGAGCAATATTATTATCTTCTGTTATTAAACTTAATAGTTCTTAAATGTGAGCATTGAATGGTTAAGTTTAAACATAATTACATACAAGATCAATAATTGCAGAGGAGATAATAAAGTCGTACTCAACTTCATAATGATGGGGTTGCGAACCTAACACATACACACATGTTTTACAACGTCTTTGACAGCTCACGTCACTACAAAATATTAATGGCGCAAAATCTATAACGTAATCCAAATCTTTGCATAATACTTGTATATCTTATAAAAGCTCTACTTTTCAAACCGGTCGCTCCGACCTTGTATCGCAGAAGTAGGCGTTCGAGATCTGTCCACTGTTATGAAAAGAGAAGTATGTATTTGGTTGAGGAATAAATAAACAAAGACGACGTTGCAAGGTTAGTGCGTCCGCCCTGGCTTCCGGCGGAACTGAATCTTGAAAATCTTGACAGTCAATTGACCATAATATTATAATACATGGGTGTTTGACCTCGTATTGTGATTTCGGCTACGTTCACATAGGAAACTATAAAACCGAGAGTACACAGTTATGGAATAGTTTTTAATTGCACCTAATGAGTGTATTCTTTAGACGCAATGTTCATAATCGGGTTGCGAAACATTTCGGTGGGCTCCACACTTTTTATACCTTTGCCACAAACTTTGAAACGACAATTGTAATGAGATCCGGTTGTTTTTTACCTGTCAGATACTCGTTTAGTCTTCCGGGTACTTGACATGGGTAAAATAATCTCTTTGGATTACATGTTATTGACAACGCGTGTTCGATTGCTTAAGATTTATTTTATCCTGTTTCTTATTTGGTAATCGAATGTTTAATTTTATCAATCGAGTGTTATTGAGTTTTTCCTTTGGAATTTTTGTGTGATTTTTTTTGTTATTATTTCAATAAAAAGGGCTTTGTCGCACATGCGATTATGCCACTCTGGTTGGTTTTACAAAATTTAACACTCAACACACAACAATATGTGATGAACATCATCAACGGACAAAAATCAAACTTATCTGTTGTTGATTTTGCCATAAGGTATAAAAACTTATTTCACGGTATGAATGTGTCCGGAACGAAGTCTGAATTCAATAACAGTGTCATTTGTGCCCAGTTGATTGCGAAAGGATTGCCTTCTATTACATATGGAAATGGGTACACCTCTGCCGAACGCTTTTGGTAATACATGTGTGATGTTTTGCTTGTGTATCTGTCTATTGTCATCCGAATATTCACACGTCTTGTCTTAATATATTTAATGGTAAGGTCGTAATCTAGTTTAATTTACTTCACATTCCTTAAAGCTGAATCTACATTTAATTATCGGTACAGCTACCGATTGACGCATGATTTCAATTTAATTAAAATGAACCCAGATACGGCAATGGAATCTGATCCTTAGGGCTTTCATAATACGTACCTAACTGGTCATCGGTAATCTATTGGTATGGGTAGCAATATTGCCATGTGTGTATCTAATAAAAAGAATAGTTAAATATTATTTATAAACGTGTAAGTATTTACAGAATTCCGGAATCATAGGGCTGTAATGCTGTAATAATGTTTTTGGGCTCCAATATCGTTGGTAAACATTCACAAAATATTTTGAAAAAACGTAGGCGTAGTTCCGATTTTGGCTTAGTGCCAAAAGACTCATGTTATGTTTTAACTAACCGTATTAATTGGCATTTCCTAAATCGTCGCAATTAATTATCTAATAGTGAAATTAAGCAATGTTTGGTCATTTAAAAGTGACATTATTTATTTCGAATTCCAATTGACTAAACAAGACCACAAGGCTCAAACATTAATTAAATTAAGTAGCTTTATTTCGTAATAACTAATACCATTCTATGCCTATTACCTCGATACCAAATACTAGGTGGATAGGGGCAATAAACATTTACTTTGTATTTCTGTATCTTAAACTAAAATTATAGCACAACCTTACTTCATTGCGTGAACTGTAATACTTAATATGATCAATTTAATTGCATGAGCGTTGCATCAAAGCCTCGAAGCAATTGCATGCAATATAGGGGTGTCAAGTTAAACATTATCGCGTGAACACATCAGGGATTTCACGATTTATAAATTGTATGCAATAATTCAGCCTCCCAGGCTCAGTAAGCCGAGCCGGGCCGAGGTAACCCGAGAGTACCCGAAGGCGTTTTCGTAATAGTCGTGTGCGCAAGCCAGCGTTGCCTTCTACACGTTTAGTTTTAATTAAGCCAGCATTATGGTTGCTATAGCGACGCTCGAAATGGACATTTATAATTGGTTACAATTTTCTTTAGATTGGAAATTATGTGTTTGGATATGATTGCTTTGGCTGTCTACGGCATTTAATTCTCATTAAAATTGAAGTTTAATTACAAAAACTCTATTTGGTTTAATTTTAAGGAAAGTAAAAGTAAAAGGTTTGCCTTGTCTATTCGATTTCTCAATACTACAATGGCCAGTATTTCATCACAACATTTATTTTACATAATACTCTAACACTATAATTAACAGGTAGAACTGTAAAATTAGAAATAATTACTAGCTAGGCAAACAAAACAAAACTAGACCACACACAGCTTAAGGCGATTAAACGATTCAATTTGTCAAAACTTGAGAATGACAACATTGCATTCACTCAACTTGTTTGCTAGACAGCTTTTAAGGCGAATCAAAGATTAATAAATTATACTCGTATTAGGAACGATTACTATGAACTCTGTTTTAGCGAGAAGTTGCACAAGATATTTTTGGACCTTTTTTTTACGTAGTCTCAGCTCTACTTTTGTTAAATTATATGGTGTTTCCCTACTTAGGAAAACACAATGTTTGATTCTTATTACATCTATCGTCAATTTGATCTCAATATTTTCTGATGTCAAGAGATAGGTCACAATTGCCAACAACCTACTGGTATATTCGGGGAGTTGGGGTGGATCGCATAATTGTTCCACTAGTACGCAAAATACACGCATACATGGACATGGAGTTGCTGACACCAGCCCGTTATATGATACAATGGATCGCAATTTCTAAAACCTCAAAAACGGTACGTATTTCCTTATGTCCTAAAATTGGTCTCATATTTCGAATGCATGTCTTTGTATAGTAATATCTTCTTCTTCGCGTGTCGACGGTAAAACATTAAATAAAGGCCCAAAATTTATATGCGAACTCCGCTCGCTGGTGCTGTCATAAGATCGTCAAGTGTCTGCACACTTGACGATCTTATGACAGCATCAGCGTGTGGCCCTTGTCTGTGGAGATACGCTGCATATAGGTATACTTGAGATCTGAGCCGTCTATGTACCCTATAGTACGTAGTATCAAAAGACATGCGCACTCCAAGCAAACCTCAGATTAAATCATCAAACCCAACTGTCACAGCCCCGCGGTTACAGTAACTTCCTACCACGAATAGAGTAACAACCACACAAGTTAACCACCGTTAAGATCTGACTACGGAAGAGTGATATCGAGATACCGTGGCGGTGGCGGTGGCCAGTGAAAATGCATTCCTTGCTGGAGCGATGCGGAAAGCGGAGAGACTCGCCCAACCAAAGCAACGATTAGACAATGTTGGAGATGTGCTGGATGTGACAGGGAGATTGGAGAAAGTGTATATTTGTTTGTGTTTAGTGAGTACAAAAATAATCGACTTCCAAGAAACACAAAATTGTGGAAAACCTTTTTACTTCCGGAAGTCGGCTTTTTGTAGTTTATAGTTACATCGTCTATTTTGTTTCTAATAAAAAACTTTGCAATTTTATCAGTATCTAAATGCCTACAAGAATTACTAAAAAATGCCCGTGATGCTATTGATTTAAAAAAGAAAGGGGAATAATAAACTAAAATTCAATTTAAATCTGTCCATGTCTCTACGACTACTAAACTCACAACATTCAATACAACTACACTAATGTATTGAGGTAGGTTTTTATTTAGTCCTTTTTGTTTATTTGACTTAAAAAGGTTGTAACATTTTGCTATTCGCATTCTTTGATCAAAATGTGTACTGCACCAATTATTCATAACAACTTCCGATATCACATCTAGTAACTCTAGCTCTTCAAACCGTTTTCCTTCCACTACCACTAAACGTGAAGATGGTAGCACGCGTGATAAGCAGACGCGGAACAGTAATCTCAATGAAATAGAAACAAACTACTTTTACGTAGAACATTTTCATTGTCATTATGATTTAAAATCACTCTTTGCGTAGAAAAACTGTAGTTAATAAAAGAAAAAGCTATATGAACAAAATATCGTGATGGTCCAGGGCTAACGCCTCGTCTCTAATACACGAAGATGTGGATTTAAATTGTGTACTTCCGTTTTTCTTATTAGTTGACACATAAACCAAGAAACAATCTTTCTGATAAGTTAGTACTTTTCATTACCTTACAAGTTATTTTAATATTACGAGCAAATATAAAGTTACAATCACAATGTTATTTCTCGGAAATCATTAAAAAAAATAAAAGTCATCAAAGAAATCTTTGTAAACACGACGGATTTGAATGTCTGAAGAGATTCGATACTGCACACTAACGCATCCGTAAGAAACCCTTGAATTATCGGCGATAAAACGACTGTTTATTTACTGGGTATATACTTGTATAAATATATGTTGGGAGTTTGTATTATTATTATAATAAATAGACATTATCCTTGGCATAAGTTCACCAGTTCGGTTGGAAACTTTCGAAACAATTAATCGAGCCATCATAATCATGGATCGAGGAAAATGTCGTGAGGAATGTTGTGAGTTTAAATGTGGATGGGTTTGAAGACCAAAAAAACGATAGATGGACTGAGTAAAGAATAATATGGCAAGAGAGGAGGTGTCTAATGAGATAACGTACTATAACGTAGCGTACGATAACGCACACTATAGTCTACATTTCTTGTTTTCATTTCTCCTTTTGCAGGTCTGCTGGCAGAAATTTCTAAAGAAATAAGCAGTACCTTTTGTTTTAGTCGGTGTGTATATATAAATTAAACTTGATTTTATTTATTATGTTACTAGCTGAACCCGCGCATGCGTTGCAATGCTTTTTTTCCTACCTATCTGCCTACTACCCTACCTACTACCCTACCTACTACCTACCTACTACCCTACCTACTACCCTACCTACTACCTACCTACTACCCTACCAACTACTCTACCTACCTACTACCCTACCTGCCTACTACCCTACCAACTACTCTACCTACCTACTACCCTACCTGCCTACTACCCTACCAACTACTCTACCTACCTACTACCCTACCAACTACTCTACCTACCTACTACCCTACCTGCCTACTACCCTACCAACTACTCTACCTACCTACTACCCTACCTACTACCCTACCAACTACTCTACCTACCTACTACCCTACCTGCCTACTACCCTACCAACTACTCTACCTACCTACTACCCTACCTGCCTACTACCCTACCAACTACTCTACCTACCTACTACCCTACCAACTACTCTACCTACCTACTACCCTACCTGCCTACTACCCTACCAACTACTCTACCTACCTACTACCCTACCTACTACCCTAACAACTACTCTACCTACCTACTACCCTACCTACCTACAACCCTACCTACCTACTACCCTACCTACCTACCTACTACCCTACCTACCTACAACCCTACCTACCTACTACCCTACCTACCTACCTACTACCCTACCTACCTACTTTCCTACCTACTACCCTACCTACTTACTACCCTACCTACCTACTACCCTGCCTACCTACCAACCACTTTCTCACCGTATAAACCTTCTCTGGACTTCCACAAATAATTCAAGACCAAAATTAGCCAAATCGATCAAGGCGTTGTTGAGTTATGCGCTTACCAACACATTTTGCGATTCATTTTTATATTATAGATAATGATGAAGTTATAAAAGTATTACATCAGTCAGACCGCCATCTTGGCTCCCGCTTATCGACTAGTGTTGTCACATCAATAGTGATGTGACCTACTCATAACACCTTTGTGCTCTAATGTTATTATTATGTTGTTTTCCTGTGTTGTCTAGTAATTGTGTGTACATAAATAGTAAAATAAATAAATTAATAACGAGTAATAGAGAAGTATGAAAGAAGAAGACATGCTGCGCAAGAAGACAATTCTCCAAATGAATTGGGATAAGGGCAAGATAATGATCATAAATTGCATACAAATTACCAACAAGCAACAATATACTAACATAATTTTAATGTACTTATTGATAATCCAAAACTAAACATGTTTGTACGCCGGAAACGGCAGAATATTCTGATCTACATTTATATAAAACACCTTCCAGCTTTGTACAATATTCTGACAAATAAATGCATTCTATTCTATTCTATCTATATCTATAAAAGCGAAAGGTCACTCACTCACTCACTCACTGATTCATCACGAAATCTCGAAAACCGCTGGACGTACAAAGATGATTTTTGGCAGGGAGGTAGTTTATGGTTAGTAGACGTCCGCTAAGAACGGATTTTGCGACAGGGCCGGATTAGGGTGGTCTAAGGGCCCTCGCAAGTTTGTATGAAACTCCTTCATTTTTTGTGCTACAATCTAGATTTTTGGCAGATACGTAGTTTATAGTCAGTGGGCGTCTGCTATGAATTAATTTTGCGACAGGGCCGGATTAGGGTGGTCTAAGGGCCCTCACAAGTTTGTATGAAAGTCCTTAATTTTTCGTGCTATAATCTTGATTTTTGGCAGAGACGTAGTTTATAGTCAGTAGGCATCTGCTATAAATTAGTTTTGCGACAGGGCCGGATTAGGGTGGTCTAAGGGCCCTCGCAAGTTTGTTTGAAAGTCCTTCATTTTTTGTGCTACAATCTTGATTTTTGGCAGAGACGTAGTTAATAGGCAGTAGACGTCTGCTTAGAACCGATTTTGTGACAGGGCCGGATTAGGGAGGTCTAAGGGCTCTCGCCAGTTTGTATGAAAGTCTTTCATTTTTTGTGCCACAATCTTCATTTTTGGCAGGGACGTAGTTTAAAGTTAGTAGACGTCTGCTTAGAACAGATTTTGAGACAGGGCCGGATTAGGGAGGTCTAAGGGCTCTCGCCAGTTTGTATGAAAGTCCTTCATTTTTTGAGCTACAAAGTTGATTTTTGAGACGGACGTACAGTGGATTTCGGGTATAACGACAATGAAGGGACCACTCTATTTTCGTCGTTATATCCGGAAGTCGTTACAGGCAAAGGTAAAGAGATACAGACACCGCCGATTCCGCCTTTTCTTTAACAGAGAATGTGCGTCTAGCAGCCATACTTATTGAAAAGTTTACTAAACCCAGTTGCTACTCAGAATATCACTTTGTAACTGAACCATAAAAGCTCCGAAACGTACACGCTTCCTTACCTACTTAGTTAATATCTATAAACAAAAGGTAAAGGTCTCCACACTTGCTGACCATCTGTGTGCAATGGATGTAAACAAAAGATAAGAAATGTTTGGGAAAGAAAAAAATCTTTGTGTCTTTGGCGGCCGACTCCGGTCGCAATATCTGCATGGGATTTCTAGGAATTTGTTACAAATGATTCATTTAAAACAGTCGCTACACCCGAACTCGGCGTTACATCCAAAGTCGCTATAGCCACATGAATTTTGTACTAAAGTATGCTTTAAATTCAAGGGACTTAGATTTAACGTCGCTATAGGTAAATGGTCGCTACAACCAAGGTCGTAATAAATGAAATCCACTGTAGTTTATAGTTAGTAGACGTCTGGTAAGAACAGATTTTGTGACAGGGCCGGATTAGGGAGGTCTAAGGGTTCTTGCAAGTTCGTAAGAAAATCCTTAATTTTTTGTGCTACAAACTTGATTTTTGGCAGGCACGTAGTTTATAGTTAGAAGAACTCTGCTAAGTACAGGTTTTGTGGCAGGGCCGGATTAGAGAGGTTTAAGGGCGCTCGCAAGTTTGTTTAAAAGTCCATCATTTTGTGTGCTACTAACTTGAATTTTGGCAGGGACGTAGTAGGTGAGTAGAAGTTTGCTAAGAACCGATTTTGCGACAGGGCCGGACTAGGGAGGTCTAAGGGCTCACGCGAGTTTGTATGACAGTCCTTCCTTTTTTGTGCTACAATTTTGGCAGGAAGGTACTTTATAGTTAGTAGACGTTGACTAAGAACGGATTTAGCGAGTTTAGCAACATGGCCAGAATAAGGAGGTCTGAGGGCTTTCACATGTTTGTAAAAATGTACTGTTTTTTTTTTGTACTAACAACCTGAAATTTAACAAGTCTAGAGTTTAGGAGTAGGAGATCTAAGCTAAGTTTGTAAGGAAGACCTGGACTAAGGGCTCCCGTAAGTCCATATGAAATCCTTGGCTTTTTGTACCTGAAAATTGGCAGAGAGATAGAATATAGTTAAGACATTTCAGGTAGGAATAGATTTTACGACAGGGCTGGTTTAAGGGAATATAATCGCTTCGATTGGCATTTGGCATTCGATTTGACATAGTACCATCCACAGGCAGTCCAGACAAAAGAGTCAAAATTTCTACGCGAACGAAGTCGCGGGCAACTGCTAGTTCTATATATAGTATTCACGTTTTTAAGAAAGCCGAGTTCATCAATGATAAACAGCTTCCCTCGGTATTGATGTGTGAGACATGATAATGTCGTCAAACAGCTTTTTCCTGTCAATTTCATACTGAAGAATTTCCTCTCGATTCTGAATTTCCGGTCTTATTAACTTATGTAGAATGCTTTGATGTTATCGGTGATGACGATAAAATTATAGGTGTCGATATGACATATCGTAATTATTACCCCGTACTAACTGGATGGATAGGAAGCCGCTCCATATCAAATACTGGTATTTGGCAGCATCCGGTAAGACTGGAAGCTGACCCCTATAAATTAAAGAAAAAGGCTAGGCAGATGATGATCAGGTAATCTTGTAATGTCTGGAAAGACCAACTTACTTTGAGTAACGGTGTTCTATGCACATCTCATTCAACATAGCATGATCTAATCAGCCTATAATGTTCCCACTCCTAGGCCATTGAGTTCCTCTCAGTAACAGGAATTCATTTAACATTCCATAGCACCAAATAAAATTACTTTAATCATACATTTACGGCTCAACGGAAATTTCAACACCTCCTCACCGGTTGTGTATAAATTAGAATTAGCATGCTCAGAACCAGGATTACGAAAATACCTTAAGGCTCTAGTATATTAAACTAAAAGTAGCAAACACGACGTTTATTATATAACATAATATATGTACAAGGAATTCGTGACCAAACCTTTCGTTATATGGACAAACGTGGGTATTAATTTCTCTGTACATAATGTGACAATTTTATTCTGAACTCTGAAGCAATATCTTATATGACTAAGTACCTATTTAGAATAATATATGGTTCATTTGAATAATTTTGTTTGGAACTATGTGCGATAATGTTTTGTGGGAAAAGGCTAAGTATAACTGACAGGTGTTGAAATCTAACCTAGCCTTAATGATATGACACATTGACGGTTGGGCATGAAATGGAAGACCTTTGAACTAATCACTCGAGTTTCCTGAGGCCCTGGTAATCTTTACCTTATCGTTGATCAGATAGAAGGTTCCCTCTCTGCGATCGGTAATGGGCCATCATGTAAGCCCCAACCCAAAACAAAGCCTGATAAAACTAGGCTAATAATCAATTGTCAAAAAATCAGCGATAGATTAGTGGTGTGACTGTCGGACTGCTAAATAATAGGGCCCCAGTTCGAACCCTAAACACGCATCAGACATAACTTCTGCTTCGGTAAATGAAAACATCGTGAGGAAACCAAATAAAAAAAACATGCTTCAGAGATATTCCTCGGATGCATATAAAGCCAAATCAGAGGCCCATGGGTGGCTTAAAAACTCGGGCACTAGGTTAGGCTCGATAAAGAAAGAAAAATAGGTTTCCTAGCCACAAGAGTTTTGAAAGGTTTGTAAAGATAAATAAAATATTCTAGTGGTTTCGAACACAACATACCAAATCATTTTCTTAAAGTAAGTATAAACTCGTAAACAAAGAAGCTAACTAGGTTTAACCGCAAGACATCACGCCCTGACTGTTAGTCCGTGACAGAAGCTTATGCAATCTCGTTATAACTAAACAAAACTTCAATAAAGGACAATCATATTTAATCGTGCATTAAAATTGTACTGAACAGTATATTGAATTATGGTTGGTGGTACAAATTGGGTGTTAATAAAGGATCAATATTCAACATTGTCTTCATAAAATATCGATTCGATTCGATGTATTATTTTGAACTGGAAAGGATATTCATTAATCAGATAAACAAAGGTTCAAATGCCATTGTTGTAAGAAATTGCATTGCGATCCCTGACCCAAAAAATTGGGTGATGATGATCAATCAACAGCATATAATCGATGAAGAAAGTCCATATAATAAATATTGAACAGTCTTTTTGAGGATTATTGTGAACATTTTCCGATAACTTATCCTTTTAGCTTTATTCCGGTCGACTGCAAAACATGAGGTTCTGGGTTCGATTCCTGGTTTTTCCATCAGGAATTTCTTGGTAGCAGCCACGGAGTCTGGATTTGAGCCCGGTTGATGACAATAAGCTCGCCCCCTATCACATATGGCTTAAACATAACTTGCCACACTTCTGCCTATAACCCTTCGGGGATTACAGGCGTGATGTTATGTATGTTTGTTAGTCGAGTAAAAACAGAGATAGTTCTATGTAAAGAAGTTTGATACGTTTATTGTATATAAAAAATATACAAATGTTATTTATAAATATAAAATATGAAAATTTTTCATCAAACATTTGTATTTGATCTAAACTTTATATTATTGTTTCCTTATATGTAAACATATATGCCCATATACATTTTACGTTCACATACATATGTATGTATATTTCATAGACTTGAATGCGCAATTCGTTACGGTCTTGTTTGTACACAACAGGTCGACAACCTCTTCTCGGGTTGTGAACATTACTTTATTATTTATACTCTCTTCCTCTTCTGCTACTTAGTTGTTCTCTTATGTAGGTACTCAGATGTACTTTTCTAAATCTTTATATAATTGAGGAACAGTTCCTTGCTAAGATCAATTTCAATAAAAAAATTGAACAGTATGTTTCTTAAAATCAACCAGTATCCTTTCTTAAATTACTTCCTTTCATTGAAGCTTTTAGATGATCACGGGACGACTGGAGAATGCGGGTGGATGATAAATAAATGGTTAGGTCTAGACAATCTGTCTACCCTCTTTCTTAGTTTTACTCATTGGTTTTCCCTCAAGACAATTCCCAAATATTGCTACGAAATGACGCCACCACACTTACCCAATTTAAGCCCGATTAAAAATAAAATGAATCATACAACTTGAATCTCGAGAAATGAGGCGTAGCATCTTCTTGACGTTCCATATCACTCAGTCTTATGTAATCCTCTCAAGAATGTGGACGAATATGGTCTTCGCCCTTCGTACAAGATATCTCGTCTTCATTGCTTAAGTTTTTTGAAAACATGATTTTTTTTTATGATAAATGTTTCTTTTTTCTGAATAATAATTTGTAAAGTATTCGTTGAGACTATCACGTTTTTTTACTTGGTTTGGTAGACAATGTTCTATCTGTATTTAGTCGATATGAAATTATGAATTTTATGCTTCTAACTCGTTGAAAACTTACAAATAAATGTCTAAAGACAAAATGACCTTGGTTTCTGCTACGATTTCTTAATCGTATGATATAATTAAGGTTAAGGGTTCATTATTTTTAATATCTTTATTGGACATCTCGTTACTAATATTTAATTATTTTATTACTATAAAATTCAATTAAAGTTACTTTTGGTTAAAATAATTACAAATAACTGTTTCAATTACACTCGGTAAAATAATTGTTTTCTGCAATCATTTTAGATCGTTTATTTTTAACTAAAAAGTTCAATTAAACTTGCGTAATACCAACATTGTAATTACATCATCGCAAAAACTATAAAACTCATAAAAATAATCGATCTAAATCTAAAAGTACTTTTCTCTTTGCGAGCAAATCGATCCAGCTCTTTCATTCAATTTCTCAATAATTCGATGATCGCACTACGATATCGATTAAAGAAAATCAATAAATACAATTACATCGCAACCACTTGAATAAAGATGAAGAAATGGAAAACATTTGCACAAACGATGTGAAAGAATTCCTATTATGTAATAAGAATTTTTACTGATCTAGTACAGCACATGCTTTAAATTGTAATGTTTTAAAGTACCGTATGAAGAAATAAAAATATTTGCTCTGTTTAGGAACGTCCATTTATTTAATTAATTTTTTTTCCCCAATGTATTTGGAATCGGCGCAATATGTCTTCGCCTTAAATACTTCCGTCATCAAGTCATGAGTCCCTTCTTTTCTAGCCATACAAGATACTATGTAATATGTTTTGAATTTCGTAGCACGATTTCAACAATTACATTCACTCCAAAAACACCGAAATTCTTACCTACAAACCTACACAATACTCGAAAGGCTCCAAAAACTGCAATTGCATTACAAATTCCGTAAGAGTCCGATCCAGATCATGTGATACACCTGATACGAATACTGCACACACTGAAATATGACAGTGAAGTAACCATTGCGACTGCTTTTAACTTATACCGCCTAAGGCTGCGCGCAGACCGTATTAAAACTATCTTTACCCAATCGCTATTGCTGTGAAATATTTGCACTCATGGTGGTAAAGTCCCTTCTTGAAATGTCTTTCTGTCTGACGAACTACCAATTGGCTTTTCCTTAATTTGATGTTCAGGCCCTGCAGTCTCTACACTAATAACGACGCTACGAACGTCGCTAAGTCGTAAAATCGTAAACTTTTTGTAATAGATTTTCAACCTTATGCTGTTGAAATAAAGCTGAAAATCTATTATAGAAAGTTTACGATTTCTCGACTTAACGACATTCGTAGCGTCATTATTAGTGTAGAGACTGCAGGCCCTGGATATCTTAGCAAATCTGCTCGTAAGAAGAAAATCGTTAGAGTCAATGATATTGACACTGTTCGCTTGTATCATTTCACTGCTTGGCAAAGAAGACTTATGTTGATGAAGATGACTTCAAGTTGTTTTGATCTGAGGCCAATGTGGACCACTGGTCATTAGTCTTGTCCTAATGTTAAATTTAATGGCCTACAGCAAAAATTTATTCGGCACATTACCAATCCGTTCACTAGAGTCAAAATTCCTTCACCTGACGAAGACTGTGCGAACTATGCAGGCTGTCTTATCTTCAAGTCCTTAGCAGTCATATGGTGTAAGTCCATACTGCAATTGCTCTAGTTTAAAACATTACATAAACAACCTTATTGGACACGTTTCTTGTTACTGTGGACATTGTTGGTCGGTTTATGGCACTAATCATAGCAATAGGGAATGCGGTATGAGAAATGTTGGATGGTGCAATTGTTATGAGAGAAGGTATTGTTACTTTAAAAGGTGTAGGGACGTGATCCTGTGTGTTAGATCAAAGCGAAAATATTATTAAAGAAGAAGTCTTAGTTGATTGCTAAAATGAAATCAAACCCTAGCTAAGAAGAGGCAAAAGTGTTAATAAGTTTTAACCGACAACTGAATGTGCTTTCCGGGGCACGGAGAAAACTCAGTATGTAATAGACGATCTACGATCCACGGTTGACTAGGCAAGCGCAGCTGAACCTGAAGATTGACTTAACGTCTTTAACATTGACATTAAAGATAAACCTTTTATTGTTACATAGTTCACACATAGTCGACATGCACTCTGAGTGTTTGCATTCGACCTTCTTGTCAAACAACATAGAGACACGACAATCGCGTGGTCGTTGAGGTTCAAACTATATTAACAGAAATCGGAACATTTATTTTATTAAGCTATTGCATAGCTTCTATCGCGGGCCCTGAGCTGGAGAGCGAATCCAGAAATTTCCTAACAATAAATTTCAGATTCAGTACTCAACCAGGTTGCTATGGTTACGGAAAATAACAAGTTTGGCAACTGAGGTTGTCAAATTATATAATTTATAACCTCACGTTGTAAATGTGTAAAGTTTTTCTGTTTTGTCTCTCTGCTTTCTCCTTCTAAAATATTCTTACTCGTATAATTTGTGTACAAAGTGTTTTAAATATGAATAAACAAAGTGCATTTATTAATGAAGAAAGTCACGAAAAAATAGTGAAAGATAATGAGTGAGTACTCCTCGAGTACTCTTTAAAAGTACATTCATTTTATTATTATTACGCATCTATCATACGTTTTATTGGTTTTTGCATTACTATTCTGCGAATCGGTCTTAGAAGACGATTCGTTTTCATATAAAATATCTAAAATAAAATAAATAATTTTCATATTTTTCAATGTTATGACACTTACGTCAGGCTGACAAGCTGTCAATACTTTTTCTTTTAAATTTTCTGTCATAGAGTTTCTTACTAGCTTAGTCTATGAAGGTTACTTTTGATTTACTTATATAATTTAAATTCTTTTTAAAAAATACTGCATAAATAAAATAAATAAATAATTATTTGCATAAGTTGATAAAAAATGCTATGCAATAGCTTTACCGCGGCAGTCTCCGAGTGCCACATCAACTTTTTATATCCTAATGTTCAGGCAGAGTCCTTTTCCCAAGATGTTGCGGTTAGCTTCCAGGCTAACTGGATGTAGCTGAACACTAGTATTTTTCAAGGAGCGACTGAAAATCATTACGACTATAATTATAATAAAATTGCATGAATAAGTAAAGTGTAATGATACAGAAAATTGAGATATAACAGCAGTTTTAACTGACCAGGAAGCATTTGAAGTTCTGTTTAGTATTACAAACAGTTGACTCATAAACTAAGGTCCAAAGCAAACTACTATGTTATTTAACAGAAACCGCTGCAGGTTACATATTTAGTACTTACCGAACAAAATGTGCCCTAGTTCGGCCCCTTAGTGATGGCGAAAGATTATATCGATTTAAATGTAACAAACTAGGAAAGGCTGTAGTAACGGGACACGTTTCGTAACCTATTGTCGATATCGCTAAGATCTAAGACATTACTGTTGCGGAATTGTCGATATTTTCTTCACGTAACAGTAGTATCGAGATATAGAGCGATATTTATCGCAAACATTGAAAAAGTATTGTTTATAAATTATGTAGTGGTCTCCATTTCTACTAGCGTGTCTTATTTGAATTAATGTGCATATTGCGTTCACTTTACTCTGATTATGCGTTTGCATATGATTTTCATACGGAAGTATGACAAGAGGCACACATAGGCTCGTAAAGAAAAGGTATTCAGTGAAAATTATACGACAAAACCGCATTCTGATTGAAAACATTCTTCTGTTTTGCAGAAAATTACGACCATTCCATAATAACATTATGAAATGGTCGTAATTTTAATTTTAATTGAATTCTATTACAAATACAAAAGTGATCGTAACAAAACGTAACACCCAATTTCTTATTCCCAATTTCAACAACTAAACCGCAAATCAAAACAAAACGCGACCACTTCACTACTGATAATCGAATAATAACATAATCGATATTTCGCAAACGTTTCCGAATCGAGTCGGGTGACAACCTGATTCGATTAGCACAGGTTAATTCGAACAAGTGAATTTTATGTAATGTCTTGCTGAAATTGTCTGGTGCTAGTGACGTGGTCAAGTAATTCAGAACAGGTATTTCTAGTTCGGTATGGTACGGATTAAGTGACAATGTACCTGTTACCGTATGTGGCAATCGTGTCCAAATCGAGGACTAGTAATTTCGTATGACTATTTTGGCACGTTAGTGTCTGTTGTGTCCTAATGATAGAGTTGTACTCACGTTTATGTCTTATGAGATGACTTTATCGATAAACTGTATCGTTTTGCCATTATATGCTTTGCCTTTGCTTATTGGTGATAGCCCAATGAAGAAATTGAGAAGACCAGCGTGTTTTCCTATTTCGTTTTGAAATACTATATGTAGTTATTTATGCTAAAATGGTAAAGCTATTTTACATTTGGTTAATTCCTGTCATTAATTCCAATAGTACTTGGTGTATATACCGATAACGATACGTCCGGAGAAATTAATTATTTATATTGTTATAAATATTATCTATTTTATTTCCAACACTTATGGTCACAAGCTGTTACCCGCACAGTTTATTTTTATTGATTGTCTCGTGTCCTTTATAGCGAAGTGGGCCAAGTAATTGTTTATAATAAATGCCTAACAGTCGCTCGCAGACCTTGTTGTCATGATAACGGCCATTATCAATACGATCGAGCCTTAGGACATACTGGACCTTAGGTCTAATTGGAAAACTAAACCTAGTTTAGCTAAGCTAAATGAAACAGTAAAATAAATCATAAGTAATAATAATCATCTATACTGCACAAAGTCATATTATATTATTAAGCTTATAATATTACAAAGAGGCAACAAAAGTTTTTAAGTTACGAGAAAATCAAAACCTTAACTTGACTCAATCTTTAACTCCTAAGGCCATCGATAAAATTGAAAAACGAACCTATAGAGAAACTGGCTATTAACACCAAACGCATCCCCACGTTCCATTGTTAAAAATTCAAATTGTATAACACATATAAAAAATAATTCCATAGATAATCTAAATCCTAACCTACTTGCTAAATTACGTAACTCGTTTAAAGAGGTTCTAATTAATAACAGTTGTCAGTACTGAAAGAGTCGTTACGCTAACTTCTTAAGCTCCATATTAGATTGATTTATGATCTAGAATAAAAGAAACTGTATCTGACAGATTGCTATCAATAGCAACTGTTGTTTTCCGTTTACGAAATGCAACAGATGTCTTTTGAGTTTTGACTGTTGCGCAAGTGTTTCGCGTGCCGGCTGTCAATGGGGTTGGCAACTGTCAAAGTGGCGCTAGCGTAGATTGTTCCCAAAACATTGCATTTTTAACCGACTTCCAAAAAAAGGAGGAGGTTATCAATTCGACTGTATTTTTTTTTTTTTTTTTTTTTTTTTTTTTTTTTTTTTTTTTTTTTTTTTTTTATGTTTGTTCACTCATAACTTGCGACTGGGTGAACTGATTTTCATGATTCTTTTTACATTTGAAAGCTGGTGCTTCCCGTGTGGTCCCATTTTCACCATTTCAATATCTGATGATGGGATCTTGTAGAAATCGGGGGAACTCTTCAATAAATAACAGCAGATTAACCGCGATTGTTGCTATAGCATATCTAAGCATTGTTTACGCCATCACACAACATAATATCACGCCTGTACCCACTACAAAGGTTATAAAAACTATTTTGTGAAGATCTGATGAAGAACTTCGGAGATAGGTAACGGAACTCCTCAATAAATGATAGCAAATGGACTGGGATTGCTGAAATCTCATATTGTCTGTCTATTGTTTATACCAGTTCCTAACATAACATCACGCCAGTACGTTGTGAAGGGGTAAGCACATGTGAAACACTAAAAAGTGAAAAATAAAAACTTTTTTACAAAAAATAAAACCGACTTCGACAAAAAAAACACTCAAAAGTGAAAAATAAACTTGAGAAGAAAAATCAGTTTCTGAAGTCGGTGACAAAAAAATGAAATCAAAGAAACAAAAGTCACCGACTTCAGAAACTGATTTTTCTTCTCAAGTTTATTTTTCACTTTTGAGTGTTTTTTTTGTCGAAGTCGGTTTTATTTTTTGTAAAAAAGTTTTTGTATGGTCAAATTCAGAAAAAAAATTCAAACAGTTACAATGACGCGCTGTATTGTCTCAAAATGCTCTGGAGTCGGAAGGCACCAAATACCGAAGGATAAAAAAAAATTGAGGCTTTGGTTAAAAGCCATTCGTCGTGAAAAATTTATTCCTACAAAAAGTACGAGGTTATGTTTGGGTTATGTGGTAAACACTTTGTAGAAAGTGATTATGAAATAACAAGCAAATACACAGGTAAGCTGATCATAATAAAGTTTTGACTAATATCTTATCAATTATCCCCAAACTCCATAATATTTCGTACCTGGGCCTATCCACTTAAACATCCCGGTCCCTCCGGCTACGTTTTTCACTTAACTGCCTATAATTGCAATTTCAAAAATCACGTCTTGTTCTAGGAGTTAAACACCAACATAAGTTCTTGAAGAAAGGGGCTATACCATCTGTTTTTCCTTGGAATATTCAACCAATCAATGAAAGTGCGAAGGCCAGAGAAGAAAGATTATTAAACCGCAACCTGATGAAAAGACAGCTTTTTGACATGCCTTCAAGTTCAAGTACACAACATTGTGAAGAAGATAATATATTGCCTCTAGAAGGAGATAGGGGTGTGCCTCAAGACTGCAATGTATCTCAAGAGCTTCTGATTGAACATAGTTTGAAAATAATATAATATCATGTATGTTGATACGTGGGATAATAAAAATAAAACAGACTTATATACCAATACCGTGTTTTATTTTGTTCCAAAGGTCTCATTATAATTAAAATAGATGTATTTTTCAAACAAAGCTGCTTTAAATATAGGTAAAAAGGAATCTAGTTTTAATAACATTGAATTTATAAAATAATTATCTTTTTTTATGTAAATTACTTTCAAATCTTTATAAGTATAAATAATAAGGTTGCAGTATGTTCTGCCAGAACAGTACAACTGTCCTTGAATTTGATAATAATACGGGCTAGTTTTTTTTTTAAGATAAAATGTCATTATTTTTTTCTAAACACGGAACTGTAATTGTGTTTATTTCTATTATTGTTTATTGTTTGGCTTGCATAGGGACACTTTATTTCTATTATTGTTCATTCACAATGTGATGCTTCAGGATTTCTATTTTTATTTAATTTTATATCCACTTCATACTGCAGATTCTTCATGGTTTTCCTGCAGTAACCTTTTATAAAAGTATTATCACCAACAGCAGAAGATCTGGCCATCAGTAAGTGCCGTGTCTCATAAAGCTGCGTAGCTGTTGTTATTTTTTTCTCTGTGCTAGAAAACAAAGAATTATTTAATTAGTTAAATAAAAGTTTGGAAATAAATTTAATTATTGAATGATTTAACTTTATCTTTACTTACTATCATAGATAATGTCTTATCATTATCTTGTCCAAAGGTGGTAGAATCGTATGACTGTTTATGTCTCGATAGGATTATTTTGATGGTAGCTCCATTCTGGGTTCGTCGTCATATAAGCATTCTGATCGTCCAAAATTGAAATTTTGGTCATATAGCTCTAACCTGAAAATACCACGAAATCTTTACATTTTTAAAGTCAATTAAGTTTAAAATTGTTACTTTGCATAGCGCCCTTCGATCTGCAACGACTATAAACTTCGATTAAGGTGTGTTTGATGAATTACAGAACAAAACTAGATACCTTTCTATGAGGTCCGCTTTTTTTCCTCGTATGGAAGCACCGCGTTTTTTTAATTCGTCTTTCAGTTCCTTGACTCTCCAGTTAGAATACATGATGGATTAATATGTGCTCCACTTATTTAAATTGTCTTACAGCTGCCACAAAGTCGCAAAGGAAACAATTTACACTCTTCACTGCAATCAACACTAGAGGTGAGGCATAAATATTGGAACAGGTATGTGGATTAGGTATTTTTCGATGCGAGTCCGTACCTAATCCAAAGCGTCGAGGATTAGGTATGGTACCAAATATTCGTTCACAGTCTACACAGAAGATATTCCGTACCACAGAGTACATTATTATGTTCCGTACCTTAAAATGTTTTGCCTTCAGCGCCATGTAATATGTAGAATACCACTGGACAAGTTAGTGCTCTAGCGATATAAGTACTAACGAATATACGTCGTCGTTGGGTGGCGTTATTTTACATACTCCCGAAGAAGAATAACAAAACTTTCACTTCTTTTAAAACGAAAATAAATGTTTAAAAATCAGAAACTCATGTATTATTATGGGTGCAATGCACTTTAATATAATAATGCTCTGGTTTCTCTATATAGTACACCAGTTTTAATTTTAAATTTTTTTTGATCACTATTATATTAAAAACAAAAGTATTCACGTTGACTTTAAATACCGTTTGCCCATAAAACACGAAATTTATTTAATCCAACGTTCCACAATATAACGAAAACGGAACGTCCATACTCCATGCCGAATATTTCTTACCCAATCCACATACGCTAAACAATGTCGGTAACAGGCCAGCGGCTATAATGAATAAATATTCGGAATAGGTAAATGGATTAGGTATTTATAAATACTAGGATTAGTTGAATTAGGTATCGTTTTTACCTAATCCGACCCATGTCTAATCAACACAACTTAAAAAAATGACAACAACAATGACAAGGGAACAACCTATGCTAGCGCCATCTGCTTTTAGCTTTCACCGGCCAACCTCATTGTTCTGAATGAAAGATGGCCACGATATTTTACAATTTGTAATGGCTAATGGGTAAGGCCGTGTAAAATTGTACTTTTCGTTTTTTTTTTTGTCCGAGGAAAGTATTTGTTAATAACTCATAAAATACTGTGCTGATATCGATAATATAGTGGCAACTGATTATATTAATCATAATCTAATAGAGTTCATCGTTAAATTTATCATGCTTTGCAATTTTCTATTTCTTTTTGTACTTTTAAAAGTTGTAATTTTGTCTTCCCATACAAAAATAGCATGTCCGAAATACGTCTCTTGGTTATTATGTGTAAAATATTTTGGGAAAAAGGTCTTCTAGCGCTAAGAACTAGCTTTTAATGATTTTATTACTAATTTTACTGTTTAATGCTCGTATTTTGTTAATTAAACTATGTTTCTATAAAATTTTATTTGAACCTAAATATGTGTCCCGGAATTTCATGTCGCAAGCGTTACGCTTAGAGAGTTACCAAATACTGGCTCAATATACGTGTATTCAAAGCCGCTTAATAATTTTTAGCACGGCAGCACTGATGCTAATAATGCCAAATTTTTTTTAAAAAAAAAAACGTTCTGTCATCCACGTCATCCGGCTTTTTTTGTGTGTTGAACGAGTTGTCCACGTTATTTTGTGATGTTACAACATCAATTTCGAGGTACGTATATGCTTAGATGTGTTATTTTTATCAATTACGCTCATGGCTACATTCATAGTCTACAAGAAAAGCTTGGGTTGTGCTAATAATCTGCGTTTCTTTAGGAGATAGTAAATTTTTAGGTTAGCATCGTAACGCTTTTCTGTCGCGAGTGATACCGAACGTTACTAAAAGAGTTACGTAACACTCGGGACATATTTTAGGCGGAGTTTACATTCACGGGAGATTTATTTAGGGGAGGTCGAAGGTGTTTTTTTTTGTCGCTACTTATTTTTTTACAAGCTATAATTAACTTGCACTTTTCGAAGGTTTTGTTGTAAGTTGTCTGTCAACTTTTGCAAACCATTTTTCGACCTTTTGTTGGTATCCGATTGAGCTAAAATTGATGAAAATTACAGTAATATTTTCAGTCCTGATTTTCTGCTTGCGATGTTAGCGCGTAACGTATTTTCCTCATTTTAATATACCAATGTTGTATAGCTATGTTGTATGCTGTGGGTGGTGAATGGGCTTGCTATTTCATTTTTTCAGATGGCTCCGATAACGGCCGCCGAAAAACAAAAGAGATATATAGAGACCGTATGCGGCAGAGTAATCCAGAAAAGTTTAAAATTAATTTTAATTTTTACTTTGTTTAAAATTTTGATTATTACTACCTACTTGCTTTAAAAATAAACTGATTCATTTTAAAACATGTCTTTTTATTATTTTAAACAACCATTATATTTTACTTTATTAACTAGTGCAGAACGTGTCAAAATCGTGTAGAAAAAAACAAATTCAAATTGCTAACATATGTTGATAGCTGAATTCGTTTTTACATTGTACACCTAGCTTTAGATGGGTCGCGAGCGTTACTGCGTTACCGTGTGTTACTATTCTAATTTGTCTCAAGAGTTACTATGTACAAAGTTACACGGCCTTACCCTAATACGTTGCATCTATGGTCTAGTTGGTTACATTTAAAAATCTTAGCAGTAATCTATCATTGTTTTACAGAGTGTCTAGCATTTGTTTTGGCACAAAAATAATTAGTCAAAAAAGTTTTTGTATGTTGTTTTTGCTCTTGGAAGCTTTCTTGTCAGTGTCAGCCATATTTTTTTGTAGTCAAGAATTATCTAGATGTATGTAACACGTCTGTTTTTGTGCTTATACAGCAGCCAGGCGGTAATTATCTAATTACTCAATGTCACAGAGTATTGACCTAGGTAGACTAAATCACTTTAGTCAAACTTATTTAACTTACGTGTTAAAAAACACCTGTCTTATGTCTGGAGTAATATTGATGATGATTACCTGTAATAAAAATAAATGAAATCATTAGTTTCGCCTTTAAAAAAAACATACAGTCAAATTAGATGTTAAGTGTTTAGTTAGTTCAGTATTAAGATAATCACACGATAGAATTTTCACTTCAAACGCCTTCCATCATTCTGTTATTATTTCTGAATCAGATTCCTCAAGTATTAGGAAAGCATGACGACAAAAAAATGTAAACAGGATTTTTTTTCCAAATAAAACGTAACAAATACCATGAAAACGATTTTCCATGGGTACAAACATGAGTCATTATAAGTTAACCCCAATTCACCATCGATTTTAACCAAAATTGACATAACTATCGATTAGTTCCGCCCGTATTACCACGAGTTCTCGATTCCACTCTCGATTATTTACTCGAGTAATCGGCCTTCACTTATATAATACTTTGCACCAGTTTCCGAACGTAATTGTTTGTACGACGCGATTAATCGCACCCAGGGTTTCGCAAATCGATTACAAGCTCGTTAATTGAGTGTTTATTTGGTTGCCATTAATTATTATTGCGATTGTCTTTTGCTATTTCAATTAGAGGCTTCCTAGGAATGTGTTAGTCAACTGTTTTTCGTTTTTAATTATTAATTAGTAGTGCTTTGGAAGCAACGCTAAATAGTATAGTAGTGTGAAACAAAATTATTTGTTTGAAAAGATATTCAAGCTCAAAAACATTTGTTAATAGAATTGTAAGAACAAAGTGAAGAGAACAAAAGAGAATGATGTAACCTCTCAGAATAGGGGATCGGACATAAAAAAACTAATTAGTCCGTCAAATGGATTTCCAAAAATTATTGGACACGTATTTTTGCTTTTTTCACGTAAACTTAAAATGAAGACAATACAGTGCTTCGAAAACTCGTGTGACGTCATATGATAGTACATTTTGACGACACAAGTGACGTTTCAAGCCCCACTCCAAGATCTTTGACACGTTTTAACTTCGTAATTTTTTATTGATTTGATAAAACAAAAAACACATATTCAATATTTTTCGATAATCTAACTTACGGACTAAACAGAATCATATTATTTTGACCCAGTCCGTTCCCCTATACCAAAAAAAAAAAATTGTTGCACCGAGCCCAAAAAACATTGAATAGGGGCAGGAAGATCCCGTCGGGGCTGCACAAGAGAAACCGTGGCCTCGACATAAAGGGCTAAGAAGGAGCATGGGTAGGGTAGTTTTATAGTCAGTAGAAGGGAAGAGCGGGAGGAATCATTTGATGATTACCAACCATCCAAAAAAAAAATAGGGCGGGAAGACGATGATGAATCCTGGCTAGAAAATTAGTGTAGCTAGTAGCTCCCAAAACAGTGGTATTGTGTTCAACCATAAAATCCAAATTATAGATCGTCCTAAACAATACCTTACGATTCAGGTCAAGGAAACATGTATAAGACACTAATTTCGCAACGCGAAACCCAACTTCACAAATCAAATCAAATGTATTTGAATACCAGCTGTCTTTGTCTTTTGTTTTAAACTATGACATTGATGAATGACTCAAATTATCTAGGTCTCAAGTACCAGGCAATTAGAGGTATTAGGAGGTTGATTGTAAAGTAATTGATAAGAGAAAGGCTTGACTGTCTGACAGCTACTTAATAATTTGTATATTTTGAAGTGTATGACAAATTGGTTTGCATTTCAGTTTAAGTATCTCTATATTATTAAGTTACATCAAATTCAATTCAACTCGAAGTTAATCACGATTGGATAGTTTTTCAGACATATTCATAGACTATTTAAAGTTTACAACTAGAATAGAAAATTGCGTAAATTGATGACTATTCTTTGATTTAACGCCATGACAAAGCTTCTTGTGTTTTTTTATTTGAAGATTCTTCGTTGACAAGCAAAAAAGATATTGTTAACATATCGCAAATAATTGTATAAGTGTGAATTTAAGAAAATCGTAGTAAAGTTTGTCAATATACTCAAAATGATTGAGGAAAACCGAAATCTTTGGTTTTACTAGGTAATAATGATGTCATTATACATTTAAGTAAGCCACATTTACATACAAATCTATTAATTGTATATGTTAGTACCTAAGTAAATATTGAATTGACGAACTGCCTTATTTATTAACATCCATAACTACTTAAAATCTCTTGTCAAACTAAGTCATCCAAAAGATGAGTTGTAAATAGGATATATTTACATAAATATAAATTAGCTCTATATAAACGTTAGCAAACGGCAATTCTAAGGTATCATCATCATCTGCCCAGCCTTTTCCAAACTTTACTTATTGGAGGCTTCCAGTCTTACCGGATGCAGCTGAATACCAGTATTGCTGAACACCAGTATTTTACATGCAGCGACTGTCTATCCGACCTCCTAATTCATAAATATCACCTTAAACGTTTGCAATTCACGAAAAGTAAAAAAAAAAATTACAGCAGTTTATTTTTAATGTTTTTCAAGAATTACGCACATGTTTCACCGTTCAATAAAAATAATATGGTATCAAAACGCGTGCATATTACACAATTTCCTATCCAACAATATTTATTTGTCATAATACAGCAAATAGATAATTAACTAGGCAACATTAATCACACCATTTAACTTGTCACCTCACTAGTTCCTTTAAGTTAATTGATAGTGGCAACACTTTCCAATCGACGATCGAATAATTGATCATTAAACTTTAATAGTAAGTGCGTACTAATACAAAAATGGATGCTTTATTAATATGTGAATAAGATATGACGCCTGTAATCCCGAAGGATAAAGCAGAGGAGCAACTTATTTTTACTTATTTTTTGGAAGGAAGTCATCAAATGACTCCTCCCGTAGTGGACGGAGCGGTAGGCAGTGCCAGACTTCTACTGACTAAACACCACCTATGTTCCTTCTTAGCCCTTTGTGTCGAGGTCGCGGTATCTCTTTCGAACAACCTGTCATCTCTTTGAGGCGCGCGTGGAACACGAACGCGCCGTCGTCGACGCGGCCTGTCATCGTCATAAGGCGAGGGGAATCGAACCTAGGACCAATGTAGGTACTCAGTTTTTTTTGCGATATATTTTTTTTCTAATCGTTAAACATTGCTGTTTTTTTTTTCAATATATTATGTTTTATTTGTTTTGTACTCTAAACACAAGAACTTGAAATATTGAAGCATGAAACGAACACTTATACAACTTTATTTATTTATTTAAACTTGACATTGATTGATTTCGAGAAATCAAACAAATCAAATAGGACTACAAAAAATATTTAATCAAAGCTTTGCAAAGATATTAATATAACTGTAATAATCATTGTATAAGAAAAACATTTCTCACAATTATTTATAACGTTTGAGAAAGTACTCATATCAATAACGTTATATTGGCAATATTAAAACGGTACATAATATAGGCACTCCTTATGTAAACTTGATAGGTACATCATTTATTTATGTTTTCAAATAACGGTTCTCTGGTGTTTTTAAAATAAATATGGCTAAGGGACAGCATCCTTATATTTTAAGGCTTTTATAAACATTTGTTTATAAAAGCCTTAAAATATAAGAATGCTGTGAGGAAAAATCTAAATTTCTAAGAGGTAGTTCTCGAGAGTATGAAAAGCCAAATCGGAGGTCAATGGGCGAGATAAAAACTCCAATACCAGAAGATCATTATTTTAATTTTTAAGTGATCTAAACTGAAATCTAATATTATAAAAGTTGTGCTTATTCTTTTTCAACATTATCAATAACCGGCCTACTCAATTTTTGTTCTAAAACATTGTTGCCAAATGTTTCTATTAAATGTACCTATTGGAAACAATCCTTCATTACTTATTAAATCCTATTTGTATGACAAATCAGACACTAATACAATTAAGATCTACAAGTCAGCAATCCAAGATCATTCAACTTTACATCTGAAATCCAGTCATGTCAATGTCAGCATTAAACCATCACAATAACAAACTTTTTCTTTCACTATCTTCTTCAAAAACCACCTTTACAACTACTGACATAAGAGTCACGCAAACAGCAGAGAAATTCTTCAGCGAAATCTTCGAAAATCACCTTTATCACTATAGGCTTAAGAGTGACACCAACAGCAGGGATATGAAAAGTTGAACTTCTCCACCGAAATCGTCTTAAACTGTCGCAGATCATAATCAGTTGCGCAAGAGTTTTCACTGGCGTACACATGACAAGTCCGCCATTGTATAATGGCGGCCACGGAAAGAATACACTAATAATAAGACGATTAATCAAGCTCTTGTTGTTACATGAACGGATGTGAAGACACTTTCTATATGGAATATAGTGCACAATTGAACTGTGATCAGTGGCTTGGTTGACAGCTGAAGCTTTGTTTGTAGGATTCCCAGTGCCTAGGTAAAGGCTTAGGCGTTTCCTGAGAGAATAGACTTCTAAAGATACGCCTATTTGTTTTCTTCTCATTCTCATTAGACACCTCCTTTCTTACTATATAATCCTTTACACACTCCATCCATACTTTCTTTAGTCTTCCTCAACTCTTATACCCATCCACATTTATTACACAAGCCTACAAACTTTATAAATAAAAAAAAAAATTAACTTGTTTTGACAATGCTACCAAGCAAAACCATAATAAACTAAATTATATAACAAAATTGTGTGAACCAAATTTCTTCTTAAAACATGGTGACTTCAAAAGTTGTCCAGAATTCGACCTTGTCGAGCCAAAAATGCAAATGTGAAATTTACAAGTAAAAGTTTAATAACATCTTCATAAAAATCTTATAAATGTTTGACACTGAAAGTGGAAGTGAAAATACGAAATCCCGTTTGAGAATTTGGTCTGTCATCTTAACTGTTAAGAAATTTTATAAGCCAAACAAGATGAAGAGAAACATTTTATGTTATCAAAATTCGGTTACTCTCGTCTCACGGACCACGAGCTAAAATGTTGGTTAGTACAACTATAAGGTTCTAAATTAGCAATTCTATGACAATCATAAATTACTGTTGAATTCACCTAACTGTATTGGGAACGTAATTCTATTTGAAAAATGCAAAACCATAAGCTATCATGAAATTCATGAACAGCCCCGACGGGCGTCGCAGGCCCGACGGGCGTAAACATTATGTCCTTCGATTAAGACTTCAATGGCCAATTCTTGTCTGTACGTCTAGTGGCCTCATTCAGAAGCCACAGTCCGCAACACACTAAATCACCATCCCAGACCTTATCTCTCTTCAAAATCACCAGATAACCTACAGATAGTACAATTACTATCAATACCAAGTCGTGTTTCGTGTAACTCGTACCCGTGCGATCGTGTCAGGGCTACAAAGGAAATTAAAACGTTCATATACGCCTCGAACAACACGAGAAGGTTAATAGGTTTGGTCTTACCTAATTAAATGTTTATTTAACAATTATTTTAACCTCGAAGGCATCCTGTCTTTTCTCTTTTTTATTGGTGGTCAGCATGCAGTTATCTGGTTGTAGTTGTAGTTAGATTTAATCTCAATCATGCAAATGATTCGAGGGTAGTATACACCACGCGCGCCTCAAAGAGATGTCAGCAAGGAGGGGCCCGCAAGGGCCGACGCCCGTCGGGGCCGCGGATTTTAGTACTAGATGACGTGGCCTCGGCACAAGGGCAAAGAAGGAACATGGGTTCGGTTTTTAGTCAGTAGAAGTCTGTCACTCCCCTTCGCTCTGCCCAAGAGCGGGGACCCCATTTGATGATTTTCCACCCACCAAAAAAAAAACACCATTATTCCCTTGCCCTTATTCTTATTAATTTGGGGTCGGTACAGCATGTCTTCTACTGTTACTCTTCATCTCATGAGACACCTCTTTTCTTGCTATATCATCCTTATCACAATTCATCAATCGTTTCTTTGGTCTTCCTCTACTCTTATGAAATCAAGATACGCGAGCACTGAGTTGAGTTCTTAATTAAGTCTGAAGAACGCTTGGATATCGACAAGTTCGTGCATAGAACTTTTCGATATCTTACTTTATACCTGCAAGACATTAAATAGTCGATGAGCACGTTTCTTTAGATTTTCGTCTACTCACATTCACTTGAAATGGGACACCGATTGGTCCTGTTTTCATGATATTCTTATAACAGAAGTAACCATAATGAGTTGAACACCCAAAATAGTTTTGATTCCGAGTTTCCATCATCATCAAAAGGAACACTGTTATTTTTTTTCACTTTCTCATAACATTGAGTAATTAACACATCGCACATTATAGATAGTTATCTAGATTGTTCATCAAGGGAACTCTAAGAATGATCTTTCTATGCATCATAACACAACGCCTTGAATTAGAAGTGCATCCTACATGTGCACCCACTAATCATATTATAAGGACGATTAATTAGGTTAAGACTAATTATATGGTAATTAGTAAATGGCAAAGTTAAGCTATTTTAAGCATAATCCTTACTAATATTATAAACGCGAAAGTTTGTAAGTATGTATGTATGGATGGATGGATGGATGTTTTTACTCTTTCACGCAAAAACTACTGAACGGATTTGGATAAAATTAGGTACACAGATAGTTAATAACCTGGATTAACACGTAGGATAATTTTCGAGTTGTAGCGGGCGAAGCCGCTGGCAACACCTAGTTTACTCTATAACGCTCCCATACCTGGGAAACAGACCTCCTCGCCATGAGAAGTTGTGGCTTGGGTGGTGCAACGTCACCCAAATTTTCAAGGCAACTCTTGGAACACCAACATCCCTTGGTTGGATTGGGAAGATCGATCTGCTTCTGGCCCGGTGGAATAACCGCCACCGCCGTGGTGGCCTGGCGTACTTCCACTTTTAGGATTAACTAACCAAAACCCAAAACCAAAACCAAATCCCTAACAAAGAGGGTGTGGCCATAGCCTGGTTATGGCCAGGACTTAGGTATAGGGATTCGTTTTGGCCAAACTTATAGAAATAAGATAACAATCTTAAACTGGTGATGACGAAAACAAACAAATATTCTTCTAGAATAAATAAAACACCATAATCGAACAATAACAACACTGAAACTAGTTTGGTTATAAAAACAGGTGCCATCAAAATCAGCTGGTCATCTAAAAATAAAACTAACAAATTCACACAGCGACCGCGGGCACAATAAAAGTTTTTTTTTATACTTAGAACGAGTTCATCCGAAAACTAGACACTATTATGAGTTCATTTACACCACAGACGAGTTTTCTTTTGTTTTTGTACGTTTCTACGGAAGTTTCTTACGTAATAATAGTTTTTGCGCCAAAGTTCTGAATAAAGTATGTAGAAGTAGATTGATACACTGAGTGATGTAAGATTAGTTCAGTGCAAAAATAATTTGTGAATTGAGTAGATAGCGAAATGCTGCACATTATGTCAGACACAATCAGTTAGATTCACTATTGACCTTCAGCTTCAGTTTAACTGCAGATGCTCTTTTTGCAGTAAATTAGGTAAGGTTAAATTTAAAACTAGGCTCAAGACTTCTATAAGGGAGGGAAGTACTCTTTAATAATTAACACATCAATCTACCCGAAACTGTTCAATTTTCCCAATCAACCCAGATGTTAATTTAGTTAGCGATAAAGTTGAAAGTCCATTTAAGTTTTACAAATTGTAGTAACTTGACGTGCCAGCGTCCAGCTATGTCCCTGAAAGTACATCCTTCAATTTAATTTAACACCCTGTATTCTAGGAGTCAGCTCATTTCTCTAAATGTCCCTTATGTCCTTAAACCCCAGTTCTATTTTCATGGCAAATATGCTAAATGTTACCTCCATTCGCTTCTGCATGTCAAATATATATCCAAGTCGTGCATTTGACCTTTCAGAAGCCTCAAATGACATTTGAATCCGATTCTATTGCCATTGAAGTTGTATGAGTAGGCTGCAAGTCTATTATAAATGTTAATTAATTTATATATAATCGTATAAGTCTATAGATGACCATTTAGTTTATAGCATGAGCCTTCTGTAAGGTCCTAAAATAACCTTGTAAAATCGTTATTTTTTGTGTTATCAATGTTTCCCAATAATATCATCCAGTAGAGCAGTGGTGGCCCAGTGGTGGCGGCCCCGACTTACGAACAGTGAGTCGTGGGTTCGAACCCCGTCAGGCATATTACTTTGTGTAATTTATTTCATCACCACTGTTCTCAAAACGGTGAAGGAAAACATCGTGAGGAAACCGGCATATCTTAGAACCAAAAAATTCGAAGATCTGTGACATCTACCAATCCGCACTGGGCCCGCGTGGTAGATTATAGCCCATCCCTCTCCTAGAGAGGAGGCCTGAGTCCCTGCAGTGGGAACATTATAGGCTGATGATGAATATCATCTGGATAGGGTTTTTCCCAATCTATGATGGGGTCGGCTTCCAATCTAACTGGATGTAGCGGAATACTAGTATTCTTCATGGAGCGACTGCCTATCTGAGTACTGGGGTACTGGGTCATCAGCCACAGCCCGAATTCACCCACTGCTGGGTATAGGCCTCTCTTTTCTGGTGCCAAACGCCACGTTCTTGTGCCAGTCTCATCCAGGTTCTTCCCCCGATGACAACTATATCGTCTGCCCATCTCGCCGCCGGGCGACCTACATTTCTTTTACCCGTTCTTGGACGCCATTCGGTGACAGCCTTACTCCACCTGCCATCTCTACGCCTTGCCTGGTGTCCTGCCCAACCCCATTTGAGTTCCATAACGCGCTTTCCAATATCGGTGACCTTTGTGCGTCTTCGGATGTCGACGTTTGGAACTCGGTCTACCAGTTTTATGCCTAGCATGGAACGCTCCATGGCTCTCTGTGCAACTCTTAGTCTGTACACAGCCTCCTGTGTGAGCGTCCATGTTTCAGCACCGTAAGTCATACTACTGGGTAGCCCAGTGCTAATTGGGTTGTTGAGGTCAGACTAAGGAGACCCCTTTTTTTTTTTTTGGTGGGTGGAAAATCATCGAATAACCCCCCCGCTCTTGGGCAGAGCGAAGGGGGTTGTCAGACTTCTATTGACTATAAAACCAAACCCATGTTCCTTCTTCGCCCTTGTGTCGGAGCCGCGTTATCCTTTCGATAATCCACAGCCCCGACGGGACTAAGGAGACCCCTTAGTCTGGTTGCCTGACTTTCGGGCCACTGACTTGCAACGACTGTAAAGATCTACAAATGATAGCCAGGACTAGAATGATTGTGTTCATTTTATATTATGATGTCACATATAGATCGTAGATAAATGAGAATGAATTACACCTACGTCTTAAATATCTTTAGATAACAGACGTGAGTTGTAACAATTTGGTACAGATTCGCTAAAGAAACAACCTAGTGCTATTTTATTTTACAATCAGAATCTTTTTACCCTTCTTATTTGCCCACCTTAACCAAAGATCACCTATTTTTAGCAAAACCAAACGAAATATTAATTTAAATTGCATTCTTGAAATTGGTTGACGTAATTTTGAGGTCTCAGGTAGAGTTCAAGCCATTGACCCCGGCCTTTCATAAGAAATAAGATTATCGTATCAGACCCTAAGCGCTGGGGCCTAAAATAATTCTCTTACATTCCATAAATCTTTACGATTACATGGAAATGAGAAATTATGCGACTGAACGCAGCCAACATTTTAGGCCCTACCTTTTATTCGAATTCGTAAAATTTATTGGATACCTACTTCCAGGCTGGGTTTTTCTTACACGCAACAAAATTATATGTTTGCCTTTTTGTGTTTGATTGTATCGAGTATTCGACATAGTAGGTAAATAACAAGGCAGCTAAAACCAGTATTAATTATGAGAAAATCGTCATTTTAGTAACACCGCATATTTATGATGTGTTATTCGATACTTTGAAGCTACAACCACATACATTGATGTTTTGAAAAGGGTCAGATACACACGACGAATGAAGCTATAGCGTTCCAGTTTTTACGGATCCTTCACTGCACGGGAAATCTATACAAACCGAGGCCATATTGTAGTGGAATGTATAGCTTGTCGTTTCATCGAGTGAACTACCGAGTTCACTGACGGTCTGCCACTTTTCACCCTTTTTAGTAATAAGGTTGACAAGGGTCTTATTTCTAAACTTGTACGAAAGCTTTTAACTTTGAATTTAAAAGATACCAATAAAGTAAGCTTGATTCTAAGTATCAATTTATACCACATCTTTCTTTTGTAACTGGAACATTCGCGACTGTTGCTTTTTTTTTAATTGACCCTTTTGTCAAAGGCAATGACCCAAACAGGACTTGCCATTTTGCTTCACAATTTCATAATTTATTGACTGACGTAAGTGTTTTAAGATATTTTTTAAAGTTCAAGAGGTTAAATCCTTTATTGCATTTTGTAATGACTAATACTTTGATGTCATCTTCATCTTATCGATTATAACATGCTTATTAATAGAGTTATATTATTTTACAAGTTGCTGTTTAATTATGGTAATCTGCCATATGTATTTTTTGCAAGATAATATTTGATCATCAATATATTATTCGATATTCTATAAAAGATTCATTATTTATTTATATTCAAGCATGATCAATATTTCATGTTTTGTTTTAAACACTTTTTATATTATTTTTTAAATGACTATCAAGACAACCTGCCATGGAATATTGGCGAGAGACTTATGATGAGAGACTCCTCTCCCACACAGGCCTTTTTTCGGATAGTTAGAAAATCATCAATTGAGCTCTTGGGCAGAGCGAAAAGTTGATGTTATTAAAATGTTATTGTTTGTCTGGCCCGGTTATTCCATATATAATATACATTTTGCAAAGTACAAAATTGATTGGATAATACTCATAGTCAATATTCTCATACGGGCCAGCTCCTCAAAGTGCAAACCAAACTATCTACATGACCTTATGTCGCGACATTTTAGTGATTTTCACGGTATTTTACTGCAGTAACCGGTTATTTTGTTTTGCAACACAGGTTTACCGGTAAACTGTAATAGGGCAGTTTTGTAAGGCACAGTTGCGACCAGCTGAGTACACCTTTTGTTTCAATTGTGTTTAGTAATGTCTCAATAAGAGAGTTAGGGCGTTAACTTACTTGAGAGTTGGTCTATTTTTGAATTTAATCTACTAATGACTATTCGGACTTCGTGAAATAGGCCCAAGAAAATGAACAGTCAGTGCCCTGCAGCATTATCTGCCCTCTCTTACAAAGAAATAAACACAAAGTATCTTTGTAAGAGGGGTCAGATAATGCAGGGCACTGATTGTACAACATATTAGCAAACTGATATCCCGAGGGTGCGTTGATAAGGTGATGAATGATAGCATGGAGTAAACACATCTACCGATAGATCGGTACTAGTGCGTTAGAAGATCCACCACGATGTAAAGGGGTTTGAACTTTTTTGTATGGGAGCTGGCATATCGACCCCCCGCCATTTTGTTTTTTTTTCGAAATTGCAGCCCACGATGAAAGTGGTATATACGGATAGAGGACATTTACACAAACAAAAAATGTCATGAAACATGGTACCCTAAAGTGTCACGTTATTGAGATATTTGAAGTTAAAGATCGACATATGAGTACAATGACCCATCAAAAATAGACCTTTTACGTGTCTATTGGCGTTGATTATTATAATTACAAACTCAAACTCAAAACTCAAATCGTTTATTTCAATTAAGCCATTACAGGCACTTTTGAATGTCAGAAGGACGGAAGAAGAACGAAACTACGAGTGCAATGCGCCATTCCGAAAGCCACCACGCCGAACCACACGCCACCGAATGCCCGCAACAACGAACACTGCGAGCACGAAAGCACCCAGCGACGCAAACCGCAACAACGAATGCTCGAGACCCCGAATCACGGAACAACGAATGCACGCCGCAACGTGCAACCGCCGCCCCGCGACCCGGAGCCCCGCACACCCACCGCCACGGCACACGCCGCCGCGCGCCCCCGCCCCCACACCACTCGCCGCCGGTAACATCCGGCGCCGCGCAGCCCGACGCAGCAACTCCCGAAACGACGCATTGCACTCCTACGCTACAGTCACAATCACAAGGCATAATAACTTGTGAAAGTACTGCAGTTGCCAGTTCCCTAACGTAGATCTCATGAAGAAGAACGGGCAAGAAACTCCATGGACACTCTTTTAAATTAGAATTTGTTACAAAATCTTGGTACATTATATCATTCATGTTGAGATGGTATATTATGTGAGAACTATGTAGCAAGACGTGCAAGTTAAGAGCGTCCAGAGTAAAAAGATATACTTAATAAACAAATCAAAAAGAAAAATATATTTACACCATGGCAACTAAGGAATGACCAGTCTCCACTGACAGCGCCCGTTCACGAACATGACGCATGGATCAGCACCATTCAACTCAACCATTTTGAAGGGAACTAAATGATCCGACACACCCGCCACCATCAGCGAGACATTTGAGTGAGCATGACATTCTCTCAGCCACCAGGGCAACGTCACTAAAATATAACTAAATGTAAAAATGTAAAAAGGGGCTTTATAGTACATAGTACTCACACGTGTGCCATACAGTTTATTGAAAGAGAGTACACACATTACATACTACTAGGACTACGAGAAAACTATTCTTTGACATAACATAGCGTTTCATTGCGATGCGAAGTGATTTTATCGTCCGTATAATAATAATCAACCTGGGAACTATTATTTGGATACAATTTAAAGCCTCTAAACGTAATAAATCTATTTTCAATGATTGTCGTTGTATTCAATTGTCAATCTTTACTTTCAAATATCTCAATAACGTGACACTTTGGGTACCATATTACTGGACATTTTTTGTTCGTCTAAATGCCCTCTATCTATACATACCACTTTCATTGTGGGCCGCGATTTCGAAAAAAAATCAAAATGGCGGCCAGGTTGATATGCCACATCGGTTCTATCCCCTTTAATTTGTGAAGATAGCTATGCTAACAAGTTGTTTTGTTAGTAGATTTCAGAGAGAGAGAGAAAAGAAGGTGATGAGTTTGACATGTATGCTAATCTCAATCTGTGATAAGGCTGAAGTAGGTGATAATGATGACGTACTAGTGAAGACAATATTGGTCACACTTTGTGGCAAAACTTAAATTGCAGTATTCTGAAAGCCCACACACGTTGTATAAGAGAAAAGATTTATGAAGTGAAGCAATAGATGTGGAACCAAATAACGATGTGCGTGTCCGGTCTGTAGCGTGCCTAAGGCATTATAATAGCAGTTGTAAGCGTAGGTAAGCCATTTTGTAAGGCGAAACCGATTCAATAAAATTGTACAACCAGTTATTAGAGGTCACGGTGATAGTTAGTCATGGATAGAGAGGCATAGTAAGGAACACCTCGAGAAAATAAAGTTTGATTGAACAATGTGTAAGTAGTAAGCATTGATAGTAAATTATATAAATTGCTTTTGTGATCGTAGGTGCTACCTTTATGAGTTTTAAATTAGGTAGTTCACATCCTTGACACGGTCAATATTCATAAATATATTTTATTGTTATGGACTATGTTATTATGATCATTACATTGAAATGTCATCTTTTAAACATGTAAAGTAACTATCAAATGTGTCATCTAGCGAAGTTAAACCCAACTATCCACAGACAAACCTAGACAAACGCGGCTTTACCCGTAGACTGACCCGAGCGGCTGTTAATTTTTTGCCACAAGCTTCACTTTTACTGTTCCTACTAAGAAATATAAAACTTAACATGTGTAGGGCAAAAAGCATAACATAATTTTCACCGCAAAATTCTGATAGCATTTCACCGCAAAATTCTGATAGCATTTCTCTTTTTTCTCTTTCTTTCTTCTTATCACATCAAAAATGTAGACCAACTTAAAATCAGGTTAAAAACAAGAGTAGGCCTACCGGTTTTATACAAATCCACCTTACTTGTTACAACGACCGTTTTGGAGGAAACCTACATTCTATGGGCAAGTCATCTGTTACGTTATTTGTGGTCAGGCATCGCCGCGGGGTATAATAAGTGGAGCTTCTATAAGGCGATGACCGATGCCTCGAGGCTTGCTTGAATTGTGGTATTTGTGGCCGGTTGACCTTTACATCTTCGTTTAGTCAGAGATGCTCGGTTCTCGTATAAGCTTAAAATTAAATTAGAGTTAGGTATCTGTCCTATGCCAGGCGATTAGCGGGAGGCGAGTACAGCTAGCAAACACGAGTTGTTTGTTTGACTGTTTCGTTATACTGGTGGTTGCAAGCACGACTGATGAACGGGAGGCCCTGGATTCCATTTCCAAGTCGTGTACATACTTATTATTGGGATTTTCTATCAGGATTTTTTCAGTAGCAGCTACGGATTCTGGATTTGTGCTCGATTTATAACAATAAGCTCACCCCCCATTACATGAGATGAGACATGACTGGCGAAATGTGGGTGTACTATTAAGGTGGATGTTCCAGGGTAGCCCGCGAAATTCAAATTTTCTTACGTTTTTAGCGATTTGCAGGTCAGTGCTAGGTTGTATGTTAGTGAAAATATGATTCGCGGCTGTACGACGTATGCAGTTACAGAATTATAATCATCATTACAACCCTCCAAGTTCATGTAACTCTCAAGAATGACCTTTTGATGAAATACTCATTCTTGACAGTTACATGAACTTGGAGGGTTGTAATGATGATTTTGATGATTATAATTCTGTAACTGCATACGTCTTACAGCCGCGAAAAGATCGCGAATATATTTTCACTAACATACAACCTAGCACTGACCTGCAAATCGCTAAAAACGTAAGAAAATTTGAATTTCGCGGGCTACCCTGGAACATCCACCTTAAGTATACCTATTTCGAAACCTTTAGGGATGATGATGACAAATGTGATTTAGTGTTATATTGTTTGACAAAGTTCTAGTCTACGGTGTACACAATTAACTATTTACATAAATGTAGGAATCTCATTTACTGACACGGAATCTACAAATTTCGTACAATCCTTGAGAGAGGAAATCGTCGATAGCTAGTCGCTTCCTCTTATGGAGGTTGAACCTGTGCCTTAACATAATGAACGGCCAAACCATCATTATTTGTATTGAATGTAAATTAATTTTAGTATATTGCATACTAATGATATTGCAAACTTCAATTCTGCTAAATAATTAAAGTACAAATTACTATTCGACAAAGGTGTGTATGTATATTACCAAATGAAAATGGGTGTGATCAATAGGTGCTGATGATTACAACACTATAAAGGACATCGCACATCTATACGTTAAACTATTGATTGAGTTTACTTACAAACAAACCAGTAAACAAAGCAGATTTTCAAATGACTGGGATATCCCATCGATAAAAACGACGGTCCATTTAGCTTCATTAGAAAATATGTTTTCCTTAATCTATGTATACGTAGTGATTGTGTTCGTATATGGAACTCTTGTGAAAAATGACATGCCTCTAGATCCGTCGTTTTGTGAACTTTAGGTTTTGATTAAATAGGTCTCGAAAAGCCACAATTTAAGAGCAATTGAGTCACTGCTTAACTAAGTAGGCGCCGGAACAGACTCAATTTACGAGTCAGTACTTCAAATTCCCAGGGTCCACACTGAATCAAGGATATAATTACGCAGTAAATAACAATCTCGACCAGTATGACTATTAAACCGTATTTCGAGGCCTTTTGACACTCACGTGGGTGGCTATATACATAATTATTTATAACTAACAGTCTATGTCTCAACTTGATAAATGTCTCATTAAGCATAGAACTGCGAAAATGTAAAACGTCGTAAAGGACATTTAGCGTGCTGTAGAAATTTCAAATTTTAGCGTTAAGCTTAACGTTGCAAATCCAAGTATGGCCATTGTCCTTTATAGCATTTCTTTTTACAGTTTAAATTTCTTCGTACATACGTTAGCTTTTGCAAAACCGTATTTTGTAAGACGTTACATAAATGGTTTTGATTAAACACGGTTTAGGCGTTAACTAGATAGGTAATGAAGTGGATAAGTGTGCAATTATAGTTTTTTGCTTGACTATAGTGAAATGAGGTTACTGTTTTTCACCATACGCTTTGGTATTTGTGTGTTTTGCACTTGCAATAATGTGACAATGAGGTTGGTTTGAAAACATGTTCGATAGTGTAGCGTTTTCATTGTTTACTAATTTGTGATTTTCTTTACTTGTTTTTCCTGAATTAGTTTAAATGGAGAAGTTTCGTAGAAATCTTTCATGGTTTTTATTATATGCGTTATGTTTCGTAAATTCGTTGAAATAATAAGCAACATTTTCTTAAAGGACAAGAAATAAAATTGCAAAACCGAGCCTACTTATTAAGACTATGCTTTCTTACATCATCATTGATTTATTAATCACTGATCATAATAATCGACTAATTACCATTTTACATACTTGATAGAGTCACGAATTTCATCTAAATTTATTTTTTTATGAAGTTATAAACCTATGATTGTAATTATGATATTTAATTACAATCTAATATTTTATACATGTGCGATTTTATTGAACAATTTATGATGTAAAAATATTTAGATTTATATTTCCTTGTTGACTATGAATGCTGGTATTATACGGACTTTGTTTTATTACACGAGTATGAACTTTCCGGAGTAAGTTTTAAAGTAACCTACTCTACAAATATTTGAATATTGATAATTGATGTTAGAAACCTCACTGGTCAATATAAATATTCCGATGGATAGAAGGTCACAATTAAAGATGCGTTTTTCATTCTTTTAAATTGATTGAGTCATGTTTCTTTATCTGTAATAGGATCTAAATTCAAAACCTCTGTTTTTGACCTTAACGACAAATGATGATCGAAATTCTGTCCATATTCAAACACTCCTTGAAATCACCACTTTTTTTCAAGTTCAGTATAATTTTTGACGTGGCAACTAAACGCAAGCAAAATCGTTTTCATGTTACCTGTCCATTTATGTCTGAATCAATTTTCATTCTACTATATCTTCCTACTGTAGACATTGATGAATATGGATGGCTATAGACACGCTAGAGTGGCCACTAGTGATGTGATTGAAGCTATTTATATCAAATTAGCTTTTAATCCCAGCGGCGACAGTTCGGTATGGTCGGCATCCGGAACGAATGGTGAAGTTGATTTCCTCAGTAATTAAATGAGGAAATTTGCCATGTTTTGCTTGTTATAGATCGATATAACGTATAGATTTTTTTCCACGGTGTTTGAGTAATTCTGTTGAAAGTGGGTAAAATTTACATGTACACCGGCGCTGTCATGTTATATCAGCTTATAATGTATTCGCTAGTGAGGGACAAGCTTCCTCTTTTTGAAAGGGGCCGAAATCCACCACGCGGACCCAAAGCGTGTTGGCGGATGTCACATGTTTTTAAATTGTTAATTACTAGGACATCCTGGGGGCCGAAAATGGCCGCATAGCAGAATCATGCAATCAAGAAATTTCTTAATATGGTCAGAGACGCAGTCAATATTTTGAATAGTCAAGTGTCTATTTATTCTACGAATCGTAACGTTTTTCTTATTATTATCCTTTTATGAAATAACTAAACCGGACAGTGCATGATGAAATTAGTCTCTTAGTCAGTGTCTTAGCGTCTGTACCTTGTTGGGTTCTAAACTCCGACCAGGTTTGGTACAAATACCTCTAAAGGCCATTAATACTCGTTAAAACCTATTCTTAGTCATTTACGACCAATAAGTAGTTATCTGTCAAGCCATCAAAGAGAACCTTTAAACAATTCCTTGGTAAATATTTATACTCTCAGCAACCTCAATACCAAGGCTCTAATCATATGGAATTTTAAATACACACTTTACAATACCGAATTTCCGCACACACACAATTAATTAAAATACTACCTGTCTATAGGTATGTCTAGTTGACCTCACAATTGCTTTCCCACCTTAAGGTTGTATGTCACTTTTCCGTCATTGAACAACAGGGTGTGTGTGTCTTAGTGATAGACTTGCTTTTCCATATATAAAGTTCCCGCAAAATAGAGGATAATAATACGATCATGACATCCCCAAAGTTACAGACGCGTTATCATCTGAAAAAATGCTACGAGAACATTTTAAACACATGCCGAAGAACCTCGGGGTAAATGTTGCTTCCTATTAATGATAGGATTTTTGAAATTGAATTTCGGGGGTTCCGTAAATTACCTAGTACAACCAAACCAACAGAAATCTAAGGATTTAAGTGGGTACCATTTTATGGTTTAAGTGTAGATAGATATTTCAACTGTAATGAAGTTTCCTTTGACTGGGAATTGTTGTCAAAAGTGATAAAGTACTTAATAATGAGGTCGACTGTACCTACTTAGTTAGTTTTTTAAGTTCTTAGCTATTGTTCTCAACCATTGTTTTTAAACACCGGATAAAAGAGGTTTCACACAGTTCGGAAGTTACCTCATAAGTTGAGTTTTTGTCTGTTTGTCTGTGTGTTAGTTTGTCACAAGTTCTGTCGGAAGGGAAACAATACTGTATGTTTGTATGTGTGGGTATGTGAATATTTATAATATTACGTCGTTTTATGAGTGATTGATGATTCTTTTATGTATGATATAAGGTTATGTCTGTTAATATGTTATGGCGGGGAAAAGGAAGTATGCTAATCGTCGGAATATTTTCCGTTACCTCTATCTTGAAAACACTTTCTTACTTATATCGGTTTTATCGATACGTTATTACTCCTTGTATAAATATCAGTTTTATCGATACGAATGCTGCCACATACTTGCTTATCTTACTCTCCAAGATGTCATAAAACTATTTTTAGTTCGAAAGTAATTTTTATGTTTAAATATTTTAATAGCCCGCATACAGACACACAGGGTAAAAGGGTAATGCATCCTTTTTTTATTTATTTGTGGTTACCCACTATTGCGTTACATCTCCTCTAAATTCGTCCAATCATATCTAAATTTCGCGTTCGCGTGTACGTTTTTACCCTTGAAATAATATACAGCGTCTCGATTATTTACATTTTGGCACACAAACGTCATGATAATCAAATACAACAATAAACACAGAATTAAAAGCATGTTAATATGTCACTGAACACCAATTCTCACTCGCAAACTACATGCTAAAGTGTGTCGCCACTGTTGTGCAACCCACAACTCAATGCTACGAACTATGCGTACACGCATCCTTGAATGAGAATGTTTGTATGTAAAGACTATTCAAAACTTTTGTCTCCAATTGACTGAATATCCCCTTAAACGAATATCGACTTTATGTTTTTTTAGGTAAAGTTCATTTTAGCATCTTTAAGAAAACTAGTGTAAGAAGAAGTTTTAGCGCAAAGTGAACTTTATACGTGGGTATTTAAGTTGATTTTCCAATAACCCGTAATTGTTTACATGTTTGGAAACGAAATTGCGCACGTAGTATAGAAGACGGGTGGCTCGTATGAATCAGAGTGGTTTCATAATAAGTGGTGAACTGAATCCTAATTTAAATCATCGTAGGTATTGCATGGTTAAAATCTCTTTTCCTTGATAAGTGACTTGAATTTAAAACGATGTGTAGCACAAATAGATGTGTCATTTTTAGTACCGCTTTCTTGTCATTCGTTTTTGTAATGTTGTGTTGAAAACATAAAAAGTATTTTATTGAGAAACAGTCGTTATATTCATGGGCATTTCGAGTAAATAAATTATAATAGTCATTATAATTTGCAAAGCCGTACAAAGATTTTCGATATTGGAAATCGCGTATCGCAACTCAAATAGAGTCGGACAGGACAGGAGTCAAACGCAGTGATGACAGGTGGACTAAGGCTGTCACCAAATGGAGACCAAGAACTGGGAAAAGAAATGTGGGTCGTCCAGCGGCGAGATGGGCAGACGACATAGTAGACATCGGAAGAAAAACCTTGATGAAGCTATCACAGGAACGTGGAGATTGGCATAAGACAAGAGAGGCCTCACCTACCTAATTCAGGCTGTGGATGATGATGAGTCATTATAATTCAATGGAAGCGCATTATTAACCTAATTTAAAATTATAATCTTAAATTTATTTTAGCCTATACAGTATATATTTCAACTGATTAACCTACAAACGCCAAATAACATTGAAATTGGATACGAACCGATTTCTCAATAATTTGAAAATAACGATGTGATTAAAACTAACGCACTTAAATTTAATTAAAGTTTTCAAGTATATATCTACTCAGTTAAGTTGGATCGGTTTTGATTTGATAAGATCACGTAAAGCAGTGTGCACAGTTGTATCAATTCTTTGCCAAGCTGCAAAAATTGCGTTGTTATAGTTTTCGAGCAGACAGCCAATTTTATTATTTTAAAAGGTTCAAAACTAGTCGTAATATGACTCTAAAGTCTAAATTATCATATATTATAACATAGGTATTATCACTGTTAAGAACTGGTGCGGGGTCCATGGTAATGTGCCCGCAGTCCTTTATTCAAACATGCAATGAATGTGTTGTAGTCAAAATAAATGCGTCTGTATTCCGCTAAATTTGGGTGCTATTTTGTCTGGACTAAAAACAGGTAATTCTGTAGATTTTTTGCAACTTTATCTAAGTATGTGTTACGAGTAAGTTAGGACAATGTTTTCACAAGAGCAAGTCAACCAAACAGATGAGTTTCGACTCAAATCTATGCACAGCCTTATGTAGTACCCATATGATCATGTATTTGAGCTCAATTCACTGTAATGTATAGCTGTTGGCCAGTTCTTGCAGGCTAGTTACGAAATATAACGCCGATGCAAGATATGAGCTTCAGATATTGATCATATCTTCACTGGTTTATGCATCATATTTACCGAGCAAGGTTTTCTTCAATATTAACGTTAATTTTTCAATTTACTAGGCAATTAATATAAAGATGCATTTATAATTTCAACAAGATACTAGTTACCTAAACTATTTACGTAATTATGAAACATGGATGGCATCTACATATTCCTCATTTGGTCTAAAACAATTTTGGTACATTGACTTATTCATGACCGTATCTAGTTATTCGTCGCTGGTACATATTAGTCTAAAGCTGCTTTGTTACGTTTTCCTCAACTTTTTAGCACAGATTTCAACGTTGCGCTCTACTATAATGTCAAATGGATCTCATCCATGACTTTCCATCATTGGTCATTAATAAAAACTCCCTAAAAATAATTTACAGTTTCTCTGCAGCTGCTTCCAAATCGCTGTCACTCTAAACTTGATGCTAAAGCTACTTACTAACCTAAACTACCAGTAATGCACACAACATGGCGTCAACACAGTAGCAACTACCAATGATCTGTTGCAAAATGATTTATGATTACAAACAATCTAATGCCTCGAACGGGAACACCTACTCATGCATAGTTTCAAACTACAGACTACTTACTAAGTACTACCTGTAGTATGTCATTAGCTATGCTAACTTTATGAGTACTTGATATGTATGGGTTTAATGTCAGCTAGTAAGTCACCTACTATAGCCCTGTATAGCAGGTCACTTACTAGTTGGCAATAAAGCCCGTACATATTGGTTAAGGATAAAAGAAGTTATCTATGAGCGAATACCACTTCTTTAAAATAGAGAAAAAGATCAGAACGTGACAGCTTATTTTTTGTGTCGATTATTTGAAGTCATTAAACGATAAAATAGATGGAGGAGGTTGTCAATCCGCGTCGTGTATTCTTTTCCTTGGCTAACAACTTACATTGAGAAATCGAGGGTACAGCAGGGACTCAAAATATCTCATGACTGTTTTTTGACATTTACAATTTATGTTTAAATATACAAAGTAAAAATAAAAAAATCAAACCTTAACCTTTAATTTTTTTTTTGATATAATACCCTTTCAAATTATTTTAAAAATCCCTTATAGTCTCTTCAGCAACATCTGATAACCAGTAATAACGTCATTTCATATTATGTTGTAATCAGGGAATGGTTACTGGCCTTACAGTTAACATTTCCTTTGCAATACTAGTTAAATGCTAAACCCGATACTATGTATATTTTAACTACGATCGGATAATCATAATATCTGTAGATTTTATCACCGGATACTTTAAGACAATTTAATTCATGTTTACATGATGGCTTTTCTTGCTGGCTTGCTTATCATAACTGCAGACTTCGAATAAATCGTGGTTTTTCCATCCTGAATTCTTTTTCAACTTCAAATATAAAACAGAATCAAAAAAGTTCTTCAAAAACGTTAAACGTAGTAACGTTTAACGTTTTTAAAGAACTTTTTTGATTCATTAGAAAAAACGTCGAGAAACTTGTGGCTAAATAATACCACCTGCTCGAGTCTATCTTCAGGTTAAGCCACGCTTGCCTAGGTTGGTTCGTAGATGGGTGATATCGTATTACATACTGAGTTTCCGCTGTGCCTCGAAAAGCACGTTTTCCGTTGGTCCCGGCTGCCATTTCTAGATTCTTGACAGTCGTTACAGGTAGTCAGTGTTCCGAAAGTCTGACAACTAGTCTTACGGGGTATCACACTATAATAATAATAATAATATTCTGAAACTATACAACATATAACAGGAGCATGTAAATCACTCGCACAAACCGATTATAAACACCGCCATGACCAAGTTGCTGCCATCATACACCAACAGTTATCATTTAAATATAAACTAGTTTCTGAAATGATACCGTATTATAAATATAAACCGGAAGTAACATTAGAAAATAACGATACAAAAATCTATTGGGACCGAACTATAATAACTGATAAAACCATTCATTATAATAGACCCGACATTACCATCCACGACAAAACCAATAAAACAGCTTATCTGATAGACATAGCAATACCTAACTCACATAATATCCAAGCCACAATTTCCGAAAAACTCAGTAAGTACCAAGATCTTGCCATTGTAATTAAAACCCAATGGAATGTACAAACTGTTCATATAGTCCCCATTGTTCTCTCATCTACTGGTATTATACCAAAATCTCTCACACAAAGCCTCAACACTCTACAAATGCCTACTCACACACTCTACATGCTACAAAAAGCCACCATTCTCAACACCTGTCGAATCACCCGAAAGTTTCTGACTTCTTCTACATTATCATCCACTTTCTCTATCTAAATTATACCTTACATCCTTGGTTTCGACCCGCGTGTAAGGTTTCTTATGCTCTCTTAAATGAGAAGAAACAAAAAGAACCAAAAATAATAATAATAATAATAATATTCCACAACTATCACACAACGCCATCTAGTCCCAAGCTAAGCAGAGCTTGCTATCCAGTACTATTTGCGTTGTGGAGGTCAGATAGGCAGTCGTTCCATATAAAAAACCGGCATTGAGCTGAATTCGGTTAGACTGGAAGCTATCCCCAACATAATTGGTAAAAAGCTAATCAGATGATGAATGTTATCCGTGCTACAGACCTCTTTTAATGATTCAAATCAGTTGGTAGGCATAATATAAACATGATAATCCAGTATGATTCGGTGGCGGTCATAGTGGCATTGACCTTATGAATTAACATGCAAACTGAGACTGAAAGTTAATTTTATTCGGAGAAATGTGAATGCATTTTAAACTTTTTTTAAAGAAAGCATCAAGCAGCAAGCAGTACAAATCTGACTTTTTCACAACTTACAGAAATATTTACAAATAAATTTAAAAAAACTAACATCAAACTATTAAAAGGCATAGAAATCTCTTCCTCAAAGCTGTGACCAACAGACTGGTGGCGTTGCCTCGTTAATGGCAATACTTAGCTTCTGGCCTAGGGAAATGTTAGCTCTTATTAGATATTAATTAACTTTATAATCTTGCACAAATATGTATAGATCTAATATTGTAACTACCTATATTTTAAAAACTATGTCGAACACAGCAGTGGCATTTGATCAATTTCGCATGTCGCCACTCGCCCCGCCACCTCATTGGACGCCACATTAGAGCCAATTTTCTTTCAAATCTCGCAACCTCACTTACGATCACTTACAAAATATCAATTTATTTATAAATAACCTACTAAATACTACATCTTCCTAATTGCATCACTAACGTAATAACATATGGTGATATTAAATGATAATCTTGAAGAACTATTAACCTTTGAGATGGGAAAATGCGCGAATCAGTTTCAAAACACTGGGTCTGTAAGGCATTGTACCAGCGCTTGTGCGAATGACGTGGGAAATACTTGTACAATAACAATTATTATTTTTGTGTAATTATTTCTGCGTTAAGGTTCGCAACTGAAGAATTCTTACGGATACTTAAGTCCAAGACTGTCTTATGTAAGGAGTGATAGGGTGGAACCCCAGATTCTTTTGTGACTTTGACTTCACCTGAACTCACTTTTTACCCGACTACGGCAAAGCCAAAGGAGGGTTATGATTTTGACTGGCTATGTATGTATGTATGTATGTATGTATGTTTGCATGTATGTATGTATGTATGTATGTGTGTATCTTCATCTGTTCCCTCATAGCTTCTAATCTACTTATCGGAACTCGACATATGAGGTATCGTTAGAACCGTCTAAACTTTCCGCTGAACATAGGCTACGTGACGTGTCACAAAAATCGATTTGGCGCCCTCTAGCGGACAAAAAGTAAGGCTTAAAAAATAAAAATGGAGATAAATACGCCGTGTTTGGTATCATTTGAAAGAGCCTCACTTTTACATTTCCAAAATATTGCTCAAATTTAAAATCACGCCCTCTAGCGGACAAAAAGTCAAGAGCATAAAAAAAAAATTAACACCAAAATTGTTTTTTAATTGTTTAAATAAAAAAAGTAAAAAACTAAAACCCGACTACGACAAAAAAAACGACGCTGAAAAAGTATGAAACAAGATTTTCAGGATAGAACAAAAAGAAAAGCCGTAGTCACACGTTATAGGTACCAACCTAAACACTTTAATACCGTGTGTGTGACTACGGCTTTTCTTTTTGTTCTATCCTGAAAATCTTGTTTCATACTTTTTCAGCGTCGTTTTTTTTGTCGTAGTCGGGTTTTATAGTCTACGGGCCTATAATGTCTCATCCACAACAGACTGAAATAGCCTTGCTGATCGAAAACGTGTTAGGCAAAAGACCTGTTTACGTAAAGACTTCTTGACCTGTCAGACACAGAGGTTAATTAGATACATCATCATCTGTCTTTTCCCAACTATGTTATGATAAATTATGTTTATTTTGCAAAAAATAGGTTTTTGTAAACACTTTTTTAAACTAGATGGGGTCGGTGTTTCGTACCTGACTACTCTGAGCAATATTTTGCACGGAGTGACTGCCTATCTGACCTCCACAACCCCAATACTACTGGGTATAAGACACCCCCTTTGTAAGACTAGGCAGTCAGTGGCCCGACAGTCTGACACTTTCGGGCCACTGACTGCCTTGAACGGCTATTAAAGATCTACAAATGACACCCGGGACCAATAGTTTAACTTGCTTTCTGTACATCGTACATACCTACACGTCATGTGGGTTTACAAAGAAAATATTCACTTAAATGTTTTCAATGACCAGTGTGCAGTGTTATGAACTTTAACCTCACCTATACCTATCGTTAGTTGCCTCATAAGACTCTAAAGGGCACTTATGTAATGTTTTAAATATCACCTAAAGGCTTTTCTTGTCTCGTAAATCTAAAGCAGAAATAAAACTTTTAGGTAACATGATTTGAAAGGGACAGGGTGTTCAAACAAAAGATTGATGGATTGTATGAGAGAGAGATATGAATAAAAAGGGAGTGGACTGATAGTGTGAAGTTTAATAAGACAGGATGGAAGAAGATTACGTCTTTCACCGACTCCAAATAATATCAGACAAGGGCAGAAAAATTCACGGGGCAGGATGGAAGAACAGAACTTCTTTCACCGATTCCAAATAATATCAGACAAGGGCAGAAAAAATCACGGGGCAGGATGGAAGAACAGAACTTCTTTCACCGATTCCGAACATGAGAAAAGGGCAGAAAGATTATGTTGATTACCGCCAATATGAATACGATACTATTTTGTATGTTTGAAATACTAGTATTATAGCGGTATCCGGTTAGACAGGAAGCCGAGCCCAACATAGTTGGATAAAGGCTAGGCAGATGATTTTATTTATGGATTAATAGTCATAATATAATGACACCGGTCGTTACCGGCTTTAAAGGAGTTTGTTAATACTATAAGACATTAAATTAATTTACCTTTTCAACTAACATATATCCTACTAGATAAACAAATAAATAAACATTTTATAACCCACTTTGTGATAATTATAAGATGCCAATTTCATATCCCACGAGATTTTTGAAGGTTTCATGACCCTCAAAAGAATCTAAGTTCTCACAAAAAACACGATAAACTTTCTCCCCTGGGAAATAAAAATCAAGCTAAAGTAAATAACACCTCTAACTTGATGAAGGTGACAATTCGAAAGTTTTACGAAAATTTTCCTTTCATTTATACCTTTGCGATGAAATAAGATTTTCTCCCACGGCTATGATCAGTATAGTATTTACCTGTAACAAAAACAAAAGGTAGTTATTAGAAAGTGAAATAAGCCACATAAGATCTTTTTGAAATTAAACATCCGTCTTTTGTTTTAAACAAGAAAGCATGGACGGAGAAAATATCAGCAGAAATTGAAGAATGATCTGCCCCCTTATTGCGTATCTTTTTAACGTCAGTGGCTATCAGAAATGTCCATAGATTAACTGTAAATTGGTTATGGTTTGGTACATTTTTTTCTTAAAAACTCACCATTTGACAGTTATTTGATAGACATTATAAGTTATCCACTGTCATTAAAAGATACACAATAGCCCTGCTGTTAGTGGTGTGGTGACAAGCACTTCTGTTATGCGTGAGGTCATAGGTTTCATACTCAAGTTACGCACAGCATAAATAGGTTTTATAAGTTACAGCTTCAGTAGCTGCTCAGAGCCCAGCAGGGCTATTAATGACAGTGGATAACATCTAATGTCTATCAAATAACTGTCAAATGGTGAGTTTTTAAGAAAAAAATGTACCAAACCATAACCAATTTACAGTTAATCTATGGACACTTTAGGTTAGCCACTGTCATTATAAGATACGCAATAGCCCTGCTGGTGTGTGCCAGGTCATTGTCAATGACCCCTAACACATGAGACTTCAACAATGACCCCTAACACATGAGACTTCAACAGAACGGGCGTATTGTGTCCAATCATTCGGGAACCACAAGCGTGTTGTTATGTTATTGTGTTAAATAACACTTTACACGACTCTGGAATCGATCCCAGGACCTCAAGCAGTCGCTCTTGCAACCACTAGACCAACGAGGCACTCATTTTGTTAAATTAAGGAGTTAAAATAACATCTACTTTTCTTCAAAACATACAAGATTATGTTCCTAATAGAATCTGACCACTTGTATGAAAATACTGAGAAATATAAATGTTCTGTGGTGACTGAAACCACCTAGTTACAAGTGGTGGGTGTCTTAAGTGGGTATTAAGTGTAATCATGACATCACGCTGCTATATCTGTTTACCAAATGGTATGGTAATGGTAATTATGGTATTATCCCTTGAGAACTATACGATAAAAATTGATATTGGAATAACAAGTAATTTATTTTACTGAAAGGACTAGCTTGGAAATTACCCAATTCTGTTGAGAATTGAGAAGGTAGTGCGACACAATAGGCTACTTTATTATTATTTTAAGCCTATAATGTCCCACTGCGAGGCAGAGGCCGCCTTTCCCTCCTCTACTTTTTGCGAAAACAAGGTAGGCCAATTTCCTGAGAAAGGGTCCAGCTCATCATGCCATCTTCTTCTGGACCATTACCACAAATTAGAAAAAAAAACAAAAAATCTCGTCATCTGAATGAGTCAATTGTTTTAGCAGTAACATTAATTCATTCCCAATTCGCAACCTCTTCTAAAAACCAAACCAAAGTACAAATAAACTCATAAAGTTCAAACCACAGCTCCATTTGAACGAATTAAGTCCTAAAAAGATTAGCCAATCAGCCTCCTACACCAAAAGGCTTCAACAACAAAGGGGGCTAAAGTTACCTCACTTTAATTCCACATAATCCATACGCAAATGACGTGCAATTTGCGCTGGCGAACAACCGCATTTCTTATGGGAAACGGTCGGTTGAGTAGGTATACTAGTACAGTATGACCATTTTAAGTGTGATGTACATGGTGGCGCCTCTGGTCAAGAAAAAATGCATCGCTACGTCAAACTTAGTACATTTATTTTAGTTCCATGTCTTCCCGCCTGCACAGATAAGTTGGTCGAAGTGTACCAAACCTCAGGGCCGGATTGAGTGAATGGTTCGTTTTGGTCAAGGGTGCTAAAAATGTGAATGTGAATGTTGATCGCGCTTTTGTGTCTGTAATTTTGTTCGGCGGGTATTGTTTTGTTGAATTGCAACAGTCTTCTTCAGACTAACATTTTCTCAGAGTGTAATGTTGGATCTGTAGTGAGAGCTAAATAGTATTATTACTTATTATTCGTAATGTCGATTTGTAAAGGTAAAGGCGTCAAGATGTTACATGGATTTTGTAAGAAATACTAGGTCTTGAAATGGACACTTTTTTTCTCATATTCAATTTCAGGTGTCTCATACTGATTTAAGCAAGATTTTCTGATGATTACAATTCATTCTTAGCTAAACTTAAATTTTTCTTAAATATCACTAAATATCAATATCAGTTAAGTAAAAAAGGAAAAAGCTTATTCTTATCTTCTTGAGATAATCTGGTATGCTTTAAACATTTTTTTTTATAGAATCATCCCTCCTCCCAAGTCCTTCCCTGTCAGTTTTTGCAATATCAAAGCCCAACCATAGTCACCGCGACAGAGGTTACAAACATTATGTGAGAAGAAAACTAATTGCAGAGATTCGCAACCTGTGAGAGTGTGAAACAAAGCAAGTTAGAGCAACTCGGGCGCAACATAACACTAATTGATGATCTCATACAGTAAGTAGCACACTTTTGCAATAATATGCTTTATTTTCTATGTCTATTTGTATATAGATTTCTTTTTGAATTTGAATAATTCTCACGGAAAGCTCCAATGGTGATAATCTATCTAGTTAAGCCGTTAAGCGTATATTTTAACACTCATATTTTGCCAGTAACGTTTAAGAACCATGTAATAAAAGTGTACTACGATCAACAGGCCACAAATCCACAGTCCGTAGACGCTAAGAAATTCCTGATACAAAAACCCAAAAACACTTTGCCTAACATGGGAGTCAAATCCAGAACCTCCTGCTCAGTAGTCGCGCTTACGACCACTAGACCAATAAGGCAGATGACATCAAAATTTAGTGAAATAAGATCATTGTAAGAGAAAGGTTCATTACCGCTGCTCTCAAAACGGTGAAGGAAAACATTGTGAGGAAACCGGCATGTCTTAGAACCAAAAAATTCGAAGACATGTGACATCTACCAATCCGCGCTGGGCCCGCGTGGTGGATTATAGCCCATCCCTCTCCTAGAGAAGAGGCCTGAGTCCTTGCAGTGGGAACATTATAGGCTGGTGATGATGATGAAGAGAAAAGCATCTAACAAGACATAAAGAGCGCTGGGCGGTGCCAAATGAGCGCCGTAGAAATTCTCAATTGACTGTTGTAAGAGCTGCTAATTATAGCGCTGTTTTAACGTGAACGAGATAAGCACCTATTTCAATTCCATTTTTATATGCCCAGACGATATTATCGTACTTGCAAAAGACAATGGTCAACTTTTTGAAGACTGTTCGAAATTATAACTCTTTGTTTACAAGTTGTATAATTACTAATTATTTCAATTATAACGGTTCTTACTACTGTGTTACTGTCACTGCAGCTGAATACAAAATTTAATGAAAAACTGTTATAGCTTGACTCTCTAACTTAATATTCCATTTTCTTGTTGTCATCCAGTAAGCTACCATAAAATATGTTTGTTATATCCAAGAAATTAAATTCCACTATTTATCTGAAAACGTCTGCAATTTTACATCTATCAATGTTTTATCTAACTGAACTATATTAAAATCCAAATCGGGCGAGTATCAGCGGCCGAGTCGCCTACTAAGCCTGTAATGTGTTTTAGTGGTGATTACAAACACATGTAATATACAATAAATAAACAGATCTTTCTTAACAATTTCATCATCATCTTATAAAGTCGAAACACATTGCAAATGTTTTTAGCACATCACTGCCATAAATTATTAGGTGCATACAATGCTTTATTACTTCGTAACTTTGGCTAATATAACATTCAGTCGAATTGGGAACCTTCTTTAAGAAATCGGTTAAAAATGACATTAACGTATGTCTCACTCAATATTATGAAATACTGAAGAGAGTTCGGAATCCATTGTTCTACCTAACGCTAGCGCTGGAAAATCAGTCGTATCACAATAACCATAAGACCTTTTAAAAATTATCTATATATTATACTAAGTTAAAAGAAAGCACTAATTAATCATATTTCAATAATAGCTGAATGACTTATAGCCATATCGGTAGAATACCAAACCAGATCTCTTCTAACAGTACATTTAGTAAAAAAAACTAATTTCAAATTCTTTTATTTACATACCCGTATGATACATTGACAAAACGCATATTTATTTTTGTTGAAAGCCTTCAACAATCCGAGGTGATCTTCTTACAAAGTGGTGCTCTTAAAACTGTATTTAAATCGGTACTGGAATGACGTTTTCAAATCAAATGACAATCATTTTATTGTGAATGATTGACCCAGTAAATACGATGATCCGTTAAAAAAAAATATGACATTTATACGACAATGACTTTTCACCACACCACGCTGTCACTCTACATTTTGCTTGTTTCATCATCATCGGACTCAGGCCTCCTCTCTAGGAGAGGGATGGGCTATAGTCAACCACGCGGGCCCAGTGCGGGTTGGTGTCACATGTCTTCGATTGGTTCTAAGATAATGTTTCCTCACGATGTTTTCCTTCACCGTTTTCACATAAAGTAATCGATCATTTTAATTTTTTCATTGTTTTCCTCGGACGACGCACGTCCTGACCGTCTGCATGTATTGCCTCGCGCGCATGCCTCGCGAGGCTGCGCGCTCAGTCAGTACGCGGCTATTTAACAACAGACAGACTAGACTTGAAGCCATGTCAACCAAGTGTTATTAATATTAATTTGCAATAAAAAAACGTATTAGGCAACTGAATAATGCAAAGTTTGACGTTGACGCAATCATTATTCTATACAAAACTAATTTTACGGTTTTGACATTTACTGGCAAATGTTTGTTGTTTTGTAGCAGATTCAACGAAATCTTTTCGTCAGCTTTATTTGAATTGAAGCATTATTGGTTCAACTTCCGCGATTGCTCACGTGCAAAATACAATACACGTTCTTAGTTTATATAAACATATACTTAAAGAATAAGTCAATTTCTTGAGACGTCCTTAATCTTTATTGATAACTTACAAATTATCCCACTATAGGGAAAGACTTCCATCTCCCTTTTCCAATAATTATCAACTTTGAACATATAAGTTTTTAAACTGACATGGTCACTGACACTACTATTAATATCATAAACGGGATATTTACCATGTTTGATTATTGTTTCGTGTAATATCCCGTTTATGATATTAATAGTAACTTTGAACTTATCAGTGATAAAGTTAAAAATCTATTAAATAAATTTGACAGATTGTAGTGGCTTGATTTGGTGACATCTATACCAACTGTACACAAAAGGCAACTTAAATCACCCCAATAATTCACCACCAATCTGACACCAACTTCCTACACTAAAATTGGCAGCTAGTGTAAATTTATGTTTACCACAAATACTAAAAAAGTCACATAATTCAGGAAGCTTAGGAACCACTCCTACAGCCAATAATGTCAATAGTGAAGAAAGTAGTTCTGTGTGTTCCTACTGGAGGTATACCCGGAGACATTTGTGATAAGTGACATCGCCTTAAGACGATGTTTCGTAATATGTGCATTAAAATGCCCATATGTTCACCTGTCAACTAGGCGACGGGTTAATCTTGTATAGTTTAATATAGCATTTGTACTTTGTACGCAGCGTACACAGGTAGCCGAGAGTTTAAATTGAAGCGGCAAAAAAGCTCGGTGATTAATGCTAACTATAACTATATTAATTTACCGTGTCTTTAAACAGTGTTAAACTTTTGAACGAACTCACTATCTTATGAAGACCATACACGTCTTGCAAATAAATTATTGACGAACCTGACAATGCTAAACTGGCTAGCTAGGTTATGTTCTGACATTATAGTTTCGGTTTCATTCCGTTGTATCTGCTTCGAAAATCCATGGAAAACGTCTGCTATTTAAACGTTCTTACTCTTACTACAAGCATCATTACCATACATATCTTACTACACCTCATTACCACCTCATTCTGCTAATGAACCATCCATCCATCTAGAAAGTCCTTGGAACATTAACGAGTATGAATTTACAGATACTAAAACATCTGTTATTGCACTCCACGTTAATGCTTAATGAAGATAGCCTAGGTGATCTTGAATCGAGTTGAAAATTACGAAATGCATCCAAATTAAAAAGATAAAAAAAAAAATCATCCGATAAAATAGTTAGACCAAAACATTTAGATTTATCTAGAACTTTAAACATTTAATATACATAGGAATCAATATAAATATTTAAATAATTGCAATAATAGTGACACAACCGTATCGGCAATGTGATATAAATCATATGATTAGCTTACATTTGTAAGGTGTGACAAAATACGCGAAAATGTAACCTTGGATGAGTCGTATGGATGCAAATGATTCAATCTTCTTCGTTTGGTTTAGTGTTTAATCGTGTTGTATAATGTTTGATGATAAATACAGTTTTAAAGCTGATGTTAAGAGGATTTGTGCATAAGCTAAACTAGATAAGGAAACGTTAGACTTCGCGTTTTACAAAAATTCATATTTTCTATTTCAACATACAGGGATTTTTTTTTGTTATATGCAAAAGATTACAAACGGTTTGTCTTCTAAGGATACCATTTTTATTGTCATTCGAATACGAGGAGACGCTCTACATGTATGTACATGAATAAAGTACTTTTTAGGTGAGACATACCTACTATTAAATTATTATTATTATACACATAGAGCCTCATCTGAATCTGCAATCTGAATCGAAATGTTGACTAGGAAAATTCGAATGACGACAAAACTCACTAACAATGTTTTATTTACGCTGCCAGTCAACGTTCTCTTTGCAAACAAACACGGGTTAAACAAAATTTCCCTGGAAAAATCACGCTTATTATATATCGTCGACACTTCCAGTTTGTAGCAAGGTGAAAACGCAACAACGACGCGGGCGCATAGTCACGCACACACGAATGCTTGTGTGTGTGGGTTACCTCTTTCTGCATAGTCTGTTTAAAGGGTTTTTGTGTTTGCTTAATTTAAATTTTACTAAATTGTGGCAATAAATTTTAGGATAATGTAAGTTGATTTTGGAATTGTTAAGTTATCAAAAAATGCTGTTGTTACACAAATTAAACCTTGTGTGTATTCATTAAGTTATTTTTCGAAATACACAACGCCTAAACAAAAAATCTTAATAACACTTTGCCCGACCCGAGAATGGAACTGATCTGACATAGTGCAGACAGTTGTTTTCCTTTTCCGTTCATGGGTTGATTGTCATAGATCACACGGGTGCTTGCATGTCTATATTTCTTTTCTAGCTTGTATCGTTTATTAAGGTTAAGGAAAAGCTCTATTAACAGCTTTTTATCCAGATCCTCAAGAAAATTAAATTTAAAAAAATCATCCTGAAATAATAAGGCAAAACATGTTCAATTTTTTGAAGTTTTAAGTCAAGCAATGATTTTCTATATTATTGTTACTTTCAAAAGTAAATAATAAATATACATCAGTTTCATCGTTACCTTTTTTGCAATTTAAAATAGTTATGTAGGCAGGGGGGTACGGCAGGGGCAATAAATAATATTGGCAGCTGAACACATATTATTATCATGTTTCTTCTTAAAATTGACACCAGGAGTAAATAATGGTATAGAAGGGGTCAAGGGGCAAATATACCGCAAACCATTTGTAAATAAATAAATAAATATTAGTTATGTTAAAACACTAGTAATATTTCTATGATGATTTGTTAAATTTCAGTTTTTTTGCTATTTTATCTTTGTAAGTACGGTCGAAAACGTGTTTTATTAAAATAATTTATATATATTTGGAATTTATGTTTATAGTAGGAAATATTAAAAAATAAAAATTATAACTTAAGTTATGTTTACAATAAATCATTACGCGATGAAATATTTTGTAAAGGAGTTAAAGTTTCTGATTTATTATATTTCTGCGCAACTTTAACTGCAACTTTAACCGCGGTTGTCCTCAATAGCGATGTATATTGCACATGGCTTATAATAAGTATTACGTTATTATTAATCTCTTTAGTAATCGAAGGTCTGAGAGAAAATCTAGTAAGAAGATCTGAATATTCATGTTTGTCTTAAAAAGGTTGTGAGTTTCCAATTTTGGTGGACCCACTAGTCTTTACACTAAAATATCCCAAAGAGTTATCGAGATACCCTGAGCCCTCTTGAAGGTTTCTGAGTGCTACTATAAAATTTCTGAAGGAAAAACCCAACAACACTTTGCACGTCCTGGGTATCAAACCTAGGATCTCATGCTCTGCAGTCGCGTTTGCAGGCGGTATTATGCTACTCAAACTAAAACCCAATTTAAAAGTTTTTTTGCTTCAATTCTAAGCTATAATTAGTGTACACGGATCTCTTATATCATTGTTAACTAATTGAATTGTTGTGTTCTACCCACGCCACGGCTATAACAAGCGCGTTTTAGTTTGTACATTAGAAACAACGATCTTGTGCAGGCTTTGGTTAATTAGCACTCCGAATTTAAACAAAAAATCATTCATGTTTTCATCAACACATAGACAACTAAAATATACCTACAGTGGATAAACACGTGGATTCCTTCATAACATAACATAACATAACATCACGCCTATATTCGCCGAAGAGTCAGGCAGAGACCAGGTATACCTAATAGTACATCCACGTTTTGTCAGTTATATTTAAGTCCCATGTAATAAATAACCTTTCTTCTTTATAAGTATTTCTTTTACTCGTAATAATCTTACAACTTTTGAAATTAAGTATTTCCGACTACACAACATATTCAATACAAAATCAACCTTAAATTTACAAAGCTTAAGATTAAAACTAGCATCCACTACAGTAATCTTCACAAATCACCACAAACATTCATCCCAATACATTTCCTTACCAACTAATCACCAACAAACAAAATTACCGTTCGCAAATTTCAATTGTGCACCACAAATATGTGCATATATTACCTGAACGGTAGTCAACCGCTTCCTTCCTACCGAACGACACTTTCTTTCCTTTATCGATCGGAATACATTCGTTACTCGGTACTAATTACTTGCTTAAGTATTGCACAATGCAGGAAGTAGTCCATAAGAAGCATCTTGATTGATACTTTGACTGTATTATTGCTAACTTCCATGAGAATAAGAGGCGTTAAGGAAAAGTCGGCTGTAAATGTATGGGTACGCTGGGAAAATAAGACTGATAATCCTGTAGACAATACTGACATAGTCTGTAACTTACGCTTTCATATGAACGGGTGCTTGTGTACAGGTTGTCTACATTAAAGTTGTGCTCCACAATTCATTTGTTTGTAGTTTTAGTGAGAAGCGCAACTTTCTTTCAGGTAAACTGTACTGCCACCGGGATACCAACTTGGGTTGTGACGATAACGATCGTCTTGACCATAGACTAGAAGACTGTACTAAAATGAATCATACTGTTTTTTTAAAAGATACAATGCAACCAGGTGCAACAGATGCCGTCAAAGATTGCTCAATAACCCAAGATAATGTAAATAGTGTATTACCTAACAATTAAAAGATGCATCAATATTTAAATAATGTCTTGATTTTAATTAAAAATCTTGTAACCTGTTGACAATTTATATGAGCTATGATTGAATGACCGGCAAATTCAATCAAGAATAAAATAATAAATTAAATGTGTCAATCTTCTCTCAAGTACTCCTATATTTTCAGAAAATATTCTGACGAACCTTGGTAGACCAGTTTTTGATGAACAACGCACATTCATTTTATATTGTCTCTTTTATAAATTTAAATGATTTTTATTTAAATCGGTATTTTTTTATTTGTGTCTAGAGTCCAGAGAAGTTTGAAACAATAAAATAAGTCGAAGACAAAGACATTTCGTTTCATTCGTAGGATACATCGTATCCGAGGGAGGTTCTAAGTTGTTAAATAAGAATAGCGTGATTCATGCATGACATAAAAAATATCCAATAAATTGACCGGCAATCGAACAAGAAAGTGCTAGAGGCTTTAGTACCTCTAAAAAAAGAATGCCACAAAGACACATTGGACAAATGGACACGTTCACCTCACGAACTTAAACCGTAATGCTTCCGTAAACAAACAGAAATAAAAGCAGTGCACTACATTACCTACATCCTGTTTCCACCGCTTATTTACTTTATAATAAACATTATTATCAGCTTACAACGTTTCCCCTCCAGGAGCATAGGCATGAGGCAGGCCTCTTCTCTGAGAGAGTCTCAATCTTTACCACAATCCACCACGCGTCTTGGTGACATGAATGAATTTTAGAACATGCCATATTAACGACGAATACGATTATATTGATTCACTAGCTTTTGCCAGCGGCTTCGCCCGCGTGAAAATGACGATTTTCCATACAAATTTTCATCCCCTATTTAAATCCCTTAGGGGTTGAATTTCGAAAAATCCTTCCTTATTCCTTGTCTACACTATAAAGGGAACCTCTGTGCAAAATTTCAGCTTTCTAGGTCCAAGAGTTTGGGCTGGGCGTTGATGAGTCAGTCAGTCAGTCAGGACTTCTCTTTTTATTTATATAGATTAAGGTTGAACAAGCCAGTCATTCTTCCATACAAACTTATGAAGGTGATTACTCCTCTGTTTGACGGTGTAGGTTCAAAATTAAAAATTGTATCTACTGGTCTTATCATTATCTAGGTCTGTATGGAAGCAGAATTGGAAAAAAAATATTGATTTGTAAGTTATGAACGTCAAAACTTTCATATTTTAGCACTGATTTTAACTCATCTTTGGGCGTAAATAAGTAACGTATATAGTATGAAAAAGAAAAAAGTGAAACCATACGGACATAGATTAGTTATTAAAAAATTTAAATAATTTGATTTTGAACAGATACATTCAATAGATTTTTCATGAAACCAAATATACCAAAGGTCTGCATAGGAAATTTCGCGCGCCCGTTTTAGTTGTGTCTCTTTCGCTCTATGCATTTCGCTCGTGATGTCGGATGAAATAGCATGCATTTTAGCCCCGCCCACCAACTAGTTCGTGCCGTTGGCTTGTTTACCCTTAACATGACATCACGCCTATAATCCCGGATGGTTTAGGCAGATTACTAAAGTACACCCACAAATAACCAGCCTGCTACTGAGTTATTCCTGATGATAAAACCTAATAACACTTTACCAGAGCCGGGAATCGAACCCAGAACCTCATGCACACCATCCGCGCTTGCGACCACTCGACCAACGAGTCACGAAGACTTTACCCTTTTGAACCTTTTTCCCTGGTCGTTTTTCACGAGCACACTATCTGAACATCATCCACCAAGACGAGAGATCAGTACTTACGTCAAATAAAAAATCTTCAAATGCAAAGTAATTAGATGACATATTCGTTACGTAAGATTGAGCGAGCTCGAGAAATGCGAAAGTGCCCATTTCACCGCAACACAACGTTGAGAGTGTATGGCAAACGAGATTTCTCACTGACTTAGCATATTATTACATTCGAGTTTGATCGCGTGAAATATTATGATTTGGCTCGAATCTTACTAACTAAGAAATATGACTTGACCTGACATTGATCGGAACCTTGACTAAATGTGATTCGGTAATAAAAAAATCTTTTATTGAGAAGCGGAAACTTGGGTCAAGAGATAAAACACGTTATTTTAATTATTTCCAAAAGAATATTCTAAATATTTATCGATTTACACGTCAATCATGTCATTGTTGAGAGCATTTTGTAGAAAACAGTCGTAATTATATTTGATCTTAAACATAATCTTCCTGTAAACAATCTTGAACTCTGTTAACAAGCAAGAAACGAGTACTAAATAAACAAACAAGCTTTTGTTTGTTTAGTACTCGTTTCTTGTTTGTATACATCATCAATTATACTAGGCGTATCAATCAGCAGCATATTTTAGAAAAATATAATTCAATAGTGTAAATGCCAAATCAATAAAATTAATGACTGCCTCCGCCTTTATTAAGTCGGTCAAAAAATATCTACACTTTTTTGCTATACCGAGAAACGATGTAAACGCTAAGAACCTGCTTAGACCTGGGGCTTTTGAGATATATTAGTGTTTGTTTGTCTTCTTCGCCAGAAGTAGGCCACGATCTGATCATGTTTGCGGGGCTAATATAGCCAGAGATCACACAGGATAAAAAGGTATGGAAGGAGAAAAGGGAAACCTTTGCTGAGCAGTGGGACACCATGTAGGCTAGTAATAATAATTATAATAATTGTGTTTGATAATATAACATGATTTAACTGTGCCTGCAGCCCCCAAAAGGGTTAGGCAAAGATGTAAATAGCATATTCAAATTTTCCCCATCATGTTTCGGGGTTTTTCCTCAGATGCTAACGCATACAAAACTATTACGCATCTAAACATACACCACACATCCTTGAATTTACGTAGTCGTAACATCTCAAAGCGAAGCACGCTGTCTCGCCAAAGATCGTAACTAAACGACTGAGCATACAACCATGATCAGATTACTGTTCGCGACAGTACTCATTAGCACTTACGGGTCATCTGTTTGTCAAGTACTGTTGAGTTCACAAGTGATAAACTGAGTGAATGATGTTGTTCGTTCAAACGGTTGTAACCTGCGAGATTTTATCTGTCACTTACACTTTTAAATGTTTTACGTAAACGTAAAAGGTAGATTTATTGAACAAAAACTTCTGTCCTAAATATAATACACTGTTTAAGCTCCTACAGCCTGTGATACAAGATTTCATTATCTTAGTACAGGCATCTTACATTATTATACCTATATTTTTAGTTTTAAGATTCATATTGTATTTTAGCTTTTTAGGTTTTTGAATAAAGATTGATTTATTTATTTATTTAGATTCTTTATTAAATTTTGGACTGCCTCGTTGGTCTAGTGGTAGCTAGCGAGTGAGGTCCCGTGTTCGATACCTGGTTCGTTCGGGAAAAGTGTTATTAGATTTTCCAACAAGAATTTCTTAGTAACAGCCACGCAGTTTGGATTTGGGGCCGGCTGATGGCAATAGGCTCGCCCTTTACATGCGTCCTATTACATGGGACTTAAACATAACTGGTGAAATGTTAGTGTACCTACTATTAGGTACACCTCTGCTTACTCGTCGAGGATTACAGGTGTGGTTAGCTTTTGCTTTACAGCTTTGCACGCGTAAAAGACTAAATCATTCCTCAGAAAGGCTCTACCGAGATAGGGGATCGGACTGAGTCAAAAAAATATGATTCTGTTTAGTCCGTCAGATATATTATCGAAAAATATTGGATACGTGTTTTTTGTTTTAACGAATTAATAAAAATTGACGAAGATAAAAAGCGTCGTGACGTCACTTGTGGGTAAAAAATGTACTGACATGTAACGTTTTCGAGGAGTTCACGAGTTTTCGAAGCACTGTATCGTCTTCATTTTTTGTTAATGTGAAAAAAGAAAAAATAGGTGTTCAATATTTTTTGGAAATCTATCTGACGGAATAATTAGTTTTTTTTTGTCCGATCCCCTATTACATGTTAGTACTAAAGTCATGCTCTATCATGGTGCATATTTTTATTAGCCATTTGCGTGAAAAGACGTAACATACGAAGAGATAGTTACTTTCGCATTCATAAAATTGACACGGATTCCGTACTTGAGATAATTTCACCAACAAAATAAAAATTATCATCAGGAAATCGTATCCTTTCTACTTCACCTACAATATTTTCTACACAGACCGGAATAAAAAGATCTCTTTTCTTGATAAGAAAATTAATTTTATCGTATTAAACTGTCTCTGTTCCTTCCGTAGCTAAGTGCTATTTATTGACCAATTAAGTAATTATTTTATTATACGGAAAACGGAAAGAAAACCAATAAATATGACACAAGCGTCACTTTAATTATGTGTCGTTTGATTCAGATGAACAATTATATAATAATATGACTACTTTAAGTGTGCAGTTGGTGATGGCGATGCTTGTCAAGAAAATTTACCACGTTAAGCCTTGGTATATTTATAATAGGGGATCGGACTGGGTCAAAATAATATGATTCTGTTTAGTCCGCAAGTTAGATGATCGAAAAATATTGAATACGTGTTTTTTGTTTTACCATATCAATAAAAAATGACGAAGATAAAACGCGTCAAAGATCATGGAGTGGGGCTTGAAACGTCACTTGTAGGTACAAAATGTACTATCATATGACGTCACACGAGTTTTCGAAGCACTCTATCGTCTTCATTTTTTGTTTACGTGAAAAAAGAAAAAATACGTGTCCAATAATTTTTGGAAATCTATCTGACGGACTAATTAGTTTTTTTATGTCCGATCCCCTATTGTTACAATAGAAAACGTAACATCTAGAGAACTCAACCTCTGTTATCTCTTATTTCATGGGGCTAGCTGATGAAACGTGTGTCTATTTTCGGTACTCGTCTATTTATTGAGCTTTACAGGCCTAATGTTGTGTATGTAAGTGCCTTTACATTCAACTTTTTCTACTAGATATTTGCTTTTGCTTGGAAGGATTATACTTAAATATTTAGCTTGTCATAATTATGATCTTTTTGACTGGCCTGTTGGTCTAGTGGTTAGTGACCCTAACTGCTATGCCGGAGGTCGTGGGTTCGATTCCCACCCAGGACAAATGTTTGTGTGATGAGCACGATCATTTGTTCTGTGTCTGGGTGTAATTTATCTATAACTAGCAGTTGCCCGCGACTTCGTTCGCGTAGAAATTTTGACTCTCTTGTCTGGACTGCCTGTGGATGGTACTATGTCAAATCGAATGCCAAATGCCAATCGAAGCGATTATATTCCCTTAAACCAGCCCTGTCGTAAAATCTATTCCTACCTGAAATGTCTTAACTATATTCTATCTCTCTGCCAATTTCCAGGTACAAAAAGCCAAGGATTTCATATGGACTTACGGGAGCCCTTAGTCCAGGTCTTCCTTACAAACTTAGCTTAGATCTCCTACTCCTAAACTCTAGACTTGTTAAATTTCAGGTTGTTAGTACAAAAAAAAAAACAGTATATTTTTACAAACATGTGAAAGCCCTCAGACCTCCTTATTCTGGCCATGTTGCTAAACTCGCTAAATCCGTTCTTAGTCACGTCTACTAACTATAAAGTACCTTCCTGCCAAAATTGTAGCACAAAAAAGGAAGGACTGTCATACAAACTCGCGTGAGCCCTTAGACCTCCCTAGTCCGGCCCTGTCGCAAAATCGGTTCTTAGCAAAATTATACTCACCTACTACGTCCCTGCCAAAATTCAAGTTAGTAGCACACAAAATGATGGACTTTTAAACAAACTTGCGAGCGCCCTTAAACCTCTCTAATCCGGCCCTGCCACAAAACCTGTACTTAGCAGAGTTCTTCTAACTATAAACTACGTGCCTGCCAAAAATCAAGTTTGTAGCACAAAAAATTAAGGATTTTCTTACGAACTTGCAAGAACCCTTAGACCTCCCTAATCCGGCCCTGTCACAAAATCTGTTCTAAGCAGACGTCTACTAACTTTAAGCTACGTCCCTGCCAAAAATGAAGATTGTGGCACAAAAAATGAAAAACTTTCATACAAACTGGCGAGAGCCCTTAGACCTCCCTAAACCGGCCCTGTCACAAAATCGGTTCTAAGCAGACGTCTACTGCCTATTAACTACGTCTCTGCCAAAAATCAAGATTGTAGCACAAAAAATGAAGGACTTTCAAACAAACTTGCGAGGGCCCTTAGACCACCCTAATCCGGCCCTGTCGCAAAACTAATTAATAGCAGACGCCCACTGACTATAAACTACGTATCTGCCAAAAATCTAGATTGTAGCACAAAAAATGAAGGAGTTTCATACAAACTTGCGAGGGCCCTTAGACCACCCTAATCCGGCCCTGTCGCAAAATCCGTTCTTAGCGGACGTCTACTAACCATAAACTACCTCCCTGCCAAAAATCATCTTTGTACGTCCAGCGGTTTTAGAGATTTCGTGATGAATCAGTGAGTGAGTGAGTGACCTTTCGCTTTTATAGATATAGATATGTATGTATTTAGAAATATATAAGTAAGTTTATCAGTTGTCTAGTACCCATAACACAAGCTCTGCTTAGCTTGGGACTAGATGGCGTTGTGTGATAGTTGTGGAATATTATTATTATTATTATTAAATATACTTTCATTAAGAACAGGTCCTCCAATTGCGCTAGTAATACCATACTTAGGCAAGTATATAAATATGTATATTTTCTAAAAATATTGCACTTCTAACGGATAATACTTACTCAAGATAAATGCGGATAAAATTCAAGAAATGTTAAATCTGACAACTTTACATATACTACGTCTTAACCTTTGACATAATGGTTGCACAAATCACAATATTTACATGCTATTAAATTAATTTAAATTCAAATGGTTTCATTTTGACGAGATTTTTGACTTAAAATAATCTGCAGACATATCAATATCGATTGCATTAAAATTATTCGAAATTAATTCTATTCTTTGCCAAAAATAATAGCGCAGGCTCTGGTCTAAGATACTCTGAATTAATTCATATTAAACCTTTTAGATACAACTTAAAAAACAATACACGCACCATTACTCAAAAACAACACTGTTCCAAAATCGATTTGTCGTTACCTAATCGATTACGCAAAACAAAAGAACATCACAGTGATTAACCGAAATAATTACCGACGGTGACATTGCATCATCGGTCACCGAGCGAGTGGAAAACACCTGTTGAATGCGCTTGCGCACCAAAAGAAAGTCACCCACACCACGCACCATTCATGACCGTGAAAGTGCGCGGAACGTTGAAACAATAAAAAAATAACAATTCCGTGACTTCACGTCGGAATACGTAAGTTATGTAACCGATAATGATCGTCTACTTAGCTATTACACGTGACTCGTGAAACAAACAATCAAGCAATTAAAGAAATGTAGCTAGACTTAGGCCTATCAGTTTTAAATATCACCCGATCTCTGTTATTTAAAAAAGGAATTAAATGAAAGGAACAAAACGATGTTTAGCGCTAAACGTGTTTAGTGGTTTGTGGTGCAAACGGGCCTTACTGTCTGTAATGATACTGAAACGGAACATTGGTTACGACTTATATCCCATTCCTGTTCTAATTATTATTACCGTATTGGTTACACTTTTGTTCTAAACAGTTTTTTTTTAATATTATTGGAGAAAATTTTGAGCTCTTGTGGGTCTAGTATGATCTACAACGTTGAGGAATTTTTTGACGACATAATTTTCTAAATTTTTAAGTAAATTGCCATAAGTTATTTTGTTTTATAAATCATCAACTAAGAAAAATCATTGGCTGAATTGAGGTATCAATTTACGCATTAATGTTCCTTACACACTGCATAGCTCCAATTTTGTACGTCTTATTCCATTCCATTCGTCAAGAACCTTACACCAAGCCTACATTAAAATGATATTCTAAATTTTACATAACACACGTAAGAATGCCACTAAACAGTAACCGCATTGATAAATGACAAAATGACAAGGTTGTCGTTAAATGTGTGTCAATAAAGACTACACGCGCGTTAAAGTTGACCATCCGTCAGTCGTAACCGATGGATGATTGTGTCATGATGTCATCGGTCTTCTTCACACCTTGCCTATTTTATTCATATTAAAATTAATTTGGAAATATATCTCTTGTCTCATCAGCTGTAGAGTTGACATGATAGTCTTTGAAATATGGATTCTGTGATAAAGATTTTTAGACTTGGATGTTTTGTCGCGTAATTTTGCTAGACTTGTTGCAATACTAATGGAATGTTTTGAAGAATTATTATGTTATCGCAATATTTTTGCACTTCAACTAAATGGCCTTGACGATAATGGGGTTTCCAACTTTAGATCTCACATACAATTACTTATTCTTGGAACCTTACAGTCTGATATGTTGCTAGGTGGTTAGTTCCGCTACTTATTGTTTTCAGCTAAAACAAGGGGCTAAGGGCGGGTGTTTTGGGGGACTGTCTCTTGTAAACATTGACGTTCAAAAAGTGCGAATTATCAGCCTAATTTGAATAAATGACTTTTGATTTGATTTTAATATGTTATTATTAAAATAAAATGATCATTTACAAGCCCTTGTACAAAAACATACCCAATAAGAATCGCAGATCTTTTTAAATACACCTACAATTAAAATTATTACAATATCCAAAATTATTAATAAATCTCTTGCATGTTAAATCATTGTCCTAGATACAAATAATATACGTATACGTCACTTTAATAACAATAATTTAGTAACTTTTAGGACATTAATGCAATAAATCTCACATAGTACACAATGAATGCAATTATCAATTCGTGACATCTGCCCATCGCACGATTCTGATGTTCTTGTGCAAATGCTATCATCAGCATATTTGGCAAACTTTGACATATTATATAACTAAATATTAACACTAGCAATATCGCAGTTTCTTGGAGAATTTATGCTGTTAATACCGTTGCAAAGAAGCTGTCTAGAATATCTGAGATAGAAGGTCGTGTGGGCGTATATTGACGAATTTTCTACTGTACTAAAATTTCTAATGTGAAATCGTCATCAAATATTGATAGTTGCAAACTAATGATGATGGATATGGCATAGCAATAAGTATGTTACTTTTAAAACTTCATAGATGAGTGAAGCTCAGGATGGAAATGGAGTCATCAGTCTCATGCCCTTATTCCAATTTATTTGGAAGACAATAAGACATACTTGTCTTCTTCTTCTTCTTCTTGATACTTCTGTATTACTGGCCATCTCAGCAGTCACCTCCTTGTTAGTCGTATCATTCTTCACTCAGTCCATTCCTGGTTTCTTTGATCTTTCTCTACTCTTTTAGCCATCTACATTCATACTCAAAACTTTCTTCAATACGCTTCATTTTGTTTAGTGTGGCAATAGAGTAACGACAAAAATTATGAAGTAGACGTAAAGAAATCGATAATAAAAAATGTTAAATTTCTAAAGCCATTGAACTCTACTTATAATTGGTTATTTTATTACTAGTTAAAGGTTAAGTAAATAAAACTACAATTCTCACTCAACTATATTAAAAAACTTTTAGTAATTAATAGTTTCAATGGCAAATAAACGTATCCGCTTTCCATAAAATAAAATAAGTTACAGCAATTAAGGTAAAATGTCGAAATTTAAAGTTTACAACACTGTGAAGCAATAAACTAAAGGCTGGTAGCCCTACAAGTAGTTGCAACAATAGATTTATACGTAAAATAATTGATTTACACGTAAAACATTAAAGGGCACCGCAGTAAATCGGAATGATAGCAATCGCCCGAGCATGTGTCAATTAAAAAGTTTAATTGACATAAAATATTATATACTACCATTACCATTGTGAAAAGTACGCAAAATATTTATCATAAAATATATGTTGTATTTAAGGTGAAAAGGAAGGGAAACTAAATAGGTGCTAAAATTGACCCTGAAATCAATATCTATAATAATACAATACGGTATATTAGTGTAGCAGTATAATAAACAACTTACTTTCCTGACGGTATATTTAATCTTGACCGTATTTACAAACTTTGTATAATTAACATAACATTTTCTATGTATTTCTTATTAATTATTTTCCCATATTTTACTAAATACATTTGCGGTAGTCACGACTAGGAAGTTGTTGACCTTTAATTTAATCTATACTATTAATTAAACAAAACATAAATCCTTTTCCGAATATGTGTTTAAAGCAACACCTACACATAACCATACATTGTATATTTTTCAAGTATTTATCTCTTATATAGCATAAATGGAAAATATGAATTATATGACCTAGTCTTGTTTAAATAAAATAACTATTAAATACTGTGGGTCAACCTTGACCCCTTCGGTATTTTTGTTACAAAGTTTATGGTAAATATGGTAATATTGTTGACAAAGCATGCGTGAGCGTCGCAGTCGTGTGTCTTTGCTGTCGATATTTTATGCTTGCGTTGGTTATATAACTAATTTATTTTAAAAAAATTACACTTAGACACGAGTTCTGTGTGGTGTCGGACGCAAAGAATAGCACCATCCCATATCTTCCCGTGGGTGTCGTAAGAGGCGACTAAGGGATGTACCAGAGAATGGGCAGCAGCGTTCTCTGTGCTTTTTGTATCGACCGTACTGCGATCGCCAACCCGCCTGCCAAGCGTGGCGATTATGGCAAACCCCCCCTAAGCAAAAATTACACTTAGGGGAGGCCTATGTCCAGCAGTGGACGTCTTTCGGCTGAAATGATGATGATGATGAGACACGTGTTTGGTAGGTAAAAGATTTAAATGGGTTTTTATGGAAATAATGCTTGACAAGGGCACTCCTATTTTACGAAAATCAGAGTACCAGACTGCAGTTTCCATTTTTTATTTAAATTGTGCCTCTACCTTTTGATCTTCTGTGATTTCCAAAACTTTGAACAAATGTACATACAAGTTAATTACATACATAAACTACACATGTTTCTCATGTTAAATAAACAGAATCTACATACATAACGCACGACCTGAACACACTCCTTTGGCCTGGTCCACCTTCAAACAAGCGAATTATTTCGCATCAAACAAAACCCAAATGTACAATAACCTCATAATCAAAGTCCATTAATAACACTGATCGATATTCTACCTCTCATCTAGAAGATAAAACATCAATATCACTTAGACACCTATCTTTTATATCGTGAAAGGCGAACTGCTGCTGCCAACAATAGCTACGATAGACCGTTGGTAAGACTTTGACTAACGACCCACGGGTCAAAAGGTTATACCACGAGTTGAAATATAGTGGGTCGAACTCTGCTTGAACTTGGAATGTGGTTAACCCCTGCTGGTGTAGTATGAAGTTGTGTGCTTATAGCAAAAATGTTGTTAGTCCCTGTAGTTAAAATGTTACCTAGTCATAGTGAGGGGTTTTTAGGTTATTCTTTTTTTGAGATTGTGCTTTAACAAACTTTATTAATCTTGGCATCTTCATTGCAGGCATTCCTGTTTGTATTGAAATCGTAGTTTTACGGCTTAAATTGTTCCATATTTTTATAAGGGTTAAAAATACGTGGCAAAACCAGGAGGCACTACTAGCTAAACTTTAATTTCTAACTTGAATTCTTATAATAAGTAGCTTAACTTAAGCAACAGCTTACACCAAGATTTGTGTCAGTGTCATATCAACTGTCAAACTGACAGATTCGATTAAACTTAACAAAGAAAGCGATTTGAAAATATGATTGTCATTTTTGTTATTTTGAAGTTTTCTTATCTATCATAATCATGAATTCTGCTTGCTCAAAAAAACACTTTTATGGAGAAATAAACCATTATATTTATTTTAAATATTCTATTCACACTTGTTATATTGCAACAGAACTCCGTCAAATTCATTCTAATTGAAGCATATAAGTTTACCAAAGTTTTATGTCTCCTACAGCGTTTAGCACGATTTATTTGTCAACCGTACACTCATTAACTAGCATTCTTATGCAGACCAAATCACTGTTTTCTGGTGCTAAAGTCTAGACCTAAAATTCAATGTGCATTCCTAAAAATGTCGACATTTAGTCCTAGGTCACAGATTTTAAACTATTTTGTCATGAAACGCAAATATATTTTAAATAAACGAATCTTGTTAAATTAAAAAATCATCACTTGTCTAGCCTTTTCCCAACTATATTGGGATTGGCTTCCAATATAACCAGATCTTCTTTATCTTGTAGTTAGTGCCTAACCTGGTATCACAGTCTTTATGCCGCTCATGGGCCCCTGACTTGGCTATGCTGGTTTCCTCACGACATTTTCCTTCGCCATATAACAAGAAGCAACTACATATTATATGCTAATATGTCTAGTCTAACGAAACTGATATACCAAAACCAGTTAAATCCAAAAATACTATCTAAAAGTACGTTTCAAAATCGTGACAGATGAAAGATTCATATCATTAATCTGATTTCAAGACGCGATGAACCAAATTGATTGTTCTATCATCGACCTTGTGACCAACCCCAGGGGAGATACCCCACTTTATAGAACATTGACCCAGATTCCTTTGTTCCTTCATCTGTGCCTAGGACAAGACAAGCAGACAGACAGACATGCCTCGAATGTCTAATACTAACGTTTGTGAAACTGCAGTTGCCTTGGCCGACATTATTGAACAAGATAGTAGGATTTATAGCTATAACAGTCGAATACTGTTTGGCAAGTGTGTTTTAGATCTTATGCTATATTATTTAAGATTTATTATGTAAAAACCGGAGTGTTTTTATTTATACCGCACCTTGTTTTCTTTTGTAAACCAATTCTACTATGTTTGAGATAAAATGTGGTAATGCATTATAAATATGGAAATGCTTTAGAATTATTGGGTTTTTGAGACAGCGGTGTTTGAATACACATTGCAGTGAATGAATTAAGACCGATATTTCAAAGGAATTTTTCATGACCGTGACTCCTAAACTCTTTTATATATAGATGAATCCTATAGATTTGTTCCTAGTTCAGGTAGAATTTTATATGTACAGTTTTTAAGGCCAAATATTTTTATATCATTTGATTATTTTATTTCTTTCAATTTCTATCATATTTAGCAATCAAAATACTTTTTACTTCGTATAAGTTTTAGTTGAACTTACAAAGCTTACGAACACAAAAATTACGACCGTATTACATACAGCTATATATAACATCAATATCACCATAAGACCTGTCAAGAAAGTGACAGTAGCACTCGCCATCGCAAAGTACCAAACAACACGGGAAAGTGACCATGAGCCACAGTTCATTAAAAACAGTAGAACAACTGGAAAAACTACATAACAAAGACACGGAGAATAATGTATGTATGCGTATTAAGTAACTGTTGCTATTGTTGGTCCTATGGTGGAAAATGTCCGTGAACGTATCGATTTTTTTACACTGTGGCTTGTGTAAGTTTTATGCGTGACGCGTAGAACAAAGGGGCGTGAAGGCCGGAAAATTTTGGGTGATGAAAGAATGTGTAGACATAGTTTATATGAATGCCATGAAACTTAGAATGTCAGAGATACGATGAGATGATGAGTGGTATAGAGTTCAAATTTGAATGGACATTTTTTATTATGGAATAGGTTATATTATATTATTCCATGAACCTTGTTAATGTCATCCCAACTTACTTAATTTTCAAAAAGTTTAAGTAAAACACGGAAGAAACAGGTGCTAATTAAAAGTGTTTGCTGCATGTTTAACTAAAATTATTCTACTAAAATATCAAAATAGTTTCTAGAATAAAATAAAATGCATGCATATTTCCGAATTATACTAAAAAGATTTGCTCTATAAAGACATGCCTAGACTCACGCTCATCGCACATCACAAGGATACAAATCAACAATTCAAATTATTAATAAATTAAATATTTAATCAAAAGAAGATTTATCAGACGTGTGACTTCATAAGCATTATTTAAATGCATTATCTATATTGTGTAAAAATAAATTTTAAACCGGATTCTCACGACACTACAGGAAAAACTTTAGGTACCTACAATTCTTAATTTATTTTATGTTTTTTCACACTTTGTAGCAACAAAATTGATAACAATACATTTTTGCCACATTGACCCAAAGACATTTAAATAGCATTTACGGGACTTTATGAGTCACTTATGTCATTTATAGAATTTATTAGCATTATTCACATTTCTATTGGTGATGATGACCATAAAATTTCGTAGTTTTATCTTTATTATGCCATAGTTTATTACGGAATTCTTTGTTTTTTTATTCACGCCTCTTCAGTCTAGACTTTACAAAAAGGTTCTAATGATGAATATATTTTTAGTATGCGTATTTTTATTACCATTATAGATTATGCCATTAGTGGTTATGAGACAAAAACTTATTAAAATTTTCCAAGAACGTGACAACGTTTATTTTTCCTAAAATGTAGTCTTATTTTTCTCACTGATAAAAAAACTCAATGCAGACAGTAAAACTCTATCAAGGCTAACATTATAATTTTCATATTTTACAATGACGTTTGCAAAGTCACTACATGCACAGTTTATTTCCCTGTTCACTATATTTAATAAAAACAATATTATATGTTCCGATACTAAATCAAGTTAACATACAGACACAAAACTGCAGTTTCAACTTGTAAATACAACATAAAACACAGTAGACATAAGGAAAGAAATTACAACACGCCAATGACCAGGCAATAATTTCTAACTGACTTTTTCTACAAATCATCGTCGTTACATAATGTTTGTAACTATCAATAAGCGAGTAATATGATTACTAGTCAATCACAAAAGGAAAACGTATGATAAAGTTTTCACCGACAGCACATTCTACTAGACAGTGGCGCATACTTCGTTGTAAAACAAAACGGAGATTACGCAAAAAAATACGATAGTAATTATAGACATACTTATGAATTACAATGCGTAAACAGTCTACCGTTTGTATGAAGTAAGGTTGTTATTGCTGCCACAGTTTAAAGGCCTTTTCTTCTTTGAATAGGAACATTGACTCTTGGATTTTACATGCGATTTTGGACTGTATTTCCTCTCATAATATTTTCCTTCTAGATAGTGTTTAGTGTCTAAAGTTAACTTGGAAAGTACCAACATCATGTCGACATTAAAAATTAATATTGCTGCATGAAGTCTAACAGTAGAGTTAAGTGCATTGCCTAAGTACGCCATAGACTTTTTCCCCCGCCAATTTTCCCATGCGCGCGCAATGAAAACTCTGTTGACAGCGCCTCGGTCGTCGCATGCGCAACTGGTCATAGAGAACGAAAGTGATTAAAAATATAAAAATGTATACTTATGTATACGTTTAAAAACTTTAAAATTCGAAAGTATCACTTTTTGTTAGAATTTTTATTAGGCTTCTGTTTTATTTTAATGTCTTTGTAGACTTACGAAATGTTAACTTTTTAAATATTTATTTATTGGCTTGGCTGGCATTGAAAGTGATATGATAATGACCGAAATAGTAATTAATGCACGCATTATTTATGCAATTTCGAAATAAAACAGTGATAAAATATTGCCTATAAAATATTCAGAGCACTCTATGGTTTGACGAAATTATTTTATAGACTAAGAAAATACTTTTTAATTAGGAAATCGTTTTACGTAAGTTTCGTACGAAAGATTAATTACAGCTAGACACTATTGCGCTGGCATTCTAAACTTCCTACCACCATTCAATTTCATGACTGCACATTTTTACACTGCTCGACCAATTAAATTCACCTACCAAAAAATCTAAACTTTCAGCGGAAAAAGCGAAATAAAAAAAAATCTCACCTGTTATTATCGCTAGAGTAAGAAGCGCTACAGCGCTGAAAGACCTCATGTTTGCAGGGTAAGCACAGATCACGGTCTTTGTACAAAATCGATATCGTACACAACACTGGCACTATCACCACCGACGCATACTTCACAGGGGACGCGCGTAAGCTCAGCGCGCGTGCGCAGAGTGATCGTTGGTACGCCGAGCTGCGCCCGCGCCGGTGGGCCCCAGGAGTGGGGGGTTGCGATACAATTGTTACACTTGAAGGCTGAGGGTCGGGCGGTGGTGACAGCGTTTATACAGACTTTAGAGCAATGGGAGTAAAGTACTTGTTTTAAAGTTGAATTTCCTTTGGCTGAGAGTGAGATGGTTGGTTTTCCGGCTGTGAAGGTTTAATTGCATTTCACGTTCTTGTTACGTGATTCAGACTTAGGTATCTCAATAACACTAAAAGTTCTTCAGATGTATCTAGAAAAAAATTAAAAAGTTATAAATTTACTCGAAAACAATAACCTTCTTTCTGGCACAGTCGAGTAAAAGCTCCCACATACTTTGTTAGTCATCTATTAGAAGTAAATCGCTTCCGCTACCGTTTAAAGCCCTAAATACCGCTGACAATGAAACCCCGCCTAAGGGTTACGGAAGCGAGCGAAATGTCAGGGATTTGGCGCTAAGGCGGATATCGAGTAGGGCGGAATAATGCAACATTCCGACTGACCAACAAGTAGATACTGTAGGTAGATAGTAACTAGCTATGGGGCATTGCATTATTGATAATTGAACGTTTTCTGAACATACATTTTGGAGTACAATGGACTGATCGGAAACGATTTTGATCGAGTCTTTATACGTATATATAAAGTAAAATAAGTTAATATATATAAGTGAGTGTTCATTTACAAGCTTTTTTTATTTTAGTTTTGACTATTTTTAGAATTCCCTGTTAATTTGTAAAATGTTACTGAGAAAAATTTCATTGTTTTGCTGGTGTATCTATCGGTCCATGAATTAGCCAGAATAAAACAAAGCCAGGTGAATCAAATATCAAAACAAATAAATTCACTGGCTGCACTTTATGTTTTTTTCCATAACCTTCAATTGACATAACTCATTTGAGCTCATATTTCTTAACCAGATATCAATGCTACAGTAACTAATATAATACATATAAAAGAGAACATTACACAAATATTTGATGACTATTAATTAATTTAACTGACAAAATTACAATCCTTGTCCGATTTAACACCAATTATTAACGCTAATTTAATGGTTTTATGCGTAATTTCCTTCAAAAACCAATTTAATCACCATCTCGGTAGACTCGTAAAATAGCTGAGAAAACAAGATTTAAATACCAAGGGAACAAATTCATATAAAATTGTTCCGGTTCCTACACTTCCAAGTTTATAGTATTTATTATCCGTAAAGAGATCGAAATGTTTATAGAGAAGTCATATTAAACGATATTCATCATCATCATCATCATTTCAGCCAAAAGACGTCCACTGCTGGACATAGGCCTCCCCCAGGCATTTGGGGGGGTTTGCCATAATCGCCACGCTTGGCAGGCGGGTTGGCGATCGCAGCACGGTCGTTACAAAGACACAGAGAACGCTGCTGCCCATTCTCTGGTAAGTCCCTTAGTCGCCTCTTACGACACCCACGGGAAGATATGGGATGGTGCTATTCTTTACGTCCGACACCACACGGAACAAACGATATTGCAAAGCTTTTTATTGATATTTTTCAAATAAATATGATTTTACTAAAGAGGAAATAAATACATTTTGAAAATACAGTAACTTTTCTCGATTTACGTGAGTTTCAAGTTTGTGTGAATGCGTTGATGTCTTTTGTATGGAAGTCCAAACAACCATTTTATGAGGGAATTTATTTTGCATTTTCAACATTTTATTATTCCTACCTACAAATAGGTGCATCCTAGGCTCAACTGGGGTGAACAAAAGATGAAATCACGCTTTATTTACTGAAAAGAGTAAGCAGTGCCGATTAATACACCTACCCATATTTGACTTGTAACTTTTGAGGCCCATAGCCAATATAATTATAGGGGATCATTATGCCGTCATCACATACTTACCTATAATAACATGATATACTGAGAACAGGGTCCGGGTTCGATTCCCTAGTCGAGCAAGGTGTAATTGTGGTTTTTCCGAATTTAATTTTCAGTAACGATCGCAGAGTCTGGATTTGTTTAATTTAGCAATAGGCCAGCCCCCTTTTTTACACGACTGCCCCAAAAAAAAAAAGTGTTATTCCAAAAAATCATCAACTGACTCCTCCCGCTCTGTGTTGAGAACGGTATGGAGTTTCAGATATCTACTGACTAAAAACCACCCATGTTCCTTCTTAGCCCTTTGTGCCGATGCGGCGGTATCTCTTTCGAACAACCCACAGCCCCGACGAGACATCTCACACCCTTCGAAGACTATAATCGTGAAGCTATGTTAAAACAGTAGTCAGAACATAAAGTCAGATAGACGATGAGACGATTCGTTGTCTAATACGTATAAGGATGATGTCATCTATGGTATAATTAATAAAATAAGATGTCCTAAGAGAGTTCAAGGTCGCGTGGCGTACCTTTATTTTAATTTTATTCATCACTAGCTTTTGCCCGCGACTTCGTCCGCGTTTCCGTCGTTTTTCGTAAAAAAGTACCATATGTCCTTCCTCACGGTTCAGTGGCGTTTTTTAGGTGGCATTGTGTATTTTATTTTTAATTGACGGTAACGGAAAGGCTGTTAGTTACCTAGGTAACAAAATAACCTACGATAGAGGTCCTAACTATAGCTACCTTACACTTAAAATCTAAGTGCCTATTTAAACTAAAATATTCTAATAGAATTACGTATACCCAGAAATATGTACAACTTACAACAAAAAAAGAAATGAAAATAAATCTGAAACACCTGTGCAATACATCTACCTATACCTACTTCACTTACAAATAAATACCTATAACTACTATAATTAATAAAAGTATCTACGCTTTTACCTACATAATACAAAAATAAAATTGAACATAAATTAGCCAAAACTTACCTATCGGTATCTAAAAAACTATGCGTACTACTTCTTCTAAATTAAAAGGAAATAAAATGCAAACTATTAATAATTTGTAATTTGAACGAATATTTAAACACTACCAAAACACTAATACCTATTTTATAAAATAACAACAAAAGAAATTCAAATAAACTATTTAAAAACGAAAAGTCGCGCTGATAAGCATTGTTTGTTAAAATCAATTATTGTCTGTCAATAAGGTCGAACGCTCTGAACGCATCAACAGCCACGACCCGCGTCGAGCGCGGCAACCGTTACACAAAAATAATCCTTATGCATGGCATGATTCAGTACTCACGCGCGACGCGGTGGCTTATTAGCGTATTTCATGTATGAGTTTTGTGTTTCTATACCGATTACTATGATTATTTTTTTATTGAATAGGTAATAATATTAACTTCTTTTAATTAGGGATGAGTGAGAGTATTATAAACGTAAGAGTAAACAAATATAATCAGAAAGCTCCGAACTGCTAAGCTATCGGGAGTTACACGTATTATTCTGAGTCAACCATAAAAGATAGACATATGCTGTAGTGGGATATTTTTTAGATAATTTTATGTAGAACATTTCCGTCATAAATGATTTCTATGTAGCTTTAACCATTAAGGCTGCACACGCGACGGAAGCTTAAAAAATCGAGCAACTTCTCCCGTTTTCCCAACATTTCCCTTCACTGCTCTGCTCCTACTGATTGTAGCGTGATGAAAAGTAAAAAGTACCAAGTTTCGTTAAAATCCGTCGAGTAGTTTTTGTTTCTATAAGGAACATACAGACAGACAGACAGACAGACAGACAGACAGACAGACAGACAGACAGACAGACAAAAATTTTACTGATTGCATTTTTGGCATCAGTATCGATCACTAATTACCCCCTGATAGTTATTTTGAAAATATATATCATGTACAGAATTGACCTCTCAACAGATTTATTATAAGTATAGATTATGTTAATTTGCTGATATAACTTTTTCTTTGCACTTGATTTAGCTTGATAAGAAATGTTTAACCAAAAATAATCTTAAGTTATGGCTCATTATGTCATTAAGAAATTCAGAGTTCAATTTATTTTGTTTTTGGGTTTTTAATTTAACTCCACCCGCACTTTGCCTACAAGATGGAATCTGATCCTGAGACTGATCCTCTCTCTCTCACAAATATGAGGCAGTAGGTTATTTATATTATTTACTAGCTGATGCCCTCGGCTTCACCCGCGTGGATGTCGTTCAAATTATATACTAAAACCTTCCTCTTCAATCACTCTATCTATTAAAAAAAACCGCATCAAAATCCGTTGCGGAGTTTTAAAGATTTAAGCATACAGACAAACAGACAAAAATAGCGACTTTGTTTTATACTATGTAAGGATAAGGATTATTCTTATGAATTCCTGATGGGAAAACCCAGTAACACTTTGCCCGACCCGGGAATCGAACCCAGGACCTCATGCTGAGCAGTCGCGCTTGACCGCCCACTAGACCTACGACGCAGTCCAGTTCAAAATAAATTATCTATATTATTATTATCCTTTTGCGGGTGGATGGATAAAAATTGCAAGATTTGTGCTTCTGGAATGTTTTAGCAGTACATATGTTTATGCACATAAGTTTTAAGCGTATTAATGATTTTGTTTTGAAGAAAAATATTACCCACATAGTTTGTAAGTCAAAGTTTTATGTAATACCATATTTTTAAGTTACAAATGTTCTCAAGTAAGTGAAATATTGTAATTTCTTTTTTGTGAAATAAAAATTCTTAAACCATATTATTTTGATTGTAGCTAAATATCTCAGATTTTCCATCCCTCCTTAGTAAAAAAAGATTCTCAGTAGAATTCTCTCTTCTTAGTCGATGCACTCTTATCAGAGTGGTCGTGGTTGCGCAGACGAGGTTCACGGAGAGATGTTTGGTGGGTCGTTGACTTCCCCGAAGATTACTCTTTCAGCAATGTGCATCCATTTTTACCGGTTGGTGACGTACCGATTATTATGCTTATGCTATACAACCATATAGTTCGTAGATAATTATGAATCCAACCAGTTTCCTCTAAATTAGCATCGGAAATCATTCCACAATCGCTGTAATTAAATTCAATAACTTAAACGACGTTTAACTTCCACTTTCGAATATAATTCGAGCCTAAGTGCAAGTGGCTTAATATTTTAAAACTGTATTTTTTTTTCTTACTTCCATTTCCAATAAAAAGGAAAGTCCAGGATGTCCTTTAAACTTCCTTCTTCAATCAAAATTAATTTTCACCTACCCATAGGACACACTTAAAACTTGGAGTTCCTTTTGACCCAGAACCAAATTCCAAATTCAATAACTCGTACCATCTATACCTTAGTTCAAATCAACCTACTTTTTATTTTCACTTCCAATCGGAACCGAAAGTGATATAACATTTCCTACTCTTGATCAAAACAGACCCAATTCAAAGAAAACAATAGCCAAAAGACTTCCTTTCCTCGACTCCAGTACTTCCACTTTCGATCACAACAGGCAATGCACCAGTGCAGCATTGCGCAACTGCCCAAAAACTCGATGTAGGCCGCGAAACACTTTCGTTTTCGCACGAAGTGAACCGAATACCGATGGTTGCCGACGACCGCCGATGATTGCCGATCACGGCCACGCTGCCCGAATTATTGACATACATAGACGGTTGATTGAAATAGGAGTCATTTAAGTTTGGACCTTATATTGTTGATGACAACATAGCAAAAGAAACAATTGGTATTATTTAGGTGGAAAGTAATGATATAACTGCAGTAGTGTTGTAGCAAGAAAGATAAAGCAAACAATCTCAGGAGCTGGCCGTAGATTTAATAACGTATGATCCATCATTTTTGTTTTGAACTTATCCTAATTTATTTGTGGTAGGCACAGCATCTCTTCATCGTTCATACTTTTCTATTAAGCGGTACCTTAGTTCTACTTCTAATAACATCTATCATACAGTCCATCCATCGTTTCTTTGGTTTTCCCCTACTATTATAGCCATACGCATTTATACTCAAAACTTTCCTCAGGATTTTTCCAAGATATCCTCATTCCTTCTCATAGATATCATATTATGCAACTTTCATTTCTGCTACGTAAGTGTGACTTTGACTGATCAGGAGTCCCACTCTCCTTCTAGGTCTCCTTTTAGGTCTTTAATCCCCGATTACGCCAGATTTTGGAAAAAAAAAACGAATTTAAGGAATACTATGAGCATGTCTAGTCTTTATGTTGTAGTTAGTGCCTAACCTGATTGTTAGAAATTTGACGGGCCTCTGATTTGGCTTTCACATGCTCTCGAGAAATATAATATCTCTGGTGTACTGGTTTCTTCACGATGATTTCCTTCACCGAAGCAAGTGAGAATTGAATATATCCCAGTTGTATAAGTCCCTGTGTGCCTATTGGCCTTGTTCTGTTCTGTCTCCTGCTGATAGGGAGGGAAGTGGAAATTAGGTTTTTTTCCGACTCCTCCGCTATTCTTTTCTGATTAATTTCGTCGCGGGATCCAAGACAGTTAAGCTTCTCTGGGACTTCGTCGAGCTTCTTTGTCTCGGCGCTTTTCTTGTGGTCGCCACTGTTGATTCTGGCTAACAGGAGATACAGTGGTTTGGGAATAGTGTGGCGGGCTTGTCCCATTTAAAAACAAAAAAAAAAACAAAAAGTGAGAATTGTACAATACGCATATAAATTCGAAAAGTCACAACTGCGTGTCTTAGATTCGAAGCCGAGTTCGGCTATAACTTGACCGACTGACAGTCACACCACTAAACTATCACTGCTTTCTGATAAAATGTCCAGTAGGCGGGGTTAAATGCACACAGCGGGGTCAATGCGACATTTTAATCACGTCGTCTTAGTTACGAATTACGTCTTAAATAAGCTCCTCATAAAATTTTATGACGTAGAGTAAGTTACCTTTAACGTCACTATTTACAATTAACATATCCAATAGATCCTGTTTCAAAGGCCTGTGACAGTGGTATATCACTATCACTACATATTATAAAACAAAGTCCACCGTCGCGTCTGTCTGTCCGTCTGTTACCGATAAACTAAAAACTACTGCACTGATTTACATTCTGTTTACATTAATTAATGGATAGAGTGGTTCTTGAGAAGGGTTTTAATTTATAAAAAAAACATCTAAATTAAACCGCTAAGGCAGTTAAATTGGGGATGAAAGTTTGTTGGGATTATTTCCAACATCCACGGGCGAAGAGGCGGGCAAAAGCTAGTCTCTAAGTCACGGTATTAAACAGTACATAAGTGTATGGGTATTCCCAGACTTCACATGCGGAACTACTAAAGTAATATGAGTGGATCGACCACCGAAAGTATACATTGATACTCATTACACGTATGAGTGAACTGTGAGTGGCATGTTATAGGTTCATTACTCAGAATTGGTAGAGAAGTTTGATTGTGACATAGTATTGTGAACATCCTTTATTGTAGGTAGCAGGGACACGTGCGATTGTGACAAGAGGTGTGTGTCACGTTTATCAAATGTTTCTTACATAATTGGATGAAATCCGAATCCTATCAGCTACGATAAAAAATATAAATATTTTCCCTGAATGCCTATTCTCATGCATTTCCTCTGATTTCTTCTGTAATGTCAATAAAAGCCCTCCTTATAAATATTGCCGTAGTCGAATAAAACAAAATGTGTCATATCCACACACATTTAGAGTGCTATAAGCTTGTTCGGGTGTTAAACGGTTAAACACCCGAACAAGCTTGTAGCAAAGAAATATTATATATATATGACACTGTTGGGTTTAACCTAAACCCAACAGTGTCATATAATATAAGTGTCATATACATATTTTCTCAACGAATATTATTATCTATATGAACTCGATGTTGCCGCCCAGCTCCACTGATTGATACCGACCCGAACATATATGATCAGGATGCATTATAAGAGTTTTCACGAGTAGACATATCGCAAAGTGGAAACTACCACCGCGCCACTAGGAAAAGTTTTCATCAGCATAAATTCGCGTACTTGCAACAAATGAGTTAATAATCAAAATTCCAATGCAATTACGATAATGTAGGAAATATTTAACACATAACAGATGTTGCACATAACCTTGTTTATATGTTTATTAGATTAGACAACGCTTGCTAGTAAATTACAATTTCAAATGTAAAATTAAAAATTCAGAGCAATTACAATATCTTAAACATTTTTACAACTTTTTAGAGCAAATAATTGCGGGTACAGTCAACATCAGAAACAATCCAAAATCTACATGAACTTCTGTGGTCTTCTTTTATTATTTTAAATGAATATATAGATGTTATTATGTTATTAAAAAAAAAGAAAAAAAATTATGTTCATGGTATGATACACTTCTTACCGAGTGCTGATAGCACTCGGTAAGAAGTGACATTGACCGACCAGAAAACGCAAAAAAAATCGAACTGTTCAAGTTTGATCGCTTGTAAAAAAAATTATCAATTCATCGTAAATATTAATGTAATCCTAAATTAAAAGATTTCTTTTAAAAGAAAATTAAAAAAAAAAATCTTTTACACAAATAATTTTTACACTGACTTTCAAAATCACTTTCGTGCAAGACAGTACGGTTACACATTAACAAAAAAACCAAAGGCCTACATTTCAGTGAGTGGTCTTTTTTATATAGTCACCGAAATGTTATATATAACAGTATTATGATAATCACATAAGTACTCGTAGGTACACCTACATAATTGTGGGTTACCAAATATTCAGGTACAGGTTGTATAATATAATAAGTAGATCAGATAACTAGGTGAGATATGCTCAGATATTGTTGATACATAATATAAATGGCCTGAATTGTTTTGTCATCGTTCTACTGGGGCAGGTGATAACGTATCTTTGTAGTTTTGTACCTTGAGGCAGCCGTTATAGTGGGCGCTGAAACGATTTATGTAATTTAGTAGACGGTGAAATACATTCGAACTAAATTTGGTATCAACCGAAAAGATTAGACTTCAGAATAGTCAGATTTGCGTAAAAAAACACAACATATTTATTTATTTACGGACACCATTTATCATTAAATTTTTTTCAGGGTTGCTCTGTCATTCCTCAAAACCACTATCATTGATGTCCGACTCTCTTAGTCCGTCTTCGAAATGCCTCCATGGTCGAGTTTTTTAGGCGTTTGCCTTGTGAGCCGGTCGTCGTGGGTTCGATTCCCACGGGAAGCATACTTTGTAAAGTTGTTTCCAGTTTGGTTAGGACATTGCAGGCTTGAATCACCTGTTGTCTGATAAAAAGATGGCTCCGTGCTTCGGAAGGCACGTATAAGCCGGTGGTCCCGGCCGCCAAATGGCGGTCGTCAAACTATGTTAGAGGCCCTTGTGGCGGTTTAGAAAGTCTGACACTAGGGTGTGTAGGGTCGCTAGACCATACTACCCACACGATAAGAAGAAGAAGAATGTCGCCAGTTATGTTAAGTCCCATATAATAGGGGTTGAGTCTATTGCCATTAACCGGCACAGATACAAACTCCTGCCTGCCTGCTACTGTAACTTTCCTGATTGAGAAACATGGTTATCATGCTCAGCAACGACTAGCCCACCGAGGCAGTCCGTGTCAGCTCATTCATCATCATCATCATCATCAGCCTATAATTGTTCCCACTGCAGGGACTCAGGCCTCCTCTCTAGGAGAGGGATGGGCTATAATCCACCACGCGGGCCCAGTGCGGATTGGTAGATGTCGCATATCTTCGAATTTTTGGTTCTAAGACATGCCGGTTTCCTCACGATGTTTTCCTTCACCGTTTTGAGAGCAGTGGTGATGAAATAAATTACACAAAGTAATGCACCTGCCTGCCTGGGTTCGAACCCACGACCAACTGTTCGTAAGTCGGGGCTGCCACCACTGGGCCACCACTGCTCTTAATTAAATTAAACTAAATAACCATGTCCAATAATAACCGACAACTGGACGCTTTGCTTTGTAGGTAATAATAGTAATTCGTTTGAAGGACACCGAACGCACGCAACAAACTGTAGTTAGATTTGCCCTTACTTAATCAATTACTCTTACAAGTTACTACTACGTTTTAACCTACCAATTGTTCTGTTAACTTTAACTGTTTGACCTCTCTTAGTGTGGTATATGACCTCCTGTATGATTGGTTTAGGAAATGGTTACTTGGGGTGCAAAGGTCACTAGAACATCGCATGTAGGAGATACAATTTTGTTGAAAGAAATGTTTTGTAAGTAATTTAACTTAGCAGCCTTTTAAAAGAATTGCAATTATCATTCGCGTGACCTTCTCCTAAATTAGCATGCAATAACCAGATATATGAATGTAGACAAAGCAAAAGGAGTATGTAAGGATTGTAGCAGGTTTGCCTTTATGTGTGTATGCGTTTATGTATGTATGTAAACATTATTATTGCTTATTTATTTAAATGGCAATGGTAGTTACAAACTGTCCTCAAAAGAAAACAATCAAATTCAAAAATGTATGATAACTCTGCTAGACTAGGGTAGACTAGAAGGCGAGCCTATTACCATCAACCGTGCACAATTGCACATTCCGTGGCTGCTACTCATAAATTCGTGATGGAGAAACTCAAAAACAATTTGCCCCAGTCCGAATCGAACCAGGACCTCAGTAGTCGCAATTGCGACCTCTAGACCAAGAAGGCTGTCAGTCGAGGTTTAACAGCTTATTATCTCTATAAATATTATTAATAGCTCTTTGTTAAATAGGCTCTTATTTTCAAAAACAATGTCGAAATCACTTCAATCACTTAGGAGAACTCCAAGTACATTGCTATTGTCGAAATAATAATTAAGTTATTTGTTATCATACGGCCCCATCTCTAAAACGACCATTTAATATAACAGACCTCTTATTAAATCCAACTGTAGAGTATACAGAGGTCTTCAAAAACTGGTCCTTATTAAAGTATGTATTGTAATAATTTCATCAATTGTTCAATAAATCACTGAGGCTGCCTACTCTTGTTATGTTCTCTTAATTGACTTTTTTATTGCCAACTGTTTCGTAAATCTGTCAAGAACTTTAAATGCATTGTTTGGAGCATTTTGTAAGTTATTTGGTACTTTGTAATAATTTGTGAAAAGTGTTTTAATTCTGTAGGATAATAACATTATTACCATTCTCCTACACTTATCGCAATTTATTTGGAGTCAACGTAGCACATTTTTGTTTTAAATGGGCTTACTCTTGACCTTAATCTTGCCCTAAGGGCAGAGATGAGGTCGACGATGGAACGAGCTTACCCAGAAGAAGCCTATTTACTCGCGACTTAAATAGATTGGGGTTATATACATCATCCTCTTCCACAGTTCTCTATTATTCGTCATCTTGTCAAACTCCATTCTTGCCATAATTATCCTTAACACAGTCCATCCATCGTTTTTTTAGTCTTCCTCTACTTGTATGCCTCCCCCATTCCTCCGCATCACACCAAGCCAACCAATTACCAAAGTTTTCTGTAGGATTATAACATTCATTTGGGTCTAAACATTTTACTCATATTTTTGTAAGATTTGGTAAGGCAAAGGTCTCAAACACATGTGCTTATGCTGTGTGACATTGCTAAGCTCAAAAAGTACTTTGCACTTTACATGGCATTAACTGATCATTAATAAAAGGCAAAATAACGCAAACAAAACCAAAAGGACTAATATATATTCAAAACAATGAAGGCGCGCCCACAAAAATCAATTACCAAATACAGAAACAATCAAACAACGACATGTAATCCCAAATTGGAATCAGCTCAATCCCATAACCCCACACACAAGGTTACCTCGCGAATTATGCGGAAATCCTTCAGAGAGTCGCACGCGCAGGTCGACGCGTGATTCTAGATCACTTATCGAATTCCACACGTCGACTTGTATCGTCTCTTGCGCATAACACCCTAGTGGGTGAGGACTGTCACGTTTGGTTATAGAAAACATGATCTATTCTGTAAAGTTTACAGCTTAATCGTGAGTTTGGTAGTTGGTTTCGGGTCAGATAATTTGGTAATGTTGGTCATGTCATTTTAGGTTATATTTAACAAACAGTAGAACCTAAAATGATATGAACAGTGAAGCCTAATTTGACACATCTTGTTTCACTCTACTGCTACATTAGACTAAGCATAATGATTTTATCGCAAGTCTTTTGGCGTAAAATCGAAAACTAAGTAGTCTCCTACTTAGTTATTTTCCCAGTAAATGTAACTAAAAAATATTACGAGTACCACTATGTCAAATAAATGACTAGATTTTTTTTCGCTTAAACCAGGTCCGACTACATCTCATGTTAATTTACTATTAATATGAGATGTACTCATATGGAGTAACGCAGAATATCAATAATTGGTCTCTGTAGTTTTATATCACCACCTCGTGGAACCCTGACACGGCCAGAAAGCGACGCGGAGACCTCACTAGAGATGGCTGGATGAGCTGTAATAGAACCAACGACCAGTGCAGCAGTGGTCCACATTGACCCTGGAACGAAATATTTTGAGGTCATGGGAAGGCCTTTGCTCATCAGTAGGATGACACAAGCTAACAGTAGTAGTAGTCGTAGTAATCTCTGTGCTTTACAAAACTAAGTTGATTTTAGTAACCCATTTTTACAGAAAATTCCCTCAAGACTTCAGATTTTTTTCTAAAATGCTCCAATTATGCAAAACAGTAAAACATTCCACTCCGCGTATTACAACTTGTCCAAACTCATTCCACGAACATTCATTCGCTAACATTGAGGTCATGAAACAAAGCATTTTCTAAATTGCTGCTTCAATTCTCTTTGGCAACGACCTTATTTAGTGCCTAACTGCTATTAGGAGCACAAAGCTCTACAGAGTTGTTACTGACGTCTTTCTGAATGCATTACATGTTTTAACATGGAAGTAATTAATGGTAGAACTGTTTTAGTTTGGCTACGTGAATATTATGAAGTGACAGCATGAACTGGAGAAATGTGGGTGTACTATATTTAGGTCACCTCTGCCTAAGCTTCCGGAGAAAACAGGCGTGATATTTATGATGAAGTTAAGTCACGTTTTGTGCCATTTTGAAACAGAGGTCACTGTCGACTGGTGTAATGTTAATTTTTACTGTGAAACGGAATGTCGAGAAATAAATTACAAAATCTAAAACTCTGCGAGTGTGAACCATTATCAATTATCACGAAAATTGATAAAATTCTTCAGAAAGAACAGGTGCATCGTAAGTACTCGTAACCGTCGTGCGTGTATGACCCGATGCACAGATAATATAATACTAGCGTACGATGTATGAATGTGGACGAGGCAAAAGGAGTATTTTAGGATCGTAGCAAGTGGCCTTCTGTGGCTTCTGCCTACCCCCATGGGATAATGGCGTGAGTGTAATCATTTGTTGTATTTATAACCGCAAATAGTGCATGTGGTGTTAGCCTATTATTATTTGTTACACTTATAAATGTACCTATCTATAACCTATGTTTTGTAAAAATTGTATTGTGTAAACAAATGCTGGTTAACCAAATAAATAAATAAAAATAAAAAAATAAAAATTTGGAATTGTAAATATTTTGAAAACAGCTATTCAAGACTCTGAATAATATTACATTGACCATGCATAAAATATATAATCGCAAAAACGAGTTTATTATTACTCAATTTACAGCTAAACGCAGATAGCCAACCAATTATAACATTATCGGCTCAAAACATTGTCATTCATTATAATTAGATGTAAAACCAGTCAATCGCAACTCATTAACACCACCGCTAGTTACTGAGACCTAATTCTGAGGAATTATTCATACATTATTATTATAACAGCCTTCAACGGCCTTGCAAACGACCTCTACGTCAGCGGGAACCTTTCAACTATCACCGGAGTTCAGGCGACAATATTGTTCGCTGGTTTATTCAAATATATTATTACTACCGACCCGCTTCTGATTCGCCTGGCGCGTGCGATACCTTTTGGGTCCAAAACTATCCTATCTTTTAAACAGGAACTAACTATATACAATCACAATTTCATTGAAATCGGTTGGGTGATTTCGAGTGCGTGTACGAACTGCGAGTTGTTCGAAAGAGATACCGCGCCCCGGATACAAAGGCTAAGAAGGAACATGGGTTGTTTTTTGTCAGTAGAAGTCTGACACTCCCTTCCATTCCGTCCAGAGCAGAAGGAGTCATTTGATGAGTTCCAAACCCCCAAAAAAATTTTTAGATTAATCGTGATGTAATAAATTACACATAGTAATGCGTCTGCCTGGGTTCGACCCGACGACTTACTGCTCGTAAGTCGGGGCCGCCACTACTGGGCAACCGCTCCTCATAAAATTTTGCTGGATGTAATGATAAACAATACGCATTTGGTCTCCGAGATATCCTGTAAATCTGGTAACCTGGGTCCTCAGTGTGTAAAGATTGTCACCCATCCAACGAGCAAACACCTCAGTAAAACCAGCTTAACCTAACCAAATGACTGCTGTTACTTTACCTAAGCCGATAATAAGTATATCATGGCTTCAGATTTTATTTCAAAATTAACCTTTCTAGTCTTATTCACGTCTAGATTATGTCACGTCGTACCGCCTAGCCTAGTATATTATCTGCCTAATAATAGTAATCTAGATACGGCCAAGGTATTATGCGGTCGCCGGCATTACTCGCAACAATGTACTTTTATCTGAAATCTAAAGTATGTTGTATATGGGCTGTAATTATCACTTATGGGCATAATAAGTCTGTGAGCCCATTTCGCTTTGTTGTTTCATTGCTGTGTTAACGGCCTTTGTATGTACAAGTTTGATTTAAAATTACCTTTAAGTGGTTTGTTAATTACTTTTCTATAAATGTCGTTTAATTTCTCTGAAACGAATTTAATACAGCGCGTCCAACTGCTAAGTATGAATTCCTGAGGTTTACCATCAGGAACTGGTTAGTAACAGTCTGGTTTTGATGATAATCCGGTGAATATTCTACATGAGACTTAAACAACCAGCGTAATTTGGTAGTATATGTTAAGGGACACCGTCCTCTACCTATCCCTTCGGGGATTATAGGCATGATGCTATGTAATTATATATGTGAATGCGGATTACAGGCGTGACGATATTGTGATCTAAGTGAATGACTACTGTTATTCAGTTTCGCCAAAAAAATTCAAGAGTGAACACGGGGTTTGTGTTTATTTAGCAATCATATAAACAGATCACAGATTTAATCAGGTTTCCAGAAGTCGAATGTCACTTGGAAGCTATACGGAAATGCGTCTGAATTACCATAATTATATGCTACTGAGAACTGCTTACAGAGTAACATTTATAAAATTAAGGTTATTACCATGAAATCCCAACAATGTTTCCATCTTATAGGGTAAATTATAACCTGTTTAATTATAGGCCAGAGCCAAACCAATGGAAAATACGACGGCTTAAGCCGTCCATAACATATATTTGTATGTATAAACTTTCTGATTTTTTAAACGTTTCAGAAACAAAGGAATGTCCTTGCTAGCTTTAGCATGCTCATTAATTTAGATAGTAAATTAATTGCGATATTTCATTGTTGGCTGCAGTTTAAATAATTACTAGTATAAACAATTTAGCTCAGGGGTGCTTAACGTAGGTAAATATATGACCACGACTTACACGGTCAAGCGAGACGCGTGTTAGGGGCCTATTACATTGTCAAATATCTCTGATCATTTAAATGATCATATATTTGACAGAGAAAATAATCGGATGCTTGAAGCGGAGAAAATAAATGAATAAAGATAATAAATTTATGTCTATATCACATTATCCAATAACATTGACTCATGGATCTATGATCCAAGATAAATGATAGTGTAATATGCCCCTTACAACAGTCACTAAGGAGAAAACAAATGTTTAAAGCCCCGACTTCACCAAAGTGGAGACAAGCAGAGCGGAGAGGAAATGTGCAAACTTCGACATATCAAAGGAGAGACGAGAAAAGCTCTGTAGTTAAGGTAACTTATGTGATTGGTCGGTTTCGATAGAAACAACGTTTGACGTAAATCGTGTCGCAAGTCGCCACCGAGGCCGTTAAAATGGGACATTTTTGCCTACTTTTGAGAGTAATACTTTCATTGCTTATTAGTTGCTGAAAAATCGGAAATTATGGGGACGTGTCTATAGTAGTTCTTGATTTTATGAAAAAAAAGTGATTGTTCTAGAGGCAAGAAGACAAAAGTCAAATACATTTGTATGGAGAATCGTAAAGGGAACATGGGCTGTGATAGCTATGATTCTCCTTTTGCAAGTTTTTAACAGAAAAGATAGGAACATAAAGCTACTCTTTCTTAAAATTGTCATCTCAAAAAAAAAAAAACATAATCGCACTCTACGAGGACAAGCTTGACGTAGCGTGACTTCAATAGTTTCTTCAAATATCTATCTTTTGGCCCTGTCTCCTCTACAGTCGTGGAATTTGGTTTAAGGTTTAATTTATGTGCAATGCTATGCCTATCGCTTCCTATACCGGACATAGAAGTTTCTCAACACAGGATGCAAACTATATGGGTAGGCGGCACTCGTTTAATGAATTGGTCGGTAATGCTAATGACTGATCCACTTTTCCATATGTTTTATGAATATGTTGAGCTTGCATGTGGTAATTACTTATTATTTGTAATGACCATCTCATAATGGTGTAAAAGCCAGTCTGTCTTAGAACCAAAAATATGAAGTACACTAATCCTCTCACTCACTCACTCAGTCTCTCAGCTCGCACGGCGAAGGCCAATTTAAATGTCTCCCAATTGCTTCCAACTAAGACTCTCCTATATTTGTGGGTAGACTATTAACTCCCAGAATATCTTGGATCAATACCTACTGCCTCACCCGAAAGTCAATAGGACCCTATAGCTACACGATTGAGTATAGAGTTCTCTGTACATGTACGGCTCGGTTTGGTGCATATCAGTTTATAGGAACTGTCGCGCAGAACCGTGGTACCTTTGAAAAAGAGGTACTGCTTCCAGGCTTACATCACAAGGTACAATTATATACCGGAACAAGGACTGGTAATCGCTACATTAAAGTTATCTTCACACCAAAACAACTAATTAAACCTTTTCCGCAATCCCATACATAACAATAATAACTCAACGAAAATTTGCATAGACGAACTATTTAAACGCGATATTACCTTATTATTCGTAAACATAGAGGCTAACCGAAGACAATTATCTTTCCTTTTCTGGGAGCAAATTGCCTTCAAACAAAGGCAATGAGATCACGGTTGTGCCAAAACTAACGTCGGAAACCACAATGCCATATAAGGTAGATTGGTTTTGCAAAGCTTATCTTGATTTTCTTCTCAGGAAGTTTTGTGCATTGACTTTGCCTTAATGAGTGAGTAATTTCAGGGGTTGTTACGATAATTTGTGTGGTTTTTGTATCGTTTATGGTGAACTCTTACACTATGGTTTCTCTTTTGGTTTTTGTTAGCCAGGACTCAGCAAGAGCAGCTGTTTTGTTCGAGATAATGTGTTTTTTTTCTGTTATGATAGTCTTAAATCTCATAATAGGAATACTATCACCAATAATTTCAATTTTAAAATTAGCAGCTGAATATCAGATTTTTTATGGAGCAATTGCCGATATGACCTCCACAAGAAAAACCCCAGTTAGTACAGGCACAATGCCCATAGGTAAGAGTAGTTGTCAGACTTTAGAGCTACTGACTACCTGAAACAACTCTAAGTGCATGTTTACGTACGTACGTTAGGCGGGGCGTCGCGCGGCGCGTGCTGCGTTTTTAATTCAAACACATGGCGATGTATGAAAAAGTTAACGATTTCAAACGTCGATTTTAGCTAAGCAATTTTTCGTTCGTTAGTTTAAAATGCAGTGATTGTTGCGGTGGACCCGTCTCTTAGTAAATGAATAAAAAAACACGAGACGAGCCTTCTGTACGCGACGCCCCGCGTCTCCGTAAACGAGCACTTAAGGATATAGGAAATATGCACGGAATACCAAAACCGCAAGTCCACTACCCAAAAACCACTACTCTTTTACATTCCATCCCATTCCATTGATAACACCTAGGTGCTATTAAATGGGCATTGCACATTCGCAACAAAATAACAATAGAAACAGAATACATACAAATAATACACGAACAGCCTTATTATCGTTGGACAATGATGATACCGTCATTGCGAAGCGACTTCTCAAATAATGTCTACGTTGAGTAACTGAGGCGAATCGGTGGAGTACTCCGTCACAGTAGACATATTGGTAACATACAGTATTGTAACTAGGGACAAAATTGTGGGAATCTGCTCACACACATATGCAAAGCTGTTGAAAGAACTCTAAGCATGTGTCAGGAACTCAGGACTGTCGTATCTAGATAAATGGTTACATTTTATGTGTATAAGGCAATATAACAAAAAGTTTATTTGACCTAATTGAGCTACAGTCTCACTTACGCCGTTTCCCATGGAGATTAACAAAAACTACAGATCGGCACCTGCTATGGTCCTTACGTTCAAGTACCAGCCAGCACATCTAGCTGAACCTGTCAAATCTCCCCAATCAATCTTGAACCTAAAAATATTTGACAGATTGTAGTATAAGCTTAATGTGGAGTCTGTACATCTTTCGCCGTGTCTACGTTCATACATCATACACACATGACTAATTGAGATGCTGGATAACAGTATACTGTGATACAATATTATGGCTAGCATTGTTGTGGTATAATATAATGTCCTGTTCTTGTTACGCACACCTATTGACGGTAAATAACAAACAACTGGCACAAGGTTCGTCTATAGTTGCATTGCTTTCCTTGTGTTGACTAATTTCACGTTGCGCGGGATTCTACCAGCATGTCGGGAAAATCAAGGACCAAGAACGTTACCACTACGGGCATACAGGCCTTCTGGAGGGGGACCTTACTGCTCTGGCGTAGACTGTAGTTTCAGAGAAGACCACTGAAATTATTTTGGAAGCCTCCCTTGTCGTATTGGTTGACTTTTAAATGGTCTCGACTCTTGGAAAATAGATATAGATATCTTGGTAAATGAGGAGCCCGTTGCTACATAATAACAGCTGATCGGGTCGATCTTCAGGTTAAGCCGCGCTTGCCTGGGTTAGTATGTCGATCATACCGTCAAATTTCACAACCCGCCCAGATTTACTATAAAGGCCACAAATTAATAAAATCATTACCACCAATTTCAATATATCGTAAGCATTTCCCACGGTATCTATTTCGACAAAACTGTAAGACAAGTGTGTCGTGATATGAAGGGCTAAACGATTTGTTCTGCCAAACGTCAGCGCAAGGGTGTAACTGATTCGATTGTAATCTCTTGGTACAGTCAGCATCAGAAGTATATTAACATTACTCAAAGTGTCGAAGCTGTTTTTTTAATAAAAACTTGTTAGATATTACTCGTTACTAAATGTTATTGTAGTATAAGGACTATTTTAACGAATAACCTTCTAAAACATTAAAAATAATAGCTAGAGTCCTGTACATAAAACAATTAAAATTCCGAAATGTTCAGCTACTTCTGATGCTGACTGTACGGTCCGAAACAACGTTTACAACGGCCAAGTCTCCGTTATAATTGTACTTATTTAATGGTGTATACGTCGACTTACAATGCTAGCCGTACCAATCAACATTGTTTCGTTAAATGTGAATTGACCACCAAAACAACAACGTTGTAAGTTGCGACACTCACACGTGTGTGTTGCAAACTCGCCTTGAATCCAACCCGAATGATTGTAGCCACCGAGCAATGGTGTACCTTTAGTTGTTACACACCAGTGGTAATTGCTGCATGTCTTTAAATTGGGCACGGAAATCTAAATTATTCACTTAAACTCTTATTCATCCGGCCACCAAGATCATCAGCTTAGGTTTTTGACAGTCAGCATCCAGTTTTAAAAGTTGCTGTTGAAGACTATCGAGTTAAATGGCGTGCGATTTAGGAGGTCTGTGTTCAGTAGTGGACTTTTATAAACTGATGACGATTATACTAGAGTCCCGCCTATCTGTTCTCCACAATCCATGTTCTGAAAATCAATAACGTCTGTTTAAGAGATACGAAAGACAGCCGGGACTAATGCGAGACGGCCTTACGTGCTTGGTGAGGCACGGAGCTCGGAGGCGACTGGATATGAAATGGATGACACCCATTCTGACACCATCTATTTAACACGTGGAGACTAACAGTGATTATTAAAAATATCTCCCTATACCTGGGAAATCAGAAGAAAAACTAATTTTCAAACACCACAACTGTTCTATGTGATAACTAGTGCTTGACATTATGTCATTAACTCACTATCTACTTAGCACAAAAAATGTTCTGTATGTAACTATATAATAGGAACAAAACAATCTTTTAATTGAAGGATATTGCAACACACACTGCTGAGTGTAGCAGACGTTCCATTAAACGGAATGATCATTCATTTACTGTGTTGCAGCTATTGTCATTGCGTAGCGGTTTAGTAATTAATCGTGATTTGTAATAAATGAATCATTGAATGCAATTGCCTAAAAAAATCAATGTGAATTCGTCTGTGCGCTAGTTGATAAACATTTTGATAACACTATTTATTAATACTGAAAACGGGATATTTACCATATTTTCTTTTTGTTTCGAGTATTAATAATAGTGTTAGTGACCATGTCAGTTTAAAAAATTATATTATATTTTGTTAACAGACATTAAATCATTGTGCTTCATGTTATTATCATCTGCCTAACTTTTTAGTAACTTTGTAAAAAGCTCAGCTTAAAAGATCGGCTTCCAGTCCAACCAGGTGCAGCTGAATACCAGTATTTAACATGAAGCAACTGCCTATCTGAACTCCATAACCCAGTTAGTACTGGATAATATGATATCCGTTAGTAAAACTGGTTGAATTGTAACTACATTGTGTTTCATGTATTAAGGGTGTAAAAGTACCCGTCGGGGCTGTCGATTATCGAAAGGATAACGTGGCTCCGACACAAGGGCGAAGAAGGAACATGGGTTTGGTTTTTAGTCAGTAGAAGTCTGACACTCCCCTTCGCTCTGCCCAAGAGCGGGGGGGGTTATTCGATGATTTTCCACCCACCAAAAAAAAAAGGGTGTAAAAGTACCCTTAACGCAAACGAACGGCACTTCTTCTCCTCACTACTGCGATTTTTTTTTTCTAGACCATACCTGGGAACCCCCTAGTTACGGAGATATTGGGGATCAAACTTCCAACACACAGCTGTTTTTTATAAATATGTACTAGTTTTTCAGGTACTTTACTTAATTTACCTCCATGATCCGTTTACTATTCAAAGCATCCACTAGCACAATGTTTTAAGAGTGCTACATTGAGTTTTACCGTAAAATTTGATTATTGACCCCATAAAAAAAGTTTCCCAGCAAAAAATTTTGCATAGGGGTACTTAGAATGCTTGGTTGACGGCTGTGTGATGGGTCTGTTTACACCCTGTATAGAGATAATTTTCCGCTGAAACTTAGCAGCATTTTCTCAGTGGCATTAGATATCTTACAATCATAGTCTTTCTGACCATGTTTGGCCAGCCATTCTCAGCGGAAGAACGATAATCTTGAACATCAATGCAAGACAATACCACAAGTGGGGTTTTGACAATTCAAAAATTGTCAGTAACATTCCGCAGTTGCGAAGTTAGCGGTACAAAGGATATATTGCAGATTTTGCCATAACACTTGATCCGAGTTGATTTAAATCTGGGTAAGGTAATACTTTTTTACTAACACTTTTAACCTAACTGCGTCAGAGTTCAAAAGAAGGTAATGTTTTTAGTTGTTATTTCATTCAGACATCTTAATAAACTTAGTGATCTTTCAGCCAATGCATTAGACTTAGATGTAAAATGACTTTATCAATCAATCATTTATCAATTCACATCTCTATAATAGCAGATAGTAATTAAGATATTGCCCGTTAAGGAAGATTAATTACACCATTAGATGTTAAATGTCGAGTTAATTAGTATTGGATTATATTAACACGTGTGCAACCTTGCATGTGGATGTTGTAGTGAGATTGTGAATATCGTATCTTTGGAAAATGGCTGATATCCTGAAAGATGTTTTATTTTTTTAATTGTGTATAAAGTGGCATTCTGAAAACACAAAAATGTTTTCATTTGCTATCAAACATGACATACGCTACCGAGAAATATCTATGACTTGACTGTCTGACGGTCACAACACTAAACTATCACGGGGAAAATGCAGAACACACTGCAAAACAAAAACCACCCTATTTTCTTTCTAGACCTCTCTTTTTTCATTTTTCGGAAAACATTTTTGATCGGTACACCAACAACATGCCTTCAGTAAAGGTCCTTCAGGTAACCATTGGTGACATGTGACAACCTTTAACCAATTGCATCCCATTAACATGGACAATTTTGGCCAAACGTTGCACGATGCAACGTTTGTCCAACAACTCAGTGCATTCTACTAAGAATAGAATAGCATTTATTTGCTCACAATATACGTATTGACAATAAGTTGGTAACAATAATATTTAAGAATCCTTGTACATTCTACCATTGTTACCAGGCCAATTTTGGCCAGCACCGTGTCATTTTAGTAAACGAAAATGATAAACGCTTCACACGTACAACAATACATGGACCACGGATTTTGTCACATTTGTGTAAGACAGATTGAAGTAAATCCGTGACATGGCTTGTCACGATAGCGTACTTGCAAGGTCGAATAGCGCAACAATAGAAAAGATAGTACTAGTAGGTAAAAAGGTATACAGGGTGTAAACGAAGCCGTCAACCAAGCATTATTACCTACATCAAACTAAGTAAAAAAAAAAAATAATAATAATACAGGTTCACTGTCCACAGACCACATACGGTCTGTAGACCTCCATACCAGTCCGCAGACCGTATGTGGTATGTTCGTTCATACAATTTCTAAGCCATCTGATACTGTGGACGTAAGAAGAATGTTTCTTATTTAATGCGGACTTGGCAGGACACATCATAAGGATTATAAAAAATGCTAGGACCCAGGGAAAAACTCGTTTTTTTTAATTTGAATTATTGACGTTTAATAAAAACATAACGGGACTTATGGACCATTCCCACTCTGAAGCCTGGACAGTGAACCTGATAATAATACCTACCGCAATTTTTTTTGCTGGGAACAGATTTTTTTTTTTTGGGGAGATATCATATTTTAGCACTCTTTAAACATTGTCCTGATGGATGCTTTCGATATTAAACGGGCCATGGAGGTAATTTAAGTAAATTTGTAACCTGAAAACTAGTACTAAAACACAAAAACATGTGAAATATTTGTAACTTTGACCTCCAATATCTACGTAACTATAAGGTTCCCAGGGATGATCTAGCTAGAACAAAAAATGATCGTAGTGACGACTTAGCATCGAACCCAGGACCTCAATCTCAGCAGTTGCGATTACATCTATTGTACCAACGAGGCAGTCAATATAACGATTTATCAATCATTATTAGTATAATTAAATTAATAAAATATCTTATTTTTTAAAGTTCAGGACAAGCAATAATTGGTAATAAATAGGCATGTATTATTACTTGTCTTAGACATTTAATAGTCATTTGCCAGACAGACTTGAGGAAATAACATTAGTAAAAACCCGGTTATTTATTAGCAATTACCAAAAATTGCTCTAGTAATCAAACCATACACAATTCTAAGCAAGGCAAGTCCTTGTATTACTTGAGTTCCGTATCTACCAATGTCAACTTGTGATAGGTCACTGACACGTAGACTTGATGCCAAAATGTAAGTTTTTCAAATACATTTTTCCATTGTATAGAATTTTCTTTCTGAAATTCGCTACTGCCTTGGAAACCGCGTTAATTTAATTATTATTAATTGAACGCTATGTTTCCACATTTATTGTTCGAACCGCCATCGCCAGTCTGACTGTATCTCCTCCTTTTTGTCGTCGGTTAATTTACACAAATACCTCTGTGTATCTGTGTACCCATCTGTATCCAGTAAACATCATCATCATCATCATCATCATCATTCTCTTGCCCTTATCCCAATTCATTTGGGGTCATCGCAGCATGGCCATCCTCTTCCATACCTCTCTGTTTTTCGTTATCTCATGAGACACCTCCATCCAGGAAACAAGAAAGTAAAAAAAAAACAAACCCAAAACAATTTACTCGATGCTTCAAATTCAGATGAAACTATTAGGATGTCGTCTTCTTCCCTAGACTCATTTATTATATATCTATATCTATACTTCTATACTAATATTATAAAGAAGTAAAGTTTGTGTGTTTGTATATTTGTTAAATTGTATGGGGTAATCTCGGGATCTTCTGAACCGATTTTAAAAATTCTTTCACCAATAGAAAGCCACATTATTGCTGAGTGTCATAGGTTATATATAAAAACGAAAAATAATAAGGATTTTACGTGGTAGTCCGTTTTGCAAAGTGAATCGGAGAAAAAACGGTCGAATGAAAGCGTTTCTTACGAACGCTGCCTTAACAATGAAAAAAAGGATTATTAACATTATGCCCAACGAAGTGGGCACGGGTCAGCTAGTGTGTAATAAATGAGTTTTCTGTTCTTTCTCTAAATTACCCCTTTTTTTTTTTGGTGGGTGGAAAATCATCATATGACCCCCCCCCCCCCCCGCTCTTGGGCAGAGCGAAGGGGAGTCTCAGACTTCTACTGACTAAAAACCGAACCCATGTTCCTTCTTTGCCCTTGCGTCGAGGCCACGTCATCTAGTACAAAAATCCGCTTCCCCGTTAACCTCATACTTTTGTAAAATCTGCTCTAGTTTTAACATTCCACCACAGACCCCAAATTAGTCAAATAATTTTCTGCAAAATTGATCTAGATATAGATTTCCATCACCCATTTCCTATATCTATCTCATTCATGTGACAACGTCTCAATGATACTGCAAAGGCCATTCAAAATCAGACGAACAAAAAACCTTCGGAAATCATAAAACTAATTGGAATCACAGGAAATTAGATAATTCGTAATGGTAGGTTCATAATTAAATTTTCTAAGTAATTGTCAATAATTAGTTTCAGTAATAAAGTTAATAAACGTATAAAATGATTGGTTGTGTGGGGAAAACGTTGATTGTTGGTTGAGCCTAAGTTAAAAACATTGTTGTATTTTTAATAAGTATGCTTGCAAATCATTATGTATAGGCAACTAATTTTATAGTACTCGTAACAACTTTTAATGACTATGTAGCCTCTTGTTAGGTATCTAAGTACATAACAATATAAAATTATGTAAGATTTACACCTGCAGGCTTTTTATTGCACTTATAATCCTTTGACATTGACACGCTTGTTTCTGATCAGTCCTAATATTCAGCACTTATGTTTTCTGGAGCATTTAGGAAGGAATAAATTCGTGTAAGGAGGCCCTGCATCTGGATAAGTGCAGGTATCTCGATTAGTGACTTGCCGATGGCAATAGACTCACTTCTTGTTACCGGAACTAAACGTAACTTGTATACTATAAACAAGGTGTATAAGTAACATTACTGTAAACTCACTTTTGACCGCCACAGTCAAGTAAGACGACAAGCCAAAAAGTACCTTAAGTCGACAGATTTAAGGTACTTTTTTGCTTGTTCGGCTTGTCGTCTATACGTGACTGTGGCGCTCAAAGGTTTAGGTAGGATTCAGGGTTCACTCAAAGATTGTACTGGTTGCATTTAATAGTACGGGGGTGAGATTTTTAAAGTAAAGTAAGCTTTATCAGCTCAAGCAGATTAAAATGAACTCCAAGGTAACCTATATTTGCATGACAATTAATGCAGTAATCCTGTTCATCGTGAGTATGTATGCAACAATGTTAACACAAGCGCAATCCTTTGGATCAGATGGCTGAACAAAGCAACCACAGATAAGACAATAGATTTTTACAGTTTGCAAACCATTTTTCGCCGAGTATCCGAATGATCTGAAATTTTGCACAGGCACATGGTGCTGGTGACAATCATTTTTTGTCGACATGACTGGCATCCAAAAGCTAGGAAAGCCTTCTCAGTGCCTAACCTGGTGTCTGAGTTTTTGATGCCACCTATAGGCCCCCTTTTTTTTTTTTTGGTGGGTGGAAAATCATCAAATAACCCCCCCCCCCCCCCCGCTCTTGGGCAGAGCGAAGGGGAGTCTCAGACTTCTACTAACTAAAAACCGAACCCATGTTCCTTCTTTGCCCTTGTGCCGAGGCCACGTCATCTCGTAGTAAAATCCGCGGCCCCGACGGGACCTATAGGCCCCTTACTTGGCTTTAAATGCCGTCGAGAAATATCTCTCAGGTATGCTGGTTTCCTCACGATATTTTTATCACCGAAAAAACTGAAGTGATAATTATACAATGAGCTACAATGAGCCATTATGAAACAAACAATACGCCCCAAATAATAATATTGCATAGCAATTGTAAGCCCTACTATGGAAATCGAGTTTGTTTGCAATCGAAAGTGAATTTTATTGCTTTAGTTTTGGACCTGGTTTCATTGACGCAATTTACCGTAAGACCGTATGACATTAATTTCGGTGCGTTGCTAAATGCGAAATGTAGGTATTAATAAATTGTAGCACCTATGTATTTGCATGTATGTCACCTGTACTTGCAACATGTTGAGTTGAAATTACAGAGTTAACACAGTTTAAAGTGGAATATAAATTGTGGAACTTACATGATTTAAAGCCGTAGAGTTGTAGTTCATAAAAGAGTTGCATGGTAAACACATAATATTAAAATTTATGTAATAGCGTAAAATAAAAGCTTAGGCGTCCTGAATTTTTTTAAGGTGATCTTTATCTTTCCTTACGGAGCTCGTGGCGTAATAATAACAGCCGCTAAGGTCCATCTTTGGGAACCAACCATTACATACCGAGATTTGTCCATGCCTCGGAAAGCGCGTTAATCCGTTGGCCCGGCTGTCATTTGCAAATCTTTGACAGTAGTTAGAGGTAGTTAGTGGCCCAAGAATCTGACAGCCAGTCTTATCAAGGGGTCTTATCGTAGTACTCAGTAGGAACTAACTGGGTTGTAGTGGTCAGACAGTCAGTCAGTCCATGTAAAATACTAGTATTTAGCTGCTTCCGGTCACACTGGAAAACGACCCCAACATTGTGGAAAAACGCAGATGGCTATATTTTACTTAGTATCCTTCGACCAACGAGGAAGTCTAAGAAATAAGTTCGATAATAGAGTTCTACTACCAACGTCTACTCTTGCTCACAAAACGGTGAAGGAAAACATCATGATAAATTCGAAGACATGTGCCATCTATCAATCCGCACTGGGCCCGCGTGAACATTATATAGGCTGATTATACTTCTACGTATAGGGCTCTACTCAACTGTTTAAAGATTTTTACTTGACCAAAGAAGCTATGAAGAAACAGACAACGATACCAAACACCTGAACTGATATCAAACCTCATCAAAGCCGATAATCCAAAGTATTAATCTACAAAGTATTTATTCACTTAGTCACGTCCATTTTCGCCGTGAACCACATATTCAAGGACGCTGTATTTCCCACACTACTTGACCTATAACCCACCAACCATGCCAGCCCAGCCTTGCCCATTGCAATACAAATTAGACATTCGGAACATGATGCTTTATTCCCCTGTGCTAGAAAATCTGTTGGTACCAAAGAACTTTGAATGCTGGATGTGGTACGTTCATTGCGTGAAATTGGGAACGGTTTAGCAGTAATTTCCATGGATTTCTGGACTCCTGGTGGTTTCAGTCGGGAGGAAGTGAAAGAAAGGATAGTGAGAAATGAATAAACACTCATTTTAACTGGGACTATGAATATGGCGGCAAATCTAGAATTTCGACACGGTATCTACAGCCTCCCCCGTCGCTTCCATATTTCTCGGTGTTAAACCTCTTCTTGCCAATACAGGAGAAAGCCATCCAAGGCATCCCACCATCTTTTCCCCGATCTGCCACGACGCAAGCTGTTTCTACAGCATACACTGCTCCAAATGCTACAATTTTTATTTCATTTTAATATCAAAGCAATCTAGATTTTTTAAAGATTTCTTTTAACATTTCTCAAATTCTCGATATTATTTCCGAGTTTTAACTCACATTTTTGGCGATAAAGGACCAGGAAGTCTTTTAAGTTCAAATACCTGGCTGTTATAAGATGAAATAAATAATTATCGTATTATTTATTTCAGGAAGTGATTTTCGTCGTAATATTTGTAACACTTACCCGTTGGGGATAATAAAAATCTTCACACTCATGCGTTAATCTGTGTAATATTAATTTTCCCTTGAGACAGTAGCAACAAGTTTTAATTTATCCGTCAACACCTTGCCGAAAGGTGATTAAATGTTTAACATTTAAATAAAATCGTATTACTGACGGCCTACCGGATAAAGCATGAGACAAAAAATATCGCCATCTACAAAAAAATCTAAAAGTCGCTTTGTGTGACTGAAAAGATTTTAAAGCGATTTTCACAATATTTTACAGAATTAATTTCAGAAGGTTCATTTATGTGTGTTATCATCACCATCATCATCATTCCAGCCGAAAGCCGTCCACTGCTGGAAATTAACACCCCCTAAGCAAAAATGAGCGCAACACAAAATGTGTGTAATAAGTAACATAAACTTAGATATTTAAAGCACAGATAATATAATACTAGCGTTTATAGCAAAGAAATCTTGAAGTTTTGTTAAGTTTTTTTAAATGTTGTGTGCTCTTGCAGCATTTGCCATATAAACCCATTTTCTTTCTTTTTGACAAAATCGTGCGAAGGGGACGGGTCTCTAGTCCATTAATAAAATATTATGCTAAGCCCATAAAAATGTATCGTTAACCAAGGTCTTAGTTTGATTGATTTTTAATTTATTTCCTCGGCTACTGCGAGTTTTGTTTCTTTAGTGTTATTTAACACAATAACAAAAATAAAGTACTTTGTAAAGGCCGACATTTTGTTTTTATCTATTTTTGAAAGCCTTTTAACCTTAACATTGCTGTCAGAGATATATGAATGTTAACTGTATTAATATGTAATAAAACATACTGCAGGTGAGTCTAATGTTATTAGAGAATTGATTAAAATTTAAACTCATATATTTTAATTACAAAAGTTTGTTGAAGTTTAAGGTATCAACCTTATACTTCGGAGTGCGGAGTGCTCTTTATTTTAATTCGATTTGCAAGAAGTACACGATTTTTTAAACTCGTAAATATATTTGGTAAAAAGCTGTTATTTGAAATTGCAAACAGATACTTTAATTTTATTAATTTGTATAGATTTCTGGATAATGTCTCCTACCGCCTTTAGCTACATGCTGGCCTCAGGGCCTCTGTTTCTATAGATAAAACTGAACAAAAACTCGAGCAGCAAGCATAATCGATTCTTTAGGGATAACGACCGAAGTCCCGCAGAGGACATTTCGCGGTTAATTATAATGGCATAAATGGTGATACCAGAAATAAACCCAAGTTCACAAAAAACTACGTTTAATTTGTCTGCATAAAAACACCATATTAATTGCCAAGTCACTTCTAATCTGATCTAATTCATTTGTATCTCAAGTCGCAACTATTCTAGAGTGACCTTTAAATAAATAGTCATATTTATAGGTACTGTGGGAACCGACGCCATATAAAATCTGAACTGGACACTTGGTTATATGCACCATTTATTACAGAGCTCCCTCACTTCCCTTGCCCCCAAAAAGACAAGCAAATAAAGGGTGAGTTATAGTTTTTCGCAGCTCAAGTTATGATGGCCGGAAATGTAAGTCCACCTGGTAATGTCTTACGCCTTGGCATTTGAAAATTGGTTCATGTTGTTGACGCAGGATGATGATTGATCAATGCAATGGATAATAAACTATGTCCTTGTTCAATTAAATGTTAAAATGATCCATAATCTAATTGTACAGCCGCCTACGCATTTACCTACCATAATCTGTCAAATTCCTTTAATAGATTTTCAACTTTATCGCAAGAGCATTAGGAATATTTGTCAGTTTTGGGTAGCTTAACAATCAGGTGTCTGTATCAATCAGAAGCCTTGAAGCATTGATGAGATTTAAAGATGAACTACTTTAAATGAAGCAATGATGAAAGACTTTGATGAATTGCCGCTTTAATAAAAGGAATCAATTAAATCCTTTCACTTTCAATGTTTTTTTTTTGCATATACTTGCATAAAATAAAATAAAATAATTACTTGCAATTATTTTAACAAAATAAATTTTGACTAGCACAAAAGCTGTGCATGAACAAGAAATCTAAGACCGCATAAATGTCAAAGCACTTGAACAAAATACCAATAACAAAAATTTAATTGTTTGTCAAACGAACTGTAACAAATTCAATAAATCTCAGTCAAAGCTAACATAATGTGTTACCGACATTATTTAATGGAACCATTATCAACAGGACCTTGTGGAAACTAGACTAGTTTTTTAGACCTAAGGTCATAACAGACACACATTATAAAATTATTAGACACGGCTTTTTGTAAGTGTCAGCGCCTATTGTAGCACAGCCTGGAGCTTTAAATAATAATAGGTATGGAACCGTGTTTGAGGTAGGGCCGTATTAATTCGCAGGTATTAATTAAACCATGAGGTAACGAATAGTAACATGAAATCACGACTGTAATCAGTAAAGGGTTAGGTTGAGGTGTACCTAATAGTTTACCCACATTTCGCCAGTTATAATCAAGTCCTATTTAATAGGGGTTTAACCTATTGCCATCAACCGGCTATAAATCATGAAGACAGCTTGTCACTGTCAAAGACCTACAATTGAAATTGTCAATTGTATGTCTTTGACAGGCTAATCAAACTTTCCGAGGCACGGACGAAACTCGGTATGTGATGGGTGGTTCAACCCATCCGCAGACCAACCTAGGCCATCGCAGCTTAACCTGAAAATTGGTATCTTAGAAGCTTGATAATAATGTAAAGGTACAGCAAAGATATGTCTAAGTTTATTTAAGGTTAAAATACATAAGGTTACCCAAAAAATAATCTGCAGCTGTTGTTTTATGTACTATTTGCAGTACAAAGTAACTACTGAATAATAGCCCACACATTATCAACACAAAAACTCCTACACCTCTCTAAGGAAAAACCATTAAAATACAATTTAGTATTATAAAATTGTAACATAATGAATAACACCTCCAAATATAAGTGCATATTACCACGGCACATAGTCGTTTGTCATGACAACGCTCTATTTTTGGCTGAATGTCCGCCTTACCTACGCCCAAGATCCACCATTCTAATAGACCGCCTAGAACGGCCGCGGTTTTAGAAAATTTAGAATAATACACTATGTGGTCTAATATCTGTATTGAAATGGTTACTTCCTTGAGTGTGATTTAATAAAATATTTAAGCTAATTTGTTAAAAAATTTAGTTTTGAATAAAATAATAATTTAAGCGATAAATAATGGGTGTAAAAACACGATTACATGAAGCCGAAAGACACTTATCCTTCCCTTAATTGCGATATTTTTTTTTTACTCTGAACTGTAACTAGGAACCTTTTAGTTACGGAGATGCTAGAAATCACAGTTCCAAGTTTATCACAAAAGTTTTTTTTTTGTACAGTATTATTGTTCACATTTCGCCAGTTATCTTAAGACAAAGTCCTACGTAAAGGAGAACAAACCTATTGCAAAACAACAGTTTACTTTGTAGGTACTGTTATTGGCCAGTTCTGATGAGGCTGTTACTAAAACACCGGAGGTTGAATAAACTTACAAACATTAGAAAATAAAATAAATATCCTGACAAAAAATAGGAAACTGCCATTTACGTACCCCGAACGGTTTAAAGTACATTCGACATACTCGTATGTCGGCGTAGACAAGTTACTAAATACCTTTACTTGCTCGGTAACTTGTACTTACAAGTAAAGTTACCGTAAAGTGAAGAGGTACAGTCACGACCATAATATATTGTTATTGCTAGCAATGCTAACCTGTGTGTGTCTTAATTTCTACTGCTGGGCAAAAGGTTACCCTTTTTTTTTGGTGGGTGGAAAAGCATCGAATAACCCCTCCCCGCTCTTGGGCAGAGCGAAGGGGAGTGTCAGACTTCTACTGACTAAAAACCAAACCCATGTTCCTTCTTCGCCCTTGTGCCGAGGCCGCGTTATGCCTTTCGATAATCCGCATTCAAATAACTTATAGTTTTCTCGACCCATAGCTAATTTGAAACACTGATACTCATTTTGTTTTGTCCGCCATTCGGATTCATTTGCGTGTTGTTTAATCTTCACTTCGCTCGGTGAAGAAAAACACCGTGAGGAAACCATACCAGCATGTAAGCCAAGTTGCAAGGCGGCACAAAAGGTCTAACACCAGTACCTTATAGAGATGTCAGCAACATCGAAGAGGTCCGATAGCAAGGGAAAACGCCTGTCGGGGCGGGGCTGCGGGCTGTTCGAAAGAGTTACCGCGGCCCCGGACACAAAGGGCTAAGAATACTCTATGGCTAAGAAGGAACATGGGTGGTTTTTAGTCTGTAGAAGTCTGACACTCCCTTCCGCTCTGTACAGAGCTGGAGGAGTCATTTGATGATTTCCTACCCACCAAAAACAAAGGTTAGTCACCAACAAAGAAAAAAGAGTACTTTGGAAATTGCTAACTTAAACATATTAGTGGTAATGACTGTACCTACCGACAGATTTTTTTTCCGAGTAACTTACGAGAAGAATGTCTCTTACATTAATTTATTCATATTAATTACAATTGAGTTGCGGAAAAAATAAATGCTTGTGACATTCATTTAGCTTACTTCAATATATTTTATAGCGATCCATTTGTGAAAGAAGGTAGGACACACAATAATCGACCTAGACTTTTATATATTTCGCAATGTAGGTGGTGTACTATTTTTTTATTGCTGTCCCACTGCTGAGAAAATGCGAGCAGTGGGGTCTATCCATAGATAACAGAAGTTGTTTCTGTTATCTATGGGTCTATCGGACTAAAAACTACCCCGGTGTTCCTGATGATGAGAACTAGTGCGCCTACCACGATCTCCGGTAAGTGCCCACGACTGCGGGCCTCCCTCTGTCCGCGGGCGGAGTGAGATGTAAAATTACTGAGCAAAGGCCTCCACCAAGTACTAACGAGCCAACGTTGTAAGAGTCCAAGTCCTACTACCACCTTTTTCAGGGCCATCGACGACGCTTTCTTTCTTCAGGAACTCCTTGCGTGGAGACTCTTGGCACCATGCATGCGGTTGATGTATTCCACCCAATGCCAATTTATAAAATAACGCTAGTCGACACCCCAGACTTTAATCAAAACATGTCTTAACTGTTTTATAGGTTCAATAGTTTCTTTCGAAACATATTTTAGCATTGATGAATAATTCTAATTAGTGCAGAAAGATGAGCACTGATACACTCCAGTTATTATTAATCCGGTAATAGAGTAGACTGTAAACTGAAATATTTAAAATTAAATCTAGATAAGTATCAAGTGATGGATGTTTAAATCTTTATCGCTTGACTGTAATAAATACTTAAATGGGTAGATTAGACTACAACAATTTAAATTAATTTCAAATAATAATAATATGTAAGTAAAGGCTATCAAAAATACACAACATCACGGCTGTAATCCCCAAAGGGTTAAGCAGAGGTGTACCTAATAGGACACCCCTGGAAAAAAATCATCATCTGCCTAGCCTTTTCCCAACTATGTTGGGGTCGGCTTCCAGTCTAACCGGATGCAGCTGAATACCAGTATTTTACATGAAGCGACTGCCTATCTGACCTCCACAACCCAGTTTATACTGGGTAATACGATACCCTTTGGTAAGACTGGTTGTCAGATTTCCAGGTCACTGACTACCTGTAACGACTGCCAAAGATCTATATATGACACCCGGGACCAACAGCTTAACGTGCTTTCCGAGGCACGGAGAAAACTCGGTATGAAAATGGGCGGTCACCCATCCACAGACCAACCTAGGCACCCCTGGAAAAAATAATGTATTTAAAATAAAACCCGAATTACAGTAATCTCTAATGGATGAAGGACAGAAGTGTACCAAATAGTACTCCCACATTTCGCAAGTTTTGTTTTAAGTCTCGTGTAATAGAGGGGCAAACCAAGGGGGAAACATCCAGACTCCGTGCAGGCTGCTACTGAACCGAACCTGGCACTAGACCAACGAGGCAGTCAATAGTGAATAATATACAAATAATAAGCCCTGTAATCTGAAACAATTAACATATTTCTCATTAAACTTAAACAATACATACAAAAACAAAACTACGAAATGTCTCTTAGCTCGGTGTGCCTGTTGGCAAAGGCTTTCTTCAAAGATTTCTATTGTTGCCTGTCTTGGGCAACCCTTCTCCATTTAGGTCCAGCAGTCAATTTTATCTCGTCTTCCCACTATATATGCTGTCTTCCTCGAATTCGTTTACCGACTCTTGGGCTCTTGGGCACTAGGGCACTCGGGCACTTGGGTGACTTTCCTGCTCCACTTATTCTCCATGTCACGCAACATAGAGCAATAGCGAATAAATCACTGTAAATACCAGTCAAAAAGAGTTCACCAAGAGTCATTCTGACAAAAACAGAAAAACAGAGTCAGTAGACAAGAATCGAGTCTTGTTGCCTATAACATAACAACTAATCAAAGTCTTTACAAGAAACAACAATACTAAGCACAGACAACAACAATCGTCCCACCACAAAATGAATAACTAAAAGCAAATGAATGAATTAATGAATGAGCCGATGTTGTCATGCTGAACTATTTCTTGTAAATTGCAACACCTGCGTTACCTGGAGTAGCAAGTTCGCATCCGGGTTGAGGCATATCAGTGCAATCTTTCTTGTAATCAAGGAAGTGTGGGCTCCGCGTGACAATATGAGCACAAGTTTGATAAAATGATAACGTTTTAGTGATGCAACTCTTCATTGAGACGTGGCGCTGCAATCCCAGAACAGTTATATTATATACTAGCTTGTGCCCGCGACTTCGTCCGCGTTATACTAAAAATGTTATCTTTGGTAAGTAGATCTATCATTGATTTTAATTTTAAATGAAAAACTCTTGCAATAATATCATGGCGGTCATGCGGTGCTTGACCCTCAAGAAGCTCCCGAGTGATTTCATCCCACTTGGACTTGGTAGTTACAGAAATAAATAAGTCGGGACGTCCATATTTTCTTACGTAACAAAAAGCGTCTTGAGTACGTAAATTTTACTCAAAGGAAACATTCCTTTATTTTTGAATAGAAAGCAAACTGCATTCAAAAAATTTCGAAAATTCTCTTCTCCCACACCCGGGAATCGAACCTGCTAAAATCTGGAAAAAATATACCCTGTACTTTTATTGCATCGATCGTTAGGGTCAATTATAAGGATGAAATTTCTCTAACAAACATGATAAATTAAATGAAAAGAAACACTGTTTTAAGCTTTCACGGTTCATAACTATATTTAAAATGTCACTTACGGGATATCTTCCGTGATTTAAAAAACAAACAAACAAACACACAAACAAACACAAACATTACTTACCCAGGCTGACAAGAGAAGCAATTGAAATAAAGAAACACAAAAATTTCAATCGAGAAGATGGTTTTAAATTGTCAAGTACGTGGAATCCAGTTTTGAGTATGCTAAAAAGCAGCAAGCAACATACTAAAGAATTCAAAAAACCTGGTGATACTGTGAGTGTGTTTTGCCGTGACTTAGTGTCGAGTTCCAGTAGTGCGCGTAATAAAAGACAAAGAAAGAGGGTAGACAGATTCGTCTGCTCCTAACAATTTTTTTTCCATCCACCCGCATTCTCCAGTTAACCCGCGATCATGGCGCTTGCAACAGCGTCGAAATATCGGGAACTCAAAACAAATTAAAAATCACGGAAGATATCCCGTAAGTGACATTTTAAATATAAATGAAAAGAAAACCAGGAAATCTTAAATTAATTTAATTATTTACAAAAAATGGTAAACTAACTAATTAGTTGCTCGAAATGAGCTCCATTCTCTTGGATACACAAATTTTTCTAGTAACCTCTAGTAAAGTGTTGTGGTGAATATTATAAATCGTATTCTGAACTTCAACTCTCAACTCGTTGTCATTCGCATAAGATTTCATGTAAATTTGATTTTTTACATTTCCCCACAAAAAAAAATCTAATGTGTTTATATCTGGCGATCTCGCAGGCAGGTTTTCCTTTCATTTAATTTATCATGTTTGTTAGAGAGATTTCATCCTTATAATTGACCCTAACGATCGATGCAATAAAAGTACAGGGTATAATTTTTTCAGATTTTAGCCGGTTCGATTCCCGGGTGTGGGAGAAGAGAATTTTCGAAAATCTTTGAATGCAGTTTGCTTTCTATTCAAAAATAAAGGAATGTTTCCTTTGAGTAAAATTTTCTATCTGCAGTATTAAGAGTACTTTCCCTCCAGGTGGCATTACAAAATTCCACCCTGTAGCAATCAGAAAGCTCCGAACTGCTAAGCTATCGGGAGTTACACGTGTTATTGTGAGTCAACCATAAAAGATAGACAAATGCTGTTCCGGGATATTTTTTAGATAATTTTATGTAGAACATTTCCGTCATAAATGATTTCTATGTAGCTTTAACCATTAAGGCTGCACACGCGACGGAAGCATAAAAATTGGAGCAACTTCTCCCGTTTTCCCAACATTTCCCTTCACTGCTCTGCTCCTATTGATTGTAGCGTGATGAAAAGTATACTATAACCTCCCCAGGAGTATGAAGAATAATTGTACCAAGTTTCGTTAAAATCCGTCGAGTAGTTTTTGTTTCTATAAGGAACATACAGACAGGAGGACAGACAGACAGACAGACAGACAAAAATTTTACTGATTGCATTTTTGGCATCAGTATCTATCACTAATTACCCCCTGATAGTTATTTTGAAAATATATATCATGTACAGAATTGACCTCTCTACAGATTTATTATAAGTATAGAAGATTTTAAGTTTTATGTAATAAGTGGCAAATATTATAATTATACCATCCTGGAAAAATGCAGAACCTGGGCTGCTATTGAAAAATCGTGCTGGAAAAACCAAAAACAGTTTGTTCGACCCGGGAATTAAACCCAAGTCCTAACGCTCCCGGAGCTGCAGGACTGTTCGAAAGAGATACTGGAGCCCCGAAACACAAAGGGCTAAGGAGGAACATGGGTGGTTTAGTCAGTAGAAGTCTGACACTCCCTACCACCAGAGAGGTCCTAACGCTCAGTAGTAGCGCAATAACGTGACATCCTTATAGTTTGTGTGAATGAATTTCAGTGGGAGGAAGTAATATGTTTCAGTTTTAGGCAGGAAATGTTTCGTATTAATATCTTTAAAAGATACTGATAGCAGGATATTGCTGTCAAACCGAGATAGCTAGGATTTGGCTCTAGAGCCAACTAATTTCCCAATATTATTTCAAACAAGCCCACGGCCTTCATCCACGTGAAATTATTATAAGAATATATGACTTCCATAACAATTATAGATACGTCAACATTCGATTCCTGCTTTTCCCCCCAACGTGATTAATCGTATTTTTTTTTCTGAGCACCTCTTCTGTCTACCTTACATGATTATTTAGCCAAAGTATATTATTATAACCAACTTCAAAAACTGAACAATACCATTTCGGGACAGAAAAGTTTTTTTCCAAACTGCCTAATCATGAACTTTTATCTGTAACCAACTGTATACTCGACATTGATCTATTTATATCAAAAGTTAATAACGAATGGTTCACAATGTATTGCTGCATTTCCATAAAACCATTACAAAATACCAAAACAGAATTGTATAAAACACGCAATGAATACAAAAACGAAATGCAAAACAAAATATTCCGTCAAATAATAATCACTGAATTCAACAATTTAGCCGTTTCACTAGATAACAGTCGTGTTCTCAATTTACGTAATCGATTGTAAAAAAAAAGCTATTATTGTTTTTGTTGTTTTGTCTAAACTCTTGAAGGCATGATTTAGCCCGTTCTTGATTATGCAAGCACCAGCTAAAGACACGAAGAACTGGTGTACAATACTAAATCGTGCTGATTTCTATTTCGTGTTAATTATTTAGTTGAATTACTTAAACACGAGAATTGAGTTTTATTTACTTGAGGAGACATTTTAAGTTTTCTGGCAAAATGTGGGCATTCTATTAGGTACACACGGCTACACATCAAGCTATACAAAACCAGTTAATCTTGGCCTCACTTTACTAGATCTTTTCGCACAATGAACGATCAGATTATACTGGTTTTGTATAGCTTGATGTGTAGCCGTGTGTACACGTCCTTCCTTCGGGCGTTACAGACGTGATGTTATGTTTTGAAGACGTTTCACTATTTTAGTAAGCTGGTGAAATAAGGGTGAAGAACAAGATTTAAGGCACATAGAAAACATCATCCTTTTACTTCCCTCATTGGTTTGGGGTCGGCGTAGCATGTTCTCTTCTCTAAAGTCACCTCCTTTCTAGCCATATCATCCTTCCCACAGTCCATCCATAATTTCTTTGATAGTTTTACAGCTATCAATACAAAGAAAACATCAATGAACTAGAATAATATCGGCACGTAGACTGAAAGTAGTCTAAAAATCTACACTTTTTAGGGTTCCGTAGTCAACTAGGAACCCTTATAGTTTCGCCATGTCTGTCTGTCCGTCCGTCCGTCCGTCTGTCCGTCCTCGCTTAATCTCTGTGACCGTTACCACTAGAAAGCTGCAATTTGTTACCAATATGTGTATCAATCACGCCGACAAAGTGGTAAAATAAAAAATTAAAAAAAATGTTTTATTAGGGTACCCCCCTATATGTAAAGTGGGAAGTAATTTTTTTTTTAATTTCAACCCTAACGTGTGATATATTGTTGGAAAGGTATTTAAAAATGAATAGGGGTTTACTAAAATCATTTTTTGATAATGTCAATAATTTCGGAAATAATCGCTCCAAAAGTAAAAAACAATGTGTCCCCCCCCCCCCTCTAACTTTTGAACCTTAAGTTTAGAAAATATGAAAAAAATCTGAAAAGTAGAACTTTATAAGGACTTTCTAGGAAAATTATTTTGAACTTGGATGGAAACAGTTTTTGTACAAAAAGGACAAAACGTTGTACAAAATAATTTCTGGACTAAGTTTGTAGTATAATCGTATATGCAAGCATTTTTTTTAACTTCGTTTACATATTTTAGTAGCCTGAGCGTATCTTTTTTCAAACAAAAAAAGAATTATTACTACGGAGCCCTACACTGAGCGTGGCCCGACACGCTCTTGGCCGGTTTTTTTTCTACATTATCCGTAACAGACCGTTGCCTACGATTAGTACGGTCTAAAAAGGATTTCATCATCCACAAATCATCGGCTAACATAACAATGCGTACAAATAGCTGTTAATGATTACCTATTAATTATTCCACATTTCATACTAAAATACGCGAACAGTGCGTGGTTTCGTAAACCCCACTCAATCGGCCATTACAAACATTTGATAATACCCTATTCATTTATATTACCTCACACGAATTACAAGCAAATATGGGAAATATAGTGTTGTACAAAAACACTTGGATATTGACACAGTAACAATAGAACTTGGCAACTATGTGCGCAAGAGTTGTGTCCATTCATGTAGACGATAAATGCAGGTTTCACTTTGGTCAGGTCATTCAATTGTGGTTTTTCAGATCCGAAGTAATCCCATGACCTAAAAAATTCTTAGCCTAAGTACCCTATTCTACATAGAACTAAGATTGAGACGCTAGTCTACGCTAACGTATCCAGGAACCCAACCAACCCTAGGATCGCGTATGAGCCATCTTTGTCCAGTGCACAAGCAGATAGAGCTATGGCTGATGGATGAATAAATGATGAAGAGTTCAAAAGACAGACAGACCGAGGCTTTTGAATTCTTCATCAATCATTCTTCATTTCCTCAATGAAACTGAATGCGATCAATTCAAGCTGAACTCAGTTCACGCGATTAACTGAGTTCAGTGCTCCAGTTTTGATTTCTAAACCTAACCTAACCCGATGCTCAAGTTCAATTTATCTATACTTCTATACTTCTATACTAATAATAATAATAATATAATAATAATATTATAAAGAAGTAAAGTTTGTGTGTTTGTATATTTGTTAAATTGTAAGGGGTAATCTCGGGATCTACTGAACCGATTTTAAAAATTATTTCACCAATAGAAAGCGACATTATTGCTGAGTGTCATAGGCTACTTTTTATCCCTGTATTCCCACGGGAACGGGATCTACGCGGGTGAAACCGCGGGACGTCCGCTTGTTTGTTAATATAGGTCTCACTTCGGTGAGACCATCAAATATTAGGTGTTATTTGATGGCAATAGGCGAAATATTAGTGTACTATTAGGTACCTACACCTCTGTCTAACACTACAGGGATTGCAAACGTGATGTTATTTTATCCATTCAGCTTTAGCAGTTTCCATTCTAGGCAAAACTATGTATAACATCAAGGTCTTATACATAGTTTCTATTTGGTAGATTAGCGGTTTTACAGACGTAGTTGTTCAAGCGAAAACGTCATTATGCAAATTGCACTGCATCAATATGAATGTATTTGGGTTAATTTGAATGAGTTGTATTATTTGATTACTTTAAATACATGTGGGATTCGTTATAGAAAAAAAACAGTATGAATTGAGAGTAACTCTATTTTCCCAAAAAAATATACATATTCAAACGAGCATTTTCTTTTCTTTTGTAAATCAACCATCGTATTTTGTTTTTTTCTCTCCAATTATTTCTGTTTGAAGAAGAACAGGGTGATACTCGTACTTTACTTCATTACATCTGTAAGGGATTTTGAATACTAATTTAATCATTGTGGGTTCGATTCCCAAAGAGTTGTTGGGTTTTCTCACAGGAATCTCTCAGCAGCAGCCACGGACCTCGGGGTCTAGGTTTGTGCCCCCTTTTTTTTTTTTGGTGGGTGGAAAATCATCGAATAACCCCCCCGCTCTTGGGCAGAGCGAAGGGGAGTGTCAGACTTCTACTGACTAAAAACCAAACCCATGTTCCTTCTTGATGACATATATTCGCCCGCTATTACCTACATTGGACCTAATCGTAATTGGCGAAATGTGGGTGTACCTATTAAACTTGTTAGTTAAATACCTCAGTTCCCTTCGGAGATTAATAGCAGTGATGTTTTGTATTTTCAATCATCTTACATTTCCTCCACGATCACACACCTAATCTCTCATATCCACATGCAACAGGTTCAAAAAAACCCATTATATTTTAACTGTTCCATTGAACATTTTTACGTAACACAATGGAAACAGGGAACAATATATGAAATTGCGTTCCGGCCGCATCTCACGGTATATAGCCTATTGTTTCGACAAAATTAAGCGCTCACATTTGTAATTGACACGGAAAACGCCAATGTTAACAGAATACTCATTAAACTCCTTGACTTAATCCATTATGATGTACCAAACACTTGCGTAATTATACGTCAAACATTAACATTGGCAGGTTTAAGGTAGAAGGAACACCGACTCGCAACCGAAGAACGAGACAAGGTACCAGGTACCTACTCAGTACATCATTCTGAATCCCCGGATCACATCGGCATTACACTTGTTTCCTCGTCATCATTTCGGCCTGGAACCACCCACTGTTGGGTATAGACCACTTCTTTCTTCTGCCTTTCTTTTCTGTGCTGTACGTCTGTTTCCCACAGCGGCAAACAAAAGGCGCTTTTGGGCGGCCCCGGTTTCTTAGGCTCAACCTTTGCCACCATTCTTACAAAACCCTAGTTCATCATCAGCCGTCTCCGGATCTAGCCAGATGTCCTGCCCAACTTCACTTTAGACGTAGATATCGCCTTTTCCTAACTTGAACTAACCAATCCTTTCAAATGAGATGATTCCTTGATTCATTACCACCCTCTTATCTTCATTATCATTGCATTGAAATTCTCAAATCCGTCTACACAATATATGACATGTAAGAGTGTGAAATTCAATTTCGCATTCAAATCGTTGATCAATGGCGCCCATGCACAATAGATTTACTATATAGAATAGCGTGCGTATATCTATTCGCGTATTGTTCGCTTTTATTAATACGTTTTACTAATTATGGCCGTGTAAATCTCGCAGCCTTGGCTATCGATAAAGCGTATACATACGATCCAGTATCGATCAATGACATGCCGATAATCGATACTCAACAGCAAATATGAGTGATACAGTCGTGATACAAACGACATTGGCTATTATTTTCTTTGTTACTCGTGCCCCGGATTCGAACGAAATTAGGTTCAAGAACTCATATCATAATGGCAACTTGACTTTTTTAATGCGTGTCTAAACTATGAAGGCTTCCTAAAAAAGAGTTTTAATAATGACTTCTTGATTTAGGACTTTTTTAATTCAATAATCGATAGCGTTGCGAAATCCTTTGTCAACGATCACGATTTGTCGAGTTATTGTCGACCTTATTATAATGTACTCGTAAGTTATTTATAAACTATCTACCATTGAACTTGTGTGACTTTTGTTTAAGTTTCGAAACTTACGCATTGTCGTATCAAAGGTCATGAGCGAATTATATTATGAGAATTAGTGATGAGGTGCCAAATTTTCTGTTTAGAATATCAGGGGGTGTGAATGGGGTGATGAAATCAGCCTTCTAGTTGACTGGGGTTGTGAAATGTTCGTTGGATAATTTTGTTAGCGTGTGTTACCCGTTCTTACGTATCTCTTGTAATGTTGTTGTCGCAGATTCGATAATTGACCTCTCCATTCAATGTCGCGTATTGTCTCAATTGAATTCACCTTCAACTGTGGATACTTCATAATTTCACTACTAATGCTATTATTATTATTATTATATAAATGTAATTACAATTTTGTTTTACATAACGACACGCCTGTAATCCCCGAAGAGTTAGGCGGAGGTGTACCTAATGGTGGATCCACATTTCACCAATTATGTTTTAGGTTCCATACTATAGGAGGCTAGACTATTGTCATCAACCGGCCACACATCCAGACGCCGTGGTTGATACTGAGAAATTCCTAATGGGAAATCCCACTAGCACATAGCACGACCCGGGAATTGAACCCAGTACCATGAGGTCCTGGGTTCGATTCCCGGGTCGGCGCGATTGCTGAGCATGATGCTCAGCAATCGCGCTTGCGACTTGTTCACGATTTACTAAAACATAATTAAACAAATAATAATGACTTAATTGTTAGATAACACACAAAAATCAAAACGATAAGACTTAAATAAAGCTTCTCAAGCAACCAAACAAGGTCCACCCACAGTAATTGTTCACTTTATCTTCATGCTACACCTACTAATTAAAGTATCAGTTCACGCTTGACACAAATGCGGCGCAAGCGCAAGGTTACCCCGTGACCTTTTCACACAGATTAATATTATTATTTTATTAATCATATTAATTAACACTTATATCGCGAAATGTATGGAGTACTTAGTGATCATCAATCATAGGAAATTATAGTCTAATCTTGGGTTTTCTGTTTTGTTTGTATGACAAATGATCCCTAATTTGAGGATCTTGGTCTATCAGAGACAATGAGTTAAGGAGGTAATTATGTAACGTTACAATGTAATTTGTAATCTGCTGACACGGGTTTAAAGGTCAAATCACGGCCACTGCATAGGATCAGTAGTGCCTCAAGTCGAGCCCTTTGGGATTCTTTCTCTGTAAAATTTCATGCTGCAACGCACACATAAGTACCGTCACGACATCAGCTTGGATCTCTTAGTAGAAATAAAGTGAGATGAGGCTGAACAGGAGCTGGAGGCCTAAAATGGCCGTTTCAGCAGAATCAACAAACATCACGCCTGTAATCGCCGAAGGATTACCTGATTAGGTAAACCTCTGCCTAACTATCACGTAATGGTGTGTGTGGCTATTGTACACCCACATAATTACGCATTTACCAGAATCATAACATGATTACAATAATTAATTACGTTATAAACAATTCTAAAAAGATGATAAAGTGACAATTCATAATATTAACTGGTGATGTGACCATTTAAAGAATTTTAACGTGATTCAAATTGTTATTCTTTTATGAATCTGCTAAAGCGGTCCCTAGAGCTTATTATTGTGCAATACGCTTAAACTTTGAGTACCGTTAATTTTATGAGAAAATTTAATACGCCTAGTTATGTACACAACGTCTCGTTAAACTGGGCTAATAAATGAGATTTGTAGAAGGAAACAATTTATCTCGAACTGGTCCTTTATGCCGTCCAATCGGTCCAATCATCGATGAATTTAGGGTCATGGCTGGTCCAAATTGACAGTAAGTAAGTAGGCGTGTTTGATAAATCATTGGGCTGGCCGCCATGTCGGGATCAACTTTTTTGTCAACATAAATATCAACTTAAAATTATAGACACAATCTTTATGGGTGTGCCTAATAATTTTATCATAAAATATGAAGAATTTTGCCTTAATACGTAGAAGACAAAGTCTTATGTCATTAACATAATATTTATTTCATAATCAATGTCCAATCAGTAGATTAGGGTCACTAAATAAGGCTCTACTTCTATAGTAGGTAGGTTCAGACAACATAATCATAGGGAATGAAAAGTAATTCGAAATGACAAATTGTTTAAACATAGCCGTCCTTTTGGGCCCGCCGCAGTCGGATAGAAACCACATTTACTGGTATCTATCTCTTTTCGAGAAACCGTCATTTGTTGGACCGTTGCAACTAGCCCTAAATGGAAAGCTTACTGGTCCGTGAAAAACGTAGATAAAAAGGGAAGTTACCAAAAAGATCCCGTAAACGCAGCATAGTTTTAGTGTCCTTTTTGTTCCAATTATCTTCTATATCTATATCTATACTTATAATAAATCTGTAGAGAGGTCAATTCTGTACATGATATATATTTTCAAAATAACTATCAGGGGGTAATTAGTGATCGATACTGATGCCAAAAATGCAATCAGTAAAATTTTTGTCTGTCTGTCCGTCTGTCTGTCTGTCTGTATGTTCCTTATAGAAACAAAAACTACTCGACGGATTTTAACGAAACTTGGTACAATTATTCTTCATACTCCTGGGGAGGTTATAGTATACTTTTCATCACGCTACAATCAATAGGAGCAGAGCAGTGAAGGGAAATGTTGGGAAAACGGGAGAAGTTGCTCCATTTTTTAAGCTTCCGTCGTGTGTGCAGCCTTAATGGTTAAAGCTACATAGAAATCATTTATGACGGAAATGTTCTACATAAAATTATCTAAAAAATATCTCATAACAGCATATGTCTATCTTTTATGGTTGACTCACAATAACACGTGTAACTCCCGATAGCTTAGCAGTTCGGAGCTTTCTGATTATACAGGGTGGAATTTTGTAATGCCACCTGGAGGGAAAGTACTCTTAATACTGCAGATAGAAAATTTTACTCAAAGGAAACATTCCTTTATTTTTGAATAGAAAGCAAACTGCATTCAAAGATTTTCGAAAATTCTCTTCTCCCACACCCGGGAATCGAACCGCCTAAAATCTGAAAAAATTATACCCTGTACTTTTATTGCATCGATCGTTAGGGTCAATTATAAGGATGAAATCTCTCTAACAAACATGATAAATTAAATGAGAGGAAAACCTACCTGCGAGATCGCCAGATCTCACCCCATTAGATTTTTTTGTGGGGATACTTATGTAAAAAATCAAATTTACATGAAATCATAAGCGAATGACAACGAGTTGAGAGTTGAAGTTCAGAATACGATTTATAATATTCACCACAACACTTGATTAAAGGTTACTAGAAATGAATTCGTTAAAAGAATAAAAATTTGTGTATCCAAGAGAATGGAGCCCATTTCGAGCAACTAATTAGTTGGTTTACCATTTTTTGTAAATAATTAATTAATTTAAGATTTCCTGGTTTTCTTTTCATTTAATTTATCATGTTTGTTGGAGAAATTTCATTCTTATAATTGACCCTAACGATCGATGCAATAAAAGTACAGGGTATATTTTTTCCAGATTTTAGCAGGTTCGATTCCCGGGTGTGGGAGAAGAGAATTTTCGAAATTTTTTGAATGCAGTTTGCTTTCTATTCAAAAATAAAGGAATGTTTCCTTTGAGTAAAATTTACGTACTCAAGACGCTTTTTGTTACGTAAGAAAATATGGACGTCCCGACTTATTTATTTCTGTAACTACCACGCCTAAGTGGGATGAAATCACTCGGGAGCTTCTTGAGGGTCAAGCACCGCATGACCGCCATGATATTATTGCAAGTTTTTCATTTAAAATTAAAATCAATGATAGATCTACTTACCAAAGATAACATTTTTAGTATAACGCGGACGAAGTCGCGGGCAAAAGCTAGTTTTTAATAAAAGCTTTACGATAAGTACCCAGGTTTACTACTTAGGACAAACAGAACGAACTTTAACTTCCATTAAAACTACAAATAAACCCAACCGCTCCCATACCAACCATCGACAAACGACTGTTTGTTGGTGTAGTGGTCGCAAGCGCAACTGCTGAGCATGAAGTTCTAGGTTAGATTCCCAGGCCGCGTAAAGTCTTGTTGGTTTTAAAGTGTTATTGAATTTTTTCTTAGGAATTTCGCAGTAACAGCCACGGAGCCTAGATCTATGCCCGGTAGATGCTCAATAGTTTTGTTCCCTATTACATGGGACTTATACATAAGCATAACTGGTCAAATCTAGGTGGACTACTAGGTACACTTCTGCCTAACCCTTCGGGGATTACAGGTGTACAAATAAACATATCAACGAACCACACATAAGACCGTCTGCAATGGTATCACAAAACGACCTTCACAAGTGCACCTCACTGTCCGAGTGCCGAGTCACTTACACAACGTAGTGAAAGGTGCTCATTGTGCAACCTACCTTATCAACTGAACTATTTCACTGAATGTCGGCTACAGACCTTATATTTATGTTACAGTCAAAACTGTCAATCGGTCAAACTTAGTATCAACTAATATCACTCAAGAAAAGATTAAAACGAATTGTCTCTATTAAACTATGTTAGCTATCATCATCATCAGCCCGGGTCACAAAAAAAAAAAACAAAAATCCTAATAAATTTTCTAATGACCTTTACGGTGTAAGAAATTAGTGGACAAATAAAAAAGAAACCACTAAGATTCTAAGTAAATGTGAGTTACAATTTTAATAGTTTGAACCGGTCAAAAGTACTTTTTTGAATGATTAACAGTTTTGACTGTGACATACTTATGGGTACAGCACGGAATCAGATGGCTGATATCAAAGTCGTAAGAGCCATTCACCTTGGTATAGAATAATCAACTTCCAAATGCTGAGCTGAAGGTAGCTAGTCCAACGACAAGCTCATAGTACCACTTCTGATGTCGCAAAATGTTGCCAATATTGATAACAGGTTCATTGCAGTAATTATTTAACATTAATTAATGTAGGATTTAAATGTAGTTTGTGTTACGTTTGTTATGTAATTTACGTAATGTTATCTTGTTTGGATTATGTCTTCGATATTCGTAAATGGTTGCTAATGGACCATTAATGGTGTCGAGCTGGATTTCTCCCGAAAACATGGGAAATCTGAATCGAATCGAATTTGATTTGAATTATTTTCAAATTGAACACTTATTCGGGTCTAATTGACACTCGTTTGAATCTAACTCGATTTGATACAATTTCGAAGATTTCGGGAGTAGGTAAGCATTGGTAAACATCAAAGTAATAGACATTCATTTCTCGTTAAAAACCTTTGTGTCAGGTCAAGTTTGTAGGTAAGCTTCTTCATAATTACTAACCATGAATGTTCTCCATAGGAAACGACCAACTCGTACCTACCGTGCACCTTTTCTCCACATTTTCTAAGTGTACCTATATAGGCTATAAATTACATTCGTATCATGCATATTTGCCAAACTATCACAGTTTCTGCGGACGAAGTCCCGGTCGAAGTAACTAGTAATCGATCAATCTGCTGATAATTGGTTATTTCTTGAATGACATACTAAACCTTATAGGCCATGACCAAATACAAAAGGGGCGTCGATATGTCAACACTTATTACACCTAGCTATAATTCATTTGTTTTACTATTCGAACATGCCAATATAATAATATGACATAATGCACACTGACCTAAGCACAATGTCAATGACTTTAATCAAGTGTAGAATAATTACATTGCGTATGTAATATTATTATCTATGTGTCTTGTAAAATCTATACACTAATAAGTAACTCTGTTTGTTATATTTTCTCGACTAAACGGCTGATCGGATAGGATCGTAATGTAATAGACAAGTTATAGATAGATTTATTAAATATCCTAGGGAAGGAGGTATTTTTTTTCTCATTCATAAGATACACATCAAACCGAATACCATGTAATAGCGGATAATGTCATCATTTTATACTGACTTAAAATAATTAAATCTCGATGTTTATCATGTCTAGATTCAAGATTCTTTATTTGCATGAAATATGGTACAATATGGTCTTAAAAATAAAAAGGGTTTCACATATGCGCCAAGCAGGGGCTAGTATCTAGCTAGTGTTATTATAAAGGTCTTCAATAGGTCAGATCATTAGGTATAGGTACTTTGATATGCACTGAGGTAAATTGCCTATTGAACAGACGGCCTAAGGCAATACATTGCTGGACAAAGGCCACTCCTTAGCTCTATATTTCGCAAATATGTAGCAAACAACAGACAGTTCAGAGAATAATGATTTTCATAGTCACGTCATATTCTAGAATGACTCTACCAACCCCCCGTAGAAGCTAAAGAGAGAAGAGAAGAAAGTTAGAAACTCATCGAAAGTTATCTTTCATCTTTATCTGGCAGACGACAAATATATACTTCATCTGCATGCTACCAATGTGAAAATAGGCAGTAAAATGAATCTTTATGAAATGTTGATGGACTGTGAGAACGATGTAGTTCTGACTTGCTCTTTATGGCAAACTTGGCACTTTGAAGGACTTGTCCGAAGCCAGTCGCTGTCAATGCAATTTCATGAAGATTGAATTTAATAAATGCTGGGCACAAAGTTGCACTGTAGCCATGGAACGTTCCATACTCGGCATAAAGCTTTAAGATCGAGTCCTAACGTCGAAATCCAAGGATGTATAAAGGTATTCAATAAATCGCGTTATGAAACTCAAATAGTCATGGCCAGGATACCCTGTAAGGTTCGGTGAATAGAGGTGTCGAAGGACTGGGAAAAAAAGTAACTAGCATCAAATACAGTAAACACGTAGAAAACTGACAAAGATCTACAAAACTTTCTTGCATTCAGTTCACAACCTAACCCACTATATAATGACGTAAAGGTGACACAATACAAAGTACAATAGAAAGGTTCTACAAGCTAACAGGCATTTTATAATGCTATTACTTAGTCTAGAACACCGGACAACTCACAATAGTGCTCCAATATCTATTATTCAACCGTTTCCATCGGAAAATCCATTGGTTACGTGTTTGCGAAACAACTTTGCTATGCTATAATAGTTAAGATGGAGACGTCGCTAACTTATAATAGTGTTTATTTTGCGTTGTCACGGTTCAATTTGTTTGTATTAAAGCGGGAAATTAAAGTTATTGTTGAGTTTTTTTGGTAAGGTGTTGGTGGCCCTAGGGACTTTTGACAATTATATCTTGAAAGTTATCCAACTAAGATAATATTTAGTTTACTTTAACTACGCAAAGGACTAGGTTATAAGTTTTTTTTTACCCGACTGCGGCAAAATCCAAAATGAGGTCTCTTCTGTCTTGTTTTGTAAATATAATCGAGTTCTTCAAAATCAAAAGACTGATGTTGCTGGAAAGTTTGTGGTGTCACTTCTTCCAACAAAAAACGAGGAAACTGAAAACTAGGAAGTGGCGAAGGGCGGACGTTTTTGGGGGAGGCATCAAAATTACTCATAACTGCAATAAGTGCTGATTGTTAGCCTACTGTTTGCCTGTGTCATTTGACTGCTGGGCAAAGGCCTCCTCCTCCTCATGGTCTTCAAATTCCAAAGCCATTATGGAATATCAGCCTATATTGGAAAAATCGTTTTTAGTTTGCCAATTTTCTTGTTAAAGATATATGTTTGTTCTTGGCTTGTTACACTTCGCAATACCTTTAAATATACATTGAATACTGGTACTTTAATTATATTACTCAAGTAATTTACCACGTTCAACAGAATCTATGTCAATGACCGGAACTTATGTTCCGATTTAGTTTCAATTTTTTTTATCGGAAACACAAAAAACTGTCAACTAGCTACAATATTAAGTACAAGAACATAATCCCTAAAAGGAGTCGATATTGCGAAATAGTTCCAATAATTTCCGGTCTAATTTATGACTTAATCTCTTGTATAAAAACCCAATTTATTTAATAAGTGAAACACGTTCTATCAGAAAGGCCTGCTTTCAATTAAATAGTGCTATTAAAACGATAGCACGAAACTATTACGTCAAAGTACATAACGTATAGATAACGGTTGAAGAGGCGATTTAATTACAGATTCACATCATCAACATCGATGATTAATTGTGAAGAAGACGGGTTTTATCAATATTGTGTAATGGGAGTACTTTGACGACGAGTAGGTCTAGTTGAGTTGAACTGTTGAAGCATCAAATATTTATGCTGGTTTGGCTTCCGTACGTTTTTTCACTGGTGACCACTGAAAACTTGTGGTATGCTGGGGGTCCATCATAGCACAGCATCATGCTAAGTGGTAACCCGGGAGTATCAAATGGCTACTTTAGCAGATCATAATATGAATTGAAGTTTGTAAAAATGGACCAAGCTGTTCAATTTTCTTTTGTTCCGTTCTGTTGTATTTGTCATTCTTCATCTCTAGCTGTACGCCCAGCCACACGCAATGTACGCGGGAACCTGTGTTACTAATACTAGTACATAAGACATACTATACCACAGTGTTACTAACGAGGACTAGCGAGTTGTCGGCCGTGGAGGCGACACTGGACGCGAGCGTGGTGTGTCGCACTGTGTCCTCTAGCTATACGCCCAGCCACACGCAACGTACGCGGGAACCTGTGTTACTAATACTAGTACACAAGACATACTATACCACAGTGTTACTAACGAGGACTAGCGAGTTGTCGGCCGTGGAGGCGACACTGGACGCGAGCGTGGTGTGTCGCACTGTGTCCTCTAGCTGTACGCCCAGCCACACGCAACGTACGCGGGAACCTGTGTTACTAATACTAGTACACAAGACATACTATCCCACAGTGTTACTAACGAGGACTAGCGAGTTGTCGGCCGTGGAGGCGACACTGGACGCGAGCGTGGTGTGTCGCACTGTGTCCTCTAGCTGTACGCCCAGCCACACGCAACATACGCGGGAACCTGTGTTACTAATACTAGTACACAAGACATACTAAACCACAGTGTTACTAACGAGGACTAGCGAGTTGTCGGCCGTGGAGGAAACACTGGACGCGAGCGTGGTGTGTCGCACTGTGTCCTCTAGCTGTACGCCCAGCCACACGCAACGTACGCGGGAACCTGTGTTACTAATACTAGTACACAAGACATACTATACCACAGTGTTACTAACGAGGACTAGCGAGTTGTCGGCCGTGGAGGCGACACTGGACGCGAGCGTGGTGTGTCGCACTGTGTCCTCTAGCTGTACGCCCAGCCACACGCAACGTACGCGGGAACCTGTGTTACTAATACTAGTACACAAGACATACTATACCACAGTGTTACTAACGAGGACTAGCGAGTTGTCGGCCGTGGAGGCGACACTGGACGCGAGCGTGGTGTGTCGCACTGTGTCCTCTAGCTGTACGCCCAGCCACACGCAACGTACGCGGGAACCTGTGTTACTAATACTAGTACTCAAGACATACTATACCACAGTGTTACTAACGAGGACTAGCGAGTTGTCGGCCGTGGAGGCGACACTGGACGCGAGCGTGGTGTGTCGCACTGTGTCTTCTAGCTGTACGCCAAGCCACACGCAACGTACGCGGGAACCTGTGTTCAGCTGCATGCTTGATACTGTGTACAGGACATCTGGAAAAAAGTGGTCAGTATTAATTACTTGGAAATAGTAGTAGCAGTAGTTATGTCAGCAGTCATATTATATGTCAGTAATGTACTCACTAAGATGAGTGCCGTCCTTGTGCAGCACCACGCCCCTGTAGGTGCCGTCCTTGTGCTGGCAGTCGGTCGCGCACTCGCAAGGCTCCGGTTTGTTCCGTGAGTGTTGTGGTGTTGACGTCATCACTAGCGTACGGACTATGCGCTTTGCTATTGCTACGCACGGAATTTCGGGTGGGTCGTCTGTGGAGAGATGATAGATAGGGACATTTCATTGAAAAAATGTCTTATGGTACAGGTCGTAGTATTTTTAACCAACTTCTTTACTCTGACAATGGACAGTCTATTGTAAATTTTTGGCTCAGCACATAAAGTTTTTGGGGGTGCTTGCGGATGTATTTAAACGGAGGGTAGCTATATAATATAAAAGGGACAAAACATAACCGAGTGAATCAGTTTCTGTGTTAACATCCATATAATTATTAGGTAACAACACGTAAGTAACGAACCAAACTGTAACATCTAGGTATTGCTTAACTTACACCTCGAAATCTGCAAGGTTGTTAGTAAGATTCAGCCTGTCCGCTAGCTGCCCTACTCCAGCAACGCACTCAGCCGAGGCACATGCCCCGCAGGAAGTACCCGAGAGCGCTGTTTGTAAGTTTTTGGCCCTGGTTGGAGGCCTTTTTTTTGGTGGGTGGAAAATCATCGAATAACCCCCCCCCCCCCCCCCCCGCTTTCCGAGTGTCAGACTTCTACTGACTAAAAACCAAACCCATGTTCCTTCTTCGCCCTTGTGTCGGAGCCGCGTTAACCTTTCGACAAACCACAGCCCCGACGGGCGTCGGCCCTTGCGGGGCCCCCGACGCCCGGAGCGCCTTCCGCGGCGGCTGGGACGTTGAGAGGTTCTCTCCCTCTCTCGTTCCGCCACCTCCTTCGCTAGCATCACTGCTTCGCAGAAGGAGGCGACGGCGTCCCATTCCTCTTCGCCCCGGACCATGGCTTGCACCAGGGCCGGACGCGAGAGGTCGCCGCCGCCGACCGCCGCTACGAGAACACGGCGGGGCTCTGCCCAAGCAGGGCACGCCTCCACAGTGTGCTCCACCGTGTCCTCCGGTCGATCCTCGCAGTGGAAGCATCCGGGCGTTTCCTCCCGCCTGATTCGGTACAGGTACCTCCCGAAACACCCGTGTCCGAGGACACTGAGTGAGGACCTGCGTCAGACGGTAGGTGAGGGAGCCGTGGCGCCTCTCCAGCCACTCCTCAAAGAGGGGACTTACCGCCACTAATCAATTCTAGCCTGGGTTGTAAATGGGATTCTGTTCCTCAAACAATGGGTCACGCAATCAGACAAACAAAGTTAACTGATGGACTGACTCTCCATACTCTGACTTTATAATTTTATTGCTATGACCGATTCATAAAGTGTTAGTATAATTTTAAGCTATTATTTGTAACAAACAAAATCACAATACATTTAATTGGCGACATGGACGTCATGCGCGTGTTATAAATTGAATGTAAATCTATATGTATATGTATTAATATCCACCAATTAATAAACTGTGTGTCAAGATGATTACTCGTTATTTACTGTGTTTGAAAGTCTCTTTAAAAGGGTGTGTTGGGAACAGGGGTTTTATGAAGTAAAAGGACAAAAGACAAGACTATTCATTTTATTTCTTCTGGTCTTGTCAACTACATCAAACTCGATTCCATTCGCTAGGTCCCTAGTCTTTGTGGAGAAGAATGGACAAGAAACTCCACGGGAACATATTTTAAAGTATTATGCAAAGACAACCTGACATTGTCTTGGACTGTCTCAAGTTACAGCAAGTTATCAGTTTACATAAACAACAATCAATATAAACCATATTATAGTACATATTTCTCACACATAGTTATCAGTAATATTCATAGCATAATATCAATTATTAACTTACATAAACATTGTGGATCCTTTAGAGTAATACCAATAGGTTTCAGCTTTTACACATTTGGTATCTTCATAACTAGGTTACAATATGTAGACTTTCTATACACAATATACTACTTTGGGTCTGTCTTTACCCTATAACAGTTGCAGAGTAACTAACCCCGAATTGCCGGTCCTTCTACTTTTATAACCGTCCAATCTTAAAAAGTAATTCAACGACTACCGCCATAATACACCAATGGCAAATGGTTATACATTGTAGCTAAATAACTAATAACATAAACAATAATTAGCAAATCATATGTAGTGAAACTATTTTAAAACGTCTTAAGTTAATTTAGCAATATAATATGTTTTTATTTGTAATCTTTATGACTATCGGATAAAGTATGAATATCAGCCGATAGTTCAGAGAATTGATTTGACTAATAACAAACTATAAAGTATAGACTAAAAGTATTAAAAATGTTCGTAGATAATTAAATACTATTTTTATGGATAAAACTAACAGGTTAAATAGCATTTTAATTGATTTGAATGTCAATTTTAATACGCAAAAGTTACTATGACTTATTTTTGACAGTTGGCAACATTGTAAATAAAAAAATACACAATAATGTAATAATTAAATTCTACCAATCTTAACACGGCCATACTGACTTGTAGTTCGCTCTCGGACTACATTAAATATAAACTTAATACTAATTATTGCTAAATACACTTTTGTAAGGAAACTTAATGCTAATACATATTATTCATTGTTGTAGTCCAACTTATCACATCAAGGGGACAAAACAACAACGGTCAGCACTTTGACATCAATCTAAACCTCTCACCTGCTGCACATGAGACGGCCTAGAACAAAGTAATTGACTTCAGCAGTTCTAATCAAATATTTCTCTCTCAATCCATTTGTCACATCTGACATCCAATATTTTTCTCTCAATCCATTTGTCACATCTGACATCCAATACTTAAGTTTCTTAAAGGTACAATATAATATTTCTTATAAATAACACATCAAAATTTCTGTCCACATAGAATTCTCAACAGCAATGTTTTCGTCTAAGTATCTATTTATTATTCACCACACTAGAATAGCAACTTTTTTGCCTTTCATCTATGACTTTATCGTGTAGGTACTGTTTCTTTGACTTCCATTTTGTAAAATGTACCCAGATCGTTATGAATAGTATACTCTAACCAATGAGTCATACAAATCTCATTTACATCACCGAACAGTCACCGCTCGGTCAATCTGACAATACCATTTTGTACTAAACCATAAAAATACAGATCTAGAATCTAACAAAGTCAAACGTAATTTTTAAGATTCTCCGAAGGGTTTATAAACGTAAATTTCTGCGTTTTCATAAACATGTTTTTTTTTTTTTGTTTAATTTAAGTCATCAGCAAGTCAATTATTGTTTATTCTTGATGAGGAAACCCCTGAGCATTGCAGTATACCTAATAAAGTTCTTAATACATTAGCTAATATAATTGTTTTAGTTTTTTTTATAATTGTTTTAGTTTTTTTTTTATAATTGTTTTGGTTTTTTTTTTTTACATGTTTTCGTATGAATCAACAAGTCTTTTGCATTGATTAAACATAAGAGTTATCTTCTTATCAACCCAATGCGCAACCAAATAAAGGGAACTATCAGTAACCCTCTAGACCTTGTGTCACTAAATTATAAACAATATTATTATGATGTTTTTATTTATTACATCACGTAATAATATATTTTTTTTAAGTGTTTAGAAAGGACACGGTAAGCTTTTGTATGGAACTTCAGCCATATGTCCTTTAGGAATGTTGGGAAACTAATTTCTGTACAGAACAAAGTAACATTTTTCATTTCACTGTATATAATAAAAATTAAAACTGCTTGTCGTTACAGTTATGAAAGGTTTTTGGGTTGTAAGAAGTTTACAAAACAAAATCTCAATTTGAATTATTTGATCAGAAGTACACTTTAGAAAAATAAAAATAAATGAGTATTTCAAAGTGATAAAATCGTCACGGTTGCTTATTAAATAGTCGAAAAAGATTTTTATGAGAATAATACAAGTAATGAATATTACAAGCATTGAAGAACAAGTAACATCACCTATTTTTCACATTTAACGTCTAGCTTATTTAATTTTATTCTTTGATGGTACATGATTCCCGATTAAATAGAACATTGCAATAATTGAAAAACGATTATTATTTTGTACACAGGAAATAGGGCTTAAAATCACCAAATATTTTTACTCAATTTGTGGGAATTTCCTTTTCTTCCTGATAAATATAACAAGTTCTCATGGCCGATAATAATATTTCTCCCGTATCTTTAAATTGTTTAACTTAGGAAACATATTAAATTTAATATTAGTAACTTGTATTTTTACCTACAAATTTTTAAACTTACCTACTTATTAGACAAATTCTCAATCTTATCTATTTAGATCGTATTAGAATTTTGTTGTAGTTTCAAACTTCATATTATGTAACGTTTTTACATTATATTCACAATATTTATTTTGCGAGAACTAGAATAATCAAGGGAACAAATATTGACATTGTCATTAATACTATTTACAAGACAAGGTTCAAAAATAACGTTAGATATTTGAATATCTTCAATCCCATAATCTCATTAATTGAATTGAAGACGAGATACTTATTTTTCTTATTATTGTACATATTGGATGTTTCATGAAAACTAACATTCTGCATGAATTTGGGGGTACTAACCAAGCCAGAGTAATGCTTTGCATTACGAAAAATCTATAAGTTTTTGACGTCTGGTACATCAAAAACTTTTTGAAAGAAGCTTAACTTTGAATCAATATTTTCCTAAACAATTCTAGTTTTATTTTTTACAGTTGCTAGGATCTTAATATCCCTCAGGATTTTTATTACTACATTTTAAGAGAACAATTAAATAAAAATAAAGCAAAGCCTCTAAAGGCCTTACCGACATTAGCTAATTCGTAATGCTGCTTGATTTAGTCCATAGCCTGGCTTCCAAGTGGTTCCAGCAGCTTCTCAATCTCGCTGTCGGAGTACGCGCTGTCGACGTTCTGATCATAGCCTAGTCGAGGCGGTGAGCTATCGGCGTCACAGCTTTCATCATCACACCAGCAGCAGCTCCAGCATTGATCATGAAAATAAAACAGGAAGACCATCAGAAATTATTTCAGAGCCAGGGACTATCCCACTTCTGATGTTATAAATTGAATGTAAATCTATATGTATATGTATTAATATCCACCAATTAATAAACTGTGTGTCAAGATGATTACTCGTTATTTACTGTGTTTGAAAGTCTCTTTAAAAGGGTGTGTTGGGAACAGGGGTTTTATGAAGTAAAAGGACAAAAGATAAGACTATTCATTTTATTTCTTCTGGTCTTGTCAACTACATCAAACTCGATTCCATTCGCTAGGTCCCTAGTCTTTGTGGAGAAGAATGGACAAGAAACTCCACGGGAACATATTTTAAAGTATTATGCAAAGACAACCTGACATTGTCTTGGACCGTCTCAAGTTACAGCAAGTTATCAGTTTACATAAACAACAATCAATATAAACCATATTATAGTACATATTTCTCACACATAGTTATCAGTAATATTCATAGCATAATATCAATTATTAACTTACATAAACATTGTGGATCCTTTAGAGTAATACCAATAGGTTTCAGCTTTTACACATTTGGTATCTTCATAACTAGGTTACAATATGTAGACTTTCTATACACAATATACTACTTTGGGTCTGTCTTTACCCTATAACAGTTGCAGAGTAACTAACCCCGAATTGCCGGTCCTTCTACTTTTATAACCGTCCAATCTTAAAAAGTAATTCAACGACTACCGCCATAATACACCAATGGCAAATGGTTATACATTGTAGCTAAATAACTAATAACATAAATAATAATTAGCAAATCATATGTAGTGAAACTATTTTAAAACGTCTTAAGTTAATTTAGCAATATAATATGTTTTTATTTGTAATCTTTATGACTATCGGATAAAGTATGAATATCAGCCGATAGTTCAGAGAATTGATTTGACTAATAACAAACTATAAAGTATAGACTAAAAGTATTAAAAATGTTCGTAGATAATTAAATACTATTTTTATGGATAAAACTAACAGGTTAAATAGCATTTTAATTGATTTGAATGTCAATTTTAATACGCAAAAGTTACTATGACTTATTTTTGACAGTTGGCAACATTGTAAATAAAAAAATACACAATAATGTAATAATTAAATTCTACCAATCTTAACACGCGCACAAGGCCCATCAATTTTGCCTGCCAGTGTATCTAGCACAATAACAAAAACCTGGAGGGACCAGGAAGAGTAGGTATAATTGCATAAAAAAGAGTTAATACCAATATTGACACGGAAATGATCTTATAGCCATCTCCAAAATGTCATACAGTTGTAAAACATGATCAATTAAATTGTTAATTACTGAGCAAGTCAGGAAGTGTCTGTGACTATTCTACTGCTGAATTTAACGCCATACGTACTTAATCTACTTTTGATGTAAGCCTCGAGGCTTGTTTTATGCTCTTTTATTGTCCATTTATCCTTGCTAAATGATTTATTTGAGTTAATGTAAATTATTTCTAAATTAATTTAGTTTGGATTAATATAAATCTAAATTAAATTAATTAAGAAATAATAATTAAAAATTGTTGAAAAGATACTTTTAATTTATTCAAAATGTATTGCAGGACTATAAATGTTCTGCAACCCATTCGGAATAATTTAAGTATATTTTTTTATTGCACAGTAATAAAATTTTAGTAATAATAACAGCCAAGCAGGATTAATTATCAGGCCGCGCTTGCCTGGGTCGATCCGTAGATGGGTGACTACCGATTAGATACCGAGTTTCCTCCATGTATCGGAAAGCACGTGAACGGTGAAGACGTTTGTGATGACAAGTCATCGAGTAACAAGTTACAGGTAGTCAATGGCCCGAAAGTCTGACAACCAATTTTAACAAGGGAAATCGTATTACCGGCCATTCTCCGATTGCCTAATTACCGTAACCTTGTTTATTTTCATATTTTTAAATAATTCTTTCATATTTTAATGTTTTCACTAATTTGACTTAGAGGCATTAAAATATGAGATAATTCTTTCATATTTTAATGTGTTTAAGTCAAATTAGTGAAAAATAAAAAAGGTTACGGTAATTGGGTAAGGACGCCAAATCGGAGAATGACCGTTACCCAGTCCTAACTGGGTTGTGGAGGTCAGATAGACAATCGCTCCATGAAAAATACTAGTTTTCAGCTGCATCCTGTAAGACAGGAAGCCGATCCCAACATAATTGGGAAAAGGCTAGGCAGATGACGAATTAAAGTGACAAACTTACCTCTCATAGAGACGAAGCCTTTGAAGAAGGAGAAGCCTTTTTTTTTTTGGTGGGTGGAAAATCATCGAATAACCCCCCACGCTCTTGGGCAGAGCGAAGGGGAGTGTCAGACTTCTACTGACTAAAAACCAAACCCATGTTCCTTCTTCGCCCTTGTGTCGGAGCCGCGTTAACCTTTCGACAAACCACAGCCCAGAAGCCTTAGAAGATTTTTTACTGCGACACGACATATCGAAAGTGTAAAATTATTGGCCCTTTAGCACGTAGTCAGCAATAACAGCTTATCAAGATAAAGATCGTCCCAGAGGTACATACACAAACATTGACATTCACTTGACTTTTACAAATTATAACTTGTACGAGATTACAGCCGGTACAGCCTCCGGCTTTTAAAGGTTTCTCTTCCTTGGAAGAACTAATTTAACGATACTTAATTTAATTTACAATTAGATATGTACTGGTGGCGGAATTTATGTAATTTATTCCTTCACCGCTGCTATCAAAACGGTGAAGGAAAACATCGGAGGAAACAAAGAATCAAAATTTCGAAGACATGTGACATCTACCACTGCAAACCCGCACTGGGCCCGCGTGGTGGATTATAGCCCATCCCTCTCCTAGACAGGAGGCCTGATAATGATGAAGACGTGCTGTCAAAATTAAACCAACAGTCCAAACAGCACAGAAAAGCTGTATAGAAGTTCGTGATTGACTGAAAAATAATTACGTATTATTACGGATTATTAGAATATTCTGAGAGTATCATCATGAAAGCAGGTTCTTTTTTTAATGAGTTTTTCTCTCTCTCTAGTCTCTTTGGACAATAATTTGTTAAAGCAACGTTTCTAAAACCAATCAGAATGCAGATGCCTTTAAAAGATCTGTCTTGCGGTTTTAATTTCATTTTACAATGATAATTAAGAGCAGCTATAAAATGCCTCGCAATTTGCAATATAATACAATTATAATTGTTAACGGTGTAACTTTCTCATACATATGTACAAAACTAGCTCTTAATTGAATAATTTTAACAATAACCAAGTGAGTCAGCTTAATCGAATTTTCAAAGTTTCATAGTAACTATATCAGCCCACCAAATATAGACATAATTCATCAAAGTAACTATCCTAATCTCTGATTAAATGTCTAATTTAATGTTCAATATGTACGCAAAAGATTACCTATACAATACACAGCAAGCAAATAAAAAAATCAGTCCTAATCGCTGATTAAAGATTATATCAGCCGATCCCATATTATCTCCGTAGCTAATAAGTTTAATAAATAGGAGGTACTAGCACCCACGCTCATCTAATCGATCAAGTTACTATTAATCTTCGCAAGTCCATCGTTAAGCCCACGTGCCCGTCACTTTCACGCGAAACCTATCACGGATATATTTTGGTTATCGAACGATTCTTTTTGTCTATGCTCCGGTACTTCCGATTGGGCTGCTTTAGACGAGCTGGTTCCATTGTTACACGGTATTCTAACCAGCTCAGTGGACAAACATCTGTAACCAAGTGAACTAGAATAGTAAAACTTAGATGGATTAGTAGAGTAATGAATTAGGTAAGTGATATCTGAAGCTAGACGAATGGAAAACATTTAAAAAATCACAAGTAAGACCTAGTTTAGACTTGAGACTCGCAGAGACTAGGGAAGCCTTGAGTGGGAAAGACTGCCAATTATGGTGACGACAAATGATTCATGAATGTTGTGTCATCTTAGCTTATAGGTGTCCAAGGAGTTGTTGGTCGTCCGGCGGCGAGGATTAACGACATTGTTGCCATTACGGGTCTGCGGAAATATCCTGGATAAGGACTATAGGAGGACTATAGGAGGACTATTGGAGGACTATAGGAGGACTATAGGAGGAGCTTGACAAAAGCAAAGAGAAAGAAGCCTATACCCAGCAGTGAGAACTCGGGCAGTAGATGATGAGCTTATAGGCTCGTCTACATAACTGGCGGAATGTGGGTGTATTGTTATGTACTTAGCTTAGAGCACACTACACTACACTACAACTGCCTCGTTGGTCTAGTGGTCGCAAGCGCAACTGCTGAGCGTGAGGGACAAAAAGTGCTATTGGGTTTTTCATTAGAAGTTTCCCAGTAGTAGCCCGGAGTTTGGAAGTTGGCGGTATAATAGTATAATACCCCCGTGCCTCGGAAAGCACGTTAAGCCGTTGGTCATGCGCCTGATCTCTCTCCGGTCGTGTCGGATTGCCGTCCCATCGGACTATGAGAGGAAAGGAACAGAGAGTGCACCTGTGCCTGCGCACACACTTGTGCACTATAATATCTCCCGCGCAGATGGCTAATCTCCGCTGAGATTGGCCGCCGTGGCCGAAAAACGGTCAGGAGGACTATTATTAGAGCACACAAATATCGACATCACCTCAACTAGCTGATGTCGATCTGAGGCAATGTCTTTATAATGCTTATTAGTTTGCGCAGAAAAAAAAACTGAATTTTGATCTTCATTTGTCAAAATCAGTGCAATGGAAACACACCAGTTCGTTAGAACATCTGCCTTCATTTTATATTTAAACAATAGCCAAATTACACATTCATTCCAGTTATCTAATGCGTTACAATTAATTGCTTCTATATCAATCGTATGAAGTTACATAATCCTTTCTACATCTATAGGAAATCGCTTTGTATTGTAATTATACACACGTTACACGTACGAATATTTTAAATTTTACTCGCTAATTGCCCGGAGTAATGACCCTGTGCAATAAATTGTACAGAATTGCAGATGCTATCAAAGTAACGTCTAAATAGAGCAATTATTTTTACATTAGGATTAATAGATTGGTACTTAATTGGAGTACTTTGATTTTAGTTGTGCAATATTACCTAAGTATGTTTCTCGGAGGTGTACCTACATGGCCAATATATCAAATCCCAAGGCTGTCCATAGTGTCCATAGTTGAGACCCCCCAAAGAAAGCTTTTACATCTCTAAAAATAGGAAATACCCCATTCGGCCCGTTCCTCATTCCATAATCAAATACAAGTGTGTGTGTGTTACCGTTATTTGATTGAAGCGTGGCCATAGACGGGACAAGGCCCGTTTTCCACCGAAGCGGAAGGAGATGTGCCAAATTCGACCAATCAGGAACAGGAAGGGCGAAAAACGAGATGTAAATTTTAACTAATGTGATTGGTCGATTTCCGCGCATCTCCTCTCGTCTCCGCCTTTTCGCTTTGGTGGAAACCGGGCCTCAGGGCCTCAGCACAGCACGCGCGCTACTTTTAGCGTCGGCGATCAGCGATTTTGCATTTTGCTCTAAGTTTTGAATCGCCGATACTAGGCTGGCTGGGCTGGCCCTAGACAAACATTTTCTAACAGCCAGCACCCTCAAAAGAATCATGATGCACTCTAAATATTACTTTTTATTTTTGGACATGTATATTAAAATCTCGTGGAGTACACTGACCACTGCAGTTGCTGTTATTTATTTGTTTAACATTTCAAGCACAAAGTAAAGAGGCGGACTGAATTCCATAGGCATTTTCTACCAGCCAACATATTTTGAATGATGCAAATACAAACAGAAACTCAGCTACAGCTGTTAATGGTAAAACAAAACTCGTCTTATAAACTCAATGCGGCAATAAGTAGGCACTAACTTCCAGATAGCCCAAATTGAAAGTGAAAATGATTAAGCGGTTAATATCTGTGTCAATATCGTGATCGTAAAAAGCGATGAACCGATACATATTACTTGATATTACACAATCTTATAGGTTATTTATTGCTAATCTAATTACAGCGTAGATCTCGAGTATTTGGCCATTATCTGATGTTTAATCGACCAAATAAATACCTAGTTTTGGCTGAACATAAATTGGCAAAACGGACATTTTTGGAGTATTATTTTACTTTCGATAAAGTTATGCTGACAATTTAGAATCATAATTCGCAATTTAGTGTGAAATTCTCTGACTGAACACGATCAACACGTCGTTCCCGAGTTCAAGAACTAAATTCCTTTCCGTATCAAACGAATGTGTTTCGGTAGCAAGATTCACGTTCAGAATGATTTTAACATTAAATTGCTTAGTGAGTCTATATTAAAAACGACTGAAGACCAAGATACCTACCGGTTTTCACCAAAACAGTAGGGAATGGACGAGCAAAATAAGAAACTCGGAACTGGAGTAAATAACATGCTCATTACCACGGCAGTTCCTTCTGTGTTCATTTGTGCTTTCACGATGTTAGCTATATCCACAATTCTACAGCGCTTTAAAACGAGACTTGGAGCTACATAACCAGTCTTACCAAAGGGTATCGTATTACCCAGTACTAACTGGGTTCTGGAGTCATGTAAAATAATGGTATTCACGCATCCGATGAGACTGGAAGCCGTTTTACAAGTTAAAGACACGCGAAGACCTGACCCAATGTGCCAACTCTTTTAGATGGTTAGGCTCGTTCAATTGAAAAGCTCTGTGTATGGAAAAACAATCTATGTTAAGATTGTGACAATTGATGAATTGAGGAGGTCGAGTGTTCCGCCGGCATTTTTTTTCATGATTTGACTAGCTGGGAGGGCAAACCACACTACACTTGCAGCTTGCCCATAGGCGTTCTCCATTCCACTGGTTTGCACAATTAGCAATCGGTTATTGGACAGACACGGCGAGTCCACTACCTTTTCAGCATAATACATTTAACTCTGCAAGCTATGTCGGTAACTCCAGTTATTTTCCAAATAATTTAATTTCAGACCTTATCCTATCTAAATTAAGCGTTCTAATTATTCACGGCACGACGCACAATTTACCACAGTCTTTTATACTACACGCTTACATTACAAAGTCGTATGCCTGTCCCATGACCGCTACGGTGAATGTAATGTCACGCGGAGCCAAAGGTTGTGCTCCACCATTCGCTAGCCCACGGAATGTCCGATCTAAATGCAATTTTAGCCTACCTATTTACCTAAATGCACTAGCATTAGTATTCATTGGATTTGTCGGTTCAATTATGTTGGGTATTATAGAATTTGAATGCTTCATTGGTTTGCTTGGTAATTTATTATATGCGCATCTAATGACTCTTGCTTACTTGATAGTATATTGGTGTCTTTCAAGTTTGAGTATGAATGACGATGGCTATATTGGTTAGAGAAGAAGGCCAAAGAAACGATGGATAGACTGTGTAAAGCAGGGATGCACAGACTTATTGAGACCAAGGGCCACTTGGGCAAATGATGAACTAATGGCGGGCCACCAGCACAAACTAAAAATATAAAAATTGTCAAAAATTTAATTACCAAAATAATATACTAGTCTGAAGCGTGGCATTTACGACACGGTTGGCGCAGTGGCTAAGCGATTGTACTGCTGCGCTACGTGTCGCGGGTTGGATCCCCGCACGGAACAAGAATTTGTATGGCCTACAGATAGTTGTTTCGGGTCTGGGCGTGTTTGTGTATGTGAGTTTCAATGTTTGTAAACGCACCCACGATACAGGAGAAATTCCTAGTGTGGGGCAACGTTTAAAAAAAAAATGTTTTTTAACATTCGTAAAATTTCGTCCAAATTTTCATTTTGCAAGGTGGTTTCGCTTTTATGCTTTTTTTAATATTCAATACCGAAAAAGTTTGTTCACAGAAGAGGGTACTGAAATACAAGAGCAAGCGAAGCGAGCTTGATAATTTTTGGCCTTCATCTAGGAAAGATGATTAATATTATTTGATTTTCATTTTAATATTAAAAAAATGCATATTTAACTAACTTTTACTAGTAACGTATTCAAGGATTAGACACTCAGAAAACGCGGCGATAAGAGGGAGCGTAGCAAGCTAGAAAATTTTAGTGGCATGCGGCAGATCGAAATAATAGGTCTTTACCTATGTAATTGCAGATTCTACAACCGGCATTTTCAGATTTAATTATCTGTGGATTGGCGCGTAATTCGAAATTCAAGTAAATTTTATTCGAAAGAAGTGTTAATTTAATTTCAAATTTAGTCATTTGTTTTTTGATAGTTTTTTGTTTTTGTGACTTTTTGGTAGTTTTTGGCGGCATGACTACAAATTCGTAAAATTTTCGAATATCAGTTCATACGTGGAAATACCGCTGCGCAAACAACACGAAACATTAACGACGTGTACGGACTTAACACTGCTTGCATAAACACGGTCCATTAATGGTTCAACCGTTTTCAATCTGGAAATTTTGAGTCGAAGAACGAGCCTCGCGGTTGGCCGGTTAACATTGTCGACAACGACGAATTGAAGGCGATAGTGGAAGCGGATCCAACTCAATCTAAGGCTGAGCTTACTGCAGGCCTTGGAGTTAGTGTCAAAACAACATTGAGTCACTTGCGTCAAATTGGAAATATAAAAAAGCTAGATAAGTGCGTGCCACGCGAACTAAGCGACCAACAGCGAGATTTACGCGTCGAAGCATGGATAGCACTACTGAATCGGCATAGAAACGATGAAATTCTTATCAAATTGTTACCTGCGATGAAAAGTGGATCCTGTACGACAACCGTAAGCGTTCGTCTCAGTGGGTGGACCCGGGTACATCACCTAATCAGTGCGCTACAAAAAAGATTACTCATAGGAAGATGATGGTGACTGTCTGGTGGACCAGTGCCGGACTTGTACACCACAGCTTCTTACCGAATGTCACAACAGTGACGGCAGATGTCTATTGCAAAGAATTGCAAACAATGATGGAGAAGCTCGCAATTCAACAACCAAGACTAGTCAATCGTTCTTCCCCATTGCTTCTCCACGACAACGCGCGAGCTCACACTTCACGAAAGATCATCGCAAAGCTACAAGAGTTACAGCTGGAAGCTCTCCGTCACCCACCGTACTCACCGGACCTTGCCCCAACAGATTTCTACTTTATTCAAAATTTAGAAAAAAAATTAAGTGGTAAAAAATTCGACACCCGAGAGGCAGTACAAAACGCTTTCGCTGACTTCATCGCCTCCCGTCCGGCAGACTTCTACAGTAAAGGGATAAACAAACTGCCATCAAAATGGCAAAATTGTATAGATCATTTGGGCCAGTACTTTGATTCGCTGAAATAAAAAAAATACCAAAATTTTTATATTTTAAAATTCTCATACAAATCGGCAATTTCATAGGTAAAGACCTAATATTTACGTAGGGCTAGTTCAAAAAGCCGCCCCAGGGCAGCGGTAGAAAGAAGCTTATTTTTGCAACATGACTTGATCTGTATGGCCTAATAAAAACGCCAAATCACACAACCAATCAGGATTTTTGAGTTTTACGAACATTTCTGAGTACGCATCATGCACCTGCACAGCGAGCCCACTTAGAACGCGCGTGTTTCAAATTACCTAATATTATTTGTAATTTTAACCTCAGCTATATTTTCCTTCAAATGCACGAGGGAATATTTCGCTGGCGGGCCACTGACATAGTACCGGCCGCGGCGGGCCGCGGTCTGTGCATCCCTGGTGTAAAGGATGATATGGCAAGAAAGGAGTTGTCTGATGAGATAACGAGTAATGTAGAAGTAAGTATGGAAGTTTGGGGGCATGAGGAACAGGGTGTAAAGTTCCTCATCCCCCATTGAAAAGGGAGGATCCTCCGACCGGACGGGTGTTGTGTCCGGCGGGCTAACTGCCCTACAGTTGTAAGTCGGGAACTCCTATCGACCGTAGGTTCAATTGAGGTAAGGGACAAAATACCCAAAATGAGTTAAGTATACAGTTTTGTTCAGAATTTTTCGCTCTATCGAATGGTGTATATGAAAAAATTCAAGCTTAAGAAAAATGTCCCTTACCCTAATGATTTTTGGATCCAAATTTCGAATCAGCCCCATAATAACAATGTATCTGAAAAACTATGCAATATAGGAACTTGAAATGATGTAATTATTGCCGCCAATCCACTTGAAATAAGGTAAGGGTCTTCCCAATCAACGAATTACCATTATAAATTGAATCCAACGCAGAGGTCAATTTAATGTAAGGGACGAGACTACAAGATACTTGGTCAGTAAATTGTTGTAAGGGACATCTATTTTCTTAAATAGCTAATTTATTTAAATAAATGTTACACGTGTAGATAGAGTACTAAAATACAAGATTATGTGTGAAATCAGACCCGAAAAAGGTTAATAAGAAAAAAAGTTATAGGCGATTTAGTCCGAAAAAAAACTTTGTCGGCCTCTCCTGAAAAATCGTATTTTGTCCCTTACCTCAATTGAACTTACGGTCGACGTATAGGCTTATGTCGTGGATAATGTTCATAGCGCGATGTAGGAATTTCTGTCGATCGTTTGTTAGTACGCAGGTGTTGCGATAGATGTCGCTAGTGGCGACTCATTTATTTCTGGTCTTTGTGGCGACAAAGACCAGAAATAAATTGGTATATGGACAAGAGAATAATGATGATGATGGTCTCTCAAAATAATTACAATAATAAATTATAAATTTCCTATCGGCAAAAATGCCGATATTCAAAACAAACTATCATGCCTTATTTAAATTTCAATAATTCTAGTACTGTTCACCTAAGAAGGCTTACCCTGTTAATAGGCTCCTCAATCCTTAATATATTGATATATTCCCATCGAGAAAACTAATTCCGTCGATCTCCGTATTTAGACTTAAAATTAAACCATTATTGGCGTATAATACATTTCAATCAATCCCAGGCCCTTAAATGTCCCTCAATCTTTCAAATTCAATTCAACCAATTTCCTACATAATTAAATCAACACCCAAAAAATATCTAACTGACTGTCCTTTTTAACCGACTTCAAAAAAAGGAGGAGATTATCAATTCGACTGTATTTTTTTTTTTTTATTTTTTTTTTTTATGTTTGTTAGCTCATAACTTGCGACTGGGTGAACTGATTTTCATGATTCTTTTTTCATTTGAAAGCTGGTGCTTCCCGTGTGGTCCCATTGTCCCCATTTCAATATCTGATGATGGGATCTTGTAGAAATCGGGGGAACTCTTCAATAAATAACAGCAGATTAACCGCGATTGTTGCTATAGCATATCTAAGCATTGTTTACGCCATCACACAACATAATATCACGCCTGTACTCACTACTGGTGAACATATTCTGATGAAGTACTTCGGAGATAGACAACGGAACTCCTCAATAAATGATAGCAAATGGACTGGGATTGCTGAAATCTCATGTCTGTCTATTGTTTACACCAGTTCATAACATAACATCACGCCGGTACGTTGTGAAGGGGTAAGCACATGTGAACCACTAAAAAGTGAAAAATAAAAACTTTTTTACAAAAAATAAAACCGACTTCGACAAAAATAAAACACAAAAAAGTGAAAAATAAAAATCAGCTTCAGAAGTCGGTGGCAAAAACATGAAATCAAACAAACAAAAGTCACCGACTTCAGAAGCTGATTTTTATTTTTCACTTTTTTGTGTTTTATTTTTGTCGAAGTCGGTTTTATTTTTTGTAAAAAAGTTTTTATTTTAACGGTAACAACATCATTAAATCCGACAAAGACTTTGACAACGAAGTCAATTTCGCAAATACAACGCAAGTTACTTTCAAAATCTTTCGTAACTTTAAAAGAAATAATTGAAAATATAATAATAGATCGCCTACGCACGCCCGTGGAGTCTAGACTTGGGATTACGGGTTACTCAATAACTGTTGACAGAGTAGGTAATTTAGATATTATGGAGCAAGTGCTGTTTGTTTCATTTTGTCTTTTCAAATGAGAATTACCTAGTTCATTTTACAAACCAAACAGTGGTGTATAAATATGATGCCTTCTTCTTCCGTAGCAGCTGCTACAGAAGAATTCACACTTCTATTCATTTTTACCTTGTTTGTCCTCAACTTAAAAACCACCTAAGTCAACACAACAATACTCTTTTGCTTCACATGCGTAGTAAAAACATTTCCACAAAACATCTCTGATTATATTATTGTCTTCAATCTGAACGGCCCGCTATCGTTTCATTATAAAAACACTATTGGTGAGCTAACCTATCCTCTAATAGTGACGTCAACGGCGCGCAGCGCAGCGTTTCGTGTTGTTCTGAAATTCCGACCTAGATGGCGTTGTACTTTTACGTCACGATCCTGAATCGCGGTGTTAAGATTCTCCGCCGTCGAATGACCCTCGCGCGTTTCTTTGATAGAATCATACTTACCTGGCATAGGGGAAACCGTGATCAAATAGGCGGTTCCCCCAGGGCGAGGCCTTCCCATTGCACTGCGGTTGGGTTGACCCCTGCGATTATCCCTAATGTGGATAACTCGGATGCGTAATTTTTGGTAGTGGGGACTGCGTTCGCGCCGTCCCCCTCAGAATCTCTATGAAACTTCAGGCATCAATAGCATAGTATCACGTTAATGCTATACTACTAAATATTAGCACAACCACAAAATACCGATTGCTGTACATTATCGTGCCACGTGCCTACACAAACCTGCCAATCTCTCATTATACACAATTACAAGCCAAAACCACCAACATCCGTAGCCGTACAACAACGCCCTACTAAATCTATAATAACAATTAATCTGCAATTTATAGGATCAATTTCATTAACATACAATCAAAATCACCCCTACGAACTATAATAATAAGAGTTATAATCCGGATTCGAAGTGTATCTGTGCCGCTATAAGAACCTTGGGATTTGAAAGTGCAGGCAGTAACCGGAACATAGACGTACTTGCCCGGTATTACGTTCCAGGAAAAGTCGAGAACATAAAAAAGTGATATTTTATGTTAACCTTCGTCATGTCGTTACGGGATCTCGTTTAATGGACATGCAACGTTTATTAAATTGTTGTACGTGATAGTTAGTGGTACCTATCTGATTCTGATACATTTCGTTTTCAATCCAAAACACTTAACACAAAATCTAAGAAACCAAGTAAAGTAATATAATAGGATAACCGTTTATCTATAGGAATGGAGGTCGTCGGCGGCATAATACCTACCTACATTCCGAAATTCTCAGATAAGTATCCAAAATCTTCCTTTTCACAGAATTATTTAGGTACCTCCGAAATATAATAATTGCACGAAAAACTACATGGTTGCCGACTGCCGTCATCTCCATAGTCGCCATCCTGCCTGCTGCTGCATGTAAAGACAAATATTTCATTTCTGTTTATTTCCTGAAAACCTCAATAAATTCATTTGAATTACCCGAGTGTTATCATTGGTTATCTGTAAGTAAATAATCATACAAACGAATCGCTAAATATCCAGCAGAGTTTTATGAAGAATAATTGCAAAAGAAGCGGGTCTGATTATATTGGTCAGGCTGATACTGAGCGCCCACTCCCGGCCGCTATCCCACTACTGCCCGATGCGGGGACTTTTGGCTGCTGGGTTTCCCCCCTGGCCCGATTCGCCCCTCCTTAGATGACCTGCATCTCTCAGACTCCTCCGAGAGATCCATATCAACACCAGGCTTAGTGTGGACGTCCAGTCAACATGGGCCACTCAGCACCAGGACCCCCGACCTCAAACCATCCTCCGCTTCCGACCTCCGAGAAGCCGGATTACAGGAGACGCCACGCTCCCAGTCGATAGTATAGTTAAAATTTACCTACAGTTTCAGTTAAAAAATACATTGTTCAAATCTTACAAAATAATCATGTTTATTTATATCATCTTTTTACATTCTCAATACCCTTTTAGATTTGGCGATTTTTATTTTTAGTTTTGTATTTACGAATTTCCAGTAAAATTACCTACTAAATGTCAGTGCCATCTGTCATTTATGTTCAAAACTAACTTTGACGGACTCTGGCTATAAAGAATAGGTGACGTTACTTACACTTTTCAAGATAATATTTCAACGATCGTTTCCATCCTTATAAATTCATTATTTTAGACGCATTTCTGTATTGAATTTGTAGCACTGTAATTTAAAAATAAGTATTTGAAAATTAATATCATAAATGTTACAATCATAAAAAACATCAGGTGAAAATCAGACTGCGACTGTAGGGTTTGACAACCGACACAGCTGTTCAATTTGTTTCTTTTGTTTGAAAACTCAAGCAACGGTGCATTTTGAATATTCGAGATCGAATTCATTTCATCAGGCAGAATATCGAAAATTATCTCGATTTACTTTGCACACATGACATGGAAACTGCTGGTGTGATAAACTACCAACGGTAAAACTGGTTTACAGACTTTTATTCTCCTCGTTTCATATTTGAACTTGCGCGCTCTAATGTATTGATTTTCCATCCCAAAATAAGTTAGAACGATGTAAATAAATCATAAAGTGGACCTTTACTCTTTAGCATTTTCCTAACATTTAGTTTATCAAGCAATCTTTTAATTGGAGTATCCGGTGTTTTGAAAATAGGTATTGTGTGTTGTAGGAATAGTGTCGGGGATGCGGCTAACTTGACGCCTGTAAAGCCTAGACTCGGAAGATTTGTGGATGTTTACTCGCCCGAGCATCTAAATATAACCCCGCGACCAGTAAGTAATTTATTTACAGCGACAATTCAATAATTTCTTTGAATATTTTATGAATGCTTTTGGCATAATCTTGCAGAAACCAAAACTCACGTTCACTGAAGCCAGGGATGATAGTCCAAATTTACTTACCCCTCAAAAGTTTCCTGAAGTTGATTTCAAATGCAGGTGTGTTTAACATAATTAATAACCTTGACATTCTACTGACCCTCTTTCATTCTTAGAACATAACATTTTCTTCCTATATTCTGTAACTTACATTATTATTTTAAGACACAGCTTTAGTTGTTATGGTGAAAAGCAAACATAAACAACTGTTGTTTGTGTGATCTTTAAAACAGGTCTTAATACATCAATTTTCCCCAAATACACTGCTGATCATTTTCTTATGTTTTAACACTGTAAAAACAACTATTATCAAATTGTCCCTAATGTTGGTGTTACTATCTGGTTCTTCTCAATAGAAAATAACAAATTGAAACTGCACCTAGCTTGTGATTTTTATTTTATAGGTTAACATGAAATAAAATACTTAGAATTTAAATATCTTCTTGTAGAACTGCCAAGGCCCAGAACCGTTTCCGGAATGTGTACAGCAACTGTTCCTTTGAGGGCAACCAAAGCTTCCCGCGCCTGAACCGTAAGGTGCGGCCCTTGACTATGGAACTGGAGACGCCAACTAAATTCAAACAAGCTGTTGATCTTGTTCGAGGTCTGTATCAATCAGATCAAATCAAATAATTTATTTACGTAATATGGGTAAAATAGATGGTACATAATGCATTACTTAATACAAAAAAAAAAACAATCCTCATATTAACCATTTCTGGTATGCAAAACCTTAAAACTTAAGATAAAAGTTTATGAAAAAAATGAATTGGGCACCTAGGCACCTTGGAATAAAGGTATTGATCTTAGGTCATTTAGTTCAGTGGGTAATTTGTTAAAAAGTTTAATTGACATGGGGTAACAATTTCTTCGATACAGGTCAGTTTTAATATTCGTCAAGGGAAAAATATTAGGATATCGGGTATTAAAATTACAATAATCACCAAAGGATTTGTATAGATACTGATGTGTTTTGACGAAATTACAAGATTCAAATATGTACATGGACGGTGCTGTTAGTAAATTTAGCTTTTGGAACAATGGTTTGCATGAAGTTAAAGAATCAACATTACAAAGTGTGCGAATGCACTGTTGTTGAGCCAAGAATACTCTATTAAATTCCACGGAGCCACCCCATAATAGAATACCGTTGTAGGTTGGAGGCTACATATCCGTGATAGGCTTGTAAAGCTGTTTTTTGGCTGGATATACGTGTAAGGCGCCAAAGAGCGTAAACATACTTGTTTATTTTGTTGCAGATTTTATTTACGTTACCTTTTAATATTTGTAAATGAAACCTTTGATAGTACCTACTAATTTACACTAGGATATAAAACTACATTTTGACCGTTCTTGTGGGTTAATTTCGTACATAATAGGAGCAACCACCACTATAAAAACTTGTAGGTAATATGGCCTAACATTTACCATTTTTATAGTGCTTGAGGTAATTGTATGTTGAGAGAGAGGTGTTGCCTATCAGTAAGTGAGCTCTCACAACACTTTACCCCATGTGCTAACTCAAGCACTGTTCCAGTTATACAGCAGACCTACAGATTACAGATTCTTTACCAAAAAATATTAAATATAAATCTAAGCAATCAACAGCAACGTCTGTCTTTGAATAAACATAGCAGAAAACCTGATCTTTAACTATGTCCTCAGTTGATGGGCCAAATGGGCTCAGATTCAACACATCCCTGGCAAGTGAAGTAGCGGGATCCCCTGCACCATCTCAGACTGAACGCCTACAACAGACCATCAACCCAAGCAAGGCTGTCTTCACAATTGAACCTAACACTTCTAAGGTAATAAAAAGATGAAAATAATTGAATTTAATGCAAAATTCCTTTTGATTTTATTATAATCAGTGTCCAAGTTTGTTTATTTTCTTGTGAAAATAATGGTTTGTGTCCCTTAAAGCCATCAACTCAATGATGGATGACTCAATGACTCAAATTGTCACAAACTAATAATATCTGTTGGCAACAAAGTAAATGTTTTCTGTAGATCTCACCCCTAGACACTTAATACATGACCATTTATTTATCCTTCACTAGGCATCACTAATTTTCAAATAATTACTTTCAGATTCTTATAGTAAACAACAAAGCCTGTTCGTTACTGGGTTATTCATCAGGAGAACTGTGTGGGCTTCGCTTCCCAGACCTACTTCGCAACAGGAACTGTAAGACATTCAGTTTACATGAACCTGAAGATTGTGATATCTCTGAAGATGGAACTGTTGTTTTGCTCAGTGGGAAGGTAATTTATTATTTCTACATAAAAGTCATACCATAGTAATTTCAATAGAATAAGAAACCAAGTTGTATAGTTAAGTTACTACTAATTTTCGGTGTACAATCACAAGCATTAATATGTGTACACTTGGCAAAGTTCATACATGGATTTTCCCGTGAAATAAGAATTGCAAGTTTGAGATATGTGCTTCTTTATAATAAAAAGAGTTCTAAAATATTACTTTTGATACGTTACATGTTATTGAAATCAATACAGTAAGTGAAATTGCATCTAAAAGTTGCGTTGAAGTGATGCATATTGATGCTGCTGACTGCATAATGCTTTGAATAAAAATGGATTTTACAACCTAGTTGATCTAAGCCTAGTTGTAGTTTGTTTTTGGTTTTTTTGAATGAGTGAGACCTGGGCCTAAAATCGCGAATACGAAATGCATTTAAGATTCTTACTTTTAAAAAAGTTCAGTGAACACTGGATGCACTATTATTTGTGCCTATCCCAGTTATGCATGAGATAAGAATCGCCACGCGTGTAAGCTATTATAACGCACCTGTTCTTTAAGCTGATATTTTCAACCCTTGTATAAATAGCCAGGGATAATTTCTATTATTAGACTTGTTCCTTGCAGCTGCTATAAACGGTTGACCTTTTGCTTATAATTAAATGTCAAACACATTTATAAATATGTTGCAGGTAGTTGAACTTATATCAAAGGATGGTGGGTCGGTTCAGGTGTCATTGTGGATTAGACAACTGGATAATGACGGCCCTTGCTTGGTTGTGGCTGAGCCCGTCAACTGCAAGAATGTTGTAGTAAGTTTTATAGTTACACACTCGAAAAACACTTGCCTTCTGGGGCAATTATGTAATAGGGGATCGGACTGACTCAAAAAAATATGATTCTGTTTAGTCCGTCAGTTAGATTATCGAAAAATATTGGATACGTGTTTTTTGTTTTATCAAATCAATAAAAATTGACGAAGCTATAGCGCGTCAAAGATCATGGAGTGGGGCTTGAAACGTCACTTGAAGGTACAAAATGTACTATCATATGACGTCACACGAGTTTTCGAAGCACTGTATCGTCTTCAATTTTTGTTTACGTGAAAAAAAAAATATGTGGTCAATATTTTTTGGAAATCTATCTGACGGACTAATTAGTTTTTTTTGTCCGATCCCCTATTGAATCTAGGGTATATTTTGATTCGGGATAGGCAAAAACTTGGGAAATGTCCTTTGCTCAGCTGAGGAACAGCAAGAGCTAGTATCAACTACTATGAGAAAAAAACTACTTTTGGTCCATCTGAAAGTCTTTGGTCAGAAATCTTATAAAATTACCACAACAGATTGATTGAATTCTAAAGGACTCATGACTTCTGGTCACAGTCTTTTTGTCACTGAACTTACCTTAAAGTGACGATAGTGTTAGCAGGAGACTCCACTACGACAATCCATTTGATAATTTTGTAAACTAACATGTTTATGTTCTTTCCTTTTTCAGTTAACAGTAGAAGCGGACACAGGCATAGTCTTGGCATGCGAGGGAGCGTCAGCAGCCGCTCTGTTCGGGGCGGAGTCGCCAGACAAACTAGTGGGAGTGCCTCTCGCTTCACTCATACCTAACGCACGCCTGCCTTCTTACGATACACCTATGCCGAGGAATATGGCTAAGCAGAAACTTACAGGTGCTAGTTTTTACTATCATCAGCTACCTGCCCTTGTCCCATGTACTTTGTGTCGGCACAACACATCTTTTTCTTTCATTTCATTTCCCCAACTGTCAGTCAACCAGGAATTAATAGATGTGTTAATCAGTAGGTTGTACTCCTAGATATTTCTTGAATAATCTAGATTTCACAAACTGGTGAATCTATTTATGACTTGATATATTTATAACCGACTTCTTAAAACGAGGTTCTCAATTCTGCTGCATTTTTTTTTATTTGTTACCTCATAACTCCGTCGTAACTAATCCGATTTTTCATTTGTTGGAGAAAGCGCATGGTGTTCTCAAAAACATTTTATTATTTATGTTGATGATCAAAATAACAATTGGAAATGTTTAATAGATAGGAATTTGTGTGGGTTTATCATCATACCACAACTAAAACTACTGCCTTACAAAAAATTAGCTAAAATATTAAATGTAGGTCAAAGAGTCAGTCTTCCAAGACTAGAAGCCATAAACATGTTCTAACCATGGCCGTTTTCCAGGGAGGACACTGGACGGAGGGTGTTTTCCGCTCTGCTTGTGGATATCAAAAGCCGATACCACAGACAGCTCAATGTGGTCTACTGTCTGTGGTGTCAAGACACACAGACCTGTATTTGAAGTTAATGTCCGGGTGAGTTACCTTATTATAATTTTCATTACTCTTTTTTTGCGTTAATAATAAGTGAAAAATGCTAGCAACTAGATGTCCTATGTTAAGGATTTGGTTTTTGCACGTAGTCCTTCGCAACTAGATTAGTTGAGAGTAGTCGTTGGAGAGCAATAAGTCTGTAGTTCGCTAGTTCCATCAGTATTGTTTGATCTATGAGTGAGTGTGACGGAAGGTTACTCGACTTATGCCCACGTCCGTCATTCAGTCGCCTACTGCCAAGTGCCAAAATTACTTCAAGAAGCCTTTTTTTTTAATTAGCCTATTCTGTCCGGCTAGGTAAAGGCCGGGGACACCGGGAGAGTTGGGAAAGAGATCGTCACCCATTCCTTTCCAGCTCTCCCGATGTTTTGTGTTCTCTAGCTAATCAGGACTAGACGACTTCTGGCACCCACAGTGTGACGATTCTGGCCAATCTGTCCTGACCAATGCAGACTGCTTTCATAAAACCTTCAACAAATCAATAATCTAAACCTCCCCCCTCTCAGGTCACATACAACGTAAGCGGCCTCCTAGTAGTAGACGAGAGCGGTATAATAACAGCCTGTAACCACCACTTCGCCATGCTGACCTTCGGGAAGCCTCACTCCGAAGTGATAGGCCACCACATTGAAGATGTCATACAGAACTTCTGCCAGCCAGCTGATATCGTGAAGATACCTGTGAGGAATAGGAATATGACGCTGTCACCGGTTAATAATGATGTTGATGGGTCTGGTATGTTGGAAATTATTTTGTTTTTGTATGCATTGGTCAATGTTGCGAAACCTGGGGGGGGAGGCCTATGTCCAGCAGTGGACGTATTTTGGCTGAAATGATGATGCTTTTCTGTTCTGTCCCACTGCTGGGCAAAGGCCTCCCCGATTCTTTTTCAACTCTGGGTGTTTTACCATCTCTGCAACCAATCAGTCAAGAAGGAGTCCAAATCGTCACGCCAGCGTATCTTGGGCCTGCCTCAGTGACGAAGACATTAAGATTTTGGTTATTTAGATTATGGTAGCGAATCAGGAGCGCCTTTTTTGTCAACTACGCTGATTTTAACAGAGCTTAATACGTTATGACGTGGTTTTGTACTATATCTTCCATACTTCTCCATACACTCCACACATCAACGCCATTGTCAGGTATAGACTATACCTGACAATGGCGTTGAGGTATAGTCTATACCTGACAATGGCGTTGATGTGTGGAGTGTATGGAGAAGTACGGAAGAAGAAAGCATACTGCGCCAACCCTAAATAGAAGATTAAAGATGATTTAAGGCAAGGAAAATGACTATGATGAGAAAAGTTTTTTTACTTTTAGTTTTCAGCTCAAAGGCACAACACTTGACAAATCATCATCATCATCATCATCAGCCTATAATGTTCCCACTGCAGGGACTAAGGCCTCCTCTCTAGGAGAGGGATGGGCTATAATCTACCACGCGGGCCCAGTGCGGATTGGTAGATGTCACATATCTTAGAATTTTTTGGTTCTAAGATATGCCGGTTTCCTCACGATGTTTTCCTTCACCGTTTTGAGAGCAGTGGTGTTGAAATAAATTACACAAAGTAATGCGCCTGTCTGGGTTCGAACCCACGACCAACTGTTCGTAAGTCGGGGCCGCAACCACTGGGCCACCACTGCTCCTTGACAAATCATTTAATTTCAAATAATATTTCATTTTATTGTTCCAGCATCAGACACCGACGACGACTCATGCGGTGCTTTCAACGGTAGCCAAAAATCCGCTTGCACGTCACTGAACGTCCATCCATCCATCCTATCTACTACCCGAGAGAAATCATCCAGTGCCCTCTGTCTCGACAAATCCTGCAGCATGGTCACACACACCCCCACCCCCACACAAGACATGGTCTCCAGCATCAGTACAACAGAACAACGAAACGACATATCCGCCCTACCTGACGTCACATCCGGGATGTCAGGAATATCTATAGACGACGAGAATTTTTGTCATAGCAGCATATCGAAGTCTCGGAGCGAGAATATTCTCCGTTCCGAACAGAGTAATCTGGCGAGGCCTATTGCCAAGCCAGCGGAGCAGTCTGACTCCATCTACTATACTTCACAGCATTCTCAGGAAGTCACTCCTACTGGAAATACTCCTAGAGTGAGACTAAACGATCCTTCTCTAAGACTATCCTTCGATTCAAGTAAATATAGATCTTTAAAAGCCAACCTACCAGGGAAGGATGATAAGACAAGTCTTTCTCTAGACTTCTGTGACTCAAATGAGACGAGTGCGGACTTCCTGACTCCTATCAATGAGATGCCGCCCCCTGGGTGTGAGATCGAAGACTTGCCGAAACACAATGGGAATGAAAGCGTTGATAGCTTGAGTAATGATAACGATTTGGAGACACAGACTGAATCGGCGCCTAGGAAATTGTATTCGGGTGAGTTAATAGCATTTTTTTTTCTATAATAGATTCTCGTAAGTCAACCTATGAGGCTGACTTCTTTTTAACCGGACTATCCTGAGAGTGCCTTGAGTGTGAAGCACTATAAGGCCTCCAACCAGGGCCAAGAAATTACAAACAGCGGGTCTTCCGGGTACTTCCTGCGGGGCATGTGCCTCGGCTGAGTGCGTTGCTGGAGTAGGCCAGCTAGCGGACAGGCTGAATCTTAAGTTTAAATGGAAAAAAAAATGTTCCTTATTCGTAAAATCAAAATAACAACCTTGCAGATTTCGAGGTGTAAGTTACAAATAAGCAATACCTAGATGTTAGTTTGGTTCGTTAGTTACGTGTTGTTACCTAATAATTATATGGATGTTAACACAGAAACTGATTCACTCGGTTATGTTTTGTCCCTTTTATATTATATAGCTACCCTCCGTTTAAATACACCCGCAAGCACCACCAAAAACCTTATGTGCTGAGCCAAAAATTTACAATAGACTGTTCATTGTCAGAGTAAAGAAGTCGGTTAAAAATACTACGACCTGTACCATAAGACATTTTTTCAATGAAATGTCCCTATCTATCATCTCTCCACAGACGACCCACCCGAAACTCCGTGCGTAGCAAAGCGCATAGTACGTACGCTAGTGATGACGTCAACACCACAACACTCACGGAACAAACCGGAGCCTTGCGAGTGCGCGACCGACTGCCAGCACAAGGACGGCACCTACAGGGGCGTGGTGCTGCACAAGGACGGCACTCATCTTAGTGAGTACATTACTGACATACAATATGACTGCTGACATAACTACTGCTACTACTATTTCCAAGTAATTAATACTGACCACTTTTTTCCAGATGTCCTGTACACAGTATCAAGCATGCAGCTGAACACAGGTTCCCGCGTACGTTGCGTGTGGCTGGGCGTACAGCTAGAGGACACAGTGCGACACACCACGCTCGCGTCCAGTGTCGCCTCCACGGCCGACAACTCGCTAGTCCTCGTTAGTAACACTGTGGTATAGTATGTCTTGTGTACTAGTATTAGTAACACAGGTTCCCGCGTACGTTGCGTGTGGCTGGGCGTACAGCTAGAGGACACAGTGCGACACACCACGCTCGCGTCCAGTGTCGCCTCCACGGCCGACAACTCGCTAGTCCTCGTTAGTAACACTGTGGTATAGTATGTCTTGTGTACTAGTATTAGTAACACAGGTTCCCGCGTACGTTGCGTGTGGCTGGGCGTACAGCTAGAGGACACAGTGCGACACACCACGCTCGCGTCCAGTGTCGCCTCCACGGCCGACAACTCGCTAGTCCTCGTTAGTAACACTGTGGTATAGTATGTCTTGTGTACTAGTATTAGTAACACAGGTTCCCGCGTACGTTGCGTGTGGCTGGGCGTACAGCTAGAGGACACAGTGCGACACACCACGCTCGCGTCCAGTGTCGCCTCCACGGCCGACAACTCGCTAGTCCTCGTTAGTAACACTGTGGTATAGTATGTCTTGTGTACTAGTATTAGTAACACAGGTTCCCGCGTACGTTGCGTGTGGCTGGGCGTACAGCTAGAGGACACAGTGCGACACACCACGCTCGCGTCCAGTGTCGCCTCCACGGCCGACAACTCGCTAGTCCTCGTTAGTAACACTGTGGTATAGTATGTCTTGTGTACTAGTATTAGTAACACAGGTTCCCGCGTACGTTGCGTGTGGCTGGGCGTACAGCTAGAGGACACAGTGCGACACACCACGCTCGCGTCCAGTGTCGCCTCCACGGCCGACAACTCGCTAGTCCTCGTTAGTAACACTGTGGTATAGTATGTCTTGTGTACTAGTATTAGTAACACAGGTTCCCGCGTACGTTGCGTGTGGCTGGGCGTACAGCTAGAGGACACAGTGCGACACACCACGCTCGCGTCCAGTGTCGCCTCCACGGCCGACAACTCGCTAGTCCTCGTTAGTAACACTGTGGTATAGTATGTCTTGTGTACTAGTATTAGTAACACAGGTTCCCGCGTACGTTGCGTGTGGCTGGGCGTACAGCTAGAGGACACAGTGCGACACACCACGCTCGCGTCCAGTGTCGCCTCCACGGCCGACAACTCGCTAGTCCTCGTTAGTAACACTGTGGTATAGTATGTCTTGTGTACTAGTATTAGTAACACAGGTTCCCGCGTACGTTGCGTGTGGCTGGGCGTACAGCTAGAGGACACAGTGCGACACACCACGCTCGCGTCCAGTGTCGCCTCCACGGCCGACAACTCGCTAGTCCTCGTTAGTAACACTGTGGTATAGTATGTCTTGTGTACTAGTATTAGTAACACAGGTTCCCGCGTACGTTGCGTGTGGCTGGGCGTACAGCTAGAGGACACAGTGCGACACACCACGCTCGCGTCCAGTGTCGCCTCCACGGCCGACAACTCGCTAGTCCTCGTTAGTAACACTGTGGTATAGTATGTCTTGTGTACTAGTATTAGTAACACAGGTTCCCGCGTACGTTGCGTGTGGCTGGGCGTACAGCTAGAGGACACAGTGCGACACACCACGCTCGCGTCCAGTGTCGCCTCCACGGCCGACAACTCGCTAGTCCTCGTTAGTAACACTGTGGTATAGTATGTCTTGTGTACTAGTATTAGTAACACAGGTTCCCGCGTACGTTGCGTGTGGCTGGGCGTACAGCTAGAGGACACAGTGCGACACACCACGCTCGCGTCCAGTGTCGCCTCCACGGCCGACAACTCGCTAGTCCTCGTTAGTAACACTGTGGTATAGTATGTCTTGTGTACTAGTATTAGTAACACAGGTTCCCGCGTACGTTGCGTGTGGCTGGGCGTACAGCTAGAGGACACAGTGCGACACACCACGCTCGCGTCCAGTGTCGCCTCCACGGCCGACAACTCGCTAGTCCTCGTTAGTAACACTGTGGTATAGTATGTCTTATGTACTAGTATTAGCAACTTCGTATAACCTTCCTCGATAAATAGACTATGCAACACAAAAAGATTTTTTCAATTCCAACCAATAGTCTCTGAGATTAGCGCGTTCAATCAAACAAAGAAACTCTTCAGCTTGATAATATAAAAATATAGTATAGATAAACAAACATGGAAGGAGCAGCGGTGGCCCAGTGGTGGCGGCCCCGACTTACGAACATGGTCGTGGGTTCGAACCCAGGCAGGCACATTACTCTGTGTAATTTATTTCATCACCGCTGCTCTCAAAACGGTGAAGGAAAACATCGTGAGGAAACCGGCATGTCTTAGAACCAAAAAAATCGAAGACATGGGACATCTACCAATCCGCATTGGGCCCGCGTGGTAGATTATAGCCCATTCCCTCTCAAAGAGAGGAGGCCTGTGTCCCAGCAGTGTGAATTAACATTAATAGGCTGTTGATGATGGTGATCGGGACCGGTCAATGTGGCGACGCCTGGGGGAGGCCTATGTCCAGCAGTGGTCGTCTTTTGGCTGAAATGATGATGATGATGATGATGATGGTGATGATAAAACAAACAAGGTAAATATCCCGTTTATGATATTAATAGTATAGTATAGATGTTCTACAACTGCTCATCATCATCATTCTCTTGCCCAATTTATTTGAGGTTAGTGCAGCTTCTTTTTCCATACTATTACTGGTCATCTCGTCAGACACGTCCCTTCTCGCCATTTCATCTTTTACACAGTCTATCCCCGTGGTCTATCCATCGTCTCTTTGGTCTTTCTCTACTCATGTTCCCCTCCACATTAAAGCGCAAAACACACAGGCGACGTGTGCGGGTCGGGCGCGGGGCGAGCGCGGGTCTATCCTGTATAACTCCCGACCCGCGCCCGACCCGCGCACGCGTTTCATTTGTTGTTGTCCATATAATTATACAGAATAGACCCGCGCTCGCCCCGCGCCCGACCCGCACACGTCCCCTATGTGTTTTGCGCTTAACGCTCAAAACTTCTATTAACACTATTCTTATTATTTTCTTGTCGATGGTACAGATTCCCGAACATCAAATTTCCGGAAACTTTCAAATTCTCGCAAAAACAAAATCAAAGTATTTATTTCAATTAGACCATTACAGGCACTTTTGAATGTCAGAAAAACAAATAAAATGAAATTACAGTGACAAGGCATAATAACTTGTGAAAGTACAGTAGTTGTCCATTTCAAAGCGTGGATCTCCATTCAGAAGAATGGGCAAGAAACTCCATGGACTCTTTTTTCAATCAAAATATTGTTACAAAATCTTGAACTTTATTCTAAGTTAAAAAACTGAAAAAACAGTGGCGCGTATTTGACTTCTCAATATGGTATACTAGCTTTTTCCAGCGGCTTCGCCCGCGTGTAAATGACGATTTTCCATACAAACTTTCATCCCCTATTTAACTCCCTTAGGGGTTGAATTTCGAAAAAATCCTTCCTTATTCCTTGTCTACATTATAAAGGGAACCTCCGTGCAAAATTTCAGCTTTCTCGGTCCAAGGGTTTGGGCTGGGCGTTGATGAGTCAGTCAGTCAGTCAGGACTTCTCTTTTTATTTATATAGATACAGAAGAAACATTGATGCGTAATCTCTTATCAATAATTCAGTTCATGATTATAGACCCCCTAGTGCCCCCTACTTTTTTATCGATATCAATTCAATACGACGATATAATATTGCATAGCGATATCATTGATTCATTATCATATCATAAATCTTGAGGCCAATTATTATCATCTTCTCATTATCATCATAATAATTATTATCTTCTTGCCAAAAGACAAGAGTGTAAGTGTGTCCAAAGTTTACAGAAATTATTTTAATTAATTCAACTGAATAATATTTTTAGCATGTTTTGAAAAGTGCATTCAAAAATCAACTTTAATTGTTCTCTTGTCAAGGTAACCAGTCGGCTAGCAGCAAGACTTAAAATATTTTTTGTTCAAATTCAAGTGACTTTCTAATACTTTTTCTTGAAAGGTGCATTCAATAATCGTCTTTATTTGTTCTTCAATCAGGGTAACAAGTCGGCTAGCAGCAGGCCTCAGTCCATGTCGCTAGTGAGCCAGTGTGGTGATGAGCAGGTCTCCGGCGAATACAACAAACATTATGTTACACTCAAGCAGATTGGTAAGCAAACAACAAATAATTCTTATCGGTTTTTTTTTAGCGGAGAAGAGATGTGCGTGATTCAACCAATCATAGGAGGGACAAGAGACCTGGTAAAGATTTCAACCAATTTGATTCGTCGCTTCCCGCACCTCTCCTCTTCGCTCCGCTCGTCTGCGGTTTAGTGAAATCCAGGTCTATGAAATTTTGGGACAATGCAACAGAGACGACCAATGAAGCTTGACAAGAGAAACAGATAAACGATTCGAATGTCTTAGATCCCGCAGCGAAATTAATTAAAAACTTACACCTTAGTTATTTACAGGCGACAACTTCACTCTTTGATTTGAATGCCAGGGTCAGTGACGAGAATGTAATAATACCAACCAACATCATAATGAAACCAACAGTGCAATTATTTGCAGGCAATTATTTAGGGACACCTACATTAAGGCTGTTCGTGAAAACTGGCATTAGTTTCAAGTAACTTTAAAACATCACTAGTCCTCCACATATTTTATCCCAAACTACCTTCTCCAGGAAAAGGCGCCTACGGCTGCGTCAAGATGGCATACCGTCGTTCTGACAGATTGCTGACAGTCGCCAAGTTCATACTCAAGGAGAAGGTGGGCGCGCAGTTTTGGGTGGACGGCCCTGATGGACGCAAGGTGCCGCTGGAGCTGAGTCTCTTGCTCACGCTTAAACATCCTAATATTGTGAGTGTTGTGACAGAAATGGTTTGCGTGGCGCAGGTTATAAAAATAAGACCACGAAACTTGTCATCATAAAAAAATATAATTAATAAATAAAGTCACCATGGGTGTGGGTAGGTTTATGGCGCACCCTATTGCGCTTCACTTGTGAGGTACACGTTACTGCCCTGTTAGCTGGCGTGGCGATGACCGCAGCGAGGTGCCACGCTGGATGCCAGGGGTGTAGGCCGATAGGTGGTCGCGTCGACCCGAAGAGATGCTCGGCGAGGCCCACGTGGCAAATATGGCCAACGTGGGAAGTCCGTGCCGAACTTTATGGCGCGCACGTCTGAGCCAAAACGGGCTCGTGCTGTGCAGGCGCGCAGTGAGTTGGTAGCTCCAACCGCAACTTTGGAGATGTTAGGTGTTCCTCCAGTAGGAACCTGGGACCCTGGAACGTGACGTCCAGCGTGTCAAGAGATGGACAAAAGGTCACCTCCGCTGATTGCGACACCAAGCTAAGCAAAGCGAGCAGAACAAGTGCGCTAATGAAGGTGCCGGTGGGTTGTCACAATCAGACGGAGTTTACAAAGTGAGATGAGTGAAAAGGCATGATAGCACATTTTGAGTGTGAAGCACAGAATGTCAAAATGTGTTGAGCTGAAGGCAATTAGGCAGTTAAATACATGAAATAGCGTAGCAAGAAGTCAAGAGAAATAGGGATACATGCTAACATAACCTATAAGGCTAGGAAACACAAAAATACACACATGTTTATGCTGTTCAAACTTACCCAGTATGGGGTTATGTAGCCACTGAATTTAAATGCTCGATGGCGGAGAAAAAGATGTAAAACATTACGCTCGAAAGAAGGCGAGAGGTGAGCACGTGTGACGGACACGAGCGCCCGCGCCGTACACCGAATTATGAAAAAGTAAAAAACTAAAACCCGACTACGACAAAAAAAACGACGCTGAAAAAGTATGAAACAAGATTTTCAGGATAGAACAAAAAGAAAAGCCGTAGTCACACGGTATTAAAGTGTTAGGTTGGTACCTATAACGTGTGACTACGGCTTTTCTTTTTGTTCTATCCTGAAAATCTTGTTTCATACTTTTTCAGCGTCGTTTTTTTTGTCGTAGTCGGGTTTTAGTTTTTTACTTTTTTTATTTAAACAATTTTGGTGTTAATTTTTTTTTTTACTTTTGACTTTTTGTCCGCTAGAGGGCGTGATTTTAAATTTGAACAATATTTTGGAAATGTACAAGTGAGGCCCTTTCAAATGATACCAAACACGGCGTATTTATCTCCATTTTTATATTTTAAGCCTTACTTTTTGTCCGCTAGAGGGCGCCAAATCGCTTTTTGTGACACCTCACGTAGCCTATGTTCAGCGGAAAATTAAGACGGTTCTAACGATACCTCATATGTCGAGTTCCGTTAAGTAGATTAGAAGCTATGAGGGAACAGATGAAGATACACACATACATACATACAAACATACATACATACATACATACATAGCCTGTCAAAATCATAACCCTCCTTTGGCTTTGCCGTAGTCGGGTAAAAAGGAACGTGCCACCGACGCGACGCCGTATTTAACCTCATTGTGGGGAACGAACCACTATTGGTCATTCACTCGCAACTAGTGAGGCGCGTGCGTGATGACATAATATAATATGCCTGTTATTCTCGCTCACTCGCGGATGCGTGAGCGCAACATATCATTTAGTAACATTATTAAGCCACAGCACTACAAGATGTTATCTGTGGTATTGTGACGTCTGCGGTTCTGTCATTAACAGTTGATGTAAACAAACATTGGATCACTACTGTTTTAATTGTTGAATTTAAGTTTGTATGTTTTAATTAGTTAAAAAGGTAACGTACAACGTTACAGTGTAAGAACTTTATTATTGCAAATTTTGTAGGATGTTATGAGAAGTGATGAATATAAAAGCTGATGGATGTAACGAGAAGCGAGATGAAAGAAATACTAGTAAATGATAGACGTGACGGTTGACAGAGGAGAATGAAGATAAAAACGTGTTGCGCTGGCCCCAAGTAACATGGGACGAGGGCAGAAGATGATGAGTGTATTGTCATATTAGTTTTTGTTAATGTTTCCTAATGAAAATGTAACAATACTGTAGTAATAAACCAACTGCAACTGGAAGCTGTCGAAGCTACCGAAGTATTCAAAGGAAGCGTGCTTCGTTCCTTCTTTAAATAGGGCGAAAATTAAGGTTAGAAAACAAGAGACCCTCATCATCATCGTCAACCACTGATGTTTATTATAAGAATTGTACCATGCCTCACTGATCCCTGCAGCGGAGAATCTAGAGACGCAGCGTAAGTAGAGCAAGTCATACTTATTTTTCGTGAACATTATTTTGCAGGTGAGCGTGGTAGACGTGTTCGAGAACGAGAAGTATTTCCAGATGGTGATGGAGAAACATGGCGCAGGCATGGATCTGTTCGAGTTTATCGAGCGACGACCGAGGCTCGATGAACCACTGCTCAGTTATATTTTTAGACAGGTATGGATTTAAACGCTATGAATTATTCAATAAAAGCTCTCTCGGTGTCTTGCGATGTCCGACCCTCGTATATAATGCATGATTTAAACCATTTTCTGGTAATTCGTTTCATGTAAAAGATTCATGTTTTAAAATCTGGCAATGATTTGTTATTATTTTTGTTTCTGAAATGACTGCCACAGAACGCAACTAAAAATACTTTCCGCCTTTTGTCATTTACAGATAGGACTAGCAGTTGAGTACCTCCACTCCCTAAACATCTTACACCGCGACATAAAAGACGAGAACGTGATCATAGACAACAAATTCCACGTCAAACTCATAGACTTCGGCTCAGCGACTTTCATGAGCAAAGACACGCTGTTCTCCACCTTCTACGGGACCACAGAGTATTGCAGCCCTGAAGTTTTAGCAGGGAACAAGTAAGTTCATGTTTGAAAACGATTTCGATTCTATGAAGGCATTTGATTGAGTTCATCGTAGAATATGAACACAAAAAGGGCATTCCTATTACCTATGTAAATTAAAAATATGCATCATCTAATTACGTACTTAATTTATAAGATTCAGAAATTCGGTTTTAATATTTTTTTCGGCATAATTCACCTTCAAAATTGTATTGTAATAATGAGAGTTCCTCAAGGGACTATAATTGGACCATGTCTGTTTGCTCATTAAAAATACTTGTTGTAAAGAAATCTTACTTTCACAGATACGCGGGTCCTGAGCTAGAGATGTGGTCAATGGGGATAACTCTGTATGTGTTAACATTCTTTGTTAACCCGTTTTCTGACATCGAGGACACTATACAAGGGCCGCTTGCGTTCCCGCAGGTGGTTTCTGAAGGTAACATTTACAGTTTATATTTTTTTATAACATGCTGTATGTATAATATGTTTTACTTATATAAATTTCAAATTGTAATAGTTTTGCCTAATTTAATTTGTGATGTACTCATTGTCGCACGTTGTATGTTTCATTGCGTCCATTATTTCACTAACAGATCTAGAACAACTCCTCCGCTGGATGCTATGCAAGGAGCCGAACAACAGATGCACGATAACACAGCTGATGGCACACCCGTGGATACGACAGCCGGTCGTCACTGCCAACTACGTGTTCCACGAGATTGTGGACTGTGGTGAGATACTAATATTATTTTTTAGATAGCAGATGTAGTCGTTTTGGCATAGCTTATACTGGCTGGGAGGTACACTTACGCGAAAACGGTTACCACGTTTTTAGTTCATTATTCCGTTTTTTTTCCCTTTTACTCTGTATAAGGTTTCATGAGATTTGCCAAAATAACTACTCACCAACTAGTCTATCGTGTAAAGACGTGTATCGTGTTACGGGTATGGTAGCCTATCTGACCTCCCCATACAGCTATAAGTATAAGTACGACGGGCTGGTGTCCGCAACTCCACGTTCGATGCGCGTATTTTGCGTATAGGTGGGAATATCACTCGATCCACCCTAGCTCCCCGAGAAAAGCCAGCAGTCCCTTGGTGTTACTGGCAATCTCGCGGAGAGTACCTGGGTCACCGAAGTACTTGGTCCTATACCGGGCGACGCCCGGACAGTGCAGAAGCACGTGGGTGGCTGTTTCTTCTTCCTCCATGCAGGCTCGACACAGAGGACTATCTGTGACACCTTTATCAAAGAGGTGCTTATTAAAAGTACCGTGTCCAGTGATGGCAGCCGTCACTGTGCGTAGCTGCACTTAGTCAGCCGGAGCGCTTGTTTGGTGAGGCGGGTGTCGATGGCGGGAAGCGCCTCCTTGGCCTGCCTGCACTCGCCGTGGTCTAGCCACAGCTTTCCCCATACAGCTATCAGATAGACGGTCGTTTCATTTAGAATACTGCTTTTCAGATGCCTCCTAGCCAAAGCCCAAGTTGGTTGCGAAAAGCAGTGGCGTGCAGTGGTCTCCCACGGTGGGTAGGCCACGAAATATTGACAACAAAAAAAAATATTGTCACATTTATAAAATTTTAAAATAAGCCTGTAAAAGTTATACCTAAATACAATTCAAAAACTCACCACATTATTCAAGGTCCAACTCATGATTTTCTAACGATGCAAACATAAGAAAGATTCGGCCACCTCAAATATCTCATCCAAGTGAGTGGGTGATAGTTACAAAAGTACAAAACACGTCACATGCAAGATATTATCCGAAACCTTTAGATACAACTTGCACCTTATCATTATACGATAATTGAGAAAACTTATTACCTTTAACATCTAGCAAACACACATTAACAACACAAACATCACAAGTAAATACCATTGTTATTATTTGTTAGGGGAATAAACAAATAATACACAACAAAGCTAATATTTACACTACTGTTAATAATGTTATCTAATATCTGACAATATCTGTACGTTTTCGGTTTCAAAACAAATCGCGCTATAAATTGCTTGTCACAACAATATGAAACAATAATAATGGCTTCCATAGACGTAAAATATAATTTCTAATTTGCCGATAGAAAAATACTACCAAATAAAATTGTATCATTTTCATATCGAGTTTGTTCACAAAAGCGGTCAACAAAATTTTGCAGGATTATACGAAATCAATCAATGAAATGTGTTGTCAGTGCTGCACTCTATCTGTGGACGGAAGAGCGAAGACTGCTAAGCGCGAAATTCAAATTTCTTAATTTCCTTACATTTTTGCAATTTGCAGGCCTGTGCTAGGTTGTACAGTGCGATCAAATTATCTTGGCAGCTCTGAACATAGGCTTTGCGAAATTTTACGCATGTAAACTTGGGAATAAAACTGTTATTTCCAGATAAACCAATACTTAAACGATCAGAAAATATCTAATTTAAACAGTGAGAAATACAAATAAAATAAATATCATAAAACTTTTATACATTCGTTGTAACAAAATGACCTGCACGAAGTTCGGAGCTGCCAAGATAATTTGATCGCACTGTATGTTGATTAATAAATATGATTCGCGGCTGTAAGACGTATGTAGTCAGTATTCAAGCTAGCACTGGCCTGCAAATTACAAAAAACGTTAAAAAATAAACAAATTTGAACTTCGCGCCGGAGTTCGCGGGCTAAAGATGGCCACGCATGTGACGCATGACGCATCCAATCGTAGCCTTGTGTTGTTGCAGCCAATCACAGGCCACCTCCACTCGCAGGAGCTGGCATGCATGTGTGCGGTTCATATACACGGAAATAATGCACCGATCATTCACCGATGTGACGCTGTGTGCGTAAAATTATGAATGGGTTTTAGGCTACTTGAATGCTAGCCTAAGCAAGCCTGTAACTACAAGATTCGTACGCGAAAAATTGCTCTAAGTATTTTAACAGGAGTTTGAACTTTTAATTATTATTTTGTACATAGTGTTATTTGATTACATGGTTAATTAGTTATAAGAAATGCTCAGTTAGTAAGGTAGGCTAAGCCTAAGAGCCTATATAGGGCGCACGCCACTGGCGAAAAGGCAGCAATATTCAGTGTTTTGATGCCACTTTTTTATCTCTGTTAAAGGCCATGTGTATTTTCTTTATCGCAGATCGGCACGAGGCGAATCCTGAGATGTATTTCAGCGGAAGTCTAAGCTCGCCTCGCAGCGGATCTCAAGTGTCACTAGCAGATCCACTAGTGAAAGGTAAGAAAACTGGCCAAGAGATAGATCACACTATCGACGCAATGTTGATTTGGTCTCGATAAGGTGTAGACATTTCTTAAAATCATTTTTATGAAACTAAAACAAGTACACGTATGTTACTGTTGATTCTTATAAATATGTAGTTTCATGAAATCAATGTGAGATAGCAATTAGTTTATTTGCAACCCACATATATAAGATCCCATTAAAATAGGTGGACAAATTTTAACATATTATCGTTCAGTAGGTTTATCCAAACATATCTAAACAAAAAAAAAAACATTAAAAAAATCATTTTTTTTTTTACTTAAATAAAATAATAAATTGCCGGCACTCTAGAACAAACTCATCCTTTATGAGTAGGTACTTAAATGCGATTTTCTTATTTTTTTTTTACCATCGTCCTTATTTTGGTGGTCTGAATGATTACTGAAATTTTGTCCACCTATTTTAATGGGACCTTATATGTCAGCATCCAGTTGGCATAAAACCTTATTATAATGTTTCAAATCAACGTAGTTTATTCCAGCTAGATTCTTTTTTGAACTATTATTATTATCAGCCTATATTGTCCTACTAAAGGGCAAAATGCCTTCCCCGTTTTTAAACGATCTAAGTTTCAATGTTGTGTCAAAAGGCTTTCCTAGTTTTTAAACAATCTATGTTTCAATTTTCTGTTTGATTTCCAGAGCGTTCAAATCCATCAGAAGTGGCAGTTCGGTCAGACGGCAAGAACCTATCGCGTGAGGAACCCAAACGTAACTCCCTGGCGTTACACGCGCTGTCTACGGCCGACAGAGATGCGCAGTCCGACAACTACAGCCTTCGGTCTTCTGCTGATGTATGTAGGACTTTGTTATGTGTATTTTTGTGTTTTGCCTCAGAATTTTGAATTAAAAGCCATCAATCAGCGGCCAAAGTGGGTGTAGAAATAAAACACCGCTATCTAAGCGTGGATACGCTGCATGCGAGACGCACGGGACCGGTCAATGTGGCGACATTTAGGGGAGGCCTATGCGCAGAGCTGTAGAGTCTACAGCTCTGCACATAGGCCTCCCCAACAACCGTAGACGTTTTTCGGTTGTAATGAGGATCTAAGTAGAAGGAATTTACCAATTTTCTTCTCCATTAAAAATGGGTAATCAAATGGAATGATAAGTTGTAACCGATGACTGCTGAATTGCAATGACTTCTCCCTTGTTCTATTTGATTTTGGATCAAATCAAAGTACCGAAAAAAAAATGTTTTAACAAAAAATCTATGTGTACGCTGGTATTGTACTAATTTAACTCAGTGTCACGAATAAATTACAACTAATAACTTTCCTAAACAAGTGCAACCTTTCCCCCAGATCCTAGACATATCATCAAAGCCGGTCTCCGAAGCGGCGCTAACAGACATCAGTTCAGACGCGACCGGTCACGCAGCCTGCGACATCGACTACGACTGCGACCAGTATGAGTGCGACAGCTGGGATGAGTGTGAACAAGACAGCTTCTCATAAACACAACTTTTGATTGGTATGCTCCCGAGCTAGTGTGACCATTCGAGATATAAAGCTCATGAGTGTGAACCTTGTACGTAACCGTGGTTTCGAACAAAGAAAATTAATTCCTCCATCGAAACTAGTTACGTACAAGGACAAATCATTCCTTCATCGAAACCAGTTACAAGACAACGGTTTCGTAGACGGCCGAAGCCAACATGACAGCTTCTCCTAAGCACAGTCTAACTTACAACTACACTCCTTTGCAAAAAAAACGGGCACCTTGGGAAATTTACGTTCTAAGGTCGATTTGAGTTAATTCAATGAAATTTAATTGTTTGACGTAGTCTGTATACTTATAATCGTGTAAATTAATACGCGTGAAGTGAACTGTGGCAATTTAAAAAAAAAAACTATGAATTCTTTAAAACCGATGTACACGGCCAAACAATAAGAAGTGGTCGGCAATAAAGACAAGAAGATTTTTTTACTTTGTTTAATTAAATAAAGTTACAAATGTAATAACCTAATAACGAGTGTGACCTCCTCTTGCCAAAATCACAGCTTGAATCCTTCTGGGCATGCTTTCCACGATGTTTTTAATGACGTTTTGAGGAATACGTTCCCACTCTTCTGCAATGACTCTTTTTAGCTCCCTGATGTTTTGTGGAGCATGTTGCACTGATCTTACCCGTCTCTTTAGAACATCCCAGACATGCTCAATTGGATTGAGGTCAGGACTTCGAGCTGGCCAATCTAAACGACGGATCCCAACTTCTTGCATGTACGCTTCCACGTCGCCAGAACGGTGCGGGCGAGCATTGTCGTCCATAAAAATGGAATCTTCCCCAAGTGCAGTCAATGCGGGTTGTGCATATGGAATTAGGACTTCCATTATGTACCGGTGTGCATTTAATGTTACATTTTCTATGAGAACTAACTCCGTACGCCCCGTCGAATTAATTGCTGCCCAAAACAAAACGGAGCCTCCGCCATAAGGAGTGATTTCTTCGAAACACACTTCCGCATAGCGTTCCCGTGGTCTTCGTAGCACTCGCCGGCGTCGGTCCTCTCCACACAAAGAGATTCTAGCTTCATCAGAAAACAATACTTTATTCCAGTCCTCCAGAGTCCATGAAGCACAGTTTCAAGCAAACTGAAGTCGAGCAACACGGTGCTCACGGAGTAATTTAGGTCCCCGAGCCGGGCGGTAACTCCTGATATTGGCAGCCAAAAGCCTCCTCCTGACGGTCCACAAGCTAACTTCTACTCCTCTTACTTCTTCAAGGCTCTTCTTCAGGTCCACACTTGACGCCTTACGATTCCGCAAGGCCTGACTCACCAAAAAGCGGTCATCTCTTGGTTCTGTGCGTCGTTTTCTTCCCGAACCGGGTCTTCTTTTGACCGAACCGGTCTCTTGATACCGTTGCCAAGTCCTCTGGACAGTTGAACGACTCACATTTAGCCGCTGAGACACGTAAGTTTGCGAACAACCTTCTTCAAGTAGGGCTATAATTTTACCGGCCCTTATCGCTTTATCACTCATGTCAAAAAGTGGTATTTAATGTAAAAAGAAAGATAAAATTGTTTAATTTGCAGAAAATATCCAAAAAGTTTTAAAATTTTAGTAATCAGTAATAAAATCGTTTCAGCAATTCGCGCCATTAGTAAAGCAACTTTACAATAATCTACAATAATCATTATTTTCCTTTTGTTAATTTCAAAATTTAAATTTGGAACGTACAGAATCATGCCAAGATTCTTCAAATAACATGCCAATACATCGTCAAATTAATAAAACCTCTTACTTGTCCTTCTTCATTGAAGTAGAGAAAAAAATATGAAGTGCCCGTTTTTTTTGCAAAAGAGTTTAGTATGCTCCCGAGCTAAGATGATGTGACCAGCCGGGATATAAGCTCTCATGAGTGTGAACAAGACAGCTTCTCCTAAACAGTCTCACTTTTGACTGGTATGTTCCCGAGCTATTGTCGTTCGGAGAAGTTCGGGATTTAAGCTCCGCCCATTTCCATTCTTTGAAAGTTCAGTCCGTGTTGACTTACTGTCAGCAGTATGCTATGGATAGGCATATAGATAAGGGAGGGATCACTTGTGTGTTTATAAAGTGAATTTGTGTGTGCTAAAGAACTTTATAGCTAGAGAGTTGACGGAAATATGTTCCTTGTTGTGTTAGATACAGTCATGATGGTGTTTGAAATACAAGTTTTGTGAAGAAGTTATCCATTTTCAGTTTAGGGAAGACATAATTTGAGAGGAAAAAGTGGTCTTCTATACATAAATTAGAAGGAAGGGGAAGGAGGAAAGATTTACATAGCAATACTACAAATTGTTCGATCTTCGTGTTGCCATCGTTGTTGCTTCGTCTTTGTATCTAAAAACGTTTACCACGCGTGCGCTGTCTAACGTAGACTCGAAATATAGCACTGTCTAATACTTGAGCTTGCAGTGTAGGTTCTAAAAGCTCGACTTCAATGCGCTGTCGAATAATACCATGTACTGGCATACGGTTTAATAGGGTAGTTGACTGACTAAAAAGAAATATGATTCTGTTTAGTCCGTCTGTTAGATTATTGAAAAATATTGGATACGTGTTTTCTGTTTTATCAAATTAATAAAAATTTACGAAAATAAAACGTGTCAAAGATCGTGAATGACGTGATCACTTTCTAGTGAAAAATGTACCAAACTGCGACTTTTCGAAGCACTGTATCGTCTTATTTTAATGTTTACGTGAAAAAAGAAAAACAACGTGTCCAATATTTTTTGGAAACCTATCTGACGGACTAATTAGATTTTTTGTTGTCAACTACCTTAATGAGATGGTGCCCTCGGTAGCGTCGAGGATGCTTTTCAGTGGTCATAGGACTGAGCGATAAGCGACAATACTTTCGAGTGTACGGCGGGCACCGTGTAGGTTGGCGGGTAGGCCTTGATTGGTTGACCAGAGTAGCAAAAGCTAATCCAACAAGTTTTGACTCTTACCAGCTTTTAGGAACTAGTGGTTGAGTAAAAAATTGAGTTAATTATTTCCCATATCTTAAGTCTATGATTGAATTATTTAGGACCAAATGAAGAGCATCTATTTTTTTAATTAGAATGTTTGTTCCTTTTATCTTTTAACTTGAATAAGTCCATTACCGATTTGTTGTGTGTTAAACAGTATTACGTTTAGCTTGTAAAGAATTTTCTTATTCTATTAAAGTAACAAGACAACTAGAATATTAAGTTCGAGTGGTAAAGTGAGACCAAAATTGATATAGGCGTAGAATCTTTTCGTAGTCATCATTACTTTAATTCTTTAGAAATAAAAATGAACATTGTTGTGTTTTAGTATATAAATAAATTAATGCTAAAATTCGATTTATTAATCGCAATGTCTAAATTTAATTCACTTAAATAACACATAAATCACGTAAATATTGCTAATTAAATGATCTCAATTACATAATAAAATGTTAGGAATTGCGTAAAATTCACTTGTTTACATTAAAAGCACTTTGTGATTATATTTGCGGAGTCATGCCATGTTTAACGTAAGGTTTAATTAAGATTTCATTGTTAACTGTAAAGGGGGCGTCCATTGATTACGTGAGTTGTTTAGGGTTAGGCCGTCTAACCGAATCTCATCCGACCTCATGCGGGAGAGAATAGGGTTGTTGACTAATTTTTGGAATCGCTTTTATTTTATAGATAGACCCTATATGAACCCAAAAAAAAATATTATCTGAAAAATTACGACACATTTTAATAAGAAAAAACGTAAATAAAAATAGTTTTAAAATTCCGGCTAAAACGCTCTAAACTGTCAAATGGCTGTGATGACGTCACGGGCCGTTTTGAAAACTTTACGATCTGTCAAATTGCACTGGTCTTGATTCAGTTCTTATGAATATACTTTAAAACACTCTAAAATGAACACGACGATTTACAAATGTTGTACAGTGCCGATGTGCAAAAGTACGTTAATCAGTGTGCCACAAAACCTTTTCATAAGCGTTCCAAAAAGGGCAGAAATAAGGAGAAAATGGTTAAACAATGGCTAGAAGACATCCATCATCATTGTCAACAACAAGTAGGTACCAGTTATTTTTGTGAAGATCACTTCGATGTAAGTTCTTAATAAACTATAAATATCAAAATTGAATCAATGTATTTGAGTATGTTTCAAAATTGTCGTTTATTACTTGTTTGTTAATGTTATTGTTTGTTTACTGGTCCACTTTTAGGTACTTACTATTGTTTAATTTAAACCAAATTTCAGCTTTAAAATGATTTGTAAAATTATATACAGTATACTACAATGGGTGTAGTAGGTATCTCGAATAATGATGAGACCTGGTTGTTTACCTACAAAGCTTTTTTTTTGTTTTTGCCGTGGTTTGTATCACAACATAGGTACCTATTAAAAATTTGCACATAACGTAACTTTTTATTTTGTTGATGATAGATGACAAGTTTAAAGTTCTAAATATGTATATAAAACGAGTAAGTTAGTAAGTCTCTTTCATTCATAAAATATATCACTTTAATAAAACTTACAGAGACTGGGTACTACTTACACTTAAACCAACTTATCTATGTAGGTGGCAAAAAACGGAACTAAAATAAATGTACCAAGTTTGACGTAAGATGTAATTTTGCTTGACAAGTAGCGCCACCTTGAACTTCACAATTAAGTTGGTCATACTGTACTTCAAAACTCCGACGCACAAAAAATCGTGTTTGTAGCAAAGAACCATCAAATAATTAATTTCCGATAAGTTAGAACCATTTCGTTTCATAAATCCAGTCTCCATTGTGATAAATAAAGTAATTTTATTATTTATTTATTATTTATTTATTTTTTTTTTTTTTTTTTTTTTAATAAGTTATTGAAGAAAATCGTTCACAGCTGATACTTTTGCCTTCGATATGACAGTTATATCAGCTAGTCTCGCGGCTCGTGACGTCATCGCGCTCTGATTGGTGTTTGGAGTCACGTGATAGTGAGTATGAAATAACGCAATTTAAAATAATTGTAATTAAATAAAGACAAAAAATTAGTTTCTTAAATTAATAATTTAGGATTCTAAAAACTATCATTGATTTTTAAAACATAAATTTATATGAATTTGTAAAATGAGTCAACAACCCTCCAACGCACTTGCAATCCATTTGCTCTACGCATTTTGAAAAATGTCTCGTGAGATTCAAGTCAAATCTCACGGCACCTCACCCAGGAGGGGAACAAATTGCCATAATTTCCTCATGTAACTAATGGATGGCACAAAGAAATTCTATCACCTCTTCGTCTATTCCTCAGATTGTTAGAAATGTATTAGATACACTTTGAAATAGTAAGTAATAGCACAGGGCTGTCTTCCTATTGGTGACACTGTTATTTCAAAAATATTTTATGGCCGAGGCCGCGGTCACACTTGGCTATTCATAGTCAATGCTGCATTTGCCCTGAATGGGGAAGGTCGGTCAAAGCTCTCTGTAGATGACTTTCGATTACTGTCCATAGCTAGGTCCCAATCTTACCAATGTGGTCGCTACTTTCAAATAAATGGTATAAATAAACCCTTAACAAACGTCTATGTTTTTTTTTTGTTTTGGACTATACCTGAGATCCTTCTAGTTAGGGAGTATGAGTATGATACGGGTATATCTCCATGATAAACAAGCATTCTATACATCAAACTATTTGCCAAGTATGACCGAGGCCTTAGCCCACAATACACTGTCACAAGGCCATAATTCTCTTCCATACTTACTCTTGTTATGAAATCTAAGAATTCATTTAGAAATGCACGACATCGGCTAATTAGTTGACAAAGCCACGTAGTGCACCTTTATGCCAAAACAATTATTTGTTACAGTGTAATTTATGATAAAATTGTGCTAGGAATACATCTTGCATTAGTCGTTCTAGCAAATATTATGTGCTTGAAAATGAAATTGATACTGAATAAATCAAGAGGTCGAAAATGGTCAGAACTGTTTCGAGAAAAGGATGGTACGGCTGTACCGCTTTATTACTCGACTTGGCGAGGGCACTGCCGTGCCCCCCGATTCAATATCTGCTGGATTAAATTCAATTAGCAGGCACCACCTTCACAGACGAATAAAAACTGACCTATTTTCGATAATTATTTTATGTTTTATTGTGTTTAGTGGGGTTACCATGACGTCTTAAAACAGTATTGTTTTCATGTAATTCCAGTGTGGGCAAGAGACTGGGCGTCTAGCGTTGTCTATTTTCAACACTGGAATACGATTAAAATAGTAGGCCACCAGGTGACAATAACGAAGTTCCACCATCTCAGTTTATTTGCATGTATACAAAGCTCTCCTATGTAGATGTATTCAAAGCACATAATGATAGTTATTTATCAATATAATATTAGTGAGATAGCTCGTAATAATACGTATAATATTAAATTAAATATCCAGGAGTGTACAGTGGACTATTATTGCAATATTATATCTGATTCATACCATTTTTGCCAAATCTGAACAAGAATTGCAATAAAATTTCATTGTAACACATCCCAATTCTTATGACTAAAATTACCGAAAATCAGTATTAAGACAATACTATAGATTTTTCTTACAGTCTAATTGCTAATATAGTTTTAGAATTATTAAAAATCCTAAAAGAACCAAAACTTATTCATATTACATATTTGAATAACATTGTAAATAATCATGAAGTAAATGTTAACATATCTGTGTTGGGTTCAAATTAGTAGATTTTCAGTGATATTGCTTGTAAAATTGTTGCTGCGGGGTCAATACAATTTTATATGTGAGTCTGTAAAACAGGGGCCTCCCGCCACCTTTAATAACTGTGTGGGAAAGAGATGGTGCTATAAAGGACGTATAGCTTCTTCTCCCTCCCACACTTTCTATTATAAATGGTGGTAGGCCCCTATATACTTGATTGATATAGTAAGGTATATATTTTTGTAGTGTTTGATTGATTCGTTTGTGTTAATTTGAAATGTAATGATTATTATTTTATATCCGGTGCGTCCGTTTCTTACTTAGTGCCTTACGACGGACGACGGGTTACGTTGCTCGTGTAGGACGCTGTGACCACTCATCGTAAATAAACGATATGAATTCCCCATTTGAATTTTATTTATTCTACCTTATTTACCTCATTAAATCACAGATTGCTGAAACTAGTTATGATCGTACTAGCTTGTAGCGGTGACAGTGATTCTGTGTTGTATGGTAGGGATTCGTACCATAGGAAGGTGCGTATTTCTTGGACCATACAAATAAATAAAATAAGTGTCAGTGCGTAATTTAAAAGTAACTGCTTTATACTGAATGCAGTGAGTTTATAATGACCGTGTCTACCGCCGCACCACTAATGCCAATCGCTTCCATATTTGGGAAATAATTAGTACTCAATTGGTACTAATTAGTTCTCAAACAAAAAATTGGTACCTTGGTAGTTTTCGAGAAAATCAAATTATTTAAAGACAACTTAGTTAAGTTTCGCGTGGAAAATTAATGAACTTTTCCTCGCGAAACTTAACTTTTCCGATCAAATTAAGGTGTCAATGGTAATGAGCTGATTAGGAGATACTATTGTGCTCCATGGGAGATACACTCGAGCACTTAAATCTAATCTAATCAGTCTAGTGCCCTCTTCTCCGTGACACTGGTGGCCTTCCTACTAGAGATGGGTAGCTATTCCAATAACTAGCCAAATAACGGCTATTAATGAAATAACTACGGCTATGATATCCGTCAACACGATAACTAGCTATTGGCTACTGGCTGGCTACTGTCTAGATGGCACAGCGGATAGTCGCCACAGAGTATATTATAACTAATACGCGCTACGTTGCCGTAGCCGGTAGCCGTCCCGATATTCGGTAGCCGGCTAGCTGGAGTAGCCGTTAGTTGACTAGCTGTGTGCGTGTGCGTGCTTACTGCACTGAGTAGTGTGAGTGTGAGACGCGCGAGTGCGAACTTCACTCGCATCGCACATCTCTTTCTCACAATAGTCACAAAATAGATGAGGGAAAGAGAGGGCATTATACTTAGTCATTTCATCGTTGTAGAATTACGAAATACGATAGTTAGAATACGTACGACCTACGAGAAGTCATTTCTTTTAAAAAAATTGGGAAATAAAATAAAAAGTAAATGAAACACGAAATCATGAATTTTCCAAACTTATTATTATTTATGTTGCCGGGGTGAGGATCGAACTCGAATTGCTGGGCAGTTGATCTTGAACTAGCTACGCCGCGCGCCGCTGCGCCGCTAGCGAAGGCTAGTTGTTAATGGTCAATAGCCAAGTAGCCAAATAGCTGGCTAGCTAGCCGGCTATTCCACCACAAATAGCTGGCTAGATAAGCTATTGAAATTTCGGCTAGTTACCCATCTCTACTTCCTACACAGAACATAAAGGCCTTCCTATGACAGGGAATGGACCACAGGAATAGACTAATAAACCACGCGGGGTCAGTGCGGGTTTGTGAACATAGATCTTCGAATAATCGAATTGTTGGTTCTGGGACATAGTTGTTTCCTCACGGTGTTTTCCTTCGGGTGCGAACCCAAGAATTATTTATTAGAATGTTTGTCTGTCTGCCTGCCGGAGTTCCGGTTAATTTAAACAAAACTTTTACTTGCTGGTGATAGAGAGAGTACCAAACAAAGTAGGGTTCTTTGGAAAGAATTTAGAAAAAGCATTAGGGTTGTTGTGGTTATGGGAGTGTAATCTATTTGGGGTCAACGGTGTTGTAATCGCTGAGAGGAGGTTGTCCTCAGCGATTACAACACCGTTGGATGCACAAAAAGACAAAAACTCACTGTACGCATAGACAATTAACAAAATATCAAGGATCTAATAGGGAAAGTAGTTATCAGTATCCGTGATAAGGGCTCGCTATTATATTATTTGAAGTAAATCGTGATACACATAGGTCACATTCATTACACATCATGTACAAGTTGTAAAAATCATTAGATTTCTACTAAAATCTACCAAACTTTTTATTTTGACATCATTATTTATTTTCATGGCTGGCAAGATCGGCGCAAAAATGTCAAATTGCATGGCGGTGCGTCGCTTTTTTGCCAATCATTGCCGTATTACTACAAATATACCCGTATTTACGCCTCAACAACGGAAAATATTAATTTGTGCACGTAGTTCAACAAATTTTGTTACCAAAAAACGATTATTGGTAAGTTTAATATTTGTTTACATTGTTAACTTGGGCACAATATGTGACTGATTTCTACGATAAGAATTTGAATTTGAACTTATTGCCCTACTTATTTGGTGTGCCAGTTTCCCGCTGCAGCATTGAAAATATCTGATTTATGTCAGTATTGTAAAGATAAGCTTTTCGAAGTCAAAATAACCTTAAAGTTGTTTGAGAAAATTGACCGACTTCGTTCGTTTGTAATGTTTCCAATAAGTGGCATATCCGTTACATTGTCGACCTTATTTCCTTTTCAATAAATCAAGTTTGTGGTGTTGTCATGCTGTGGTCGTTTAGCTAACAAGTTTTGCTATTGTCCTTTATTGGAAGTGTTATTTGATTCTAATACGAGTACATTGAATGTAGATTGTTAAGGAGAACCACATCGACACTTTAAATGGGACTGTTATGATACTTAATTGATGATCAACCTTGTTCTTTAAGTGCCAATTTAGTTCATTGTAATATATTCTGCTGTATTCCTTTCGGGGCTATCAGAATTTAGTAGAGAATCTTGTTTATTTACCCTGGTTTAACCACTCAATCATTTCCAATCAGAATCAGACTGTTAGTTTTATTCTAGTTGGCAATTTGTGTAACTTACTGCGAGGTATTTCTTATAGTTGAGCTTGTAACAATATTTAATAAATTAATATTAACACCCTTAAAGTAGAGACAAGATTTTTCCACATGAGGGTATTTAATTTTTTTTTGACATTTTCTACCTTCACATATTTTTGCTACTGGCCTGTTCATGCAACATTTCAATCTTGCCAACTGGATGGAAGTACTTCTTACTTGCTTTATCTGAAGGACATTACCAATCAGGTCAGTAAATACACCAAAGAATGAACATTGTCCTTATTGTTTCTTCCTATACTACGGTATAATGTGTGAAGACAATTAACAGTCTTAACAAGACTTGTATCATCAAAACAAATTGCTGCCCTACACTAGTAATTTCTCCTGTATTGTAATACATTTAAATTATTTGAACTTACATAATAGGGGATCGGACAAAAAAAAACTAATTAGTCCGTCAGATAGTTTTCCAAAAATTATTAGACACGTATTTTTTCTTTTTTCACGTAAACTTAAAATGAAGACGTTACAGTGCTTTGAAAACTCGTGTGACGTCATATGATAGTACATTTTGACGACACAAGTGACGTTTCAAGCCCCACTCCAAGATCTTTGACGCGTGTTATCTTCGTCATTTTTAGGGTTCCGTACCTCAAAAGGAAAAAACGGAACCCTTATAGGATCACTTTGTTGTCCGTCTGTCCGTCCGTCCGTCTGTCAAGACCCTTTTTCTCAGGAACGCGTGGAGGTATGAAGCTGAAATTTATATCAATTACTCAGGTCTACTGTCCCTTGAAGCTGTGAAAAAATCAAACTTCTAAGCCAACGCAATCAAAAGATACAGCCGTTTATGCCGCAAATTTTCGACACTTGCAAGGGAATCAAAACCTACAGGGTGCTTCCCGTGAACTCAGAATCTTGAAATTTGGTACGAAGCAACGTCTTATAGCATAGATAAAGGAAAAATTACGAAAACCATAAATTTTTAGTTACATCACATAATATATTTTTTTTTAAACGAACTTTGTAAACCTTGCAGGTTTGTACGGAACCCTCGGTGCGCGAGTCCGACTCGCACTTGGCCGGTTTTTTTATTGATTTGATAAAACAAAAAACACGTATTCAATATTTTTCGATAATCTAACTTACGGACTAAACAGAATCATATTATTTTGACCCAGTCCGATCCCCTATTATACAAACAGACAGACTGTATTTAGCCTCCTCCATATAAGTTAGAATTATTCCTTCTCAAACCAGTGTTTTAAATTTTTTTTTTTAATTCTTTTCTATGCAGCTCTTGCACTTTTGTACTGCCTCATCAGCTGATTTTGAAAACTTTTAATTTTTGTGTCTTGCATTAATTACCGATTCATGGTAATGGAGTGTGTCACAATATTCCTTACAATGTGTGTAATTTGAATGTGAACAACTTGCAACAAGCAACCTTCTACATCAACTGCATAATAATAAGGCCAACGTGATATCCTATGATATATTGCCAGTTAAAACAATGGTGTATGGTATGTTTTCTGCATCCACGGTAGAAGAATTTCCTTTGTACCATCTATAAATAAACTTGCAAAAATAATCTGCATCCCTAACACATGCATATCAAGATATTTTTTTTTGTTGTAAACAATATAATAAAATTAATAAAACAAAATATTTTTGTAATAATAGAAATAGTTATATCTTTAAGCATTCCAATAATATGAATATTAGATGTATAATATAGATTAGGTTTATTATTAAATTAGAATTACGATACAGATGAATTTTATACACACTCCCTTTCTAAGCAGGAGGTCGTATCCCAACACTGGAAACATCTAAATGACTGGATTTAGAAGATTTTAATTTTTCCTCAGAGTTCTTTGAGTAACAAAAGAGACCACTTAGAAAAGAAAACTAATAGGGTATTTCACCAAAAAAATCTAATTAGTCCGTCAGATAGATTTTCAATAAATAATGGACACGTATTTTTTCTTTTTTCACGTAAACAAAATATGAAGACGATACAGTGCTTCGAAAAGTCGTGTCAAGTCGTGTGACGTCATAAGGATAGTACTTTTTTACCCACTAAGTGACGCCAAAAACCCCCACTCTTGATCTTTGACACATTTTATTTTCGTCAATTTTTATTATATTGATAAAACAAAAAACACGTATCCAATATTTTTCGATAATCTAACAGACGGACTAATTAGATTTTTTTGGTGAAATACCCTATTCAAAAACATAACACTCTTTTTTTTGGGGCAGTCGTGTAGAAAAAATCCGGCCCTAAATCCCTAAAGGGATTAAATTAAGATGTAACCGAAAGATTTCGATGAAATGACTTGGGTTAAAATATGGTACTTTTTCCGTGAGAAAAACACCAAACGTCATCATCGTTGGCGCAGTGGCTGAGCGATTGGACTACTGCCACAGATTACCTGCGTTGCGTGTCGCGGGTTCAATCCCCCGCACGGAACAAATATTTGTATGGATAGTTGTTTCGGGTCTGGGTGTCTGTGTATGTAAGTTTTAGTGTTTGTAAATGCACCCACAATCCCACGAGGCCACAATACAAGAGAAATTCCTAGTGTGGGGCAACGTTTTTTTAAAAAGAAAGAAAGAATGCGGGCGAAGTCGCGGGCCAAAAGTTTATAATTGTTATATTTAACCCTTAGAATTAACACAATAAACCTCGTTATCACTTTCGCCTCCTCTCTAAATAAGTGCCAACGATATCGTTGATAAGGATAACTAACAACAGTAACAACCCATTCGCCGAGAGACACTTTTATCTCATTACTAGCTTATCAATCACGTAGGAGTCACAATATAATCAAATAATAACGAACCACCAAGTGACTATAGTGCACGTATTACGAACAAAATAATATTATATCAACACTACACTTTCACCGATTTCGTAAGCGTCCGTAACAACACGTAAGTAGCTTGAATTATTATTATAGATCGGTAATAGAATATGGTCTGAAGTCTCAAGGTACGGACAGATTGCGGAAACAGCCGGACACTGACAGATACTTTAGTACATTATGTCTTGGAGTCCAGTGTCCGGAGCAGTCCGCGATTTATGACGAGTCCTTTTGATTTAATTGGTGAAACTCCTTTTTACCCCATCTCTACATCTGTGAAGTTTCACAATATCTTCTACTAGCAGTTGCCCGCGACTTCGTTCGCGTAGAAATTCTGACTCTCTTGTCTGGACTGCCTGTGGATGGTACTATGTCAAAACGAATGCCAAATGCCAATCGAAGCGATTATATTCCCTTAAACCAGCCCTGTCGTAAAATCTATTCCTACCTGAAATGTCTTAACTATATTCTATCTCTCTGCCAATTTTCAGGTACAAAAAGCCAAGTATTTCATATGGACTTACGTGAGCCCTTAGTCCAGGTCTTCCTTACAAATTTCTTAGCTTAGATCTCCTACTCCTAAACTCTAGACTTGTTAAATTTCAGGTTGTTAGTACAAAAAAAAACAGTACATTTTTACAAACATGTGAAAGCCCTCAGACCTCCTTATTCTGGCCATGTTGCTAAACTCGCTAAATCTGTTCTTAGTCAACGTCTACTAACTATAAAGTACCTTCCTGCCAAAATTGTAGCACAAAAAAAGGAAGGACTGTCATACAAACTCGCGTGAGCCCTTAGACCTCCCTAGTCCGGCCCTGTCGCAAAATCGATTCTTAGCAAACTTCTACTCACCTACTACGTCCCTGCCAAAATTCAAGTTAGTAGCACACAAAATGATGGACTTTTAAACAAACTTGCGAGCGCCCTTAAACCTCTCTAATCCGGCCCTGCCACAAAACCTGTACTTAGCAGAGTTTTACTAACTATAAACTACGTGCCTGCCAAAAATCAAGTTTGTAGCACAAAAAATTAAGGATTTTCTTACGAAGTTGCAAGAACCCTTAGACCTCCCTAATCCGGCCCTGTCACAAAAATCTGTTCTTACCAGACGTCTACTAACTATAAACTAAGTCCGTCTCAAAAATCAAGTTTGTAGCTCAAAAAATGAAGGACTTTCATACAAACTGGCGAGAGCCCTTAGACCTCCCTAATCCGGCCCTGTCTCAAAATCGGTTCTAAGCAGACGTCTACTAACTTTAAACTACGTCCCTGCCAAAAATGAAGATTGTTGCACAAAAAATGAAAGACTTTCATACGAACTGGCGAGAGCCCTTAGACCTCCCTAATCCGGCCCTGTCACAAAATCGGTTCTAAGCAGACGTCTACTGCCTATAAACTACGTCTCTGCCAAAAATCAAGATTGTAGCACATAAAATGAAGGACTTTCATACAAACTTGCGAGGGCCCTTAGACCACCCTAATCCGGCCCTGTCGCAAAACTAATTTATAGCGGATAACTACTGACTATAAACTACGTCTCTGCCAAAAATCAAGATTGTAGCACAAAAAATGAAGGACTTTCATACAAACTTGCGAGGGCCCTTAGACCACCCTAATCCGGCCCTGTCGCAAAACTAATTTATAGCGGATGCCTACTGACTATAAACTACGTCTCTGCCAAAAATCAAGATTATAGCACGAAAAATTAAGGACTTTCATACAAACTTGTGAGGGCCCTTAGACCACCCTAATCCGGCCCTGTCGCAAAATTAATTCATAGCAGACGCCCACTGACTATAAACTACGTGTCTGCCAAAAATCTAGATTGTGGCACAAAAAATGAAGGAGTTTCATACAAACTTGCGAGGGCCCTTAGACCACCCTAATCCGGCCCTGTCGCAAAATCCGTTCTTAGCGGACGTCTACTAACCATAAACTACCTCCCTACCAAAAATCATCTTTGTACGTCCAGCGGTTTTCGAGATTTCGTGATGAATCAGTGAGTGAGTGAGTGAGTGACCTTTCGCTTTTATAGATATAGATATTTATGTAATGTCGGGACGAGCTTTACCGGAATATAAATGAGACTTCATACTTCGTAACATGGCAGTACGTACCTACGTTTTCGTTCGTAGCATGGTAGTACTAGCTGGGTTGTTGAAGTCAGATAGGCAGTCGCTCCGCTCAGCTGCATCCGGTTAGAGGAGAAGCCGACCCCTAACATAGTTAGGAAATGGCTAGGTTATAATGATGACTTCGTATCATGGCAAAAGATTAGTGTTAATCAGAAGGTCGGTTTGCTCTATTATTCTTCTTATCGTGTGCAATACGGTCTAACGACCCCACGCACTCTAGTGTCAGAATTTCTAAACCGCCTCAAAGGCCTCTGACATGGCTTTGACGACCGCCTACGACCGGCTTATACGTGCCTTCCGAAGCATGGAATCATCTTTCATCTTCATTAGCTCTATTGATGGCATAGTTGAGCCCTGCAAACATCAATCTAACTAACTTTGTTTGAACCTTTTTTTTGGTGAGCGGAAAATCATCAAATGATTCCACCCGTCCTGGTCCTGGGCAGAGCGGAAACGAGTGTCAGATTGCTACTGACTAAAAACCACGCACCCATGTTCCCTATTAGCCTTTTATGTTGCGGACCCCGGTATCTCTTTCGAACTACCCGCAGCCTCTCTCTTTTTCTACAAAAATGTGTGGCTGATCTTTTCTACGAGTTCTCGTAACGTACAGTCTGCAAATAATCTTTTTCATTCGGAGTAAAACTCGCCTGCACCAGTTGCTCGGGTCCATGATCTTAAACTGAGCTCTTTGTTAAAATAAGAATATGTTAAATGTTATTGAATAAGATAATAGAATTACTTCGAGCAATATGATAAGACCTCCGTAATATGTGGCGAATACTGATAGACTTGCTTGAATTTATAAGAGAAAAGATCGTTTTAGATTCAATATTACGAAACGGAACTTTGGTACCGTCAAGGTTTTTTTTTTTTGGTTCAGTCAATAGGAATGTAGAATCAGCATTGCCTTGCCATCCAGCATGGCAATATCTTGTGCTTCAAAAGGAACCTATCAAAATTATGTGCGTGTGAACTGAGGGACCAAAAATAAATCCGCAAAATGAATATCCTAGGATTTAGTAGTACACTTAAAACAATTGTAGAAGGAATCTGGGAATTTGTAAACAAATATATCGAAAACTACGACCCATAAAGTGTGGTCCCTCAGTTCTCACAGACGATTAACCAGATCTCGGAAAGTATCTTAAAGAACAAGATTTTGTGAATACAGACATTTAGTAGAGAATTTGAAAAGATATTTACAAAATAACAGACCACAAAGCATTAAAGATAAAAAAAATATAACGACTGAACTGTGGTCCCTCAGTCCACATAACAAAGATAAACATTTTAGCGAATCTTACTGAATAAAACCGTTCTTTTTCTACATAAAGTTTTAGTAGAAGTCTTAAAACATATTGTAAAAAAAAAATGGAGCTTAAATATCGAAGCATTTTGAAGATAGCAATGATTAATACTGGTCCCTCAATCCTCACATCCACTGACATATGTGCGTGTCCTAGCTGCTTGACGAGAGGAATATCAGAAAGTCTAGTGTACTTAACTTTTAGTAGTAAGTTTCTTCTAAATAATAGGTATCTAAAATTGTGTATTTCTTACTTCTTAACTGAGATAATACTATTTTTTTAATCCTATGAAAATGAATAGAGAAGTGTGACCACACAATTAAACAAAATGTAGACAGTACTATTATACTTTATTTAACACTAGCTTTTGCCAGCGGCTTCGCCCGCGTGAAAATGACGATTTTCCATACAAACTTTTATCCCCTATTTAACTCCCTTAAGAGTTGAATTTCGAAAAATTCTTCCTTATTCCTTGTCTACATTACAGGGAATCTCTGCAAAATTTCAGCTTTCTAGGTCCAAGGTTTGGGTTGGGCGTTGATGAATCAGTCAGTCAGTCAGTCAGGACTTGTCTTTTTATTTATATAGATAGAAGATACTCCCTCTCCTCTTCTTCCTCCTATATTACCTCTGCTCTATACCGTGATATTCTGTATATATGTATGTTTATATATTATAGGTAGGTATATATTCATATTATTAGTGTTTATTTTTATTTGTGTATATATTTGTATGTATGTTTATTATTATATGCTTTGTTTGTAATTCTAATTAAAATGTTCCTGTTTGTCTTTTCTACACACTGTGTCTACGTGTCTAATCCAACTTTCCTCTCGCAGGTCTGCTGGAAGAAATTTCACATGAAATAAGCAGTACCTTTGTGCTCTTCTATTTTTTTATGTTTTTATCCTTTTTTTGTATTTTGTGTTCATAAATAAATAAATAGATAGATATCATTTTTTAGACGAAACGAAAACAAGGTTGTATGGTTCCCGTCGGGGCTGCGGGTTGTTCGAAAGAGATACCGCAGTCTCGGCACAAAGCGCTAAGAATGAACATGGGTGGTTTTTAGTCTGGTAGAAGTCTGACACTCCCTTTCGCTCTGCCCAAGAGCGGGAGGGGTTATTTGATGATATCCCACCCAACAAAATCCGGTTCCGGCGATTAAAGTGTAAACACGTACAAGTGAGAGCTCCGTAAATATTTCCAATTAAACAGTGCAAAAAACGAAAAACCGAACGTATACTACAGTGAAAAGTTCAGAAGTTCAAACCAGAAGAGTGTTTCAGCAGAAATTACAGTGAAATAACTAATTTTGAGGTGATTCTGTTCAAACAAAGTTCTGATCGTTATAACCTCAAAGTTGAGCACACACACCATAGATACCAAGATTATAGGTAGTGCCAACCAAATAAAATCTGTCACTGCTATTTGACAGCTGACAACTGCAAAAAGTGTTGCCAACGTAGAAAAAGGATTACCAGAAATTTAAGTGTTACCACATTAAAACACCAAATTACCCTGAAAAAAATGGAAAAGCAAATGGAAATTTTACTCTCCAAAATAAATGAAAAGTTTAATGAACAAACAATAACATTAACAACAGCAATAACGAAAAATGTAATGGAGGCCCTGGACGATAAGTTAAAAATAATAACAGAAGAAAACAACAACCTTAAAACTAGAGTTAGCAACCTGGAACAAAAAATATCCTTTTTAGAGAAGGAAAAGCGTAAGAATAATCTAGTTTTATTCGGCATCGAAGAAAAAGGAAAAACTGAGTTAGAGTTGGTGGATTTTGTGAAGGAAATTTTGCAAGATTCGGGAACTCATATAGATAGTCAGGAAATAAGTGAGATCCATAGAATCGGGACAAATTATGAAAAGAACCCACCGTTAATAATATCTCTAACAACATCTTGGAAAAAACATCTTATCCTGAAAAACAAGCGCAACCTTCCTACAAATGTGTTTGTCAATGAGGACTACCCTAAAGAAGTTCTGGAAATACGCAAACAACTTAAGCCAGAATTAGAAGTGGAAAGAAAAAAAGGAAACATAGCGTTCATAAAATATGATAAGCTAATTGTTAAAAAACCAACGAACCCCAGCCGCGAAAAGAGGAAGAGAGAAACACCAACAGGATCCCCAACCACTCCCACCCCATCTCAGAAAAAGACAAATATCCAGAATGAAATTACTGAAATACAGCCCCCAAGTACAATTAAGGAAGTAGTTAAGCCAAGCATACTTACATTTGTAACGCGTGAAAGATCCGCCTCGATGTCAGAGATGCAAAAAAACGAACAAAGGCCTCCTCGAACCGGAAACAACAAACAGATGCAACAACAAACACAGATATAAGAAAAACTCTAATGTTTTGTCCCCCAATCCGGCCGGTCACCGTGGGGGAAGCCGACCACCACCCTCCAACATATCAGTCAACAAAATCAAATACCCAAAAAGATAAACAAAAACGAAGCAGTTTATACATATGTACACTAAATACACGAACCCTGAGAACAGAAGAAAGTTTGCATGAGCTAGAGTTAGCTATCGAAAACCTCAAGTGGGACATCTTGGGCATAAGCGAGATGCGGAGAATAGGAAAAGGAATAGAAGAGCGAAACAGCTATATTATGTATTTCAAAGGTGAAACCGCTGGACACAGAGGGGTAGGATTCCTGGTTAAGTCAAAACTTAAAAGCCAGATAATTGGTTTTGAAGGGATATCGGATAGGATAGCGGTGATTCATATTAACCTACCAAAGTATAGAAAAAAATGGACAGTCATTCAAGTCTACTCGCCGACAGAACAAGCAACAAAAACAGAGATCGACAAATTCTACGATAAATTACGTGAAGCTATCGAAAAATATTCCGAAAACAATATCGTGCTCATGGGAGATTTCAATGCCCAAGTTGGCGTCCAAATACCCGGAGAAGAACATATAATAGGAAAATACGGAAGAGGCAAAAGAAGTAAAAATGGAGAAAAGCTAGTAGAGTTCCTTCTTGAGCAAAACTTAACACTTCTAAACTCCATGTTCCGTAAAAAACCCAAGAACAAATGGACATGGATGTCTCCAGACGGAAAGGTTAAGAACGAAATCGACTACATAATAACTAACAAAGCTATGGTATTTAGTGATACGGAAATAATACAAAAACTAAATTTCAACACAAACCATCGTATGGTACGCAGTTGTCTAAATGAAAGAAGTCCAAAAGCTCCTAGACACCATATGAACCACACACAAACGGACACAGAAAACACAATAAAAGATCTGATGGAAGTCGTTGATTCAGATTTGGACCTAAGTGTAAAATACAAAAAAATTGAGAATAAGCTTAAGCAGGCAGGAAAACAATCAAACAAGAGTAAAGAAAACATTTTGAGTGAAAGAACGTTAAAACTAATTGAAGATAGAAAGTTGTTAATAAAAAAGGATAAAAAGGAGAACCAACAACAAATATCTAACCTTAGCAAACAGATTCGTGAAAATATGAGGAAGGACAGAAAAATCAGAAGAAACAAAATATTAGAGAATCACATCAACAAAACGGGAGGCACGAAAAAAGCGCTTAAGGAACTTCGTGAAAAAGGGAAAGAATGGATACCAACGTTAAGAGAAAAGGAAAAAGAACTGCCAGCTACTACTCGGAGTTCAATCCAAAATATAGCAACGAATTATTATCGGTTACTATATTCAAATCAATCTAGCTTTAACAAACAAAATAGTGGTTACAAACAGATGCATGTGACTGAAGGAAACGAAGACATACCAGAAATATTAGTATCGGAAGTAGAAAAAGCAATAAAAAGTCAGAAAATGGATAAAGCACCTGGCCCCGACAGGATCACAAACGAACTTATGAGAGGGACAATCACAGAACTAAGTCCGCTTCTAAGAAAAATCTTTAACGAGATTCTACATACTGGTAACATCCCTAGTCAATGGGCAGAATCTCATATAATACTTCTCCACAAGAAAGGTCCTAAAGACGATATAGGAAACTACAGACCCATTTCTCTCATCTCAAATGTATATAAAGTTTTCGCCAAAATCATTTTGGACAGAATCTCAATCAAACTCGACGAAAATCAACCTGTGGAACAAGCGGGGTTCGACAAGGCTTTCGACAGCCTTAGACATGAAGTTGTATGGCAAAGCCTAAAAGAGCAGGGCATCCAAAACACCTACATCAAGATCATCAAAAGTATTTATAGCGACAGTACAGGCAGGATAAGACTGGAATCTATAGGAGATGCTTTTCCAATAAAAAGAGGTGTCAGGCAAGGTGACCCACTTTCACCAAAGCTGTTTACAGCAGTATTAGAACAAATGTTCAGGAAGTTGAATTGGGAGCATCTAGGTCTAAACATAAATGGATCACGATTAAATCATCTCAGATTTGCTGATGATCTGGTCCTATTGGAAGAAGATCCAAAACTACTGGAGTCCATGATACAAAACCTGGCAGAAAAAAGCAGAGAATTAGGCCTAGAAATGAACTCCAGCAAAACTAAGGTGATGACAAATTCAATTCCCGTAGACATAACAGTTAAAGGACAGAAACTGGAATATGTAGAAGAATATGTATATCTTGGCCAGATAATATCGCCTAACGACCAGATGTCGAAAGAAATAGAAAAAAGGATTGCAACAGGATGGAAAACCTACTGGGCTTTGAAAGAAATTACAAAAAGCAAAGAAATAGGCATTAAAATCAAGAAGAAGACCTTTGATACATGTATTTTACCCTGCATTACATATGGCTGCGAAACCTGGGCTCTGACAAAACACCATAGGGATAAACTTGCAAGATGTCAAAGAAGTATGGAAAGAAGCATGCTAGGTTTAAAACTAAAAGACAGAGTAAGAAGTACAGACATCAGGCACAAAACCAAACTAACTGATATCCTGGCTCGTATTGACCAACTTAAATGGAGGTGGACTGGACATATGCTCAGGTGTAAAAAGGAGAAATGGAGCAAACAGGTGACAATCTGGTACCCAAGAGATGGCATTAGGAGTCGAGGTCGCAAAAAGAGAAGATGGGAGGATGACCTGAAAATGACTTTGGGTCCGCTCTGGACAAGAGTGGCGGCAGACAGACATCAATGGAAAGAGTTGGAGGAGGCCTTTGCCGTAAGGCACACCGAACTGAGAGACCTTTTATAATAGATGTGTAGTACGTTTTTAACCAACTGTTAATCTATTTATTTAAGTAAAATTTATGTTTGTAAATGAAAAACTGTATAAGTTCGGAAATAAAGGTTTATTATTATTATTATTATTATACACCCAACAAAAACAAATACCTAGGCGAGTTTTATGAAACAGTGAAAAATAAAAATAATAATTCATTTTTAATGCGCAAGCACATCTTTGGTTAAGACACTCGCTCGTCTTCGGTCAAGATATCATAATCCATTCTATTTGTCGACGATTGTGGCAACACTGCGTAGGATATTATTTAAACTTATATTATATTAACTTAACTTATATTTATACTTTATATCACACGCAAATTCTGAGGCGAAAATCAATTTCAAAATCACCTTACTACTTTTTAATCTCCGTGAAAATCAACCTATTATAATTAACGAAAATGATATAAGTACCTGTGCTGAACAAGATATATAATTAATATGTATTATTTTTCTCACGTTGTTTTCAACAGGGAAATGACTAACATTGACAACTGATTTATGACACTAATATCACAAACTGTAATGTTTGTTTTTTATTGTTGTTTTAAAGTGTAATCCCACCTATTTTCAGTTTCCTGTCTTATTTATCATCAAAAACACTCTGAGTACGTTAAAAACAATAAGCATAAGCATCAATCATCATCGAGCGGTATAGGCCGTGTCAGACTTCTACTGACTAAAAACCACCCATGTTCATTCTTAGCGCTTTGTGCCGAGACTGCGGTATCTCTTTCGAACAACCCGCAGCCCCGACGGGAACCATACAACCTTGTTTTCGTTTCTTCTAAAAAATTATATCTATCTATCTCCTATCTATATAAATAAAAAGACAAGTCCTGACTGACTGACTGACTGACTGATTCATCAACGCCCAACCCAAACCCTTGGACCTAGAAAGCTGAAATTTTGCAGAGATTCCCTGTAATGTAGACAAGGAATAAGGAAGGATTTTTCGAAATTCAACCCCTAAGGGAGTTAAATAGGGGATGAAAGTTTATGGAAAATCGTCATTTTCACGCGGGCGAAGTCGCTGGCAAAAGCTAGTGTTAAATAAAGTATAATAGTACTGTCTACATTTTGTTTAATTGTGTGGTCACACTTCTCTATACATTTTCATAGGATTAAAAAAGTAGTATTATCTCAGTTAAGAAGTAAGAAATACACAATTTTAGATACCTATTATTTAGAAGAAACTTACTACTAAAAGTTAAGTACACTAGACTTTCTGATATTCCTCTCGTCAAGCAGCTAGGACACGCACATATGTCAGTGGATGTGAGGATTGAGGGACCAGTATTAATCATTGCTATCTTCAAAATGCTTCGATATTTAAGCTCCATTTTTTTTTACAATATGTTTTAAGACTTCTACTAAAACTTTATGTAGAAAAAGAACGGTTTTATTCAGTAAGATTCGCTAAAATGTTTATCTTTGTTATGTGGACTGAGGGACCACAGTTCAGTCGTTATATTTTTTTTATCTTTAATGCTTTGTGGTCTGTTATTTTGTAAATATCTTTTCAAATTCTCTACTAAATGTCTGTATTCACAAAATCTTGTTCTTTAAGATACTTTCCGAGATCTGGTTAATCGTCTGTGAGAACTGAGGGACCACACTTTATGGGTCGTAGTTTTCGATATATTTGTTTACAAATTCCCAGATTCCTTCTACAATTGTTTTAAGTGTACTACTAAATCCTAGGATATTCATTTTGCGGATTTATTTTTGGTCCCTCAGTTCACACGCACATTCAAAATTTCTAGATCCGTCAAGGGTTTTAGTTAGCCATTCAGTGAGTGAGTCAAGACTTTCTTTTTATAAAGGGTATAACAACCCCCTAACGGAGCCGAGAAGCACTGGTTCCACCCGTGCGATCTTTTTTTGTTTTGGACCATACCTGGGAAGCTTCTAGTTACGGAGGTGTTAAAACTCAAAGATCCAACTTTATAAAAAAAAAAATAACTGTTGTTACTTTACTTTAAATCCTTCCATGACCCCTGTACTATTCAATGCATGCATCAGCACAATATTTCAGTACGTAACATTGAGAACTACCATAAAATAACCCTCCTTTTGGGCTTCGCCGCAGTCGGGTAACAAGATTTTACGCACCAAAACTAATTCATTTTCCAGCAATTATTTTTGCGTAGTGTTACTTAGTTTGACGGCTTTGTGAAAGGTTCTTTTACACTTGACTTACACCCTGTATCAATAACCACCTTCTGCCAACGTCATAGACCCGATTAGGTATCCGGTTGATTACTTTCCTTAATTGTTACTCAGGGGAAATTATAAACATGACTGCATAATTTCCCCAGCTACAAATATATTGGTGAAATAGGGATAGGCAAAAGAGATATGGTTATTAAAAAAATACAGTTTTGTACCGCCATGGAACGAAGGACACTTGTCATAGTTTCTGACCGTATACTCGTAAGGAACAGTATAATTCGATCCAAGACAGGACTAGAAAAAGATGATGTAACTAGCTGGGCTCCATCAGAAAAATTGGGCCTACAGAAAAAATGTAAAGAGGGAAGGGAGACCTTTTGCCCTGCAGTGAGACTGTGAGACAAGTCAGGCTCAGAAAATTCACAAAAAGAAATCACAGAATTACTCCAATTCGCGCAAGTAAATAAATCCTATATAAGAGTATTTCTCAAAATAAGTGTACATCTGTTGAAAAAAAAGTGTGCCTCGAAATAGTAACAAAGTTTCAATGTTTTTATTTAACCATACATACAAAAAATAACATATTTGTGAAGAAAAACTATTAAACTTTAAAGTTGTGAAGAATAAATGGTAAAACCATAGTATTCAATCAATTTTAGAAAGCTTTTTTAAAAAGATGTTTTTTGCGTTTCATACAAAAATCAAATTGCCACCCTACGACTTCATACATGTAACACTTCATAAAATTCGATATGTCGCGTTAATATTGTGCATTTTTTATATTACAGACCTTGATTAAATGTAGTTTCTTAATTAAAATGATTTTCTATGGGGTTTCATAGTAAAATATAAAAAAAAATGCGAAAAACAAAATGAGTCGTGCCCATTTACTTTTTAGTAACTTACTCTATAGTTACGTTTTATTTCTACTTCCACGTAATTTCTGAACGCATCCGTTACCTTTTAACACGGACAACACTAGCATCATTCTGATTGGCTGTAGGTCTGACGTCTCCGCCATAACTTTTAATGTGAAAATCAGTTTTGAACGTGTTGTCCAAGGGAGATTACTTTTTCGTAATAAGAAATACTTTTTCACATTAAGATAAGTCTTGATTTATATATGTTATTGTAATACGTGTCGTACGAACATTTAAGCGTATTATATTATTTGCAGTTTCAGGTTTTATCAAACCATCGACTTAATATGATTTTAATTTGTAAAATTTTCGTTGCTTTTTCGTAACGTTTTTTATGAATTTCGTTACGTTATGAAAAAGTATAGTGTAAATCTGAGTGTATACAGTTCTTAAAACTTTGCCAATATTAAAACCTTAGTGAACATTCACTGGCAAATAGTTCTTCACGAATTTTAAAGTCTCATATGCTTTATTTAATAGGTTGGTTTATAGCCTTATGTTTACTATTTAGTAACATCTAGAACTATTTCATAACAATATTTCGTAACAACTTTTTCGTTACGTACACTTTTTTTGAGAAATACTCATAAACTCTTTTGCAAAAAAAACGGGCACTTCATATTTTTTTCTCTACTTCAATGAAGAAGGACAAGTAAGAGGTTTTATTAATTTGACGATGTATTGGCATGTTATTTGAAGAATCCTGGCATGATTCTGTACGTTCCAAATTTAAATTTTGAAATTAACAAAAGGAAAATAATGATTATTGTAGATTATTGTAAAATTGCTTTACTAATGGCGCGAATTGCTGAAACGATTTTATTACTGATTACTAAAATTTTAAAACTTTTTGGATATTTTCTGCAAATTAAACAATTTTATCTTTCTTTTTACATTAAATACCACTTTTTGACATGAGTGATAAAGCGATAAGGGCCGGTAAAATTATAGCCCTACTTGAAGAAGGTTGTTCGCAAACTTACGTGTCTCAGCGGCTAAATGTGAGTCGTTCAACTGTCCAGAGGACTTGGCAACGGTATCAAGAGACCGGCTCGGTCAAAAGAAGACCCGGTTCGGGAAGAAAACGACGCACAGAACCAAGAGATGACCGCTTTTTGGTGAGTCAGGCCTTGCGGAATCGTAAGGCGTCAAGTGTGGACCTGAAGAAGAGCCTTGAAGAAGTAAGAGGAGTAGAAGTTAGCTTGTGGACCGTCAGGAGGAGGCTTTTGGCTGCCAATATCAGGAGTTACCGCCCGTCTCGGGGACCTAAATTACTCCGTGAGCACCGTGTTGCTCGACTTCAGTTTGCTCGAAACTGTGCTTCATGGACTCTGGAGGACTGGAATAAAGTATTGTTTTCTGATGAAGCTAGAATCTCTTTGTGTGGAGAGGACCGACGCCGGCGAGTGCTACGAAGACCACGGGAACGCTATGCGGAAGTGTGTTTCGAAGAAATCACTCCTTATGGCGGAGGCTCCGTTATGTTTTGGGCAGCAATTAATTCGACGGGGCGTACGGAGTTAGTTCTCATAGAAAATGGAACATTAAATGCACACCGGTACATAATGGAAGTCCTAATTCCATATGCACAACCCGCATTGACTGCACTTGGGGGAAGATTCCATTTTTATGGACGACAATGCTCGCCCGCACCGTTCTGGCGACGTGGAAGCGTACATGCAAGAAGTTGGGATCCGTCGTTTAGATTGGCCAGCTCGAAGTCCTGACCTCAATCCAATTGAGCATGTCTGGGATGTTCTAAAGAGACGGGTAAGATCAGTGCAACATGCTCCACAAAACATCAGGGAGCTAAAAAGAGTCATTGCAGAAGAGTGGGAACGTATTCCTCAAAACGTCATTAAAAACATCGTGGAAAGCATGCCCAGAAGGATTCAAGCTGTAATTTTGGCAAGAGGAGGTCACACTCGTTATTAGGTTACCTTACATTTGTAACTTTATTTAATTAAACAAAGTAAAAAAATCTTCTTGTCTTTATTGCCGACCACTTCTTATTGTTTGGCCGTGTACATCGGTTTTAAAGAATTCATAGATTTTTTTTTTAAATTGCCACAGTTCACTTCACGCGTATTAATTTACACGATTTTATGTATACAGACTACGTCAAACAATTAAATTTCATTGAATTAACTCAAATCGACCTTAGAACGTAAATTTCCTAAGGTGCCCGTTTTTTTTGCAAAGGAGTGTATTATAACTAAAGGACTTAAGTATTTGCGCGAATTGCTCATAGCAAAACGTATAGGTAAGCACTGCACTGAATCGCAATCACCTCACCTCGTTTTCACGTGCTGATCCCGATCGAGATCCGAGCTTACAAGCTTTCGTTACAGTTTCGAGTTTCAAATAAGAATAGGAAACAGCTCAATTTGAGGCGGTGCTGATCCTATGCAGCGCTTATATCACGCACGGCATATATCACACACGTGCGATAACCATGTTTGAGAATTTAATTCAACGCGCTTAGACATAGACTTACGGAGATCAGCTCTGTACTATGAGTCTATGACTAAGATCACAAAAATTTACCCAAAAGTAAACCACAACGTTAATCAGACTTTATCTTAGGCTTCGCATATGAGTTGGGAACGGTGGTCCCCGGCCTTTTTGTGACTTTAAATATTCCTCTTTTTTGGGAGCTATATAATGTGCAAGATCATCCCAATTGATTGTTTTGAGGCAATGTCGCATTATTTTTACGGGCAGGAACGGTAAAAGGTACAAGTACCTAGTTGTAAAAGGGTTCTTCTGGGCCAAAATACAAAGTTTTCCTGTACCTCCAAGCGTCATTCTTGTATTTCTGGTTTGAAGTTATATGGATGTCGGTGAAATTATTTACAGGATAAGCCGTATGGGATTTCCCACCGGCAAAAATAACGCATCATCCCCGTTAGGGAAAGAAACAAAGATACCTTCTGATTTTATTGACATAAACTTTATAATTTCATGCAAAATCATGAAATTATAAAGTGTGTTTGTTGTGAACGTAGCCGTTTAGGCTGTGGATTGTCTGCCAGTGAATCGTAGATTGATGATAACTTCAAGTTAATCCCACGTTTAAAATGTATCGGCAAGCCTCTTGATTGATTGAAGCTTCTCCGTTAACCATTTATAGGCTCACATCGCAATAAGTCAGCCTCTATTAATGTTTAAAGATTTTTTTATCGCACGTTTACGCTCAAGTTAATAAAGTAAGCACTTAAAATTCTTCTCAAACAAACCTGTTTGGTCGCAAAGAATTATTAGCTGGCTGTCTATAAAAAAATAAACAACCAATCACGTCAAACTTTTGATGGAAAAACAGCAAGAATGTCTAAGAAGAGCGTCAAAAGCAAAAGCGCTGAATTTTCGGAGCTGTGTCGCCAGAAAGAGAATTGTAACTTATTAAACACGGTTGGTTGGCTCCGATGGTGTTACCATATAAGTCGTTGGTTTCCCTAAAGGCGGCCAGTCTTTGCCGAGTGTTAGAGCGCGCAAGGTTCGCCATGCGTCTGTTTGAATATGCGTGTGTTGTGTCAGTGTGTGCGTTGTTGCAGTGCGCCGGCGCATCTACTTCAGCCCCGGAGAAAATGCTCTTCCACTACCCGGAGGCGAGGAGGGATGAGTCTGTCGTCGACGACTACCATGGCACTAAGGTACGTAGATAAGGTTCTCTTTCTTTGTTGTTATTATTATAAACAACCATTAAAGATAAGATCCTATGAAAATTAGATGATTTTCGTAGATAACAAACGTAAGTATATTCTATAATCATATCTTCCGTTAGTATCATACACTTATTGTGAATTCCAACAATAAGCTATCGATGTAAACAATGAAACAAGCGTAAAATAATGTTAACAACAACTGAACACTAAAGAGTTTCATTAGAGCATTAATTGTCGGAAAATCCGACAGCGGCAACGTAGCGGTACACCGTACAACTAATCGATTATTTACTACCTAGTACTAAGCGACACAAGTTAACACAACTATACAATGGTTCAGCTGCGAACGCTCTACTTACTCATTTAATAGTCTAACAAGAATCGCCTCATTATTTTACGGATGTAATATTCTAATCAGAGTTTTGTAGGGAAAGGTCAAAGAATTTAAACCAGATACACATGTGCGATCAAACCTGACAATTTTATCGGACGACAAACTTAGAAGAATATCTAACATCAAAGCCTTCGATAAAAATGATAAAGTTAAATGTATATTATAGTACAGCAAACAACCATTAAAAAGCTCGTTTCACCAGCTATTACCATAAATACTTGTTTACGTTCGTAATGCCTTAGAGGCACGTTATTTCCATACAAATTGATCGATCCGGCTCGAAGGACACTGCACTGCATCAAAACCTTATAAAAACTTTATGTAAGAAATTTTGGGAACTTAATTTCACGGTCAGATGCTCACTCTGTTATGATTTTATTTTTAGTAACGTGTAAGAATCATTAGTTATATTGTTATGAGTTTTACATAAAAACTTTGCATCAAGGTTTTATGGAAACTTTAATAAACTGTTTTGATAACTTTTTTTATGTGAAAGGTCTTTGCTGTAAATGGTAATAATGACGTATGCGAATATTGATTTTAAATTCATATAGAAAACCCTGTGCTAGTTAACATCGGTCTCGTAAATCTGATTAATAAATACTTGTAAATGATGAAAACATCTCAGTAGTTTTTGCGAAATAATCAAACGTCTTCAAAATCTGGTATCCTGTAGATCTAAATTTACAATAATAGTGTCTACAGTTATGATTGTTAATTGCTATAACTTTTAATAGATCCGGGATCAACGTTCGGTATCATGACAATATCTTGAAGAACCTATTCAGAAAAAATCCTGTACCGCACGAGGTTTTTTGTCTAATTGATTTGTAGATAATGGACTCAACTGTTAGGCTGATAACATAAAAAAATAAACGATCGTTTGCTCGATGATTTCACGTTTGGGATGATTGCTTTAAGCTCACTGCGTAAATATAGGCGTCAAATGTAATTTCGTATCTCGAATCATTAACAGGGTGTAGTTTTCAGAGTGTGTTCTATAGTTTTATTGTTCCTTTTGTTGCTACGAACCTAGGAATCAATAGATCAATAAAAGATATCAGTAATATTGTAAACTTCTTGGGTGATCATCGAAATGTCCCAAACCAACAAAATAAACCTGGATAATCGAAATCTAGCAATCGCTCCATTTGAAATACTAGCAAAAAGCTGCATTCGATTTAGCTGGTAATTGAACCTAACATTGTTGGTTAAAGTCTAGGTAGATGATGACGGTGGTGACTAGATATCCTCATAAAGATGTCGTCAGATAAGACATCAATGATTTATTGAATGGTTGGATACCAAGAATTAGCTTCATAGCCTTTCCCTATGGTTTGCAAAGGTCAGTCGTTAGGGTTTCCACTAAAAACTGATTAATATCATGAAGAATAGAAATAACTGCTTTAATCAATAATAAAAAGAAACTAATCTTGTAATTGGAATTAGGTTTGCTGTGGTTTGCTGTAACGAAACCCAATTATTCTGGGTTGAAATTGTAAACAAACGATATTATTGCAATTTGTATGTACCTATATATTTTTTATGTTGTGAGGAATAGAATAAGAATAATAACACAACAATTATATGCCTTCCCACAAAATAATCGACAGAGGTTATCTAAACTACATCGTCATTAAATGCCAGTAATGTTTAAGTACCATGTAATAGGGGTGAGTCTATTGCCACCAACTCAACCGGGCAGTAATCTAGATTCCGGGCTTTTGCTAAAAAAAATCTGATGGAAAAACCCAATAAAACTTGTCTTGGGATATAAAATATTTAAAAATCTATCACAGCAATAAACTTAAGCACTTAACCGCTCTATTTTATGACTAGAACTGCTACACACATTACAAGTTCAAAAAACTTAAAATCTGTAAACTTGTTTTGGAAAACGGGATTTTTTGTAATAACCTTAGACTGCTGCTCGACAAAAAACAGTTAGGTTCGTATCTAGTGATCATAAATTTAATCAAAATTTTGAGATTAAAGTTATGATCACTAGATACAAAGTAACTGTTTTGGTCATCACAAAGACTAGCTCCATCGCTAGTTATTATCTCAAAATAAACGTTATGTGTGTCCAATCCAAATGTTAGCTTATTTCCGTTATTTAAATCAAAATCAAAACTCATTTATTCAAACTAGGCTAATAATCACCACTTTTCAAAAGTCAAAAAATCTAATTCGTCGTTAAATCTTTAATCAAACCTTTTTTTAGGTTCCGTTGCAAATGGCAAAGGCGGCTTAGTACACACGACTTCCAATCAACCTATACCAAACCAGTGTATGTGGGTTCCTCATTGTACGGACAATGTGTTCAAAACATGTTATACTGGAAATGTACTTAGAGCTTAATGCTTGCTTGTATAGCTTGATGTGTCGCAGTTTGTACGCATAGATTTTCGGATTACGCACCATGCTCATGCTTCAGGGTTATTTTTTAACTTCGCATTTGTCCTTCCTTAGTGTTCAATCAAACTCATCGTTACCTACTTTAATGGTGTGGTCACACGAACAATGAATCTACGTCATCAGGACTGACGAAGCATTAGTTTTGTTGCCATACCTATTACCTACCGCCAGTGGTGATTTATTGGCGGTAACTTCAGGTTTCATGTGGCCTTCGAACTGAAGGCTTTTATTATTCCGATTTTATTTTTGACTAAACATCAATTACTTACTTCTGCGTATAAGCAATACAAAACTAGCCGATCTCTCATCCATATTTTACTGAAAATGTATAATGTGATGTGTCGCCGTGTGTACTATGACACTGGTTGCCATATTATGCATTTTTTGTTGGTTTCCGTACAGCAAAAGGTAAAAAAAGGAACCCATATAAGATCCACTCTTTTTCCATCTGTCCGTGTGTCAGTACCTACCGATTTTCGCAGGAACGAGTGGATTTAGCAAGTTGAAATTTTTATTCGAAACCTTCCTATTTATTTTTTTGTAAGGTTGCAAGCAGCATACCTTTTAGACGCGTTTTCCATATGAAAGCCCACGTATCCCTTTTTACATTTACACCGGATTTTCCGCCTAGATAGCGCATGCAATTGCTACCAGATTTTCTTGTAAAACTTGTCAGAGATCCGATAAGAAACTCGACAACCCTACGCATAGGTTTACCTTGTATTCAATATTCTCTCAGCATATCGCAAACGTGATCAATATTAATGGGGCCTTCTATTGACAACAAATAAAAAATAAAACGTCTGTTTTTATCAGCGATCATACTGTGATAGCTCATTGACCCCTTTCAAATATTTTATGTTAAAAAGTTTCCTCTACGATCAGGTTTCTGATTACTTATTCGTACGTGACCTCTTTGAGGTTATTTCCTTGTTATTTTGAAATTATTGTATTTGTATTTTTTTTTGTGTAGAACTCGTGATATTTGAATAAAATTTAAAAAAAAAACACATTAACACAGTTTACAATAAAACACTATAGGTAATTAAACATAACTGGCAAAATGTGGATGTTCTACAAGGACAACCGCACCGAACCACTCGGAGAATAACCACGCGTGATTTACACCATACTTATTTCTATAATTATTTTTGAAAGTCGGCCTTTTTACCCGACTACGGCGAAGCCAAAAGGAAGGGTAATGATTTTGGCAGTCTATGTATGTATGTATGTTCCACCGTAGCGCCTAAACTACTGAACGGATTTTAATAAATTAGGTGTCAATAGATTCGTAAGAATAGCCCGGGTGTCATAGGCTATATAAATTTTATACATTCTTTTTATGACGGAATTTAAATGTCAAAAACTTACCTAAAAAAAATTAAGTTCAAAAATCTAAAACCCGACTACTAACAAAATCGCGGTCTTGAATGTAGAAAACAAGAAAATAATTCTTGTCTGCTATTCTTCGTAGTCGCATGCCACTGATACCTGATGCTCCTTCATGGCGTTCTCATTGATACAGAAGTCAGCTGCTAATTGCCATTAGCAAGGTGGCATGCGACTACGAAGAATATCAGACAAGAATTATTTTCTTGTTTTCTACTTTTAAGACCTCGATTTTGTTAGTAGTCGGGTTTTAGATTTTTGAACTTAATTTTTTTATTTGAATTTTGTTTTTGTGTGTACTTAAACTATAATATAATACATATTTGTAATGTGCTCGCCAAGACCTTTCATTTGATACCAAACTTGCTATGATTATCTTAATTTAATATTTTTTTAGGTAAGTTTTTGACATTAAAATTCCGTCATAAAAATAATTTATATTTATATAGCCTATGTCACCCGGGCTATTCTTACGAATCTATTGACACTTAATTTATTAAAATCCGTTCAGTAGTTTAGGCGCTACGGTGGAACATACATACATACATACATACATACATAGACTGCCAAAATCATTACCCTTCCTTTTGGCTTCGCCGTAGTCGGGTAAAAAACATTAAATTGAGATAATCATAGCAAGTTTGGTATCAAATGAAAGGTCTTGGCGAACACATTACAAATATGTACTATATTATAGTTTAAGTACACACAAAAACAAAATTCAAATAAAAAAAAAAAGTTCAAAAATCTAAAACCCGACTACTAACAAAATCGCGGTCTTAAAAGTAGAAAACAAGAAAATAATTCTTGTCTGATATTCTTCGTAGTCGCATGCCACCTTGCTAATGGCAATTAGCAGCTGACTTCTGTATCAATGAGAACGCCATGAAGGAGCATCAGGTATCAGTGGCATGCGACTACGAAGAATATCAGACAAGAATTATTTTCTTGTTTTCTACTTTTAAGACCGCGATTTTGTTAGTAGTCGGGTTTTAGATTTTTGAGCTTAATTTTTTTTTGGCTTAACGGGTCTGAAACTGTATAAGTACTGTAATGTAAAGCCCGCATCCATGTAACAGTGTTAGCTAATTGAATATAATTAACATAGTTTCACTGTTCCGCAGTCGAGGATTCTCTTTGAAATATTTATTACATTTGGTATTACAGTAAATATACACTATTCTAATAGGGTAGTTGACCGACTAAAAAAAATATTTTGTCGTAAACGATTACTGCTACATTGTTTTAAACTATTATTTTATGAAGGATAACCATTATAATAATTGGTAATAACCATTATACATGGACATAATTATTATATTGTTGTTTCTTTAAATTGTTGCTTTACATAATATTGAGTACAAAGCAATGAATCATTAGTTCAAATATAATTTATGATCATTTTTGTTGCACACATTTTTGTGGTCATTTAAGGGTTGATGGGCAATAGTCGCACGTTTTGGTACATTACTTGGTAAAATGTGGGTGTGCTAGCTAGGGTACACATCTGCCTAACTCTTCCGGGACCACAGGCGTAATGTTATGTCATAGGTACACCACTACCCTAAACATTCATTAACTATGTGATAAAAATATATTTAAAAGGAGTTTTTAATCAAAGCCGGCGGCATTTTATGTTGAAATAATTAATTAATCCACGTGCTATCGATATCTTGTCCGTATGTTTATTTATAAGCAATTCTCTTGCGCGTAAACAAGCGAAAATTATTTCCTGCAGCTACATTTATTGATATTTGTACAATTATCTATAGGATTTTCTTTATATTACGTGTTTGTTTCTTTTAAAAATACGCAACTATGTTTCTTGCTTACGATAAGTAATCAAATTATAGTGATCAAGTTGTTGTTGTCACTTGTTGTTGTAGTTTTGTACATTTGATAAAATTATCGGCGCTATGGCGCTATTATAAGCGTTTATGACGCAAAATATCATTGTTCTTGATTTATTTGTGGTTTAAAACTTCTTACTTACTTTTATGCCGACTAAAACTGAGGCATCACTCGAATTCTGTCAAAACTGTATCTAATTATTTGCTTATTAAAATAATTGTACTATTTAAAAAAGAAACCAAGTTCATTTATCCTTAAATCATTTACTGTCTCGCTGCAGGGCAAAGGCCTCCCCATAGTCCTCCACTCTTCTGTTTGTGCGCTTTTCTCCGACCAGAAACGCTTTTAAGTCGTCACACCAGCTTTTTTGAGGCCTCCCTCGGCGACGACGCCTGTGTTCTGGCACCCACTGCGTGACGACTCTGGCCCATCGGTCCTGATGAATTCTACAGACATCATCAAATCATATAACTTTTATAATATTCCTCTTTTTTAAAACCTACTTTTATCATCCACAGATCCATGACCCGTACCGCTGGCTAGAGGACCCCGACTCTAACGAAACCAAAGAGTTCATAGACGCAGAGAACAGAATCACGCGACCGTACCTAGACGCATGTCCTGTGAAGACCGACGTCAACCAGAGACTAACGGAACTCTGGAACTATCCCAAATACTCGTGCCCCTTCAGAAGGGGGAATAGATACTTCTTCTTCAAAAATACTGGCCTGCAGAATCAAAAGTAAGTTATTTTTAGTCTGTGGTTAAAAAATGTCTTAAAATTGTTTTGAGTTTTTGTTGAATAAGACGGGGTTTTTTTTGTAAATTGGTCAGAAACAAACACTTTAATTAACTTCAAAGTTAATTATATACGTTATGTGATGTGTTGTTCTTCTTGAAAAACTTCTTTTGCTACTAGATATTATTCATTGGTACAACTTTCCTGTCGAAAATGACTATGTTGTTGCTCTTATCCTACTTCATTTGGGGTCGGCGCAGCATGTCTCCTTCTGACATACGTCTCAATAATTAATAGTCATCTCATCAGACACCATCTTTCTTGCTATTTCATTCTTATGTTGTCTATTGTGTATTAGAAGGTTACCATGCTAAAAATAAACATTTGGTTCTATTGATTTTATAACTAACTACAACATATATTTATTCAACCCATAATTTCTTCCCCCCAGTGTCCTATACGTACAAGACAGTCTGGACGGAGAACCCCGCGTCTTTCTGGACCCCAACACATTGTCTGAAGATGGTACCATCGCCCTGTCAGGCAGTCGGTTCACGGAGGATGGCAACACCTTCGCCTACGGACTGTCCGCCAGCGGCTCTGATTGGATCACTATACATCTGAAGGATGTTGCCACAGGTAAAAATATTAAAATGAGTAGAATAAAAAAATAAACAATTAGTCTTTTATATCTCGTTCCTAATTTCATATTTTTATCGAATGAAATAGTCAAAGAATAAACTTACAAGATTCAAATTAAAAAAAAAATAAAAGGAAGGAGTCAAAGCTGCTTGACTCCTTCCTTTTATTTTTTTAATTTGAATCTCATTGACTGGCGATGTTTTTTCCTGATGAATAACTAGAATTCAAATACATATTGTTAACCTACCAAGAACTCAAAATTATAATTAATTCAACAAAAATATATATATTTTTTTTATTCACGTCTGAAGAATCCATATTTTTTATTTGTGACTTAACAATGTTCGTAGAATGGAATTTTTAACGACTTCTGTTGAGTTCGTTTTTTTGCTGTAATTTAATCGTCTGCAACCATCAAATCATCGGCTACTATAAGATGAGTTTATGCAAAAAGTATGTAGATGTTATCAATGTTATTTTATACTCAATAAATAATTATATTTTACAGGGGAAGACTACCCAGAGGTGCTAAAAAAAGTAAAGTTCGCTTCAATGTCGTGGACGAAGGACAACAAAGGGTTATTTTATTCGGTGAGTATCCTCTTTTTTACAAGGAAAAATAAATAAAGTTCTTGTTAATTGTATGTGTTTCAGGCAAAACTCTTAATCAGTCAAAACTACTTTTGACTGGTTTCAGTCAAAACCCTTATTGCGTTAAAACGCGTTTATTCTAATGAAATAAATGTTAGCTATCGTACAAGGTTATCCAAAGGTCAAAAAAAGAAAACCTAACAAACCTAATAAGTTTCCTAACGACATTTAGGTTATTATAATTTAGTAGAAAAATAACCCTTCCGTCTTATCCCATCTCAAACGTCAAACGTCATATGTCAGATGTCGTTTGAACGCTTTGCCGTTTGCATGTTCGTTTGGATTTTTTATTTTGGATTTTCAATGACCCTCGCTCGCCTACTTACGGACCTCTCGCTACTCGACACAGACAGAACACCACCTATGAACATTGTCTGTGAAAACCGTCTTTATTTTACTCATTTGGATGAGTCCGTTAGGTTTTACAAGAGTAAACACGCGGGTGGGAGTAATTTTTGCGCGGATTGCAGAAAGGCCGTTGTATTACATTTTTAGGTGCAATTACCCCTTTGTGTATATTTACTAAAGTACCACGATGCGAAATCGGGGTGGCTCGTTTAGTTTATAATACAATTATATCAATTTCAATGCAGATACATCCAAATGCCTAAGTAAAAGTTCATAGCAATGACATTAGTTTGCAGTTTTATACGTATTGACGTAGGAGCTAAACGATTTTATTTTCAGGATTTTCAACATATGATTAACTTCCGAAAGTGTTTTTTATATGAAATATTAATATTCAGCTATTCAGCGTTGCATTTTGCTAGGTGCCATGTTTATAGATGCTTGGTTCAGTCGTCCTAACTGAATTTAGCCATCTCCTTTGGTTTAACTGTACCCGGAGTAAAAACAGGCCATGTTTTGGGAATTTTGTCTGTACAAACACTCATATCGGAAAACGTACATGTTATAAAATAATATCTCAAGTGTTGCTGATACGCTGCGACCGTTTTGACACTTTCAATAATAGTAGCTGTCTTTCGTATTCAAAATAGTGTAGAATGCTCAACGCGAGAAGTTCTTAAATTTTTAGGTGACCCGGTGTCAAATATCTTTGTTATTATGTTGTAAAAATTATGTCATTCATATGCTCTATGTTTGTCATGATGATATTAGTGTGCTGTGCACCCTTCATGTAAAGATCGCAATGAAAACAAAAAAAATACTGTTCCATATATTATTATGAGATTATGAAATCTATATGGAGGGTTAGAAATTGGGTACTGAATGATGTGGTATTATTTATTTATTTATTTAAACTTCATGCACAATAGTGATACATAGGCGGACTTAATGCCACAAGGCATTCTCTACCAGTCAACCTTAGGGTTAAATAAGACAACATTGTGGTAGGGTACAAAATATCTAAAAAACAACATCAACTCTAAAAAACTAAACTATATAGATAACTATTCGTTTGTGAGCCTATGTACCTTCCACCCTGTGTAGCCTAAGCATAGCATAACGAGAAGAAAAAAAAATAAGAGAAGAATCATATAATATCTAACCAAAACTTCCTTTCTCTACAGAGGTACCCAGACCAAACAGGCAAGACTGACGGCTCCGAGACTGAAGTGAACCGCGACCAGAAGTTATGTTACCACAGACTGAACACACCTCAAGCTGATGACGTCATCGTCGTTGAGTTCCCTGAAGAACCTCTGTGGAGGATGTGAGTATATAAGCAGGTTTTATGTAAAAAAAAGATCCGATGAATTGATAACCTCCTCCTTTTTGAATTTTGTTAAAAATTAGGGTGATTAGGGTCTTGTGTATGTCTAGTCTAACGTGTAATCTGTCTATACCCTTCCTACTTGTGTAATCCGAGTTGGTAGATGTTTTTGGTTATTTTTGGTTCTAGGACATTATTTATTTATTTATTTATGTACACACAAAATACAAAAAAAGGAAAATACATAAAAAGAATTCTAGAACATTCTAGTTTTCTCGCGATGTTTTCCTTCACCGTTTTGAGAAAATTTTATTTTATGTTAATTATATGACAATTAAGATAAAATATTTCTACCATTTTATTTGATTTTCATTTGAATACCGTTCGCTCGTATTTAGTATGAATATTTGTTCAAAGTGTACCTAATATCATCATCATCTGCGTAGCCTTCCCCAACCTAATGTTTTTTTTTATTTACCTGCAGTGACACTCACACTCAGATGTACTTCCTGGAAGACAAACGCGCGTAACTGTTGTGTCTAGTTTATTTTTTATTTTAGAAGTATTTTTCTTTTTCTGTAGACATATAAAAGTTGCATAGACATTTTAGCTTATTGGCACACTTTGAACAAACTTAGCGCTTAGGAATATCATTCGTTATTTTGTAATTTTGTTTAACTTTTGTAGTGTCAAACATAGATATAGATAAACCTAAACAACAAAACTATCACGATCCATATAAAACCCAAGCGTTTTTGCCTTCTTAGTATTATGTCGTCATCTATTATAACTACCTATCTATTTTGTATAGTAACTAAATAAACACTGTTTAGTTACTATACAAATTAGACTACGTCTTTGTTACTATTCATATCATAAACGGGATATTGTTTCGAGTTCCCGATATTTCGGCGCACCACCCGCAATGACTTCAGTTTATCCGTGATCATGGTGCTTGTAACAGCGCCGAAATATCGGGAACTCGAAACAATAATCAAACATGGTAAATATCCCGTTAATAGTATTAATAGTAGTGTCAGTGACCATGTCAGTTTAAAAACTTATACGTTTTTGTTCTTGAAATGTCTAGAATTAAGTTCTTGTGTTGTAACATTGAGGTTTTAAGTTAACGTTGTTGTTAAGACACGCGAGTCGCGAAGTTGGTGCTCTTGCGTAGTCTAGATATATCTATATCTGTGGTATCAACATCCATGTAAATATGTGTATAGAAATGTATGTAGGTAGTTTCACCATCAGAATAGAAGCCTATAGTTTTTGGCAGTATGACGTACGAAATCCATAATTATACAAACATGCTAAGTATACATTCGTTGTTACAGCGGCGCGGAAGTGACGGACTGCGGCAGGTACCTCATAGTGTCGCCCGTGAAGGACTGTCGCGACAACCTGCTGTTCTACGCAGACCTCAGCAAGCAACCAGAGCTCAACGGCAAACTACAGCTCACACAGATCGTGCACAAGTTCGAGGCTGACTATGAGGTACGAACCCTACACCTAGACCCATTTTAAGCGCGGGGTCTCTGGACGGTGAGTAATGGGCTATTTCGCCGTCCGTCCGTCGTATGACGACAGGCCGTGTCGACGGCGCGTTCGTGTTCCACGCGCGTCTCAAAGAGATGTCGGGTCGGGAACATTGCAGAGGCCCCGCAAAGGCCTACGCTTGCCGGGGCTGTGGGACAGAGAAAGAAATACTGCAGCCCCGGACACAAAGCGCTAACAAATAATATGGGTGGGTTTTGGTCTGTACAAGTCTGACTCTCCCTTCCGCACTTCCTCTGTCCTCTTCGTTCCCAAAAGCAATACAGAACAGTTATGTTTTGGAAACGTGTTCATTACTTTTTAGACCTTATAAGTTGCCTTCCGTCAAGTGGGTTCGACGTCAAAACCTGACCCATTCAACAGTATGAAAAAAAGGTAAAATTGATCTCCCTGATTGATCTAATATTCGGTTTACTAAAAGCCACCCCAGCGATTGTTTGTGCTACATAACGATATACCTACGTTTTGCCAATTTAATGAATAGTTCAATATTATATACCCGTGTTTAATTTTCCAGTACATTACAAACGAAGGCTCCGTGTGCATATTCCGCACGAACAAGAACGCGCCGAACTACAGACTCATCAAGATCGACCTGCACAATCCCGCCGAAGAGAACTGGCAGACACTCATACCTGTAAGTAAATTACACAAATTAAATCTTATTCAAAGAGCCTTACGTTTCAATTCACCTTGACCTTGTTTTAAAGGTGCTTCTAAACGGGCAATATTTTACTGCAATACAATGTGGACGGCAACATTGCCAGCCATACTATGCAATATTGCAGTTATGGCCCGGCCAAATAGCCACACATATTTGGTATGGCCATCCATTTTTACGTGTAGCGGCAATATTTTCGAGATGGCCGAGCAATACTTGCCAATAGTGCCTGTACTGTACTACACATTGCCGGGAAAGTATAGCCCGTTTAGAACCACCTTAAGACAAACTCTGTGGTCAAGTGTGTAAATTTTTATCATAATAACATATTCTAGAGCAATAAGGTTACCTATAGCTTGAATACTCGGTGTTTCTCAGAGAGCTGTGATCATCCTAAGCAGAATGAACTGTATTTTCAGCGGCATGAGGTTGTATTTAGTCTAATACATGTTGTTTGTATTACAGGAACATCCTAGCGACGTATTGGACTGGGCTTCAGCTGTAGACAATGATAAACTAGTCATTCACTACGTCAGAGATGTGAAGGTAACGTTTTTCTAGCTTTCTAGTGATAATGCTATAAACAAGCAAAGATAGTTAGAAACAAACTATTGATTGATAGAGCTTGCTTCTTTAGTTAACCTTCTTCTTGTCAAAGTTTTACTGGAAAACTGCATATAGCACATACCTTCTCTTTATTGTCGAAAACCTTCCTTTGTTCTTTTAAAAAAATCTTGAATTTTTGTTTTTAAGTTTGTTTATTAGAGCGCCGCAGTCACGTATAGACGACAAGCCGAACAAGCTTACTTGCAAGCTTGCTTGCTTGTCGTCTTACTTGACTGTGGCGGTCAAAAGGTAAAAAGAACATGATTTGAACCCTCCTTTTGTTTCCAGAGTGTCCTCCAACTCCACAGCATGGGTTCAGGCTCTCTACTCCAAACGTTCCCTCTGGACGTGGGTTCCGTCGTCGGCTTCTCCGGCAAGAAGGAGCACTCTGAGATCTTCTACCACTTCATGTCGTTCCTCTCGCCCGGAGTCATCTACCACGTGGACTTTACCAAGCAACCCTACCAACCTACCGTGAGTAGAAAAGATTTCCTTTTTGCATATACTGGCTGTTTTGTTGAAGACAAAAGTAAAAAGAAAACATTAATAAAAACTGATGCGTTGTGGGCCGAATCATGTCGACCTGAAAATGTGTTTGACTGACTCCCCGAAAGGTTTTTACATTTACTGTCAGATATTTAGCACCACAAGCAAGTTAACTTTCACAAACGCCAACCTAGGTCAGTTTTATGAAGTCACCGCAACCCTGGAACGTAATGGCCATTCAAAGGAACACTCTGGGTGAAGTAGATGGAAGTCTGACAGAGATTTGAAGATTTCACATCTTTGAAAAAGGATCTGTTTTATGAATTTTTGTTACGAATTTATTTCAACGCAGTCGGTTGAGGACAACTGTTTTAAAATTTAGATACTAATTTAGACCCAAGCGACAAACAAACTGCACAAGCTAAATTACTTATTACTATTTGATCACATGTATGGTTAATGGCATGCGCCCTAATGAGTATTTATTGTATTATTCCAGGTATTCAGAGAGGTGAAAGTGAAAGGCTTCGACGCATCGCAATACGAAGCGAAGCAGATATTCTACTCCAGCAGAGACGGCACTAAAGTTCCTATGTTTATTGTTTCTAAAAAGGTAACTCATTGCTACTATATTTATGTAAACATTTTACCAAACTGATATCAGTCAACGAAAACTAGTTTACATAAGTCTATCCAAAACGTATTCTATTTCGGTCTATGAACGAATCTCAATATTGATAAACGTTAATACTGTATTCTACACCTTTGCACGTATAAGGCCGCAAATTCGGAGAGGCGGGGCGTGCAGCGGGGAGTTGAATGGAATTCCATTCAACTCCCCGCTGCACGCTTTAAAAACGCTTGTCCGGATTTGCGGCCTGAGCCGGTAGTCCCGGTCGCCAAACCATATCAGAGGCCTTTGAGGTGGTTTAGAAACTGACACTAGGGTGTGTGTCCTTAGACCTTACTGCCCACACGATAAGAAGAAGAATAAAAACTTTAGTTTGGGCACAGAATACATAATAGTACTACGTACAGAAGGGACACTCCCTTCCCCGCGCTCATATTAAATACCGCACCTCACCCCGCACTTCGAGGTAGTCGTCGTCGACACTTGAGCAATGGCTCGCGCTCGTATTAGTCGTCGTTCAGTTTTCGCGACGCAGACCGTTGCACTTTCCGCGCCATTTTTTAGGCTACGACAACCCTACTAGAGTTTACGCACACATTTGCACGTGCACGTCGTGCACAAACGTTATTTGTTTATGTAGTAGTAATAGGTAATTATTTTGCGGGCGTTGTATGGAGTGTCCGAGGTGTGGTTTGGGATCCACTTTTTGACTTACTTCAAAAGGCCATCTCAGACACTTATCTGCATAGTCCTCATGTGAGTTAACCAAGATTATGTCTGGTCCTATAACCACCTCACCGCCTTTGAGTTGATTTCGGCTGTTTCTTCTCAAAAAATGTTACAACATGCAAAAAAAACATGGCAGATAAAAAAATACATACAATCTGTCTTTGATACAAATATTTTTAGATGATGAATGGTTAGAGAGTAGTTGGTTAGGAAACAACGATCACGTCTAATTTATAAAAAAGGACGTGTTGTAGTGTTTTTAAACGCCTTTTTGTAAAATAAACATCATTGATCATGGATTAACAAACATATTCAGATAAATAAATAACCTTATTAATGTTGTGGCAGGGTCTAAAACACGACGGCACGAATCCGGCGCTGATCTACGGCTACGGCGGGTTCAACATCAACATCCAGCCATCCTTCAGTGTGACGCGACTTGTGTTCATGCAGCACTTCAACGGCATTGTCGCTATACCTAACATACGTGGAGGAGGGTGAGATATTCATACTCATATTATAAAATAATATTACAGTCTGCATGTCAGTCGCTCTGTCACCTTTTTATATGTCTTCATGGCTCAACGGGTGTTCATTCAATTTGGTAAACAGTTAGAGAACATGCAGACAGTTTGACGGCACGGTTGATGTAGCGGCTGCAGCGGTCCGTGTCACGGGTTCGATACCAGCACGGAACAAATATTTATCTACAGGTAGTTGTTCCGGGTCTTGCTGTATGTGTATGTGAGTTTAAAAAAATTAAGTGATACAGGAGAAAACATACATGGCCTGGGTATGACATAGAATATTACATTTTTATCACGGAAGAGTGTTCTCGATGTGCTGGGCGAAACCGAGACCAACGCTAATACAGTTAATCATTGTCTGGTAATATCCAGTCATATGGGCAATATACACTGATAGAATAAAAAGTTATTGCCAAGGCACAGTGCTGACCGCTTTTGTTTTCTAGTCAAATAAAATTTCTTTCTAGTCAAATAAAATGCCTAATTTGCGAAGACGCTGTATGCATTTTCGTACTGCTCGCATCTTTCTTCCAAAACTAGCTATGCTGTAGATTCATACTAAATCTTTTTCTCCCCCCTCAGAGAATACGGCGAGAGATGGCACAACGCGGGCCGCCTGCTCAACAAACAGAACGTGTTCGACGACTTCCAGTTCGCTGCCGAGTACCTCATCCAGCAGCAGTACACCAGCGCCGAGCTCGTCACCATACAGGGAGGCTCCAACGGAGGCCTGCTCGTGGCTGCGTGCATCAACCAGAGGCCGGACCTGTATGGCGCTGCTATTGTACAAGTCGGGTGAGTTGTTTATCACTATCACTACATCACTATCACTACGTCACTATCACTGTCACTACATCACTATCACTACATCACTATCACTACATCACTATCACTAAATCACTATCACTAAATCACTATCACTAAATCACTATCACTACATCACTATCACTACATCACTATCACTACATCACTATCACTACATCACTATCACTACATCACTATCCAGGGTTGATAAAAATCACGACTTTTATAAAAAAAAACAAAAAAGTCGGATTAATTTGATTTAAATCGGATTTATTTGATTAAAATCAGATTTTTTTGATTTTTTTAATTACTTGATCGTTTTCAGGATGAAAGTTGCTGAAGTTATCATGATTCCTAAACCTGGAAAACCACCTCGAGAAATAACATCATACAGGCCTATATCACTCTTACCAATTATATCCAAATTGTTCGAAAAACTACTACTCAGGCGTTTAAAACCCATTATAAAAGACAGAGAATTGATTCCCAACTACCAATTCGGTTTTAGAGAAAAACACTCCACAATAGACCAAATACACAGGATAACCAATGTAATTGAAAAAACATTAGAAGATAAGAAAGTTTGTTCTACAGTATTTCTAGATGTAGCTCAGGCATTTGATAAGGTATGGCATGGAGGCCTAATATATAAGTTAAGTAAAATGCTCCCAAAACAATTTGTGGATATTTTGGAATCCTATTTAACTGAGAGGACATTTAGAGTGAGACATGAGGATGCTTATTCAGATATCAAACAAATCAAAGCTGGTGTACCGCAAGGAAGTGTTCTTGGACCTATCCTGTACCTATTGTACACCTGCGATATCCCTGAAACCAATAACAGCGTCATTGCTACGTTTGCAGACGACACGGCTATCATGGCTACAGGTGTCACTCACACAGAAGCAGTGGAGAAGGTACAAACTGCCGTCAATGCCATCACCGATTGGACAAAAACCTGGAAAATAAAATTAAATGAGTCTAAATCGACACATATCGACTTCACAAACCAAAGACCTAATTATACACCAGTATATATTAATAATCGTGTAATACCATACGAAAATACGGCAAAATACTTAGGCATGACGCTAGACGCAAAACTTCGCTGGAAGGCTCATGTCAAAAAGAAACGCCAGGCGTTAGACCTACGCTATAAAAATATGTACTGGCTACTTAGCAGACATTCTACCTTGTCAGTGTATAACAAAGTACTTTTATACAAGCAAGTACTCATGCCTGTATGGACATACGGCATTCAACTTTGGGGATGTACAAAACGGACTAACGTTGATATCATACAAAGATTCCAAAATAAGGTACTTCGGGCTATAGTAAATGCTCCCTGGTACGTTAGAAATGATGACATCCACCGAGACCTTGGAGTGGATCTTGTAACTGAAGTTATAAAAAAACACGCCGAAGCACACGAGCAGAGGCTTCTTCATCATGTGAACGTCGAGGCTATCCAGCTACTTGACACCACGGACATAGTGAGGAGACTAAAAAGAACTAAACCGTTTGAGTTAGTTTAGTAAAGTTAGTGTAATGCAGTGCAGTGCAGTGAGTGCTTCGCTACGCTTAAAGAACACGAGAAAAAAGTGTCTTTCAACTTAATAGAGACTATAAGAAAAGTGCCAATGGACACATTCTTAATTTTTTAAGCTATAGCAAATTAAGTTAAATTTAAATTACTTATTAGCCTCAAGGTCTAGATTGTAATTGTATGCGTAACCGTTTATTAACGAGTACTTCATAATGAAAAAAAAAAAAAAAAAAAAAGGATGAAAGTCAGTTACTTATTTATTAAAAAAACTAAAATATTTTTTGTTAAATCCAAATATTTGTTCTTTTATTAAGTCATTCATTAAAAAAAAACAAAGTTGCATATTTACTTGCTTATTTAACAAAAATATAGATTTTTTTTTTATAAAAAATGATTTTAACGAAAATCAACAAACTAAGTATATTCTTCTAAAGGTAATTTAAAAAAAACGCTTCCATTTTGTAATATTTAACAAAAAATAAAATTTAAAAAAAAAGACAACATTTATAAATCAACATAGAACCATTCGGGTATCACCGTAGTCCCAGTCACTTATTTGTTTGAATTTAGTTCTTTCAGTATAATGGTAAGCATATAAGCGATGCACACGTGTAAGTGTGCGCCGTAGTTTATGTCGGGGGAAGTCCCTGGACAGTTTTTGGCTGTTTTGGTTGCAGTAGAAAAGAACTGATTTAAATCATCGATTTTTATAAAAAAATCATTTGATTTTAATCGCGATTGAAATCACTGATTTTAATCAAATGATTTAAATCATATCATCCCTGTCACTATCACTACATCACTATCACTACATCACTATCACTACATCACCATCACTATCACTACATCACTATCACTACATCACTATCACTACATCACTATCACTACATCACTATCACTACATCACTATCACTACATCACTATCACTACATCACTATCACTACATCACTATCACTACATCACTATCACTACATCACTATCACTACACAGTATAAAACAAAGTCGCTTCCCGCTGTCTGTCCCTATGTATGCTCAGATCTTTAAAACTATCCAACGGATTTCGATGCGGGTTTTTTTTTAATAGATAGAGTGATTCAAGGGGAAGGTTTTAGTATTTTTTGCACCCGTGCGAAGCTGGGGCGGGTCACTAGTTGATACAAGAAGGACATAAGTGTAACATATGTCATTATTACCAATAATGGAACGCACTAGATTTAAGTTAAAAATGGAAAGATGGGAACGCTGGAACGCAACATTTATATAGACTTTTGGTGTCTGTGATCTGTACGCAGCAGAGCTATTGTAACCGCAATTAAGTATTCTTATAATAAATGTGTCACCCCAATGAATTGTTTAATTATTAAATAATAACATTACAATAAGAATACCGGGTACTAACTACTATGATATTGCGATTCTGTTCGTGATAATATTAGTGTTCGTAAACACATCCATCGTTGGATTTTTCTATGATAATGGTCTATAACGTCATCAGTGGCCCGAAAATTTGACAACCAGTATTTCCCAATTTTGTATTGACACACTGGGTTGTGGACATCAGATTTGCTCAATGTAACTATTGGTATTTAGCTGTATCGAGTTATGGGCCTACTACACGCTCAAGCTTCACCACACTTTTCGTCCACACTTCACAGTACATCGCGCGTATGGTTGGTAAAACTGTATTACCATTACAAACCACACGCGCGATGTACTGTGTGCACCGTGTAATCGCGCAGGCAAGACTGTGGGGAAGTGTCAGCGTGTGGTAGGCGCATTAGACTGGATGCCGACCCCAACATAGTTGAAAAAAGGCTAGACAGATGATGATCCACGACGACGTCGTCGACGTCTTATTGACCCATCTACTGTCAACCCTGTTAATACCGTACAACAGTGCGAGGATGGCTATGGCTAATAAACATTATTAGTGCATTATTTATCAACAAACTAGATTATAGAAATAGGTAATAAATTCAGACCTAACAGAAACATTTACCATTGTATAATAACGTAACGTTCTCACTTACAGAGTGCTAGACATGCTGAGGTTCCAGAAGTTCACTATCGGACACGCGTGGGTGTCGGACTATGGCAGCTCTGACAACAAGACGCAGTTCGAATACCTGCTCAAATACTCGCCGCTGCATAACATACACAAGCCGGAGAATGGTAATGCTTTAAAACTTTCTTTTTTTTCTGCGATATTTGTTATTGTAGCACTGCCACTCAGGTCGATCTTTAGGTAAAGCTGTGCTTGCCTAGGTCGATCTGTGGATGGGTGACCGCCCGACATACCGAGTTTCCTCCGTGCCTCGGAAAGCACGTTAAGCTGTTGGTCCCGGCTGTCATATATATAGATCTTTGGTAGTCGTTACAGGTAGTCAGTGACCTGAAATTCTGACATCCAGTCTTACCAAAGGGTATTGTATTACCTAGTATTAACTGGGTTGTGGAGGTCAGATAGACAGTCGCTCCATGTAAAATACTGGTATTCAGCTGCATCCGGTTAGACTGGAAGCCGACCCCAATATAGTTGGGAAAAGGCTAGACAGATGATGATTTGTTATTGTAGTAGATTTATTTATAATCGGTATCACAAAGAACCTTCGCGAAACCGGGAGGCACTTGCTCTTCTTGTGGAGATATTAAAGATTAAATAGTAATTTAGAATGATGTTTCTTTACTTTTAACCTTTTGACCGCCACAGACAAGTAAGACGACAAGCCAATTTTTTGCTCGTTCCTCTTGTCGTCTATACGTGATTGTGACGCTCAAATATCTTAAATACCTCCTAGACCTCTGTATCCGGATCTGAGGTTACCGTGTTTGATAGAAAGATCTTTCTGGTTAGGAATGTCATGAAATTGTTGAGAATGCCATCCATCCTTGATAGAAGAAAACATTCGATTAAAAGATCCTTATGATCTAGAAAACAAATTGTCAGTGTAGGAACCCAGACAATTTGCCGATGATTACCTAAATCCTATTCTATGTTATTTTTCGACAGAAACTATATCTGTACGATATTATTTCCAGGCACCGAGTACCCAGCGACATTAGTCCTGACGGCCGACCACGACGACCGCGTGGTGCCGCTGCACTCGCTGAAGTTCGTGGCGGCGCTGCAGGCGGCCGCGCGCTCCACCTGCCAGCGCCGCCCGCTGCTGGCGCGGGTCGACACCAAGGCCGGCCATGGCGGCGGGAAACCTACCGCTAAGATTGTGAGTTATACCTTTGTGCCCTTCTCCTTTTTACCCGACTACGGCGAAGCCAAAAGGAAGAGTAATGATTTTGGCAGTCTATGTATGTATGTTTGTATGTATGTATGTATGTTCCACCGTAGCGCCTAAACTACTGAATGGATTTTAATAAATGAGGTGTCAGTAGATTCGTAAGAATAGCCCGGGTGACATAGGCTATGTAAATGGGCTATATAAATGTTATAAATTTTTGTTATGACGGAATTTAAATGTCAGATTCTAGCTTCGAAAAAAATTCAATTGAGATAATCGTAACATGTTTGGTATGAAATGAAAGGTCTTGGCGAGCACATTACAAATATGTATATTATATTATTATAGTTTTAGTCAACAACGTATAGAATGCGGTCGACGCGGTTTGTAGTCGGGTTTTAGTTTTTTATGTATTTTTTTCCTTTGTGTATTTTGTGTGTACTTAAATACATATAAAACATGCGCTGATGATGAGTCAACGATCTGGATTGGCGACTGCAAAGCGGAAGACGTTGCGTTGGCAGGTTTTTCATGATCCGCTGGATGGGAGACGCACAGGACCAGTCAATGTGGCGACAGCTGGGGGGGGGGAGGCCTATGTCCAGCAGTGGACGTTTCTCAGCTGAAATAATGAATATGATATATGTAAATCATGCGCAGATGAGGGACTTGACCATGACGGCCAAAAATATCGAATGCCTCGTAAACCTTCAAGGAAATACATAACCCAACAAACAAAACCCTTGTCTGTGCCAGTTTTGCGTTTTTATTGGAGAGCAATCATGGAACTCCACCGTGTCGACAGAAATTATGTCAGCAATGAATTGTTAAAATTAACATCACACCAGTTAGACACGAAGGGTTGAGCAGACCCGTCGGGGCTGTAGATTATCGAAAGGATAACGCGACTCTCGACACAAGGGCGAAGAAGGAACATGGGTTTGGTTTTTAGTCAGTAAAGTCTGACACTCCCCTTCGCTCTGCCCAAGAGCGGGGGGGGGGGGGGGGCGTTATTCGATGATTTTCCACCCAACAAAAAAAAAAAAAAGGGTTGAGCAGATGATTGTGTACTCTACACCCACATTTCGCCAGTTGTTTTTAAGCCATAACAGACGATTTTGTTTCCTTTACAATATAATAATATGTCTATCGTAATTTCAGATCGAGGAGCACACGGACATCCTGTGCTTCATGAGCCAAGCCCTCGGCCTCAAGTTTATCAAGTGATCCCACCTGCCATACGTCACATTAGTATTAAACGAGATGAGCGCTAATAGTATTATAATGTAAATATAGCAACACCCACAGTGTCTCGATCATTACCTCGGGGTCTTTACTAAGACTGGTGATATTGTTACGCATTGCTACTATTTTTATTAATAAAACTTTGTTTTTATTTTTGATATTTTGCGTTTTATTTGGGTATTGAATGTTGAAAGAAAACTTTGAATGGTGTCGTAAGCAGTGGTGCAGTGTGACCGACAAACTGACAAGTCATAGTCTCAAGTTTGAATCCAAGACGTAATGCTTCGGTGAAGGAAAACATCGAGAGGAAACCAGCATGCCTGAGATATTTCTGGATGGAATCATAGTCCAAGATCCCAGGGCCGCCAGACGTCACGTATTTTGTGACGAAGGAAATGTGGACGATTGAGTAGTGTTAGTATGAACTAAGAACGCACGACTACCAGCTAGCTTGCTTAGACGGCCAATTTTCAGGTATCAGGCTATCAAGGTACATAAAAACATTACTAACTTCACGTATTTTCTGACTGCTGACCAGGATACGCACTATCCACCACACGCTACTTACATCATTGGATAATTAAGTTGCCTCTCATTATTGAAAAAAATAAAGATTGTCGCGAAAAACATTACCCTTTCCTTGCAGTCGGGTAAAAAGGAATCCGATCGTACTTTTGAAGACTACACCCTACATTCTTTATTATCATAAAATACAAAAAATGACACAGTTATACACCCAGCCGAATTCAATAAAAAATTGTAACAAATAGTCCAGTCATTTTAGGCCAAATTAGGTACATATCTCGGAAAATCGACATACCCAGTATAATTATTACCACATAAAAAGTTGTATTTTGGCATCCTAAAAGTTGTCTCTAAATTCACGTATGGTAGGGTGACCGCGTCTATTAAAATATGGTATGGTGGTATGGTATGGTGTGGTATGACGATTTTCCGAGGTCAACCCCTCTAATGACTGGACTAAAAGGCGTGTTACCTAACACGATTCCGCATGTACTCGTATACCCGACATAGCTAAACTTGTAACTTACGTTAATATTTACGTCTTCATATTTTATAATAATTTGCTTTGCACGAGTGAACAGAGATACCGAAAGTCGGAGCAAATTGCAAAAAGCACGCCATCTACCGTATGGCTCCAGAACTGGAGAGACCGCCGAAATCGCAAAACATGTACCTACTTATCTATTCCGTTTTACTTTGCTGATTTTCAAAGTAATTCAAACCAACATTCTCGAGCTTCTGTTGTCATTTCACCAATCTGGTCTGGATCTCAGGTCCATCAAAACTGTATTTCTTTCTTAGGGTCAGTATCATCTTCCTGCCCTTATCCCTGTCTATTTGGGTTCGGCGCAACACCACCACCCACCTTTTCCATTCCTCCCTTTAAGACTTTACGGTGACATTTACTTCTTTCTTTTTCTTATCATTCCTCACACAATCCATCCATCTTTTCTTTGACCTTCCTCTCCCTCTCCATCCATCAACATTTATATCGATCACCTTTTTAGTCACATTCGATTCCCTGTCAACTTTTCTGTAACTGGCGCAACTTTTAAACTTCCTCTAATATACTCGTTCCTCACCTTATCCATTCTTGTCACACCACACATCCACCCCAACATTCTCATCTCAGCTACATGCAATCTTTTTTCATCCATCTTCTTCACAGCCTACAATTCCAATCCATACAGTACGACAGGTCTAATTACGGACAATGTAAATTTTCCCCTTTAACTTGAGGGGCATTCGTGGGTCACAAGTTGTTCCAGTGACCTGTCGCCGTTTCATCCATCCTGAGTTGATCCGGTGCGTCCCGGTCTACTTCACCATCACATCACAGGACAAGCGACCCGAGGTACCGGAAATCGGAACAGCGGGCTTATCTCTTGAAACTAAGTTTAATTCCAATCATATTCCAATACAGATCGGTATGGGCGTTCCGGCAAGATTTATGGGCACAGGACTGGAGAGACCGGCGAAATCACAGAATAGGTATTCAGTTTCGGTCTTACTTACTTTCAGGCCAACATTCCAGCGTTTGCCACCACACTTCCAATCTGTTTTGGACCTCTAGGCCACTCTCGGCAACCAACACTATGTCGTCGGCAAACAGCATGCACCGTCAGGGAGCGTCTTCCTGGTTGTCCGACGTAAGTGCGTCCATTTATCACCAGGAAGAGGTAAGGGACCCTTGGTGCAAGCCCACAGTCATATTGAAGCTGCGGCGTAGTGCCCGCTGTAGACCGGATTTAGGTACTACATCGACTGTACATCGCTCGGATCAACTGCACATGACATACTTCCCAGGTATACCATTTTCCTTTAGATAAAGGGCCCACCACAAAACCTCACGAGGTACCCGGTCGTATGCCTTTTCGAGGTCGATGAACACCATGTGCAAGTTTTTGTGCGCACTTCGATATTTCTTGCACAGCTAGCGGATGGCAAAAATGCCATCCGTCGTACCCCGACCAGGCATTTTCAATTACTTTCTCCCAAACTTTCAAACTATGCGCCATTAGCTTTATTCCTCTATAGTTATTGCACTCCAAGTATATCCAACACATCATCTTTATTTTTCAGCGAACTGTTGCACTATTCGTCAGGTACGGCTTCTTCCAAAAAAAACTTATTGTAGAATAAAGCTAACCACGTCCATCCAACCACCCGTAATAACTTCCATACTTCAACTGGTATACCGCCAGGTCCTAATGCTTTACCATTCTTCATTCTATTTACTGCTATTCTCACTTCATACATACTAACCATTCTCACCAACTCCATGAGTCATTCTCCTCATTCATCAGTCTTGCAAAGTACACCTTCCACCTTTCCTTAATTTTGTCACCTGTATTTCTTATGGTGCCAGAAAGGAAGTGACTGCTGAGATGACGAGTACCTAATAGAGAATTTTGGAAGAAGAGGACCTGTTGCCCAGTCCCCAAGTAAATTAGGATAAGGGCAAGATAATTATGACCCTAAGAAAGTCAGTTCAATCAAGACTAGCTGTGCCCGTGACTTCGGTCACACACAATAGATGTCGGTAAACTACAACTTGTCTCTTTCACAGAACATATATACTCTAGCGAGGTCTCTTTAGAGTTACAGTAGACGGTGCACGGTGTATCAACGGACATATTGTATGATTGTAGGGAGTGGGGGAGTTTGTATTAAATTGAGAGGGAATCTGAGACTTAAAACGTTTCAATCATCAGCCTTCTCCCAGCAGCATGACAGAAATTCTAGAAGACGCGACGATACCTAATAAAGTTTCACAAGATGTCTAAATTTTCACTCCGTGTTCTCACCGGTATCAATTTTTCATGTCAAGGATAGTTCGCCACAACCACCGATAATATAATACTAGCGTACCACAACCCTCAAATTCAATCCTTGCGGTTCGATAAGATATTAAATTTCATACAGAGTATTACGAATTCATTTGAATACCTAATCGACCTCGTGAGTCCTACCACGTTTTAAACTAAATTGATTACTTTGGATAGACTTTAACATATAAAAATAAAAATGTTTATTGCTGGAAGGCTTGCTGCGCCACTTCTTCCCAGCTAAGCTGGGAAGTGGTATCGTAGAGTAATTTTGGAGCCTGTCTCGCTACGCTACGGTGTTTTTCAAATTGCGTATCATGCTATCATAAATGACTTTAATTAGTTTCAATTTACTAAGAATGTTTAGGTGTCAAAGCAATGACTAGATGGACTACATTTTGCTAAATTTGATACCTCAGTAACGGTTCACCCCTGCTTCGCCCAGCTCCACCTATCGAGCCCAAAAAACAAGCTGGAACTAACCATACTACCCACTTATCTGCCATTATTTCCGAGTCCATCTATAGTTCCAGCAATAAAAAGTTGGTCAACTTTACTCATACCTTCGGTCAGCTTCGACAATATTATAGCCATACGAAGGGCCTTATAGAATTGGATTTCCCATATTGTTCCAGTAAATAGAATCACTCTAGAAACAGAATGAAAATGCCATTCATTTCAATAATTTCTTAAAGCACTACGAGTGCGTTTCACACATATGATAAGTTTTCTTTCCGCAGGCTGTGTTTAGGGCTGATCAGATTTTTCTGGATGTCTGCGTTGATAAATCTCGCGGATCGGCTCTCGGTAGCTGCGTTGTTTGATTTTGTATCCAAGGTTTATTAAGTTGATACCATTTGTGTCAAGTTTAGATTGTCTTGATACTCATTGCTGCTTTTTGAAAATAGTTTGCTACAGGCATGCTACAGGGGTCAATTCAAGGATTTATTTAAGAAAACAAAATATAATATTCAACGTTTTATTGTTATATCCTTACAGTACAGTTGCTAAAAGCACGAAATCCAATTGGGACTTGCTCCAACCTACGTAATAATATAAAATATTAGTTGCTTACAACAAAATAAATAAACTTCTTAATGCCCTTTTGGCGTTTTTCTTTATCCAATAATAAGTTAATTTCTTAATGCTTTAGTTACTTGTGCAACATTGAACATGAAGAAATTGATCGATGGCCTCGATTTAAAATCGTTTGAACATACAAACGAAGAAATAAAATAATCGCTAGTGATTATAATATGCTTAGTACATAGACTACAAGTTCAACACAGTTGTAAAAGTATGAGACACGGCTAAGATACATAATCGTGTGATCACGGACCCATTACAATGAAATGTACAATCGGTTGCTACTGAACATACAATTGACCGGTGCTGGGTCCCGCTTGGATCGCATCCTCACGACAACACACATTAAACGATACATACACACAGTATACCGTCCTAGATATGATTATTATTAAAATATATAAAATCGTACCGATCAATTGTATTACACTTACCATAGTTAAACACCTAGAAAGAACATTGTTTAAATGTCATAATAAAACGCTATTCTAAACAATTACGTGGTACATGCATTAAATATAGGTTACATAGAGCCTAGGTATAACGAGCCACCTTCAACCTTATACTTACGCGATAGCATCGCTCGCTACTCGTGTCAGCTTCATGTACTCTATCATCATAAGTCTAAAATTACACATTTCATAGCTTAGGGTCGGGATAACTATTCTTACACGCTCATCCACTACAAAGTCAGTTAAAAATCGAGGCCAAACATCGTTCTAATCGCCGTAGCCCCCGCATGTGTATCCTAACTATACAGGAATAGTACCAAAGAACCGTATAAAATACTGGAAACAGACAGCCGCGCGATTAATGCTACAGCTACCGAGCCGAGAGCCACGGCGATTACTACTGTAGAGCTAAACTAAGTGACACCATGGCCGCATGATGTAACGTTAGCGTCCGTCGGGACAGCCACGACCGCCCGGTGTGACGTGCGCGCACGTGGCACGAGCGTACACGTGGCACGAGCGTACACGTGGCACGTGCGTACACGTACACGTGCGTACACGTACACGTGCGTACACGTACACGTGGCACGTGCGACACGTGTGCGCGCAGGTCTAACAGCGAGGGTCGCGGGGCGCTGCCCGGTCCCAAGGAAACTGTTTTGGTTTGGCTTCACAGCCCCAGTTTCGTTACAAATATTCGTTCCTACATAATTTTAATGATATTTTATTTCTTTATTTACTACTACACTTATATAATAACAGACAAGTTTCAGTATATAATATAGCCAATAAATATAGCGATATTTTAGATCGTTTATGGCTTACGTGTCTTTATTAACTAATTTAAAAATTTATGACAGATGAGCGCCGCTCTTATAATAGAAAAATGTCTATTCTCCGAATTACTGTAATTACTTCAGCGTGAAAAATAAATATAAAACTTTATCCTAATTTGTGAGCGATAGTACATCATGCCAGAATATGTAAAAATAAAATAACTAAATATTTACTCACAGATCATTATGTATAACAAAAAATATACATTTGCGATTCTAATAATATGAAAGTTCATAGAGGAAATAAAAGTTGTTGCAAGACTCGAGATCAAAAACAAAAGGTCGTGAATATGTCAGAGCCGGAAACGGCACGTTTGAGTCAAAAGGTTGAGTTTTAGCGAGGTCGCGTCGTCCCGAACATTTCGTGCTGTGAGATATTCACATGTAATATTGCAATATATTGAGAGGTAAGCGAGATGACACCAGACTGGTGCAGTCAGGTGCACGTTAGCTGCGAGGTGCAGCGTTACTCCGCGATGCCGTTGCTCACCGGCTTGGCGGGCGTCGCGCCCACACTTTGTATCCTGGAATGTTAAACAGGTATTATTGTAGGGAGTTGAGTGTTTGGGGTACCTGGCAAAGAAAATAAATAAAACAAAAATCTCTTTGTATATGTGTATTAAAAAAACACAAAACCCGTCATACTGATTTTTTTTTCTATGAAAGCCATATTCTAGCCGAAAAACTTCAGGACTGTACGGTAGAGACGTTTTTGAGGTCAAATTAAGTCACAAGTCAGGTAAGAAAGACACTGAGACCTGCAACTACATTGTTGAAGTACCCGCAGTCATACGCAAAACCCTGGTATCACAAGACCGTGTTTTTGTAAATTGGTCATCATGCCCTGTGAGACTTTACTTTGGTCACACGATGTTATAAGTGTCATAGTGTGATACAGGATTTTCCTAGTACAGGCGTCTTACATTATTTACCTATATTTTTAGTTTAAGATTCATATTGTTATTTTACCTTTCTTGAATTCTGAATAAAGATTTATTATTATTCTCTTTATTTATTTTCCTTACATACTAATTTACATTTTTAAATATTTGTTAAAAAAAGATATCAAAAAACATTTAAAAATATAAAAAAATAGTAGTCCACCGGTGTCGGGAGCAGGGTCCAAGCTACCGGCGGTTAGGGTTCCATCGAGAAGTACTGCCTTCTGAATCAGGCCCTTGATCCAACCACCAAGCGAAAGTTTTGACAGGTGGTCGTCCATGCTTTTTGCTATCAGGCCATTGGCCGTGACGACTATCGGCACAATGATAGCCGAGCCCACATGCCACATATCGACAACCTCGTGAGCTAGGTCCAGATATTTTATTTGCTTCTCTTTCTCAGCTTTCACGAGGTTCTCGTCATGTGGGATGGTAACATCGATTATCATTACGCGGCGCGCTGATCGGTCTATCACCACTATGTCAGGTTTATTGGCAACAATAGTCCTGTCAGTGATGATAGACTGATCCCAGTACAACGTGACATGGTCTTTTTCGAGAACTGGGTCGGGCACATACCTGTAGTACGGTACCTCAGACTCCACAAGTTTATATTTCAAGGCAAGTTGCTGGTGAATAATCCTGGCCACTTGATTGTGCCTGTGCAAGTACTCGCCGTTAGCCAGACGAGAACAACCAGAAATAATATGTCTGATGGACTCACCCGGACGGTGGCATGCCCGACACACGTCAACCGTCCCATCCTTCATAATATATTTCCGGTAGTTGTTCGTCAACATAACTTCGTCCATAATTGCACAGACAAAACCTTCAGTTTCCCCAAAGAGGTCGCTGAAACGTAGCCAGGACACGGACGCTAGAAAATCTACATCGGGTCCATGAAGAGCCCGGTAGAAGCGCCCGTGAAGCTCCTTGCTTTGCCATACTTCCTTGCGGTCATCAGCAGTAAGTACCACAGGTTTGCGCCAGTTCTCGTTAGCCATGGACAGCGGGGTGAGTCCCTTGTCCACTGCGACCACATCTCGGTGCATACCCACGTCGGCCTTTAAAAAATATTCTCTGAGACTGCACACCTCGCGGTTGTGGAGGGTCTTCGCGTTTAAAAAGCCTCTACCCCCGCATTTCCGCGGGATGTACAGTCTCATGACCGATGATCGTGGGTGATGCATCCGATTTGCGGTCAGCAATGTACGGACTCTCCTATCCAAGGCATCGAGTTCAGTCTGAGTCCATTTGAGTATGCCGAAAGAGTACATTAAAACTGGCATGACCCAACCGTTGAAGGCGCGCACCTTGTTCCCACCCGAAAGAAGGCTATTTAAAACCTTCTTCAGGCGTCCGAAGAAGCGCTCCCTCAACGATTGCTTCATGTCAGCTACGTTAATGCCTAACGCTTCCGACATACCCAAATATTTATAGCTTTCGGATGAGGAGAGGGATCTGAGGTGTATGGAATCCGAGAGCTGAATTCCCTCGGATTCCATAATCTCCCCTCTCTTTACATGCATGACTGCACATTTGTCCACTCCAAATTCCATCCTGATGGCGCTACTAAAAGAATCAGTTATTTTTAGTAACTCCATCAGTCGCAATCTGTTGTGGGCAAACAGTTTCAGATCATCCATGTAAAGAAGGTGAGATATGACCTGACCATCTCTCCTCAACCGGTAGCCCAGACCTGAATCCTCCAGCAATGTGCTAAGAGGATTCAGGGCTAGACAGAACCAAAGCGGGCTCAGACTGTCGCCCTGGAATATTCCCCGTTTAATCCATACAGGTTCATCGTTCCCCTGAATATGTCGACATCCTGGATATCGAAGGACCGTCTTCCATTGCCCCATACACGACTCAAGGAAGGCGCGTAGAGTTGCATCTATCTTGTACAACTCCAGCACCTTCATCAGCCATGTATGTGGCACCGAGTCGTAGGCCTTCTTATAATCTATCCAACATGTCGACAGATCCTTGCGGGCTCGACGAACCTGTTGGCTAATGGCCATGTCGATGAGGAGTAGCTCCTTAGTACCGCGGGACCCGTTCCTACATCCATTCTGAGAAGCAGCAATAATGCAGTTTTGCTCAATGTGTTTATTAATTTTCGCTCTCAAAATGGATGTAAGAAGTTTATAGACCAACGACAAACACGTAATCGGTCTATAGTTCTTGGGTTCCGCGGGACTACCTGACTTATGGAGCAGGTGGGTAACGCCTGTGGTTAAAAACTGAGGAAGCGACGCAGATTCTAAGGATGACTGGAATTGGGATGCCAGGCAAGTGTGTGAACTGCTGAGCCATTTCAGCCAGAAATTGTGCAGTCCGTCCGGTCCAGGTGACTTCCAGTTCGGTAACGGACGAACTGCACTGGCTATATCTAGTGGTGTTATATTGATTGCTTCCATTTCTGGAATAGGTTCACACACTCGCTCGACATCGCGCAACCAGTCAGCCTCAGTATGACAGACGGGTACCGACCAGATGCTGCGCCAGAATGAACTCGTGGCAGCATCATCCGGTCGACATACGTCCGCCATAGTTTGCTCGGGTCGCTCCCAAGCTCGGTATACCCACCTCTCATCGCTCTGGAACATGCGATTCTGCGAGTACCGATCAACCCGCCGCTTATACCGCCGAATACGGTTGGCCCATGCATAAACCTTCTGCTTCAGGAAGTCGATGCGCTCTGTGACTCGGGACATGTAATCTTGAGGACTGATTTCAGTCCCCGAGAATGCCCGTTTCACAAAGCGCATCACACGTGGTCGTGTATTGCCCTCCCTGAAGGAGTGTAGTTTGCCAATGAGCACCCTGGCCCCGTCGACACGACGCTCGATCCTGCGCTGCCAGGCCGGTACGGTTGGTTTTGATCGACTAGCTAAGTCACAATTTGGGAATTTAACATTAGCTAGTCGACATGCCGCAACAGCCCCACAGTACAAGATCGAGTGTGTATCAACGAGGTCCTCGCTGCTCTCGAATATATTCTTGAGCTGCGAGTCCAGGGCACACACCAACGCCCTATTTCGCTTATGCATGGGTAACCGTGGTAATCGGGGCCTAAGTTCGATAGGAGTGGACCGATACTCACGAAGCGCATCCTCCAGTGCGCTCCTCAATCGGTCGTTGCACTGGCTACTTACTGTGGCAACCCTATCATCCTCCTCTACAGCAACAGTATTGGACCGTGATGGGGTCGCAACAATAACAGTCGCTGGCACCGCGGTCTGTGATTGAGTTAAGATGATACGGTTGCTCAGTACCTCTGAGCGCAGCCTATCAAGCGCGGCGTCGTCCAACATGTGATTGCGCTGGATGACGCGCACCTGATCCGACAGTCGTTGGCTGGAAACGTTGATGGTTGGTTCCAGTTCCTGAAACAGAGACAGCATCCTAACACGGTACGCAGTGAGGTTAGTTCCCCCCTCTGTAGACCCGTAGTATGCGCGCATGACATTCTCGTTTATTAATCGAGTCCATTTCATGCGCTGCACACAACCACCGGTAGCGAGGCCCCTAGGTCCCAAGCTGGTCGGCGGCCGGCTTCTCCCCTGCCGACGCTCAGGTGACGGTGTCGGTGTTCTTGACGTCGTCGGCGGAGAGAAATACTCGTCGCTTGAGCTCGACGCTACTGCCGTCGCCGGTGACGCAGGTGATCCGTGGTCCGGCGGCGGCGAGGCGGAGCTGAGCGACGAGTCCGGGGATGGTGGGCGTGCGCGTCGTGCTGCTCTTGCTCTTGTAATCATATTGTTTCTTCGTAATGTTCGTCGTACATTTTTATATTGTTAAAATTTCTTGAAGTGATCTTGACATCTGTCATCTAAAAATTTGTAATTGTTCTGGCCTTTTTTCTTCATTTTGTAGTATTTTATAGTATTATTTTATATTATTATATTGCTAATGGTTGAATAGAATGGATTTATTGATATTTGTGATAAAAACTAGGCCTAAAATAGATTTTCAGAAATAAATATTGAGAGATTTTTTGAACGACGTGTCATTGACACAAGAGCGACCACAGATTATTATTATTATTATATTCCACTAATGAAAAATAAAGGCGCTTTTCACATAATTGTTCACCGAAATTGTCTGTCTAGGATTATGTTTTCACGAAGAAGTGATGAATGCTTGAAAGAAAGAAAGTTTCATAGGAGAAATTGTTGTGTATGGGTAGACGAACTATTGCTTGACGGATGCAGGTGATTTAGGGTGAAATCGTTAATGAATCATCAGCACATTTAAACGGCGCTCAAGCGCTGTCCTTTCATTATTTCCATGGAATATTGACATGTACAGCTCTTGAACGCCGTCTGTGAATGTGTGAAACTGTGAGTAATGTTTGTGTTGTATTGTGTTTGTACGTACGGATGCGAAGGTGCGTCCAGTCCCATAAGTGTGAGCGCCCGTAGCGCGGCACGTGAGCACTGCTCGTGTGAGTGCGCGGTGGACGCGCCGCCACCGTGACACATGACGGGCGGCTCCGTGGACAGCGACACTAGCGACAGGTACTCGCCGTGGTTGCGCTGGGAATACACACAAATTATTGTTACTACTGCAAACTGGTTGATCCACGGCTCATAGCCGGGTCTAGATGTCGATTGACGATACGATTGGGATTCACTGTAAAGCCGCGTAACTAAATTGCGATTATTTGTCACGCTGTTATCCTTTTATATATTTTGAGCTGCCCTATCACGCTGTTGAGATAAATAGGGATATATTGTCAAGCTGCGATGCTAAATTAGGATCCTATCACGTTGTCACGATACATTTGGATGTTTTTCCACACTACGATATTAAAATAAGATGCCCTATAGCCTATTACGCAGTTACTATAAATTGGGATTCCACGTCACGCTGCAAAGCTAAATTGGGATCCATTGTTTCGGCGGAAATTAAATCTGGCTGACTTTTAAGGACGCGTTTACGAATTCTCGCGGTTCAATTTTAGGTACACACAGCGACACACACAGCGACAAGCTCGCCGCGGCGGAATTATGAGCGAAGTGACACGACTTGATTCTTGAGTCTTTTGTTTATTTTTTGCCAAGTAGTTTTTTATATTACTGTGATAATATTATGTTTCCAAAAAGTTTGTACTGTGAAATAGAACAATATAAAAGTAGATACTACTGGACATTGGTTGGTTGGTAAGCAAGTAAGTAGTGGTAAAAGTACACAAGTATTTATAATTTTACGACAAGCTTTTTGAAAACAAAGTAAAAAGGGATTATAAATTCGCATTGCGTTTCGAAGTTGATGGAGTGACCTGAAGATATACTTTGAAGACTGCTAGTGGAACTTATAAACGAGTTGAGCTAGGTATGTTGTGTTTGGGCTCGTTTTTGAGTTGAGTCCGGAGGTGAGATCTCAACGTAACTAACAAAACTAGCCCAAACTCCGTATTCCTAGCTCTACTCGTTTATTAGTTCCAGTAACAGTTTTCAAAGTATATCTTCAGGTCACTCCATCAAGTTCGAAACGAAATGCGAATTATATAATCCATTTCTACCCGACTGTGGCGAATCCCAAATGGAGGGTTATGTGTTTTTACTTCTAAAAAAAACGATGAATAAAATCTTATCTTGGTTGTCCGTAGTCCCTACAAAATACGTAAAGTATCAAGTTGGGTCTGTCAAATATTTTGTACAGCGATCTTTTTCAACACGAATTTCTGGTAAAATCCGACACAGGGTCCACTCACGGCGGCGGCCGAGCGCAGACTAAATTTTGCATTTAAAATTTTTGCGTAATACATCATGACAGTGACCACTAAAATAAGCCCTAAGTCAAGCGAGTAAGGTTCACGCAATAGCCATAAAATTGACGAAAAATTAGGTTTGGTTGGTATTTTTTTACTGGCTCTACTTGTAATATTTTGATAGGTTTTATACTAATTATTTGAGTAGAACATGTCTACTTCCATAAAATATTTTTTAATAATTCAATTTATGTCACAGAAGAGAGAGTAACGTACGTAAAGACAACACGATTTCGTCAATTTTATGCGGAGAGGCACCGAAGATATTTTTATACAATATAATTAACGAACATTTTCGAATAAAAACTAGTAATTATTGAAGATGAAGGAGTAATCTATATGTGTTCATTATTATATATACGGAAAAACTGCTTGCAAACGCGTCCTTAACGCTGTTAAATTATTACAGGCTGTCACAGTTGCATCAATCACTAATACAACTAGATACACAATCAGTGACAAAAAATGTCCCAACCGAATGATTGCCCATTCAACATTTGGGTCCGCTTATAATCTAGTAGCATTCGAACGCTCCGACGGTAAACATACCTCGGTGCTCGTTTAAAAAGTGTAAAAATCACACATCCAGGACGCTAAAAAAGGATGGAATTTCATATTTCCGGTATGTATTAATATTATCATTATTTAATTGTTAGCACTGTATTGTAAATACTGATATTTTGTCAAGATATCATCGAAAACACGTTTTTTTAAATTAAGTCGTAATAAATACCAGGAGTTATAAGGCATCTCAATTGTAAAGACCCTTACTAAACGTATTTAATCATACTATCGCACGCCCACATAGATTGTTCGAGTTATGTGTGTTGATTCTGTTCCATTTTGTTGGAGACGCTATTATTTTTATTGAATTATTTTATTATTAAAGTTTGATTGTTTTCTTTTTGTTTAGTGGGACTTCTTTACCGTTGCTCTGAATATTATAGTACCATTTTTAACAGACTTCCAAAAAGGAGGAGGTTCTCAATTCATCTGTATGTTGTTTTTTTTTGTATGTTTGTTTCTGCATATCTCGGTCATTTATGAACCGATTTGATTTTTGTTTAATAGTTATGACTGGTCCAATTATGTTCTTTCATTACTAAATGAATGTGGTGCCGTATTATCCAAAAACATATTTACATTCAGGTAAATTATTATAAAACAGGTTTTCCAAAATATTAAAATTAAAATTATAGTAACAACAATAAATTAGACAGTTCGACTCCATTTATTCCTTGTCCAAGCGGCGAGCCAAGGTCGTAAAATTATATTGCTTTTTATCGGCACTTTGTAATTCTGACTTTAAAACATGCGCGTAAGGTTGAGTTTGTTTTGATATAGGTTGACCAGCGAGGATCGGTCGCAAAAAGTAGTAACTTATTGTGCGTAGCTTTGTGAATGCAACTTTATGCAATGTGTATAAGGTTGAATTTACGTTAATGTATATTTATTTCAACTAGAATTACGTCAAAACATGTGGCGACAGTTTTTAGAGAACTTTTGCATGGGATTGTGTATCTAGTTTTTTATTAGTGATCGATGCATTGTTGATATAAATTGAGATATTTAGTCAAGTTATCACGCTAAATTGAAATGCTTACCTTGGGGAAGTCTGAGAATTGCACACTGAAGCCTAGAAGCTGCGATAGGTATAGTAGCTGGTCCTTAGCACCAGGCGTGTTGCCACCCGACCCACCTGTCGCGCTTGTTTCACTCACACCTGTGAAATAATACGATATACATAAACTACTTATCTGCCACGGTAAAAACATACCCAAAATGTAGGAAGAATCTCTTTTTTTTTTCTATTTATTTCAAAGCAATCGATCTAGCATGTTGGCAACTCAACTACTCATAGTCAATGAACTGATTACATGATGAAGAGGATCAAAATCGATGCAATCTACTAATAATAGCAGTTTTTTTTTTTTGTTTTTGTTTATTATGATCTGCTATCAGTCATCCCTGACTATGTGTGGAAGAAGGCATAAGTTTATTGTGAATCCTGGTGACGTCACATGTACTGACCGTTAGGTTGGTGCGGCTGGCCGGTCCGCGTGTGGTAGTCCATGAGCAACACGCCGGGCACAGGTTGTCGCACTTCGCTGCTTGCGCCGCCCGACACTACTTCACCTTCCTGGATGACATAGGTTATGTTACAAAAGAGTATTGCAAAGTACAGCTAACACGGTATTTAGTATGGTCCCATTAAAATAGGTGGACAAAATTTCAGAAATCATTCAGACCAAGGTTAAGCAGTACTTCAAGCCTGGACAGTTTTCAATATTATATAAAGCTCAAGTCCGGTCTGGCATGGAGTATTGCTGTCACCTTTGGGATGGCTCAGCCAAATACCAGCTTGCCACACTTGACTCTGAGCGCAGAGCCAGGAGGCTAATTGGTGACGATAAGCTGGTTATCAAGCTACAAGCCTGGCCCACCGTCGCAAAGTCGCATGTCTGTCGGTCTTCTACAGACTGTACTTCGGAGAGTGTGCGCAAGAGCTCCACGAGCTGATCCCACCATCTCCCTTCTTCCATCGGGAGACTAGACGTACTGCAGGGTATCACCGATACCTAGTCGACATTCCACACATTCGAACGAAGCGCTTTGCTGGGTCCTTTATTATGCGCACAGCCAAGGAGTGGAATTCCCTGTCTGCGTCAGTTTTTCCGAGTTCATATAACCCTAATCTATTTAAGTCGCGAGTAAACAGGCTTCTACTGGGTAAGCTCGTTCCATCGTCGACATCATCTCTGCCCTTAGGACAAGATTGAAGTCAAGAGCAAGCCCATTTATAATAAAAAAAGACCACCAAAATAAGGACGATGGCAAAAAAAAAATAAGAAAAACGCATTTAAGTACCTACTCATAAAGGATGAGTTTGTTCTAGAGTGCCGGCAATTTACTACTTTGAGTAAAAAAAAAATCACTTTAATGTTTTTTTTTTGTTTAGATATCTTTGGTTACACCTACTGAACGCTGTGTTAAAATTTGTCCACCTATTTTAATGGGATCTTATATATCATATTATGCATAGCCCTTTCCCAACTATGTTGTGGATGCAGCTTACTTCAAATACGGGTAGCTAATTCTTTTAAAAGACTGGTGTCAGTGGTATGAGCAGTCAATAAAAGAAGTAGTGCATAGATAAATATTTATGCTAGTATACCAGTTGTTCCATGTAAAATATTGGTATTCAGTTGCATCAAAGTTAGGAAAAAAGCAGGCAGATGATGATGGAATAGAAAAGAAAAAACAACAAATATCAAATTAGAAAAAAAACTGCACAGACGACTTTTTAGTTATCTTTGGTTTTTTTTTATTGATTTTTGGATTCGATACCTGCGCAATTTCATTAGCTAATTTGAACCTTGACTTCGATAGATTATAATCTACCGAAAAATAATGCGTTAAATTGTAAGCAGTATGTTACGGTTTACAATCTTTCGACAGTTTACAATCTCTCCAGATAGATTCTAACGGTATCTACAATTTTACGGTGACATTACAGTGTAGGGTGGAAAACTTACTTTCCGCTTAGCGTCTCCAGTGTTGGTGGTACCGTCGGCTGGCGCGGCCGGGTCGGGGCTACAGCTGAGCGGCTCGGCCGGCTTACCGCTCATCTCCATCGCTAGTAACACGTCTGCAACGTTCATATACAGCCGTTTGTTGAGGGTAACATACTTGTTAGTAATATTTTGCCATATTTTTATCGGGTTATTGTTAGTGTTATAACGGGTATGGTGTTAGAATATAAACATTTTTTCTGTGTGTAAGCGTCGAGAAGTGAGTTCGAAAACGTATAGTTACATAAATATTCTTTTTTTAAAGCAGATATTGATGGCGTATTTAATATTGTGCTGGCGGCATTACGTGAACTTCGTCGTCAGTTAGGAAATTCCTATCATTCGTGCGATATTGCAGTGTTGAGTTTAAAATGTTGTAACGCTGTGGCACCGCTTCACAAAGCAGCATTGACACACTACGACGGCACACGCAGGCGATGTGAGCACTAGCTGCGCAGCTGGCAAGCCAAGGTGCGGGGCGCCTGCCCGACCACTCGCTCCCTTGGAGCCTACCGCGACGGACGATACTCTCAAACGCTTATGTACTTTTTATCATATGTTTGTCCGGGCAGTTATAATTGTAAATTAATCGGCAATACACCGAGCTTTTATATACAGTTCACTATTATTTTATTAACCACCACTTGCAAGTGGAACAGTAGTGTACGATATATACGTACTGTGCGCGGCGCGTCGCTTGGCGGTCTTCTTGTTGGGCCCCAGCCCCGTGGCGCTGTGTGGCGGCGCGTCGCACTGCACCAGGAACTCCCTGCGCCGCGCCGCGCCGCGCTCCTCTAGTACTCGATACTGAGGAGACCGAGCTCGTACTGCGTGTCGCGCTACAGCCAGGCGGGAGATAGTATTGTATGATATATACGTACTGTGCGCGGCGCGTCGCTTGGCGGTCTTCTTGTTGGGCCCCAGCCCCGTGGCGCTGTGTGGCGGCGCGTCGCACTGCACCAGGAACTCCCTGCGCCGCGCCGCGCCGCGCTCCTCTAGTACTCGATACTGAGGAGACCGAGCTCGTACTGCGTGTCGCGCTACAGCCAGGCGGGAGATAGTATTGTATGATATATACGTACTGTGCGCGGCGCGTCGCTTGGCGGTCTTCTTGTTGGGCCCCAGCCCCGTGGCGCTGTGTGGCGGCGCGTCGCACTGCACCAGGAACTCCCTGCGCCGCGCCGCGCCGCGCTCCTCTAGTACTCGATACTGAGGAGACCGAGCTCGTACTGCGTGTCGCGCTACAGCCAGGCGGGAGATAGTATTGTATGATATATACGTACTGTGCGCGGCGCGTCGCTTGGCGGTCTTCTTGTTGGGCCCCAGCCCCGTGGCGCTGTGTGGCGGCGCGTCGCACTGCACCAGGAACTCCCTGCGCCGCGCCGCGCCGCGCTCCTCTAGTACTCGATACTGAGGAGACCGAGCTCGTACTGCGTGTCGCGCTACAGCCAGGCGGGAGATAGTATTGTATGATATATACGTACTGTGCGCGGCGCGTCGCTTGGCGGTCTTCTTGTTGGGCCCCAGCCCCGTGGCGCTGTGTGGCGGCGCGTCGCACTGCACCAGGAACTCCCTGCGCCGCGCCGCGCCGCGCTCCTCTAGTACTCGATACTGAGGAGACCGAGCTCGTACTGCGTGTCGCGCTACAGCCAGGCGGGAGATAGTATTGTATGATATATACGTACTGTGCGCGGCGCGTCGCTTGGCGGTCTTCTTGTTGGGCCCCAGCCCCGTGGCGCTGTGTGGCGGCGCGTCGCACTGCACCAGGAACTCCCTGCGCCGCGCCGCGCCGCGCTCCTCTAGTACTCGATACTGAGGAGACCGAGCTCGTACTGCGTGTCGCGCTACAGCCAGGCGGGAGATAGTATTGTATGATATATACGTACTGTGCGCGGCGCGTCGCTTGGCGGTCTTCTTGTTGGGCCCCAGCCCCGTGGCGCTGTGTGGCGGCGCGTCGCACTGCACCAGGAACTCCCTGCGCCGCGCCGCGCCGCGCTCCTCTAGTACTCGATACTGAGGAGACCGAGCTCGTACTGCGTGTCGCGCTACAGCCAGGCGGGAGATAGTATTGTATGATATATACGTACTGTGCGCGGCGCGTCGCTTGGCGGTCTTCTTGTTGGGCCCCAGCCCCATGGCGCTGTGTGGCGGCGCGTCGCACTGCACCAGGAACTCCCTGCGCCGCGCCGCGCCGCGCTCCTCTAGTACTCGATACTGAGGAGACCGAGCTCGTACTGCGTGTCGCGCTACAGCCAGGCGGGAGATAGTATTGTATGATATATACGTACTGTGCGCGGCGCGTCGCTTGGCGGTCTTCTTGTTGGGCCCCAGCCCCGTGGCGCTGTGTGGCGGCGCGTCGCACTGCACCAGGAACTCCCTGCGCCGCGCCGCGCCGCGCTCCTCTAGTACTCGATACTGAGGAGACCGAGCTCGTACTGCGTGTCGCGCTACAGCCAGGCGGGAGATAGTATTGTATGATATATACGTACTGTGCGCGGCGCGTCGCTTGGCGGTCTTCTTGTTGGGCCCCAGCCCCGTGGCGCTGTGTGGCGGCGCGTCGCACTGCACCAGGAACTCCCTGCGCCGCGCCGCGCCGCGCTCCTCTAGTACTCGATACTGAGGAGACCGAGCTCGTACTGCGTGTCGCGCTACAGCCAGGCGGGAGATAGTATTGTATGATATATACGTACTGTGCGCGGCGCGTCGCTTGGCGGTCTTCTTGTTGGGCCCCAGCCCCGTGGCGCTGTGTGGCGGCGCGTCGCACTGCACCAGGAACTCCCTGCGCCGCGCCGCGCCGCGCTCCTCTAGTACTCGATACTGAGGAGACCGAGCTCGTACTGCGTGTCGCGCTACAGCCAGGCGGGAGATAGTATTGTATGATATATACGTACTGTGCGCGGCGCGTCGCTTGGCGGTCTTCTTGTTGGGCCCCAGCCCCGTGGCGCTGTGTGGCGGCGCGTCGCACTGCACCAGGAACTCCCTGCGCCGCGCCGCGCCGCGCTCCTCTAGTACTCGATACTGAGGAGACCGAGCTCGTACTGCGTGTCGCGCTACAGCCAGGCGGGAGATAGTATTGTATGATATATACGTACTGTGCGCGGCGCGTCGCTTGGCGGTCTTCTTGTTGGGCCCCAGCCCCGTGGCGCTGTGTGGCGGCGCGTCGCACTGCACCAGGAACTCCCTGCGCCGCGCCGCGCCGCGCTCCTCTAGTACTCGATACTGAGGAGACCGAGCTCGTACTGCGTGTCGCGCTACAGCCAGGCGGGAGATAGTATTGTATGATATATACGTACTGTGCGCGGCGCGTCGCTTGGCGGTCTTCTTGTTGGGCCCCAGCCCCGTGGCGCTGTGTGGCGGCGCGTCGCACTGCACCAGGAACTCCCTGCGCCGCGCCGCGCCGCGCTCCTCTAGTACTCGATACTGAGGAGACCGAGCTCGTACTGCGTGTCGCGCTACAGCCAGGCGGGAGATAGTATTGTATTATATATACGTACTGTGCGCGGCGCGTCGCTTGGCGGTCTTCTTGTTGGGCCCCAGCCCCGTGGCGCTGTGTGGCGGCGCGTCGCACTGCACCAGGAACTCCCTGCGCCGCGCCGCGCCGCGCTCCTCTAGTACTCGATACTGAGGAGACCGAGCTCGTACTGCGTGTCGCGCTACAGCCAGGCGGGAGATAGTATTGTATGATATATACGTACTGTGCGCGGCGCGTCGCTTGGCGGTCTTCTTGTTGGGCCCCAGCCCCGTGGCGCTGTGTGGCGGCGCGTCGCACTGCACCAGGAACTCCCTGCGCCGCGCCGCGCCGCGCTCCTCTAGTACTCGATACTGAGGAGACCGAGCTCGTACTGCGTGTCGCGCTACAGCCAGGCGGGAGATAGTATTGTATGATATATACGTACTGTGCGCGGCGCGTCGCTTGGCGGTCTTCTTGTTGGGCCCCAGCCCCGTGGCGCTGTGTGGCGGCGCGTCGCACTGCACCAGGAACTCCCTGCGCCGCGCCGCGCCGCGCTCCTCTAGTACTCGATACTGAGGAGACCGAGCTCGTACTGCGTGTCGCGCTACAGCCAGGCGGGAGATTGGGTTGTCGGCACCGCCCGCGGCTGCCGCGCCCGCTGTACTGCCCTCCTGCACACGAAATACCATCGTTTTATGTTAGTAGCGAGTAGGCAAGTTCACTCGCACGACTCAACGTAGCATCAAGATCCTACGTTGTGACGTCAGAGCGGGCCGTGTGCAATACAAGTTGCAAAGCTCCGCCCACTTCACGCTGTCAGTCGGACGTTAGCCCCGCCTTCCGGACAGTGGCGTGCGCTCTATTAAGGCTCTTAGGCTTAGCCTACCTTACCAACTGAGCATTTCTTATAACTAATTAACCATGTAATAAAATAACACCATGTACAAAATAACAATAAAAAAGTTCAAACTCCTGTTAAAATACTTAGAGCAATTTTTCGCGTACGAATCTTATATTTTACAGGCTTGCTTAGGCTAGCATTCGAGTAGCCTAAAACCCATTCATAATTTTACGCACACAGCGTCACATCGGTGAATGATCGGTGCATATTTTCGTGTATATGAACCGCACACATGCATGTCAACTCCTGCGAGTGTAGCTGGCCTGTGATTGGCTGCAACAACACAAGGCTACGATTGGATGCGTCATGCGTGCCATCTTCAGCCCGCGAACTTCGGCGTGAAGTTCAAATTAGTTTTTTTTTAACGTTTTTTGCAATTTGCAGGCCAGTGCTAGCTTGAATACTGACTACATACGTCTTACAGCCGCGAATCATATTTTATTAATCAACATACAACCTAGCACTGGCCTGCAAATTGCAAAAATGTAAGGAAATTAAGAAATTTGAATTTCGCGCGTTTGCGGTCTTCGCTCTTCCGTCCACAGATAGAGTGCAGCACTGACAACACGTTTCATTGATTGATTTCGTACCTATAATCCTGCAAAATTTTGTTGACCGCTGTTGTGAACAAACTCGATATGAAAATGATGCAATTTTATTTGGTAGTAGTATTTTTCTATCGTCAAATTAGAAATTATATTTTACGTCTATGGAAGCCATTATTGTTTCATTGTTGTGACAAGCAATTTATAGCGCGATTTGTTTTGAAACCGAAAACGTACAGATAGTGTCAGTTAATAGTTAACATTATTAACAGTAGTGTAAATATTAGCTTTGTTGTGTATTATTTGTTTATTCCCCTAACAAATAATAACAATGGTAGGTGAAGTTTGTGCTAATAATGTGTGTTTGGTAGATGATAAAGGTAATAAGTTTTCTCAATTATCGTTTAAGTAATGATAAGGTGCAAGTTGTATCTAAAGGTAGATGTGTGAAGGCCGCTTCGGATATTATCTTGCAAGTGACGTGTTTTGTACTTTTGTAACTATCACCCACTCACTTGGATGAGTTTTTTGAGGTGGCCGAATCTTTCTTCTGTTTGCATCGATAAAAAATCACGAGTTGAACCTTGAATAATGTGGTGAGTTTTTGAATTGTATTTAGGTATAACTTTTACAGGCTTATTTTCAAATGTTATAAATGTGACAATTTTTTTTTGCTGTCAATATTTCGTGGCCTACCCACCGTGGCGGACCACTGCACGCCACTGCTTCCGGAACATGGCGCCCGCGCATCCTTTGTTCTAGGACTAGCGAGGCAAGATGGCGGCGCCCTCCTCTATGGCTACGTTAACGAGGGGGTGTCCAGCGCAAAACCGTCAGGCGTCAACCGTTATTATTATTTATTTTGTTTAAAATCACTATTATAATAATTTTGTATGCTAATTCATTACTGCTTCAGAATATATTTAATATAAATCTGTCCATTCTCGCTCGGAATTTTATTTCATCGCCTATTGCTTAATTGCTTCAGTAGTACACCGTTATTTATTTATCATTTCTGTTGTTTGCATTCACGTTTTTTTTTTGATGAGCGGGAAATCATTAAATGACTCCTCCCGCTCTGGGCTGAGGGAGTGTCAGACTTTTACTGTCTAAAAACCACCCACATTATTTCTTAGCCCTTTGTGTTCCGAGGCCACTGTATGTCTTTAGAACAAACCGCAGCCCCGGTAGACTTAATAAATACCTTAAATCAATCGCACAGTATCCTCATAAGACCCTCACCCACCTTGATGAGATTCCTAGGTTTCTTCTTAGTGGTCTGCACCCGTCGCTTGTCCAGCCCGGGCCGGGCGCGCAGCATGGCGGGCGGCCAGCGGCGCCGCATCTCGTCCAGCATGCGCTCGGCCGCGCGACGCTTGGACACCTTCTTGCCGTTGCCCTCGCCGTCCGTCTCCATGTCGCCCACCGTGCATGTCGTCACGAACACCTGGGAACCATACAGTGTGAATGTATCGCCCCACAATCGATGGAACACTTGATCATGTCCTGCCTGTCCTGTTGTTGCTTGCACATCACAGGAGCTGATGGACGCTACTCACTCGCCGAAAAAATTTTAGGCCGACTCAATTTAAATTATCATCGACACGCTAAGAAGACAATACCAACTCAATATTTCACAAAAAGTGAAGTATCAAGCGATTTTGAACTGTATGCAGTGCTAGATGATAACCATCAATCAAATCAAACCTATCGCAGTTCACTGTTAGACAAAGGCCTTTACCGAACTTTTATAATGATCACAATAATTATCATGATCAAATTCTGACATCTTTAGAACTAAATGTGCAACTAATTAGGTGGGAAATCCTTGATACTCGAAAAATTGGTATCTTTGTAGTGGCCTACATAATAGGAGCATACGTGCAGCCGAGACCGTGCTATACAGGTGCGCCGCGCCGACGACATGCCCGCTTGGAGTCCGGTGCCGCACTGAGGCGAAACGACTCGCGAAAACAGTTTTATCTAGCGGTGGTTTCCGCGAGCCGGGCTCGCTATTTTTGGTGCTGCACTGTGATTGGTCAAGTTAATTTTTATATAGGTGAAGTGGCAACGAAGCCGTGTATGTTATTTTAGTAGCTAAGGGCTCACGTTTTCAAAATAAATATGTAAAAACATAATTGAGTTTTATTTCTTATTAAACTCTAAATCTTCTATGAAAAGACTTCCAAAGTCATATCCCATGCTTATTAAGCGAATAACACTCAAAATAAGTTATGTAGCACTTAGCAACCTCAAATAGTATCTAATGGGCCTACTACACGCACGCACTTCCCCACAGTTTTCGTTCACACTTCACAGTACATCGCGCGTATGGTTGGTAAAACTGTATTACCATTACAAACCACACGCGCGATGTACTGTGTGCACCGTGTAATCGCGCAGGCAAGACTGTGGGGAAGTGTGAGCGTGTGGTAGGCGCATAACTCACTCGCATATGCGGCGGGCCGCGCTCTGATTTGACGGTGAACTGCACGGATAGGTTTCGTTTGAGCGCCAGCTCGTGTACCAGCGATACTGGAGACTTTACTTCGGAGCTTAGGAGGTCGGCGTTCGCGTCGACCGCTGAAACAATCAACATTCTTAATAAAATTGGCGATAAAATGAGGATGAGCGGAGATAAGAATGTTAATGTTAAAATAAATATATAATATATATATTATGTGTATATAGAATGAGTACATAAGAGGAAGTCTGAATAAGGCACCGGTTCCCTTCGCTCTGCCCAAGAGCGGAGGGGGGGGGGTTATTCTATTCGATGATTTTCCACCAACCAAAAAAAAAACAAAAGGCACCGGTTAAAAAGTTGTGGGGTAAGGTTATCGTGGTATGCAAAGGAATGAGGAAAATGTTGAGTATGAATGAAAAGATGGCTATAAGAGTAAACAAAGACCAAAGAAACGAGGGATGGACAGTGTGAAGGATGATATGGCTAGAATAGAATAGAATATTCGTTTATTTGCTTATAATGTAGGTATTTACAATAAGGTGGTAACATCATTTTAGAGAATCCTTGTACATTCTACCATTTTGGCATGCAAATATTGATGCTGTTCATCATCAGCTATGAAACAGCTACAACTTATCGGCTAGAAAGTGCGATACGGAGTAATAACATTTATTTATTAGTAAATTAGTTAGTTTCTTTTTGAAAATTGTTACTGGTTCCTCCCTTACACAATTAGGAATATGATTAAAAATTGCCGGCGCCATACCGAAAACACTTTTTTTCAATAAAGCTGTCCTAAATCGAACTGTGCGTAATATGTTTTGATATTGAGATCGCAAAATTGCATCTCTGTGTCTGCTTTCCGAGAAAGTTAAAAACAGATGCGGATTATAATTAACAAAAAGAGCAATTTCTAGAATATAAAGAGATGGAAACGTTAACAAATTATGAGTCTTAAAATATTGCACACAGCTGTCAGTTACCTTCAGACCAAATATTGCTCGTAGGCAGCGCTTTTGGGCTTTAAAAATGCTTTCTCTTTCGGTACAATTACCCCAATATATAATACCGAATCTCAAAATGGAAACGACAAGACTATGATATGCTAGTAATACTGTTTTGATATTAACTTTTTTTTTAAGATTATAAAGTGCATATGCAGATGCGCTAAGTTTTTTGCAAATTGCTTCTGCCTGTGCTTTCAAGTCAGTTGACTGTCAATTAAAATTCCCAGAAATTTTATAACATCCACTCTGTCCACATTTTGGCTGTTATAATTAATATTTATATCACCGATGCGAAGCCTTTGGTAAAAATGCATTATCTTAGTTTTTTGTAGGTTTATTTGTAAGTGAAATGAGGTGACTGCTGAGATGACGAGTAATTGAGAAGTATGGAAGAAAAAGACATGTTGCGCCGACCCCAGATAAATATAAGGTAAGGGCAGGAGGATGTTAAGATGTGTCGGTGAAACTGTTATCTTAGTAGATCTTATCGTTTTTTCATTAGGGTATGGCAGAAGTTATAGTGATAAAAAACATATCGGAACACATATGTTCCGATATGTTTTTTAGGAAACATGTTCTGATTACGTTGCGGTGAGATTGTAAACAAGTCATAAATGTGTTATCTAGATAAAAATCTGTGATTCAATAGATTATACTTAGGTACGTTTTTCATGTCGATTTCGATAAATAACACTAGTCAACAGTGAATTTGTTGCTCTTGATATGAGAGTGGTTTAAGTATGCCCTTGTACCCAGAAATAACGTAATATTAACAGTTTTTGGAAATTGGCTCTAGTTTTTTATTTATTTATTTAAAGACTTTGGAAGACTTACAGCGGACTTATTGCGGTTTAAAGTTTGTATGAAATAGAACAATTTGTATGGAGAAGCAAAAATAGTACATTGTTACCTTAGGGGTGAAAGGAACTTATCTAGTCCCGAGTCGGGGTTTGGCGCCTGAGCGCAGCGAGGGCGCTAATAGTTCGAGGGACTAAATAAGTCTTTAACCCGAGGTAAACACTGTGCTTTTCATTACGAATACAAGGAAAGTTGATGGGTATAGGCTTGTCCCCAATTACCTAAATCGGTGAATAGACTTTGCTCCTAATTACATCGGTTGATGTGGCTATATAGCCTTTGGTTGATGGCAATAGGCTTGCTCCTAATTAGATTAGTTGATGGCAATAGGCTTGATCCTAATTAGATTAGTTGATGGCAATAGGCTTGATACTAATAACATCGGTTGGGGGCTATAGGCTTGCCCCCAATTACATCAGTTGATGGCAATAGGCTTGCTCCCAATTACATTGGTTGATGGCAATAGGCTTGCTCCTAATTAGATTGGTTGACGGCAATAGGCTTGCCCCTAATTACATCAGTTGATGGCAATAGGCTAGCTCCTAATTACATCGGTGGATGAGAATAGGCTTGCTCCTAATTAAATCGGTTGATGGCAATAGGCTTGCCCCCAATTACATCAGTTGATGGCAATAGGCTTGCTCCTAATTACATTGTTTGATGGCAATAGGCTTGGTCCCAATTACATCAGTTGATGGCAATAGGCTTGCTCCTAATTACATTTGTTGATGGTAATAGGTTTGCTCCTAATCACATCAGTTGGTGGCAATAGGCTTGCTCCTAATTACATTGGTTGATGGCAATAGGTTTGCTCCCAATTACAACAAATAGCTGTCAGTAGAAAGCGATTCTCCCTAGGGCTGAAAAGTAGTACTTTCAACCCGCTCCGCAGGCATGTTCTGACCTACTTTCAGAGTATGAGTAAAGAATTTTTTTTAAAAAAATCCCTGGTTCGTTTTGATATTTTAAAACTCACTATTAAAACAAGTACAACCAAAATAAAATAAACCGTAATTTTATGTTTTACATCAATTGGGAGCATAATAGTAGATTGTACACCAAGTGCATAAAAAGCACCATTTTGCGCGAGACGTTTATCCATCCGATGCGAGCTTGCGAGCGAGGATGGATATAAAGTAGAGAGTAAAATGGGTTTTATGGACGAGTTGTACACTCTACTTTTCACTTCGATTGCGAGGAAATGCAACAGCAACTTGTAAATTGTAAAAATGATTATGGTTCCCACCAATTAACTTTTTTTTTCAGTAGGAAACTTGACATAACACCTGACTTATGTCGTTACTCATACTGCTCAGTTATAAAAACATTTTGAGCAAGCCTATTGCTATCAACCAATGTAATTAGGAGCAAGCCTAATGCCATCAACCAATGTAATTAGGAGCAAGCCTATTGCCATCAACTGATGTAATTAGGAAAAGCCTATTGCCATCAACCAATCTTATTAGGAGCAAGCCTATTGCCATCAACCGATGTAATTAGGAGCAAGCCTCTTGCCATCCACTGATTTAGGTAATTGAGAGCAAGCCTATTGCCATCAACTGATGTCATTGGGACCAAGCCTATTGCCATCAACCAATGTAATTAGGAGCAAGCCTATTGCCATCAACTGATGTAATTAGGAAAAGCCTATCGCCATCAACCAATCTTATTAGGAGCAAGCCTATTGCCATCAACCGATGTAATTAGGAGCAAGCCTATTGCCATCCACTGATTTAGGTAATTGAGAGCAAGCCTATTGCCATCAATCAATGTATTTAAGAGTAAGCCTATTCCCATCAAATGATGTAATTAGGAGCAAGCCTATTGCCATCAACCGATGTAATTAGGAAAAGCCTATTGCCATCAACCAATCTTATTAGGAGCAAGCCTATTGCCATCAACCGATGTAATTAGGAGCAAGCCTATTGCCATCAACCGATGTAATTAGGAGCAAGCCTATTGCCATCCACTGATTTAGGTAATTGAAAGCAAGCCTATTGCCATCAATCAATGTATTTAAGAGTAAGCCTATTCCCATCAAATGTTGTAATTAGGAGCAAGCCTATTGCCATCAAGCGATTTAGGTAATTGGGGGAAGCCAATTCCCATCAACTTTCCTTGTATTCGTAATGAAAAGCAGTAATCCCTTGTTCTTAGAATACTAGCGAAACGAATTAAATTAAAGAGGTTATTCTAAGGAAGTTGAAGTCGTTCCTGTGGCTGTTGGGCCGATTACCTGTGCCCGATTACCTTGGTCATCGACGAAGATTTTACTTTATGCTCTAGAGCATAAAACGCGACTTTATGTCGCCTACGCACGACGTAAAGACGAATTTTAGAGCGAGAGAAGTGAAAAAATAATTTTCCTCTTACTTAGTTTTTATTTTTACACTCAACATGTAATAGAATAAAATCCATTTATTTTCAGGTAACAAAATACCCATAAATATACTTACACACATATTTTGTGTTCGTATAAACAACTTAAAACTATGTTAGTAGTACTTTTCTCAAAAATGGTATGTAATGTTGCCATAACATCTCTAAAAAGTATCCAGAAAGTGAACTTTACCGGAGACTTATTCACAACTGTCCAGTAAGAAGCGAGATTTTAAACTTGGAATCTCCTACTGTCCAGTAAGTAAGTATGTAATTTACTTACTGGACACTAGGTCATCCTCTTTAGGTCTGTTTAGAAAAAAAAACATAGTACATACCAGACACAGATTAGAGTTTAGCCATTATAACATGGTTAAAGAGGTTCCAAATATATATCTATCTCTCTTTTTGGTATGACATTTTATGAGATACATATATTTTTGGAACCTTAAACAGCCATTTTATACGTTGCGTTTTGTACTTAGTAATGTTGTAGAAGTATAGTGTGGGATTTTATGATTGTATTTAGTAATTTCAGTTTATTAAAAAGTTTTTTCTAAAGTTGTTTCCTAAACTGCCTCGTTGGTCTAGTGGTCGCAAGCTCGACTGCAGAGCGTGAGGTCCTGGGTTCGATTCCCGGGTCGGCCAAAAAGTGCTATTGTGTTTTTCACATATGAATGTAACCTTCAATAGGTATTAATTAAACGAATTTGTTGTTAAACTTTCTTTAATTTTTGAGAAAAGCATTATACAAACCTCAACCAGTAAGAAAGCACATTACTGCAGAATCCAGTAAGTAAGCCTTCCTGGCCTCGTATATAACCAGACCTCACCTGCGGTTCGGTCCGGTTAACTCATACTTGGCCAGGAAGGCTTACTTACTGGATTCTGCAGTAATGTACTATTTCTTGACTCGATGTTTTGTGAATTCTTGTAGAAACTGGCCCAAGTATACCCTACACATACCCTAATAACTGAAAAACTAGAGCTGATCTAGTACACCAATGACTTTTTTCTTAAAATATATGTTATCAATTAAAAGATCTCACAAAAATATCGAAGGCAACACAAAAAAAAAAATTTTTGTAGACCTGTGTAATAGTTTACAGTTGGTGCAATAACAACACGTGGAAACGAGATAACCCGAGCTTCAGTTTAGAATTTCATGAAATGTGACATAATTTCTAATGCAAGAGTCATCATCCGATTCGGACTGGTAACGACCACAAGTGTAGTATTTGAGTGCAGAATCTATTCAAAGTTAATTTATCTTTGACCTAGCATTATTGAAAGACGTAGTAGACGTAGACGAAGTGATTTTTTATACATACTATAATAAACTTTCTGTTGAATCATTGTTGATAGAGTAAAACTAACTAAATAACCCTCCTTTTGGGCTTCGCCGCAGTCGGGTAAAAAGGTGTGTAGTTACTAAACAAGACAGAACGATTGGTTTAGCAGTACGAACAAACATACAGTCCACGTTTCTTTATAGTAGAAGGAGCTGGCCGCCGACGGCATTCAATATGATGTTCGAATATTTTTAAGTTAGTTGACAATAAACACCTTCGAAGGCAGACGGTTGTTTCCTTGTGCTAACTACTCGCCAAACCAAATTGAACCCGACAAAGTATGTAGGTGACCACTCACCAGGTTCAGGTTCAGCATTGGCAGTAGCAGGCGGCTCATCGTGCGCGGGCGGCGGGCGCAGGTCCCGCAGCGCGCGCGCGGCCGCGTCGTGGCGCGCGCCCTGCGGCGTGGCGCCCTCGCCCAGCCACGCGCCCGCGCCCACGCACACGCGCACGCGGTACTGCAGCGCGGGCGCGGCGTACGCGGGCGCCAGCAGCCGCAGCCCGGCGCCGCGCCCGCGCACCAGGCGCGCCGGGCCCGCCACGGGCGGGATGGACGTGTACACTGCTGGTTGGCACAGCTTCATGGCCAGCGCGTTCAGCTCTACTGTTGGCATTACTGCGCCTGAATGAACATGAAATATAAATAATAATATGAGCAACAAAGTAAATAAAAAATCTACGCTAAAAGATTATGTTAATCACTACATATCATAAAACAGACTGTAGGTACGTACCAGCGTGTCGATGGTGCGGGTGATGCTGTGCATGCGGCGCGGGCGCACGTGGCGGTGGGGGCGGGAAGCTGGTAGCTGTCAGCGCCGCCTGCGCCGCTGCGTGCTGCGCGCGCTTTATTGACGAGCCCTGAAACGAACACCAATAACTTTTTGAAAAAACCTGGACTACCTTGCCTTGTTATAAGAGACACTAATAGCCTGGTAATACACAATGTGTAGAAATAATCATAAATAAGCCGGTTTTTAAAGATTTTCTAGACCTAGTCATAGTTATTGCCATAGATTGTGTCAGAATAAGTTCAGCGGACACTCACCTCTGCAGTATATTCCTCAGTATCACCCAGTCGGAGTGTTACTGTGAATACTTTCTTGTGCGCGGGTCCCGTCTCTGATGTGAGGCGATATTGATGCTTAATCTGAAAAAGATGATAGACAGTGTCAGTCTTACTCAAAAAGACACTTATTTCTAAAGTTAGAGATAAGGAAGACTATAGAAGGGACATCAAAAACGCTCCCTCGGCGAGAGCATTCGCCTGTAATGTAACATACAGTGCATTCGAGTATTACATGAGTAAGTGAGTGATGAGAACCTCGCATTATAGTGCGCAATCTGAGAACTTGTTTCTGTTTAAAATCGAATCTCAGATTCTTAACTCATAGACAGAGTTGATAATAATATGGTCGCTAACCTCGCATCACGCATTGTTACATTATACGCGAATGATGCGGTGAGAGAGTTTTTATGGCTAGTTCTTTAAATGGCCAAAGCGATATTTCGGTTTTTGATGGTAACTATTTGAAGTCAAGACTTAGGATCACATCATAGTTCTACTACTGTGCGTTCTCACTGGTGACAAATGAAATCTCTATATTTTCCTCTTCTTTTAGTTGAAATAAGTTGTTTCACCAGTGGGATTACCTTATTAATACCTAATCTAATTCTGCTACCAGACAGTATTTCTGTTCGAGTTGGAAGGGAATGGGACTGTGTTCCGATGTTATTACTGGAACATGGAGTTGACTTTGTAATAACTACGCGTTTGCGGTGCTTGTGTGTCTCGTTGTGTAGGCAGCGATTATCGTCTCACAAACCAGTGAAACTCAAAAGTTAATTGCAAAAGTGACCTGCTAAAAGGACGAAGGGACAAAAATCATGAAATTCGGGTGAAGTAATTTATCGATGGCCACTAGGAGTATCGTACGAGAAAATCGAACAGGAAAAAGAACAAGAAAAAAAAGTAATATTTAGTTTTTTCGGTACGAACTAAGCTATCAGCTGATAATTGAGCCAGATAACTCGCCGCTACTTATCATTACTTCGATTAACTACGTCAATCGGTAAAGAATGACGTATTAAGTAGCCTTTAGGAGGTCAAGGGCCGGTTTTCCACCAAAGCAGAAACCAGCGGAATGGTGCGAAGACGTGCAAGATTCGACCAATCATGGGAATATCCTGAGACATGATGTGGGTTTCATCCTATGTGATTGGTTTTTGCGCGTTCGGCTTCGTTTTTTGTAGAAACTGAAGGTCTTATTGGTGGCTAAATTCCCTTATCTTCAACTTGTAACAATGTTGAAATTATATTATTTTTTCAACTCGGCAAAACGGGGAACAAAGGAAACCCTTGGAGAATTCGGTCACACTAGTTTATTTCATAAAGAATATTAATCATCTGCATTTGTTAAATCTACCGTAATTATAAAGCAATACATTAACTCTTAAAATTATATAAATAAAACTCATATGAAAATACTGCTGGTACCCTTAAAAAACCCGAAAGGTACTTGTTCTTTTCGACATTTGAGTTGGGTTCTTCTATATCTTAAGTCACGGATAACTTGCTTTTGAGTTGCGGATTTTGCTGTTGGTTCTTCATTCTTGTCATACATGGCGCTGCATTACTTTTTGTCTTATATTGCATTAGTACTTTTTATAGTACACTTCCTTTGTGGTACTATTTCCTGTTTGTGGTGTATCACACCCTCTTCTTTATGTTGTGGTTGATGTTCAAGCTCTTTTTATTCCCTTTTTAACCGATTTCAAAAAGGAGGAGGTTCTCAATTCGTCAGAATCTTTTTGGTTTATAGTTTTGGTTTTTTGTTTAATTTTGGTAGAATCCATAACCGACATGGTTTGGAATGTAACCCTGGTTTTGATATCTTGCTCTTAAATATCTATTGTAGTGCCCCGGGTTTGAGTCAGGGTGCAGTGTAGTTTCTGAATGTATTAAAGTGTGCTATGTAGTTGTATTCCAATTGTATTGTGTTGAGACCAATTTTCAGCTATAGTTATTCATAAGTAGACTAGTGTAAGCACCTCATTTAGATATTCAAAGGATTTTGATAATAGGCACGGGTATCAGTGCCTAACTATATAGTTCTTAATGAGTTTGGTTTAGGAGCTAGCACAAAGAAGTGGAGGAAGGTTTAATTTTGGTACGGAGACCAAGTAGTGCTTTCTCTTTCCCAGTTTTTTTCTTTTCTATATTCATAACATCTTCAGATTTAACTTCTATTAAAGATTGTTGATTTTGGTCTACCCATGTTAAGAAAAATCTGCCAAATACTTGTGATATTTCAAACATCATTGTAATGTAATTCTTAGGTGGGTGTGTATGTTTGTGAGTACTTGTGACCACTTGCTCGTAAATGTCCTTTAGTGTATATGAATCTGTTGCTTTTTCTAGGTTATCGGCTTCTTTGTCGCTTGAACAATTAAAGTTTGATGAATTTATATTAGGTTTCCAGTTTTTATTTTCCAGTATATAACGAAAACCGGTATGGCTATCAGCCCACATGACATTATTAGGTAAACTGACGTTGAACTCTTGGAGTTGCTTCTGTAGCTTGATCATGGGAACATCAATAAAACCATCGTTGTGAGAGATAAAGCACACAGGTGTTTCTCTACCATTTATAAAACTAATAAAGTCATAAAAATTAGCCATATTAATCTCATCATCACCGTTGCGGTTTCTGAAGAATCGGAACCTAAGTTCCTCGGGTGCTACCTTGCTGTCATCCGTTTCTAGGTATTGACTCCGGTGCTCGGCCAACAAGCTCACTCCAGTAATCCTGGTTATATTATCCACTTCAATTCGTTCAGTCGTCAAATCCATGAATATGTATGTTTCTATCGGAGTCATTTTTAAAACTGATAACTACTGTCAAATATGAAGTACTACTAATTTCGCTATCCATAATGCATCCGTAAATAGCGTTCCACTGAATGACACGAAATTGCGTATTCTGATAAACCATTTTTTATCTACAACAAATATAATGTAGTTACGCTGATTAGCACTTATCGTTTTTAGGGTTCCATATACCATTTGCTGTAATTATACGATATATTGGTATATTCATTGTTTTTTTGCAATTTGAAATTTACTGGGACTATTTAGCGATGTCGCGAGCAATATAATCTTTTTTGTTGTTAAGTTTTAATTATTTTATTATTTGTTTCTTTTATTTCACATTGTTTTTAAGGCATGCATGCGCCAAATAATCATTTCTTTCTTTCTTTTAACACCATCAACATTTCACATAACTACCAATACTCACTTGTTAAAACGCCTATTAAAATATTTCACTGACTTCTGGTTTCTTTAAATATGGTTTCATTTAATCATACTCATATTTTCGTTCAATGGGAACATCTTCAGCAATGACCGTAGCAAATGATCGTTGGTTTTCGTCAACCCAGTCGAGAAAAAAACTGCCAAATTTTTCTGATATTTTCAACATCATTTGTATATCATTTTTAGGTGGGTGTGGACGTATATGTATATCTTTCACGATTCGCGGATAGATGTTCTTTAGTTTATATGAAGTTGGGGTAAATATGTTTTTTACAACATTGCTACCCCGCGCATATGAAGGTATGTTACTTCTTGGTACTTTTCTAACAACAGCATCCAGGGTTGGTTGAATTAGTTTTTTTGCCGGCGTCGTTTCATTGTGACGTTGCATACAACTAACATTTTGGCTGTTTCCAGGATCTTGAGAGTTGCTTGCTTGTTGCGGGTTAACTGCATTCTGGTTTCTTGTTCGATTTAAATTGGATGTACCAGGATTGCGAACAGTTTGCCAGTTTTTATATCTCTCTATATAACGAAAAGCGAGTAGGCTATCTGCACACATGACATCATTAGGTAAACTGACATTCGTCTCTTCAAGCCTGAACTTCAGGATAGGAAAATCAAACCGATTACCATTATGGGCGATTAAGCACACAGGTTTTTCTCTTCCGTTGATAAAACGCACAATGTCGTGAGATACAGTCGTATCGCAGTCAGGTCGGTAATCGTCACTGTCACGGGTTCTGTAGAACTTGAATGACTTTGTGTCCATTGGTTCCTTTACATCCACACCCAGGTAATGATTACGGTGTACAGCTAACAGACCAAATTCGATTATTTCGTTTCTATTAAGCGCTATATTTCGTATTGTCGCGAAATCAATAAACACGTATGTATTAATCGGAGTCATGTTTGAAACTGATAAACTGCATCCTCATATTGTGATGTATTTATAGCTATGAATCTTTTGTACGTTCGTGCATTATAATAATTTTATGTAAATGATTTGAGTGACCATTTATGCTTCGTATGTGTCATACAAAATCTGGATAAAACCGGTCACGTCACGTACGTAGTAAGGAAGAAGAATGTGTTAGGTGTTGCAGTGGATACTAATGGTGTTTAAGGATACCAAATTTTTACACCGCAACACCAAATCACATCACACACACCATCACATTGGTGCACATAGCTTAGTCACTGGTGTTCACTGGTGGAAACGGACTCAACTAAGCTGTTTTTTATATGGAAAGATGCGTGCTATGGATGCGCGCTATGGATGCGTGCTATGGATGCGTGATATGGATGCGTGCTATGGATGCGTGCTATGGATGCGTGCTATGGATGCGTGCTATGGATGCGTGATATGGATGCGTGATATGGATGCGTGCTATGGATGCGTGCTATGGAGGCGTGCTATGGTCGTCGCGAGTGGTGTTCCCTTCTATCGAAACATAGCATTAGCTCGAGCTGCGCATCTTCATAGCGCATCTTACTCACACAGCTACATAGCTTAGCATCAGTGGAAACGATCACATAGTTTCATAGCTTAGCTATTACATCTTCACAGCATAGCTGCATAGCACATCTCTGGTAGAAAAGCACCCTTAGACAAAGCTCTTTCTATACACCTCGACATGGATCTGCCCGAGATGGTAAGAAAAAATTGTCGCCATTCTTGACATTAAAGACTTTCGTCGACTGAAGAATAAAAACATTTATTTTCTACGTTTTTAACATCGTCATACCAACGACGATAGAAGTCTTTCCACCATCTGTCATTTTATTGATGCTTCCGTCGACAAAACCCGTTTCTACGGTGGCCACGCTACGCATGCTGGCCTCTAGACGCCTCTGGTACCGACTTCCAGGCAAAGTATCGCTATTACCTATATAGTTTTATCTTCTTCTTCTTTTTATCGTGTGGGCAGTAAGGTGTAACGACCCAAGACACCCTTGTGTCAGAGTTTCTAAACCGCCTCAAGGGCCTCTGATATGGTTTTGGCCATTTGGCGGCCGGGACCACCGGCTTATACGTGCTTTCCGAAGCACGGAATCATCTTTTTGTCAGACAATCAGGTGATTGAAACGTGCAATGTCCAAGCCAAACTGGAAACAACTTCACAAAGTATGCTTCCTGTGGGAATAGAAACCACGACCACGGAGACAAATGTATATAATTATAGTAGTTTTAAAAGTTTACCTTATTGTACCTGGCCAGTTCATTAACCAGGCACATTGGGGTCTTCTCTTTACTGTTAGCCTCGCCGGCGCGCGGACAGTCGTCCAGCACATTGGCGTCGTCGGGCGGCGCGGGCGCAGGCGTCGCGGCCGCGCTCTCCGCCGCCAGCGCCGGCTCCGGAGCGTGCGCGGCACACGCGCCTGACGGTATAGGTACAACTGTAGGGAGAGAACATACTTCATAAGCTAATTTGACAAATATTTAAGTACCTTAAGAGGTTCGAAGATTTTTGTTTGAAGCTTCATGGCCTGCCTAAGTTAAAGCTTTCTTTTTTTTTTCAAAATAGATCATGCAAAATATCTGTATTAATCAATAGCTGGTACAAACGAGTTTTTTGCAGTTTAAACTATGAGTTGTGTGTCAGTTAAACACATTATAGGTTGTTCGAAAGAGATACCGTGACATCGGCATAAAGGGCTAAGAAGGAACATGGGTGGTTTTTAGTCAGTAGAAGTCTGACACTTCACTCTCTTGGGTTATTTGATGATTTCCCACACCCAAAAAAATATGCCTTATTCGTTGGTGGACTATACAATATAATTCTAATTATTCAAATAATATGCAGACACAATATTGTTATTGAGGATTAATAATTACTTATTATATAGCATTCATAACAACTTTCCACAAAACTTACACGTTTTAGTCGTAAATCTGAGAATAGATGGAAAGCCAAATAATTCTAATATTAAATTATTAATGACCGGTTGCGTTGACCATGATTTGTGTTGAAAATAACTGTTTATTTAAATTTAGAACGTCACGAACCGGCCGCATGAAATCAGTACTCAACAAATAACATAACATCACGCTTTAATCGCCAAAAGTAAACTACTAGAGAAAGTCCTACCTAAACAAGTTATGATTTGAGTCTCGCTTATAGGGGACTATAGGTTTTGATAGTGAGTGCAGTTGTATTTTAATTACAACACCATTGTGTTACCTTTTTTTTTAGACTGGAATATCATCAAAAGATTCCTCTGCTCTGGGCGGAGCAGAAGGGAGTGTCAGACTCATACTGACTAAAACCTATCAGTGTTCCTTCTAATTCTTTTGTGTGCCATGGCCGCGGTGACTCTTTCGAAGAAATTTTGAGACCCTGGCAGGCACTGGCCCCAGTGGGCCCTGTCAACTGTGCTGACATCTCTATGTTTTTATTTATTGGGACAAGCCCGCCACACTATTCTCAAACCACTGTAATTTCTTAAAGTCAGAATCAACAGTGGAAACCACCAGAAAAGCGCCGAGACGATGAAGCTCGACGAAGTCCCAGAGAAACGATTTAACTGTCTTGGATCCGGCAACGAAGAATAGCGGAGGAGTAAGAAACATTAATTTAGAGCAGCGGTGCTTACGTCGTCGGTTCGAACCCAGACAGGCGCATTACTTTGTGTAATTTATTTCATCACCAAATGCTCTCAAAATGGTGAAGGAAAACAGCGCGCGGAAACTGGTACGTCTTAGAACCAAAAAATTCGAAGACATGTGACATCTACTAACCCACACCGTGTGGTGGATTATAGCCCACCCCTCTCCTAGAGAGGAGGCCTGAGTCCCTGCAGTGGGAACATTATAGGCTGATGATGATGAAGAAGAAAAATAATTTCCTCATCTCTGTGTTACCTGCGTGTGTGATAGGTACAGCAGCCGGCTGCAGCGGCGGCGGGTGCGGCTGCGCGTACTGCGAAGGCACCACTGCGCCCGGAGGGTACGCGCCGCCCATCCCGTACGGCCGGCGGAGCGTCTTCATTTGTTGCTGCTAACATCAAGACAGATGAGAGAGGTTGCGTGATTAGCACATTTAAGGATGATATATGCTGCATGTGATATGCCAGTACCAGGAATTTAAAGCGCGGCACGGATCTTCAAAAACATTTAATATGGAACAGTTCATGAGACATCTTGCGGTTTCCCCGTCCTGTCCGAATCTTGGTTCCACCCGAAACAGTCTACCATTAAATGATATGTTATGTATATTATGGTGTTCAAGAGCTATATGCAGCGTAAATATTCCATAAGAACTGTGACACTGACTTTTGATCTTGGTTTAGATTTGCTCGATCGCGTTCCTGAAATTTGCCTCTAGGGACCACACAGGCCGGGTTTCTACCCACTCGACGACCAGCGGAGCAGTGCATAGACGTACAAAAATCGAATGAAACACAAGAGGGAAATCCATGCAATGTTAATTTTCGATACGCGCACGTCTCCTCTCCGCTCCGATCGTTTTCGCAGGTAAAAATCGCGCATTATCGACGTAGAATCAGGTTGGACCCCTCTGAAGGAGATTTATGTCCATACAATACCAGCGAAATATGACTAAAAAGTGATGGATATTCATGTTGATGGATAGAAAGGGAGAGGAAAGCCAAAGGAAAGATGGAGGAATTAAATGAAAAAGAAAGGAGTAAATGATGGCGTGGTGTCTGACAATTAGAATGGAAGAAGACAACGTGTTGCGCCGACCCCAAGTAGAAGGGGGCAAGGTCAGGAAGATTATAATATTTCTCGTTTTAGCCGTTCTATTAGCATTATATTTTATTAGCAATGAACCTTGTTGAATTAGCAGATTAGCTCATTTATCGTACAATCCTGGAGAAATAAAATTAATGGACTGTCGACTGTTTTTTCTTCATAACAATACGATTTACTGCCAGAACCGCGTTTCGGTCATGTTTACCTCCCCTTTTCATAATCAATTTCCGTAGTCTGTGTTAAACCCCGACATGTTGACGTCTTAAAATCAGACGGTCCTGGTCAGATTTATACCTAACATTGATCATGGATGGACACTCTTTTGCCAGTAACAGTTTTCGATCAAGTTCCCGCCCCTTATCATTGTCGACGACTTGTTGATGGATGTCCCACAAGTTATAGGGGAAAATATACAAGTCCGTGATTAGACCTGTCGTACTGTATGCAGGATCGGAATGATCGGCTGTGATGAAGATGGCTGAAAAAACTATATTATGCTAGATGTTACATGCAGAAGAGATGAGAATGTTAATGTTGGGGTGGATGTGTGGTGTGACAAGAATGAATAAGGTAAGGAACGAGTTTATTAGAGGAAGTTGAAAAGTTGCGCCAGTTACAGAAGAGTTGAAAGGGACTGTCTTGTTATGGACATGTTATGAAGAGGGACAAATCATATGTAAATAGAGATGTGATGGAGAGGGAGAGGAAGACCAAGGAAACGATGGATGGATTCTATGAGATTATGTCAAAAAAAAGGAGTAAATCATATCATGACGTTGACGTCGACCACAATTAACATGGGACAAGGGCAGGAAGATAATGAAACGACTTGAAGATGCGCTTAATTAACCATAAAGCAAGAAGCATCCAAAATAACACTCACCTGCCTTTACCTAATTGAAAAACATCCTATTTTTAACTACCACTAGCTTTATTTGATTGCAATGTGAGGTCTTACCGGTGGTACGGAGTGGTGCTGTGCTTGCGGATGATGAGGCATAGCCCTGATGGGGTGAGGTCTCTGCTGCGTGTGGTGCGGCGGCGGCACGCCCATGGCGCCCAGCCCGCCCAGCGCCTGCCCGTGCGCACCCATTGCGCCGCCCGCCTGCCCCGGACCGAGCGGCACCCTTCACACCGAAACGCAGTCAGAATCACGCACTATCATCACGTTACCAGTCAATAAAGCAATATCAGAAGCACCACACAGCGCTGTATACATCACAACTTCGTATTTTATAAAGATCGACAGTCGCAAAATGTCTGCTAGACGTCGCAGTACCAGCTTAGCTCAGTGAAAGTAATCTGTCCAGCTCCACCGTCGGCGAGACACTGTTATTTCAACTGTCCAGTAGTCAATAGACTTGATATATTAGTCTGACCGAAGAAAGGTCGGCTGGCATTCAAAACCTCGGTCCCCGCGCTTCAATAGAGACGTCGTCATATGTTCCTTTGTCAGTTTCATTCGCAACCAGTTTGCGCGACAAAGGGCGCCGCAAAAGACCCTCGACATATCAACAAATTACACAATATTTGCATATGAATGCGGCCGCCACTCTTTCCTCGGATAAAGACAGTGTGATTTTATTAAATAGTGACTAAGTTCGAGTAACCAACTCATATTCAGTTATTATTACTGCAAAGATCGTGTAATATGAACCTTCTGAGACTTTCAACACTTTACATTACTAAAAGACATTCTTGAGATTGGAAAGTATTAATAAAATGTGAAGAACATTTGTGCAATATGTTACACCCTAATTCAGTGCTACACTTTGTTAATAATTTTATTCGCGCACGATTTAAAGTTGGCGCTATTGCGGTTGATTGATGATACCTATCTTGAGTTCATTTAATTATTTTAAATCCTGAACTGCAGAATATTACAGTAGTAGCCCCGTTGACCCATTCTGCTAAGATGCTCCCATTGAACCACTGTAATTAAATTATTAACCCCTGACGCAAAAACAACGGGGTGTTATTTATACTGTGGTTAAACTGTATGAAACAGAAGTAATGATTTCAATCTGCAACCACCTAGCTAGATCAATGTGGTTGACTCTTGTTGTACTAATAGGTATGTTCTATTTCAGAGTATTGTATCATGGCAAGGTGCTATAGCTCGTCAGGGAGTTCAAGTAACAAGACAATATTGCCTTTCTAATAATTGTAATTTTCAAAATATACATGAAAAAATAGCATCACAAAATGGTGCTGGTCTCTGTCAACTCAACCAGCCCTGTTAGGTGAAGTTGTTGCCATGAAATGTAGGAAATTATAATATGATAACCAGCTGCCATCGAACTGGCCGCTGGGCTGACAACTCGCACATACCAGAAACATCTCGAGAGAAAAGACATCCTGTCTGTACCCTCATGAGTAGCATAATTAATATGGATTATTTGCTACACCTATGAGTAGTTGCTCTCGCTGGAGAGCATACTCCAACTAGCAAATGACACACACCACATCTGCTTAAAGTTGATTACTTTAAGCAGATGTGGTGTGTGATTGCAGATTAAAGAATAATAAAAAAAAATAACCAGCTGCACTGGTGCAGTGAGAGTTGATGGGTCCTGGACTATAGAGATGTGACAGAACCTTAATGCGGAAACCAGATCCCTAACATAGAATATAAATCAGATAATGTTTACTCCTTCAGTTCTTTTCTTAATGCTGAGCATAGAGATGTCTCCACTAAACTTTTTGGCAGATATCCTTTTATTCATACAATCTTTTTCTTGGAAACTAACACAATAACAGAGGTTTATTATCACACATAGTTTTGAATTCTCACAATTTTGTTAACCAACTATGTAATAACTGGACTAAGTTTGTGTAACTTGATTAAGCCAACTTATAAAAGTTTTAAATTATTGTTGGGCAACTAAAAAAGATATGGTAAGTTGCTGCTGTAGCATAGAATGAGGTTGTAAGCTGTGAGAGCCAAGTGCCTTTCTCTGTATAGTAGAATCCTGATTATCCAAACCTTGATTATCCACAATTCCACATATCTGATCATCCGGCTTTACTACTCATTGTTCATTGGCTTTATAACTGCATTTTTATATCCTATTGCATACATGATAATAATATCGTCGTTCAAATTGCAATTTGTTCAATGTCAAAAATTTCAATTCTTTTTTTATTGCCAAATTTTGCTTTAATTTTAAAAATTACAAAATGCCCATTGAATGGAATAGTTAAAAAGGAGGCCGCAGTATCTCTTTTGAACAACCGGCAGCCCTGTCGGGAGGAGTACCACACTTGGTTTTAATTGATCCAGATTATCAGGATTCAACTATATATTTACATTAACCACTAAATAGCTGTTGCCGCAGTTGGAAAGAAAAATGATGAGCAGTGACTGTTACAAGCTAATAATAATATTTTTAATGATTAGATTTACTGAAGTAATGGTTTAGCAGAGAGTCAATGACTACCAACTCATTCTCCCAAAACCATTAATGTGGAAATTAGGCATAAGAACTGTGGGATGTGATGTGGCTGCCTTATAGGATCAGTTGATTACTCGTAAACGTCCCGTCAAAATAGGTGAAGCTATTTTAGAGATAACCCGAAAAAACAGACCAACAAAATAAAAACATTTGAATTTTTTATACTTTCCTATGCATCATGTGGAAAGTTTTTATTAAAATTTTGAAGAAACACTAATTTTATTTATTTGTCCAACTAAGTAGTATTGTTGCAGTGTTGTATTTGATGGAATTCAGTTACATCTCAATAACAATCTCATTAAATGTTAAAAAGGGTTAAATTTTTATTATTGTTGTTCAATGGAGCTTAATTTTACAAAGAATGATTACCCAAATATATCCGAAGAAATGTGAAAGTTTTCCTTTGGCAGAAATATCTAACTAAATATTCAGCAAACAATGTATGTTGCGATTTCTTTGCTCTAATGAATAAGTCATTCAACGGGTAGAGTGTAATCATTTATTTGTTTAAAGATACTTACATTGTTAGTAAGTATTCCAGATATAATGATATCAGTAAACAGAATAGACAGGTTAAAAGCAACTTTTGACAGAAAAGTGCAACATAGGTCTCATAGACCTGATACGGCTTATTACAAATTATGTGAAACTGCAACAACTGTAGGATACCAACACAATTATTCAATCTTACTTAGTAATATGTTAAACTGTTTTGACCTATTTATGATTTACGACTCTCGGTCTGATACTGTTACTACGAAGTGGTTAGCTTCAGTTTGTTGCTATTAAACGATCTGTGATATGATTGTGTGTACAGCGATATCTCGGCGCGAAGCATTACAAACAAATAAAATAATGAAAAGCCGAACGTTACTCTACCTAGTTAGTGTTACGTGCCTGTTCTCTCTGTGCATTTGGTGGGCTGCCATCTGATGGTGCCCGGGCATTCCCTGGTGCCCGCCCATGTGCTGCGGCGGGTGCCCCGAGATCGCCTGATGATGCATGTTCGGGTGATGCATCATCTTCACGAACCACTGCCGTTTTGACACAAACAAACTATAAATATCGCGAACAGCCACCAAATAAACACCGCAAATTTCTTACGTCAAATACGTCGGTACACACTTGATTTCTTACCCTTTCTCTATGTCACGAACAAATCAGTCCTTCAGGTATGCAATACACATAAATCCGCTCACTAATTAAGCCTATTTATGTTTATTTTGGCAAACAGTAAAGAAAAATCGTTTCGTTCAACATGCGGCCATGTTAAAAGTGTTGCCAGGAACAATAAAACGAATGTCACTTAAATATTTTCTAAAATCTAACGAAAAAAACTACCAAATCATAAAAATGTTACAGAAAAGATTCTACACCTAGAATCCTTGTTTATGACTATCCAGCCATTTACTCGTACTTCCGTTTTGTACTTCCATTTTATTTTTTCAGAGTAAACAAAATATTAATCTTCTATTTTTAGGGCACCGTACGAATGGGAGGGAAAAGCAGCTTTGAAACGAATGGCGCTAGCGTAGGTAGATCCACAGAGAATGTAACAAGGGTAGATCCAAGTTCCAACCATTGTGTTTAGAAATGTTCATGAAATAGATATGTTAGAAATGTTTGTCTAGAAATGTTGTTAATAAAAATAGTTTCATCTGTTTGATTGATCATGATTGGGACACGCTATTTAAAATTTAGGTTTGACCAAGGAACTTAAATTACAATCTTTATAAATTAGTAACTAGCTGTTGCCAGCGGCTTCACCCGCTGCAACTCGAAAATAAAATCGGGATAAAAACTATCCTATGTGTTAATCCAGGTTATAAACTATCTGTGTAAGTGTGTACCAAATTATATCCAAATTCGTTCAGTAGTTTTTGCGTGAAGAAGTAACAAACATACACACTCACACACTTTCGCATTTTTATTAGGAAGTACGATATACAGGGTGGGTCATCTTATACTTTCAGAACCCTAAACACTTTTCACGTCCTGTGGATTTTTTTTTATTCTAACTAGATGGCTAATGCCACTAATTTTGAATTTAAAAGTAGGTAATGGTGATTAAGAGGACACTTATATTTTTTTTTAACAAATTAAAAACACCCAAACAACTTTTAAATCTGCAAAAGATTTTTATATACGCTACAACAACAACTAGTTAGTTACAGGAAACTTTTAAAAAGTTGCTAGTTGCCTCAACTTAGCTGCTCCATGTGCAAAGCGCCAGGTCGACCAGACATAATCTTTGTTTGGGCACATGAAGACTATGCAGATTAGTGTCTGAGATGGTCTTTTGAAGAAAGCACCACACAGATTTGAGTGGACGTGGACCCATCCAGTCCAGTCAGTGCAAACATTTGTCAGTTGTCGTAGAGCTCGTTATAAAGGAGAGGAGCTGAACGGCACGTCGAACAATACGAAAGAAAGGACATTGGGATCAGGGGTTATCGCATAAAGTACTCAAACTGGCAGACAATCGTTGAAACTGGAGAAAGACCCACATGGTCCATACGATGTTAAGGTTGTGTTTTATTCCTTTTGATTTTATTAGATTTGAACTTAGGAGTTACGTAAATAATATGTAAAACCCGTACGAATTATCTGTGCACCTCGTTGGAATGCGAACCCCTCTCCCGCTTCCCCGCGTTCTGCATCTTTGTTACTATTCGCTAAAAGTACCGAAAGAGTGACGTCACAGCACCAGGTGCACAGTTAATTCGGACGGGATGTCTTGTACTATGAGTGATATTAAATTAAATTGTAATCCAATTTAGTGGTACCTACACGTATAACCAGTTTAATGCAGTTTTCGTATGCAACTTCTAGCGGCGCCGGCGGTACAGGAAAGCTAATGTGCGTTTATGTCCAGAGATGCATGAAAGTGGACGAGGCAAAAGGAGTGTGTAACTGTGATTTTTGCATAGCTACCAGCACAATGATCTACACTATAGATTAGATACTTCCTGTTTCTGCCAGTGTTTGTAAGATGGAATGAGTAAAAATTAATAAAGAAAAGACAGTTTAGCAGAAAAGAAAAAAAACTTTATTTTATTTCATTTACTTAACATAAATCATGAAAAAATATTATAACTCCGTTTGGCAAATGTATAGAAAGATTACTGACATAAAGTGGAAGTAATCTTCATCATTATTAATTTGTACATCAGTTAGATTGGAGTAGGCTGGCTCTTCGATTTCCTGCAACGAACTATCTAGAATTTCATCGCTGTCTCTGGTGGTCTCCGCCCAGGACACACGCTTCGAACTTCGAGAAGTTTCCTTTTTCTTATCGGATGTAGGTGTCGAATGAGAAACAGGTGACGGCGGGCCTTTAGTTGGCGTTTGTGCGCATTTGACAAGGTAATGTTTTCGAAGTATGTACTCGCGCATGGAGTCGTGGGCAGCACGTTTAGGGGGTGGAGGCGGGGGCAGCGACTTGTCTATTTCAGTATCACAAATGCAGGCGGTGCCCTCTTTCCTGGCTTCTTCAATGCGTTTCGTTTCCTCTTCGTTGGCAGCGAGTGGCCATGCGCCGAGTTTGTTGCGTACGAGGTGCGGGCGTGCGTGGGCGGCGCACAGGATGCGCTTGCGCACGAAGTCGTGGAACATGGTCAGTTCGGAGCTCAGCTCGCGACGGATGAGTTGCTTGTGTCGGGCTGGCACGCTGGGGTCGCGGACTGCGAGGAGTGCCTGTGAAGCAACAAGAAGAAAAAACTCAGCGAATCTGTTGGAATGTGTTACTAGTTTCGAATTAGTTCGTTTACGCCACAAGTGTGAGTGTTACCTGGGAGGCCAAGAGCGTGGCGGTGGCGTCGAGCGCCCCGGCGACGAGTCTCTCGTCGAGTGCGGGCAGCGACGCGGCGGACGAGATGCTGGTGAGCGACTCGCTGCGGTTAACGCGTCGCTCGCCAGCCGGACTGCCGCACGAGCACGCACGGCGCCGGGCGCGGGGCGAGCGGGACCCGCTGCCTTCCTCGGTGTGGTACGCCTAAGGTGGATAAGCTTACTGATATACTCTGCTCGCTATCATAATCGGATGGAGTTAACGGAAATTACAGTTCTCAATCGAAGTTCAAGTAGCAAAAGTCCTCAACGTCCATTAAAAAGGAAGGATCTTGCAACCAGATGACGTCTAGTGGAAATGGGGATACGATTTTTTTGTCAAAATAAATACATTAAATACATACATAGGCTGTCAAAATCATAACCCTCTTTGGCTTTACCTTAGTCGGGTAAAACAATACTTACATGATTAAGAGACCTAGTCAGCAAAACAATGGCCGAAACCAAAGTCCCAAACGTGAGCTGCGGGAAGGGCTCGTAAGATATCTTGGGGGCTCCGAAGTGGAGCTCAACGAGGGGCTGCCAGCGCTCCAGGTCTAGTCCAGGGTCGGCCAGAAGAGATAGCAGTTCTGGGCTGAACGATAGCAGGCAGAGCGTTGCCATGTGCAGGATTTCCAAAGTTCTGGTGACGAAATTAAGTCTTTATTATACCGAAGATTTCGGGATGACTTGTTTAGGTACATAAAATAAAAAAAGTAGATACATAAAAGTTGCACAACATTACTACAGTAACATGTTTGTTGTGGGAAACATATTGCTGGTAACATTTAACGCGCTTTGAGTATGGAACATATTGCTAGCAACACAAAATTATTGTTACTGCAACAACACTTTTATGCAACCCTGTGAAAAAAAAATACAAAAGCAGAGAAAATCAGTATGCACGATTAGTATACCTGTGTAACACGTTAGGCGCCTGGCTGTGCGGGTCATCGGGCGGTTGCAGCGCGGGGTCGGTTGAGCGACGCGAGCGCATCATCAGTGTCACGCATTGGTACAGGCATGCGCTTATACTTCGCTGTACAAATAACACCAAAAAACTAATTAAAACTGACATTTTAGTATGTTATGGTGTTCTACTTCCCGTGAGGCCTACAACAACTTTACGGGAAAAAGATGGAGCTATCGTCGATCTCTTTCCCAAACTAAAGTGAGATTGAAATAATTCTATATCTACCATCTTAGTAGAACTATTAGGCCCTCTGAGCACGGCAAAGGCACAGCGGTGGTGTGAAACAAAGTATAGAGACCTATACAGATGTCAGCTCAACAAACTACTGTTATATTTTCCCAAACAACCTTGAACCTAATGCTTTAGCGATAAAGTTGAAAATCTATTAAAGAAATTTGACAGATTGTAGGGGCTTGATGTGCTGGTTGTACAAGTGTGAACGAAGTGCTTCGAACGAGTGGACGAAGATTTCCAATCTCTTGTAAAAGCGCACTGGTAGTAGGTGCTGTACAGAAATGAAACTTACCATAATCCCAGTCAAAGAAGTAATATTCTGGATACGCCACCTCGCCTCAAACTTGACCAACTGCACAACCAGATTTAGCGTAGATGCGCACAAATTAAGAGCATCAATGTTGAACACCTGTCTTGGCAAAAGCACCGCTTCAATCAGATGTTCCAAATGCACGCCAACGAACGTTATAGCATCACTGGCGAAGAACTGGCCATGCTTCATCACCATCATGGATATAAAATCTAAACTATAAGCATACACACGCCACCATTCTTGCGGTTTCCAGGCTGAATCTCCATCAAACTTCGGAGGCAATAACTGCAGCCAAAGGAACTGATCAACATCAGTCATTAGCAAGTCTTTATTAAATGGCCCTCTCGAGTACGCCGTCAGACATCGTAGCGCAGCTAGTGACGTGTGATAGTGACGCCTGTTCTGTAAACATGTTTGCAGACAACAAAGGATCTTGTTGATGAACCTACTGGACTGGAACCACTGCGACAATCCTGTGAACATGTCATCGTACAAGTCCAAACATTGCTCTAACATCGCCAGAGATAGTACGACCGGCGGAATATTTTCGTTCACTGGGTGCCCATTCGCTTTTGGTTCAGGAGGTTTCAGGTCATCTTTGATGTCATCAAGTAGCTTTTCCAGCTCCAAACTGTTGATATTCGTGACAGACCTTATAATACTCTGTGCAGTCACACTGTTAGCCTTTATTTCATAGTCCAAGCTGCTTATAGCGACCGTGCATATTGAGAGGATCGCACGAATCGCTCGCGGGTGCAGACATTCGTAAACAATTGCTGTGTTGGTCAGCAAATTGTCTACTTGTTTGGCACTTGACTTCCTGTTGTCAAAACAGTCATCTTTCCAATTTGCTAGCGTTATGACGTAAAGCTCTGATAGTATAACGACCAGTCGACCATCTTTCAAGTCGTCGAGTTCGTTTAGTAACGCGCTCATGCACGGCGCCACCATTTTAGCCTTGTGTGCTATGTTCAAAGTAATAGGGAGACATTTGCAGAATATTGTAATGAAATCTTTCCACGACGTCAACAGACCAAGCCAGACGGGCACTTTGTCGACCGTCTCGTCGCTCTCACATCTACAGTTGAAGGAAAATATGTAGTCAATCCATCGATCTAAATGCTTTTTGTTCGTGTCGAAAAATTGTTCCAACATTTCTTTCAGATTAGGCTCAATTTTGCCCCTTGAGACGAATAGTTCTATTCCGATAACATTAAATATTTGTGAGTACGTTCTAAGGCCTGGTTGTATTTCACTGAACAGAGGACTGGTCAGATGTTCCCAAAATTTGGGGTTTTCACGTAATTTCTTGACGAGTATTTGCATGTTGTTCTTCCATAAGGCATGGAACAGAGCCATGATGCATGACAGCAAAGGGCTGTGAAGGAGTTTGGGGTTCTGAAATGAAAATACACAATTTATTAAAAATACTTGTACAAACTTTTAATGTGTAGTCGACCCTGTAATGGCTTTACCACTCTCAAAGTTGCATATCACTTGTATGTTATAAAACAACAGAGTATATTTGTCAATTAGACAGTAAAATAGTTCCAATGTTAGTTTTTTTATGTACTGGCAAGTGTTGTCAGACTGAAGTGGGAAAGCACACTGGTTGACATTACGCAACAATGATACTTACACTCTTCACGGTCCCAAGGTAGTCAGCCATATAACCTAAAATGCCTTCAAAACTATCATCTGTCTCCAGTTTCTTTTCAGTCGTACTCTTCTTCTCTTTGCCATCCTCCTCAGTATCCATCTTATGAACATGGTTCATCATGAAGAAGGCTTCAGTGAGCCCTGGCTGGGTGCCCACACATGTGGCTACAAATTCCAAAATGGCGACTTTGAGTTCCATAGTTTCGTGCTCATCTCTTAAACGGTCGAGGAACATCACTCGGACTTGGTAGGCAGTCATGTCTAGTGATGCAAATAGAGACATTTGGAAGCGCTGAAACACAATAATTATTGCACACACATTAAAAATATAAAATATCTGTTTGTATAAGAGAAAAATCTACACAAATTGTTTGTTTTTTGTCCTACTCATATTGTAGCTTTATCTTACTACTATTTATAAATGCGAAAGTTTGTGAGAATGGAAGGATGGATATTTGCAACTCTTTCTCACTAAAATTACTCAACGAATTGAGATGAAATTATGCACATTGATGTTTATATTCATAGGATACTTTTGATCTCGACAGTACGATCCCGTGGGTCAATCACAAAACACTACGCGGGGGAAACAGCCGACATTATCTTAATAATCTAAGGCCTGCCCTGATAAAAAATGACCATCGAAAAAGACGTCTCTAGCATCCTAATAGGATGGCGTCTTAGCATTAGTAATAAGTATTGATAAAGAAATATGAAACCTCATCAAAAACGTTCTTTCTTCACCACTTACCTCTGCAAATTTCTTGAGCAGTCGACAGCAAAGCACAGGCAAGCTCTTATTGAACGCGTGATTGATATAACTGGTCACTCGAGGCACGACCTTCAACGTATCCTTCTGTTTGTTCTGCGCGAAGATCAGATGCTCCAGCGGCGTCACTTCGGTTGCTGCCGAGACCATCGGCTTCAAGCGTAAAGCGAAGATCACTATCGCTACACAGCGCTGTATCGTTGATATGTATTGGGAACCGATGCCTGTTATCCAGTTTGTTTCGTTTCTTATTACGCTTTCTAGTTGGTCGTTACCTGGATTGATGAAAAAGGATTTATATAAAAGTTTATCTAGTGTCATTGTATAAGCCGTCGACGAGGAAGCGACAAGCTAGCTATCGCCAACTTTCTCGCTCAAGGAAAGTACAAAAGATTGTAGGTCGTCGAGTCAGTAAAAGAGACTTCTAATCTAAAGAGCGTTTTGTTTTAAGAGGCGGAAAACTTTAAATTGAAATAAAACACAGAAAAATGGATTTCATATTCATGAAATTAGCATTATTTGACGGACAATTTCATGCCATTTATGTTTGATGATTTCAGGCATGTCACTGCGGTTTTTTTAGTTAATTAAGCGTATCGCGCCCTGCACCAAATTAGTTTTTAGTTGTTAGCTCTAACCGGCTCTCGCTAATCGCCGGCGGCGGGACAGGTACATTTAATTTCAAAACATACATACCAACAGAAATAAACTTCAACAATTCAAGCGCATTCTCAGTGTGCAACAGACTATAAACACAAGTTTGTTTCAGCAACGTGTTGCAGGGTTTCGTGGTCTTGGTGTCTTGCAACACGTTTGTCAGGAAGTGCGCGCAACGCTGTATCATGTCGCGACGTTCACGAGTGTTGCTGTAACGCCAGCCGTACACATTCGGGAACACTTCCCGGAGTATTAGTATAAGGCCGGGAAGAATGATCTCGTTTGTGATGCGGTCGTCGCCTGAGGCTTGCTGAAAATAAATTAAAATTTTGAAGATTGACAAATGAATGCTGGATTCAACGTATTCCAAAGAACCAAATAGATATCTTAATAGGCTGATATTAAGGTTATTTTACTGGATTGACTTGTTGGCCTTTTTTTTTTGGAGGGTGGGAAATCATAAAATGACTCCTCCCACTCTGGGCGGAGCGGAAGGGAGTGTCAGACTTCTACTGATTAAAAACCACCCATGCAGTATCTCTTTCGAACAACCCGCTGCCCCGGCAGGCGACTTGTTGGCCTAGTGGTCACAAGGGCTACTGCTGACCACAAACTCCTGAGTTTAATTCCCAGGACAGGTAGTTATTGAGTTTGACATCAAGAATATCTTAGTAGCAGCTTGGAGTTGGGTATATGGTATACTTCCTGGTTTAGCCTATAGATTACAAACGTGATGTTTATGTGGAGCGTTCTAAGAGTCAACACACCTCATGGAAAGCGCACAGCAGATCAATATAAGCTCCCAAGAAGTTGTAAGTGCCGCTCAGCTGTTCAATAGTCACTAAGTAGGCACCAACGGCTGCCGAGTCGAAGGACGCACCGTTCGCGTATTCTATGTAGGATAGCTTGTGGTTCATGACGCGCGGTAATAGTCCTGTGTTTATCAGTCTGAAAAGATGAAAGGAAATGTTTATAAGATACTTAGCAGACAGGCAGGCAGGCTTTAATTTATTGCAAATGATAGATATTTGAATAACAGTTAAGTTATAAACTGCAGGTTTTGGGAATTAGGTGTAAAATAGTTATAATTTTTAAGCATATCCATGACTTATTAATGACGTGTCCATATTCAGAGGCAAGTGATTTAGATTTAATATACTTGTTCAGAAACTGCTTACCTTAAATGAATCTCCTTAGGAAAAACAGGCACCAAGGCAGTACAAACTGCAAGGCACTCAACCAGTAAAGCTAACGGCGGCGTATCAGCCCTCATAAACCTGACCAGCACATCGAAAACCCCCTCACTGGGTCCCACCAAACTCTTCGGAATCTCCCGATCTTCCACCAACGCTGACAACACCCCCTTCAACACTTTGGTGCCCTGGTAGATCCTTTCCAAAGTCACATTTATATTATTCTGGTGATTTCTCCGATCCAAGGCTTTTTCAATCTGGCTGTTGAAAATTGTCCAATACGAATACGGAGTTCGAAAATGTATCATTGTACCTTCTTTCCGTTCCATCAATGTGGCTTTTGAACCTACTTCAATGCGATAAGTTGGGTTCCCTAGGGGGTAGTATTCTCTGCCAATGACAGCATCGTCTGCCTGTTCAAGTGTCATTACAGGAACTGCGTTTTGATTATAAATCTCTGTGTAGACTGGTAGGTTTCTCAGTTCACCAAGAAGCTGCATACAAAAAAAGATTGTTGTAAAAAGTGGTATGAAACACTCAACAAAGCAATGTAAATTGAGCACTGTATTTGAGTTACTAAGAGACTACGAGAAGTCAAAGCAGAGTCGCTTATAGTCCTATAGAAACAGGTTTTTACAAAATCCACACATTTTTATACTCACATTCAAAACACTGCACTTCCCTCCCTGAGCTAGTCCACTCGCTAAGATAGACAGACCATTAAAATTATATGGGAAATATTCCAGCGCGGTATTCCACAACGACACGACGCCAAAGTTCTCCTCTCTCTTGTGTAGCTTCCAGAACTGGCAGTTGATCTCTGGAGATGACAGGAGGTGGGAACAGAGCTCCATGACGCCGGCTTGGTGGCTGAGGGTGCCGTCACCATCGAACTTGTCGCAGAGGTCGTTTAGTAGTCGGAATACTCGCTGTCGCGCGATTAGTGAGCATTTTGATTTATCCTGTGTCGAATGTGTGACATGGTTGTTGATATTTAGGAGGAATTATTATTTATTTTTACATAGATTCAAGTTCCATCACACAACTTAGAATGTTGAAGTAAGGTTTTTTTTTTATCAGCCTGCACTGTCCCACAACTGGGCAAAGGCCAATTCCTTCCAAGAGCTCTTTTCCTGTGCCGCCGTGAACCAGCCGTCGTGGTACACGTCTAGATCGTCACGCCATCTCTTTCTTGGCCGGCCATTATTATTTACTTCATCACCGGTGAATGAAAACCCATATTTTCATTCACCGGTGATGAAATAAAAAAAAACATTAGGAGACATAATTATGGCATCTAGCATCCTGCAATAGGAGCATATGGTGGATCCGGACTCTCTCCCATTCACCAAGAGGATGCCTGGTTATAGTTTGTCTACTCTATTAGAAATTCTTAAAAAGACTGGATCAAGAAAGTAATTTATCATACTTACAGAAAAAACGGAACTATTCAGCATTTGCAGTAGGAATTCAAACACTTGCATCCTTATAGCTGTGGCTCCAAAATGTTGATACTGACTCTCAAATAGTTTTACATGATGATCACTCTGAAATTGATAATATTTAGTAAAAATTTAGTTATTTAAGAATAAGCACAAGGTAAAGGGTTAGATTTTTGATGCATATTGCGGTGCTTTTATGCCCCCAACAGTATTTTTTTTATTTATTTTGGACTGACTGACTGCCGTATTGGTCTATCTCTCGATTTGTGCTCAGGTGATGGTAAATTGGTTGGCTCCTATTACATGGGACTAAAACATAACTGGCAAAATGTGGAAATGTTAGGTATCCCTCTGGGAATTTCCTTTGGGAATTACATGTTTATGTTTTACTAGCTTTTGCCAGCGGCTTCGCCCGCGTGAAAATGACGATTTTCCATACAAACTTTCATCCCCTATTTAAATCCCTTAGGGGTTGAATTTCGAAAAATCCTTCCTTATTCCTTGTCTACACTATAAAGGGAACCTCTGTGCAAAATTTCAGCTTTCTAGGTCCAAGAGTTTGGGCTGGGCGTTGATGAGTCAGTCAGTCAGTCAGTCAGGACTTCTCTCTTTATTTATATAGATGTCGATTTTTACAGAAAAAAAGGTGTAAAGTTGTTTTTGGATTGTAAAATACCTGCAGAGTGAGCATCATCCAAGTGATCAGCATGGCACTGTGCTCGGCATTCATGTGCAGTTTGGAGAGCTCACACTCTACTTGTTCCTTAGTACCATCTATCCATGTGGCTAAGTTGTTGCTGAAATGAAGAGTGAATGAGTTGCTAAAAGAAATGTTGAATAATAAGCTTGAAACATATTACAATTTCATATAGGTAATAATATTATGATTGGCACAGGCGAAGATAGTAGAGGACGACCAAAAGAAACAATGGTTGGACTGTGTGAAGGATAATAGGACTAGAAAGGAGGTGACTGCTGAGATGCTGACTATAGAGAAGTACAGAAGAAGACATTCTGCACTAACCCCTGCTGGCTGTGGATGCTACTGATGATAAAGTGAGATTACTTATTATATTATTTTATGCTACACACATTCTTATTTTTTTCCATAGCCTTTTTAATGTCAAAACCCACTGAACATTCATTGCAATAAATATTGTAAACAATTATTCATTTATTCCACCATCACTACAACCATAAACAGCAGCCATTGTGACAGTGAAACTGGAAGGGTTTATAAAAGTCATACGGTTCTCGACTTACATTTTCATACCATCCACAATTACCATAAAGATGCACACCTCCATGTACATGATCCTCATGCATGACTCTCTATGCCTCTCCTCTAGAAGCTCACTGTACCCCTGGCTCTTGCCGAACCCATGCTTCCTGAACAATGTGAACAACTTGTTGAACTCAGACTCAGTGAAGATATCCTCTTCAGCTATATGTAGCAGGATTTGTAGGATTGCCAACTGCTCCCTCAAGTTACAGTCAGCCCACTCTTGTCTAATGTTCTCATTGGAAAAATCTTTCTGCATTCTCCTTGCAGGAGGCGCTGTGTTCACTAACTTGTCAAACTGAGATATAAGGGAAGTTTTCAAGTTTTGAATCCCTATGTCTTTTACTATTTTCTTGAATTGCTCATTATACATATGATTGGGTTCATCTCTAAACTGTACTATGTACTGTAACAGTTTAAGCAGGAATAATCTCTCAGCATAGTAGAAGGTCCACACATTTGGCAATAGGAACACAGGCCTGGTATCAACAAATGCAACATTTTTCAGGGCATTTGCAGGGGTACCATAGGATATGTCACACAAGTAGTTCTTCATAATTTCCCATATTTGAAAGCAATCTACATCCTGCAAATAGTACAAGGTTAGTTAATATTTATGACAAACTTCTGCATTTATTCATGAAGTTTGTTCTGAAACTACTGAATATTATGTATTACTTACGATATAGTTTTGCATTGTTTGCACTACACTCAACAGTTTTGTTTGATCTGCATGTTTGGTTTGCAGTTGTGAAAAACTGTTTGCTTTATGTGGCTTGTAAACAGCAAGACCTTGTTTTAGGCCTTCTACAACGTCTTTATTACCAAGGACGGAAGCTAATTCTTCATTTGAAAGGCTCTCAGATGTGGTCCAGCGCCATAAACGCTTCCAGTAGCTGTAAAATTATGACAACAATAAAATGGCAAGGCAAAAAATAGAAATAGTACAATAACATCGTTTCAGAATACAAACCTTATACCGTTTACGGCCATGATTGTAAATATTTTGAAGGAATTATTATTATTTTGATTAAGGTTTATTTTCTGTTCGATTTATTTACCGCCATGGCATTTTAGGTTACAAGAATAAACCGTCAATCATCCATCAGACTCGCTGTCAAATTTGACAAAACTCAAGCCGATTAGCCGACAAGCCAGTTGAAATATTCAAAGCCTTTTCACGGGCAGGTTTACAGAAGTAACACTATTTTTGAAAGTTGAAATATAAATCTATAAATAAAATTATTAGAATTATTTGCGACCCACCATCATACCCACTGGATAACTAATAGGACCCGAGAATATGACCCATACTTATCAAAATAAAATGAGATTTAATGTTCGTTCTTAAAATAATTAAATCTGCTGCGAGAATTGGAACGTTTTGCTAGAAAACTAGCGTTTTGCAAAGAGTATGTATGCCAGTATGCGTTTTGTTTCTGCTTTTGCGATTACATAATCTATTTCAATTTTTTTTTTCAACTAATAAATAAACATTTTCAGAAGTAAAGCTATAAACAGGTTAATGTTTAATTTTATTAATTAAATTAGCGTCCTGTGTGTCTTTGTTTATTTGTGTGAATGAGGAATGACATCTGTTGACATTTATCGACCGACGTCACCACATGAGGGTCGGCAGCTGCACTGCTAATTACCAATTTTATTTGGTAGGTTCATTGATAAAGATTTTATTTAGATAATAAGCAGTGCACGTGATGCTTACACAATAGGTGAACGTATGTATCGGGTTTTATTTAAACGTTTGTTAATTTTGTTGGTTATAGCTTACTTTCCCGGTGCTTGATTGATCAGCGACATGGCTCCAGCAGCTAATGCACTAAAACTTCAGCCTGATGACCCCATAGGCATTAGAGCTGTACTCCTTGGACCACCAGGATCCGGGAAAGGCACTCAGGTAAGATAAGTCATTGTGCTCTTTGACCTTTAGTCCTTTACCTTTTAAATAAATATTAATGAAGTAATGATGTAAATGCAAACCTATGTTTATGTAAGTAACTAATTAATGCAATTGATGTATTTGATAATTTTTATATTATGTAACCGGAATATTAACTATTTGAGTCATATTATTATAGTTCTGAACTTGTTTACATTTACTTGTTACCAATAAATACAATTATATAACCATGTTGTTTCTGTTGGTAGGCACCTCGCCTCAAGGAAAAATACCAAGTTTGTCACTTATCTACTGGAGATATGCTCCGAGAAGAAGTGGCTTCAGGCTCGGAGTTGGGTCGATCTCTCAAGAAGACCATGGATGATGGGAAACTCGTGTCTGATGAGATGGTTGTAGACATGATTGACAAGAACCTTGATAACCCTGCATGTAAGCATGGTTTTCTCCTTGATGGTTTCCCCAGGACTGTGCCTCAAGCTCAGAAGGTGAAGTTTGTTTTACTTTAATCTTATCTATTGTTTACAAACTAGTATTCTACTAGTTGACATTCCTTGCCATTCAATCTGTGTATATATTTACATAATTGTAGCAATTGTTATTATGTAATTTGTTTTTTTTTCACTTTTATCAAAATCTTATTGTATTTGTTTAAAAAAATAATGCCTATTGTTTGCGTAATGCCTTGGGGAAAAATACAAATACAAGTTATGCATTGTGTGCTGATATTTTGGTACCAATCTATTTATATAAAAATGTTATGTTGGTTTGTGTACGCTTCAAAAACTCAAAAAGTTCTGCACTGATCAAGCTGAAATTTTAGAATGATATAATTATAATGCGCATCAAGGATTGTTTTTACAGTATCCACGCGGGCGAAGCCGCGGGCATCAGCTACTTAATTATGAAATAGTAAAATAATCCACTGGAACACAATGATATTTTTAATTTCATGATAAAAATTATCATCTTATAATAAAAATAACACTTTTCTTATTGCAGCTGGATGTCCTGCTGGAAAAACGTAAAACTGCACTGGACACTGTCATTGAGTTTGACATTCAAGACAGCTTGTTGGTACGCAGAATCACAGGCAGGCTCATCCATCCACCCAGTGGACGTAGCTATCACGAAGAGTTCCATCCGCCCAAGAAAAACATGGTAGATGATATCACTGGTGAACCCTTGATAAGAAGGTCGGACGACAATGTAGATGCTTTAAAAAAGCGACTCGCAGCATATCATGTACAGACTGTACCCCTTGTGGATTATTATATGAGGAAAGGTCTCCACTGGAGGATAGATGCCGCTAGCAGTTCTGAGCAAGTGTTTAGCAAGATTGATACCATCTTCAAAACTAGAATCTTTTCAAGGCACCGGGGGGCCCAGTAACTTAGTATCTAAGGAAACAAGTTTTTGTACAAATCTTATTTCCATATTGCAGTATGTTAACTGTCATTTGTTTGGTTTTGTGAATCTATATCTATTTTAGAGACAATTTTTCTTGAACAAATACAGTGGACTGGAATCATGGACTTACTTGTTTGATTAATAGTCAGATAACAGTTTATCTTAAACTAACTTGCTGCGACTATCACTGAATAGCAATACACAATGCGTTAATTACAGTTTTGCACTAATGCAACTATCTTACTACTATTCAAATGTGAAAGTTTGAATGAATGGATGTTTGTTACTCTATCATGTTAGCATGGATCTGTATGTTTGGATAACTCTTTTATTTTTTTCTCACATTTAGACATCAATATTTCCACGCGAACGAAGTCGCGGGCAACAGCTAGTTTTACATAGGTAGGGTGTAAAAAATAAAAAAGCTTGTGTTTTTAGAACTTTATAATTTTCCATTATTGTTCAAAAAAGTACTAAACATAACATGGTAAGCTCGAAGGAAAGTTAATACACATTACAGATTACATAAATACATAATAAATATTAATTACTCTTATGGATATCTCCTATCAAACTTCAGAATGCCGCAATCAAAATAAAAATAAAACATCCATGTCTGTAGTTTCTATGTTCAAGGAAAACAGACTTAAGTTTATGTATTTTTCATCCTGTTAATATATTTTTATGAAGGCTAACCTTCTAAATGGAGCCATTCAGACATACTTGAAGGAATTTATATCAGAAGAAGCTTTTGTACAAGGTTAGATTAAATTAGCTAGCGAAACCTTCAGTTACTTTTTGAGTTGAGATTATCTGATTTATTGTTTATGTTTTTGAATCCCTCCTTGAAATCCACCACGTCTGCGGATTTCCGCTAGCTAAATAATTTAATCCTGTATTAATTAAAGTACACCATTCAAGTCCGATTCGCAAATATTCCCCATTTTTACCCGACTGCGGCGAAGCCCAAAAGGAGGGTTATGTGTTTGACGTGTATGTATGTATGTCCGTTTCTTTGTTCCCTCATAACTCCTAAACGGATGAAGGGATTTGAATGAAATATACGTCGTTAGATTCGCCTTGATGGCGCGAGTGTTATAGTTTACATTAAAATTAAAAAAAGAAATAAAAATTGCGGATTTTGTGGGAAAAATCGCGGAGTTGAAAAAAAAAAATTCCAATACCATCGAGTAGGGTATCAAAATAAAGGGTTTTTAAAGGAGATTACAAAAATCTTATATGTTAAAAAAATTCAAAGTGACAAATCCTATAAACAAGCACAAAAGTTAAATCATCTGCGAAGAATTTTACGCGACTAACGAAAGAACAAACACAAAAGAACTAAAAAGTAGGAAATAAAAAAATAGTACATTACTGCAGAATCCAGTAAGTAAGCCTTCCTGGCCAAGTGTGAGTTAACCGGACCGAACCGCAGGTGAGGTCTGGTTATATACGAGGCCAGGATGGCTTTCTTACTGGTTGAGGTTTGTATAATGCTTTTCTCAAAAATTAAAGAAAGTTTAACAACAAATTCGTTTAATTAATATTGAAGGTTACATTCATATCATATCATATGTGAAAAACACAATAGCACTTTTTGGCCGACCCGGGAATCGAACCCAGGACCTCACGCTCTGCAGTCGAGCTTGCGACCACTAGACCAACGAGGCAGTTTAGGAAACAACTTTAGAAAAAACTTTTTAATAAACTGAAATTACTAAATACAATCATAAAATCCCACACTATACTTCTACAACATTACTAAGTACAAAACGCAACGTATAAAATGGCTGTTTAGGGTTCCAAAAATGTATCTCATAAAACGTCATACCAAAAAGAGAGATAGATATATATTTGGAACCTCCCTTCTATAACCATGTTATAATGGCTAAACTCTAATCTGTGTCTGGTACTATGTTTTTTTTTTCTAAACAGATCTAAAGAGGATGACCTAGTGTCCAGTAAGTAAATTACATACTTACTTACTGGACAGTAGGAGATTCCAAGTTTAAAATCTCGCTTCTTACTGGACAGTTGTGAATAAGTCTCCGGTAAAGTTCACTTTCTGGATACTTTTTAGAGATGTTATGGCAACATTACATACCATTTTTGAGAAAAGTAGTTAAAAAACCAAAAAACCCGACTGCAAAAACTGAAAAGCAAAAAACAAGCACATTTTAAAACAAAACTTGGAAGCAGGCGGGGTTCATTTGAATATTAAATTATGAAATAAAAAAAATAGAACTAAAATAGAACCCCGCCTGCTTCCAAGTTTTGTTTAATTTAAAAATGTGCTTGTTTTTTGCTTTTCAGTTTTTGCAGTCGGGTTTTTGTGGCTATGGAAGTCATGGAATTGTGTTGTGTTGGTAAAACTGAACAGAAACTACAGTGTCATTCTAAAATTAGCTAGTTTTAGTATTAACTCGCCCTTGTTTTACTTTACTACTAGTGAGGGTAAGTCTGAACTAGTTTATTGTCTGTATGGGATTGTTTTTGTGCACACTAGCTAAATATAAAACTCACTTGCTTTAAACTTAAAGTGTATTTAGTTTGCTTAGGTATTATTAAATGTATTGGTTTATGAATTAGATATAATTCTGATAGCTAATATACTTACTAAGTAATAAGGTACCATTATGAGAACTGTGATGCACTGGCGCTTGGCTAGATCTGGGTCAGCCCTTCGACTCTGTCGAAAACTAGAGGAGTACAGAGCAAGGGCTTTTTAAGCTATTGCATAGCTTCTATCGCGGGCCTTGAGCGTGGAGAGCGAATCCAGAAATTCCCTAACGAAAATATTCAAGATTAAGTATTCAACCAGGTTGCTATGGTTACGGAAAATAACAAGGTTGTCAACTGAGGTTGTCAAATTAAATAATTAATTATTTGCTGTTGATAAAAAATGCTATGCAATAGCTTTACCGCGGCAGTCTCCGAGTGCCACATTTTTTATGACATTGAATAGCTATTGTACATAGCTCAGTCTATACCCAAGAATACCTCACCCCTTCCTTTTTATATTACCTATAGTACTCTGTGCTCACCCCTCTTCTCACACCACTTGCCATCTTCTTCTTTATACAAGAGGTCAGGTAAAGCTGGGTACAGACTGTACATACAAAAATTTACCATTTGTGCCGTGCGGTTCTGTTACCTAGCGCTGCCAATACCATCAGCTTTTCGAACGTCCTCAAGCAGGGTTGCTTGACCGCTGTTGCTATTGGCACTTTACAGACAATCAAGTTTGCTTTTCAATGTCATCAAATAGGTAATCCAGTGCTTTACCTACGCTTTTTAGTATCGCTGATCCTTTGCGGGTCGAGAATGACATATTCTGCCATGTACAGGTAATACGATTTAAAAAGATTTCAAAACATGTAATGTACCTAATTAATAAGTTATATTTCTGATACATGCATATAGTTTGTTTGGTAAGGCAAAATATCGACCTACAAAACACTCTGAATTTATTACTCTCGCTCCCAATAACAACTCGACTCAACCTCGAAGCATTTATTTGAATTAGACCAATACCAGGCACTTTAGAATGACAGAAAAACAAATAAAGCAAAGCTAGTGGCACAGTTACAAGGCATAATAACTGGTGAAAGTACTGTAATTTGCCCTTTCCAAAGCGTAGATCTCTGAGAAGAATGGGTAAGAATTCGACTCCAAAAATTAGTCTCGAAATCCACCGAGAGGTCACCTCGGGTCATTACTCTCTCTCAACAACGCGTCGTTGAATAAAAGATTTTGTTGTCTGTATTGCTGAAGTATTGAAAGAATAAACGTGTGAATGTCAAACACAAACATAAACTTGCGTTAAATTAGATTATTGGACTCTCAGATTGGACTTTAGCCTTATTATTTTAAAGAAAACAAATAAATCATCTAATACAAAATAGGTTGCTATGAGCCATCAATGAGGGCCGTTATTCTCTTAAGCACGTCGGCACATCACTGCAACGGTTAGGTACTCGTTTTTGAAAGTTTTACTGTACGGGGTACATGAAATGATATAAAGCTTACATTCTAATGAGTAAAGCCGGTGTCGAGTTGTTAAAGAGTGAGAGCACAGATTGTGAGAGTGCGATTCTTAAGACCTACCATCTAATTTTTTTACATGGAGGAGTCGATTACAAGTAAAAATTTATAAAATTCATCACTGGGTAATTTCACAGCCGTGTTACATAATATTTGAACTTTAAGGAATAGAGATTTTAAGATTATTTGAAACGTTATAGGTATGGGGGCTAAGGTAGTTACAAAGTTTATAATGTCGGTAGGTACACCTTAAATCTAAAAGCTGGTTATCAATGCGTATTTACTATTTCGAAAACTTTGTCTTATATACGGTAGACATATTTTATAGTTAAGCATTGACCTATTACTTACGGCTATTATTTACTACCTACTTAATTACAATATTAATTTGACTTGACCGTTATTCGAAGCTTATTTAATTAATTGAGATAGGCCCTGCGTTTCCCGCTGTTCGTATTTCTATATATCTGTCTCTTTCTGGTACGTCACTTCCGCTTGGCAGTGGTAGGGAGGCTCGTTAAGCGATACGCGCCATTTTGAATTCATTGGCGTCTTGTTTCCCGCCGTGAACGGTCGTGTCCTACCGACCATTAGCTACAAGTGAAAAAATCCTAACGGTTTTATTCGAACTAAAAAGTGAATAAAGTTTTCTTCTAGAATTCTTTCGATATTCAGTTTACAAACTAAGTGCACAAGTGAAAAAATCCTAACGTGTTTTATTCGATCTAAAAAGTGAATAAAGTTTTATCTTTCGATATTCAGTTTACAAACTAAGTGCACAAGTGAAAAAATCCTAACGGGTTTTATTCGAACTAAAAAGTGAATAAAGCTTATTCTTTCGATATTCAGTTTATAAGTGTACACGTGAAAAAAAAAAAAAAAAAAAAAAAAAAAAATCCTAACGGTTTTATTCGAACTAAAAAGTGAATAAAGTTTAATCTTTCGATATTTAGTATGGAAAATCCATGTGAAAACGCCGATAGGGCGATTAGTGATGTGCTTCCAGGACCTTCTTCGCCGCGAAAGCGGCGAGCTCGGTCAAGCAGTTCCAGTAGCTCGAGTTCTAGTAGCTCGAGTTCCAGTAATAGCTCCTCGTCAAGCGGAGGCAACCCAAAGAGAAGTCGCCGCAACAAGAAAAGGGGAGGCAAACACAAGCGGCGTTCTAAACGTAAGGTTCGAAAATTAGCCAAAGAGGTACGTAGCCTTCGACGGCAAATGGTTTGCAAAGGCACCGGTCAACACGTGAGTACTGATTTGGATTATGATGCTATCTCACTATTGTCAGGTGTTAGTGAAAGTCGTTACGAACGAATGCTTTATGTTGAACCTGATAATGTTAGTGCACGTGGTGACCAAGAATTTACCTTAACTTTTGAAACTAAGCTTAAGGAGCCTACGGTACCTAAGACTTCTGAGAAACATTTGAAGTTGCTATGTGATTTGCAACATTTAGATAAAAGTGACTGGAATGAAATTAGGTATTCTGAAACCCAAAAATTATGCAATTGTTCGCCATATTGAAATGAACGAGGAAGTTAAAGTTTACGAGTCTCCTCCTCACCTCATTTATGCTGATAAGACTTTCGCAGCCTTGACCATGTGTGTGCTCAAACAAAGGGAGGTTTTGCAAGGAACTCTTCAGGAACTGTTACAATGGGCAAGGAATAATGACTCTGTCAATTCGGACACTCTGCTTCAAAAAGTTAATGACCTTTTTTCCACAGGGGACTTTAATAAGTGTTCTTCAGACTTATTACAGATTGTTTGTGGACATCGCGCTGAGATTCTCCAAAGGAGGAGAGATTGTGTCATTAAACAAGCAAAGGACCCTTTGATGAAGGCCAGCTTAAAGAAAATTCCACCGACATGTACCAACCTGTTTAATGCTGAGAAGTTTACTACTGCGGTAGAAAAAGCTGGTGGCGTAAGAAAATGTTTTTGGCCATTGCAAAAGGCTCATAAGACTTCTACCTCGCAGGTAGATGCAAAAAAGTTTCGAGGCCCCTCGCAGGGGTCGAAGCCTTACAATAAGTCCTCGCAGGGCTTTGCACATACAGCTCAGGCTTGCCAACACAGTAATGCACATTCGCAATGTGCCAGCAGTAACCCATCTACGCAAGGTGGTTGCAGCAGCGGTGACCGACCTCCGCAAGGTGGCTGTAACGCTCATGGTCATGCTGTTCAATATAATTCGGTCGCACCGAATAATCGCAATAGCTTTCGAGGCCGATCGAATGCTCGGCAAGATAATCAACCAAGGTACGGACGAAGACGCGCGTCATCGCCTCCACAGCATAATAATGACAAAAAACGACGTAAGTATTGACTCGTTCAGAGCAGGCCGTCTCCTTCAGTTTCGAGGCCAATGGGAACAAATGAATGCACCAAATTACATTCTTAAAATAATAAGAGGGTATCGCATACCCTTTCACCTTTTGCAGAAACCACCGCTTTTACATCCAAGCGTGGTCAGAACCAACCTAAACGTTCCAGAATCTGTCGGAATGACATCTGTCATAAACAAAATGATAGAACAGGGTGTTCTGGAGCGAGCTGTTGTTTCGCCAAGCTTCCTTTCGTTGATGTTTCTTGTCCCCAAAGGCGACGGCTCAAATCGGCCAGTTGTCAATTTGAAAGTTCTGAATTCTTACGTCATAACAGATCGATTCAAGATAATAAATGCATATCGCACAGCAGACCACAGGTTACTACACACCTTACCTCGTGCTGCCATAGACAATCTGATTTGGTGGAGCCAGAATTGTCATCTTCCGTCGGCCTTACACATAGCGCCTCCTGCTCATTTCCTCACAACAGATGCGCCGGACATCGCTTGGGGAGCTCGCCTAGACAATCTATCTCTCTCCGGTCTGTGTTCAGAAACCGAGAAAGATCTTCATGGCAACGAAAAGAAAATGTTAGCAATCCTAAGAGTTTTGGAAGATCATTATCAGCTCCTGAGACACGAGACAGTTTTAATTCAGAGCGACAACAAGTCGGTAGTTGCATATCTCCGTCACGAGAGCGGCACCAAGTCGGCTCCTCTCCTGGACTTAACCTACAAAGTCTTCGAAATAACGGAGAATTATCAAATTCACCTGAAGGCGTTTTATATACCAGGTATATACAACGGCCACGCGGATCACTTGTCGAGGTTTCGTGTAACTCCAGAGTGGCATCTGTCTGCAGAATGCACGAACAAAATATTCTCCAAATAGGGAGTTCCATTGATCGACCTATTTGCGTCCAACCGAGCTCTAGTGACGAATTACGTGTCCTTAGACCAAAACGACGACCAAGCCCTGTTTTGCGACGCGTTCTCCCAGATGTGGAATTACAACCTAGTGTGGGTGTTCCCTCCACCTTTTCTGATTCCCAAGGTGCTACGTTATCTCAATCAAGCACAGGGAACGTACCTGCTAGTAGTTCCACGATGGGAGCGAGTATTATTTTGGCGACCCGACATCAAATTGCGTGCCCTAGCAGCCCCATTTACGCTATATCACCTAGACAAAGTCCTGATCGACACGACAACAGGACTACCACCACCGAAAGTCCACGACAAGACTCTGGAAGTGTCGAAATGTGGGGGTGGTCTGGTATGCTAACATCCTGGAATAGTAGTCAATTAGAACTTCTTGAGAAGTCATGGTGTCCATCAACGCGTAAAGTTTATAGCGTTGCTTGGAAGAGATGGCTAGTTTGGTGCGAAACGCTCCAAGTTAACCCCTCAACTCCGGTAGGAAGCGATTTGGCTAGATTTTTATCTGATCTCCATTTAATTAATAACTTATCGTACAATTCGATTTTGTTACACAAATCTGTGGTCGCAACCCTTTGCAACCCAGAATCTTCCGGCCAGTTAAGCTCAAATGTCCTAGTTAAACATGTTCTAAAATCTATCGCGTTACATAAACCGGTCACCCATGTCAAACCTCCTGTTTGGAACATAAACGACCTTGCTAATTTCCTAGAGAGTAAACGCATTGATGAAAATAACATTTTTCAAGTGCAGAGACATACGGCTGCTCTACTTCTATTATGTTCCGGGAGAAGAATTCATGATTTAACTTTGCTCAGAGTTGATTCTAATAATTATTGTAATCAAAATGATGCTTTAGTTTTTTGGCCGATTTTTGGATCGAAAACTGATTCTGCAGATTACAGACAATCTGGTTGGAGGTTTATTTCTAATGAAGATAACAAAAACTTAGACCCGGTCTACTGGGCCAAGCATACAATCTCGCTTCTTGAGAATCGTAGAAATGCTGCAAATTGTAGTAATTTGTTTATTAACATTAGAGGTGAACCTAAACCTGCATCGAAAACCCTGATTGCTGGCTGGATCAAGTCCTTATTAGTAGAAGCCGGTATTAAGGCAACTCCTGGGAGTTTTAGGTCAGCTGTGGCCTCAAAAAATTGGGTAGATAATTATCCCCTTGAGGAGATTCTTGCCAGAGGTAACTGGCGATCACAAAATACATTTTGTAAATTTTATAGACGTGAGGTTAGACCTACTGTAAACCATACTTCTGTAACTGCTTTATTTAATCCAGTTGATCAGAAATGATGTCTTCATAATTAAAGACCTGATTTTACTGTTATTATTGCCTATTAAGAGGTGTTTTTGTTTCGATCAAATATATGATCAAATATATTAAACTGTCTTTATTTTAAATAAATAAATGTCTACAAATCTCTGTATGCATTTTAGATACAAGTAACTGTTTTTACTAAATCATATCTACAGTACATTTTATTAATAATCATACTAGCTCACATTGGCGTCTTCGTCACTTCCACCAGGCGATAACAAACACGTCTCAATTAAATAAGCTTCGAATAACGGTCAAGTCAAATTAATAGAAGCGTTTTACCTCACAATAAAACGCATATTAATTTACTTACCTTATTCGAAGCTTATGTTCAAGCTCTGCCTGGTAATTAGACTCAATGAATTCAAAATGGCGCGTATCGCTTAACGAGCCTCCCTACCACTGCCAAGCGGAAGTGACGTACCAGAAAGAGACAGATATATAGAAATACGAACAGCGGGAAACGCAGGGCCTATCTCAATTAATTAAATAAGCTTCGAATAAGGTAAGTAAATTAATATGCGTTTTATTGTGAGGTAAAACGCTTCTATTTTAAACACATAAATAGGTACCTATATAACGAAATCCTAGAAGAGGAAATACATATATATTATATAGAAAACTACTTAAAAATATTTATAACTTAACTGTGTTTAAAACTCCCATTTTCCGAACGAAAACGAACGTCCTAGATACTGCATGTAGGACTCGTACACATGTGGGTCTCTAGTCACTAGAGCAACTTTATAATCATGTCCTCAATAATCGATAACATAAGTCAACTGCAGTATCACTTTTAAACATAATTATCAAGGTTTACCTACTTTTGCCATGCTACAGTATATCTATAGCCGCTGTATAGTCAGCACTTAAGTCAATGAAAGGTTATTAATGATATAAGTACTTATTAGATCATAATGATAGCATGCAAGCTCAAAGGAATGAAATAAAACACAAAATAAATGGACCGATTCAGTGTAATTGTGATCATTTTCAATAAGTATAAACGTAATTTTATACAAAAGAACAATTATTATTATAATAGAAGGTACAATTTTTATATGTAGGTAGATTTGACTTTACATTACAACAATGAGACGTTACTGAGGCGAAACAAAAGTAAAATAAAGTGATATAATCAAAAAATATAAAAGCAAACGAAACTTCATGATACGCTAAAATTGATAGTAACTAGTTAGATCGTAAAAATATTTCACGTCGACTAGCAAAACACATTAACATTTAAAAGTGCAATCCTCGAAGTATTACACTAGTTTTTATTTAAAGAATATCATTTAGATTTTAATTTAATTATAATAATATTATTTGCACCAAATGTCGTAAGATAGGTACTGAGATATGATATAATAACAAATGATATGAAAACGATCGATCATAAAAAAGACGAGCGTGCGGCTTTTTACTAGTTTTTACCACTGACAAAGGGGAAAACAGTACTATACAAAGTCTGTCATGGAGAATTGAGACGTAAAACACGAATGAACACCGAAAGCTCAACTAGCATCAAATAAATAACTATAGTTAAAAATAACGTAGATTATATACAGAAATGATACGATCCAGTCACAGCTACTTAACAACGTCCTACGCCACTATATATAGCTTTGGATAATCGTAACGACAACACGTTTGGGCTAAAACTAATTTACAATAAAGCTTTTTAGAACAACATTTACATACATTGAAAATATTAACAAGTGGGTACCGGGGCGTTCGCTACTGGTGCTGGAATACAACTTTTATATCTACACCTTTACCGAACCGAATATGATTACGAAGAAGACTATCTGAGGCACTTGGTCTAAAAAATTACCAGATTTAGTGACGGTCAGGTCTTCTACATATACCCATATTTCAAGCTAACTGGGTGGCTGACCTAGATGTCCAGAAAACACGAGCACTAGATTTATTTCTGAACTGTGGGACAGTGATTTTGAGAACAATGGGGAAGGTGAACTGAACCTAATGGCGCAGTCATAGCTAGGTCCAAACATCGTCATTGGTTGAAAATCTGTTATTGTTATTTTATTTTCAAAAAGCTCCACCTCATTGGTCAGATTCGGACCCAGCTATGGACTCGTCAGCATTGTAGACCGACCTTCCCCATTGGCTGATAGTCTAGTGCCGGCTAGTTGTGAACGGTGCGACCGTGACGCGGTGTGGTCAGGAGATGAGCCGCGTTAGCTCAGTGCTCGTGAAGGCGGTCGTGCGATCGGCTTGATGAACGGGACGTCTTGCGCTGGTCCAGGTAAGCCGCCGGCGCCCAGCCTTCGCCCTGACCCGCTGGGGAGAAAGAAAAACATAGTTTATAACATTTGATAATTTAATGCTAAGTTTGCCTTTGACTATGAGGAGCTCGTGGTTAAATAATAACAGCCGCTCGGGTCGATCTTTAGGCTTAGTCGCGCCTGCTTGGTTCGTGGATGAGTGACCAGCCATTACATAGGTACAGAGTTTCCTCCATGCCTCGAAAAGCTCGCTAAGCCGTTAGTCCCGGCTGTCAATTGTATAATTATCTTTGACAGTCGTTACAGGTAGTCAGTGGAAGTCCAACACACAGCCCATGAGCCCAGCCTTACCAAGGGGTATCGTATTACTTAGCAGTAACCGGGATCAAGAACATGTAGTGACAAAGATTGAAAAGGGTATGCTTAGATGGTTTGGTCACGTAGAGAGGATGAGTGAAAGTAGATTAACGAAAGGTATTTACAAGGCAGATGTGAGTGGCAACGCCGGGAGGGGACGCCCTAGAATGACATACACTGACCTTATTGGTGATGTTCTTCAGAAAGGATAGGTGCGTAGTACTCGCAACCGGCGTGCGTGTATGACCAGGGGGTCTAAAATGGCCACTTTAGCAGATCAGAATATGAATTGACCTTTCAAATAGTAACTGCGTCTGTGACCATTTTACGAATTTAACGCAATTCATATTGTTTTCCTATTATTACTTACCTATGATCTATTTTCCCTACTGGTCCCAGACGCTGTTACTATTATGAAAGGTCATTTACGCTTTTTGACGCAATTCCTATTATGAACTGCTAAAGTGGCCGTTTTAGACCCCCTGATGTATGAATGTGGACGAGGCAAAAGGGGTATGTAAGAATCGTAGGGTGGCGTTCTGTGGTTTCTGCCTACCCCCATGGGAAAAGGGCGTAAGTTTATGTATGTATGTATGTAACCGGGTTATGGAGGTCAGATAAGCAGTCGCTCCATGTAAAATACTCAGCTGCATCCGGTTAGACTGGAAACCGGCCCCAACGTTGATGGGAAATGCTAGGCAAAAGATGATGACCTTTGACCATGGCATGAATGGCACAAAAGAAACGCGATTTAAATACACATCAGTGGGTGGAAGAAGGCTGCCAATAATGATTATGATGAAGTTCACTATGTACAACGATTTAAGGTTTTTGATTTACTATGGTATGGTTATGTATGGTATTCCCAAAGTGATATCATTGGTATTTGAAATAAAAATGTCCAGAAGGCTTGAAGGCTTCTTGACCGTTTGTGATTAATTATTTTATTATTAAGTTGAAAAACAATTTCAGCATTGCCAATCCGTAGTAGGTAGGTATTTTACTGGGGTCAGTTGGTTTCCGTTTGAAAACTTGTTTTGCGGTCACATGGTTATACAGTGCACTCCTGATTTTGCAATGTAGCGTCGACTGTTGTAACTTTCACTTTCAAAAGAGATTACCCACATCAAAATTGGAACATGTTTTGTACGTGACAAGACTACCAAGCCGGACTGGACCCACGTGGCGATGGCGGTTTGCCGTAGGAACTTTATCTACAGGGTGATTACAGGAGCATAGGATACATATTGGGCATGACAAACAATCATGAACACCTACATAAATATACACATGTTGGAAATGACACTGATTACATTTATTGCAACAAACCAGTAAGTACACTATGATATTTATTCGTTCGTGATAAAGTTAGGAAAAAATACATATTTATGTCAATCGTGTTTATAATGGACTTATTCTGCAGCACTTCTTTTCTGATCGTGTGGGCAGTAAGGTGTAACGACACCCTGGAGTCAGAGTTTCTAAACCGCCCCAAGGGCCTCAGGTAGCGCTGTAATCTATGATGGTGGTATTAGTGTACGTACCCGCAAGCCGCACGTACCACCAGCCGGCGCAGCCCACCTTGAGCAGCTCGGCGTGCTGCCCCTCCCGCAGCGACACCTCGCTGGGCCCCACCGCCGTGTAGTCCGACAGCGCCACCAGCGCACACCCCACCGCCTGACACATGACACACCACTTACTACCAGGGCACTCACTGCTCTACCCACTAGCTGGCTATGTATTGCTTTTTAATAATGAGATGTCGACGGTGAACAGTTAAAATGTCATAAGACACATTGAGCCTGCTCTTGGTAATCAAGTCTCGGCGCTGAACCGAATATTGCTAATAAAACAGCGCACTCAATTTATCTTACAAGTTCCACGGTCGAATGTTTCTCTGTAGCTAAGGATCCTTTCAATTTCAACGGTTGTTGCAACTTCGTAAGCGAAACTTGTTCGCGATGATGTAATTTAATGTAGTAATGTAGATAAAAGGCAAGAGTGCATAAAGGAGGATGGTCAAAATGTAGAGAACTGTCCGTGTTCACCACGACCTTCAAGCATGATCGATTTAATTGCAATAATTAGTCTCGAATGTCTATTGAATCCTTATAGTTTTAGCTATAAACCGATTTAGTTTCATCGGAACGTATGGTCATCGTTTTGGCGTATTGTGCCATTTGTCCTCCATCCTTTCTTAAAGAATTGTTGAAATTATGGAACGCTAATTAATGATAATAATAAATAAGGTATGTTTCAACCTTGTTGCACAATCGTTGAAATAAAAGAATTCTTTATGTTTTCCCGTTTATGTTTCTCTAATGCATGTTTAAATGTTACTTCGATATTGGTTCCACCGATGTTTTTGTTTATGTTTGGTTCCAATGTAAATCCAGATATAAGTGTATTGTGTACTGTTGTGAATCTAGCGTTGTAATGACTGTAGCAATCGTAATGTAGTAAATAAATAGACACACCATTCATCCTGTACATCGATCACCACTGGTCAAACAGAGAGCATCGAGTCACATTGTTGTCAAATATTATCTACCCATTATTTTACAACGGCTATAATGCAAAGTAGGTAGTACTTGGGCTTGGCAAAAGCTATTTTCCTACGTTCATTTAGACTACCCTGAATTAAGACATTTTGGCTAAGACAATTTGTGTCGTCTTTTAATCTTATGTTAGTCATGAGCTAGATATTTGACAACAATTTGACTCTGCCCCAAAACACAAACATGCATTTAAATTCTGTAAAGTAAGTACTTAGTACAAAAAGTTTCCTTTTTGTTTTCCATCTACAAGTAGTTTGGTGTTTGACCAGACCATGCATGTTAGTAAAGCGATTAGTAGAACATAAGATAACACTCATAATTAATATATGTATAATCAAGTAATTGTTAGGTAAACAGTTAATGTGGTCAAACGACAGAGATGACAGTCATAAATACTTAAGAAGATATATATATTACGACTATTACGTTGACATCAAACGTATATATTACATAATAATAATATATAAATATAGACAGTTTTCAAGGTAATATAGTCGCACTAAACACTCCAGTAATATGCAGTTATAAATATTCATAGAAATACGTCCACAAGTCCAGTTGATTTGGGTGCTAATAATCTTAAAATTATTCTCGTATTATGAGCTTATGAAATAATTTCTGAAAGTGCCCATTATAATTTGAAAGTAGATAGGGACGTTGCTGTGGTTTAAAATCACATGATTAGCTCATCGTGTGCGTAATTTGTGAGGAGTAATAAACATAAGTAAGCAGATTCATTGGTAATTATCATAACACTATGAATAATAAGATAACGCTATTGTTTCAGCATTAGGTTTTTTATATAACTGGGTGATTTATTATCATGTACCTAATATGACTTAGTGGGTGGGGATGTTTTTTTTTTTATAATAACTGAACTTTTTAATAATGATTTAGGTCCCGTACCGTTTTAATAAAAGTAAATTAAAATTATTGTCTCGTTGACTGATTTGTAAGCTCATAATACGTTAGAAATCAGTTGTCATATAAAATAAATACATAGTATAAGTTGTATCAGAAATCGTGTCACACTGAAGTAAACAAAACATTACAGTAAAGCTATTTGATTGCACGTCCAAAGCGGTGGTCAGTGAATGATGCAAGCTGTGATGCCGTGCTCAGCTGTGTCCAATCACGCTACATTATTAAAGTCTCTTCTTAGCCTCGTTGGTCAATACTTAGACTGGGATCAATTTTGAATAATAACTATAATTAAACTAAGATTCGCTTTTATATAAATTGACTGCACTAAATTATTCATTGGTTCTAGATAGTGCACGACATATTGCGCAATTTTAATCAAGCGATATATTTATGCACCAAAATATATTTACGTAATATAATAAGGAAGATGTATATGTATGTATTACATAATAAACAGTGTGTTTCCGATAAAATTTTTCATGATATTGTAATACAAAGATAAAAATAATAATATTTATCGGCACTGATGTATAACATTAAATCGAAGCAAGCGCATAATTTAACATAAAACCAATAAGCACACTGACAATGAGTGACATAACAAACAAAACATGACTTACACGATAGTTAATGTTCAGCGAAACAACCGAAATATCCACGTTCTCTTTGGTAAATAGATTAAGCTTTGGATATAAACTCAGTCTTTTCATTATGTACAAAGCCTCTACTGGCTGTATGCTCGAAACATTTATATTATTCAGTACTGTGACACGTAAAACGTGGATGTGGCTTGTGCGGAGCCGGCCACTGAAAAGAACTGAACCATTCTGTGGATGGTTCCGTTGAGACCGACTGCCACGGCCTCCGTCACCTGTAGAACAATACAACTTAGAGCATGGCGTCACACGTCGCCACAACAGTCGCGCACCTCGACCGGGAAGTGTATGTGAGGTGCCGAGTGGACCGTGCACTTACTACATTCATAAGTTTTCAGTGCGAGTGTCGCTAAATCATTTAAAAGGAACTAAAAGCGATGATGGCTAACTTAACTTTTATGCTGTGAGGGCGTGAAACCTATTTGGACTAGGGCAGGACGTTATGATTTTTATCGTGTGTCGAGAATTTGTAGTATTTACATAATTTAAACGGCTAGATCTAAGTAAGCAGATACTGCAAATTCTCTGACGATGCGCAAGTTCTACCACCGTATGACCAATATTTTATCCCGAATCCATAATTTTAGACAGTAATGTTATCGGGAAGCATCATGTGCGTGGGGTTGCCAGCGTTGTCATGCGCTACCCGTGACTATTCAGCCCGCATTCCTTTAAAAATACACTTTACACTTACATAAAGAGTGGGTTTCACTTCACTCAACACTGCAAACCCAAAATTAGTTGGCATTAATTTAACAGACCCACGTTTTAGTAAAGCTACCCCGACAGTAAGCACTACAATCCTATGTTAGTAGTCGTTACCGGAGAGGACATTACTGACATTTACTGTGAACATAGGTAAGTTATTACTTATTGACAGGTAATTTTTTCTCTATAAATTCCATATACCGACCGAATCCCCAAACAAATCAAATTTAACAAAACAAATTCACTCCTGCTCTAATTATATCAGATCAACATTATAATGCATTAACAATTTCATTATCAACTCTTTAATCGGGAATGTTAATTGACTAAGTATCTTGTTCATAAAAAAAAAAAGAAAGGTCGTTGGCCGTCTACTGCGATATAAACACATCCGCGACGGATGATCCGCGTCCGGATCTAAATCTGGAATATTCAAAGAGCACCGCTCAAAGCGCATGTCATCCATTGCAGATGATCGCTTGATGGTTTGATCAAACTTTGCTAGATACTTCAGTTAACTATCGGAGGCTGGTGTCCGGACCGCAGCCGCAATTATTCCAGAATGTATGTGCCTTAGTCAATCAACCCCCTGTGTCCACAGCCTACCCTGGCACATAGTTACATACACAATTGTCACTCGTACACCCGTTTGGTACATACCGGCGGATGTTCAGGCTCGTCATCGTCGTCGTCGGAGGGGTCAGTGGACCAGCACGGCTCGTCGTGTGTGTCGCAGGACGCCGTGCGCGTGGGGTTGGGTGCCACTGCGGCTGGCTTGCTGGGCAGCGCGGCAGGCGGGCCCAGGTCCCATGAACTGGTTTGGATTAGTGTTCTGTGGGGAAGGTGAGTTTGTGAGTGTTGAAAATAGGCTTCAGTTCAGTGACAGACAAAATGTTGGTTATACATTAGGTTATACTGGCGCGTTTTTTTTTTGGGGTGGTCGAAAATCATCAAGTAACCCCTCCCGCTCTTGGGCAGAGCGAAAGGGAGTGTCAGACTTCTACTGAATAAAAACCACCCATATTCCTTCTTAGCCCTTTTGTCGAGGCCGCGGTTTCTCTTGTGAAGAAAAACCCGCAGCCTCGACGGGCGTCGGCCCTTGCGAGTCCCTTTATACTGGCGCCTGCGGAGGACATGGTATCAAGGACGTTGCAACTTGCGTAGTTGTCAGTTCAAATCTTGCATAGATTTGCCGTGAAGACGTTGCAATGCCAGATATAATTTATTACTAATCATCATAATTCGGTTACAAACTTATTTTAATAAAAAAATAAGTTTTCTTGACTCATGAAATGAAAATAGAAAACGTACTGCGCCTGCGCCGTCCCTACATAATTTGGGTTATGGGCAGATAAAAAACAATCAAGACGAGTTTTTGAAATTGTAAAGAGTCGTTTATCCCTATTTTTGTAACTAGGTTACTACTTCTAAGATTGTAAACAGTTCTATTAGATTTCGTCATGCATGACACGTTCGCATTTTCGAAGATAGTCGAAGCACACACTCTATCTAGGCAGGGGCGTATTTTGAAATTTGGCGCCCCGGGCCAATAACTTTTGCCGCCCCAGAAGTCAAGAAACAAACAATGACATTTTTTTTCTAAAATGCCGTTCCGAAAATTAACAAAAACAGCGAACGAGCTCAAACAATTTGACACATCGGATAAATTACATTTTGTTTCAACAATTCATACAGATAGATAATTTTATAAGAACTTATGCCTGGCCCAGACTCGTGAGCAAATGTAAGAGCGAGCGGAGCGAGGTCGAAAATTTTTGGCCCCTGCCTCGGAAAAGTAACTGATTTTCTTATTATCATAAAAAAAAAATGTTGGCTTATTTTTACTACTAATGCATTGAGGGATTGGAGAATGAAGAAAAGTCGGTGGTAAGAGCGAGCGTAGCGAGCTAAAAAAATTTAGCATTCCAGATAAGTAAGATTTTCTTTTTACCGAGAAAAGCCAAGCGATGGGCGGCAGATTAGAAAGATATTAGTGCTTGTTCACTTGCTTTTTGGGGCGGCATACGGCAGACTGGAAGGATACGTAAGGCTAATTCGAAAAACCGCCTCAGGGCGGCGCGGCGGCGTGGAAAATACGCCTCTGCTTGGTTGTCTTTATTTTTACCACCTAGTCCAGCTGACAATAGTAATTATCTGATCTGACCACATCCTGACGTTGCCACCTGGTTTTGTTATGTTAACTTGAATTGAGCTTGTTAAGAAAATTTATAAAAGGTGAGAAGTAAAAGTGGAATGAGTGGCGCCAAAACCAAAAAAAAAAATGCTATCGGCCAGGGGCGGCTGGTCGGCTACGCCGCCCCTGGCGTGCTGGCGCCCCGGGCCATGGCCCGGATGGCCCTAGGGTAAATACGCCCCTGTATCTAGGACATCCGTACCTGTGCTGCGCGCTGTACTGCCGCACGCGCTCTCCCTTGAGCTCGTTGAGTTGCTCGAGCAGCACCCGCTTGACGCGCTCCACCCAGGCGCGCTTCACGTCCGCGCTGCCCGCCGTCAGTGTGTGCACCTCGGAGCGACCCTGACGCCACACCTACCTGTGCTGCGCGCTGTACTGCCGCACGCGCTCTCCCTTGAGCTCGTTGAGTTGCTCGAGCAGCACCCGCTTGACGCGCTCCACCCAGGCGCGCTTCACGTCCGCGCTGCCCGCCGTCAGTGTGTGCACCTCGGAGCGACCCTGACGCCACACCTACCTGTGCTGCGCGCTGTACTGCCGCACGCGCTCTCCCTTGAGCTCGTTGAGTTGCTCGAGCAGCACCCGCTTGACGCGCTCCACCCAGGCGCGCTTCACGTCCGCGCTGCCCGCCGTCAGTGTGTGCACCTCGGAGCGACCCTGACGCCACACCTACCTGTGCTGCGCGCTGTACTGCCGCACGCGCTCTCCCTTGAGCTCGTTGAGTTGCTCGAGCAGCACCCGCTTGACGCGCTCCACCCAGGCGCGCTTCACGTCCGCGCTGCCCGCCGTCAGTGTGTGCACCTCGGAGCGACCCTGACGCCACACCTCGAACTTGCGCACGTCGCCCTTCACTGACTCCGTTAGACCGATTTGTGACATCTGGACATGGACATAAGGGTAGAATTGCAGTGGAATTGATATTATTTGTAAAATGCTGATTTAGAAGGAGACTCATTTATAAACTCAACATATAATCAACATCTGGTTTCTCATAACGGATCTTTTACAGCTTAAGATGACTATTTGACCCTGTCATTGACGTCCAATAAGGGCAACCAATACACATTATTTTTATCAGTTTAATAGTTTTCAGAAAAAAAATAATCAACCGTATAAATGTTTACTTTCATTTAAATTTTCAGATAAATTGCATTCAAAACTTATACTTCATTGACTTCAGGTACTTATGCTAAGTTGGCACTTGAGTAACCATTTTTAAAAACCGAATAAATATTTGTATGCAATGGTACTTGAAGATTGTTGCATATGGCATTGAGTTTGTTGATACAAAACATAATCACATCACATCATAATTACCCCAGATTTGGAATCCCAAAAGGTACCACTGCTATTTGGCTATAAGTAATTGTAATTGAAGTAGCAATAAATCTCACCTGTAAGTCATGTTTGAAGTGATAAGTGGCCTTATTATGACTGTTCTTGGTACCAGGCTTGCAGAACAGCATCGCCTTCTCGTAGAGGAATATGTGTCGCCGTCGCGGACGTATCCGCAGTCGCAGGTCGCGTTTGTTCTCTGATACCACCAGGAAGGAACCCTGCATGAGGAGCTCGCCTTGCTGACTAAGATCCAGCTGGGGAGAAGAAAATTTCCATGATATTCAAGTACTACCAAGAGGTATCTTATTATCTAGTTTAAACTGGGTTGTGGAGGTCAGATAGACAGTCGCTCCATGTAAAATACTGGTATTTAGAAGCCAGCCGATTCCAACATGGTTGGGATGGCTGGTTTGGCAGATGATGATTTAGTAAATATATTGATAATGTGCTCATAAAGGAATATCTGTGGGACTCTCATTTAAGCCAGTGATACATCAACTCAAGAACATACAAAAGTATCAGGAGCTGATTCCAAAGGTAATCTTAAGGTCAGGCACAACAACCAGATACATTCAAAAATTAAACAAGTTTTATCAAGAGGTGGTTAAACTGCGAACCTTTCTAAATCTAAAAAGTTTGGAGTGGCAAAACAAATAATCATGAAAATGTGTTAAAGGCAAGTCGCGTATCTAAATTAAAATACAAGTTTTCACAAACAATATCCATACAATAAACACATCAATCTTATGAAAGCGGCAGCAAAATCATCAGGTAATTGAGTTTATAACTGTATCGCATGCCGCAGTACAAACATGCATAGGTACGGTAATGAGCTAATCTTCTGTTCTATAATGACATGCTTGACTAACTGTACCTTGATTTCGTTATTACTTTGCACGCTAATTTCAGCCTTATTTACGAGGGTATTAAGATAACTTCGCATGGTTTATTAAGTACAAATATGTACCTCAGTACCTACTTTGGTTTTAAATATTTGTGTTCTATAACATAACTTCACACCTGTGATCTCCGAAGAGTAAGGTAGACGCGACCAAAAAGTACGCCCATTTATCAACGGAGAGCAAATTCTGACTCCTGCTGCTACTGATCATTCCCTTAGAAAAACCCAAAACTGGTGATCGAACAACAGCGCCACTGTGCGTACGACATGTCACATGCTTAAAATTTACTTCGGCGTGAGCGCTTTGCGACTACTACACTACTAGAGCACCGAGTCCAATCATGTGGGATTTTTATGATTATTTGGGTACCACAATTTGTCTCTACATGAACCAATGGTTGACTGGGTGACTATGTGCCACCGCCACCTCCACCACCACCACCCACCCCCCCTGTAATCCACCTCTGTACATTATGCTTGCTTAAAATAATTTGTATTCAATAGATATAAATTTACTAATACTAAAATAACGATTACGTTGCCATAGTGTGCGAAAAGATAATGGTATAAGCGTCATGATGGTCTCATATTTTAGCATAATTTCACGCTTCAGCTAAGTTTCTCGAAATTCCATAATGTAATCGAGATAAGTCGTTTATATTCAAAGTAGATATCTAAAATTACTATTGACACGGAAATGCCCAATTTTCTAATTCGATTCGTCCTTGAGGATCGCATAAAGAGACGATGGTTAATGGCTATTGAGTGAGCTTTACCCCGATTCATAATTATGATATAACCGTTCAGTTAGGTTTTTAAGTTCCTATTTGCAAGCTGAATAAGGGTTTTATGTTACCTATAGTTAGTTATGTACCTACTATTAGGTAACTTTTGTATGGGCCTACAGTATTTTTACTAAAGACATTCAACTATCTACGGGCGGTAGACTGCGCAAGACGAAGAAAATAGTAATCTTATACTTGTTACTGTTTAGTAGGTATTAAATCAGTGATACTTTATTGGTAACCTAGTAAAACATACCACAACGGCTCAACGTTTTATGATCGTTTTTTTTTAATGAACATAGGTATTATTATGCTACTAACTTTTGCCGGCGTCTAAAATTATCCCACAGTGAATGAAAAACCCAGGTCCTGGTTTACTATGTGCTATTTACTTTGAGTGGATAATTTCTAATTTTACAATTGGATACTTACAGGGACGCCAGTGATGGCGATTTGATGCATGGAGTCATTGACGCACTTGAGCACGACAAGCATGCAGTCCAGTGCTGACTGTAGCCCCGTCGTCATCGACCCGCACTCGCCGTACCGAAGTAGATCCTGCGAAAAAAAACATCGTAATCAAGCTTGAAGCCTTTATAAAAGTTGAACGTGATGAGTTCCAACCCGAAAAGGCGCTTTACTTTGTGTAATTTATCCTTTTTTTTCGAGGGTGAAAAGTCATCAAATTTCTCTTCCCGCTCTGGGCAGAGCGTCAGACTTTTACTGACCAAAAAACCACCCATGTTCCTTCTTAGCCCTTTGTGTCGAGGCAACGCTGATCTCCAAACGGTGAAGGAAAACATCGTAAGGAAACAAAATATATATATATATTAGCCTGTACCTACCTACTGTCCCACTGCTGGGCAAAAGTCTACAGCCAAAAATTCGGAGACATGTGACATTCACTAATCTGCACTCGGGCAATAATTCACCAGCCGAGGTATTATGCCTCGAATCCCAATAATGGATACGTGATAGGCTGATTATGTTAGTAGGTATTCATTATATTCTCTCTCTATATTGAAACGTACCGGGTAAACGTTTTGCTAGTTCCTTCCCATATGGAAAATGAAACGGTATTGTGTGAGTAATAACGTGGGTAGAGTTTATCGAAACCATATTGGATTATAAAAGAGCAAATAGGAAAGATTATAATGAATGTTGAAGTTGGTGTAAACCGCATAGGGCAGAGTCTAAATAATTGGTACTTAGCAAGGTGAATAAGTGCGTAAAATTCGTCATGTTTAGTTCATTACTTATTCAGTGAGCGTAGGGCGATGATGTAATCTTATCGATATACTTTGTCAGGTAGATGTGGTGTGAATTTAGGTTAAATTTTGCTTCACATAGCTAGAAATGGTCACAAAGACTGCGGAGAAGATGAGATAAGACGATCAAAGATCTGCCTTGATTCAGTACCAACGTATGATTTCTAAGCATAAAAACAAAATAACATGTGGTGGTTAAACCATCAGCAACAGGTAAAAATGTTGCTGTCGGTTAAAAAGACTTTAGGCAAGAAAAATACTTCCATAAACTAAGTAAGAGTAGGAGTACTGACCTTTAACAACAGTTGGTACTTGGTAATCCGCTGCACCGGCTTGAGCAGGTAGGCTGCGAGAGGAAGCTTGTGTCCCAGTCGTAGCTGACAAGCTTGCAGGAACAGATGTGTGTCTACTAGTGTCTCGCGCAGTCTCTCCGACCGAGGGATGTTCTGGCAGTAGTAGCTGTATAGCCGGAAGAATGTGTCCCTCTGGTGATGGAAAAAAGAGAGAATGATTAAGAGGAAGATATCTTTGATGAAGAAGAACCCTGAAAGTGCTGGCAAAATCGCATAATTTACTAACCGTGACATTGCAGAAGTCATATCAAACGCAATGGTTATTAGTGCAGAACAAACATAAACCGAGCAAGTGAGACATTTAGGCGAAAAAAAAATCAGAATGGTTGATTAACTGATTTAATAAGTGTTGAAAGGGTAAATATAAGTGGAAACGGAAAGATTGTAGGAAACGATCCGTAAGTTCCTTGAAATAGTCTGCTATTTAGTAACGCAGGAAACCGGAATAATGAAGGTCTTAGATTGTATTTACGAACAAAACAATAATCCGAATTAAGTATCATTAACGTAAACACACGTGGATTGTAAACAAAAAATAAATAAACGTACCTTTTCAACAAAACATAAGGCAACGAGTTCTGTCGCAGAAATAGATTTCTCTAAATCTTTTAGGAAAATGTCTTGGTGGAATGTGAACAATTCGTGTAAGTTGCCGAACAAAACATCAGCCTGTCCAACTAGGGCTGCAGGCAGCAGGTGCTGGTTCTCTGCCTTTTCTATCTCTTCTTTGTAACCCTGAAAGGAGAAAGAGTAAAGGAATTATATACTTCAGCTAAAAAAAAAAAAAACTGAAAGACTATTATAAAACGTAAAATCTAGTATACCAGGTTGAGAAATGATGTACAATGGCTAATAGTATCACACCAGTCCTGCAAACGTCTGTCATAGTCTTCATAGATGGTCTCCAAGCATTTACATTCTGAAGGCGTCAAGCTGTGATTCATCTTCCAAAACATCGTCTTCTTCTTTAACACCTGTAGTGTGGATGTCCAATTGCTAAATGTTTGGTTCCGATTCAAGCTTTGTGTTTTTCTTTTATCATGAACGTTGCTTTGTTTCTCATTGCAAATACGGGCGGCGTATGCGTAACTGTAATGATTATTGCCTGTAGATTTGAGACATTTGGTTGGTTTCCGACATGATAAAGTAGAGTGTAAGCTTCGCACGTAACTATCGGTGTTACTTCTTCTACAGAAAGTTGAATCTCTTTTACTACTATGCGTGCAGTGTGACACTGATGAACAATGATCTTTAATAGTATGGTTCCACTCTTTCATTATCCTTTTGTAATCCTTGAGGATATTGGTTAAAATATCTCCCGAGTCTTTACTGCTTCCCATTGTATTCCTTAGTTCAGTACAGCTCGAAGATTTTAACTGGGAATCTTTAGAAACTGTTGAGCCAGATAAATATTCAGGTGTAGATAGATCCACATCTCGACATCCATACAGAGGATTCTTTACTAATTCCGGACCATCGAGTACTGTGGGCGCAATGGTCGTGAGAGATTCTCCGGTTGTGTCCTCGGAGGCAGTGACCGCGTCGGAATCCGGCAAGTAAGTTATTTTTTCATCACTTTTTTGCATGTACTCGTAACCGGGTAGTGTTTTACCGTAGAAGAAATTTCCAGTGAATGGCTCCATACGCACCGGTTTAATATTACGCGGGTTATATTTAACACGACTACTTTTTCCCACATCACTCACTGATTTCTTGCACTTTTTATCGCGGAGCTTCCCTCTTTCAAACAGAGATATTTGGTTAGCGTAGTCACTGAAGAGCGTGGAGTCGGATGCGGCTCTTGCAAGCCGTTTCTTCTTCCGCGGGGTGGGGTTATCATTTTTTCTGTAGTACCACGAGTAAGAAGTGCCGACGCTGAGATTCGCGGAAGATTTATGGAGGTCGTATTTTCCATATTTCATGGTGCAGAGGGTGGCGAAGTGTAACAAGCGACCGAGAGCCTGCACTGGCGTGCAGTTGGCGAATGAGTAGCATGCATTGCGTTCCGCTCTGGGGGCTGACGCACTCGGTTGCGTGCGGTGCATCCAGTGCACTAGATAGACGTACTGAGCCGCCCGGCTGCGAGCTGTGCGGCGGGAGACACAAACATTTAGCACACGCACTACATTTATGGTAGTGGCACATTTGTTTTTCAGAGCGCGGCGATGGCATGGAGATATGCATGTGTTTTATTGGAACTAATCTTCCGTGACGAGCGTTGATTCGATCTAAATAACATCCATCTCATTTGCTGCAATTTGCCAGGCCCTTTTTTATTGTGACGATAACTACAACAGGAAGTTATCTATACTGTATTACATGTTTATCTAGTTTGGATAGTTTAATAGCTATTTTTACGATGAATTAATATAGCTTTCTTTACTAATTGATGGCATGCACCTCACGTGCCAGCGTGATTAATTTTGCCTGTTATGACAGATTTGTGTTTTTAAGGTGCGTTTAAGTGGTGTGCCGTATAATAGCATCACCATATCGGGCAGCAGCTATCACCACTGGTGAGTTACGTGGTCCTGGCACCAGAGAAAGGCGTGTTTGCTTTCGCTTCGTATTCCAATTCTGACACTATGTAAGTATGAATATTTAAGAGAGTTCGTTCGACAGGTTAACGGTCTTGTTTTTATTTACAGACATTTTGGCGCATGACGTCACACGACAAAAAGCGTGAGCATCCGTTTCAATGAGTTACATCCTTTATCCTGGCATCTGATGGGCCACAAAAAATGCAACGCTCAACGTGATTTGTCAGCTGTTGTGGAATTCCGCATCCGATTTATTATTAGATTGATTAATTAATGCTTGTTTGTTCTTGAACTACTGAGTTCACGCTAACATGCAGATGTTAGCGTAGAGTTCTTATAGTTTCTGAATTGTTTTTTTCATGGATTAATGATGTTTGTTGGGTTTATTTGAGTTGGATAAATCTGTCACGCTGAAATGGGCGGGTCATACTTGTCTGCTCACTCTTCTTCAGGACAGATGGGCCAGATAGTGGGTCACATAGTGAGTACCTGAAGACGCTCGCATCCTCATGCATGTATCCATCATGTACCTAGGCTCCAGAAATACTGGCATGACGGACGGACTTCTTGAGAAGGTAATAATAATAAAAAACGTGGTGTGGAAACTTACAGAGAGTATAGAGCCGAGTTCCTGCACGTAGAGGCGCTCGGTCTGCATGAGCTCCGCCAGCACATGACCGCGCCGCGCCCGCCGCGCCTCCGCGTCTTCTCCGCCAGAGCTCTCCGAACCGCCTGACGTCTCCATCTGTTCATTATAAAAAACTAAAATTAGTACTGCATCATCCATTTTCTTCCATAATAATATGTTCTATGTTAATAATCACTGAAGTCATTACTGGTACAAGACATGTAGGTTCAAGTAAAGAACTAGTTACGCAATCACAAAGAAAATTTACTCTGGTTGTGGTTAAATACTGTATAATACATTAAGGAAAGCTTAACTAAATACATATTAAACTACTTCAGAAATACGAATTACAGACATAGAACATTTATTTGTAAAGAAAACTAGGTTGGAACATAAGAAGAGAATCACGAAAGCAAGTTATTGGCGGTTTTTTTAAAGATGACTATAATTAGACGTATTGCTTCCAGTACCCCTTCCTAGTAGGAATGCGCGGAATCACAGGTCATTCTGTAAAAATCCGGTTTCCTTGATCATACTCGTTGTAAAAGAAGTTTACGCATAAGTCATAACTTTCTTTCGTAAAATTCATCAATAATTTTTTTTTGTTGCTCGTAAACGTAAAATTTAACAAGCTTTCAACCTTTCAACAAATCATTTATAATGTGTTTATATTGCCACCTGGCTAATAAAAATTATAAACACTAAATAGGCTTCTGTTCGTTTAGGGTGATGACCGCATGTGGTTTTACGAATTTACGAAAGTTTATATAAAATGTTAGAAGGTATTGTTGAGTAAGTTTGCAAGTACCTGTGAAAGCCCCATGAAGCAATTTTATGATTGTTTTTTTTTTAATAATACCTATACATTTAACAATTAAGCGTTTATTTCTTTCAATCTTTTTACAGTTTTGTGATTTGTTTACTTTTATTTTAATACGCAATTTTTGTAAATGTTTTGAAACATGTTACTTTTTGACATTTTTCTTGTGGATTCGTATAGATGAGACATGAAAGATGACTGACGTTTTTGACATTGTTATAATTTAAAAATATCAAGGCAAAGGTCTGTTAAACACATGCTTTGAAAACAAAAAAAAAATATTAATTAAGGGTAAATCTCTATCATCAGTCATCAATTCATCCACAGAACAGAAAGAACAGGAATTCATCAGTGATACTCTAGCAAATCTAGAGTGGTTTTCTCAACAAAAATATGTAATACCCAGCTAACAATAGACGCATAAAACGTGTAAACCGTTGTACATTGTGAGAAGTCTACTGACAATAATAATAAACTTATTACTTAAGATTGGAAGCAAGGACAGTTAAGTGAAGAGCTAACTTGTTGTGTGCTAAACTTTATAGGACGATATTTAAACGCATAGAAGTGTGGCTAAATTACTTACAGGTTTATGTTGTACTGAGAAATCTTTAACAATTTTATATCCAGTTTTGAGCACAACGTTTAACGTATCCATAGTTAACCAACAACTTGACTGTTATCACAAAAATAAACACACGTATCACAAAAATCACTTAGGTTGTCCACTGTAAAGTATTTTCAAGAATATTTTGTAGTGTAATCAGTTTGTTGAAAGTTGAACCCGAGCACATGGTGTTTGTGTCTGTTAAACGTGTGTAAGAATAAGGAACTGATGGCTCTGCCCCGGGATGAGAAGGGGCCGCGGGAATACGTTGGGACCGTAAAAAAAAGTTGTTGCCTCCACTTTTGTGCAGCGAAACTGGCACGGTAGATGCTCTACTTTATTTACACGACAATAAAAGGGACAGCGACGGTTGGCCGTATTAAAAGCTTGTCAACTATTTAACCTCGTTTTGTGTTTGATTTATTTTATTAATGTTACGCAGAAATAGAAGGAAGGTTGTAAAGTCAGTCGGTTGAAGCTATGAGAAATTAAAAAGCACGTGCTATTTATATAGATTAAGATATGCTATAAGGAAATGTCCCTACTATTGGGAACTCCGTTTAAATGGTTTACGAAATGTAATAAAGTTTCGTCGGTTTTGAAATAGCATATCTACTCTATACTACTCGTATTAACTTAATCGTTTTCTACGAAAGCTATACCTAAACTATACATAATGTGTAGGTTTATAAATATGTAGTCAAGTTACCCGTTTACCATATACTCAAGACTATAACTCAAGACTTGCGATTTCGCTCGTTCCGATTGCGAAAACAAATTATAGCATTCGTAAAATTTTTAAAGCTTGTCTGGCTTACATAACAATTGAAGATGCGTAAGTGATGAGATTTTTTTTTTATATTACTAGCTGTTAAATAAGATCAAAGATTTGTGTCAATAGACAGCTATGATGTGTGATAGCCGGAAATGTAGACTGACAGAATGTTAATTTTGGAAGTGCTTTACGTATGGATGGACCTATATTTTTATTACAAAAGATATTAATAAATTATTCATCAAATAGAAAAGAAAGAAAGTAATAATTCTGATTTCTTAACATAAATCTCGAAGTAGAGCAGTGTTCCTGCTGGTGGGCATACAAAGGTAATAAAGGAAGGCGCGGCGTGCAGCTACGTGCGCCATCACTATACCGAGCACGTTGTATGGACATCCTTTTATGTGTGCGTGTACATATACACGGGTATACTCGTGTTTGTAGGCCACCACCACCTGCCAACGTCTTCGTAGTTCTAAGGGTCTTACGTTTTGTACCCAACGCTATTGATCTCAAATATTCAAGTCGACGTTTTTTTTGTCTCGTTTCTCCGAAACATCTGTGGATTTCTTTTGTTTTGTGTACGGTTCGGACATGGTTTTGAGCACGTGCTGGTGGCTGGTGGGAATATTATTGTAGTTCGTGTTTGAAAGCGGAGCCGTCAGATGGACGTGACAATAATGACTGTCATGTTAGGTATCCACATTATCTGACATTATCCATGCTGTCTCTATTCTATTCAAGTAGGTAATCATGACGTAAAGAGTGAATAAATGATTGATGATTCATAATAATAATTATAATTATTGAGTTTTTGCCTTAAAATATGTGATTTGAAGTTCAATCATTTTGTGCTATAGCCTTTTATTTATACAATTTTCATCAACTGTTTACCTATGTCATGTCATATGGTTCGGCGATATGTTACATGTTATCATGCCTCGTTGGTCTAGTGGTCGCAGGCGCGGCAGCAGTACATGAGGTCTTGAGTCAATTCCCAGGTCAGGCAAAAAGTTATTGGGTTATTCCATAAGAAATTTCTCAGTAACAGCCACGGAGCCCGGATTTGTGCCCGGTTGTTGGCAATAAGCTTGCCAGTTATGATTAAGTCACATGATAAAGAGGTTACATGTGAAAATGTGGGGTCACTAATGGATACACCTCTGCCAAACCTTTCGAGGATTACAGGCGTGATATTATGTTATAGTATCCTACCTTTTATACTGACGTTTTAATACATAAGTGAACTAAATTATGATAATTATGAACAATGTAAGTATGTCTGTCGTCTGATATAAATAAAATTATATTATAGTTTTTCTCGTAAATGATGTTTTAAAATTTAAAATGATTTGGTTTTTTAGTTGCCTATTTTATTTGGTTAGCAAGCACTAACAGTAACACATTACATACCTAAGTGGCATTTGTTACAGTATACAAACGATTAACAAAGTTAGACCCCAGTAAAAGCCAGTGGTTTTTTAATGTCAGAGTCGTTAAATTTTACTTTCGCGTGAAAAGTCAAGGCATTTTAAAAGCCATTAATTTTTAAATGTTTTGTACACAAGGTGCAATCGTTAGTAAGCGATTAGATAGATACAATTTAGCTAAACCTTTAATGGCTTGACTTGGTGAGAATACCGGGCAGATTATTAGGTATTATTATTAGTGAAGGGTAACCTTGATAGCAGTTCATTTACATCTCAATACTAGGTGCGAATTGACATGGTTTTTCTTTAGGTATTAAATGTCATTTATAATTCACATTCCAGATTATTCTCGGTTCGCTTAGTCCGCTATCGTATAGCAACCGAGATGATTTGATGCGGTGTAAATGAAAATATGGCGGCTTTATTAATCCATGACCCTCGACAGTAAATGCACTTGAACTGATTGACCATATTATGCGTTCAATTGCACGAGCGACGTTCGCTGTGATTCACTACGGACTCGATGAACTCAGTGTGTAATGTAGGTACTCATTTAATTATTATTGTCTACACAGTGCCATAAAGCCATGCTTTAGTTAGAAAATATACTTTTTTGGGTGTTCGGTACAGGAACCCAATGTAACCTATATATAGGGAAACTGTTTCAGTAACCATTATCAATTTCAATGGATCCGGATTTCCGCATACTGTTTCAGTTAAAAAAAACTCCGGTTTCCTAGACGTACTTTTTGGATCATTGTGACCTTATACTCATACCCATTCGCGCTTTGCCGTGGCGCTGCGTCGAATTCACTGTGTATACGCGTGCCTACGAGCGCTACGTGCGGCTACGATTACCTACGCACGTCTAAGCTGCGTCTACGCACGCCTACGCTGACTCTACGCGCGCCTACGCTGGCTCTACGCGCGCCTACGCTGGCTCTACGCGCGCCTACGCTGGCTCTACGCGCGCCTACGCTGTATCTACGCGGGGTACGCTGGAAAATCGACCAGTTCAATAGTACTGACAGCATTAGTATACTCCTTTTATGGTTTATTATAGAAAGTTTCTACATTTCATTTGAATTGACGTGGTTTCTTCCATTCTCTGTCTAAGAAGATACCTTTGCCGTCATGTTTTAATTTAACACTTAAAATAAGCAAAGCAAATTAGTGCCAACGAGACGCCTGAATAGCTTTTGTAATACAAGAATCAACTTTTAAATGTTCCAAATGAGTAGGTAGCGAAATATGCAAATTATTATATTTTATTCTAATTCTTTGGCTCTGTCTTTCACTTCCGCGGTATGTAACGATCACAATGTTGACGATAACGACTGAAGAAATATGTAAGTGATTATGTCTAGGTTTATCATTTGAAATATTAATGATATTATAATAAGTTCACCGTTCCATATTAAAAGATAGAGACAGGCGTTTCGCATAAAGTGCAATTTGATGGTTAATGACTTTTAGCATAAACATCTAAGTATGAATATAGAGAAGTAGACTAACACAAAAATGTATGTCAAAATGCTCTGTGAGAAAATTGTATTTTACACAAAGAAAACAAAGGTACTTTTTTATTACATGGGTTTTATAGCTTAGCTGGCAAAATGAAGTAGTAGATGAGATCCTTAGGGAAAACAGTATGATATTTTTATGATTTTGTACGTAAAACAAACTGTGACATGTCATGAAGTTCAAAACACGAGCTTCTCAATAGATTCCCAGGAACAACAGTTGCGCAAGCGCAAGTGCGTGGTGTAACTGGAACGCTTACCCGTTACACCGACCGTTACTGCAATCACGGCTTTATGGAACTCACGTTACTTTAAAAGGAATTAATATGAAACATCTTAACTTTTATGAATATTATATTTTGGAGAAAAGATTATTTGCAATAGGGATGTTAGCAAAAAAAAATCTAATTAGTCTGTCAGATAGATTTCCAAAAAATATTGGACACATATATTTTCTTTTTTCACGTAAACAAACAATGAAGACGATACAGTGCTTCGAAAACTCGTGTGATGTCATATGATAGTACATTTTTTACCTTCAAGTGACGTTTCAAGCCCCACTCCATGATCTTTGACGTGCTTTATCTTCGTAAATTTTTATTGATTTGATAAAACAAAAACTACGTATCCAATATGTTTCGATAATCTAACAGACGGACTAATTAGAATCATATTTTTTTTAGTCAGTAAACATCCCTATTGACACAAAGCATCACGCCTAAAAACCCCGAGAGTGGTACCTACTGCAATGGTTGCGAACTACATGTTACATGGGTACCGCCATCAATCGAGCTCAAACACATACTCGAGAACTGCTACTGGGAACTTTCGACCCGGGTATGAAACTCAAGTCCTCAAATTCAGTACCGCATGTGACAACGAGACTTACAAGGCAATTCGCAAGTATTGGTTATTGGAAGACATTTGTGATTTGTTGAACACGCATGACGCAGACAATCATTTATCTAAATGATGTCTAAATGCTAAGAAGACATTAAACATTTGAGATTTATCGATTTACTATTTATGAAACTGTATGTTGACCTCGATGTACCTAGTGTATCCACTTAAGTTGCGTTTAGCAAAGACATCTGCAAAGAAATAAAATGCCAGTTACAGGCAATTTTGAGTTGTCGAAACAATATAACTAACTATGTCATCTAATTTATTTAATTCATTGATTCACAGCATTATTACTATGATTTCAGTATTTTCCGTGAATGCCTATCTTGAAGACTTTCAAAATATGTACGGACGGATACCATAATTATAGAAATAGTTTTTATAAATTTTTATTTGTCCCGCATTTTTCTTACCAAGTTACATAAGTGGTCACATAATAGAGATTATGAGGTAACTGGGTAAGTGTGCAATCGATAATGCTCGACAGATTTTTTTCTGTGATCGATGAGTTCTGAAACCTAATTAAATTCAAATATATACGAATTCTGACAGCGCAATCAATTACCAGGATGTAAATAAAATATTTGAGAACGAAGATACATTGCATCTTTTGTAATATGACGATTTTACGAGTTTTAAGTGAGATAATGCAGATTTAAATTAATAAAGTTATAGTCGGATGAATATTAATTAAGGTTGACTTATAGGTAGCTACTGTTCAGTATCTCTAGTACTGTTTAGTAGTAGTAGGCCTAATTCACCTGAACTGTCTAATGAAACTGAACGCGATCAATACCTATCTATAATGAGTTGAAAACAAGAGCTGTCAATATTACTACAAAGGTGACACTGACAGTCCTTGAACGCAGTTTATGTCGTGATCGGTTTCATTGGATAAATTCGCCATAAGTGGACATTGACCATCAAAGCTCTGAAAAACGGGATCAGCCAAGTGATTAATTAACCTTAGCTCATGTAATAACTTGGTGACTGAATTTAGATTTCGTGTAAGATTATCACAAACAGGGATCGCGAATGTCCGTAATGTGTTAGTGGTTCATACAATTTAAGCAGGTAATGAGGGAGATAATAATTTTAGCGTCACACGATGTTTCTGTGATATGTGGTTATTAGCACCTAACTAGTTATTACATGAGCACAGGAAGGAACTGCACAAGCTTGCGGATGAGATTTTTGATAACAGTCTAGTGCCTGTACTTACACGAGTCATGTGAATTTTCCGTAATAATTCTCTTTTTCTAATCATATTTGTCGGATTAAAGCTGTGGGGCTGCATATAACAAAAACTGAGCCCCGAGACAGCTAGACAGCGGCGAAGGAGACTTAGGAGAAGATGGCGGGAAGCCTTAGATGGCATTCACGTTAATTAGCGACAAGAGGCGCACCATCGAAAAAAGTGGAAGGAATGGCGTGCCCCCGTTCCTTCCACTTTTTCGATTTTGGCCTTTGCCCAAGAGTGAAAAAGATCAGGCTTACAAAAAAAAGGGGGGTTGAACGTAGTGTCAGATGAAAAAACAGCAGTATGTCAACAAGCGGGTAGGTAATAGGTTACGAACTTATGATATCCAAAGCTTGTATTATTGTTGACGTGCAATCATTGGTTTTAACTTTTAAGGTATACAATACAAGCCAATAGAGAAGAACTACTTAATAAAATGCTTAAAGAATGAACGATTTGACTAAAGTGAGTTCATTTCTATAATTATATACTTAATATGTATCTAAAAGCGTTAGTGACGCGTTATTAGTCACATCGAACAAAAAACTCACTGAGGTAAGTTTCCATGACAGTTCTTCCACAACTTGAGCCCATCCCATTTGAAAGCTCTTCACTCTGGGTTGTTGAAATACAGCACACGAAGATCTGATCTCCACACTCGGCGAGGTAGGTTCGAGTTCGTTACTCGAGATCCCTATTTCGGGTGTCGCTGCAGCCTCTGGATGTGGTGAGCCAGGTATCAAGTTCTTGTTCTTGCTCGAGGACTGTATTTCGATTTTTAATAATGCCACCTTCGATTGCGATTTGACTCTCATCGAGTTCTTACTTAAGATCTCCGTTTCGGAAGCCAATACTTCCTTCGGCTTCGGTAGGTCAGGTAACGAGTTTTTATTGGAGACCTCTGATTCTACCTCCATTACCTTTAATTCCCCCGGCTTGGTTAAGTTAGTTACCGAGTTCTTATTCGAGATTTCCGTTTCATACTTCAATGCCGCCTTCGGCTTTGGTAAGGTACGTATAGAGTTCTTACTGGCGACTTCCTTAGTCTTTGGTTTCGGTGTGCTAGGTATGGAGTTTTTATCAGATACGAGTACCACCGTTTCGGACTCTAATGCCGCCGTCGGCTTAGGTATGTTAGACATCAAGTTTTTATCGGAGATCCCCGTTTCGATCTTCAAAGCCGGACACGGTGAAGCAAGAATCGAGTTCTTACTTGCGACCCCCATTTCGACTGTCACTGTCTCTTTATTGTTCGTCACTACACTGTCACTTTCCGATAGGTCTGTTGTTTCTAATGACGTCATTGTAACATTGTCAGTTCTTTGAAACTCCGTGTGGCACAGTTGCCGCGTTCCACAACATACGTAACTGAGTATATGCATGAAGGATGATGCATTTTAATTATAAACAAACAAATGACAAGAGCTTATGAAGATAATTTGGTAATGTTCTGCTTAAATGAAGATAAGAAAAGTGTGTTAGATATAATGGGGTCGAAGTGTATTTTTCCGGTAACAATTAGTGATAATTGTAACCATTGGAATTCTTATATTATCGATAGTCGTATTGACTCATGCTAATTTATAATCCCTGAGATTGATATTATTTTTTGCGGCTTTGATTGAACATTTTAGCCGCCATCTCAAAATGTGAAAGTTTTTCACTGTCTTAGACAAATTGGTGAAGATAAAACTAGATATTTCTCTAATCATCTTAAGTCAATTGTTAGAGCAAACTCACGACTACGATGCAATCGTACTTAACAACAATAGTACTTAGTCGTAACTAGATTTTAATCTCCTGGAGTAAACACTGAAAACTCAATAAATTAACATACATTTTAATAAGTACTTCATTCTTAAAAGTTATGAAAAAGGTACGGCCAGTAATCAACATACGGATGACGAGAATATCGAAACTGTCGGAAATGAATTCGATTGACCTGGATGATGGCTCGTGGGCTCGTTCATGCCGTTCCGCGACTATGTTTTTGTTAGTCTCCATCACGGAGTAATCAAAACAACCGGTCTCGCGGAAACGAGCCAGGAAGTGGGACAGCGTTGTAGAAACTCGCAACTTTACATGCGCACCGACATACAGACGACCTTCAGATTTGAATAAAATGAAAAGCTAACGACCGAATTCTCAAAACACTCTCTACATCGGTAGTCGTGGCAAATGTCGTTCAGTGGATCGATTGTAAAGTTCGCAGCGTTTTAATTAATGAAAGTATCATTTTGAACTTTTGGGACTTAATTAAGGAAGCCAACTTAGTAATTAAAAAAAGACCACGTAATGCAATGTTAAATCATCATAATCTTACTCATATCAATTAGCTCATCAGTTATGATTATTACACAATAATCATCTGAACTTTGGATTCAAAACAGTGTCATAAACGAAACGGTTAATTATTGAAGGCATCTGAATACATAAAACATAGGGCAGGATGTACCACGGAAGATTATTACATCATAGACGTAGACGAAACAGATATAATTGGTTTGAACTGTGACCTAAAACTGAGCACTACGGCAGACTTTCACAGCCCAGTGGCAGTGTTTTGAAGGATCTTGAATCTCGAACGCAGAGAAATAAAGTAGCAGTTCTCACGAGACGAGTTGTTGAGTGTCCGTCTAGCATTCATTGGTATTCTGTGTGACTACTATTATTAGGGTGATTGATGATAGTTGGATTATGGAGAATGATGATAGATGGAATTAATGTTTTTTTATTTGTTCTATGATTATAAACAATCAGTGCACAGTATGAACCTTATCGAACTTCGAACTTATGTTAAACCTCCCTAACTGGCCTAAAACTTGAAAACACTACTCTTTGCAAAATCTTTAAAAAAAAACCATTGGAGAAAAATCTAGTCAGACTTATTATAAAAGCATTCGTTCATACAAAAACGTATTTGTAGATAATGCATTTGAATATTCATAGCGAGTAAAAAGGGGTTTTGTTACCGGTAACCCATAATTACACATAGGCATACCTACATTACATATTCCTACACACATGTAAACTTAATCATACACTGTCTCTTGAACTGGTTTCACCTGTTTTGCAAACTCTAGAACGTAATCAATACCTTCATGCATTGCTGTCATGATATGGTTCTGTCAAACCAGACTGCAAGAAAGCAATTGCGTCATTTTACTCGTTTCAGACAGCAATTTACTAAAAAGATACATATTTGCATCTAAACATTTTAAAACGAGTAAATAAAAAGGAAACGTAAAATTGTCAAAACGTGTTTCATAGCTTGGATATAATCGTATGAAATAAGAGTACCTAACGTGCTTAGCTAATGTACGACAAGACGGGTATTTCCGGGTGACATTTCGCTAGGCGAAACAGTTTTACAACCACTTTCTACGGTCAATTGAAAATTACTAATGGACGTGCTTTTGTCATACATCCAGGTGCTTTCAGTCGTTAATGCTAAACGTGAACACGATGCGTGCATTAGTGGTGAGTAGTGGTGACGGTGTTGCTGAACCGAGTGATGCGACGCTCACATCCGTTAAACCTGCGACATGAACGAGGGAAATAGCGCCATAAAGTATACGTGTAAAAAATTGCGGTGCACCAACGCATGGTTATGATCCCGTTATGTCCGTGACAACAATGGAATTGATTCTGCGAAGATCTGCACAACACTAATAAGCTCATGTAACGCTATTAACAGTTATGGGTAGTGGGAACTCATTACAGATTCATGTATCTACAGATTTATGTCACTTACAGCAGACAGATGAAAAGATTCACGAAAGCCGTCATGCACGATCGCAATAAGCTCACAACGGTATATTTATTGATCGCACCAGTACTGAACAAGAATTTAAATTGATTGAATGTGGGCCGATGACCATACATTTTGTGAAAACGTTTAAGGACAAGTAAGATGAAACTGGTGCAAGAAGACTGCCTAGTAAAAAGAAAATTCAACCAAGTTCTCAAATTACAACATTTGACTCCGATTAAAGGGATTATTATCGATTACATATTGAATCACCTCCAATGGAGTGAAATTTTATACGACCTCTTTGCGGCCCAGTGATATATGATTAAAATTGATAAATGGTTAAGTCGAAGCCCAGAAGTCGAATAAGTTTACTTTCACTCGGACCAACGTATTCCGTTAGTAGTGAGAAATCGGAGTTCGCAATTAAACCACGACGAACTGAGCGAGTAATTTGTGTGATTGTCCAGTTTTGAACACAGGAAACGAAACGACTGTAGAATTACTACGAGACACGAAAGCACGTGCTTAGAACAATAAATCTGATAGAAAGATAATTGTTTTCTTTTTTTTACTATAAAAATCACAGCATCTTGAAGAAAGTTATGTTTATCGAAGTGTGTGACTGCATAATAATAGAGAATTTTATGTATTCAAAATAATATTATTGAAGCCGTGTGAATGCAGACGTAGATAAATATCACAAGGATGTGGATTACTAATAAAAACAAGAAGATGAAACCCGACAAGCTCATAAAAATGGGCAAGATGTAGCTAAGAAAGAATTTTCAACCACAGACCGCATCCTTGACGGCCTAGTTGAAACAAGTTGACCCGCCAGCGGTCGAGAGCTGAGATGGGGGGAGCATGGGTGGGAGGCTGAGCAAGTCTGGCTATCTCGTAAAGAGCGCCTGAAAGGGCAACGCCCGGCCACACGTAAACAAAAACAATATTAAATCCAAAAATAGAGCTGTCATTAATCAGACATGTGTAGATCATAATTTAAAACGGATTTCAATTATGCACTCAAGTTTGTATTTAAAAATAAACATTGGATAATACTAGGTGTAACAGGATAAAATCACGCATTGCCTTCGTGTTTGTGTTTTCAAGTTGGTACTCGATAACATCAAGCACGCTATTTGATAAATAGTCTATTTAAGAAATTTAATAACCAGATTAACAGAGAATGTTAATTACATATAATTTGGTATTATATTTTGAGTTGAAATACAAAACTGTTCAAGTTTTAGTTGTGAATAGGTAGGTACTTTATTACTAGCAAATCACAAATCATATCTGACGAAGCAAATAATGTCAAGGTACGTTGGCTATCATCATTTGTCACAGCGGAAACAATGCAAAATATTGTCCTGTAAAGTTAAACTTTGCACTGTTTGGATTAATTAATTGTTTGACTACAATACTTCGAGTAGGTTGCATTCTTTACGTTTAAAATATTAAAATCTTATCGAGGTCGTATGCTAGTTATTTTGTACACTTTAATTGCAGAATGTTAACTTCCTAATTGGGCACTTATATGAATATGATGCGTACATTACAGGAGCATTGAGAATTAGTACAACACCGGTAGTGAACGCGTTATCTGCAAAGCTATGTTAATGGAAATACGTGTTTGTTTCTCAAACATGTAGTTAGCACCTCCACGGACGCTAAACATCTCTTTGTTTGCTGTGTTCGTGCGCAAGCTAACACAAAAAGGCATTTTTTTGTAAAGTTGAATCAAATACATAACACATTTTTCGCCACCTCGTTAGAAACGTTTTAACATCTTATTTAATCAGCATACAGCTGCTGCTATTCTTAAACAATTTAAAGAAAGTTTGAAAATTGTCGTAAAGCAGTCGTATGCAGATCAGTTAAAAATTAATTATGATTTTTATTGGAACGATCTAGAAATGTAGACAGCACTCGTTCATGATCAATTCACTGCGAATATTTACTTTCACACTGTAACCCCAAAATCGAAAACATGTTGACTATAACGCAATTTTGTAAGTTCTATAAAACATTTTAATATCTACAATGCACTTTTTTGTATGCATTTTAAACTATAAATTAAAAATGTAATAGCACGCGCGTGTTTACAGTACGGTGTCGAGGAAAACTGATGAATTAGAGTTAAAATATATTGTATTACTTTCCTTATTTGTCACAATGATCTATAAATACTAGCAATAATTTAACTTTTATTCCTTATGATAAACTCGTCAATTAATAAGTATTTAAAACAAGAATCCCGTTTCATAAAATTGTTATGGATAGCAATTTCAGTTTTAACAATTTGCACATCACAAATAATTGTTTTTGACAGAAAGCTGTTTTGAAAATGTTGTATACAGCCAATATTCATCTCGTTGATACAAAATCGCGTGCGTTATCCAATACATAGAACGTGAAAGGCCAACATATGGTAATGTGGTTATTAGAAATCAGAAAACTGCCAGCTCGTACCGTTTTGACGTCTCCCGGCACGGTACTACGCCGCCGGAACAAGTGGTATACCATCAGAACTATCTTAAAACGAGTTTTTTTCTGAATCAGCTGTTGTGTGTGTGATAATTTTTGACGCGACTTTTATATTATCATCTTCGTGATTTCTCTTTCGATATTCGCGTCGCTTCTCAGTTTCTTTTTTGCATAATTTGTTTGAAAAAAAAATGTAAACAAGCAAGCTCTTGTAGCTCTTATTATAATTATTTGTTTATGATTACCCAAATGTTTATCCCGAAAACCGACTATGTTCAAACTTCCAATTCCCAATCACAGTAGGTAATTGCTCTAGTAGCTACTTACACTGATTTTAAAATCAATGACGTGGTTAAACCATTATGTAGATGTGCGTAATTGCGTTTTACTGATTGTTTGAACATTTTACGTTAATTGCTTTTAGACGTTAACTTAGTACTAGCTGTTACATGTGATGAATGAGTGTATGGACGAAAAATTTGCATTTTATTGGAACAGATAGATTCAGTTACGAAAATTTTGGAAAATGTTTTGAGTGCAAGTTCAAATAACTACGTGGGAACGCAGTCATCGAATGTCAAAATGATGTCATAAATAAATTAGCTAGTTAAAGAGTTTCTTATGAATCATTATTATTCTTTAGTTACATCCCTAATGCTTGAATTGAAATGTAAAACAATTGACATCACGACACCAATAATTTTGAAACAAACAAGCAATCGAATGTCCCTATTGATAACATGTTGTGTTATGACTTATGTATGAGTATAATGAAGATGCACTTGACGATCTACTTCAGGTAACAGGTCATGAGGTCTCATTTCACCAGTACATTTGGAGTGCAGCAGGGTAATTGCTTGAAAACTGTGAAAAGTGTAAAAGCCAACGTCACCGACGATCTTAATGGGATTAACACATCTAAAACCGCATTCAAGAGCAGTCAGTGTCATAATTGCTATGGAATATTTACGATTACTCTACATGAAAAACTTTTCGGTCAATTAGGTACATGGATGTAATCTGTTTTAACAATTGCAATGCTTCATTTTATCAATTAACTAAATTAAAATCTTCAAAATCGTTCAGATTTGTGAAACGAGTCAATGGTTTCCAGAATATTTGATCAAATGACCCCAACAACACATTACTGGTGATGGTGAATGAAGAATAACGAATAGTACGCGTAACGAATGGGAATTATTGTAAGTATGAGGACATTTACGAGATGCTGATGAGTTTCATCATTAAGCTTGGGAATATTGCGTTGGTAGTTCTCATACAAAACATTACGGTAGGTCAAAATTTAACAGTCTCATAGGCAGATCTATTATAAAATTCACAGGTGATAAACAAAATTCAAGAAACATTCAAACTCGTAGCTTGGTTGGGGGTTAAAAACTAGAGCTATTATAGATCTAAATTCCCTTAAATTGTATGGAATAAGATTGATCCAATTAATGAGTAATTAACTTAGTTAGTTGGTTTAACAAGAAGTCTTGGAAAGCAATAAACCTAAATCAACAGTGATAAGATCGTGGACTAACAAACCCATAGCCAATAAGTAAATAATATAAACTCAATTAATGTGGCAATAACAATTTACGTACACATGGAAATGCAAATATTTGGATAAGAAATACATGGAGCAATTGTTTCGCCTGACAACTATTTAATAAACAGTAAATAAATTCGTTTATCGGAAATATACGACATTTTCAATAACTTCATAATGAAATCGTTTACAAAACTTACAAAAGAAGTACCCATTCAGTTCATGAGGAAAAGTGAACTATTGGTAGATACGATTTGGATTAGGTACTTGAGACGACACTAAGCTTGACCATCACAAACAAAATTGAAATATAAATGCTAGGCAATGTCCTCGGTATGTAATAAACTAACTGCCGCACTCAGAGAGCTTTCCTCAGAATGATGTCCTGAGTAATCATTAGAGCTTTCTGAGTACGGCAGTTAGACGTAGATATTATAATTCCTAAGGATCCCTAGATCTATACTTAAGACCTAGAGATACGAGTTGTAGAATGTGGCAACGCAAAAACCTCCAAGTTGGAGCAAGAAATGATCCATATCGTTGTTGAGAACAAGGTATAGCAATCAACATTGTACGTAATACAAACGAAACACCTTGTCTTACAGCACTATCATCATCGTAAATCACGAGAAAGATTGAAGCGAACAGGTTCCCAGCATCACTATCGCACAATCGATAAACAATATCATAAAAGCTTTTCCCAGGCGTCTTACAGGTAAAACAGTTCTTTTCACGTGTGCGGTGTGCGCTTTATACAAAGACGGAGGAAGGCAAGAAAAACCCCTCTCGAGTTTCACTTTCCTCGTGTATTGTAAAGCATTGTATATGAGGCTACATAAAGGCAACATAAGACTAGACGTCTTTTTGTTAAGGGTTTCATTCACCACCTTGAAAGACATCTTCGAGGAGAAACAAAAAGAAGCAATCTTCAGAAAAATACAGGATTCATAAGTCCGCAGGCGACATATCTCTGTATTTATGGCCCGTAAAGACCATTTTCGGCATTATCATAAAACAGATTTGGTAGGCGTGACTTATATGGTTATACAATAATGATGAAGTAACTCAGTTTTAATTCCAAGGTGGGACGATGAACTTAATATATTTTTTAACCGATGCTATAAATTATAATTGCACAAGAACTTAGAAAATAACGAGCTTATTTTAAATCGTTTCTGAAGAAGCTACAAATCTTGATAAAAATAAATCCAGTTTAGCTAATGTATCTTTGGAGGCTTTCTTGAAACCCAGTTCAATTTCATTTGCTGTCCAATGTCATGTCAAAGTTTAAAATCGGTTGTTACTGTATTGAAGTGTATTGCTCAACCAATCACTGCTGCTCACATGGCTTGTGACAGGAGATTTAAAGGGGTAGTTTCAGAAATCGAGATCTAATCAGAGAATATCCTTTTTTTGTACGAATTCCATTCCTATATCTTGACCGTCATCAATGTGTGGTGTGGATAGCACTCAAGTTTCTTTATTTATTTGTTTGAAGCCTAGACAGATATAATTTGCTAAGCCACGAAACTCATAGATTTCCTTGCATCGGAACATTCGGAACTATTAGAATTATTAATCATTCCAAGAGAATTTCTTGACATATCTTCCCAAAATAAATATTCAGCTCTTAATTGGATAAAGAAGATCACGGACGGGCATTGATCTACATTTACATCATGTGCATTGATAACATCCGCTTATGACAATGTGACTTGCAGGAGATTAAGATTACGGGCAATCATATAAAACACCTCTGCAACATTTCAATCCTAAACACAAACGAGATTGCCACCTGCATGGTAAAACATCCAAAAAAGAAAATAAGATGGTATTGTAACGAATTTCTAGACGAAACGCTAGCGTAGCCTGAGGCGTCATGACGGTCGGTCATTAAAGTTTACCATATCCATACCAATAATATTGTCCGTCTGTCCATCTGTCTGTTAGGTACATTTGGGATAGGTGGACAGATAGACGATGATCTGGTTTAGCACATCATACATATTACGGTACCTTAAATACCGGAAGTGCATTTCCAACCTGCACGCGGGAAAAGCTGCGAGTAAAAGATATCCACATGGTCTGAGAAAGGTTACGTGCATACAAAGGTTTCGAAGCTATCAATGTCTCATCAATCATCATTCTTCGAGTTAAAGGTGATTTGTCTCAATAGTTTTTTCTGAACGATAAATACATTAACTTGTGAATATGAAAGTAGGTTATCTATGTTCCAAAGCTTAATAATTTATAAGGTTTGTATGTCAAATGTTATGGTTTGCCCATAATAATAATTGCAACCTTTCAAAATGGGAATTGTGAATGTTATAATTACTTTGTATAAAAATTCACACGACTTGAAAGGTCGACGGACCTTGAAGACTGAGTTAGCAAATATTTGTCCATTACGAAAAGAGATAACGATGCTCAAACTTTGTTTTATCAGTGAGTTACTTTTCTGTCTACTGTGTGTAAGAACCAGACTTACTGCAATGCAGCAATCTGGAAAAAGCCAGACGGTATTTCAGTCTGAAATAAAAATGTTTATTGTTTGCTATTGAGAATAACAAGTTACTGTAACAAAAGCAATAACAAAACTATACACTATGGATGTATGTACAAGTATCTGTCAGGATATCCACAGTAAGTCATAATATACCTTTTCACTACACACGCAAACGTAGTTTGGGTTGCAGTACGAGCAATCGCAGTCAGGGCATTCGCTCCAGAAGATTTCGCCGTTGCAGCCGAGACGGCCGCCCGTTTCCACATCTACCCACGTCGAACGCTTCATCAGGATGATCTCCTGGTTCACAACACTCTTAATAACTAATAAAACGTTTTAAAACACTCGCTCCCTTTGAAAAGAAGTCAACATCACCAAATGATGTAATTTACGTAGGCGCTAGTCGTCCCAATTCATCACTTGACACTGGATAAAATGTCACTGACACTTAATCATGCACAGTTTGTATCTTGATCGTCACGGATTTTAATTGCACAATAGAAAACTTTCACGAAACTTTTGGAGTTCACTGTAAAAATGTTTTCAATAAGTAAGCGTATGCGGTGCTAAGGTTACGCGAGCTTGGCGGCAAGACCGCCGCGCTACGGCTCATCGGGCAGACTGCTTACGCGCGCGAACCCGCCGCGCCTGGCACTCTCCTCCGGCAAGGAAGTCCTCCACCGAACGCAAACACGACAATTTTGATTTTTTGGAAAATTATTTGGGATAAGTAATCTTAAGAACGATTTTGCACTAACAAAGGATATAGGTATAAACTGAATGTATTAAAGATATAATGGTAGAGTTATGGCGAGAACAGCTGCCTCAGACAACCACATTGCAGATAATATTAGAGTGTCGTATTGATTAGTAGCAAACCTGGAAGAACTTTAATTATTTTCATTATTAATAAATAATTATGTATTATCGTATGCACGTCACAAAACACGCACTGCAGCCAAAATTTCACGAGAATCCATAAACCAAATATCGATAACACTCTTGTCACGTCCGTAAAGAAACTGTATTACTGAATGGTCGAGGCTATCCGTCGACCACGTAGTAAATATTTTTCATTCAATACGACAAAGCTTTGTTGACAAATATCTAACACAAACATGCATTCTTTGCATCAGTTTCATACAATCAATTCACCCACTTGAGTTCCATTTCACCTTATTTTAGATTTATTCGATATTTTACGAACAATCCGCATAGCATGTCCTAACTACTTCTAAATGGCTTTCGCACGAATTGCAAACTGAATGGGTTTCCCACGAATTTAAATGCTTAGAACTAATTTATATGAGGTAATACGATTAATTAACAGAAGCAGTTGAGTAATTTAATGCATTGTTGCATCGTACAAGCCATACCTCGAGTTAATGACAGTAAATTAAGTAACTGTGTCAGTTACTGAGCGTTTAAATTTTTCATAAGATCAATAAATCTCAAAAACAGTATTACCAAAAGTAAATTAGATCAACGAAATTCAATTTACTTAAATTGTGGAAAGGTCATGGTCATAACAACGTTCATGCATAAAAAAGGCCGGCTTTATGTTACTGAGTGGCCTTCGATTTGCAATCTTCCATTATAGCGTTGACCATAAAGTGGTTTAAATACATCATTTTGTCGTTTGGTCATTATATTTAATCAAGTTTCAGTATCTGATCTACGAAGTCAGAATATTATAGATAGTGAGTTTCAATACCGCCGAACGGCTAAACACTTTCGATTCTAAACAAAGCATTTTAGTGAAATCTTGTCGGACTCAAAGCAGTTAGACAATTCAGTTAGACAATTCAGGGTTAACTTATTCAATTAAATCGACCACAAATCTGGACCCGTGCGAATTCTGTCTGCAGTCTTTTTTAGTGTCACCATTTTCGGAAACTGGGGCACAAACGTACCTATTGCAAGTTAATGTATTTGAAAGTAAGTGTCTTTTAGTAACTTTCCTTTGGTTTCTGAACATGGTCCTCAGCTTATAAAACTGTCAAGCGGAATGCGGCAATGAAAGCTTGCTAATTAATATTGGCAGTATTGCTTCTAAATATAGCGGTGTAATCAGAAAACCCTTGTAAATTACCGGTTGCGCTAGCACATAATCCGCTCAACCGACCGTTGCGCCAGTGGCTGTGCCTGCCATGTCCATATTTGTATTAACCAAATGCGAGTGCAAAGTAAACAACAATTTACCATGTGGCAAATATACACGTAGATCCAGTGCTTTTACAGAACCGCATACAAAAAAACTGAATTAAAAATTAACAAAAAATCATGTCGAGGGACAATAGTTGTGGGTTAGTAGCACTCAGACATACGCGGGCTTGTATTGTATCAATACTATACGATGATATCGCAGAAATAAGATTAAATTTTTTGTATAGATATGCCAGTCATCGTTTTCATTGGTGCTGCTGTCTGCGGCATTGAACTTCAAATCGTGGCCGCTGATTGATTTACACGCGTGTACACTATCTTGATCGAATTAATTTGGTAATTAGAAATCGTGATCTCACATAGACATAACATTGATAAACTATTTCAAATGTTAATGTTTCCAAGCCTGTTATGTCGATTTCACCGATGCATTCATTGTCTTTCAGCCAAGGCGTCTAGTTTTAGTGCGGCATTATTTATATGCTAATTATATGATTGCTGCTAGTTCATATGTGCAGCACGTTTTAATAGATGTTAAATATGAAAGTAAGGGACAATAGTAGATTGTACACCAAGTGCATAAAACGCACCATTTTGCGCGAGACGTTTATCCATCCGATGCGAGGTTGCGAGCGAGGATAGATATAAAGTAGAGAGCAAAATGGGTTTTATGGACGAGTTTTACACTCTACTTTTCACTTCGATTGCGAGGAAATGCAACAGCAACTTGTAAATATTGTAAAAATAATTAAGGTTCCCGCCAATTAACTTTTTTTTTTTCAGTAGTATACGTGACATAACACCTGACTTATGTCGCATACTGCTCATTTATAAAAACATATTGAGCAAGCCTATTGCCATTAACCAATGTAATTAGAAGCAAGCCTATTGCCATCAACCAATGTAATTAGGAGCAAGCCTATTGCCATCAACCAATGTAATTTTGACCAAGCCTATTGCCATCAACCAATGTAATTAGGAGCAAGCCTATTGCCATCAACTGATGTAATTAGGAAAAGCCTATTGCCATTAACCAATCTTATTAGGAGCAAGCCTATTGCCATCAACCGATGTAATTAGGAGCAAGCCTATTGCCATCCACTGATTTAGGTAATTGAGAGCAAGCCTATTGCCATCAATCAATGTAATTAAGAGTAAGCCTATTCCCATCAAATGATGTAATTAGGAGCAAGCCTATTGCCATCAAGCGATTTAGGTAATTAGGGGAAGCCTATTCCCATCAACTTTCCTTGTATTAACTTCCCTTCCCTTCGGACCGCGAAAGCGTTTGGACGTGTGGATCCGTACAAGTTTAGTTTGTTGATTTATAAATAAATTATTAAAAATTAAATAATTATTACCAAAAAAACGGCAACAAAACAGTTCCAAGTACTAGGCGCGCAGTACAAGCGTAGTGGCTAATCTACCGAGACGCGGTGGCCGCACGAAGAAGACAACAACAACCGAGACAAAAGTATTCGGCGGAGCTACACTGCGCTTACGCGGGCACTTACGGACACCAACGGACCGTGCAACAAGTTATAGGCGAGAGCGGAAACAGTACCGTAATAAATATAACATGTCAAAAACACCCGCTAAGACTCCCTTGATGGGAAATGTACCTTCCCGCTCTGAATCGGACATTCGACAGCTTTGTGTAGACGACTCCCTTCAACTCAAGATCACCCAACGGGCAAAACGTAAATGTATAGCTGGCGACGCTAATAGTGGTGAGCTGGAGACCCTCAAGACAGAAATCATTGAGATGATGAAAGAGATGATGTGCGCTCAAAATGGACGTTTGGATAAACTAGAAAACCATCTCATGGAAATAAAAAAGCACAATGCTGAGATTAAGGATATAAATAGCGAACTGGAAAAATCATTGACTTTTGTTTCCGATCAGATATCGTCACTGGAAAACAAAATTACCGGGCTAGAAAAAGAACGAAAGACTATGGTGACCAAATTATCAACACTGGAGGAAAAAGTTGAATTGTTCGAGCGAAACCTGATTAAAACATCTGTGGAAATCCGAAATGTTCCCAAGCAGGCAAACGAGAGCAAAACAGTTTTATACGACATGATACAGCACCTGTCAAACCAATTAAAGACGCAAACAGAACCTACTAGTATTCGTGATGTAATAAGGCAACCATCAAAGAAAGAGCATATAACATCGAATCTCACAGTTGAGTTCTCGAATGCTCTTACCAAGTTCAAATTCCTCTCAGCGGTGAAGGATTACAACAAACGAAACCCTAATCACAAACTGTGCTCAACACATCTAGGCTTAAAAGCTACTCCAGGGACTCCGGTGTACATAGCCGAACTGTTGACCCTTCACACCAAAAGACTGTTTTACCTCACGAGGAACTACGCCAAATCAAACAAATATAGCTTCTGTTGGACTTCAAACGGACGAGTAATGCTGAAAAAAGATCCCGATAGTCAAGCCATCCTGGTCAATAGTGAACAACAACTGCAACAACTGCAGTCTGCCAACATCGCAACTACCAAGGATGCCACAGATACCTGACTACGTAATATTTCCCATTATTTCTTTTCTACCTTTATACCACTAAATTTAGACAAAGTAGTTTTTAATTATTTCAGTTGCCTCAAAAAGGTAAATGTAAAACCTCGTGCATGTAACTTGATTAACAATCTTTATTATCATTATGAATCCATCGAATTTCATGTAAACAGTGGATACACATCACAAATCTATTTACTTCCAGTACGATCACAACATCTTTCACAAGTGTGCACTCTGCTACAGTTGTGCAATCTAACAATGATTGCGAATACTTGGTGGTATTTATTGACTTGCGTTTATTGTATTAATTTGTCTCGTCAAATTCAACAGATACACCTAATATTTATGTCACTCTTGTTCACCCAATTAAGCCCCAGTCTCCAAGGTACCTCAACACATAAAAATGAATAATGACGTAGACCATTTAATTGACGGGATTGACGAACTTTCCGTGTCAAAAATTCACTCATGTGCACCTGAACGGACCAACACGTTTTAAACCATCCGAATAGATATCTTAAAATACTTTCACAAAATATTCGTTCTTTAAATCGTAACTTCCTGAATTTACAATCTCTGCTGCACCGTATCTCTTGTGACTGTGACCTGGTGGTCTTAACAGAATGTTGGTTAGAATGTTCTAACAATTTCTACCTTCCTACACTGCAAACCTATACTATGCTTAAGACCACCAAACATCTCAATCAGAGTGATGGTGTGGTAGTTTATTTCAAGTCTGATTTACATGTTTCATGCGAAGAACCAGATTTTGGTCAAGCAGCTTCTGGCCTCATAATTAAAATAAAATCGGAAGTGGCAATAGTCTGCATTTACCGTTCACCATCAAATAATAATATCCATGACTTTCTATTAGCTCTGAATAATCTACTTCCATTACTGCATCAATTTAAAACGGTAATCATAACAGGTGATCTAAATATAGATATTAAATCTACTACTACCGACACACGTTCCCATGAATATCTAAACTGTTTAGCCTCACATGGTTTTCTACCTGCACATACCCTGCCAACTAGAGGAAATAATTGCCTGGATCACCTAATTTTAAAAACTAAATGCCCATGTATTTCATTTGTCTATGACACTACAGTCACTGATCATCACTCTTCCTTGTTGTGTCTAGAAAAGCAGCGCGAACGCACCGTCTTCAAGCCTACTATAACTAGAATAGATTACGAGGCTCTGGATAAATCGATATCCCAAATTGATTTTAGTCATATTCTGTATATACAAGACGTTAACACAGCTGCGGATAACTTAATAGAATTGTTGGCTTCAGCTATTTCAAACAATACGTCCGTTAAACAAGTATCAGCAAGGAGGAGATTGCTCAAACCGTGGATCACCCCAGGATTGCTACGGTGTATAAGACACAGGGATGCTTTACATAGAAAGCTTCAGTTATCTCCTGATAATGAAGTACTAAAAATAACGTACATACGTTACAGAAACTTCTGTTCAGGCCTGTTGAAAAAAGCTAAAAGGTCATTTGACACGCAAGAACTTAATAAATCAAGTCACAATCCGAAAGCTTTATGGGAAACTATAAAGAAAATTACGAATACCACCAATAGTACAAACCCATCCAAACAACTTTTGATATGCGCATCAACACCAGTAGAATCTTGCAATGTAGTTAATTCCTTTTTTGTGAGCATTGGTAAGAAACTTGCAGATCAAATCTGCAATAATACTACACTACAACCGGCATCTCTTCCTCATACCCAGCAAAAATCTATTCCACTAACATCATTCGTTCTAGAAGCAACAGACCCCGACGAAATTATATCTGTTATAGATTCGCTACGATCAACCGCTGCCACTGGTTGGGATACCATCTCACCTCTGTTCCTGAAGAAATATGCTAAAACTCTGGCGCCCATACTATGCCATATTTTTAATCTTTGTTTTGAAACGTCCGTATTTCCCACTTCTATGAAAAAGGCAATTATTCATCCGATATTCAAGGGTGGAGATGGGAACTTACCTAGTAATTATCGTCCTATTGCAGTTCTGAGTTCCTTGTCTAAGGTACTCGAACGTCTCATTAACAGAAGACTAATTAAATACCTTGAACGCTATAATTTATTATCCCCACAACAGTATGGATTTCGGAGAAATAAATCCACTTGTGATGCAGTTCAAGATGTCACGTCTAATGTTATTCTACACCTTAACCAAAATAAAAAAGCTCTGACAGTCTTCTTAGATCTTGCGAAGGCGTTTGATACTGTTCCCATCTCCACTCTTCTCCTCAAGCTTGAGGGTGTGGGCGTCAGGGGGGCAACTCTGGATCTTTTTCGCAGTTACCTAAGTGATCGCACACAAACTGTCAGGCTTGATAAGTACAGTAGTGAAGAGCTTCCCATCAACTACGGGGTTCCCCAAGGCAGCATATTGGGTCCTACCCTCTTCCTTATCTTCATAAATGATCTGTGTAATCTCAACATTCCTAAAGGCAGGATTGTTGCATTTGCGGATGATACCGCTATAACTTTCACCGCAGACACATGGTCTCAGCTGGAACTAATAGCTCAACACGGCCTTAACACAGCCTTAGACTGGCTCACTTCACACACCCTTACCTTAAATGCCAGCAAAACAAAGTTTATTACCTACTCTATTAGCGCGGCTTCCCAACCACATACTGCCATAACCTTAAAAGCACACTCTTGCGTCACAAAAACATCATGTAATTGTCCATCCTTAGTAAGCGTTGATCATATGAAATACCTAGGTATATTTTTAGATAAAAATTTAAACTTCAAAACCCATATTAACCTACTTACGGGAAGAGTTAGAAAACTAATTTACATATTTAGAACCCTCCGATACGTTGCAAACTTTAAAATTATTCGTACTGTTTATTTTGCCCTTTGCTCTTCTATCATCACATACTGTATCTCATGCTGGGGCGGTACTGCCAAGACCACTTTGATGCCCCTGGAAATCGCCCACAGGGCTGTTTTGAAGGTTGCAACCTTTCGACATTTTATGTTCCCCACCACTGAATTGTACAGTCACTGGGGAATTCTCAATATACGACAAAATTTTATTCTACAAGTGATATTATTACAACACAGGAAAACCCCATACAAAAAAATCACAAAACGTCGAAAAGACAAAATATGCTCACTGCCGCGAACGCGATCATCCTTCTTTAAAAGATTTTTTTACTACCAAGGCCCGGCTCTCTATAATAAAATAAATAAGCACTGTCCAGTATATGGTCTATCATATTACAATTGCAAAAAGGCTGTTTGCTCATTCCTACAAGGTACAACTTACGATGAAACAGAAAAAATCATAACTGATTTTATTTGATTCACTTGTTTTTTTCCGATAATTTACCACAAATATTATAAAATAAATTAATATTACAACATATAAAGATGCACAGCGAAATCTCACTAATATACGTTACGATCACACGATTATAAATTATTATTGTTCAATCCGCTACAGGTTATGACTCGTACGTGACCAGAAATACTACTCAGTTCGCACAGCATGCACACTTGTCCACAACAAAATAATACTCACCTACCCACTAGTTACATGATTTACCTACTTTTAGTTTATATTATACTTACCCTATTATTCTATTTTATTCACTTGTTTTTACTTTTGTTAGTTTTAAGCCATATAGTAGATAAAAAACTCTTATTGTTAAATATCAAATATTTGTAGTATTCACATCACAAACAATGTACTGTAATGCATACTGTGTACGATTTTATTGTTTCTTTCCTTAGGGACCGGCACTGTATTCCTTAACACAGGTTATCTATTAACCTAGCTAGGAATACAGCACAGCACCTCACCCACCATTTTATTGTAGTATATTATATAAACGATTCTGTAAATTGTTGCCATGTACTACAATGTTTTTTGATGAATAAATTATTATTATTATTATTATTCGTAATGAAAAGCAGTAATTCCTTGTTCTTAGAATACTAACGAAACGAATTAAAGAGGATAATCTATGAAGTTGAAGTTGTTCGTGTGGCTGTTGGGCCGATTACCTGTGCCGATTACCTTGGTCTTCGACGAAGATTTTACTTTATGCTCTAGAGCATAAAACGCGACTTTATGTCGCCTACGCACGACATAAAGACGAATTTTAGAGCGAGAGAAGTGAAAAGGTATAAATAGGTACGTCTTAGAAAGTTTTCTCATTTTCGATTGTCAAATTGGGACATTACAAATGAGTTCCTGCAAAGAGCGCGGCTGTGAATGTCCGATGTGGGTGGAATGAAGGAGAACGTGGTTTACCGACTGACTAATATAAATATACCTACATACATAATAACGGACGTTATAGTTTTTATATCTTTTGTCATTGTTTCAAAGTCATTCGCTTAACTCCATTGCGCCTATCAGATCTAAAACTCATGTGAAGGCTTTTAATCCATTCTCAATGCATTTTCCGGGCTTCTTATTATGTTGTCGGATTAAATTATTCTTAGATTTAGATTTGAAGGAAACACAAACAAAGGAAAGTGAAATGAAAAGTATTAATTTTATTGCCAAACAGTGATTTCATTTACCAATCAGCAGTGGTTAATTTATTTAGAAATGTAAATTAGATACTTCATAGGCAAGTTAATTTGGTATTGTGGCCTAAGTTACAGCCACGGATTTATTTATTATGAACCTAATGCTTACAAAATTAGACTTACGACAAAACAGTTTACAAAACTGCAGCCAATCAAACTAACACAAGCAAACCAAATGTTTTGCTCAAAATCGATCTAAGTTTTATCAAACAAAGAAGATGACACATGCGTTCAGATTCTTTGTTCAATGACCAGGTAGGTACCTAATATTAGTGAATATCAGTTAATATATAAAACATTAAATGGTTGTTGCTAAAGCGGTCTTTTTAACTGACCAGAGTCCATACACGCTATATACAGTCGTAAGTGGGCGAACGGCATTTAGGCTACACGCCATCATAGTTGGAGATTTTGCGGATGACTTGAAGCATTTTATGTTACAAACTTGGAAATACGAGGTTGTTAAATTAGAGATACGGTTTGGAAACGCGTAGCTGTGATTCTAGGCAGCTTTGCTATGAAAGAATAAACCAACTTCTAACAACAATTTCATTCATTTTCAAAAACAATTGGACATTACAATAGGGTCATGTGTTATATAACATTTGTTAACAAACTTGAAATCGACCTTCTAGTTTTCAATGACGCAGTGGAAACCTTTATCTTCACAAGTAAGGTTTCTTTATTGTGTAATTTCACATTGGCAGTATAGAAACTGCGACATAACGGATCTGGGCCACGATTGTTTTACTATAAATTCTGGGAAGTAATATGTTTCCCACGTCGAATTCAAGCTCATGTTCAGGCTGCACTTACATGAGGGAATAATAATAGATCACTAATAAAACGACCACAGATTAACAAAGCAACGGAAAAGGGATAAAAAAGAAAACAATGCGACATGCATCAGCTACTGACAGGAAACAGGTGCGGCTCAAAGAAACATGCTCATTCTACATTGTGTCACTGGTATTGTAGTAACGGAAAAGCTTGAATAAAAAGTGCAATGGTATTGTAAATGTGAAAATCTCGCGTTTGCTGGTGTTTTATGATCTGTTGATTATCTGTGAAATATTTTGCAGATAAATAAGACATTTCAATTGCTTGCAAACCGCAATTTTGTATGGACAATGAATAAGATAAAGTTCGTTAAGAGTAACTCTTCAAAACAATGAAGTATGTGCTGTAAAAATCATGTGATGACTTGAAACTTTGCATGTACAAGAACAACAATTCATACTTGCGGTTGACATTTGGAACAAATGGAGCACTAATAGATCTTAATTTTTTTGTCAAGACCTCAGAGGAATAACCAGTCCAAGACACATACATAATGGCAGACCAGTTTGCGGAGTGAATTACGTATCTATTGTCGGACATGACATAAGATATTTTTATGAATTGTAAATGTACTAAAGACTAACTAAACCATAATCACCTTGGGAATGGAATGTTACCATTTACTATGTAACCAGGCCGTCCGAGGCTATAGAACAAAGTACCTAACACAAAGCTATATTATTCTCAAGACGGCTCTGTCAGTTTCACGTAGAAGGAATCTCAAATCCAATTAAGCGGAGTCCTGTACAATCGGGAATGTAATTTTCTATGACAGGAAAAGCCATATAAGGGGCTGGCCTATGAAAATAAGCCTTATCACTATTAGGATTAAGGTTGCATTACAAAATACTTGTAAACCGAACCACATAAAGTCCGTTCACCCTGCAACAGCTGGGCACGTTTTATATGGAATCTTGAAGCGCCACCTGGCTACGGATTATTATATTTCACAGCCAAAGACCTTTAAGAATATGAAATGGATAAAAATATTACAACGAGCGAGTGTAAATAGTTTCAAGTGTAGCGATTTCCGAACACAAGGAAACTGTTGGACCTTGATATTCTACAATTTAGTAACTTAATATTATGATTATGTGCATAAGCCCACACATTAAAATATGATTACCTACATTATGTTGTGCCCGATGTGTTTTTAAATCGAGAGATACTCCTACGCTTTGAGTGCAATACAAATACTGGTACAGTATGTGCAAGTGATCGATCATCGAAGGCGTCGGATCGGTCCTGTCACCAACTTGCCTTGATGCCAACATTCCTTGAAGCGGGAAGTGGAGCCAGTATTGGAAAGGCCGTTACGTAATACGTACTGCATGATAATGATATTTAGGACGGCACTGCACAAGTAAAAAGAAACACAGAGATTGTTAATTAGGTAAGAGCTTAACTTTCAGAATGGAAATGAGGAGGATGTAATTGTAAGAGTTAATTGGAAAACGAATTTATTTGTTTTCCTTATCCGATTATTTGCGGTCAACGATTTAGCGATTCCTTGAAGGCGTTAACATCACATCATCAACGAGTACTTAGATACAAAGTATGTTATTAATTGCACAGCCGAGGCTGCACCGTTATGAAATCTCATTAAAACTCGAGTCAACATTGAATCGTCTCCAATATTTGATGGAGCGGAACAGTTTTCAATTTAAGTTTGGATGTAACGTTTTGCAACTAGCAAATTGATTTATCAAATGTCAAGCATGTGTAGTAACATGGTGAGCATTAGTAAAGGATAAAAGTAAGTGTTTTGGCGCCTGCAACAGGTGAGGACAGCTAATGCAAGGGTCGTGAACTTTCCCAATAGGTGCAGAGGCCCGAGGCTCCTTTATTCAATTGGTTTGGATTGCCTCACAGTGCGCAAACGCAGCTGTTGTGAACTATGCATCGAGGACGACGCTCAGATACAACCGGTTCAATTGGTTCACATCTGACGTTTACCTACATACTGCACATTTTATGTTAGTTCATTGGAACGCAGTTAAGATCTTATATGGCAGGTTGATCAGGTGTGTAGCTTTAGTTTTTAATGTACTTTTTTCGGTTTGGTAGGAGCTACTCTATCTACCTTACGGAAAATATTGCGTTCCTCATCTGGAACTTATCTAACAAACTAAGTATGTAGATTCATGTATACAGGTTTATTTACATTCCCCATTTTATGTTTCGGAAGATACCCTATCTTATTATATCTATGAGTACTATATTTATTAAATTGTAGTATGTAAACGTGAACATTGGGTCAATGGAACGCGGAACGATAAAGTGTGTTAATATAAACAGACAACGCTCTATTGCAAATTTGTCGATTTACAACGCAAATATATAGCTATGTTTGAATATTCATTCGCAAATTATACTCGAACAATTACTATTCACTAAGTGCGAAAGGAATTTGCTGTGATTACTTATCTTATCGGTTCTCAGAGTTTCAAATACGACAAAAGATTTCACGCAACTTTCAAGAGCTCTTAAGACTTGGTAAAGTGCCATTATCGGAAATTTTCGATGATAATGATAAGTCCCATTTTTCCGATTAAGGTAAACAACGTACGCAGGCAGAAAAGGTTCAGTAATTAAGAATGTCAAGACGTTAACCCTGAGGTAAGACAAACCGATTTCAAAATGAAGCCTTTCTGTTTTCTCAGCAATCTTTGTTATCTTCTTTCCTGCTCTTGAAGGTAGAAGAAGTAGAAGAAGTAAGAAGGTAGGTACGGGCAAGGTTATCTATTTCTACCTCAATTTGGTTGATTCCCTCATTGATGAGAATTGTGACTCAGTTCCTGTTAGTGAACGAATTTTCTGCATCTGTTATGATAATTTGGTCTGGTGTCGTCGTGACGTACGGCGCGGCGCTGATACGTGTCTTGAAACTCTTGAGTTGCTCAGATATTTGATCAGGCTAACATTTAGGCTTCGGCCTATAAAGTAGGTAAGTACTTAAATTTAAGGACTTTTAAGCTATTGCATAGCTTCTATCGCGGGCCTTGAGCGTGGAGAGCGAATCCAGAAATTCCCTAACGAAAATATTCAGGATTCAGTATTTTTTGCTATGGTTACGGAAAATAACAAGGTTGTCAAATTAAATAATTAATTATTTGCTGTTGATAAAAAATGCTATGCAATAGCTTTACCGCGGCAGTCTCCGAGTGCCACATTTAGTTTTTTTTATTTCTGTTACTTCGTCTGTTAAAGAAAATTTTTGGTGGTACTGAGCTTTACAGGATTGTAAAGCACTCATAGTCCAAGTACTGGCAGGCAATGTCTTCGACATTAGTTACAATTCTATTCCACAGTGTATCAAGGATATTGCGCCATCACATCATGGTCGCCATGACCATTATATTAGGAACACAACACTTTCACTTTAATAAATATTATCGCGTGACTATTTGTCAATGATACACCATGGTATACCACGCCATAAATTTTATGTACTCTTGTGTTGTGACAATTGATTTACATACTGATGGGTCTAAGCGGTATTCGTGACGAGGTTAATATGAGGCTGATTGTTTAACGGTCATTCATTCAGAGGTCATCTTTTAGAGAAACTAATGAAAATAGTGTTAGATACACTCGTAGAGAAGTGGTTCCAGAAAACAATTGTTAGGAATTAAAGGGGACAAATTCATGCATGGGACGGGTGACAAAAGTGACATTCGTTAAGCTGTGCTTTCAGTCTCTATTTAACTGGAGCCAGAGAAGAAATTTTCATAAGTGCGTGAAAGCATAGACAATTTACTTTAGTCTACTCTTACTATTGGATTTAATTAGTGAGACCAGTCTTATATTATTGATAGTTAGTGACTTGTGAATTGCTATACTTTGTCTACAGTTAAAGCTGTTAAGCTGCTGACCTGCAAATGTCGAGTGGTACAAGTACCTCTTTCTAATCTACCTTTAAACTAGCTAGTTCAGTAGCTGAACGGTTATGTGTGCTATTCTGGATAAGCTAAGTAACTATTACAGCCAGGAAAATGATTGCTTTGCAAATCGAAAATCAACATAAATTGTGCGTATTTTTAAATCACAATTTTTCTGTATGAAATGGCTGTACTTCATCATGTTGTGTGTGATTGTCAGAAAATCTGCAAAGCAATTAATATACTACCTGACTGCACCCAACTTAACTGCTTTTCTATGATCTTCTGCGAGCTTCTATTTGAAAAATATACTAGTGCTTTTGGATAGAAAATAAAACCAAAATGCCCAAAATGTCCGCAATACCCATATATAGTTTCAAAACAATGTATTTTAATGGATATACGCAATGTTATTACCAGACATAAAGAGAAAACATAATGTTTGATTGTTATGGTGCTCATGTACATGAATGCCACACCATACTTTGTGTGAAACCTCCTCAAATTCTTTAAAAAGAAAGCGTTCAAAAGTATTAGGTACAATGTAATAAACAAACATGGAAAAAAACCACCTAATATGATACAGATACAAGTTCTTGAATAAGTTTCTATCAAGATACCAGAATTTTAAACACTGAATTACTACATTTGCATTTTAGAATGCTATCACTATAATGACAAAAACAATATACCGGATATTGCTAATCCATGCAAATGTAAAATAATACGTAGATTAAAATCCAGGAAAGCCTACACATATATACGAAAACGGTGCACCGGATTCGGAAAAGCTTCATTGGCAGCCTTCGCGCAGAAGTTTGATTTCCAGTACCTCAACTATTGCTGTATAGTGGTTCATTTGCTGAGCAATTGAAATACTAACTTAGTGTTAGGTGAATTAGTTTAAGTTGTTTTATTTTATGTTTAATTGATCTTTATAGGTACTTTATTTTAGTGACTGTTAGACCATCTAAGTAGGTTAAAGTTAAATCCCTTTAATCCGATAATTAATCATTATTTCGTCGTAGATTAACCAAATGTTAACCAGGCACCTATCTATGGTTTTATATCTCTATTTCTTATAAAAAAGTAAATAATATGGGGCACGCAGTCCGCAGTCCGCACCAAAGCAAATAGCTTATCTGTCTTCGATGAACGATTAGGTAGTATTTTTTCATCGAAGGCACAAGATTGAATTTGGCATGAAATTGGTTTCTGTTACGTGTATTGGTCAATAGGTTGATGTTACGAAGACATCAAACGAAAGATATATTTCTAGAATAGTCGCGGAAGCACAAGTTTATTTTCAGATACGGATATGGAAGAGTTGAAAAAACCAATCGTTAGGAGAGACCAGATTATATGGGTGAACGGTTAAAAATGATGAAAGAGTCTACTTAACATTCGTTTCGAAATAACTACATGGATTATTGACATGGTACGAAGTATCTTTCCTAGAACCTTATTAACAAATACCTCTCTATCATCGAAAGTAAAAGCTCTATTCGTCGAAAACTACAATTTCCCCAAGGAAATCAAAGTTTGTAAAGAAACGGGTGTATTTGCGGACGCACGCGATCCTTTTACTAGTTTGCCTAACTGGTTTTTTGTCGATTTCTCCCATTTAGATTATATCTGGCATGGAACGCCGCGTCGCGTCGGTAATCGACATTTTGTGGAATTTGTCGTGATTCGTCGAGTTATTATAGTTCTTTGAACTTTCCTGATTCCAGTCGGGGGAATTGCTTTAGATGAATTTTTAAATCAGATAAAGTTTGTTCTAGCTTTTGATATGAAATAATTTGTTTTTTTTAACAATATTTATTGACTGGCTGTCCCAGTTTTTTTATTTCATAACTATTTTTATCATTTCATCGACTTGACCTAATTTCAAAATTGTTATCTCAATCGCTATGGATTTACTATTGTTGTCAAAATGATGGCGGCATAAAATAAAATATCTAACACATGGGAGAAAATAGATTAGCAAATGACGTCACATCATTAAAGCCCATTCGGCATGAAAGCTGCGCTTTGACATGCGCCGTGCGCGACCTCTGTGGGTTGCGGCGTGCGCGCACTTTCTACGCGATAGCGCAGGTTATTCGCGTTTTTGCGAGCGATTTGCGATAAATCGCGCGATTCACGTGTCTTCATTAGCGATAACGAGACTATGCTTTATGGCCGGAAGCGTATGATCTAGCTTTCCTGAGTTATTGGTTAGAGAGTCAATTATCTTTATTTAAGAAAGTATATTTTTATTGGCAAACTAACGCAGACGGTAGCCGCTAATTGGGGTCATTTTGCGAACGCGCTGTCATTTTGTAGTTCTTGCTCACTAGAACCGCTGTTATAGTTAATAAGCTAGATTTAATGACAAAATATATAAGTATTAATCAAGAGGACTATACCGTAATTTTTCACCTATCTCGTAATTTTGTATGAATTTCCAGCCTCAGAACTCAACTTTCTTTGCGAAACTGGTCATAATTAAAGTCCTTAATCAATCAGACCCTCAAGTATCCCGACAACTTTCATAGTAGGCAGAACAGGGCCTGCAGTCTCTACACTAATAACGACGCTACGAATGTCGCTAACTCGTAAAATCGTAAACTTTCTGTAATAGATTTTCAACCTTATGCTGTTGAAATAAAGCTGAAAATCTATTACAGAAAGTTTACGATTTCTCGACTTAACGACATTCGTAGCGTCGTTATTAGTGTAGAGACTGCAGGGCCAGGTAGTCAAAGTAGTTTCCTTGTAATGCCTGCATGGCGCGTATCGGTCAGTCACTGTTAAACTGTTAAACTGTGGTTTTTGAAAAACAACTTTAAACTTTATTTTAAGGTTTTTTTTGTACACTTCAAACATTTTCATATTCAAAAATTTTTCGAAACTGAAAGATAATAAAAAAATTAAGTTCAAAAATCTAAAACCCGACTACTAACAAAATCGCGGTCTTAAAAGTAGAAAACAAGAAAATAATTCTTGTCTGATATTCTTCGTAGTCGCATGCCACTGATACCTGATGCTCCTTCATGGCGTTCTCATTGATACAGAAGTCAGCTGCTAATTGCCATTAGCAAGGTGGCATGCGACTACGAAGAATATCAGACAAGAATTATTTTCTTGTTTTCTACTTTTAAGACCGCGATTTTGTTAGTAGTCGGGTTTTAGATTTTTGAACTTAATTTTTTTATTTGAATTTTATTTTTGTGTGTACTAAAACTATAATATAATACATATTTGTAATGTGCTCGCCAAGACCTTTCATTTGATACCAAACTTGCTATGATTATCTCAATTTAATATTTTTTTAGGTAAGTTAGTGACATTTAAGTTCCGTCATAAAAAGAATTTATAAAATTTATGCAGCCTATGTCACCCGGGCTATTCTTACGAATCTATTGACACCTAATTTATTAAAATCCGTTCAGTAGTTTAGGCGCTACGGTGGAACATACATACATACATACATACATAGACTGCCAAAATCATTACCCTTCCTTTTGGCTTCGCCGTAGTCGGGTAAAAAGAAAAGATGGATGAAATGGACTGTGTGAGGAATGATGAAAGAGAAAGGAGTAAATGCTACAGTGAGGTTTCACAGGGAAGAATGGAAAAAGAAAACGTTTTGCGCCGACCTCAAATAGAATGGGATAAAGGCAGGAAAATGATAATGAACAATTTTCCGAAACACTTAAATATAGACTAGAAAGGAACAGAAAAAAAAAAACGTAAAAACATGATGCTTATTTCTAAAGAAATCTGTAACCACTGCCAGAACTTGTATATGTCTCCATGGAAGTACCAACATTGGATAAAAAGAAAAGAAAATAGATAACAAGTATGCGCGTATGCGTGCGCGCAAGAAAGTGGTCGTACAGGTGTCACATGCGTTAACACTGCACTTGATTGTTGGATTAATTACATTACGTTTTTATGACGAAAGATACGCGTTTTACGCCCGCTTGCGTTTATTAGGTGTCTGCTTGTAGACTGACGGGCGTCTAATTAATTACTTAAATGTTTTTTAATTAGGCATCAGTTCTGGCTGGCCAAATTGTTTTCGTAATGAACGAGGGAAGTGAAAAAGCCTTGACGTTGAATATGTCTAGTGTAAGAATGATATATTATTATTATTATGATTTTAATGACCGTTTAATTTAGCTAATTAATATTTTGTTAGCTTGCCAAGTGCAACTAGTACAGGCATAGAACTTTGTTGTACCTATATTATTTCTAAGACTTATATTGTATTTTACCAATTTTAATTATACTATATAAAGCTAAATTACCACTGACTGACTCACTGACAGAATTGTTCTCCCAGATGGTGGATGGGGAGGTGGGTATATTTTGACAGATTCGGAAACAAGTAACTCTCGTGAGTATAGGAAAAGTCCCAAACCCCCCCTTTCCCCCCCCCTTCTCCCCCCTCCCTATCGTATCTCGGAAACAAAGAGACTTTACGTGTTTTTTTTTAGGGATTCGTATAGAGGAGGCTCGGTAAAGTAAAAAATCATTTTTCAGAGTGCCCCCCCTTGCCCCCCTTCTCCCCCCTTTTAGGTGGATCTCGGAAATAAAGAGATTTTACGTGTTTTTTTCTAGGGATTCGTATAGAGGAAGCTTGGGGAAGTAAAAACCATTTTTCAAATTTGACCCCCTTGCCCCCCTTCACCCCCCCTTTAGGCGGATCTCGGAAATAAAGAGATTTTACGTGTTTTTTTTTAGGGATTCGTATAGAAGAGGCTTGGGGAAGTAAAAAACATTTTTCAAAGTGGCCCCCCTTTTCCCCCTTCTCCCCCCCTTTAGGCGGATCTCGGAAATAAAGAGATTTTACGCGTTTTTTTTTTAAGGATTCGTATAGAAGAGGCTTGGGGAAGTATAAAACATTTTTCAAATTTGACCCCCTTGCCCCCCTTCTCCCCCCTTTTAGGCGGATCTCGAAAGTTAAGAGACTTGGAACGAATTTTTTTTCAGATTCATATAGAAGGGCATTGCGTTAGTCGAAATCATTTTTAGAAACTCCCCCCTCTCCCCCCCTTCACCCCCCCCCCCCTCTTCACCTCTTTCTTACTCCTGAAAAATTTTTTGATTCTTACCTAAATCTATTTGAGGGGCGTTGAAATTTGTATACCCTACCCTCCCCAACCTCCCCTAAAATTAAAAGGGCTGTAACTTCATAACGGTTAGAGTTAGCCATCAGGTGTTTGAACAAATATTATACTAGGCGTCGAAACCTGTCCGGTGGTGGTACAGCGGTAAAGCGAAGGGGGGAGCGGGCGAGCGAAGCGAGCTGGCGACCCCCGTAGCGTAGGGATAATGTCATGATAGTTTTCCGGTGGTAGGTAGGTCCTGAGTGGAGCGAACCTGCGAGACCGAGAGGAGCGAAGGGGGGAGGTGGCGAGCGAAGCGAGCCGGCGACCTCCTTAGCGTAACGAAGGTTGAGTGGGTGAAGCGTTACTCAGGGGCGACGACAAGCAAACTTTAGGGTAATGTTTTTTTAGTGGTAGTAGGAGGTAGTAGGTAGGTAGTAGGTAGGTGATAGGTAGGTAGTAGGTAGGTGTAGGGGTAGTAGGTAGGTGGTAGGTAGGTGTAAGTAGGTAGTAGGTAGGTGTAGGTAGGTGTAGGTAGGTGTAGGTAGGTGCAGGTAGGTGGTAGGTAATTGGTAGGTAGGTGGTAGGTAGGTGGTAGGTAGGTGGTAGGTAGGTGGTAGGTAGGTGGTAGGTAGGTGGTAGGTAGGTGGTAGGTAGGTGGTAGGTAGGTGGTAGGTAGGTGGTAGGTAGGTGGTAGGTAGGTGGTAGGTAGGTGGTAGGTAGGTGGTAGGTAGGTGGTAGGTAGGTGGTAGGTAGGTGGTAGGTAGGTGGTAGGTAGGTGGTAGGTAGGTGGTAGGTAGGTGGTAGGTAGGTGGTAGGTAGGTGGTAGGTAGGTGGTAGGTAGGTGGTAGGTAGGTGGTAGGTAGGTGGTAGGTAGGTGGTAGGTAGGTGGTAGGTAGGTGGTAGGTAGGTGGTAGGTAGGTGGTAGGTAGGTGTAGGTAGGTGTAGGTAGGTAGTAGGTAGGTGTAGGTAGGTGCAGGTAGGTGTAGGTAGGTAGTAGGTAGGTGGTTGGTAGTAGGTAGGTGTAGGTAGGTAGTAGGTTGGTAGTAGGTAGGTGTAGGTAGGTAGTAGGTATGTGGTAGGTGTATATAGGTAGGTATATCAGATTCATTGAAAGGGGCAATGCGTTAGTCGAAATTATTTTTCAAAGCGCCCCCTCCCCTCCTCTTCACGCCCCGCGAGCTGCGCGCAGCTCGCGCAGCCACGCAAATACTAGTTATACTATATAAAGCTTAATTACCACTGACTCACTGACAGAATTGTTCTCCCAGATGGTGGATGGGGAGGTGGGTATATTTTGACAGATTCGTAAACAACTAACTCTCGTGAGTATGGGAAAAGTCCCAAACCCCCCCTTTTCCCCCCACTTCTCCCCCCTCCCTATCGTATCTCGGAAACAAAGAGACTTTACGTGTTTTTTTTTAGGGATTCGTATAGAGGGGGCTCGGTAAAGTAAAAATCATTTTTCAAAGTGGCCCCCCTTTTCCCCCTTCTCCCCCCCTTTAGGCGGATCTCGGAAATAAAGAGACATTACGTGTGTTTTTTTAGGGATTCGTATATAGGAGGCTCGGGGAAGTAAAAACCATTTTTCAAATTTGACCCCCTTTCCCCCCTTCACCCCCCCTTTAGGCGGATCTCGGAAATAAACAGATTTTACGTGTTTTTTTTTAGGGATTCGTATAGAAGAGGCTTGGGGAAGTAAAAAACATTTTTCAAATTTAACCCCTTTGCCCCCCTTCACCCCCCCTTTAGGCGGACTTCGAAAATAAAGAGATTTTATGCGTTTTTTTTTTAGGGATTCGTATAGAGGAGGCTAGGGGAAGTAAAAACCATTTTTAAAATTTGACCCCCTTGCCCCCCTTCACCCCTCCCTTTCGAATCTCGGAAGTTAAGAGACTTGGAACGAATTTTTTTTCAAATTCATATAGAGGGGCATTGCGTTAGTCGAAATCATTTTTAGAAACTCCCCCCTCTCCCCCCCTTCACCCCCGTAGCCCAGGGATAATGTCATGATAGCTTTCCGGTGGTAGGTAGGTCCTGAGTGGAGCGAACCTGCGAGACCGAGTGGGAGGTGGGAGGTGGCGAGCGAAGCGAGCCGGCGACCTCCTTAGCGTAACGAAGGTTGAGTGGGTGAAGCGTAACTCAGGGGCGACGACAAGCAAACTTTAAGGTAATGTTTTTTTAGTGGTAGTAGGAGGTAGTAGGTAGGTAGTAGGTAGGTAGTAGGTAGGTAGTAGGTATGTGTAGGTAGGTGTAGGTAGGTGTAGGTGTAGGTAGGTGTAGGTAGGTGTAGGTATAGGTAGGTAGTAGGTCTAGGTAGGTAGTAGGTAGGTGTAGGTAGGTAGTAGGTAGGTGTAGGTAGGTAGTAGGTAGGTGTAGGTATAGGTAGGTAGTAGGTCTAGGTAGGTAGTAGGTAGGTGTAGGTAAGTAGTAGGTAGGTGTAGGTAGGTAGTAGGTAGGTGTAGGTAGGTAGGTGTAGGTAGGTAGGTGTAGGTAGGTAGGTGTAGGTAGGTGTAGGTAGGTGTAGGTAGGTGTAGGTAGGTGTAGGTAGGTGTAGGTAGGTGTAGGTAGGTGTAGGTAGGTGTAGGTAGGTGTAGGTAGGTGTAGGTAGGTGTAGGTAGGTGTAGGTAGGTGTAGGTAGGTAGTAGGTAGGTGTAGGTAGGTAGTAGGTAGGTGTAGGTAGGTAGTACCGCGAGCTGCATTGGATCATTTTTTTTTTTCTAGTACAGGCATAGAACTTTGTTGTACCTATATTATTTCTAAGACTTATATTGTATTTTACCAATTTTAATTTTTGAATAAAATTTATTATTATAGTTCGATTCTCAAGCCAGGTCATATTGGGACGCGTTTCGATAACTTAACATCAAGATAGGCGGCCTAAATAATACGCCATATTTCGCCAGGGTTGTCAAAAATGTAAATACTTTTTGTTTCTCAACCTTGCTCTTGGGTATGGTAAGGTAAGATACTTCTGTTCACATATAATATTGTGACAACACTTACAATTTAATGCACTGGGAGAAAAATTACATATTTAATTAAAGAGAAGGGCTATGACGGCTTGCAAACCACTCAGTTTAGCTATATGTAGGTACTTGATTAATATAATTACGTTTAACCAAACCGTGTTTTTATTTTTATTTTTACCAGATATTTATTGCAGGCTGCATTTTTAGTGTGGGTACTATTGTGACTATTAAGCCAGTAATGGAGCTTCAAAATCATAGGCACGGTCTACCTGATTATTATCTCGGTTGTTCGATTCGACTGTCGATGTCGTGTTGAATTCAGTATCACTATCAGGAACACGGACTTTTTAGACATTGTTCTTTTTAACCCCCGACGCAAAAACGACGGGGTGATAAAAGTTTGACGTGTCTGTCTGTTAGTGTTTAGAGTATCTATGTGTGTGTCTGTCTGTGGCATCGTAGCTCCCGAACGCATGATCCGATTTTGATTTAGTTTTTTTTTGTTTGAAAGCATCGATCCAAGATGGCCGCCGCCACAAAATGGCGGAGTACATATTTGTTCACAACTCCTATCAATATGGGTATCAAATGAAAGGGCTTGATAGTAGAATACTATACACTATAACAGATTTCAAATCCAAGATGGCCGCCACCACAAAATGGCGATTTACATATTATTTTTTCACAATTCCATCAATATGGGTATCAAATGAAAGGGCTTGATTGGGAGAATACTCAGACACCATAAAAAAATTCAAATCCAAGATGGCCGCCATCACAAAATGGCGTATTAGGTAGGTACTGTATATTTTTTCACAACACATCAATATGGGTATCAAATGAAAGAGCTTGATTAGTAGAATACTATACAGTATAACAAATTTCAAATCCAAGATGGCCGCCATCACAAAATGACGAATTACGTTTGTTTTTACAACTCCCTCAATATGGGTAGCAAAAAAATAAAAGGGATTGATTTGTAGAATAATGTACACTTTTTTGAAAGGGAATGAGGAATATAAACTAATGAAATTAAAACAAAAAAGCTTGAAAATTGTTTTTTGACTTTTACTCCCTTTAAACTTGGTCAAACTTTGATTCTTCTTCTTATCGTGTGGGCAGTAAGGTCTAACGACCCCACACACCCTAGTGTCAGAGTTTCTAAACCGCCGCAAGGGCCTCTGACATGGTTTGACGACCGCCATTTGGCGGCCGGGACCACCGGCTTATACGTGCCTTCCGAAGCACGGAACCATCTTTTTATCAGACAATCAGGTGATTCAAGCCTGCAATGTCCTAACCAAACTGGAAACAACTTCACAAAGTATGCTTCCCGTGGGAATCGAACCCACGACCACCGGGTCACAAGGAAAACACCTAAACTACTCGACCACGGAGGCAAACTTTGATTTAAAGGGAGTAAAAGTGGAGAACCAATGTTTTATCTTTATTGAGTTGGGGGTTTTTTTAATTTTTAATTTATTTACTTGTTACTGTATGTAGTATGTACAGACAGTCCAAAAATTGAATAATAATTCTATTTTTCAAATCTTTTTCAATGAACAAAACGTCGATAAAAGATCAGCAGGTGGCCTTACTTGTATAAATTATGTTTTTACCCATCACAATCTTTATAATTATGTACTTTTATAACATAACATCACGCCTATAATCCCTACAGAATTAGGCAGACGTGCATCGAATAGTATAGCTCCCGCAACGTAACTTGGCAAGGTTTCGAAATTCGAATTCAAAGTTCGCGCATCGTACACTTTGTGCCACAAAAAGTGGTCACTTTTATTGCTTGTCATTATTTTATGGTTATTGACATAATTTATTTTTAATAATGAAGTTAAAGAAATGTGAAGACTTTGTGACATTTATTAGGTGTTATAAATAAAAAAATGCATTTAAAAGTAAAACAAAATTTAAAACAACAACAACTCAAATTCGTAACAAAAAGAAATAACAAAAACAATACAACTTTCGTGCACCGCAAGTGTAATCGGGAGCGAATGGAACGTATGCATTTGAATGCACCAATCACACGCGCGGATGACGCTACCTCATACCCCGCGCCCCGCTTGACCGCAAAAGAGACCTAAAAATGACTTCCATCTGCGCATTTAACGACTCTTGCCAAGTTACGTTGCGGGAGCTATAGCGTCATCCGCGCGTGTTCTAATACCGGGCACAAATTCAGGCTCAGTGGCTACTACTGAGAAATTACTAATACTTTTATAAATGATTGTGCAAACGAGCATAGAACAAGCCGGAAGCATTCGCGCAAAATAAAACATTAGATGTGCGATGACAAGACCGCAACTCTCTTCATTACTGATGTAGATAGTTTTACATTGTAGATTTCGTTAATTTACTGTCTCTTTTCCTTTCCACGGGTACAGAAGTCCATCTGATTACAGAAACACCTGCAGGTAAATTATCGGGGCCTTAGCGCGAACTTAAATACAAACGATTTCGAACCGAACATTTAAAGTTACAGCAATTTATTGCGTTTGTCACAATAAATCATATCTATTTTTGTGACTATCGCAATATATACCTATACTTAGATGTAAATAGACTTCAAATGTTATGGGCGCAATATATTGTCTTCTTTAAAACCGTTCAAATTTTAGTTACGTTAAGGTTTACTATACTATGACTACACTCCTCGCGTGTGTGGGACCCACCTGTAAATGACACTACAGAACTGAAACAGTTAGTTACCTCTAACATTTACCTTATAGAAACGAAGGTTGTGTATTTAGGACAGTGCTGCCAAATCTGAGATAAAAAAAAAAACTGTAGAAGTATTTACTACAAGTTCTCACTGACCTGGTGATTAGTAGGAGCTATGGCGGCACTTTGTGGTGGAACTGACTGCACTGGTCGCGCTGGCTTCGCAGCTGCCCGTTGTAGAGATGCGCGCTTGACAGACACCATCAGCCACACGTCTTCAACTCTTTGTGCCACCTGGATAGAAGATTGTTGTTAGCTATCGGTAAACATGAGGTGCTCTAAACACCCAACGTAAGTAAATAGTCATGTGTGTGATCTCCGAAGACCAATCAAGGTATGCAAAACCAAAGCTCTCGTTGTACGGGAAGCTGATACAAAGCGAGGTCCAGTTATACTGGGCCCGCAAGGGCTGATGCCCGTCGCGGCTGCGGGTTGTTTGAAAAAGATATCGTGGCCTCGATACAAATTTTAGTCACCATGTTGGTGGGTTGGTGGTTGGAGCGGGAGGAGTCATTTGATGATATCCCCCCCCCCCCCCAAAAAGGTCTTTTATACTGGATCTGTTTAGCTTGGTGTGCCGCCGTCAGTACATTTTGTCAGTTTTGTGGTAAACCAAAGTAACCATGTCTGATTTCCATTGATTTCATGTCGAGCAGTTGACGTCATTTGACTTCCTGAGATCAAAATTAATCTTTTTTAGACCTAGAAGGGGAAGGTTGTCAGGTTTTTATTGAAGACAGAGGATTTTGATTTTTAGGTGTTAACCTAGATCAACGTTTTAAGGCTATTATTCTAGACTTTAGAGAAGCTTTTCTCATAACAATATTAGCCTTCAGCTATAGACCTCAGCATGTATCATGATGTAGCTACTATTCACGTACCTGAGTGACGAGAGCCCTGGTCTCCTGTGTGGCAGACTGCATCAGCATATCTCGGAACGGGTCTGGCGCTGTTAGTCCGAAGCTGGTGGCGTCTTCCAACAATTTGTCCACTGCTATTAACCCTCCTTCTCCTGCTAAGATTTCCACGCCTGTCGCGCACCATTCGTTCGCCTATTATTAAGAAATAACGAAATTATTAAAACAATCTGAAAACATCGATTTCATTGGTGGGAATCACGAGTGAGTATGACTTTAAAAGCATAGACATAAGGTTCCGAATGGCAATAACTGCATTTACAAACGGTATTCTACTATTGCTATAATAATACTAGTATAAAGAATAATAATTAAATATAGATAGACATAATTAATCTCAAACGTAAAGTGTATCCCCACAAACCCTAATCGGCAAATTGCAAAAAACGTCATTGAATTCCGCGGGCCATTTTACCCCAACCACAGCCCCGGGTCATTGTACTCATCATTATTAAAGGGGTTGGCCCCCTGCCAATGCCAGACAGTGCAAAAATTTAACAGCTGCTTAAACAATGTTCGCATACTTTGACTTCATTTTGTCAAAAAATATGCGAACCTAAAATTGTAATAACAGGCGTGGGAAACAGCTGATCTATTTAAATAAAAAGACTGACTGACTCATCAACGCCCAGCCAAAGCCCTCGGACCTAGAAAGCTGACATTTTGTACAAAGGGTTCCTTTAAAAGTAGACAAGGAATAAGGAAGGATTTTACGAAATTCAATGGAAACGAGGATGGAAGTTTGTATGGAAAATCGTCATTTTCACGCGGGCGAAGTCGCGGTCATTATCTTATATTTAGTAGAAAAAGTAACAAAAAAAACTTACCTTATCTATCCTGTCCATAAGTTCTCTAGCTTTAGTCAGAAGTAGATTTCGTTTTTGTATCTTTTCCAAAAGCAAAGCACTCGTTCGTCTTAGTTCCTCGCATTTTGATTCTATGTGGTCGACTTGGCTTAGCGGGTCTAGCATTAATTTCTCTCCTGCAACAAGATTATTTAATATGTTAAACTTACTGCACAATACTGCACATACCCATTGATATACATCAATGCACATACCTAATTAAATATCTACCCTTATTAAACAAAAATCAGTAGGGTATAACCATTTCATTATCAAACAAAAAACAAAATCTAAAAAATGTGAAGCGTGCTTTCAATTCAAAAATGGAACTCTTCTGAATCTTTTTTTTTTTGTTTTTTTTTTTATTATTTAATAAATATTATATCACGTTGTTATCAAATAATTCTAAATACGTTACCGTCGTCAATAACTGAGGTTGCTGTATCAAGATCACAGTTACAAAGTTTCTCAAAGTCGCCAGCCTCTTGTAGGAGGCTGTCTACCCTGATTGCTGTCTCGCCCACCTCCGTCATGTCGCATGCTGCCTTTAAATGGTTGTCTAAAGTAGCCTATAACAAGTTTTTAAATAATTAATTAAATTAATTCTAAATAACTCAGTTATGAACCATTCTTCATTTTTTATTGGTATATGAACCTCTTTCGTAACAAGAAAAATAAACACATAAAAGCAACAAGGAGGTCGACCTTGAATGCAACTGCCAACATGAGTGGATTAAAAATTAAAAAAGAAATTCAGAAAAAAACATGAATGACACCTAACCTCTAACTCTATTTACAAATTAAATTGTAAGCAACATTCAACATTATTTAAATCTAAGAAAAAATAAAAACATAATAAGTATTAGTGAATAAAAACAGTTAGTAATAAATATAATGGCTATGGAAATCGTGTGCAACTTTCGTAAATGCAGAAAGTCTCTATCAAATGAAGCGTGGGTAACGACTTGTTCACATGCATTTTGTGTTGAACACGGCAAAAGAGAATTCAAGCGAACTGCCGAAAATTCACTGACTTGTCCGGCATGTGGGACTGAGTTGCGTGATAAGTTTGATGTGATTCAAGCAGATCTTAGGCCCAATGAGACTTTCAAATCAATTGTTTTGGCGGGAATGAGACCTGACACGATCATGGACATTGCTATGCGTGCGATGTCTTTTTGGGCATACCAAGTCGAACAGGAGACGTTATATCAAGAGAGCGTAGCAAAGCACGCTAGAGACAAACTACAATGCATGGAAGAAATCAACACTCTGAAAATTCAGAAACTAAAGGCAGAACTTGAGAATTCCAAACGAAAGGTTGGAAATTTACAATCAGAATGCAATAAGAAGAGTAAACAAGCGGAGGATTTCAAGGCGCGTCTTGAAGAAAAGTCAAGGAAAATACAGAAGCTAACATTTCAACTGGACGCTCAGAAAAGGAAGGATATACGCAATTTCGAAGGTATGGATAGTAAAGAGAAATGTATGGATATATCGGACTTGGTTGCCAACAGGGCGGTGTCAGACTTGGTGTCACACAGGGGTGGGGACTTTGTTTTTCGACCAGCGAAAGATCCTGACGAATCACATAGACTTAATAGGGTGTGTTCACCAGGAACACCAATGTTTGACTTTCGAAACAGAAATAAGCAGAGTCATTCAGGGCCACATTTTCAGTTCCGGCCGGTAAAGACTTAACAACAATGTAATGAGAAAACTTGTCCTGATTTAACGATTTGTAATTAGATTAAGCGTAAGTTACCTGCATCTGTTTAAAGTTTAATAAAAATGTTCTGAATTTCAGCCAGTGGTTTAGCTTCGTGGAATGTTTTTGCCAGAAATTGTCGAATTGTTTTTCAGTCTCGTCCAGTTGCACCAGTAATCTGGAAAATGGAAGTAGATATTTAAATATTGAATTAACTTTAATTATTTTATTTTAACATAGGAAGATATAAAGATCAACGTCTTATGGTAGTTGACTTGCATAGGGACATGGATTTTGACTTATTTTCAATAATGAATTCCTTAAAATATAAAGGAAGTTATTGACTTCCCTAATTGACTGTTAGAAAAGAAGGTACAGGCGCGTGCACGTCTGTGGTAACACTTACACTTTTATATTAGTTTCGTTTCAAATCTGCTTATCTGAGATTCTGCTATGTTATTAATTCAGGGGCCTTATTAAGTAGACATTGAATAATTGTCAATTTTCTTTTAAAATACATCAGTAATAATTACCTCTCAACCGCAGCGACATGGCTGATAATATTATAAGTTAGGTTTGGTTTCCGCACTTGCGTCAGTAACTCTTCGCCTTGCGACGTTGCCGACGATAGTTCAGTTTTTAAAGCTTTATACCTAAAACAGAAATTAAATCAACATAAAACAACGATTAACAAACATAAAAACAGCCATTACATTAACTTATAAAAATAGTACTAAAGTGATTTAGGTTACCTATTTTCCTGACAGTCTAATAATTCTTTGGTTTGTGTCGGGTCGTTTCCCATATCGCAGTCTACAATCTCATGCATAAACTCGTCCAATTTACTTGAGATTTCTTTCATTAACGTAGAAAATTTCTCTAGGGCCTGTAATACACATATATTTTATGCTAAAAGACCCTAACGTAGTACAGTCGAACAAACTAATAAGTATACAGGCAGAAATCTTTATAATTATAATACACTGAAAATATTGGTTACAATTTTGTTTTATAAAGCGTCGCATTATGCGACTGATTTCAAACGCTGTATCGTTTGACATCAGTCTCTAAATGTATCTGTTTAATCTTAAAAGTTAGCAAGTTAGCTGACTGTATACTTTTAAGCTTGTTCGATAGTACTAAATAAATTGTACAAAAAAAAATGCTTCAATAATTATTTAGTAAGGAATAGTGCTGTTCAAATTAATATTCAATTGTCAGTTACATACATTGAAAAATTACACACTTGAATAGCTAATTCAGGTAATTGTTCTCAGTATTTCACACAGGCGATCAGCGCTGTATGAAATTTCCCATATTTCCACACAAACAGTTCGGTGCGCAAGGATAGACATCATTGAACATTACCAAACAGAACACGACTCTCCGTCTGGTTGGTTTAGTTTGATACAACTAGATGGCGCTACTGTGACCTTGTTTCATAGACTAGATTTTTTAATGAAAAAGTTTTATGACTTTTTTATTGTTTATTTAACAAATTAGTTGTATCTTTTCGAGTATTAGAAAACGTAAACTAGACTTAATGAGTTTTTAGTAGAATATTGTTATGAAAAATAACTTACTATCCGCTGCTGTATCCACTCAGCATGTGAATACTGTAATTCCCCCCCAAGGTCTGGCGTCAGCTGTGACCTATCGAAGTGTTCGTACAGTTCCTCAACCGACGAACAGACTAGCACCCTGAACCTGAACTCTTCTTTAAATAATTTACTACTGACTTCCGACAGGGCCTTCTGTAGGAAACTTGCTGGTCGAAGTACGTACACAGCGTGAATTATTCCTGGGAAGAATTCCTGGAAAACAGAAAAAGATAATTTAAATACCAGTTTATATAGGTACCTATAACCATAGATGTATTCCTTCACCATTTTAAAAGCAACGGTGATGTAAATAATTTCACAAAGTGAATAGGCATCTGCCTGGATTCGAACCCACGACTGACGACACGTCGTCGGTGCCGTTACCGCTGAGCCACCTCTTCTTACTGCTGACTCTCCGGTATATAATTTCAATCACATAACATATCCATATAATTAATTATTTATTAAGTTACAATCAATAAAGTATAGGTGTATGTATAATATTTTAGGGAAAGTCAATTTATTATTAATCTAACGTTCTTATCGTGGCCTAATTTTGTCTATGTCAATATAATTTATTGATTTCTATATTTACTTAGGTAATGCATACTTACTGAGATCCTTAATAATACTGTTTTAACGGAGTTCCATCGATCTTTTCTCCGGTCTATTATAATGTGGAAGCCCATGTCTGCTTCCAGTAATCTGTAACGAGAAAGAAATCATCCATGAATAATAATGAAACTGGATATTGATTAGTGACTATAATAGTGATGCCGGCTATCATTTAGTCATGAATTCTGTCTGGTATCGATTCTCATGTGGCTGTGATACTAAATAATCTATCTAATTATGGATTCTGCCTTCATACATTTTATTTACCACTAATGGGGAACTACGTATTTCCTTTACCATGGGTTTGCCAGATTATCACTTGCCAACCAACGTTTCGCCGATGTGTCACTTTGACAACTAACGATTACCAATTTTTTGTATGACCTTTCATTTGGTAGAATTATTGTTAAGCTGATTATTATAATGACACAATACTTTTGGGACATTTATCATTTGCCAAACATTTCACTAGGCTACACAATCCATAGGCACAGATAATATAATACTAGCGTACATAGGTTAGAACTGTGACCAAATACGCACGAGCCGAGCGAGCGGAGCGAGCGGTGCCGCGGCAGCGGCCGGCGAGTGCTACCTCGAAATTGTTCGCGAAATTTTTCTAAGTATTTTTTTCATAGTGCCCCCAAGACGACACTTTTTTTTTTGGGTTGGGTTGGGTTCCAATCATTTGATTTGGTAAAGAATAAACAATTAAATGAATACTACGCAAACAAAAACATTCTATTAATTGAAAGTTGGCATTTTAATAAGTGTCATTATGAAATCAGACCAAACGTACAGTTGGTAACTGTGAGGTTGGGAAATAAAACAAAATTATATGATAAGTTGGCAAATGATTATTCGGCGAAATTAAATTCTGCGAAACGTTTGTTGGCAAGTGAAAATCAGGCAAACAATTTTCGGCGAAAAGGCAGAGAACCCTTTACCACTTTTCACAATAATTTAGATTGAATTGAGTGTTCACTAAGGTTAAAAACTACACATAATATCACACCTGTCATTCCGGATGGATTGGGCAGAGATGTACCCTTTAATTGGTACTCCCATATTTCGCCAGTTATATTATTTAGTCTTATGTAATAGGGGGACGAGCGTATTGGCATGATGACAAAAGCCGCCTTATTATGGTTGATACTAATGTAATAATTGTCACTCAGACAACAATATTTGTACTTTTATAACGTACGAGTTAAATTCGACCTTAGTAAAGTTATTACCAGGTTGACTGCACCACTTTCAGTACTTCACTAAATATACCTAATTAATACGAACTTTACAAGTTTTAAAGATCAATCACTAATTTAACGAGCGCTTTTAACATTTTCTTCTAAAGTTCATTTAAAATTTTAATGAAAGCTGCCTTTAACTAATTTGTTAGTAAATGGTCTCTAGGGAACGTAAACGATCCATTAATATTTCAGTTAGTGGTAGACGGTCAGGCGATTCATGCCAGGTTCAGAAACACGAGACCATAATTTTCTGGTCAAAGTTTGACGTCCTGTAAGTACAATCACAACGAAAATACATATTTCTAATGACATAGCAATTGAAACTTTGAGAAAAATTGATATAAAAAAAAAATTATAGTAATTAAGGTCAATAAAGGGTCATGGTCAAAATGGGTGCATGAATTAATTTGGCCTTATGCCCAGATTTCATAGAAAATTGCCCATCGTCCTTTCTATCTTTGCTTTCGGAGTAAATCACTGTTGATCTATAACGTATTTATGCTCGTGTTTGTAAAACTGCCTCTATGACCTCCGTAGAGACGTCGTGTTGTTCAATGAAGCGTAACGTTCTCTGCGGGAGGTCTACGCTTTTAGCGTAAGCAGCATAATGTCACAAATATCAACGGGAGATAAAATGAAAGTTATTTATGATGAAAAATATGGCCTTCACAGTTTAGGGAAATATTATAAAAAAGAATAATAAATGGAAAGAAAGCAAGTAGGTAGCCGAACCGACCGACTTTTGGTGATGAAACAGTAAAAAATACAAAAAATGTATCGGCAGAGGTCTAGTTACCCCTTCTGTGACCGAAGCTCTGCTGAAAAGGAATGGACCATTTACTTATACCCATCCGAGCATGACTCACGGTAAGGCCCTGATACCATACCACCTCACAAGTATTGTGATCTCTCTAGATCTACTCCCTTATGGTGGAACAGCATTAATGGCTAAGAGAGAAAAAATACTAGTATCATAAAAACTCACGAGGGCACAGAGGTGAGGTAAAGCAGCAGCCTCCTATACTCCGACGGCGTGATGATGTGGAAGTTGTTGTTGTCGGGGAAGGTGATGAGGGGCCGGTGGTCCCTGGCCAGCCCCCCGGTCGCCAGGGCATACTGCGGCAGCAGCAGCTCGCTGACGTTGCGACCCTCATCGCCATCGCCGCCGCAGCCGTCGCACTCCGCTTCTGAAGATAGAATAGATTTTACGTGATTAATTACGTTATTTTTTTTAAAAGGGGTGATAATAATGAGTGACCACTGACAGGGAAGAATGGAAGAATAAGCGACCATTCACACAGACCGGTTCGGGGAGATGAGCCCGGAGAGCCGAGCCGGTCTCTATAAACGGACCCTAAATCGTGTTGCACCGATCACAAGTAACATGGAACAAGGGCAGAAAGAAATGTAAATAATCATCATCTGCCTAGCCTTTTCCCGACTATGTTAGGGTCCGTTTCCATTCTAACCAGATGCAGCTGACGGAGCAACTGCCTGACATCCACAACCCAGTTAGTGCTGACCCCTTGATTTAACTGGTTGAAGAAAAGTAAATAATATTTACTTTTAATTTAGCGAACCTAGGTCGTTATTAAATGTCTCAGAGAGTTTAAAACTAAGGTATACTTTGAAATTGTTTGTTTGTTTATATTAAGTTTTAAAATATTCGTTTATGTGGAGTTGGTTGTTAAATTCTAGAGGTCTAAAGTAAATTGCTCTGAAGATGAAAAGAAAATCAAAAGTTCATCATCATCATTTCAGCCGAAAGACGTCCACTGTTTGGCATAGCGGGGGGCTATGCCAAACAGTGGACGTCCCAAAGTGTCGCCACATTGACCATCGGTCACAAAGTGAGAGGCCTCCCAACACAACGTCTTCCGATTTCCGGTCACCACTCCAGAACCTTCAACCAAAAGTTACGAGGAGTAAATTTAATCATACAAAATTAACTAGTGTTATTAATGAGGTACCTGACCTGACCTGCCCGGCAAACTAATAACCCTTTCGTTGACTTACTCTAATTAATAATTACTAAGTATAATAAATGTTGAATATTGGGTTGACTAATGAGTTCGTCAAGTTGAACTTTTGAAAGAGTTAGCTGCACTAACGACTAACGAGTTAACTTGGAGGATTCGTTTAGTTCGCAGTCAAGTACACTTTAATCAGCAGGTACATCGGAAGCTCGCTTCATTAGTTTTCAATTAGTTGACGAACTTTCTGAAGAAGATTTCAGCCCGGATAGGTACACCATAATCTACACTAATATTATAAAACTGAAGAGTTTGTTTGTTTGGTTGAACGCGCTAATCTTAGGAACTACTTGTTGAAATTGAAAAACTATTTTTGTGTTGGATAGTGTAAATGTCGAGGAAGGCTTTAGGCTATATTAAACGTGGACAAAGTCGCGGGCAAAAGCTAGTACTAACTACTATACTGATCGAACTTTTAAACTGAAGTCGCAATTTCCAGAAAGCAAAGTGCCCGATTTCTGTAAGCTACATTCTACGTTTCTGCCCCATAAAGAAAAAGACAAAGAAAATTCCAACTGCATTACACTCACTTCAACAAAGCATTTTACTTAAATGAAGATGAATCCAGTCAGACCCTTTGTGTAATCAGCGGGATCTTTTAATTTTCCACGTTTCACTCCGCAAAGAATTATGGAAAAATTATGAACAAATATTGTTAGAAACCTTCAATTTCTAAATTATAGCAATTTATCCTTGTAGTAAATTGCTGTGTAAGCAATCTGTATAAAGTTAGCTACAAAAAGCGCGATCGCGTGATGCCTTACAATTAATTATATGGAACAGGGTAGAAAGAACTTAGGGTACAGTCACGGCTTTTAATACCTAACAAATACGTAGGATTTAAAAGCGTTTTTTTCCTAAAGTTTTGAAAGATATATTACGGCATTACGAATATAGTCTTTTCGAAACCAAACTAGAACTAAACGAGCTTGTCTTAAAGTTAGAATCGTTATATAACGAAAAAGTAACTGTTGAATTAATGCTCGTGACTGTACCGTACCGACAACATGGAATTATCAAGATTGTTCAAGATGGATATTCAGGAATGTATTTAATGTGAACGTGCTTACGTTTCTCGGTCACCTAATAGCGTCGTAAAATATGTTGGTGTAAGAGGAACAGTGATTTGCGTTTTTTGTCGCATGCCTCACTGTAATAATGTCGTGAAAATATCGCGGAAATTGCTTACTTTTATTACTTTGACCGCGAAGGTCGAATGTCAAGGGTTTTGTGGAAAATTGATGTGCGTTATATTAAGTACTATTTTTGCAAGAGTACTGAAACACATCAAAATATTCTAGTAAAGGTAAGTATGAAGCAAAAAGAGTAGAGGAAGACCAAAGACAAAAGATAGATGAACTGTGTGAAGGATAATATGACTAGAAAGGAGCTAACTGCTGAGATAGAAGACTAATAGAGACGAATAGAAGAAGAAGACATGCTGCGCCCACCCTAAAGTAATTGGGATAAGGGCAGGAAAATGAGAATCATCCTAAAGGTAAGTATTTGCAAACCAGTCTACACAGTACGTTTCACGTATCCAGCAAAGAGCATGACCACACAACGTAGTATAACTATACATTGAAACGGTTTTATTAAACTAGCAACACAGCGGGCAGGAGTGCGATTCACTAAGGCACAACATCTTTACAACCAAGAAATCATCGTAGAAACACAGCCGAAAACAGCGTGTTTCAACGATGATTTCTTGGTTGTAAAGATGTTGTGCCTTAGTGAATCGCACTCTAGGTCAGAGATTGCCCAACCTCAACAGACTTGATAGGTAACTTGATACAGCTCGGTTACACATTGTGACAAACAAATGCCGGACGAACGAGGATCATTATTTTATCTGAACGTATTCGGCACAAATATCTCTAAGGTATCTAGTGGTAATTATGTTAACTTCCAAGTTTGGTTGGTCGTTGTTAGGATCGTTATTCATTAGTTAGAGTATGTTAGATTGGAGAACTTTCTTGAGTCGCTTTCTGTTTTCTTTAATGATTTTCTGGACTCTTACATGTATACTCTTACAGCTATAAGCTCAACTTAAACGTTAATTTGGATTTTAATTACTTGATTAGTCGTCGTGAGAAGGTCCTTAGTATTAGAGTCGTGCAAATAATAGGAATAACGCCAGACTAAATTAGACCTCGGTTTTACTTTAAAAGACTTTCGGATTCCCTACAGTTTGTTACTTGAAATTAGTATTCCTATCACAACTTTACTTCAGTTAAATAGACCAAGACAGACTGTCAAAAGCGTACTCTATAGACACATCTACAGCCCAGCGATGAAATAAGGTCGACCCAATTTTACAAGAATGCTCCAAATAGGCTCGGAAGCGGTGCTACAGGAAGCATTGGAGAGATACTGCAAAGAGAGGCTCAAAAGGCTTTGTCCTAACAGTAAGTGGCTGTCTATGTGTGACGACTTGCCTGTTTTCTCTAAGTAACTGGCACTGAAATTAATGCCTAAATAAGGTTGTACTTTTAAAATATCAGCGCTAACTTAGCGATGAAAATACAAAGAGTGCTTTCCTCGTAGATACAGCTACGAGCCTCTCAATCCATCTTTCATCATCAACATAATTATTTAGTGCACAACTGTACTTAAAAGTGTATCTAAGAAGAATAGCTGAACCGGATTTTAAAAAGTGTATCTTACAGGAACTGAAGCGAGTTTTTTTAAAAAGTGTCTCTACGAGGAAAGTGTATCTACGAGGAATAATTCCTTTTACTTAGGTATTGGATTCGGTGTTGCTGGTAAAACGGATAATACTTATAAGTAGACCGGCTAATAGGAGGGAAGTAGGTAATCATAATCTTGCATGGCATCGCAGGATTCTGGGAACATTGTATTCCATTTCAAAGCAATACAAATCAAATAGATATCCTTACAAGGGTTACAAGGGTATCATACACAAACAGTTACCCAATCTAACCGCAGTAAGCATAAACCACAACAATCTAATAGCTCGCTAACAAGACCCAGAATGCTATACAATGTACAGTCAGTGCCCAGCATTACCTGACCCCCTCCTTTTTTGGTGGGTGGGAAATCATCAAATGACTCCTCCCGCTCTGGGCAGAGCGGAATGGAGTGTCAGACTTCTACTGACTAAAAACCACCCATGTTCTTTCTCAACCCTTGTGCCGGGGACGCAGTATCTCTTTCGAACAACCCGCAACCCCGACGGGATAACCTGACCCCTCATATAAAGAAGAAAAGTGGGAGAGTGGTGTGAGAAGAGGGGTCAAGTAATGCTGGGTACTGACTGTATGTACCAGGGCACTATAAGTTACCTAGGTATCATAACGTACCCAGGTATTACGTTAACGGCAAACCCGACACCTCACTCGCTCCGCTGCTTCGCTCAAGAAAAGCTGTATGTTAATTTTGTGTGCAAATTACACCTCAAAGGCATTATTTAAACTTGAATGAATAAACGCAAAGGAAAATTTATTCGTCCGAAGATTTTGTACAAGGTAGATGGATGGGTTTTTTTATTTAGACTTTGTTCACAGAATTTTGGCAAGCCTCGTAATAAAGCTGAAATAAAAGAGCTAAAATGTGAGATAATATGAAAAAAGAACTGCAAAGTATGAAACGAGAAAATATTTGCATCTGTAATCCCACCCGCGGTCTCATACCGCTGTTTTCTGCTATAGGTGCCAAGTGCTAAACTGAGCCTATGCTTTTAATCAAATTTATGGTGTCTGACCGAAAAATCGACTTTTAAAACTTTAAGCCTACTTTGGACTGAATTACTTAGGGTTATCAAACCTTAACCGAAGGTTGTAGCCAGAAGTCGACCCTCGATCAGACACTTATAAATTAAATCCGTGCTGTCTATCATACATAATCATACCTATATGTAATATTTTTAATAAAAAATATGTCCAAGAAGCGAACTAATCCATCCAATATTTATTTATGCTAATTCAAATCTTAATACTTGTATAGTATTCACACACGCAACAATAAACTTCTGCAATGCTGGCAACACATGGTGCAAACTGCCAACGGTCATTATTCAAATCGAGTTCGTCGACCGCGCGACTTGTGCGCAAAGGTCAAGTTAATTGATGACGAGCCGAGGCGAAGAATCGCAAGTTCACTAAACAAAAGATTCTACACATAATTTTATGTGTATTAATAAACAAGATAAATGCGGAAGTGTGTAAAATTTAATGTTGTTTTACGAGACAATTTTTTTTAATGTGTGCAATTTTCGCGGCATGAAGGTCCATCAACACGATTCGGCTGACCTTACGGTAAACACATTAGATTCCACTTAGTCACTAGTTTGCTTGCAACCTACAAGTGTCATGAGAGGTCAAGTTAAGGTAGAATTTAAACTATTTCATGACTTCACAAGTTTCTCTATGAGAAACTACAGTAGATACCTAATACATACACGACTAAGCATGTTTATTATCTGAAAACTACAGTACAACAATACCACAAGTTGTTAAATTAGGATAGTTCATACAGTTTTAGCCAGAACTACGAAACTGAAAACTAGTAAACACGAGCTTAATACAAAGAGAAGATAACTATAATATTCCGCTGTTTCAGGCTTCATGAGCTTTGTAATATCAACATCAAAACATTCACAATTTTGCAGGGCGAAATATGAAAACACAATGTTTTTGATTTATGTACAAGTTATTAGCCGATGCCTGCATCATTGTCTGCGTGTCATCAACTGCCTAGCACCTTCTCAACTATGTTGTAAGTGTTGTAACCTCATGTTTAATTTAAACTATAAATGTCGATGAAAAAAACCACAGGGTATGAAAAGTGTTTAGGGGTCTCAAAGGATAGCAGATGACCCCTCCAGTCGACCATCTCAATTTGGCACATGCATGATGCACCAAAAATCCTGATTAGCCACAAGCCTCTCTCATCTGCGTGTACCTAGGCTTATTTTGCTGAATACTTATTTATTTTTGATACCAGACTACCTATCTGATCTGCCAAGATTCAAAACGATCATTTTTGTGGTTCAGGCGTGAAAAGGTTCTCAATAGACAGTCAGAATCACTTCCGCATTTAGAATGTGTACATTTGTATTGTATGAATTGTGCAGTAAATGCATACAACTCTTGTCTCTTACTAAGAAGACACATATTACCTACAACTAGCACCTGTCTAAGGAATTCCTGAGTGAAATCAGTATTTACTCGCTTAGCAGATGTAATGTTTGTATATTTTAAGGGGCCTTGTACAGACAAGACTTGCGGAACTTTAGGCAATTTCGGTGCGATGCTATGTTTGTGTGCAGCGATAACACCGACGAACGCACACACGGGCATTTCGAGCGTTGTACTACGGTTGAAAAATTTGATCATTTATACGATTATTATTTTAAGTGACATAATTTTATAGTAAGTAAGTACACGCGTACGGCTTTGAAAAAAGTCTGGAATGTGTGTTGTGTATAGGTACAGTATATCAATCAACATAAAATGGTTCAATTTGGTGTTAGATGAATAAAAATAAAAAATTATGATATCTATTTTAATCACAGATTTTAATATTTGTTGTAAATTGGTTGTGAAAGCACTTTAACACGTCAAAAATAAATAATGTTTCCGTCTCTTTTTAACCGACTTCTAAAAAGGAAGTAGGTTCTCTATTCGTATGTTTTTTTTATGTGTGTCCGCGCATATCTCCGACAATTCTGGACCGATTTTCAAAATTATTTTTTTGTTTGAAAAAGTATACTCCCAAGGTGGTCCCAATGTCACCAAGTCAGTTTCTGATGATGGGAACTCTGAGAAATTGAGGGCAACCCTCGAATATCATAGGCGCACATAACGTTTTCCATACATTTTCAGAAGCTGTTCAAGTATTTGCGTCTAAAAATCATAATTTCATGAGGCTGCGTTGATGACGGAAGGTGCAACTCCTCAACGGTCAGGACTTGAAAGAAAATTCCTTCAAAATTATAGGTTCTCAATTCGTCGGCTAGGAAAATTTTAGGTTTTTCTGTCATGGGTGTCGTTTTCATGGTTTTTTGAGGTCGCTGATTACGAAAATGAAGTCAAAATGAAAATCAAGATGGCGCCGACGAAAATTTTTGGTTTTTCCGTCATGGGTGTCGTTTTCATGGCTATAGGGGTCGCTGATTACGAAAATGAGGTCAAAATGAAAATCCAAGATGGCGGTCAAGAAATTTTTTGGTTTTTCCGTCATGGGTGTCGTTTTCATCAAAAATGTGGAGGATGGAAACCTGATCCTAAATTACCAAAATAAAATAAGGACTCTTGTTATAATATGTTTTATCTTTTCTTTACATACGTTTGACACAGCATAAGAATAAAAAAGTAATTAAATAAAAAATACATTCTGCCAGCACCAAAACACTATAAAAAGGTTGGTCGGTCCGCAACATGGCCCCGTTTTTGAGGTCGCGATTACGAAAATGAGACCAAAATGAAAATCCAAGATGGCGCCGACAAAATTTTTGGTTTTTCCGTCATGGGTGTCGTTTTCGTGGTTTTCGGGGTCGCTGATTACGAAAATGAAGCCAAAATGAAAATCCAAGATGGCGGCCAGGAAAATTTTTGGTTTTTCCGTCATGGGTGTCGTTTTCATGGTTTTCTGGGTCGCTGATTACGAAAATGTGCTCAAAATTTAGTAATAATATATAAAACGGGTTTGTTAAACATGAAATCGAAATAAATATTAATAAGTTATACTAGACAAAATGTAAAATAACATGAACAGTAAAAAAATGGAATTGTAGGCATTGTCATTCAAATAGTCCGTTAGCCGTTATCACGTTTCCACCGGGCACCACGTGGAGGTGGACTGACACCCAGCGTTTTTTTTTGGTTGTTTTCAAATCAGATTTTAAGTATGATACGTGATGATGGGAAAAAATATTTGATTTTTTGATAGGTTTTGTGTTTTTTTTGGTTGTTTTTATTTTTCATTGATTTCTATACACAAAATCAGATTTTAAGGAAAAAAAAAACATTTGATTTTTTGTTAGGTTTTGTGCTTTCGAGGTCAAGAATCTCGATCACGCCTGAAGGAATGCTGGCTTATTTTGTAAAAAAAACGGTAATTGGCCGTATGCAGTATGTAGACTTTGACCCCAGATAGATATGATTATTTATTTTAAATTTTTATGCTTTTTAGTTTTTTACGTTTAATCAATTTGGTGTTTCGTTTTTTTTTATGTACACTCGGTTCCAAAAATTACGGGTCAGTCACAAAAATTGAAATACCTCCAGAACTGTAAAAGTTAGATCAATGAAATAAAAAACAGAATAAAGACTTTTTAGTTGCGCTTCTAATAGCATATTATTTAAACTGGTTGATGAAAAAAACTTCATTAGAAAAACAAAATTTAAAAAAAATGACTATTTTTAAAAACAAAATTTTTGTTTCATGTCATTATGGATGCTTTCCATTTCTATTCTGTCACAAAAAAAATATCGTGAACGTCTTCCACGTGCATAATTATTATTCTGTGAGGTGAAGCATGGCAGTCACGCTAGAGGAATGTACCAGAATCCTAACTTTTTTGGAACTTGGGCGGAGCCAGCGTGAAACAGCCAGAAACATTGGTGTATCTTTGTCGACTGTTCAGCGGGTAGTCCAGCGGTACCAAGAGACTGGATCACACCCATATCACACCTTAGAATACCAGGAAATGGTAGACCAAGATGCACAACGGCCAGGGAAGACAGACAACTGGTGGCTACAATGCTCCGAAATCGTTTTCAAACTGCTGTTGGTCTAAAAACTCACTTTAAACGCTTTGGAGGTGGCAATTTAAGCGCTCAAACAGTAAGAAGACGTCTTGCTGAAGCAAATTTGAAACCATTGAGGCCCGCAAATGGCCCCAAACTGGAACGGGGACATCGAATTGCAAGACAGAGATACGTGCGCGAGCACCTAAACTGGACACTAGACGATTGGTCTAGGGTAATGTTCACGGACGAGTCTAAATTCATGCTTTATATGCATGATGGTAGGCAGTTGATGTACAGAAGACCAGGGGAGCGCTTCCATCAAGCGTGTGTGGAGGAAAAAGTGGCGTACGGTGGAGGCTCCGTACAAGTTTGGGCTGGGATTTCTGCTGAGGCCCGCACCGAGCTGGTACTCATTCAAAATGGAACTCTAAATGCAGAGAGGTACGTGGAAGAGATCCTCAATGAACATGTAGGTCCTTTCATGGCCAGGATGGACCGGCATGGCATATTAATGCATGATAATGCGCGTCCCCATACCACCAGAATTGTACATGACTACCTTGAAGAGGTCGGCATCGAACTCATGCAGTGGCCAGCGCGAAGCCCGGACTTAAACCCCATCGAGCACGCCTGGGACGAGCTTCAGAGATGCGTGAAAGGTCGAAACCCCCCACCAATCACGCTTCCTGAGCTCAAACAAGCACTGGTGGAGGAATGGGAAGGTATTCCTCAGCACCGGCTCCGAAATTTGGTATACAGCATGCCTAATCACCTGGAAGCTGTCAGAAGAGCTCGTGGAGGCAATACAAAGTATTAAATGAAGAAAGTGATGAAAAACAGCAAAAAAACAATCATAAAAAAAATGTAATCTTAAGAAAAATATGACTACTTTAGTTTTTTTTTTAATTTAGAGATTAGTATTGTAGGTGCAACTAAGTTTTATTTTATTTTTTACCTGTATAATTAAATTCTCAATTGAACAGTCTTCGTTTCATTAGGATGGCATACGTAGTATGGGAGATATTCGGGTTTATGTGACTGACCCGTTATTTTTGGAACCGAGTGTATTTATTTAATCATATTTGTTGGAATTCAAAATTAGAGTTGCCACCGGGGCCATCTCGCAGTAGTGTGGGTACACTACTTTTGCCAGTTTTTGGACGCCATTCGGTGACAGTCTTAGTCCACCTGTTGAGCAATGGCCTGTAAGTAATCTGGGAGTGGTCTCTCCCCAAATGATTCAACTAAATCTTTTAATCTTGCCGATGTTTGCCTATATTTTGGCCGACTAGTTGTGTGTGATCCACGAGACAAAATTTGTTCCAATTTCAGCTCTGTCAGGCTTTGCTGCCGACGAAGTTCATCCAAAAACTTCCATATAGATGGGTGATGAGCCGATAGAAGTGACGAGAATTCCCTGTGAAAGCCTTCAACGGAGTTGTTCGTTCGGGGAATTTCCTGAAGAACTGCATCAAAAGTATTCCGCAGATCAATAGGAAATCTAGGAGCTCGCCTGCCCCGTCTTTCCAACCTTCCGATCCAAAACATTATCTAGCACTCAAAAGTACTATTAAAAATATTGCCGTCAAAAAATTATTGTTCATTTTAAATGTATATCAATAATTATCTTTATTTCATCGTATCCTTGATTTTTAAAGCTGTAAAGTCATTTGATCCTGTACGGGAACTTTTTTTAACATGATATTGTAAAATACAATTGCTATATAGTATTGCCGTTCAAAAGAAACTGTTCTAAAAAAAGTTATAGAGAAATACAAAAACTGAAATTTTGCAAATTATTGCAAAAGTTTAAATATCATAGATTAATGAAATATAGCAGTTTTCTAAATTTTATCCCTTGTTTTAAATAGTATTAACATAAATAAATTAGGAAAAAATGATGCCGTACATTTTAATGCAGACCATATCTTTTAGGCTGATGAAAATGACGCTACCATTTTAAGGGTACTGATACAGGCCTAGGGTACTGATATAGGCCATCTGATACAGTACGGCATTAACATATTTTTGTAGAGAACAATTATTGATAATATGATAAAATCACTATGACGTCTAACTGAACTGAAACGGTGTTTATATTATATCCAAGAATTGAAACTGTCAATCCCAGTATCAACAGTTTTGTATACTTTTTGGTTTAATATATACTTCAAACATTATTGATACATATATATAATTGATTTGTTTCATTCTAATGATGTGAATAAATAAAACAATCACTTTTTAGAAAAAAAAAATGTTTTTCTTTGGACCAACGAAAACGGCATATGAAAAAATATTATCTATGCATAAAATACTTTTAAAATTATGTTGTAATTATTAATTTTATGTTGTGTCAAATCACCCCCCCTTTTTTTTTGTTTTGGTGGGTGGAAAATCATCGAAAAAATATATCAAATCACCCCCTTGACCACGGAAAGAGAGGGGGTTGCAACCCTCGATTATTTCCCCTTGTCGCATGATTTTTGTACGGCGTTGCAGAATAATGGATTAGAAGCAGTATTGAAAATATTGAAATAGTATGAAACTGATGCCGTACAAAATCAAATGACCAAATTTACTCTGGAAATGTCGGAAAATAAAAAATAAATTCCGACTTTGTGGCGCACCATTTTTTTTACGGCACTACACGTTTTCTTATTATTTTTCATGAATCTATCGATGGTAAGAATGCCGTACAAAAATATATGACCAAAATGTCCTACGAGTGTTTGAATTCTCACCTGCACTCGGTTGGACAGCTTACAAGTGACGGCATAGTGCTGAATCTCATTATTTTATGCTCTTATATCGTTCTAGATAGGTCACCTGGTGGTTCACATAACCCATAATTTTTCCAACACGGGCCAGTAGTCTATAGTATAACTTATTAATATTTATTTCGATTTCATGTTTAACAAACCCGTTTTATCGGATTTTCATTTTGACCTTATTTTCGTAGTCAGCGACCCCAAAAACCATGAAAACGACACCTATGACGGAAAAACCAAAAATTGCGTCGGCGCCATCTTGAATTTTAATTTTGACCTCTTTTTCGTAATCAGCGACCCCAAATACCATGAAAACGACACCCATGCCGGAAAAACCAAAAATTTTGTCGGCGCCATCTTGGATTTTCATTTTGACCTCATTTTCGTAGTCGGCGACCCCAAAAACCATGAAAACGACACCCATGACGGAAAAACCAAAAATTTCGTCGGCGCCATCTTGAATTTTAATTTTGACCTCTTTTTCGTAATCAGCGACCCCAAAAACCATGAAAACGACACCCATGCCGGAAAAACCAAAAGTTTTGTCGGCGCCATCTTGGATTTTCATTTTGACCTCATTTTCGTAGTCGGCGACCCCAAAAACCATGAAAACGACACCCATGACGGAAAAACCAAAAATTTTGTCGGCGCCATCTTGGATTTTCATTTTGACCTCATTTTCGTAGTCGGCGACCCCAAAAACCATGAAAACGACACCCATGACGGAAAAACCAAAAATTTTGTCGGCGCCATCTTGGATTTTCATTTTGACCTCATTTTCGTAGTCGGCGACCCCAAAAACCATGAAAACGACACCCATGACGGAAAAACCAAAAATTTTCCTGGCCGCCATATTGAACTTTAATTTTGACCTCATTTTCGTAATCAGCGACCCCAAAAACCATGAAAACGACACCCATGACGGAAAAACCAAAAAATTTCCTGGCTGCCATCTTGGATTTTCATTTTGACCTCATTTTCGTAATCAGCGACCCCAAAAACTATGAAAACGACACCCATGACGGAAAAACCAAAAATTTTCGTCGGTGCCATCTTGATTTTCATTTTGACCTCATTTTCGTAATCAGCGACCCCAAAAACCATCAAAACGACACCCATGACGGAAAAACCAAAAAAATTCTTGACCGCCATCTTGGATTTTCATTTTAACCTCATTTTCGTAATCAGCGACCCCTATAGCCATGAAAACGACACCCATGACCCATGACGGAAAAACCAAAAAATTTCGTCGGCGCCATCTTGATTTTCATTTTGACCTCATTTTCGTAATCAGCGACCCCAAAAACCATCAAAACGACACCCATGACGGAAAAACCTAAAATTTTTCTAGCCGACGAATTGAGAACCTCCTTTTTTTTAAGTCGGTTAATGAGATTTACCGTCTATCATCAGTTCAACCTAATAGCCTGAAAGAATAGAACTATCGATCCATAAGTACGTATAATTTTGAAGGAATTTTCTTTCAAGTCCTGACCGTTGAGGAGTTGCACCTTCCGTCATCAGCGCAGCTACATGAAATTATGATTATCAGACGCAAATACTTGAACAGCTTCTGAAAATGTATGGAAAACGTTATGTGCGCCTATGATATTCGAGGGTTGCCCTCAATTTCTCAGAGTTCCCATCATCAGAAACTGACTTGGTGACAATGGGATCACCTCGGGAGTATACCCTTTCCAAGACAAAAATAATTTTGAAAATCAGTCCACAATTGACGGAGATATTCGCGGACATACAAACACGAATAGAGAACCTCCTCTTTTTTGGAGGTCGGTTAAAAATATATATCGAAGTACAATCGACAACAACAATCGATCGTGAAATTCGACTTCGATCTGAAGATGAAAAAAATTTTAGCAATCTTTAATATCTAGCAAAAAAACATGTTTGATCAAAATTAATAAGTGTATCAAATTGTGGTAATCGGCTTACAATCTCGAAAATATGTTTACGAAAAACACGGGAGCGTTTGTGACACAAAGCGATACGTCCGTCCTTTGGCAGTGGCCGATTCGTACTGGCGAGATAGAGTTTGCGCGGTCGATAATATAGTTAACTTTGGATTCAATTTACGAAATGAAATTATAGTTTATTGATAAAATAAAAATACGATTCTATTAGAAGGTTACCTTAAAATTAATACGTAGTTTTTAAATTTTCTTTAACGTGATTCTAAGGTATAGAAAAAAAATCTTATTTGTCTAGACATTTTGTAAAAATTGCGATGTTTTAACATTTTTTTTCTGCTATATTTTGTATTGAAGTTGAAAATGTGACAAATAGGTCCGCCAGTAGACCATACGGTGATGTTATTTATATTTTTTTTAATGTTTAAAATCGTTTGTAGTGTTATGTTCGGCTAAGCCAAACGTAACTCGATCGGTATTTGTGCGGAAAAGGGCTTTTGAATACGGGTGATTGTCATTAATATAAACATTATTTTGAAAATTCTTGAAACCTATCCACCAGAAAAAGAACTCGTCTCTTATAATAGCCAAAAGGAAGCTTCAAATTCTTCATAGATTTCCCACACCAAGCGATCAAAATTGATCAAACTGAGATGATTTTGTGGAAGGAGCCTTAAGTAGTTTACACAAATACTACGTAAGACTACCGTATACCGTTTGCGATCAACCAGCACGATGTTAGATAACATTTGTTTACGTAAAGTTTTACTGTTTAACGTTTTAGATCTTTTCACACCTTTTGAGGAGCATTTAAAACTCATCGTGAAATGAGAGACGTGACTATTTAATAAAACATCTAATAATTTTATTCAAGTTATAAGACTACTATATTTTCACAGTACCTATGTAGATTGCTAACTTGTTAATGACCATAAGATACCTACTGAAATTCCATAACATAACAACACGTGCGTGTCTAATCCTCGAAGGATTAGGCAGAGATGTAATAAATAGTACATCCATATTTCACCAGTGTAATAGGCGCGTGCCTATTGCCACTGAAATACGCTATCTAAAATCACAAAAGGAGTGAAAACCTTGTTTACTGCGTTATTCATTCGCGAAGGTAACAATAACAACATAAAATGCAGATGGATGGCATATAATTAGCAATGTCATGCATTGTGGAAGCAACAATGCTGAAGTAGACACAACAACGGCTCATTAGTTACGTAACAGTTCAAGAGATCTTCCACAAGGTCAGTCATAACAATTGCTACTAACAAGGAACATAGTTTATATACTTTTACAAGAAAAACACTCATTTTATGTCCGTAAAAGTTATTACTTTTGCTACTTTACACGATTTTCTTATCACTTGTATTTTACGGCTGTACCGAGTCAAACACGTTTTCACTCAGTAAAATACTTTATACACTTCAGGAGAAATGTAATATACGGTAGGATGTCTAAATAGACGACGAGAACCCACGATATTGTTACGAAACGACGGACGGTACCCGACAATTTAATACTATGTAAATATCGGTAGAGGAAAATATTTCCTGCGGTATCTCTGCTCCATACCCGATGGCCATCAAGGCGGAATTACTTCCGCAATACACGAGCTATACGGCACCCATCGATGTACGCTACCCTAATGATCCGAGCATGGTATTCAAATCACCGTCATTGTTGCGACTTGCGACCAGTCACATACTAGGCCCAGTTATAATGATCCCGGCGGAATCCCAATCGTAATCGGATTCTCGATCATACGAATGACGGAGTTGATGAATGTATCGTCTGATACATCATGCGTTGGAAAATTGAACACGGAAAACAGATTATTCTCGATGTTATCGATGTATTGAAATACTGCATCATCGTTAAAATCTCCCAAGCCTCTCCAAAACCTCTTTTCCATTCTGTTTACTTTGGTACACAGATAGATAACATATTCTACTTATTTCCTTGAGCTAGGTTTAGACTTTTGGTATACAGCGATAGAGCATTCGTGTGTTTAATATTTCTTTGTAACTTTATTAGGTCGCCTTACTTTGTTGCCCCAAACAGTATTCATACCGTACATAATCTTCGTCTTTGTAACCAAACTCAAGTTCCTCGCAACCAACAATGTTGGGTTCAGCTATAGCGCAAATTCCCACGGCCTCGCAGACTATAATAAGGAGTATTAGGTCGCCTTTGTTCGTTATGCAGATAACATCTCCAAAGGATACGAACATCCTTAGGGTAATTAAACTCGATCGTCTACGGCAACTTCGGCTTAGATCGTTGATCTTAAATGATGAGATAATGAGAGCTTCTCAAGCCATGAGCATGTTGGTAAAGTTCTTTCGAGTCCTCAATTACCTTTGTCGTCGTTAGTCGGACAGTGTTGTCATTAAAGGCCCTTAATAATAATCATCATTAGCCTGGTTCGAACGTAATCAAAGATACATAAGAGACTCAGGGAAAACCTTCCGCAAACACGACATAACGACCAAATGAGTTCAATTACCTCTGTTCGAAACGATTCTGGTCACTTCCCGCCATCAATTTTTCATATTTTTAGTGAAAAGTTAACTCCAGATACTCGAAACAATCGATTACATTTGCAGCGCAGACAGCGTATTTTCTAAGAGCCTCTCCTGAATTTAGATTTCGTAAACGTCGTTTACTATTTAAATAAGCACTCATTCCCTTCCTTATTCAGCAAATAATCGATATTCAAGAACATCTGTTCATCTGTGGCTATAATAATATAGTCTTTGGTTGAGGGCCTTTGCTTATTCAGTTAAGCAGATAGCCCGGAGGCAGCGTTGTCAGCATCGCATCAATGGCTGGTATTGTGGCTGCCCCAAAGAGCTCTTAAACTGCCATTCCGACCTCATTGCTATGCGGCGTGCAACCCAATCCGGGATCCCTTATATTATTCTGATGTTTCTATAAGTATGTTAGTAGTTCCGGTTTACTTTGAATCTGGGTAACATGATTTGGCCAGTTACTGAAATTAAGTTAACACTTTGGGAAAGTTGTGGTTCAGAATCTTATATAGATTGTGTGTTTATGAAGATACGATTCATTTTTCGGATACTTTTATTTGAAAAAGAAAACCTCGTTTCTATTATTTTCCCGGTAATAAAACGTTTCCATTCTGATAGCTGCCTATTACGGATCAACAAAACTATCAGAGCACCCCAACCCCCCGGCGAGATAAAGTTATTTCATCTTCGCATTGCTATCAATACAGTGCTCACGGACTCACGTAATAGCGTGTGATAGATTATTCCAATAATTTCAGTTTATTTATTACACTGTTTCTTTAATTGAACACAAATAAAAACATCCCTATGATAATTATAACCTTGTTTACATGTGAAACACAACATTTAACAGTTCCTCATCAAAATACTATCAATATTATTATGAAATACTGTTGATTTAATAATCATCGTTAAAACAAAGATTCTAATTTCAAATAAACCTAATTTACATTATTCTAATGATATTTTATATCCCGACGTATTTTATAGAAGTAGTTTTTATTGTGACTTAAAAGCCTTGGTTTCCGAACCACAATTACTATTGGTGGTATTTGAATAGTTAAGTCAAGTTAAATGTTTATTTATTACTAGCTTTTGCCCGCGACTTCGTCCGCGTTATACTAAAAATGTTATCTTTGGTAAGTAGATCTATCATTGATTTTAATTTTAAATGAAAAACTCTTGCGATAATATCAAGGCGGTCATGCGGTGCTTGACCCTCAAGAAGCTCCCGAGTGATTTCATCCCACGTGGGCTTGGTAGTTACAGTAATAAATAAGTCGGGACGTCCATATTTTCTTACGTAACAAAAAGCGTCTTGAGTACGTAAGTTTTACTCAAAGGAAACATTCCTTTATTTTTGAATAGAAAGCAAACTGCATTCAAATTTTTTTGAAAATTCTCTTCTCCCACACCCGGGAAATAAATTAATTGTAAATATTTATTTTTTGTAAATAATTAAATTAATTTAAGATTTCCTGGTTTTCTTTTCATTATTTTTTTAAGTTTGTTAGAGAGATTTCATCCTTAAAATTGACCCTAACGATCGATGCAATAAAAGTACAGGGTATAATTTTTTCAGATTTTAGCCGGTTCGATTCCCGGGTGTGGGAGAAGAGAACTTTCGAAAATCTTTGAATGCAGTTTGCTTTCTATTCAAAAATAAAGGAATGTTTCCTTTGAGTATTAAGAGTACTTTCCCTCTAGGTGACATTACAAAATTCCACCCTGTATAATCAGAAAGCTCCGAACTGCTAAGCTATCGGGAGTTACACGTGTTATTGTGAGTAAACCATAAAAGATAGACATATGCTGTTGTGGGATATTTTTTAGATAATTTTATGTAGAACATTTCCGTCATAAATGATTTCTATGTAGCTTTAACCATTAAGACTGCACACGCGACGGAAGCTTAAAAAATGGAGCAACTTCTCCCGTTTTCACAACATTTCCCTTCACTGCTCTGCTCCTATTGATTGTAGCGTGATGAAAAGTATACTATAACCTCACCAGGAGTATGAGGAATAATTGTACCAAGTTTCGTTAAAATCCGTCGAGTAGTTTTTGTTTCTATAAGGAACATACAGACAGGAAGACAGACAGACAGACAGACAGACAGACAGAAAGACAGACAGACAGACAAAAATTTTACTGATTGCATTTTTGGCATCAGTATCGATCACTAATTACTCCCTGATAGTTATTTTGAAAATATATATCATGTACAGAATTGACCTCTCTACAGATTTATTATAAGTACTAGCTGTGCCCGCGACTTCGTTCGCGTGGTTGTCGAAAACTAAAATGCGTCGCTTAGACAAAAGTACATTAATCATTGCACTGCGTTAACTTACACACGCTGTATAAAAAGAGGAGAGGGTAATGCAAAGCACAGACTATAAATGTATACTAAAGTTTAGATGGATCGGCCGAACGGATCTTGATGAAATTTGAAACAGAGTAGAAGACTGACACTCCGTTCCGCTCTGCCCAAAGCGGGAGGGGTTCTACTGACTAAAAACCATCCATATTCCTTCTTAGCCCTTGTGCCGAGAGCGCGGAATCTCTTTCGAACAACCCGCAGCCCCGACGGGACCCGCAGCCCTAGCGGTTGGTTTAGGTTGGCCTGACTTGAGTCTAACAAAATTTGCATTTTAAAGCTTAATATTTCACAAACGAAGGATTCGTTAATCGAAAAAGTGTTTGAGCAAACCAATATTTTTCAAAGACCTATCTAATGACACACCCCACAATACGGGCTTCGCAAGAAAAAAAAGCGTGTTAAAAAAACCTCCCTTTTTTGTGTACGTACAAATGAACAACGCCATCTATCGAAGACGAAGATAAACTGCTAAAATTGAATGCATGGAAAGCGATCAATCACACTATAGGGCTTAGGCTATGTAGACTTTGAAAGCAGTTCCATTTAATCTTCTTACCTACAGAGTACCTTAAGCTATCATAACATTTTTAAAGTTATCTTTGGAAGGCATTTATTAAAAAGTACCACATTCATTTAATAGATGTCGCTGCATGTCTCATTCATGATCATAATGATAAAGTTCTTCTTGAAAACTATAAATTCATATATCTTTTGATAGAGAGCACCGATTACGATGAAACAAAGACTAAGTAATACCCCAAGTTACGCACAATATTTATGTATAAAAGTTACCTACATTAGTTTCGTAAATTTTACGTGATGCTTAGTCATCGAAACAGACAAACAGACAAACAGATAAACAGACAAACAGATAAACAGATAAACAGACAAAAATTCTAAAAATGCTGGAAATGAGTTCTGTTGGTTATACTATAACACCCTGACAATTCCTTTTTTTAATATTTTCAATGTACAAAAATATTTTTTCTACAGATTTATTATATGTATAGATAGAAGATAAATTGCCAATAAATGATATAGTTATTATTAAACGATACTTATAATGTTTTCTAGATTTTATCTTCCAATTTTAATAAATTAAATAGTTTCAATCAATTCTCTGAACTATCGGTTGATATTCATATTTCGTCCGATAGTCATAAAGATTACAAATAAAAACATATTATATTGTTAAAATTAACTTAAGACGTTTTAAAATAGTTTCACTATATAGGATTTGCTAATTATTATTTATGTTATTAGTTATTTAGCTGTAATGTATAACCATTTGCCATTGGTGTATTATGGCGGTAGTCGTTGAGTTACTTTTTAAGATTGGACGGTTATAAAACTAGAAGGACTGGCAATTCGGGTTTAGTTACGCTGCAGCTATTCTACGAGTTAGCTAGTTAAATACGAGTAATATCTGGATCTGTACCCAGAGTGTTATATTCATAATGTGTCTAATGAATCAAGACTACCAAGTGTAGCAAGCTGTAACCTATGTGTATTGTCCTAAAGACCTACCTACAATGTTCATGTAAGTTAATTGATATTATGCTATGAATATTACTGATAACTATGTGTTAGAAATATGTACTATAATATGGGTTATATTGATTGTTGTTTATGTAAACTGATAAATTGCTGTAACTTGAGACAGTCCAAGACAATGTCAGGTTGTCTTTGTATAATACCTTAAAAGATGTTTCCCGTGGAGTTTCTTGTCCATTCTTCTCCACGAAGACCTAGGGACCTAGTGAATGGAATAGAGTTTCGAGATTCAGTTTGACAAGACCAAAATAAATTCAATTAATGGTCTTGTCTTTTGTGGTTTTATTTCATAACAACCCTGTTCCCTACACACTTGATTAGAGATACTTTCAAACACATTAAATAACGAATAATTATCTTGACACACAGTTTATTGATTGGTGGATATTAATACATATACACAAGATACTTTCAAACACATTAAATAACGAATAATCATCTTGACACACAGTTTATTGATTGGTGGATATTAATACATATACACATAGATTTACATACACTTTCTCACACGTGCGTGTCTATAACATATAGATCTAGGCAATCTGTGTCAGAGCTTGTTTTTATAGTTCTTCATCTATCTAACGAACTGAGGAAGATTTGTGGTTTAAACAGAGAAAGAAATGTAGGACAACGTTACGTCTATTTTAGATCTGCTTTGATTTGAGGAGTACCGTTCATTTTATTCGTTTTTCTAGCTTTTTCCAGCGGATCCGCATTCGAAAAAAACTTTCCATGAAATAGTCAATGGAAGTCAGAAGGAATTGATTAACAACAACCACGAAACATCCAAATATGATCCAGATTCACATTATGATATTTGAAACCAAGATCTCAGGCCTTAAATTAATGCAGTAGTTATCAATCAATGGGAATGTACTGCATTGCTGGATGCGGATTTCTGAATACCTGGTACGAATGCCAAACACAAACCGCGGGAATTAGGGGTTGGGGAAACTCGTTGTATGGGGTGAGCCGGTGTGTATAAAGGGAAACCAGGTAATGGTACGTAACTCTTAATTAAATTGGTACCAATGTTAATCTAAATTAAGTACATTGTCAATGGCCAAGCTATCTTCCCAATAGGTAAGGGTATCACAATGGGTTTGCAACAATAGCTTTTCTGTAACAATGACGATTGATCCAGGTACAGTGAATGCGATCATCTTGATTCGATCACATACTGTCATCGTCTTTTTTTTTTTATGGGACAAGCCCGCCACACTATTCCCAAACCACTGTAAGTTGGCGACCACAGAAAAGCGCCGAGACAATGAAGCTCGACGAAGTCCCAGAGAAGCGATTTAACTGTCTTGGATCCCGCAACGGCCCTGGGCCTGTTGGCCTGTGGGCCTGTTGGGCCCTATCAGAATACCAGCGCTGTGACATTTGTCATAGATAAATGTCACAGCAACATGCTGAGATAGTGGCCCTTTGGCTTCGCACGGGACAAATTTAAACATAAATTGTATGTACACTATGTCCTAATTTCAAGCATTCGAGCATATGAGGCAGTGAAAACGTTTTTCGAAACAGCGTCTTTCGCGACTACTTCATTCGAGTCCATGAGCTTTCGAACCTGTGAGGCAGTGGAAAAAATATTCGCAACAGCGTGCGTCGCAACAGCGGCGTTCGAAACAACGTAGGGGACCCGTTTAAGTCATATTGTCATCAACCGGGGTCAATTCAAACTCCGTTGCTGATACTGAGAAATCCTTGTTAGGAAATCTCAAAAACACTTTGTCGACCTGGGAATTGAACTTAGAAGTCGCCCATGCGACCACTAGAGCAACGAGGCAGTTATACTATCATCAGTACATAATATACTGATGAGTGATGATAGATTAAAATAAGATGTTTATAAAAATCTTTCATTCACTAACCGGACACGCACAACCTGAAACGATGATTAGAGAATTTTTCGCAAGTACCTACAGGTTTTCTTTCTTTTCTCTTCTTTTACTAAGAAAATACTTTTTCCGGAAATAAATTTTGTACGGTATTTTATCATTTTTGCAGATTTTTTATTTTTCATCTTATCTTATTGTAAATATTATCTTTCCGACTTTCTATTAGTCACATGATCACATCACATCACATGGCTTCTCGTTTAATAACATTATTTTGATGGTTGTTTTGGCAATTATCTATGTCCGGTGTGGTTGCTAAAATCACATTTTATTGAATGTAACTATGCAAAAGTAATTATGTTTAGAGAGTGAAGCGATTATCTATAAGCAGATACCTACTTAGTGTTGCTAATATACCTATTCAGTGGACTTTGATTTCAATCTCGTAATACAGGTACGGGTGGATCTATTATACTTTAATTAAGTTGACGCTGTTTTCACTTTATCGTAAATTATAAAACCTAATTAGGTAAGTACCTATAGTTGTACGTGGTAGAACTGACAGACCAACCCTACAAATATGTGCTTTAAAAACATTTAAAGGTACCTACTTATAAAAATATAGGTTCTATGAAGTCCATATTTACCGGTTGACTGGGTTTTTCATTTATATAATCAATTAGGTACGTAACGTAAATGAAGCTAAAAGATACGGAAAAATGTTCCACAATACAATTTTTATAACATTATCATGAGTTCATGTCGCAATGAAATGATTTATTGAAAATTTCAACATTTCCAACCCCATAATAGGCACACAACGGGTAATTTTGTCATTATTAGGTATGTACTTAACTAATTAATTGTTAATTCAATCAAAGTGTAATTTTAAACTATTATGTAAACTACCTAACATACGTCTCTCTATATTAGCACGTTATCGAAATCCTATACCTACCTATGTATAGTCTTTGTGCCTATGTATTAAATTTTAAACATACGGGTATAATTACTTAGTTAGTTATAAAAGTCATTTACCTATTTGTGTTATGTCCACGTGTTTATCGCGTCCAGTAAACAAAATATGTTTAGGCAGGTAGGCTACTGTTAATGAGTAATTTTCCCTTTGTATGACCTGATATACCTAGTCTTTGAATTCTTTTAAGGGAATAGGCGACGGTTAATTTGAAATATAAAAATTAATTTATCCTACCGTTATCTAATATTATACCTAGTTGTATGTCTAAAAGCATTAATTTTGTACACGTTAAACCTTTACCAAAGCGTCTCTTTGATCTTAACCCATGGATAAGGACGTTGACATAGCTCCACTACATTCTCTGCTAACATTCCTAAAATATTCCCCAGCAAGCAAAATGCCGCATTCACAATAACAACTCAATACTCTGTAAACCTAGTTACGAAGTAAATCTAATAAACACTTTTAAATAATACAATTTATTCGAGCGTAACACGATTCACGAGTAACACTTAATTCACTTTAATTCTCACATACAGTATAAAACTCACTCGCGCATATTTCGTGGCGCAAACTTCGCACACAATAAAAACATTAACAAAAACTTGAAGCAATACTTAATCACTTGCCTATTTTCTCGGTCTTGATGAAAAAGAAACTCAGTCGCATCTGTGCAACCCACACGCGAAACACAATGCGACACATCCGTCTGCGCGCGCGCAGGCTTGTGCGCTTCCCGCCTCCTGACATCAACGCTCATCTGAAGATGCCTTCAATCACTAGCGTTGAAAACAGTACCTATCGTCATCGAGTCGAAAAACTAAGCGGAAAATCGATTTAACGCTTCGGCAATCTTGAATCCTCAATGATTGAAAACAAATTGACTACGCAGTTGCGTTTCCTCAGTCACGAAAATTTTAATGTCGCGTGGTTTCCGATAACAATCGTCATCGTAACGTGTGTTTGTCGCGCGTGCCCGTTCGTTATTAATTAAAGGCTTTACCTTGGAATCCGAAGCAGTTCATCCTGCGTCGCACGCGGCAACACGCGCCCTTCGCGGCCACACTGACACTATAGTTGTCACGCTCTGACATCACATCACCCTTTGACACACGACCTTTGTTACGTACATTTGCCTTACACACACTCGTGGCTTTATCACGAGGCGAGGCAATAAGGTGCACGGAACGTTACCCACAGTATAATGCGTGCGCTGAACCGAAACTGACGGTCCGATAGATGCAGATTGTACAGCATTCGCTATCATCAGTTCAGTTCTTTATCAATAAGATTATAGATAAGCGCTGGATTAGAACGAGATGATTTCTGTATCTCGTCTTCGATTGGTTGACCCTTTCTACGACCACAAACTATGCCGTGAGTAAAGTAGATAGCTGTCAGCTTTATCGTGAGATGTTCCGTTTCACCGAAATTATGACTGAGGAAGGTTTTTTATTACATTTCAGAAATAGTTTTCTATGGTTTTTTGGCAGTTTCTATTCTTTCATCTTGTTCTTTATGGTGTGATCAGTGCCTTGCCTGGAATCAGAGTTCTTATGCCGCCCATGTGCCTCTGACTTGACTTTACATGTGCTCGAGAAATATTTCTCAGGCATGCTGATTTCCTCACGATATTTTCTTTCAACGAAGCAAGTGATAATTATGGAGTACACTCATACATTCGAAAATCAGAGTTGCGTGTCATTCTGCGTGTCAGCACTGTCAGCTGATTTCAAACTTGAGACCTTTAGCTTGGCAGTCCGACGGTTATACTATTATACCACTAGGCTTTCTAATATTTTATGACTTACTAGCTTTTGCCCGCGACTTCGTCCGCGTTTCCGTCGTTTTTCATAAAAAAGTACCATATGTCCTTCCTTACGGTTCAGTGGCGTTTTTTAGGTGGCATTGTGTATTTTATTTTTAATCGACGGTAACGGAAAGGCTGTCAGTTACCTAGGTAACAAAATAACCTACGATAGAGGTCCTAACTATAGCTACCTTACACTTAAAATCTAAGTGCCTATTTAAACTAAAATATTCTAATAGAATTATACCCAGAAATATGTACAACTTACAACAAAAAAAGAAATGAAAATAAAGTTGAAACGCCTGTGCAATACCATCTACCTATACCTACTTCACTTACAAATAAATACCTATACCTAACTACTATAACTAATAAAAGTATCTACGCTTTTACCTACTACAAAAATTAATTGAACTTAAATTAGCCAAAACTTACCTATCGGTATCTAAAAAACTATGCGTACTACTTCTACTTCTATTACTACTTCACCAAGGAAATAAAATGTAAACTATTAATAATTTGTAATTTGAACGAATATTTAAACACTACCAAAACAACTAATACCTATTTTATAAAATAACAACAAAAGAAATTCAAATAAACTAAGTACCTATTTAAATACTAAAAGTCGCGCTGATAAGCATTGTTTGTTAAAATCAATTATTGTCTGTCAATAAGGTCGAACGCTCTGAACGCATCAACAGCCACGACCCGCGTCGAGCGCGGCAACCGTTACACAAAAATAATCCTTAAGGCATGATTCAGTATTCACGCGCAACGGCGCGACACGTGTTATTGTGAGTCAACCATAAAAGATAGACATATGCTGTTGTGGGATATTTTTTAGATAATTTTATGTAGAACATTTCCGTAATAAATGATTTCTATGTAGCTTTAACCATTAAGGCTGCACACGCGACGGAAGCTTAAAAAATGGAGCAACTTCTCCCGTTTTCTCAATATTTCCCTTCACTGCTCTGCTCCTATTGATTGTAGCGTGATGAAAAGTATACTATAACCTCCCCAGGAGTATGAAGAATAATCGTACCAAGTTTCGTTAAAATCCGTCGAGTAGTTTTTGTTTCTATAAGGAACATACAGACAGACAGACAGACAGACAGACAGACAGACAAAAATTTTACTGATTGCATTTTTGGCATCAGTATCGATCACTAATTACCCCCTGATAGTTATTTTGAAAATATATATCATGTACAGAATTGACCTCTCTACAGATTTATTATAAGTATAGATAGATATAGAAGATATAGAAGATTGAAATAATTGTAGGTCCACTGTATCAACAAATGCAATATGAACATGAAAGTCGATGATCCGTGAATCCGTGATCAATCATTCGACGTTGGTAACAAAATATTTACGTTATGCTGGGAATGTGGCATGAACCGTGCGATGAACGAGAGGAATTCATAAGCTTTGTTTTGAAAAATGAAAAATATGGGTAAACTTCGTTCGGCTCAAACAACTTTTTATTAAATACCGTGGAAGAGCTGGAACAAAAAATAGAAGTTCGGATTAAACGCGGTCGGAATGTAGGCAGACATCCGAATGATTCGGTTCCGATGGTGAAGCGAACGGGGCCACCGCTCGACGGAATGCAGGCAAACAGACTGGAACACCGATCTTTAACTAAACTGGACTTTCTGACAGACCAGTAATAAACTGCTAGTACGTACTCGTACATTGCAGTTCATAGAAACGATGAATGAAAAAAGGAAATATTTCAAGCTCGATCATAAGTTTATCGTTCCCGCGTTTACGTTGTTTATTTATGCAATGGACCACCCGCAGGGAATTACTCATTGCAGTTGATTAACTACTCATTAAAATTATTTACGTTGCATTTATTACCGTAGAAGGCCGCAAATCACATGAAACAACCATTTATGCACCGCACAGCGCACTGGATTCAATGAAGCGGTATAAAAACGTTGAAACCAAAACAATCAAGTTGTCTGAGAAAGAAAACATGAAAGTACTTATTTATGTCACCCGGGGAACAATCGATGACGTTTGGAAACAATCGGTGCATAAAACAGAAGTGAGAATATGAGTGGTTCACAGGAAGGGGGCTTTACTTATGAGTACATAAGTAAAGTCCTACTAAAGTGGTTTCAACGTTTATATAGCACTTCACTGAAATCATGTCAGGACAAGTAGACAGACTAGTAGGAGCCACAACGGATTATTCTGTTGTTCTAACCGATCATACGAAGAGTCAAGACCAGCAGGTAGTTGCTAAGCTATTCCCAGCAGTGGACTTCAGATGTGATGAAAATACAAACAGTCAATGGCTAAATCCAGTGGCGTGCCTAGAGGCTGACAATACGGCAAGTCGATAAAGCACGCAGAACGTTCAGAAACCTGAACATTATGAAGAGATGGTAGTACCACGGGTAGTACCTAGGTTATAAGGACAAGGTTAAGGTCTTTGGGAGTACGGCCACTATCTATCTATATAAATAAAAAGAGAAGTCCTGACTGACTGATTGACTGACTGACTCATCAACGCCCAGCCCAAACCCTTGGACCTAGAAAGCTGAAATTTTGCACAGAGGTTCCCTTTATAATGTAGACAAGGAATAAGGAAGGATTTTTCGAAATTCAACCCCTAAGGGAGTTAAATAGGGGATAAAAGTTTGTATGGAAAATCGTCATTTTCACGCGGGCGAAGCCGCTGGCAAAAGCTAGTAGGCTATAAATACCCTTTTTTTTTTTGGTGGGTGAAAAATCATCGAATAACCCCCCCCCCCGCTCTTGGGCAGAGCGAAGGGGTTTTAGTCAGACTTCTACTGACTAAAAACCAAACCCATGTTCCTTCTTCTTCGCCCTTGTGTCGGAGCCGCGGTGAGGTAACCTTTCGATATCCACAGCCCCGACGGGATATCCACAGCCCCGACGGGCTATAAATACCCCTCACTTGAAAATAAACACATACTGTATTGATTTTTTCACTCTTATCACTGCACCAACCTTATCTGCTATAATCCCAGCTCAGTACTGCGCCACATGTTTTGTTCTCAACGATTGAGTCATATTCAGCAGTATTACTTTGTTTGAAACAGTGCTAACGGCCGACAGGTTGTAAACTCATCGGCTGTGAAACCCATTACTTAACCTATTTCCTTTTACTGCCTCTTCAAAAGTTGCGCAAGGAGCCGAGACAGATAACACATACTTTAACACGTTGGATTTTCCTTTGATTTCTTAACACGGAATCCTGTTTGGAGATACAGAAATTGGAACAATGCATTTTTCAGGAAATGTGCAACAGAATCTTACCGTTACTTGTCTGGATGTATGTTACTCTTTTACATAAAAACTTCTGAACGGATTGAGATAAAACTTAGCACACCTACACTTTATAACTACTTTTTAGCCCGACAGTATGATACCGTCAAATATCTAAGTACTCAAATCCCGTGGGACAGTTATCGGAATCCACGTGGGTGAAGCCCCGGGCATAAACTAGCTTGTGGATAATGTAGTCGTTAAGATGGATGATGCGGAAATGAAGAACTTATACTAATATAACACATTAAATAAACTAGTTGGTGAAAAATGTATTATTTGTACAGATGAGACATTATATAACCTTGGTCAAAGCCAGTGTCTCTGCGCAGTGGATCTGCCGGCGCTCGCGCATCCGCGCATCGCATTGTCACTCCGTCGACCTTGCCATTGCGCACTTGTACCACCGGAAGTTCTTTACAAATTCAACATTTCTTATGTAGGTACTAACGGATTTTAATTTTAACACGAAGTGCATAAATTAAGTCGAGTTCGCCAAAATGATGACTTAAATAAAGAACTCTTTGATGTCGAGTTTATTAAAAAGAGAAATATAATTAAAGCTAAATGAAAATCTTTTCTTTGCTGGGACTACAAAAGATTCGCTACACCAGTCTATTAAATAAATGATTATTCAGTACCGCGAAACATCAATTATTCAACCAATTCTAATGGATTAAAAATCCAGCCAGGTTTACTGAAGATTCAGTATTGATAAGAGCGCCTCTTTTGATTGGAACGGTATTGGATAAATAACGAGAGGCAGGTCGGTGATTGAATTAAGTAAACGACTCCAACGACCGCTAGATTTAATTTAACATCGCAGCAATACGTTTTGCAAAGGAAATTCGTACTTGCTGAATGTAAGAAAGAACTCTTTATACATTGCAGATTTCCAACTGGTGTGATTGCTTTTCGATCTCACAAATAAAGTGAATAATGAAGCAGATGTGAGTGAAAACGCAAAGAGGGCACATACACTAGTCTTATTGATGAGGTTCTTCAGGTACAAAGGTCAGGGGCATAGTACTCGCAACCAGCGGTGTCGAACTGTCGATATACAGTGGACGTGCATAATGCAAAAGAAGGTAGTAAGTAAGGATCGTATTCGGAGTACGGCGTAGTAAGGTGTTTTGTAGTTCCAGTCCCCATAGGAAAAGGTGAGTTGATTTACGTATGTGGTATCATTATAAAAAAATCATTAGAACACGAGATTTAATTTTTTAAAAGCTTTTGGGTTTTAAATATTGAGCCTCTTCGATAATGTTAGCAACTGGATGAAATGTCGAAGTTGGCGACGACCTGTCCGGAATTAAGCCTAATCTATTCATGTTACTATTCACGCTTAGTTGTAGTACTTTGCCATTTACATTTAGTTAGTCGTGTGTGATCGATACGATGCGTTGTGTTGTGAACTACGAACAGCTAGCTACGAGTATCTAAGTCAGGGTCGCATCACCGCACAATGCCCAGATAACGTCTGTAGTTCTGTACCTAGCTTTATGTCCACAAGATGTCCACTGTGTCATACACGTGTATGTATGTGTACTTCTATAGTCTTGTATACAACCTTACCTGATGTATCCCTGGCCTTGTACGGAGACTCGGAATACGTTCCAGGTTTTTTTACATCGTTTTAATTACACTTTAGGGAATGAATTTCCAGGCCGGATTTTTTGTAGCAAGCTCGAATTTTCGATCCTGAATGGTACTGGCTGTCCGACAGTTTAGATGATAAATACATGCTATCAGGTTTCCTGTAAAGCTTTACTGCTTTATTTTACGCAAAAATATAGTTATCAATGTTTGCAATGTTGTTGGAAATGCAGATTAGTAAGCGAATTAGGGCAATATGATAAGCAGAGGATTATCAGACCTAATTCTCACGTTAGGGTCGGATGTATCGATTACTGGTGATTCATCATCATGCACCACAGTGTCTGACTTTCAATTAGTGTCTCGTTTACGCTGGGGAATCATTCGCCGTTACTTTCTATAGCACACATCCAATGGAAATCCGACTTCATGGAATGACTAAAGAATCTTCAACAGTTTTTTCTTTGCAGAAGTTTAAACGATCCGCAAACTTTAGAAACTTTTAGTACAGGACAGGAGAAAGTTGGCGGTAAACGAAAGAAGGTGTTATACCAGTATCGGCCAATAGTAAGTTTAAAACTGTGAACGATAATGATGATGAAAAAAGTTAGTAAGTAGGTATTCGAGTTTCTATCGGATAAGTTAAGGCAAACAACATGTACTAGGTATTCGATAATTTGTCGACTTTATGTAGGTACAGACACAGCTATCCAAAAGCCACAGACGGGGCCTCAAACAGAATAGTCGGTGTTTCAATTATTCAACAATGAGCTCAAATGCGGATGGCCGCAATGTATGACAGTTCGGTCTAACTACAAAGGTAACGGATAGCCACAGCTCTGAAATGTTGATCAGCTTCCACGACATGAACAGTACAAATGAACATTACAGAACCATGGACATGCAAATGGAGAGCGGATCATATTAAAATACATACAAAGTTAGGCACCTAATAGGCCAGTTTCGCTTGTGTTTTGAAACTTTCCTCATCATCTTTCATACGGTGCGATGTTTTTAAAAAAAGCTGATGCTGTGTTGTATTAGGGTACAAGTTGGTAGCTGACTGTACGCAGCAGCAGCAGACGACATGTCGTCGCTTCATGTCGTCACGACTCGTCGTCGCGTCATGTCGTTTCACTAATATCTCCTGTTGTTTCTGTTATCTATGGGCACTACTGACCTGCGGTCGGACGACACCAACGCCTGCCGCTCGACGACGCGTCGCTAGCTTCATGTCGTTATCTACAGAGGGAATTTCATAGAAATACGTAGAAACCAGTAGTGTCGCTGCGACATGTCGTCTGCTGCTGCTGCGTGCAGTCGGCTACCAACTTGTACCTTTAGCCAGTCAGCAAACTCTGAGCCACCGCTAAGCCTGTTCTCTTAGATTAAAACATGCAGCTGAAATGACCTTTGCACTGGTATCGAGGACACGGTGAAAGTGGCGAAGTTCTGGGCTAACAAAATATAAAAAGAATTGCCAGCGACATGACGAAGAAGAACCTAAAAATGGTAGCAGGATCGACTGCGGGAGATCTTTTAGATGTGTCGAAAAAATATCCTACAACTTTAGTGTCTTGAATCCCCTTTAAAACTTTATTTAGGGTGTCTGTAGAATCTGCAGTAAGTACTCGGTAACATTCAAAACGATTGTATAATAATACTGTGCTTCAATGAATAATAGACCGTTGTCAGCTGTCCACGTTTCAATGGTGGAAGGGTCGATCAAGGGAAGCGGCTGACAGGGTGACGGTCATTTATGTAGCAATGTCTGGCACCAGTACCTATTTATCAGCAGTTAACTTTACCGCTGAATTGACAGGCTTTCAAACTGAAATGTGAAGTGTGTTTCCCGTTCGAAATTATATACTTACAAATTGCCTTTTAAGTAAGTACCTCTTCGTACGTTTATCGTCTCACTTCGTTGTGAACCGTTAATGGATCGGTTATCGAGTGGCCGTCAGTCAAGTTTACCTGGTCGTACTGGTCTTGTAGGAGAGCAAACATCCCGCGGCAGCTGTACTCGAGCTCAGGTTTGTTCAACATAAATCTTCTATTCACATCAAAGGCTCAACTGGTCATTCAAAGCGCTTTACTGTAGTCTATACCAACGTTCCATGACTTCGGGTAATGAAACTATTCACGCAAATAATTTAGTTGAAGCCCTTCATGTGTCGTGTATAGTAAATCTAACATTATAAAGGGAAGCATTACACCGCGTAGGCGCGCAGAGCCGTACCGCCGCCGCGCCGCTTACAAAGCCTTTACATAGATTCTATTAAACGAGTTACGTTGCTTTACATACTTGTAATATGCTACGGATAATAAGGGACTAGCCTATTTCGCCTAAACCTCTTTTTCGCTTCAGTCAACAACCCTTATTACGATATGATTTTAGCCGAGGTAGAAAATTGTAACGATACCTCAAAGACCTTTGAAAATACCTTCGAAGGATAAAAGGGAAAGAATTTCTATTATTTTACAATATTGGATTTTTTTAAGTTCGTACAAGTAATTTAATATGGCGATGAAAGTAGTTGCCGTTGCTGATTGTCCTGAAAAAGGTCAGGAACCAGTTTCTCCAACATTCGCGTAAAGTTGAACAAAACTGGTTCCGCTAACTAAATATAAATGATTCATGAAATAGAAGTAATTCAGAAAACAAAGAAGGTGTTAGTTTTACCTGTTCTCGATAGTCTGGACAACGCCTGAATTACCAACATGGTAATTAACAATTTATTAGTAAAGCACAAAATAACATAACACTATGTACCTCTTCCGAAAGTTATCTCCAATTTGTTTGGCACCTCGAATCGTATTTTCATATCACTCGTTTTTCTATCACATGTAACACGAAACACTTCTACTATTCCCGCGCCTGTAGAATTTCGAAATACAAAATTCAAAATTCGTAAACTGTTCGCGCCGCGAGGGGCAGTCGAGCGGATCGGATATTCGTCGGTGACAACAGAGCGCGTACTGAACGCTAGGCCGTCCTTCCGCAATGGGATGGCTCCCGCCTCGCTGCCCTACATCTACACCGAATGCGATGCGTGAGATGTGATGTGATGTAATCTTAGAGCCGATTTTATAGCGTCACAATCACAACTATTGCTTTATCAGTTCTAAACAAACGACCCGCCACCGCCGTTCACCGTGTCGCACTCGACAACAGTTCAACTCAGACTAACTCCGCAGACTGTCAACTGTCGTGTTTTGGAAACTGCGAACTTAAAATTAGTTTGTTATTATAACAAAGGCGCCCTGAAATACTGTACTGTAAACAATGTGTGAACATTGGGACACAAAAGAAACCAAACTGGAACAGGTCATTGGAAGCCGTCCACCCGTTGCACAACTATGGGATTTAATTAGCATAAGCCAACATAATATGATGGTAGAACTATTTTTCACGTGAGACGAAACAAAATTGGAATTTAAATTCAGCACTGAATGTCATTGATGTGTAAAATTGTATACCGTCAAACATTTTCTGATCGGGTGAACTCGCGCGTTTAAATGTTTCATAATATATGCAATGTTCAATGAACGATGAACGAATAAACATTACAAAGCGAGCACTAGTTCATCAGCCACCAGGAAGCGTTGCTATTGAATAAGGTGACTATGACGAATTCTGATTGCTGTTTAATGATAGACATAATACAAGGAACCGTTACTATTTATAAACAACCATACATTATGGCAGCCAATCACTGGGTAAGGAAATACCTACTTAGATTGAAAATATTATGAAGATGGTATATTTTCAAGGTGATGATGGCTGAGCAGTAGTCGTTAAAGACACGAAAGCAAAGATAATGTAGCAACAAATTACATGTTTACCTAATTTAGACAAAAATGTTCAGTGTCTCTCACACGTCAGTTAACTTTGTAAACATAATACCGTTGAGGTATTTACTGTTCTGCTTACCATAAACAAGGAGACGCAACTATATCAACATAATTATGAAAGCGGCCTAGGTCTCTGCCCTCAGAGACGTTGTCTATGTGAGCGGATCAAGGACTTAACAGGGTAAGTGTCAAGACCATGACCAGGGTTAGTTAGGATATCTTTTATTCCGGTCTACTGCTACGGCTCGAACCCGCGGGCTGAGCTGATACCATAATATATGAGCAGAACGAACTAAATTCGATTTAAGATAAATTAAGTTAAGTCAAGCTGCAAAACATTCTGTTTTTCTAAGTGACCTCTGTGGCTTTAAGTTGTATGAACTGTAATATTCACATAAACGCAGAAAGGATGCCAAAACTACGCATTAAGTTCCAATGTGGCAAAGTGCGGGCCTATCACAAATCCTATCTGGCACAGTGCCACACACAAAACTAAGATTTTTAAATCCCGAAATGACCCAGTAACTGGGAGTTTTCCGCAGGATGTAAAGAATTAACTGATGATGATGAAGTATAAAACTACAGGTATTAGAACACCGGGTTAGCTTTGACAGTTTTCTTCAACTATAATGAGGATCTACTGTCATTAGGTACTGTGTACGTACGTACTAAGATACATAGAGGACGGTGGCAGTTGTACACACGGCTACACATCAAGCTATACAAAACCAGTATAATCTGATCGTTCATTGTGCGAAAAGATCTAGTAAAGTGAGGCCACGATTAACTGGTTTTGTATAGCTTGATGTGTAGCCGTGTGTACATTATTTTGTGTTACTTCCTAAATGGCCTGAAAGAAAATGAAAGACTTACTCCAGTATCGAGATACTATATGTACCAGGAATTCAGGATGTACACACGGCTATACATCAAGCTATACATTTCCAGTATAAGCTGGTCTCGCATTGTATAGGATTTCAGTGCGAGACCAGCGTAAACTGGAAACGTATAGCTTGATGTGTAGCCGTGTGTACCACCATGCATTGAAGTAAAATATTTTCGAGAAAGAGTAAGGGACACCATGGCGATGCATAGCTATTTGTATAACGTATCGTATGTAATGAAAGAGGTAAATTATGAAGAACTTTCAATTCAATAGAATTATGTGCAATTTACATAAATCAGCTATGTATAGACCCCACACACGTACAGCCTTGAAACTGGTAAGGAATGGGGAGCCAACGTGTTTTTTGAGATGCAAATAAGTCTATATAGGACATACGTTATAGAAATTCATTCCAAATAGGTTCATGAATGCCAATAAGGCTGAAATGTATGGAGTTTAAAGATTGCCACGGTATATAATATAAAGTGTGGAAGTTATTGCGGGTCATAAATTACTGTTAGCACATCGCCCACAAACGCTGTAATAAGCTGAACATTTAGGTCGATTCCTATGACCAGCAGATGCACGATACGATAAAGTTTAGTATCAATTTACTTTATATTTTTAAATTAATGTATTTAGGTACCAAAAGTTGTAATAAAATGAAATATCGTACATTTAAAAAATCGGGCTATTCCGGATCCACATCCTGATGCCTTTAATTTAAAGCCCCTGATTTTAATGAGCGGTTAGATTAGATGCTATAATTTAATGATAAAGATTGATAACCTTATTTAAAAATGCAGAATTAATTTAAAGAGGAACAGGTTTTAAGTTTGTTATTTTGTTCCTAAGCTCCTGAAAGAAAACAGCTTTAGATCATGTACCTTGGACAGTTGGACTGGTCTGTCCAGTACGCATTCTTGATACGATGCAGAATTAATAAGCGTCACGAAACTACAGGCCGGATATGCAAAATAACGTGGAATGCAAGCAAACTAATTAAAAGCCAAATGAGAAGAAAAGACCGCATCACTATCCTAGGATTAGTACAACCAGAAATAATACTTGCATTCATAAGTTTAAACATTCAGTTTTTAAACATTGGGGCCTGTTGTGCTTTGTATTGTAATATTACAATATTACAATACAAAGCACAACAGGCCCCAATGTTTATCAGACTACCCTTTTATTTGTTGATGAAAATAAAAGTATTATGTCATCAATGTATCCGTCCTAATATTGCAAAAGTTGTGTTCTCAGTAAATAACCGAGAGCGCAAGTCGGAAAATGAGGAAAACTGTGTATCCAAGAGAAAGAAATTAGTTGTTCCGACTGTTAGTTGTCATTTGTTCCAGTTTCGCTGAATCTGTTCTCTATAAACTGTCAAGTGATCGGAGTTTCAAAACTTCTGCGATTCGATTTGAAAGATAAAGAACAGTTTTAAGATCATTTCATTTGCTTTAGTAGGAGCTTGGGAAGTAATCGTGGAACCAATATTGACAGACTTCTTTTTGTTTCGTTTCGATGGTAGGTACCTACGTCTTATATCTGATTCCTTGGACCCTGTAGAACGTTAAGTGCAGGTTTAGGGACACTTCAGTGTCCAACTCCAACCAGTAGGCCATAGTCTGGTAAGTGGTAGGGAGCGCCGCATTCAAAATCAAAATATTTCATTTGTAAAACGTCGACAAAAAGGTGCACGGTTTGGGTTGGTCGATTCCTATGGAGAAGAACCGGCAAGAAACTCCATGGTTACTCTTTTAACACATTCGACTCCACCCCCATTTCATAGAACTCATGTGCCATCCCGCCATACATATTGCAAGTGGGCCCTCCAGGGGGGTCACTGGCATTACGTTTGGGAAAATGTGAGCCCTCCTGGAGGGCTCTCGGCATTAGGTTTGGAACTAAGTTATAAAACCAAAAAATAAGTGGTGTTCAACCTTTTGTGGTTTTTTTTTTAAATATTGTGGAATTTTTCGTTGGTCTAGTGTTCACAACCGCGACTGGTGATCATGAGATCGTGGGTTCGATTCCCGGGTCGGGGAAACTGTTATTGGGTTTTTCCATCAGGAATTTCTAGTAGCAGCCACGGAGTCTGGATTTGTGCTTGATTGATGGCAAGGCAATAGGGTCGCCCCCTATTATGTGGGACTTAAACATAATTGGCGAAATGTGGGTGTACCTACTATTAGGTACACCTCTGCGCAACCCTTCGGGGATTACAGGCGTGATGTTATGTTATAATCAGTTAAATTAAATTATCTAGCGATACTCCACACGTATGTGATGGGTATCGATATCTGCCTATCTGACCTCCACAATCCAGTTAGTACTGGGTAATGCGATCGCCTGTCAAGTCCTGACCAAAAGTCTTACCAAAAGTAAGACTTTAACCTACTAGTTGCAGACCATATTCTATTTGTAATATGTATATTTATTCTATGTGTATACCTTTGGTAAGACTGGTTGTAGTGCTGTCTCATTAGGCTTACCTTTGATAAAACTGGTAGCAGACCAGTCTTACGTTTGGTAAGACTGGTTGCAGACTAGTCCTAGTAGTGTTATCTTTGGTAAGACTGGTTGCAGACCAGTCTACTAGTCTTACCTTTGGTAAGACTGGTTGCTGACCAGTCTTACTAGTCTTACCTTTGGTGAGACTGGTTGTAGACCAGTCTTACTAGTCTTACCTTTGATAAAACTGGTAGCAGACCAGTACTACTAGTCTTACCTTCGGTAAAACTGTTTGCAGACCAGTCTTACTAGTCGTATCTTTAGTAAGACTGGTTGCAGACCAGTCCTACTAGTCTTACCTTTGATGAAACTGGTAGCAGACTAGTCTTACTTTTGGTAAGACTGGTTGCAGATCAGTCTTACTAGTCTTACCTTTGGTAAAACTGGTAGCAGTCTAGTCTGACTAGTCTTACCTTTGGTAAGACTGGTTGCAAACCAGTCTTACTAGTGTTATGCTTGGTAAGACTTGTTGCTGCCCAGTTGTCAAACTTGACAGGTTGATCGTATCACCCAGTTGTCGTCTAACTGGGTTGTGAAGGTCAGATAGGTAGTCGCTTCATGTAACGTACTACATCCGAACTGCATCCGGTAAGACTGGAAGCCGAGCCCAACATAGTTGGAAAAAGGCTAGGTGGATGATGATGGAAAGAGTAAAAGCATAGAATATCCTACGTTAAATTGACTAAGAATGTATTTAAAACATGAAAAATTTTCCGTTTTTAGGGTTCCGTAGTCAACTAGGAACCCTTATAGTTTCGCCATGTCTGTATGTCCGTCCTCGCTTAATCTCTGACCGTTAGCATTAGAAAGCTGGGTACCAATATGTGTATCAATCACGCCGACAAAGTGGTAAAATAAAAATTGGAAAAAATGTTTTATTAGGGTAGCCCCCTATATGTAAAGTGAGAAGTGATTTTTTTTTAATTTCAACCCTAACGTGTGATATATTGGAAAGGTATTTAAAAATGAATAGGGGTTTACTAAAATCATTTTTTGATAATGTCAATAATTTCGGAAATAATCGCTCCAAAAGTAAAATACAATGTGTCCCCCCCCCCCTCTAACTTTTGAACCATAAGTTTAGAAAATATGAAATAAATCTGGAAAAGTAGAACTTTACTAAGACTTTCTAGGAAAATCATTTTGAAAGTGAAAAAAAAATATAAAAAAAATAAAAATACATAATGGATACCCAGCTATAAACTCATAAGTGGGAACACTTATTGTGACGGACGGGAAACTACGGAACCCTACACTGAGCGTGGCCCGACACGCTCTTGACTGGTTTTTTTTTTTTTTCGGTTTTATTGAAAAAAAAAAACATGAAATATATACTGGGCTTTTCTTGAAACATTGGAAAAATTCTGTAATAACTAAGTATTTTTAGAAAATATTGAAAATCGTACCAATAAATGGTTTTCCACCTCTGAAATAGAACCGTGAACTAGAAATAGAAACGTGGGCTCTCGGCGTCTAGGAAGAGACCGTAGAAAATTAATTAAAAATAAAAGTGCTTAAAACCACGGCGTATTCTTATAAATCTTGTTAAAATATACAACTTTTTTTTTATTTTTACATTATTTCATGCTGTTTTCGCAAAGAAAAACCTACATTTAAAATGAGCCCTCGAGGAGGGCGCCCGGCATCGGTGATACGATTTGAGTGAGCCCTCCAGGAGGGCTCCCGGCACTAAAGGTGTTAAGGTTGCGTTGCGCCACATCGTCAGCCAGGAACCGCATTTTTCGGCTATCCTTTTCGCATGAAATAAAGCGTGCTGCTCTTGGGTATTTTGGTCACATTGCCCGTCGTCAACCAGCTGACCTAGAAAAAATTAATCGTGGTGGGCAAGATCGAAGAAAAGAGACCCCGCGGTCGATCACCTACCCGTTGGTGTGACCAAGTTACCGCACTTACTGGACTGTCTGTTACAAACTGCTCTAAGGAAAGCCGAACATCGAAATAAATGGAGACCGATTGTAAGAACTATGAAGGACTTTCATCACGGACACGACCTTCAGTAATGAAGAATACGACTACAAAGAAAGAAAGTGTGCTGCTGAGCGCATTATCGATGCTGCCGCGTGCAATAGCGTTCTCACTGTTCATCCCCCATTTTCTTATATTTTTTCTGAGGACTATTAGGATAAGCAATCTGTGCCTATGTCTAAACTCTATCATAAACTCGTATTCTTACAGTACATAGAATAGCTAAGCCCATATCTATTTATAGGCAGTCGACATGGCGACACCTTCGCACTCGCACCCGTTTACAATCCGTCTAGGAAGTGGGCCCTGATTGGATTACTCGTTAGAATAGAACGTCTGCACTAAAATACCGCATGAAAGTTTATTAGCCTGAACGCAAGCGGTTTGAGCACATTTAATAATACTTTACTTATGGCTACCGATTAAAATTAAACTTTATATAGGCACGTGTAGCCCGTGTAGGACTAGCTTATATTGTAAATTGACCAAGATATCTCCGCAGCGGAATAGGCCTTCCATTACAGGTTCACCCTTGGAGGGTTGAAACTATAAGATGTATAGATACTGAGATATTCTGTTATTCTTTCTCTGCAAGACAAAGACTCCTTAACTTCTGTTTTAGATAAAGAGCGAACGTGCCGCGCATTCATATTCAATGTTGGCTATAATACCAGGGTTTTCTACGATTCCTTTCTTTATTGTAAACCAATTACCTACTCTATTTTACACCGTTAAAGTTTACAGGACCTCGCTTGCAAGACTAGAAGTATTGTACATCCTAGTAGTGTCACGTAACTATGGGCCATTGTATTAAGCCATTTATTCCGAACTTCTCATGACTGTTATTGGCTTTTGCTTAATTGTGCGGGAGTCTAGATTTTCTTTGAAGAAACTGATCACGTAGGCACTTAACATTTCCCTGATGTAGACCTTGGCCCTTAATCTTAATAACAAACAGGAAAGTTCTGTTTGTTAGATAAGGGCCTAATTATTCGCGTGAAAACTGCTGTTCCGTAACTAGCAAATCCTATAAAAGGGTTCTCTCCATCATGTCACTGCGATAATTTTTCTGTTCAGGTCATTTTTTTTTTCTGGCTAGACCATGCCTGGGCACCTTCTAGTTACGGAGATAATTATAGAAGGTTGAACTTATGAATTTTCACAAGTTTTTTTTTCAATAAGTGGTCTAGGTAGGTACCTGGTCTACCTACTAGTTATAACTTTACTGAAATTACCTCCATGACCCTTTTACTATTCAAAGCAACCATCAGCACAATATTTTTATACCTACCTATATCAATGGTTTTTCCGTAAAATGTGATTTCTCACCCCAAAAAAAGTCGATATCAGTAATAATTTTTACGTATAGGGGTACTTAGTTTGATGTACTTAATGGTTGGTTGTTACACCCTGTATAAATTAATTAACTAACAAACGAAGTTTCAAAGGTGTGAATAATATGATCATGAAAGTTCTTCAACTTGAAGTGAGCGGCGCAGGCGGGCGGAATCTGTCAGATCTCATCTACCAGGGCGGCTGATAAGTTCGCGGCCTAAGGAACTTAACGATAAGGTATCATCTTGTTACTGATACCACTACTTGCGGCACTAATTGATAGTTTAAATAACACCTATGTGTTCAATTAGGATTAACACTTCAACCCTGGAACAAGCAACAACACCATGTCGACCGAAACTGAAAATTCTCGCAATTTTGAGAACCGCGTAGTGATTAAATTCCTTGTAAAAAAAGGAAACTCGTCGAAAGACATTTTTGGAGAAATGTTATCGGTTATTCAGGATTCCAGGCCATCATATTCCATGGTAAAAAAATGGGCTCGGCTTTTTCAACAAGGAAGAGAGAGCTGTCAAGACGACCCCCGCCCGGGCCGCCCTGTGACAGTAGGTAGTGACCGAAGAAAATGATCAAAAAGTTCAAAAAATTGTATTGGCCGATTGAAGAACAAAATTGTGGCAGATAGTTGAAGAGTTACAGTTTAGTAAAGAGCGAATTGGAGAAATTTTACACCAAAATTTACACATGAAAAAAATTTGTGCGCGTTGGGTACCGCGAATGCTCACACCACTCGACAAACAACGACGACTGGCGAGTTGTAAAGCTTTTTTGGAGTTGTGTCAGAACGATTTGGACAAAATTTGTAACTGCATTGTGACAGAAGACAAAACCTGGATTCGTCAGTATGATCCGGAGTCCAAACAGTCTAGCAGTGGATTAAAAAAGGAGAAAGACCACCAAAGAAGTTTAAAGTGGAAAAGTTGGCCTATAAGATTATGGCGACCATTTTCTGGGATAGCGAGGGAATTTTACTAAATGATTACTTGCCTAAAGGAACTACTATGAATGGTCAATACTACGGCAATTTATTGGGTCAGGCACGTGAAGTAGTCGGACAGAAGAGACGTGGCAAGTTGGCGCGTGGAGTGTTGTTTCTGCAAGACAACGCGCCGGTTCACACCGCTCGCGTTGCGAGGGATGCCTTAAAAGCCACTGGGTTCGCACAAATTGACCATCCACCATATAATCTGGACCTGGCTCCTAGTGACTTTTTCCTTTTTTCAAAATTGAAAAAGCAGTTACGGGGGCGAAGATTTTCGAATGACAATGAGATGAGGTCGGCCGTAGAGAGCCATTTTCAAGAGAAATCTTCAGAATATTATTTCAATGGTTTAAAGGCATTGTATTCACGATGTGAGAAGTGTATTTCACTTGAGGGGGATTACATTGAAAAATAAAAATTATAAAACTAAACTTTTCTTTCAATAAGTACCCTAGGCCGCGAACTTATCAGCCGCCCCTCGTATCTATGGATCTCATATTCTCATTCAAGATAATCATAAAACTTACGGTGTTCCTTACAGACCTCCATCTCATCAATCTCTTGACCTGGGTCGGTGGGGGAGGGAGGGCGTTACATCATCCTCAGGACGTAGATAGTTACAACTTACAACATGTGTTTTTTTCGGGTGCGCCAAAGTTCACCTAAAATTTCAACTCCGATAATTGGAAATCCGAAAATGTTCTTCCTAACATTTTTCATCCTAACAATCGCAATTCCTAACTTCTCTGTCTCTAATGTTTTAATTCCGAAGCATTCAACTTCATAATGTCTGTAGCAATAAACATCTATTACACTATTATTTTTTTTCCTATATTTTCTCAACATAACCATCTTTTACACTATTATTCAGTCATATCTTTTTTTGTTTATATTACTTTTTATTCATAATAATCAGTATTATAAAAGGTCCCATTAAAATAGGTGGACAAAATTTTAGAAATCATTCAGACCGCTAAAATAAGGACAATAGCAAAAAAAAATATAAGAATAAGAAATAAAATACCTACTTTTATAGGATGAGTTTGTTCTAGAGTGCCGGCAATTTATTATTTTAAGTCAAAATAAAATCACTTTATATAGTGTTTTTTTTTTGTTCAGATGTCTTTAGTTAGGCTTACTAAACGCTGTGTTAAAATTTGTCCACCTATTTTAATGGGACTGTTGCGACCTTTTTATATATCTATGTTTTTTATTCTTTATTACTTGTCAAATATTAAAGTTAGTTGTGTCAGCGATTTCTAATTTTATTGTAGAATTAAAATACAGTCCACAATTTGCCTACATTTTTTGGTCCTATCTCGCCGTAAAATGAACACGAGACTTAAAAAGAAGAAGCTGGCACAGCTCCGGGATACTGGCGAAATGCATTCGGAGTCAGATGCGCCCGTCGTCGGTGGGCTCGGTCGGTCCCCCGAATTGGACCCCTTTTTGACCGAAGCCACGAATACACCCGCGGCCGTCGATCCAGTCTCAGGGGCATCTCGCCAGAATCCCACTATTAGCACTGAACCTGCTAAAAGTTCTAGATCTGGTGTGTCAGGTTCCTCGCGGTCATCAGCCACTATCAAGGCACGTAAGTTGACCGCAGAAGCACTTTTGGCTAGGAAATCACTGGAAAGGGAACAACAACTACTGGCTCGTGAGCAGCAGTTCGCCGAACAGCGGCTAGCTCGTGACCGTAAGCTCCTTCAGCAGGTAACACGAGTGGAAGAGCTCGAGTTGTTAGCAAACCTGGCGTCGCAGGAGGCTGATGAAAAGTCATTTCATTCGGTGAGTCAATCCCGTACACAATCATGGGTTCACGACAGTTGTCAATTCCCACAGAATGACCCACCGCGAAAAGACATGTTGACATATCACGAAGAAACTCATTTCTTGGAACCGAATCATGATATTCATGCAACAATTAGGCCAGCTGAAACGTCACACCAAAAATTGACAAGACCTGAGGTTATAATGAATCCTACAAACATTAATTCCCACAGGTTTTCTCATAAATATATAGAATTAATGCCATTTAGCGGAAAGGCTGCTGAGTGGTTAATGTTTAAACGCACTTATCATGACACTCAACATTTGTTTACGCCTACAGAAAATCTCGCTCGCTTACGCTGCGCGCTACGCGGGCGCGCCCTGGAGAGCGTGTATGCGTTGCTGTACACTGCCGAGCGTCCTGAAGCAGTTATAGACATCCTGGAGCAGACGTTTGCGCTACCCGAGACTATTGTGCTTCATGAGATTTCCCTCGTCCGGAATTTGCCTAAGATAAGCTATGACCAAAGAGAGCTCAATTCCTTTGCATGTAGGTTGCGTAACTGCATAGCCGTCATTAATAGTTTGAACCAAAAAGAATATCTTTATTCTATTGAAATATTCCATACTGTACTTAGTAAATTAACTCCAATATTGTACAGTCAGTGGAAAGATTTTGCTTACCGTAGCGACCGATGTGTACCAAAACTACAAGTGTTGTCTACATTTCTTGATATTGAGGCCGATAAACAAAATAGGTTCGGTTTAGTTCCGGAATACGCCAAACGTCCTAATGCTCACCATGGCGGCAGCGATTTTGTTCGGCGTGAAAGCATGCACGTCACGTCAACTCGTAGCACTAGTGCAGGGATTTGCCGATACTGTAAGAATAAGCATGAATTGAGCGAATGTAGCGATTTCAAGGCTCTATCTTTAGATGATAAGTGGCGTTGGCTGAAAGATGTTAAGATTTGTTACAAGTGTCTTAAATCCAAGGCTCATCGGTGGAAGGCGTGTAAGATCACTCGATGTGGCGTCGACGGCTGCGAACGGTTTCATAATCCGCTTCTGCATTCAGCGCTGCCTGTACATGCGGCCCACACTGCCAATGAGGCCCCCACTGGTTCAAATTGCATTTCACCTGATGCTGATGATAAAGCTCGTATCGTAACCATTTCCAACACTACTGAGTCTGTTTTATTGGATAAAAATATATCTCAATCCCGAGTGTTTCTCAAAATCGTGCCTGTAGAAGTAACCGGCCCTAGTGGGACATATGACACGTACGCATTACTTGACGACGGATCCACGGCAACCTTGATTGACTCAGAGGTGGCACGTCGCATCGGTGCGACAGATCCCGTGGAATCAATCAAGGTCGACGGTGTTGCTGGAATGTCAACGCACAAACCTATCCAACATGTTAGCTTTTCTATCAAAGGTAAAAATTGTAGTGATGCATTTTCCGTCACTAACGCTAAAGCTATGGACACTCTGTCCTTGTTCACGCAAACTATTACCCAGGACGATTTATATCAGTATTCGCATTTGACAGATTTAATTGACCAGCTCACACTTTTAGATGCGACGCCCAAAATTCTTCTTGGTGCTGAACATTGGTATTTGACAGTTAGTCGTGAAGTTAGAGAGGGTTCTAAAAATCAACCTGTAGCAACCCGCACAGCTCTAGGATGGGTATTGCACGGGAAATGTAGTAGCTGGACCAAGCCGGTCCATTTCGTGAACCACTTTTCTCTCGATGACAACTACAGTTCCAACTTAGATAATCTTATCAAAGACTACTTTCGTCTTGATGCCATAGGAATTTCAAACTTAGAAACTTCATATTCCAAGCAAGATAAGGATGCTCTACATATTTTAGAATCTACAGCCAAGCGTTTGACTTCTGGTAGATTTGAAGTCGGTCTATTGTGGCGTAACGATATTCCAGATGTACCTGACAGCTACCCACATGCGCTGTCAAGATTTTTAGGTCTAGAAAAACGTATGGCACGTGACGCCAATTTTGAAAAGGATTACTGCACTTTCATTAATAATATGTTTGAAAAAGGATATGCTGAAGAGTGCCCCAAGGACACGTATCACAATGCGATTAATTCAACAAACTATAATATCAATAAAGTTCGTTGGTATTTACCACATTTTCCTGTTATACATCCTCAGAAAAAGAAATTACGAGTTGTGCATGATGCAGCTGCAAAGACCTCCGGGATTAGCCTTAATTCCCTTCTTTTTCCGGGACCTGTCTTGCTACAATCCCTTCTCCATATTTTGTTTCGATTTCGCGAAGGTCGTGTTGCTTTGACTGCTGACATAAAGGAGATGTTTCCTCAGATTAAAATGAGAGAACATGACCGAGATGCTTTGCGTTTTTTATGGAGACAGGATCACAGTAGCGAGTTAAAAGAGTTTAGAATGACGTCTGTAATTTTTGGTGCTGTATGCAGCCCGTGCACGGCTCTTTATATTAAAAATCGCAACGCACACGAACTACAGACGTTGTACCGTTGTTGTATTGTTGTAAAGCTATCATTAATGATCATTACGTGGACGATTATTTAGGCAGTATGGATGACGTTCAGGAGGCTTCGCAGCTTGCAGTTGACATTATCACAGTTCACAGGTCAGCAGGAATGGAGATGCGTGGTTGGGTTTCAAACGAGCCCGCCGCACTCACTGGCGTTCCTGAAGACCTGCGTGCTGCAACTTCCAAAAATATTCACGCAGGGACCGAGGATGTCGTTCGAACTTTAGGTCTTATTTGGCATCCTCAGAACGACTCCTTCAATTTTCAGAACGAGTCCCAAATCGATAGCAATGATAAATTAACTAAACGTAAAGTTTTATCTTATTTAATGTGCGTTTATGACCCCCTTGGTCTCTTAACTCCTTTTGTAATTCAAGGACGTATATTATTTCAACAAACATGGAGAACAGGGATTGACTGGGATACCGAGTTGCAATCAGACATTGTCCAGAAATGGCTATTTTGGTCGCGGCAGCTATCCAATATTTCAAAAATCAGTATTCCTAGATGGCATAGATATGGTTTTAAAGATAAAACAATAAGTGACAGACAGCTCCATGTACTTGCTGATGCAAGTGAGCAAGCGTATTCCTGTGTTGCATACTGGCGTTTCACTTTCTTAGACGGTTCAGTAAAGCTGTCACTCATTGGTGGAAAGGCGCGCTTAGCACCTCTAAAGCCTACATCTATACCACGTTTAGAGCTGCAGGCAGCTCTGATTGCTGCTCGTTTTGCTAATACAATCATTACCGGTCACGACGTTCAAGTTGACCATACATACTTTTGGTCGGATTCAACCACTGTTTTGAGTTGGATTCGAAGTGATGCTCGTACTTTTAAGCCATTTGTAGCCAACCGTGTCGGTGAGATTACTGAGTCAACAAATGTAAATAGTTGGAGATATGTGCCCGGTAGTTTGAACGTAGCAGATGATGCGACAAGGTTAAAAGACCGTGACACTGACTTAAGCCGTTGGTTATCCGGACCCGAGTATCTCTTGTACCCACAGTCGGAATGGCCTAAACCACCATCAACTTTTGGAACCTCAACCGGTTCAGAGGAACTGAAACCATCTGAAGCGATTGTGGGTCTCACAAGTTGTGGTCAGTTTCTTTCGCCGGTAATTCCAAATCCTTTACGTTTCAGTAAGTGGAATCGATTGGTGCGTGCAACCGCGCGCGTTTACCAATGCGCGTATAAATTTCGATATCTTTTACCACGTTTTAAAGGTCAAAATTCTAAATTGAACACTAATACCTCTTCTTCCAAGTTTTCACCATTGACTGGTTCAGATATGCAGAAAGCAGAAAACGCCATTTTAAAGAAAACTCAGTTAGACAGTTTTGGCCCAGAATTGACCGTGTTGCACGACCCCAAACAATCCAAGATACCTAAAATGAGCAAACTGCACTCCTTGGCTTTGGTATTAGACGAAGAAGGCTTACTTAGGCTGGACAGCCGGGTAAAATATATGAAGAATATGGACTACAACACCACGTCTCCGATTATACTTGATGGTCGTCATCCAGCTGTTCGCCTCCTAATACAGTTCTACCACCTTAAAGCTGCTCACGCCTTTAACGAATTAGTCTGCAATGAGTTAAAACAGCGTTACTGGATTTTGAGATGCCGTAGTGAGGTCCGGAAGATATCAAGAAATTGCACATTTTGCTTGAAACGAAAAGCATCACCTCAAACGCCGGCTACTGGAAATTTGCCTGATGTTAGGCTTGATTGTTATAGTCGTCCATTTACCAACGTTGGTTTAGATTACTTTGGCCCTGTGGATGTCTCTATTGGTCGTCGTAGAGAGAAGCGATGGGTGGCACTGTTTACATGTTTGACAACGCGAGCAGTGCACCTAGAAATTGTATCAAACCTTTCTGCTGATTCCGCCATCTCCTGCTTGCGTCGGTTTATGGCCCGTCGAGGTGTTCCACGAAAAATCCTGTCAGATAACGGAACCGCTTTTATTGGCGCAAACCGTCAGTTAGCTGAATTCTTTTGCGACGCTGTACAAGATTTTGTCGCCGATAATAAAATTGAATGGAGCTTCATTCCACCTGCATCGCCTTTTATGGGTGGCTGTTGGGAGAGGCTCATACGCTCCGTAAAGACAGCTCTTCAGGTGACTTTAAGAGCAAGAGCCCCACGAGAAGAACTACTCCACACGCTTTTATTAGAATCCGAAGCAATTGTTAATTCGAGGCCTCTGACATATGTTGCAGCTAATAATGAATATCAAAGCCTCACACCTTTTCATTTTTTAATAGGCAGCTCATCAAATCAGCAGTTACCTACCCCTCTGGACGACGGAGTTTTTTCGTTAAGAAAAGAGTGGAAAAAAGCTCTTCGCCTCTCTGAGATTTTTTGGTGTAGGTGGCTCAAAGAATACTTACCCCTTCTGAAGATAAAGAGACAGCAAGGAGAAGGATATCGTAATGTAGCTGTTGATGACGTTGTCCTAGTCGTGGATCCTGACCTACCCCGAGGAGTGTGGCCTATGGGGCGCGTGACCAAAGTGTACCCAGGAAAAGATGGGGTCGTGCGCGTAGCTGACGTTGTCACTAAAGGCGGAACACTGAAGAGGCCCGCTAGAAAGTTAGCCGCACTGGAAGGGCTCCAGTAGCTGTGCAGCATCGCTACACGGGGGGGATGATGTTGCGACCTTTTTATATATCTATGTTTTTTATTCTTTATTACTTGTCAAATATTAAAGTTAGTTGTGTCAGCGATTTCTAATTTTATTGTAGAATTAAAATACAGTCCACAATTTGCCTACAGGGACCTTATATACTATGCAAAGATATCCATAGGTTAGGTTAGGTTAGAACTGTGACCAACTACGCGCGAGCCGAGCGAGCGAAGCGAGCGGTGCCGCGGCAGCGGCCGGCGAGCGCTACCTCGAAATTGGTCGCGAAATTTTTCTAAGTATTTTTTTCATAGTGCCCCCAAGACGACACTCTGACCTGAATTTCATTCATTTATTTTATTTCAAGACAAAAATCAGTGAAACGACCTTTAATCATTCTAAACAGTTGTATGAGTGAAAATATTATGGTAATTATGTTTAGGAATAAAAGCGTTAGGATAAAAAATAGTAGGAGTTTAAATATATTTACACTAATGATATTATGAATTCCAATTTTCGGAAACATGAGTGTTATGAACATCGTCGGTAGGACTACAAATAGTATGAATGAAAACTTTAGGATGAAAAATTTTAGGAAGAGTGATCATTCGGATTACAAATCGTTAGGAAGAACAATTTCGGATAAAGAACTTTAGGTGAGCCAATATGGACCCGTTTTTTTCTCGTATTGCAACTGCTTTGCATTTGTATACGGATTTGGTTTAACTACAATGAAAAGTCTCATTGTCATTTAGAATTATATTGTTTAAATATTTTCCTTAAATGATTCCATAGCTGGAATGTAGATAGTTATGTTTAATTTCGGCTCTAGTCTATTACGTCAGAACCGGTCATTGTCGACTGGAACGATGATGGTCTATCTATTGTACCTATTCATAACGTGGGCATTGTGTCCTGGATCCGAAATTAATAATAATGTCCCTGTGAAGATATTATGCGACCACGACTTCGGTATTTGAGGAGGTGGACAGAAGGTTTAAAGAAAAAAATATAAGCATTATAGGCTAAACCAGCAAAAAATACTCCAGAGTAAATCTGGAGTAGGTATCTTTTGGGGGAATACAGATATTTTGGAGGAATTAATTCGATTCTTTGTGCGTAAGAAACGTTTTTAAATTGACATGGTCACTAAAACACAATATTTTCCGTGTTTACTGTTTGCTTCGAGTTCCAGATATTTCGGTGCTGTTGCAAGCACCATGAACACGAATTAACTCCACGCCGAAATAACGGAAACTCAAAACAAACAGTAAACAAGGTAAATATCCCGTTTTCAGTGTTAAGGCGACATTAACTGCCCGCGCCCTTGAGCGCGCGTTTAACTCATCGCCTAAACAAATAAGGTTGAAAATGGGGATGCGTTTGATTCTCGTGACTGCCAATATAAACAATAGTTCGCAGATTTAATTTATTAAAAAAAAACACGATGTAATGTTAAAATATTTTTACATATGTCTTTAGTTGGTTAAATTTCCTTTCTGATAGTAAAAAAAAAATAACAGTTATCGCTCAAAATATGAGCATTCCGAGACGAAAAAGTTTTTTCGTGTGATTTTGTGATTTTTTTTTCGAGGTTCTTGATTAATTTTAGAAAATATTTTTGCATAAGTCTTTTTACCTATACATTTGTCTCTATACACTGTATTTTTTTTTGGAATTGTAATACGTAGCAATACGGCTAACTCTGCAACGAAAAACAGGTCGTTTTTACGGTGTCGGGATCTTATCTGCGCCTTAACTATTCCTTATGATAGGGCAGGCAGCAGAGTTGCATATACTCGTAATTTCTTACACCCAGTTTTCAAATGAACTTTGTTTACAAGTTCAGTTGCTACATAAAAGTCTGTTGTACTGTTTAACAAGATAAAAGAAAATAAACGTGTTTACTTCAGTTCTTGCCCTCATTCCATAGTTCGCGCCACTGAAACGCGTTGGCTCACGATCTTTTGGATGGTCTTACGTTTAATTGTTGTTGTTAGATGTTGTTAACGTAATGTGGGCTCGCAAATACGACGGGCAGGTACGACTGTGTGAAAAATCAATAGATAGCTGATAGATACCGTTCTAGGGTTGATAAAGCGCGGAAATTATGTGTTGAACGAATGCGTCTTTCAGACAAACTCACCCAGGCTTTATTGACAAAGCCTGAAACTCTACTAAACATATAAGTTAGGGTAATCATCCTTCCTCAGTCTGAATTTTCACTGCTTTCTCTACAGAAGGAATAGACATTGGGCTCCACGCTCACTTATGCCTTTTCTCCGTGGGGTTTTTCTGGCTTTGTTTTGTTAAGTACCTGTTAATAGATACTTATTCTGAAAAACCAATGTAGTGGTGGGTAATAGCTATTTTAACTTTACCTGTACCACCTCAGTTTCGGGAGAATTTGTTTTTTCTTTAAACTTAGCCAAAAAAGCCGGTTGTTATTAATTTACCCGGTGAGGAAATTACCCACACGTAAGTATAACGGATCAATTAACTTGATTATCGAGAAATATTGCTGCCGTCCCGTCCGCTATAAAATGCAATGAAATTTAATGAAAATCAAACAATGCCGTCGTATTCAGTAAAAGTTGGAACGAAAAGGAAGGATGGGACAATGTGAAACGCAAACAAAGGCCGATGGTTGTCGGATTGCGACTCGCATAGCAATCAGCCTGGAGCCAGCACCGCTTTGCCAATCTATTTATTGGGTAGTGGGCACAGTCGCCCGCAGCATGAGCCTTCAGCCGGCTATACACGAGTATAGATATATCGTAGACGTCACTACTATCGAAGTATCGATATGCCCAAACGTACGTGCATCGATTTTATAAAACTGATTGGCACGTGTACCTATAAAATTCTTTTTTGACGAACTTTATTGTCAACGCTCGAGTCGTTTTAAAAAGCACCACGTAGAGGACTGTTTGAAGAGTGAAACTTGACAGCTTATCGAGAACTTTTGGGTTGAAAAGACGTGATTTCTGGCGTTGTTTTCAAGTTTCTAACATTGGAAGAGGGTAGGTTACTTCTTAAGTCACAAATGTGAGCATGTCTTCTTCAACGAAGAATTCAACTAAGTAGATAAAAAATAGGAGAACGGTGATGATGATGGTAGAGCACTATTTGGTGTTGTGGCTCAAATTTTTGTCCGGATTTAGAATGCCAGTGATGGGGCGAGCCTCAGTTAAAGGTGACAGATCTTTGCACGTAATCGGTTGTTTATCTTCGTCGCAAAGCTGGGAATTAACCGAACCATTATATTAAACGCCTAATTCCCCCACACATCTGTCCGCCCTTGGCGAAATAAACGAGCTTAACTGAAACAGCACAAAAAGAAAGGTCCGTTTGGTACACAAAGTAATAAAGATTGGCGGGCCACGTTCTGACCGTCTGCGGACTTCATGCTGACTTCTTTAGACAAGTTTCCTTTATTGGTGGGTGTTCCTCTAAATGGATAACATAGGCGCCGTTATGCTTGAACCAGTATTGGATAATGTCATAACTAGAATCGTCTAAGATATCTACATTTGAGGATAGTTAGGTAGTTACACCTACTTAAAATTTTAACTGATAGGTCCCTAATCGGTATCTTGACCCTCACTTCCATCTTTCCAATATTTTCCTGTTGATACAAGGAAGGAAAGAAACAGAAATGACCGCTACGTGTTATTAGATTGAAACAATGAAAAAAAGACGTTCAGTTACCGGACTGTTTTCAAATAGAATAGATACAGCATCTATCGCTATGTTGAACTTAGTTGAAGTGCAGTATTTTGTTTTGTTTTACACCTCCATGGCAAAACCTACCAAGCCTTGTTTATATTTTTGATCGTCATGTCATAGTGCAGTAAGTAGTGATACTTCGCTGTCAGGCGAAACTAGGATATTATGATCAAGTTGGATACTGAAATTCACGTGAATTGTCAGATCGGTTAGGTAATTTAGCATTCAAACCAAGACAAGTGTTGTTTTTTTCACCATGAAGTGGAAACATACATTACCTACATGAACCCTAAAAACATAGGTAGGTACTTAACACTTTTTTTTGAGCAGTCGTGTAAAAATAAAGAGTCCTGGAAAACTCCAAACGGCTCCTGGATGTTTTGGTTCAGATTTTGGCGATAATCATTAAAATTTGATACTTTTAGCATGTCGCACATCTACGCTGCTATTTGCTTTAAAATGTAAGATAGAATAATTTCAAGAATATCTATCTATATTTCAGCTAAAAGTGGAAGGAGGGAAGGGCCTTTGCCCTGCAGTGGGACAATAGAGGGTAACTTATTATTTTCTATTTCATCTCACCTTATGTAGAATTCGAGAATTCGTCATACATTTTTTAATTTGTGAGAAGGTCAGCATTTGATTATAAATAAGCATTACACATAATACAGAACGTTTTGTATTGTGTTCGATTTTAGCTGCGATTTCAGACGTTAAATGACAGTCAATTGATGGTTCGGTGACTGCTCGTTTACAATGCGTAGAACTGTATCTTCTCCGCACTCCGTAATCAAGACAAATTACAGATATCGCTTCAGTAAACCGGGCCGAAACTGGGTTAATTTAATCACGTCAAGTAGGTAGGAACATATTTGATCATAACATTATAATTATGCAGTTTAGAGAGTCAATAATATTGACCTACGTAATACTTAGCGTTCAAGAAACCGTTTAGCAAAACAAAAGAAAGTGTTTGCACTCACCGATAGCAGCTGCTCGTCGTTCGCTTTTAGTACTACACTTCCAAAACTTCATGTTTTAAGTTTCGCAAAGGTCGCCAAGAAGCGAGATGACACCGCGCGCGCCCGCTAAGTCAAGTCGCCATCGTCAAACTGTCCGATTGGGGCCGAAACAATGACTTTTGTTTACAAATGAGCGACGCGGAGGATTTATTAAATTGTCGAGTGAAGTGGCCGGCTGCAGGAGACCAATGAGCCGAGGCAGAACGAGTGCGACGAACGTACACCCCCGGCGGACAATCACCGGTTGTAACTCAGCACCGGACTATTGGAGGATAGCGTGGGAGCCTCGACCCCGATCACATCTAACGTCCCTAAACCCTGGTGCAAACAGGTTAATTGAAACAAATATTGTAGCGTAAAAAAGTTTAATTTCTATCACATCATGTCTTCCTACGGTAATAATTTTGGAACATAGATGCCGAATATCTTGCTAAGGGCAAATCACTACGATTCGAAGCAAATAACCGTTTCGGGAGCTTGAACAATTTTAAGATTAAGGTGATTCAACTTCATGATTTGCTGTATTCGGCTTGAGTTTGAATTACTGCTATACAAAGAATATTGTATATTTATAAACAATCTCATTAATGAAATCTGCTCCGAATCTTACACGTTATTGCACTATAAAAATACATGGGTAAGCATAATTTCTAGGCACATTTCTGTACTGTCTATAGATAACTTGATTAAGAATACACACTTCTATCAGATAAACATAAGTTACGCTATATCTATCTTATTTATTTTAAAATAAAATGAGATTTTCAGTTTCGTCTCCAGCTCGAAAACTACTAGTCTTGTCATCGCGAGGACATCATTATTTTTTAAATTACATTTTGTTAAAATTTGACAAGGAATCCGATCAGTGACAAGAAATTATTTCTATTAATAATGCAGTTAAAAGTAAAATATCGTTGGGATAAATAAATATGCCAATAATCTGCTTAAAAATCAGTAAAATATGTAGTCCTTAAAAACCTTGAGCTTTTCTCGTGATATTTGCAATGGTATGATGCACAAGCACAATGGCACACAGATACTTTCAGTTTCAACACATATAATTAGAACTGAATTCAATAACAATAAATTTCATTGAATCTTTAAATAAAACTTCGACTCGGAAGTCAGAAAACTATCGCCCCGTATGTATAAAAACAATAGCAATGGGACTAATGTTACTTTTTGTAGTTCAAGAGACTAATTTGTGCATCATCATTTATGCATGAATTAATTTCTATGCAATTTTGAAATTGCGGAAACAATATGGATGGACCACGCTCGTAAGCTCAAAATTAGAGTACATACAATGCTTAATATCATTTCAGCAAGTGTTTTCTGTAGGAAAACGACAAGGTTCTTCAAAACGAGTTTTATCGCAACGTTTGGTCACCATGATATTAAAACTAAATACACCAGTTTCTTAGTGTAATAACTACCTAACTTTGTCTGCACTTATTAAGATAAATCCTTACTAATGTACGAACTCATAGCCGAGGTCTTACAACTCAGCATTTAGCAAGTCAGCCTTTTGATGGACAATTAAATAGTTTAGGAAACTAATGGCGTTTGTTAATGTCACTGAACAAATGCATCTCTTTGATTAAATTGTCTTTATAATAAGCGTTTGTTTTGTTGTGATAATATACTAAATATCTAAAATGTGATAACTTCAAAAGTAAATACGATACTAAATCGAAATCACAAAATATATCATATTTGCAATTTCACTATGTAACTTTCAAGAGTATTGCTATATGAATTATTGCTGGTCAGCACTAAAAATTGAAATACAATGCACTGCAGGCGTGATTATAATTCCTAATAATATGTTATGGTATAAAATGGTAGGTTTTCGCGAGAAACAGTGTCAATGTTTGCATGTTGCTATTACAACACAACATTATTTTTACGGGCCACACTGTCTGGCTCATAATTTATTGGGTTAACACGCTTTATTATAAATTTTGATATGTATGCAAGTTCAATCAGAGAAAATTATCCTTCTATTTCATATTCATAAAGAAAGTAGGTCCTAGTTATTGAATTTTTAACTTGTGTCTACATTAAAGAATGTAGATAATTATATTATTCCCAAAAACTGTTTTACTAAAATAATTTATTTGGTTATCTGGTTATTCTATTGAAACTGTAATAAAGCACTGTAATACATCACTTTTCATCAAAATCCTATTATTACTTTATTCTAAACATTTAATTTCGAAATTATAATCCCATATTACAATACACAAGTTATCGCACAATTTATGTCAAAATCCACGTCACAATATGAAGGCACTGCTTTTTTGATACAAGAAAATAACTTGTCGATCATAATATTGTGATAAAATTAATTGATCGCTACTGTAAAATATTCTCCTACTAAGTAAACTGCTAGCTGTCATTACCAACCTCTTCATGAGTCAATTTATGAAAGCAACAAGCATTAACCCCCTTAATAAAAAACTCTACACAAAGTTAGAACTTTGAGTCATAAAGTTATAAGTACCAAAGTAAATACAGGTGTAAGTTTAATCTGCGTTTAAGAAGGGGATTAATGTTTAACAATTAGTAATTATCAAAGGTAATCACTAGATGGCTAACATGCCATTGCTTGTTACATTCAGATACTATTGTCTCCCACCTTTTGCATACATCCAACTTAACTATTGCAAATTAGAGTTTATAAACTGAATGACTCAATTTCAATACAAAACCACACAAATAATTGTCACACAACGGTTTATTTGGATGTACGCACCCCTCAACATAAGTCTCCTCACACGCAACTCATGAAGCGTCTACACAATGTCTATTTATACTCATAATAAAAATAATTTTAGTTATCTGTGTTGAAAAACCACATTACATACTTCTAGAATAAACTACATAGCTAATTGCTAATATAAATGGTGTAAATACGATTAACTTTTATACTTACAGATAGTTTTATTAAATTAGTTTTTCAACCAATACTGAAAAGGTGTTACCTAACTATCCTTGCTAACTTATTGCCAAAGTTACGTGTGGCGTTTCAAATTAACCAGAGTTTTTCAGGAACCGTTTCAGTTTACAACAGTTCAGTCGTCGCGAGATCGAAGGTTACGTACAAATGTTTGCATCTGCTACATTATGTTTCACATTATTTGAAACTGGTAGCGGAGTGGCCATCAATGCCTGTACCAAGCTCCCTGTACGCGAGTTTGGAAATGTGAAACAGGAGTCACAATATAGGCTTGTTGTGGCTGTTGGACTACAGCCAGGGGTATGACTTGCTGTGCCATTTCTACAGGCTGTCCATTTTCTTCTGAGACACCCAGTGGCTGTACACAATGCTGTTGTGCCACTTGTTGAACACCTTGTTGTGTAAGCACTTGTTGGTGTTGGCTCACTTGTGGCACCAACATTTGTTGTTGCATTTGCTGCTGTTGTTGAGGCTGCTGCTGGTGTATAACAACATGGGCTTGATTCTGCATCTGTTGGTGTTGCTGAACTTGTACTTGTTGCACTTGTTGCTGTTGCTGCTGCTGTTGTTGTTGTTGTTGCTGCTGCTGCTGCTGTTGTTGTTGTTGCTGCTGCTGTTGTTGTTGCTGCTGTTGCACTTGCTGTTGTTGCTGAGCTTGTTGTTGAGCCTGCTGTTCTCTGTCATGCTCCTCTTTCTTCTTAGCCTCAATAGCTGCCTTTTTAGCATCAGCCTTCTCTTTCTCTTGCTGTAGTCTAATAGGATCCTTGTTCTTGTCATATGACATACATTTACCACTGCGGAATGGCACCATGTCTTTTGGAATATCTTGCTTCTTTGTTGCAAATTTAACATGAGGGAACTGATCTTTCATGAAAGCACGGAACGTTGAATAACCCATAAGTTTTACACCTGGCTCTAGAATTTCTCCATACTCCTTGTAAGCCTCAAATAAATGTTTCCTTGAATCTCCTTGAATAATGACAGTCTTACTGACCTTTTTGCCTTCCCCAGATGGTAGTACATCTTTAGGTGAACTTGCATGTTGTTTCAAATATTCCTTCAAGAAATTTGTTGCATGTTTGTAAATATCTAGAGTGAATGTGTTATATGGCTTCTTACCGACGTTGCCGTGTATCCGAGGGGCGACACCGTGAGTCATGACGTGTTGCCTGATTCGCTTCAGCTGATAGTGAGTAACATTCTCAAGATACAAGAAAGCTTCGAGGCAAACCTTCCTTCCTTGATAAACATAGCATGCCCTGAGTCTCCTCCTGACTTTGTGCCGTGAAGTTTCAGCTGGATTCGCCAAGCTTGCCATTGTGATGCCCATCAGGTACATATCATGTTCACTTTTAGTCAATTCAGCAATATTGAGCCTATGCCGATAAACTGCTTCCGGATTGAGTCCTCGATAACAATTGTCTTTACAATCACAACCTCTCCTTAGTCTTTCTTTGACCTGAAAAATCATTATTGCAACCTTATTAGAAAATCAAAACATTGTGTGTGAAAGTGAACTTTGTGGATTATTTATGACAAAAACAGAACTATAATTGTGTGTTCCATAGATGTAACTATAACAAGTAGAGTTCAGCACCAATATAAGGAAATACAGAGGCTGAGATAGACACAGTCTCTGCAGACAGATAAGAGTCAACTAAATATTGGATTGATGTTGAGTTTTACTAAATAACACACTAGCCCTTACCCCATTTTATTTGGGTTAGCACAGTATGTCTTTTCCTTCCATACTTCTCTAGTTAGTTTACGTTATCATTTATGTGACACATCCTTTCCAGCCATACACCTTTAACACTTTACGAAGAAGGCTAAACGCTTTCTTTAAAGCTATAATTGGAAGATGAGATGGTTGTATTCCTAACATCATAATGTGCAAACCTCAAATTCAATAGCATGAACTTTTGGAAGATAACCTAAATAAAAAAAATTACCCTTCACAGAATTAAAGAAATTCTCACCTGTGTAGGATTATCTTCCAGCTTATTGTCAAGAACTTCTTCATCACTATCAGATTCAGCTTTTTTCTTTTTTTTATTGGCAGTCTTCTTTTCAACTTTGGGTTTAGTATCAACTTCCATGTCTGGTTCACCGTCAACTTGGGGCTCAAATTCAATACTGTAGGTACCGGGCATGGTTTGTAAATTGCCAGTACCATTTTCCACCTGTATTGTGTGTCCTTGCCATAAAACCTGTAAATTAATGAAAACAGTGATTAAGATTATGCAAATTACCTACAGCTTTGTTTTTTCTGTGAAGATTCTTTAGATCCCAATGTAGAGATGTTTGCTTGTTAGGTAAACAGGTGTGGTATTATTAGTACCTGCTCTTGGTGTCCATTGTAGGTATGCTGTTGCATGTTTTGTGCTCCCATCTCAAAGACAGAGTGCTGGCCCATGACTGGAGTGTGCCATTGAGCACTCTCGCCGTACTCGCCACCGCCGTTCTGGTCTGCTGGTATGGACACGATTATCGCCTCCTTGCTGTCCACGCTTCGCCGCTCCACAGAAAGCAGCGAATGCAGCACCTCGCTCGCCTCTTTCTCAGCAGGATTCACCACTTCCATTTTTTCGAACGACATTCTGCCCGCTCGACGCTACAACCGATCGTTCACATCAAATCACATGTATGTACATACGTGTATGTACAAAGCCACACGATAAACCCGCCCCGACCGCTAGGAGAATCGACAACCCCAAGACACATTTTAAGAAAAACCGCGATAACTTTTCAAATTCATGTAAATAAACATAACAAAAACCGCGCAATTATTAACCTTAATCACATTTTTTAAGTTTCATTATCGCATAGCGGATCGAACTCCCGTGGAATATTGGGCCATATAGTCATAGCAAAGGAAGAATAAAACTCACCAATTTCACGCTATTTCAGAGACTGAGATGCATAAAAACGTATCCCCACAGTTTCCAACAGACTGTGGTTTGTTTTAATTCACTTCATATTGATATTACAGTCATAATTATAGAGAAATGCACAAATATTTCACTGAGTTCACGGAAGCAATATGGCGATACACTTTCCGTGAATAAAATCGGAGGACGCCGTAGAACACGTAATTTGTACAGTGCGCCACCACCAGACGGCGCTGACGACGCGTTTCCGTATCGACGCTCTTGTCGCAAAGTAGCGCGCCAAAATTTAAACGAAGTACGTTTCATTTTGCATCAACCGGCAGACAACTTCGTAATAAATACAGTAATTAATTTAAACTAAAATCATTATTTATGTACAAATATTATCGTTTCAGAGTAACACAAGACGCCACGTGAATAAAAAGTAAACAATTTGACTTAATTTTTTAATTCAGGTAAATGTACAAGTTATCGAATTTGAATTGAATACAATTATTATTCATCCATTTTAAAAATCTTCTTGAAAAGTATAAATATATCATCTGGTTGATACCTCATGACCATAATAGTGAAAAGCATTGTCATTCGAGAACCTTTCTTCCATTCCTAAGCTTTTGCACTTTTATGGATTCTTGAAGGTAAAATTACCTGTGCCGTACCTAACGCGGTTTTTTCAGTATGGCATATTGAAATTCAAAGGATCTAGTCTAGACATTTCGTTCAGTAAGTGGGATAGTAATGACAAAAAACTTTTTTGCAAAAAAAACAACCGACTTCAAAAACACCAAAAAGTGAAAAATAAACTTCAGAAGTAAAATCTGCTTTTGAAGTCGGTGACATTTGTTTATTACATTTCGTTTTTTTGCAAAAAAGTTTTTTAATGTAATGACAAAAAACTTTTTTGCAAAAAAAACAACCGACTTCAAAAACACCAAAAAGTGAAAAATAAACTTCAGAAGAAAAATCTGCTTTTGAAGTCGGTGACATTTGTTTATTACATTTCGTTTTTTTGCAAAAAAGTTTTTTACTTTTTCATTTTTAGTTTTAATATCATATAGAAAGATTTACTATACAATTAACATTCGACTAAGAAACCTTCGACAAAAAAACACGGAAACACGTAATACGTGCCTATGAAGTTTGAGGGTTGCCCTCGAGTTCTCTGGGATTCCATCACCAGGTCCTGGTTTCCATATCAAAGTACCACTCTTAAAATATCTCATTCACAATAAAAAAAGAATCATCAAAATTGGTTCATAAACGACGAAGTTATTCGCGAACACACATTAACGAAAAATGTTCTTAAATTAAGAAAAATCTTCATACAATGAAAAGTACTGGGCCAAACTATACTAAATTTTTAAGGGACCACATGGCAACTATTCCGCATCAAACTAAAAAAGAATCACGTAGGAAATCGGATCTTAAATCGCAGCGTAATCGGTGTACATACATAGAAAAAAAAAACATACCTACCAATCGAATTGAGAACCTCCTCCTTTTGGGAAGTCGGTCAAAAAGTTCGTTCCTTTATGCATTAAACAAAATAGTGAGAAAAAATACACACAAGTGGGGTTCGACGTACTGTATGAGGGTCCGCATCGACGTGGAACAAAACCAACTGCCTCACAACCCAGGCATTTAATTTTGATGTAGGTATAGGTACAGTAAAGAACCACTTTTTATGCTGAAGGAAACGCAATTTAGATACTCGTAGGAACAGACATCTACATCAGAAGTCGACACACCGGCACCGGTTGTTCTATTAAAGTCATTTCCTTTCTACTTCCGTACTTCTATTTCATACGATTTTGATGGCGCTCGAATTGATGATGGAATTTATAGACCATTGTTCGTTGTCTTATTGAATTACATTCTATTACATACTTTTATACCAATTAAATGTATGAGTATAATTATTCTTCCAAAACGATGTATTTTTTTTCTAATTATTTTATAGGAATAATCGCGTAAGTATTAAATAATAATTACGTAGATAACTGACGATAACGATTTTGTATTATAAGATTAGTAATTATAAGATTAGTAATTATAAGATTAGTATTTAAGTCGCGAGTAAATAGGCTTCTTCTGGGTAAGCTCGTTCCATCGTCGACCTCATCTCTGCCCTTTTTTTTTTTTTTTTTTTTTGGTGGGTGGAAAATCATCGAATGACCCCCCCCGCTCTTGGGCAGAGCGAAGGGGAGTGTCAGACTTCTACTGACTAAAAACCGAACCCATGTTCCTTCTGTGCCCTTGTGCCGCTCTGCCCTTAGGGCAAGATTGAGGTCAAGAGTAAGCCCATATTAAATAAAAAAAAAAAAAGAAGAAGAAGTAATTAGAGGTACGTAGATACCTAATTTCAATGATCCGAGTGAAGTTAAAGGCCCTTGAATTATAGACGACAATAACACATTCAGCGTAAAACAAGGTCACACACCCTAAAAAAAGTAAACTGTCATCAGAGCATAGCATAGAGCATCAGGGAAAACAACAAACCGCCTTTTTTGCATTTTGTGATTATTTGCTTTGCTCTGTAGTGTACCTACTGTATTTAAATTATTTAGAAAAATAATAATTAAATAAATGTGGCCGTAATATAGGATATGTATTTTAACTGGTATGAGATTACACTAATTATAAATGGTCAAACAAATAGTCTACACTTTCTTCTTTTCTTTCTTGCATCGATACGTTCTAGTACATTTAATTTTGTTGTTTTCTTGATTATTTATTTAGCTAATTAGCTTTTTATTTAACTGTACAAGAAAATGTACCTAAGTATTTGATATATTTTTTTAATTTCTTTATTATCATCGGCTTAAACTTCCTGGTTCTTTTCACAGCATGTTTAGTGATTTTGGGCAGTACTTAGCAAAGGCTAATTGATATGATGTCATTGTAGTGTTCAGATTTCTCAGTCTAGGGCTATTACTCACCAGCTGCTGCGTCTAGGGCGAAGCAGCTACTGCGAGACTTGACGACTCCTGGCGACGGACCATCTGGCCACTCCATCCTCTCTTCCATCGCCTTCGACGCACTCCTCTTAAATTGCTCCAGAAAACTGTCTATTTGTGTTTCTATGCTAGTCGGGGAGTTGGCCATCGTTTCCACCGAAACACCGAAAACAAACACAACACGCCAACCTGCCGTTTACGACATTTTTCGTTTATAACGTCCTTTCTTTGTTTTCCAACGCAAATCCGTGGTTACGGACTGTCCAAATTATATCGTATTGCATAATTGACCGTCATTTTTTGCCGAATTCGTTCATCGACCCGACTTCGCGTATAATAATATCAAAGAAGACCGCGGAACGTCCCTGAGTATGAAAGAGACTATTGGATAGCGCTATAGGGATGTAATAGGTATTTAGAAAACATCGATAAAAATAAACATCGACAAATACCATATACATAAGCTACTACTAAATAACGATGATGTAAAAAAAACATATCCCAGAATCATTGACACGTAATTATGTCACACTTCATTAATAAAACAGGTGTTGAAACAAGACCTCACCGATTTCTTTCAAAAGCATCGTATTTTTTATAAATTGGCTTGTTTTAGACATTATAAAGCACCATTCACTTTTGATCATTAAACAAACTTAGCATCTAAAACAAAGCTCTGGTTTACACTGCCTTGTAGTCATACAACGTGGAGACCACTAACATCATCGACGTTTCTAAAAAACTATTCACATCCCTACAATGAAATGATTTTACTACGGATACCGTTACGCTGTATACGGCAACGAAAATAAAGCGACACCCACTGACATCTATCGATCGCCTCGAGCAGCTGTTTGAGTGTTTCTTGTCTTGGAGTTGCCAACAAATGAATGGGTGAAATAAAAATACGGGTAAGTATTTTTTAAATCTCGCTTTTAAAATTAAAATCTGGCGCTTTGTATTAGATGAAGCTTTTATGTGTAATAATAGAATTAAAACATTGCTAAAATCGTTGGTATTTATTTAAATTTTACGCATGCGTCGCTGTTTGCTACAAGTGTGTGCGTTGAGTGCGGTGACGTTTGTGCGATAGTGTGGGTATCAGCGCGGCGAGGGGGTCGCGGTCGCCGGTCGCGCACGCTGCGTGCATTAGCTAGTGCTGCGCGAAGAGCGCGTGTAGTTCGTGAAATCAGAGGTGACTGGAACTGTCACACACGAGACTACACCCGGCCACAAAATGTCAAGTAAGCAGCTCCAATAGTACCATACGTAATACCGGCCGATTTTTTATAATGTCGCAATTCCATGCATTACTTATTCTAATCGCATTGAGTAGAATTTTTGTAGTAAAACTAAATGAAATGCTTTTAAATTTTAATGGGTACCTAGTTAAAAATACTCAGTCACTGTTTAGATAAAATGTGTTAAAACTACCTACTCCAATTTATATGAAATTGAAGACCATTAACCAGTTCATTTATTAATAAACTTTTTGAAATAAGAACTCTTCAAGGAAAATGTTCAAATAACCACTGTAAAAATAATAGTTGCCTACCTACTTGTATAGATATTAAAATTACTCTAGAAAGTTTAATTAACACAACAGCTGGCTTGTTTGGCCCAATAATTTGGGCAATATCGAAGGTTGATGGTGTAGCCGTAGAATTTCACTTTTCTCGCGATCGACGCACGATTTCCCAGTTAAATGGGCTATAATGTGGTCCACGACGGCTATCTTAAACTTGTTATCTATAATTATATCGACAGAATTGTCCGTATTTATTATAATTTTTGTGTAAAGTATGTGAGGAAGCTGGATAACCTTGAATTATTCTGGTCTAGCATGTGTGTCCGATATCTTTATTGACCCCACAAACATCTACGTCATTCTACGCGAGCAGCCGAAGATTATGAATTGTTCTATCCTACGTTTAATTTCTTTCCTATCAGCAGTGAGAGATCGTAAACAGAGTATCGTTATCTACTACAAATACCTACATTCATAAACACCGGCCAGTATTGTGTATAGCGGTTAATCTTTATTTAAACGTTTACCTTGTTCACAGTTTTGGACATTATCTTTCTTGACCCTAACAAATCCACCCAGAAGGAGTATTAATCTTCTCCATTGCACCTCCCTCCTTGGTCTCCAGCATCTCTTGCCTGCTACTTATCGACTAGATCGTCGGTAACCTTGCCTCTTGGCTTGCCTTTTGTGACCAGTTCTGGGTCAAATTTAGGACATAGGATTACGAAAGTCTATTTCCCCAAGAAATACTTAATTGAACTTACACCCAAATCAGCTGTAAATTTCGTAATGTTAAATACCCGAGACCCTATCCAGACTACACGTAGTATGGAGGAACAGATAATTGCCTGAATTATAGTTACATTCCTCTACTATGCTACTTATTACTATTACAGTATGACTGAACTGGATCTTAACGTAATATCCGATATTCGATACTAACCACAAAGGTTTATCCGCCCTGATTGCGGCTAAACTGGCGCCGGTTTTATACCAATCTGATAAATCGATGTCATTTGAATGCAATTAGCATTCAACTTTCGAGACAATAGCAATATCCCGTGATTCGAAAGTCCATAATTATGAAAAATTATCAAAGGGGTCGGAATTCGGATGCAGCTATGAATAAAATTTGAGTTATTATTGCATGTTCAAAAGGAATTGGAATTGGTAGAACATGGAGTCGTTCAGTTTTAAAGCCCAATACCTAGAAAGATTTATGGGTTTCGTTCGTACTAAACCCGGATCATTCGCAAACCAGTCCCACTTTCTCTAACGACAAGTCTTAGTCTTCGGTTTTCACTTTACAACACTGAAAATTGAATTGGTATTGGCCGAGTGAAATGCACTATACGCTGACGGCGCATAGCGTGTGCATCATAGATGCGAACTTAGAAAGTGTGGATCACGAAGGCCACTTTTTCAGACGGCGAAGATTTCCTAGTTTTGAATAGGTATGTGTGTGACAATATAAAAAGATGAACACGTCATCATTGCATTCCTTTATTCCGTTAAACGGTCGACTGCCCGCGTGGTTCCATCCCGCCGGACCGGCCGCACCTAAATAGAAACCGCAGGGACATTGCTCCCGAGCGCGCCTGATCCTGCATCTCAACTCTCGAGTGCCTTGTTGGGGTGCCTTTTGCCAGGATAACGTTTCCATGCATTCAATAAACTTGACATTATTTTAGGTTTCCCATTAAATCGTCCCGGTAGCTATCGAACTGATGTTTCAGAAAATAAATCGTTGCGGTTTTACGATGTTGATAAACCATTAAATCTGCAAAAACATGTAAGTAATGAACAGATTTCAGGCCACGACAATTTGGCCTCGATCATTGACGGAATTTCCTGAGATAAAATTAATGCAAGGTTTTGATAGTTTTATGACTTGGAGGATGTTTTAAGTTTCTTTAATAAATCATCGAAGATGCTGATTTTTCTGAATCGAAATCCTGGAGAGGTCACAGCAACAAATTATTACACTGCTTTGAATCTACCTATTCATTTATATTTGCAGACAGTTGGATAATCGTACATTTAAAGTCGTTTTGTGCACGTGGGGAATGTCCACTGTCTGGAACGTCACGTCACTACATAGGAGCAGCTCGCGCTGATAGAGAAGACTTACGAGTTTAATTGTGGTATACATAGGCGTGGACGGGCTCGACACAAAATATCTAACGCTACACAGTAGTTTTATTTTGAATTTTATTTGTGTCGCGCTATTTCGAAACTGAACGTGCGGCACTTGTCTATTACTTGGTGGTATATGTAATGGCCCACGCAGACAGAATGCCGGGAGCTATTCCGGGGAATATTTTTGTGGAATCTGAGACGTTGGTCCATATTATAATCAAATAATACATCTAGTACTTTGTAGTAATGGTTTGGCTCTATTGATCGGCTAAATGTAGTTTCGTACCTTGTTGCGAAACTAAAGCAGTCCAATAAATCGCATGGCATGCCAATATTACACAAGGCATGATAGTAAATGACAAGACAATAAATGTTTCCCAATTAGACTGAATGTCGAGACAGTATGAACACGTGGTGATATTGACAGGTGAAGAAATAATAGTGCACATACGCATCTGCGGCGCCAACTCTCGTAGCACGTGCCAATAATATAGGTACCTATATGTAGGTAGCTACTCCATAACATACCTACGTACTCTACGTAGATGCTCTGCGTCTTTCTCGAGAGGAAGAAACTGCGCACTTCCTCATAGCATTTTACGATGACGACGCACGGCTACGCCCCGACATGAACAGACAGTCGTTCGCTAAAATATAGATCTACGTAATCCTCCAAAACAACGTTTCTCCAGTTATTTTAGATATTTACGTCTTTGGCACCAAAGGCGACTACCAGAAATGTGATTAGACGCGTGCGTTTGTAAATTACACATAAATTATAATGCGGAATTATAAATAACCTGTTCAATTGAGTCAGTGACAGTTTTTGTTATTTACTTGCTTTTCTCAAATATTAAACGGGAAATGAAAGAACAGTTTTAGTGACGATAGTTTTACAATGGCAGCTATAATGAAGCCAACTGCGAATGCTGATTTCATTTTAATAGACATAGAAAATAGTACGATACCTACAGATATTTGAGACTACCGAATATTTCGTCGTCTTGCATAAAGATGCAAACTATTTAAGAAATTATGACACATTTGACAATATCGAGGAATAGAAAGAGCACCCCCTGGTGACCCGGATAAAATTTTAAACAGAATGTACTTTAAAGTAGCTGTTATGATATGCTGTACTTTGGCAGTAACGACTAGTGCCAATCGGTAGTGAATGGATATCAAGGAGCACTAACACGTGCAATGTATTGATTTTTGGAGGACATTTACCAGCGTTTTATAAAAATAAAAAATGGAAACAAAGACTGAAATTAGGAATATAAAAGTAACATTTTAAATCCAGCTGCATGCGGGTATGCTATACGCTCTATGCTATACCGTGATTGTATTAAAATTGGTATAACGACATGGAGTGGCCTGTGCCGTCAAAAGGAAAATCAATTTGCTATTATATTCTATACTTCCTTCTTGTACCTACATAAGTACATACTTTCCATAGTGATTTCCTTTTCCTGCTAATTTTGCGTAGGAAAGATTAAATCTTTTTTCGGTTGTTATTTTTGAAATCATGGAGCATAAGTTGAGGCAACTACAGTACCCATATGCAATTTGAAAGTGCAAATAGAGGCCATCTTCGACAAATAGTCCGAAGTGCTACTGGTGTGGTCAATATTCAATATTGAGCATCAAAATTCGAAAGTAGCGATAGCCACCGCATAAGCGAGTCCAAAAATGTATGAAATCACCTCCCTGTTGGTACTAGACGCTGCAACTGTTGACAATACACAACAAACAGATCAATATTGATAGTCCGATTGCTTTCTTCTTACTCTGTTGTTTTGTGTGCAGATCGAGCATGGGTGACGTTAGCCACAAACGACTCTTACGGTCTGGGAGCCTTGGTGCTGGCGCATTCGCTGCGCCGCGTTGGCTCCACGTACCCTGCCGTGGTACTCATCACACCTTCCGTCACTGAGCCCATGAGGTACACCAACTTTTATGCTTACTTCTTGCAGGTCTCGTACAGAAATCCTGACGTTATAGTAACTAAGACCATGGTGAATCTATTGGACTAAGATTTGGTAAGTTTTTCAGTGCCTTAGGTCTGCCAACACTGTGACGTTAAAATAGGTACCTACTTGCGCAGTGCACATGTTGATTTTTTGCCTATTCATCCCAATAATATTCTCTGAGTACGACACCACCCACGAGAACAGGTGGTAAACTATTCTTAGTTCTGAATGACAAGACAAAAAATGAGTGTGTAGGCAAACAAATCGGTATTTCCGACACCTGGTACACTAGAGAGTACGACAAAAAATGGGAGTCACGATTTAAATAATGGTCAGTGATGGTGATGACTTCTATTTTCAAATGCATCCATAGCACTTTAACACGAATAATTATCCGCAAATTAACGCCGACCGCGTATAAATATGTAAGGGTATATTATAAATACATATATTTTGGGACGGACTAATTGGTCCGAAATCAAGTCCAGATGTGCCTGCTAAAATCGCACGAACCACGGACCATTCGTAGAGTAAATGAACGTTAATTGAAATCCAATAAAAAAAGTAGGCAGTGAACACTGGTGAATCTTACTCAGCGTTCATACGAAGATAACACCTATTTTTAAATTGCCATTATTGGCTGATTGTATGATTGTCGAAGCGCAGTCATACGCCATTATCACTGTGCCATTATATTTATTTCGCACTTTACAATTCACAGTTTTCAGTCAAGTGAATAATTTATGCCTTCGTCAATATTCAGAAATGATTACCCAAATAATGCTTCACGTACGCCACACGTTCACTTGTATTTTACAAGTATTCATTGCGGACGAAACGAATCGACGACTACCTACGCAAATATCGACAAACCAACAGTCGATCGATGTAAAGGCAAATAGTGTCAGGGAATCGTATTCGTAGCGGTAACACCAAAAACACGTTGATAATACGATTCTTACTGGAAGTGCAATAATATATTGATAGGCAGAAAATTGAGGATCAAGTTCAATGACAATTGATCTTAAGTGGTTAACAACCTACACGCATTTCAGATCAACTGCTCACAACAGGAAGGTAGTATGGAATTTTTATTTTAATGTAATGTCGTTGGGTGTTCTCAGAGAGCGTCTTCGCGCAGTGTTCGCGGAGGTGATCACAGTGGACGTGCTGGACTCACAGGACGCGGCACACCTTGCCCTTCTCCAACGCCCCGAGCTCGGCATCACCTTCACTAAGATCCACTGCTGGAATCTCACGCAGTATGAGAAGTGCGTGTTCCTGGATGCCGACACATTGGTGAGCTTTTTTGGCAGCTGTCTCAGACAGATCTGTCTTCTCTCTAGAGTTAAATTAATTAGCGTTCTATAACGTCGACAGTACTAATGAATTAAACTAAATTAGATCGGTCATGTTAAGCTGTTTGCCGGCAGCAATTTAGTAAACAGTTTCAGGTCCCTATCCATATTCCATTCCCATTTTAGCATGCAAATTTATTCGTCATGATCTGGATCGGTAAAGCAAACTTGCCAGTGTAAATATTTTTGCAATATCAAAGAGCAATTTAGATAAACGTCGTTTGGCGATTACTTCAACCAATTCTCGTGTAGTAACAGTTGCGTCAAATTGATGAAACGATGTCCTATCATAAAGCGCTCAAACTCAACACTCAAGAGTATTAGTTCGACATATCACGTAGGTAGTTTCATTAAAAGTATGCTAAATTAATGGTCAAACATTTAACATTGTAGACTGTAGTTATCCCAGCCAAATCTACAAATGTTTAACGAGCGTGTGATGGCTCGAACCTCGGCTTATAGACTTTGTGTCAACACATCTTTAAACGCTGTAAATCGATTACGATTTTTCCTATTAACGAGCGTATATAAAAGTCGTTAATTCTATTTCGTTAGGTAACTGTTTACGCTATAAGAAAGTCAATGTTACCGGATGTGGACGTTGATGCAGTAACACGAGATGACGAGACGCATAACCGTGGCCCAAATATTTTGCTCCCGACCATTTTGGACCAGCTCCAATATTTTACACTTTCATTCTTCAGTTCTTTTGAAGGTAGCACATGTGTTGTGAAAGTAAAGCTATCATGACATGATGTTTGCATACTTTGCATGCCGTTTTCATTTATATCATGAAATTATATAATGTAAACGTGCAGAAATATTCAATTTATGGATTTTTAAGTTCCAATAATAAACAATAAGATAGTGTGCCGATAGAATCCATTGACTCGTTGAGTTTTTATTTATCGCAGGTTATTGAGTCAACTCGCGTTTTTATCCAACAGTAGATAAAAAGTTCTTGATAAAAACACCAGTTATTTGTTATACACGTGGATCATAACGAAATCTTTGTATAATGAGAGCATTGTAATTCGTTATTTTGATTAGATCTACTTATAAATTTACCAGACGACAAAAGGTCAAAAGGAAATATCACATCACGCGATATTATACTAATTTGTTCTTAATTAGACTTCTGGTTTTAACCAGACGTTTAACAAATACTGGCCTTGAAACAGAGATATTATAATAACATCACTTCTGAACTTCTAAATTCCATCCCCAAAGCATCTAGCCCTTTGAGCTTTCTAACGAAGTCTACCCTCAGATTTAGGACTCGCCTTCGAGTCACTGAATCCTATTAGAAATACGTAAGTCAGTCGTCGAGGCTCAGAATCCGTGCTTTCCTATAAACGAACACTATTCTTGGTAAGTCTTCGATAAAACGGCATCTTAAACTTCGACGACTTACTAGAACGCGAATTGGTCAAATTCCACCTGATTCTGTAACTTACATCATAGGGTTGTATTGGAAACACGATAATCTTCATCCGTCACGTTAAGGCATATATGTAGAAACTTAGCAATCTCGTTTACCAGGTCGTCCAAAACTCCGACGAGTTGTTCGAACGTGAGCAGCTGTCGGCAGCCCCCGATGTCGGCTGGCCCGACTGCTTCAACTCGGGAGTGTTCGTGTTTTCCCCGTCAGCTGACACCTTCAGCAATCTCATCACCTTCGCACAGGAGCGCGGCAGCTTTGACGGTAAGATCCTTTTGTTACTGACAGCTGAAATCGGCGTGACTAATATCATCAAGCAGTTGAAGGCACCAAATTCCCAAATCTTTGTTTGATCACCGTAAAAAAAAAAAACGTCTAGACTTTTGTACTTACGTCTAGTTTTTCTGTGCTCATAGATATTGCCTGGAGATGTTTCATTTAGCAAATATTTTCTCAGAATAAAATGTTTAATATCCAGCGGATGTTCGCATAGCAAACTCTATTTACACAGCTGAAATAAATTCATCATATTTTTATGCAAACTGTCACGGATACTAATATGAAAAGTGTTACTTTTAGCTCGAGTATTCTCACGTTATTAGTGATGGTGATTTATCAAGTAGTTTAGCGTATAACATTGATATTCCGTAACAGGTGGCGACCAAGGTCTGTTGAACTCTTTCTTCTCGGACTGGGCGCACGGAGACATCAAGAAGCATCTGCCTTTCCTCTACAACGTTACTTCTGCCGCCTTCTACTCCTACCTGCCCGCTTTGAAACAGTGAGTCTTACCTTAATTTGTTTAGTTCCAACCATTTCTTGTTCTGTCTAGGCTAAACAACTGTTCACAGTTCACCGAAAATTTTCTACCAGCCACGACAAATTCTGGAACACAATGACGAAAACTTCCCAAAATGGAGACAGAGAGTCAACTGAAAACAAAACAAAAATAGCTCCATTGTTATAAACTATGCAAGATACAAAATTATTCATAGAAACTCTATTAAAACCAAGAGACCGTTTATCTTGACCATTTGTCTTTATCCACTTTGATCCGCACGAGTGAAAATACCTGGTGCATTCACACGCCTGATATTGAAATTGGCAATCATGATACTATGTCGCAAGCAAACTCACTTGGAAGTAAGTGTACGTCATCAAAAACTACCTACTTGAGCTACTTGCATTCTGTATGACGTAAACGGGAATTTAAATAGAATACTCCAAATATTGCTACCTACAGTGGCTGAAATAATCCATGATTCTAGTAATGTTTTTTTTAGGAATGCATGCTTGTAATTTGTGTTATCTAAACCAAATTCTTGGAAACAACACATTAACAGAGAAAGGGTTAGTTCCTATCTAATCATCCCGTATTATCAGCGGAAGATAGAATTCTGCTGGTAAACTTGTGTTTCAACGTAGTATACATGACTGTAATGGACGATTGAACGGGTGCCAAATGGATTTATGATCGATCCTTGTCATTCGTTTGGAATCAGTTTTTGATATCGTTGTAACTTTAGGGCATTAGAAAATAAGCACGATGTTCCCTATCCTATCACCACCCAAAACGACTATTTTCACTGCCATACAATATCAGTCTTTCAAACCCATTTCGTCTTCCAGCTTCGGGCAGAACCTGAAGATCATCCACTTCATCGGCGCCGCTAAGCCCTGGCTGCAACAGTTCAACTTCGCGTCCGGTTCCGTCGATGCGCCCGAGCACATTCGTGGCCTCCTTCAACTATGGTGGGACATCTTCGTGGGAGATGTCCACTCCCAACTCGACACTGGCATGGTAAGTCATTGAGGAATTTAAACATAGTTCAATCTGGCAAGGTTACTCTATGGTCTCTGTGATTCTTTGGCTTTGGTGATCATCTCAGAACACAATAGGAAAGAGAATGAGCCTATAAATATCGCAAGACATGCCAAACAATGTCTAGTCCGCCTAGTCAATGAACGCCGACATGTTTAAATGAATATGCTGCGAATCGAAATAGAACAAGTGAAATCGATATACCTTCATCGAATTACCACAAAATACATACAATAATTGTATTGTAACCTCAAGATGTCTTAAGTATTACATATTGCGATTGATCTAGATTAATTTACATATCGGTTACACATTGTTGAAATCGAACCCGTCTGTGTGCGGTTTGTCGTGACCGCGAGTATCTCGTGGAACCTCGTACGGTCCAGTAAATCGATCCATTGTCATTCCTACCTCCGATCTGAACACTACAACATGTTTTCCAAGCATTCAAGGAAGGACTCGAACAGTAACTCTAAAATTGCAGAGGTGAGACTTACGCATTTCAACTTTAGCTTTCTACCTAGCGTTTATAAATCTTTTCACTATGTATGTTTAGGTTTATTGTTTTGAATATTTTTTATTTAAATCTCGCATCGTGTTAGGTTCTTGTGAATCCCTGAGTGACTAAACAGTAACTACCTGTAACAATAGCTTGCACTCTGCGCTTGTGCACTGTACTACTGCTACTTGACGCACCTTTTGTTTGAAGCATTCTTTTACCCGTGTCACATAATATTTCCCCAAAATACTAACATGTTCTAACTTTTCAAAATGTTTGTCTGTTTGCTTTTGCACGGTTTGTTTAATATCTGTATGGGACTGAGAAGATGGTGTTGGTATTTTGGTGGAATACTCACCGCGGAATCTTTATAAACATACCGAAAAATACTTGGTTTGATTTTTTTAATTTAGTGAAGTTTTTTATTATTTGATTATTCGTTCTGTTGTAAATAGGAAGTTCTAGGAACTTTGTAAGCTCAGTATGTTTATTTAGTGACGCATTATGATTTGAGAACTAATAGTCGCTTGGACAAAGTTTTTTGCACTGTGTAGTGAGATGATGGCTAGTGCGCGAAACTTAGTTCGAGTGTTTGTGTGCATGCATACGACTGAGTTGTTTCACTTCAACCGATAGGTTGAGGTGGGGGCACATGACGCACATGAAGCGCAACCAGAGTTACTTCCACTAGACGTGCGCCATCAATTCCGCTATCAACCAACCCCGGACCCAGAGTCAGAATTCGCTTGGCACCACCCCGATGTCCAAACCAAAGAAGAAGCGCGAGAAAGAGAAATAGATATAACAGAGTTCCACGATCCATGGAAAATTTATAGAGGACACATACCACCACACGCAGACGATACACCCAGTCAACATGTGGAATTAGGAAGAGTAGAAGATCACGAAGAAATTAGAAACTACGCCTGGGAATATCAGGCACAAGAACCTCCGTCCACTTACACACATCATAATCCGAATCAAGATATTCAAAGTCATTACACAGATCATTGGCAACACGAGACTCAACATGAACACGGACACGATCAACATCACCATGAAACTCAGTGGTATCAAGAGCCCGATCATAACTGGACCAGCCATGACCATCAACATGATCATCATGACCCCCATCATGATCATCATGACCATCATCATGATCATCATGACCATCACCATCATGATCATCATGACCATCACAGTCACGATACCCATGGTCATAATTCTCACGATAATTATGGTCATCACTCTCAAGATCATCAAGAGCATCACTCTCATGATCATCACGGCCATCACTCTTACGATCAAAGTCACGATAATCATGGGCATCACTCTCATCATCACAACCACAGTCATGATCAGCACAGCCACAGCCAGGACCATCACGGTTACAGCCATGATCATCACCAACACACCCACTCACATGATCAACAGAACGATAATAATACTCACGTACAGCATTATGAACAACCTCCGCCACAGCATCACATTGATGAACAAAAACATGAACAAACTTACAGCACCCCAACCTCATTCATTCCACAAAAATCAGCAATACACCAGGAGATATCCGTACACCATGTTCAACTAGTAACAGAAAAGAAACGCCCTCGCCGTAGTCGAAGACTACACCGCATTGATATTTATAAGGAACCAGGAATATTAGTAAATGGGGATGTGTCCGAGACTGAAAGTGATGATTACGAAGACATAGTGCCCAGACACCCCTACGATGGCTTCTATCTCAGGCACAGAGCTACCATCGACGCTCGCGGTCGGAAAGTTTGCTCACATGAAGTACCTCCAACTCCGTCCCCCTCCCCCCCGCCCGACTCCCCGTCGCCGATAGACGATACGCTCTTACCAGAAGAAGAGCCAGAGGATACAAACGACTCTGAAGTCCAAGTAAGTGACACCCAGAAATATTCACCCTCGACAACCTCAGGTAAAAACGTTTTTTCTAAATTAAAATGCTTAATGCAAGTGTTTGCCAAAATAATTTAAGCTCAGTTTGTAGATAAGCTTTGCATGCTCACCTGATTGTTCTCCGCACGTACTTAATTATTTATTAACAATATTCCTTAGAAATGTAAATAGACACCTATTAGAAATGTAGTCCTATTGTTAGCTTCACACGAGTGGAAACTACATAGAGCTAACCTCTGTTACAGAGCGGTGTCGCCGGCAACCTGGCGCGAGTACTGCCCGGCGCGGCCGGCCAGCGCGAGGCTCTGGACGAGCTGTCGCGTCGCCAGGGCTGGGAGGCCGGGAACATTGACTACATGGGCGCCGACTCCTTTGCAAACATTTGGGCGAAGATCTCGCAGACCTTGAGCCAGCCCCGCACCTCACCAGCTAAACAGTCTCCCCCGAGGGAACCCGCCCCGCAGCCCGCTCCCGAACAGGTGATCGTTCAGTCCGGTGAGGTCGTACAGGAACCAGTGGCTGAACAAGTGGAAGTGGCAAAGGAAGTCGTACCTGCCGAGAGTGCCGCGCCAGCACCGGTAGCGGAAGCTCCCGCACCGGTAGCAGAAGCTCCCGCACCCGTAGCGGAAGTTCCCGCACCCGTGGAGGTAGCTGAGGTGCCCGTCACAGTAGAAGCTGTGGCAGCAGTCGAAGCCCCCGCGCCTGCCGATGTGCCTGTCTCAGTAGAGGCCGTCGCACCTGCAGAAGTAGCGGCACCAGAGCCTAAGCCAGCCTCGCCTGTACCTGTACCAGTGGAGGAAACTCCACTGGCAATTCCAGTATCTGTGGAACCTGTTGCCGCAGAAGTGTCCGCGCCCGTCGAAGCTCTGGCGCCGGTAGAAGCTGCAGCTCCTGCAGCACCCGCTGAGGTAGTAGCTCTAAAGGCCCCGGAAGCCGCACCCGTCGTAGAAAAGCCGGTGGAAAAGACTGAAACTCCCGTAGCGGCAGCCCCGGCTCCCGTAGCTGCCGCCCCGGCGCCCGCAGCGGCTGCCCCGGCCCCCGTTGCGGCTGCTCTAGCTCCCGTAGCCTCTGCCCCGGCTCCCGTAGCCGCTGCCCCAGCTCCCGTAGCGGCGCCCGTCGTGGCAGCGCCGAAGGCAGCGTCTCCCGCCCCCGCAGCGCCCGTCAGCCCCGTGGCCCCCAAGGCGGCGCCGGCTGTGTCGGACAGTCCGCCCCTGGCGACTACGCCGTCCAAGGAAGAAGCACCCTCGGTGCCGGCTGCCAAAAGTGAGTATACGCACAGCGGCGATCGCGCCAACGACGGTTAACAGCTTTGCACTGTCAATTCTCACCGAGTTCATTTTGCAGTTTTCAGACTTCTACTAATATGTTGATAGTTTAGCTGCATCCGCGTTACGTGGCCCGACCGATGTATGTGAATAGCTTGTCGGGCGCCACGTAACTCGATGTGTCCACTTGTTTTCTTTTGTGCCGTTTTGTGATGTTTGGTTTTATGTTTATTTATCAGCATACGTTTCAAAATTCGTTGTTATTTCACCCAGCTTCCGAGGAGGCAGCGCAAGAGACGCGGCTTTGATAGATCAGGTAATAATTATTATTTTACTTGGACTCAACGCAACTTCATATTTGCGCTGAATTTGGGTTACGGTGGAGGAACTGTATGTTTGTTGATAAAACTTCCTCACCTTGTGAAGTCCACCAATCCTTTCACGATAATTTTCATTTCCAATAAATTCCTCTCTAATTAAATTCTTCGACAAAAAATGTACATTAGTCTAATCGAAATTCCTCATTGTTGTTTAGACGACTTTCGCCTGAAATATTCTGTGGTTGTTGGGTTGCGTCCAAGTAGATGCAGATCGTAGGGACATGTGGTCGACTACTCAATCAGCTATTTCTGGAGAAATGATAATGATGGCGATTCCCTTAATGTGTGGTAAAAGCCAAGTGAATTATCTGAATGAGTAGTTACTGTGCGGTTGTATCCGATTCTATCATCGGATGCAACTTCGCATGTCAGTGTGCTGCACCCAAGGATGTCGTTACAATTTCGTAGTTCTCCTCTTGTCGAAATTGTAACGGATCTATTCCAATGCTTTACATTTTTGTTTTACACATTGCAAGGAACATTATTCAATGCTTATCATAGCGTTACACCTTCACGTAGTTTGCACATATTTTGTTCACACACGTAGAACCTATTTATAAACAATTAAGTATAATAATAAGTATTATTAATTATTCATACTACCTTCAACTTCAACCTATTTACAAATATGGATCGTTATCCTCGCCAGAATACCGAAACCGAAAATAAAATAATAATCCTTGTAATGGTCATTGAAGCTTTGAGACTCCACTAAACTACCACAGTTCTAACTTTCCGCTTGCATCGTTTCTGATTAACCAAGTAGCTATGTTTTCCCTCGACTTTGTTCCAGGCCCTAACCGAGCTTGCACTCTAATGTGATCGCCATACTAACGCCACGTCTAACCGCTCGAGAGTATAAAGGCGAGAAATTGGTTGTGTAGCCGAGGAGCGTCGCAAGCCGGCAGGCAAGCTTAAGCTGAGTCCTCCCGCCGCCGCCGACCCGCTGCCCACGCCCGACAGCGAGCTGGAGGACGCCGCCGCGCTCGCCAGCGACATCATCGCGCGCGAGCTGCCCTCGCCCACCGTCAGCGCGCCGCCAGCCGCCCCGGCCGCCAGCCCGCCGCCAGCCCCGCAGGCTGGCCGCCTGGCTGTGGACGAGCCCGAGGTGCCCACGCCGCCCGTCGGCGCCGTCTCGCTCGCACAGATCGGCGTCAAAACCCCCGCCAAGGGCAAGTCCTCCATCGCCGCGCAGATTGAGTCTTCCATCACAGAGACCCCGCCGACGTCTACACCGCCTACCACTCCTTTGACCCCCGCGGCCCCCGAGACCCCCACGACCCCCACGACCCCGGTGTCGCCCGCGGCGCCGGCGCCGGCCGCGGACGCGCCCAAGAAAAAGGTGGTAAAGAAAGTGGTAAAGAAAAGTGTAAGTAGTGATAGTGGTGCGGCGGGCGCCGACGCTCCCGTGCCTCCGCCGCGCAAGAAGGAGAAGAAGCCCAAAGAGAAGTGAGCGCGCGCGACTCGCTCCCGATAGTTCCTCTGTGCCATAATCGTAGCCTTTCTATTGTTAAATGTCTATTTAATTTTCGAATAATTATGCTTTTATGTATCGCGTAATTTTTTACTATATGATGTTAGAATTAATTTTATACTCACTATCACACGGCAAATGTATTGTTTAGTTTGATTTTTATATCTTTACTTTTTCTATTAATTCTATGATCTATTTATGTTTTTAACAAGTGATGATAATCGGTTTTATTGTTCTGAAAATTGATCTACCAAAGGACGAGACGTATTTATTATGAAAACGAAAGTTTTTATGAAATTTTATATTAAAAGTCTATTTTGGAATACCTAATATTCGTTTTATTTTCCTTTACTGTCTTGAGGTTATAATTATGAAGTTGTAAGTAACTAAATAAGCTAACATAGGTTGGTACTTGGTACCTATGTCCTCGCACTATGCCACACGACCAGGTGGTAATACCACGGTAATACTCTATCCGTAATCACACTACACACTATGAATCAGTCATAATATTAGGTAATAATCAATGACAGCTGTAGGTACGATTAAAAATAAATAAATTATTAAAAATTATTCATTACGTAACAATTAGTACCACACATGATAGGCAAGTAAAAACTGGGTTATTAGTTCTCCGAAGAGAGAATTTGGCAAGTTATCTTATCATAGCGGCGAAAATTACTGTTAGTTTCACGGTAATGATAATGATACACACGCATTAGGCACACATAAACATAGTGCGTAATCTCCTGTGTTATGTCAAACTGATAATGTTAAAAATAGCGGTCAAATGCTCGACGGAGATAATAAAAGAATTCAGACGCCGCGGGATTTCATGGCCACGGTGACTGAGTTGGTGATTACACTATGAATATCGAAATGAATATGTTACATAAGATTTACTGAGTAGTATATTTTGGGAAGCGGCGAAGGGCGACACAATAAACTCAAAAATAAATTATTGAAATGCACTGAGAAGTAAGATTGAGACTATAGACGCTTGGCTGCGGGATGTTCACAGGATTCCGCGGCCTCGACTCAAAGGGCTAAGAAGGTACATGGGTGGTTTTTAATCGGTAGAAGTCTGACACTCCCTACCGCTCCACCCAGATCGGGGGGGGAATCATTTGATGATTTCCCACCCTGCAAAAAAAGGACTAGGCACTTTGCAGATAGATAGTTATTAAACTGTCTGTGAGAAAAGCTAGACTACTTACGGAACTATGTTATAACCTACCTTTTTAATTATCATTGTTATAGCTAGTCCATACCCACTGTCCCACAGCTGAGCAAAGTCCATTCCTTCGAACGGTCTCGATTCTGTGCTACTTTTCAATTCACTATGAAGACATCCAGTTCGTCACACCACCTTCATTTGTTTCAGGGCACTAATCCTGAGCTTTACAGCTCGTTCGGCATGCGACAGATAATTATTATTGTACCTAATAAAAATCACTGACTGAAAATGGTCAGCATAAACTGGACCTAGAAGTCTCGCACACGAGTTCCAGTTTGTATGAAATTACCTCATTTTACGTAATAGGAATCCCAACAGACCACAGCTAGTGTGTAAAGCAATGTCCATCACAATTTAGGTACAAACATTTCTGAATGGATGGAGACTTCTCAACGTTTCTAAAACCAGTAGCGACTGCAGAGCTCCGAAGATCATGAGAGAGGACATGAAGAAATGTACGAACTGTACTACCGTAGGCTAGGTTAGGTACGAATGCAATAAGTAAGTAGATATATTTGGTCATCATCATTAAATTTGCCTACTAGCCTTTCCCCTTAGTGACTGCCTATCTGACCTCCACAACGTAGTTAGTAGGTACTGGGAAATAGGATAGCCCTTTGGTAAGAGTAGGTATCAGACTTTCAGATCACTGACTACGTGTAACGAACGTCAAATATCTACAAATTATTGCCGGGACCAACGGTTTTGCGTGGTTTCCGCGGCACGTAGGAAACCCGGTAGGTACCACCTACGAGTATGTACCTATGCCTAATGGTATGGTGACCCATCCATAGACCAACCCAGGCAAGTTAGTAGACACACATAACGTTTAATAACATTTTATACAATAAAGAACTACTTAGCAGATTTTCTTCGCCCTATAGGACGTAAGCTGTATTGCAGACTATACCCCGGCGTAGGTAGGTACCTACTACAATCCTGAAATCTACAAACGTTGCTTCGGGCAACGACTGTATCTAGTAGGTTCATCATCTTCATCATCATTTCAGCCGAAAGACGTCCACTGCTGGACATAGGCCTCCCCTAAGTGTAATTTTTGCTTAGAGGGGGTTTGCCATAATCGCCACGCTTGGCAGGCGGGTTGGCGATCGCAGTACGGTCGATACAAAAAGCACAGAGAACGCTGCTGCCCATTCTCTGGTACATCCCTTAGTCGCCTAGTAGGTTGTAATTAACTACATAATTAATCAGTCTATTACCTAGGTCTTGGTGTGGACGTTGAGTAGTCTCACTCAACGTCCACACCAAGTAATAAATCGCATCTCATTTCAACACATTGAAAATAATCATCAAATGTACAGAAATTAAATTTTTGTGTAGATTTACGTTGAAGATGGTTGATTTGATGATCAAAAAATCACGCCCTCTAGCGGACAAAAAGTCAAGAGTAAAAAAAAAATATTTAACACCAAAATTGTTTAAAAAAATAAAAAAAAGTAAAAAACTAAAACCCGACTACGACAAAAAAAAACGACGCTGAAAAAGTATGAAACAAGATTTTAAGGATACAAAAAAAGAAAAGCCGTAGTCACACGGTATTAAAGTGTGTAGGTAACCTATAACGTGTGACTACGGCTTTTCTTTTTGTTATTTTTTTATTTTTTTAAACAATTTTGGTGTTAAATATTTGTTTTTACTCTTGACTTTTTGTCCGCTAGAGGGCGTGATTTTAAATTTGAGTAGGTAATATTTTGGAAATTTACAAGTGAGGCCCTTTCAAATGATACCTAAAACGGCGTATTTATCTCCATTTTTATTTTTTAAGCCTTACTTTTTGTCCGCTAGAGGGCGCCAAATCGCTTTTTGTGACACGTCACGTAGCCTATGTTCAGCGGAAAATTATGACGGTTCTCTAACGATACCTCATATATGTCGAGTTCCGATAAGTAGAATAGAAGCTATGAGGGAACAGATGAAGATACACACATACATACAAACATACATACATACATACATAGCCAGTCAAAATCATAACAACCTTTGGCTTTGCCGTAGTCGGGTAATTAAATAAAAAAGCAAAAAGTTTCTCTCCGGCGGGGAATCGAACCCCGGTCTCCCGCGTGACAGGCGGGGATACTTACCACTATACTACCGAAGATGTGATTACTTGTAGCCAAATAGTGGATTGGTATCGACATAAAATAAGTTGCGTTTTGATTTATGACAACTCATTAGAGTAAAAGTTTATACATTTAACTTTAAATGCACAATTACAACTACATAGAACTAATTATGTTAAAAATTGATAATTTCCATTAAAACTTGTTAGTCGTCTACCTTAGGTCAGCGCCATCTAGTGTTGACACATATAAACCAAAGAGAAACTAAATCCAACATGTTGCTTATTTAAAGAGATAGATGTCAGCGGTGTCAATGAATATCATCACGCCAACGACGTTTCTTTTGAGACAAGTAGTAGTCCAGCCTTCTAACTTACCCTAATAAGATTGTGTAGAATGTACAGTCGACTTTAAATTTAAAGCTATGGGACATATGGGAGTCATCGGTGATTGGGATTGCAATGGTTGTTGGTAAAATAAAAGGTAGGTACCTAGTGTTTACGACGACAATCATGTAATATCAAATTCACGTTAATTTATGAGTATAACTGCGTAACATAGTTATGTACGAGTATCTTCTGAGGTAATACATAATTAAGTATGGAGAACCTAAACTCAGTACGAGGTAGTTAAAGCTGTGGTTATCGAGTTCTGATCAGGGTTGCCGACTAACTCCCGGCTGGGGTTCTCGGCTTTTCCCAGTTGTATACGTCCCTGTGTGCCTATTGGCCTTGTTCTGTTCTGTCTCCTGCTGATGTGGAGGAAAGTGGAAATTATGTTTTTCCTACTCCTCCGCTATTCTTTTCTGATTTATTTCGTTGCGGGATCCAAGACAATTAAATCGTTTATCTGGGACTTCGTCGGGCTTCATTGTCTCGGCGGTTTTCTTGTGGTCGCCACTGTTGATTCTGGCTTACAGGAGTTACAGTGGTTTGGGAATAGTGTGGCGGGAAAGTCCCAAAAAAAAAATAACTCCACCAACCAGATGATTAAAAGCCAAACTAATGACATGGTGAATGGTGATCTCAATCAGTCAGCGAATTAAAATACAGCAGCTCAGTTAAATCAATTATTAACACCCTTTTAGCTATAATTATTTACTTAATATTATTATTATGTTAGGTACTGTGTTGATTGTCTTTCAGGATCGTACATTCGTATCCAACACTCCAAACAAACTCTGTTGTCTTCTACTTTCACAAAATTAAGGTTATTAAAAACAGTCATTATGAATGCCATTGCCATTGCATATTATTATGTGAGTTATACAACCTGGGTCACTTTCTTATCATCAAGCTTACGTAGGAGGAGACATGGTAGCCCTAGAGGTGATTCGTGAGAGGCGTGTCTGTAACAGCGCGGAGCGGCGAGGCTGCTCTATAATTTGGAACAAAATTGTGGACAGAAACAAACAAGAGCCTTGTTCCGCGGATCTTGTTAAAGTTATGTGCCTTAATTACGTTACGATTTATCCGGTGATTATCTGAGTTTAGTTACTATGTTGACGAACTAATAACTAGTTCGTTGAGACACGGGTAATGGATATTAAAAAATATTTTAAAAATTATTTGAACGTATCTTGTGGTACTGCAATAGGGTAATTGGATTTTACCATCAGGAATTTCTCAGTCAGCCACGGAGTCTGAATTCGTGACTTAGATGGCAATAAGCTCGCCTCCTATTACATTGGTCGATAGTTAATAGTTATTTGTTATACAAGAGTGCAAAGTTGCTTTTTAACCGCGTGCTCAATTTTGATGACCGAGGAAGCGAAGGATTCTAAAATTGAATCACGAGCGGAGCGAGTGATTCAAAATTAGAATCCTGAGCGTTAGCGAGGGAATCAAAAGAGCACGAGGTGAAAAATCTTTGCACTCGAGTGCAACACGTAACTTTTCATCCCACCTCAGCGAGGAAATGACTAAATGCAAAAAAAAAAGCATTTACAATCACAATATAACTTTTATTTCAGTTTAAGTACTACATTATGATAGCTAAGTATTACAGAATAGTTATTTGTTATACAAGAGTGCAAAGTTGCTTTTTAACCGCGTGCTCAATTTTGATGACCGAGGAAGCGAAGGATTCTAAAATTGAATCACGAGCGGAGCGAGTGATTCAAAATTAGAATCCTGAGCGTTAGCGAGGGAATCAAAAGAGCACGAGGTGAAAAATCTTTGCACTCGAGTGCAACACGTAACTTTTCATCCCACCTCAGCGAGGAAATGACTAAATGCAAAAAAAAAAGCATTTACAATCACAAGATACTTTTATTTCAGTTTAAGTATTATCTACTACATTATGATAGCTAAGTATTACAGAAATAAACTTCTTCGTCGCTAGAATCACTCATTTTAGGTTTATCACTTGTTCCTAACGTTATAACAATATGACCTGAAAAGAAAATGGCGCGCAAAGCAAATTAAAAAAAAAGTACACCAAGAAAGTTCCGAGTCTGAGTTTTTAACAAATTAAAAAAAAGAGGTTGTATGATAAATTCGGCACCATAGAGAATAATCGAATGAATGAATGATCGGTGACAAGTGTGAATGTTCGGTATGATGTTTTGAATTCACAGACTTAGCTTGCACACGATGTTCTAAATTCAAATTACTTTATCGCTCTAGAGGATAAAAACGGCTTTTGCACTCAGATATCGAAGAGCAAAAAGACTCTTTCCGAGATGGGGGGATGAAAAAATCTTTAAGTTATAACAAAAATACTTAGGTATAATTAAGAAATATATAGAGTAACGTTGCTACAGTTACTTAAGTTGAGTGTAATATTTTTGTTAGGTAGGTACTGTAATGTTGGTGTTAGTGACTTGTGTACTATTTTTCGGTAAACTATCTGTCATACCTAATAGTTCTACCGATTCATCTGATTCCCTTGGCGTAAATGTTGGCGAGAGAGGGCAATGGCTACGTATTTCGTAACGGCTCATTTTTGATGTAGAAGGGCCAGTCCAAGGATCTGACTGAGGCTCTTTCAGTGTTATGGCTCCTACAATGCCTTTACATATTTTAGACTTATTTTGAATGGAATCCTCTATATATCCCTCCACAACCGCATTAGACTTCCAGCCTCCATGGCGCTTAAGGGACAGGAGATCAGCTCCTGAATCGGCCAAAAGTGTGGCTGAAGTTCGTCGGAAACAATGGCCCGTGTACAACAGGGGTTCTGGAATTTCAAGAAATGTTGCTATTTCTCGCGGGATACTGCCAATTTTATTAGCACCCATAGGTTCTCTTACACACTTTCCGTTGCGATATTGTAGAAAAAATCGCTTGATTGAAGTGTTAGGCGCCCTAAGGCTTGATATTTCTCACCAATTTTTACGTATTCCTTGCGAATGACGAAGTTACGGTCTCTTTTTGTCTTTGTATTATGTAAATGAATTAATAGTAATTCATCTGAATGTTTCTCAAGGTTTGTGACATTAAGTTGTGTTAGTTCGTTAGTTCGACATGCTCCGTTTATACCAATAATGAGAACAACCTGTAACGTAAAGGGAAAGATAAATGAATAAAATTGATATTCATGCATAATTAGGTATGCCTATCAATATCTACTAAGTACTTATTAGATTATGTTAAGTAGTTGAGTAGATACTGAATGCGCAACTGACTTACTTTTGCCGCCAAATATACGGAATCAGGTGCTTCGTTAAGAAACTTTTCAATTTCAGATGCTGTAAAAACCTTCGATTTTTTTGGTTGATGACCAGATGAGACTCTTTTCAAAAATGCCACTAATTTAGGATAGGTGTCGATATGTATGTCTTTTTTCATCTTTATTGTTGCTTTTAACATTGAATACGTACTCCATAGAGTGCTTGATTTCTTGGTCTCGGATAGTTCAATAAAATAAGCCAGCAAAACGTTTTCTGAGAAAGTTTTGGCTCCTTTAGCTAGTCGCCACGTGTTGAACATATCGTATTGTTTCAAATATTTTTCGCTTGATTGTTGAGGAAGAAAGCTCATAATTGCGCATTATTAACAGTTTCAGTCAATTCTGTTGGCGTCAAATAAACTTCTTCGTCGCTAGAATCACTCATTTTAGGTTTATCACTTGTTCCTAACGTTTTAACAATATGACCTGAAAAGAAAATGGCGCCCGCAAAGCAAATTAAAAAAAAAGTACACCAAGAAAGTTCCGAGTCTGAGTTTTTAACAAATTAAAAAAAAGAGGTTGTATGATAAATTCGGCACCATAGAGAATAATCGAATGAATGAATGATCGGTGATAAGTGTGAATGTTCGGTCGGTTCGGTATGATGTTTTGAATTCACAGACTTAGCTTGCACACGATGTTCTAAATTCAAATTACTTTATCACTCTAGAGGATAAAAACGGCTTTTGCACTCAGATATCGAAGAGCAAAAAGACTCTTTCCGAGATGGGGGGATGAAAAAGTAATTGGCGTAATGGGAGGTAATGGTCGAATTACATGTTATTCATGATTAAAAGAAAATGAAACAAAAAAACAAAAACTCGGCAATCACGATTTTTTTGTCAATCAATCAATCAATATTCTTTATTTGCAAACATAGGTACAGTGCGATCAAATTATCTTGGCAGCTCTGAACATAGGCTTTGCGAAATTTTACGCATGTAAACTTGGGAATAAAACTGTTATTGCCAGATAAACCAATACTTAAACGATCAGAAAATATCTAATATAAACAGTGAGAAATACAAATAAAATAAATATCATAACACTTTTATACATTCGTTGTAACAAAATGACCTGCACGAAGTTCGGAGCTGCCAAGATAATTTGATCGCACTGTACAGTGCGATCAAATTATCTTGGCAGCTCTGAACATAGGCTTTGCGAAATTTTACGCATGTAAACTTGTGAATAAAACTGTTATTGCCAGATAAACCAATACTTAAACGATCAGAAAATATCTAATTTAAACAGTGAGAAATACAAATAAAATAAATATCATAACACTTTTATACATTCGTTGTAACATTGGCAGCTCCGAACTTCGTGCAGGTCATTTTGTTACAACGAATGTTTAAAAGTGTTATGATATTTATTTTATTTGTATTTCTCACTGTTTAAATTAGATATTTTCTGATCGTATAAGTATTGGTTTATCTGGCAATAACAGTTTTATTCCCAAGTTTACATGCGTAAAATTTCGCAAAGCCTATGTTCAGAGCTGCCAAGATAATTTGATCGCACTGTACCTATGGTTGTTTTTTTATTGGATCATTTTTTTTACTTTCTTCTCCAAACCTCTAGAAACTCAAAGGCTCTGACTCTGACTCTGACTGACCAAGAACCAAGAAATAAGACTGTCTTCCATCCAAAACAAAATTAGGACGACCTGCGGCTGTAACTGTTCAGCTAGGTACTTCTATTGAAGGGCATCAACAGTTCAACACACAAGTAGGTACACTACCTACATACACAACGGAAGCAGAAACCAACTAAGGGCCTTTTCTCGACGCCTCGTATTGATGCAAGTGGCAAGTGCAGAGACTCGACTTTCACACCCCATCGATCGTAACTCGTTCGTGATTCGATATCGAGTTGTTTACACGGTTGTTAGTCACAATGAGCTTCTCATTATGAGACGGTGGCTGCCTGTGGGTGGTCCCGCAGTCCACAGTCCACACCGTTCATCTGACGTCGTTAGCACTACCAAAGTACCTATTGCAGTCGATACTCGTAATTAGTATCGAGTTGTGTTGGTAGTAGCGGGATCGAGTTTTTAGGAATAGGTATGCATGCACTGAAATGTAACATGCAAGGCTTGAACGGTATTGGATGTGTAGTTTATTATCTATTATGTAGTAGATTATAGATATTAATATCCTGTTTATTAAGGATCTCCTCCCTTTTGAAGTCGGCTAACATCATCTAAATAAAAAATATAAACCACCTAACTCTTACAAAACAAACTTGGAAAGCCATGGGGGAGGTCTTTGCCCAGCAGTGGGACAGCGTGGGCGTGGTGGTGTATAATTTTTTGGGTGGCTGTAACTGTAGGTAACTCTGTAAATGAGAATTTCAGTAAAGCGGTTTTCGAGAACGTTTGGTACGTATTTAATGGCAAAAATTTTAAAACACTGATGCAGGCGCGGATCCAGGGGAGGGGTCAGGGGGGTCATGACCCCCCCCTGGGCTGGGTCCAGGACCTAGGTGGACCACTAATTAAAATTGTTAAACGTAATTTTTTTATTATATATTTTACACAACAGCCCAATAAATAGAGTGTTTTTAGGGTTCATGTGTGTTTATTTGTGAGTTTCTATAATCCACCATAACTTCTAAACGCCTGAACCGATTTTGATAGGTACTCCTTAGATTGTTTGCACTATCCCTAGTGTTATAGGCTGGTGAAAAATCCACAGATCCACTTATGTTATCCAAACTATGAGTATGTTGTAGTCGGCTTCCAGTCTAACTGGATGCAGGTAAAAACCGAAATATTACATGGAACGACTGCTTTCTTGGCCTGCACACAGTGCACACTGCACAACCCAGTTAGTACTGGGTACAACGAGATATCCCTTAGTATGACTGGTTGTCAGACTTTCGGGCTCTGGCTATTTCCGAGGTAATGAAAAAACTGAGTACATACTAACATATTTTACGTTTTACAGTTAAGTAAATCTTTACGTATTGGGTCAGAATGGTACACTTTTAATAGACCACAAAAACTCAGTATATAGCCAATATGAACAAAGTACACACCAATAATTTTTTTCGTAAGAATAATCGTTTGTCATTGTCGAGTCAGTCACATCTTCCGAACCTCTGTCTTAGGCGCTTGGTTCAGGAAGTGGAGGATTGATGTCTACCAAGATAAGAGTAAGCGGATCTCTTCTCGAATCAAGTAAAACAGTATTTTATACTCTTTTCTCCCAATGACATTATCTTTGCCATCCCCCAAAATTTAAAAAAAAATTCGCGCTCGCTTCGCTCGCGCCTCCCTCCTGCTCTTACACCATTCTGTCTCGCTTGCGACGCTCATCTACTTCAATTCTCATTTCTGATTCTAAGTCGTCCATCCACCGAAAATTGTTCAGCGCTTTATCCCCCTGGATAAGGGTTATAGAGCACTTAGAAGAATCAAACCGTGGCTAAGAGCTTCAATGGTTGAAGAACGTCTAACCAGACTGGCACTTCTCCACAGTAAAAAACGTACCCATTGAAGTAGGTAGATGAAGTGGTAACGCGTTTCGGGAGAAGACGTAAAAGAAAATTAATTTTGCTATTGAAAAATGATTATAAAAATTAAATTATAACTTCTTGTGACTTGACCACGACTCTTTGTGACCCCCCCCTGGCACCAAAGCTGGATCCGCCCTTGCACTGATGGTTTGGTATTTAATTGTGGAGAGGATGAGTGAACGGCGAATAACAACTATTTACAAGAAGGCCGATGTTAGGAGCAACACCTGGAGAAGAGGTGTTAGAAAGACACACAGACTTTATTGGTGATGGTGACCTCACCATGCAACCGGGCGTGAGTGTTCATCATTCATCATTGGTCCGATCACCAGATGAATGATGAACGAGAGATGAATATGAATAAAGATAATTAAGTATCATTGCAGGTGGCGTCCTGTCCTTTCTGTCTACCCCATGGCAAAAAGGAATGAATTTATGTAGGTTTTTTATTTTTGTATTAGACAAGGTGCTTACTAAAGAAAGCACATTTTTTTTCAAAAATAATTAAAAATTAATAAAGTGAAAAGTCTTTTTAGAAAATGTTTATTGTATCGCCATCTAGTGAACGCCAGTAGTAGTTTCTAAAAAAGTTCGTGGCCTCTGCCACAATATAAATATGGACAGTACGGAAACTGCCTACAAACGCTCGAAACCGCACACTCACACAAACATGCGCATCGACAGGGCCAGCTAGCGAACACCGCAGTGCTCTCAGTTGTGCGTGCCGCGCCGAGACGAGTGATTAGTTTACGTAAAGGTTTTTTTTAAATATTCTCCAATCTTTTTTAAAATGCCGGGAACATATACGGGTGTTTGAACTCGGCTTCATCAAAACCGGAGATATTGTATTTTAAACTTCCTACTAATTTTGAAAGGTAAGAATGATTTTTGTTATCGAATTATACCTATTTTGTCCTTGTGATCGATCATAATGAATTTTTATTTGTTGAGTATACCGACGCTGCCTACGTGTTATCAGTGGCGTGCCTAGGAGTAAGCAATACAGCAAGCACAACTACAACAAGCAGACCGTTTTGTTTAAGTTTTTAATAACGGCTGTTTTATTTTAACTAGTTATTTTTAATATACCTACTTAATTATAAAAATACATAAAGTGGTGAACTACACTTTTCGTAGTTCCTATTTAATATTACGTCACAATTTAAGAACAACATTTAGGTGCATTACACAATAACGAATCCACACTCTTTAATCTTTCACAAGGAAATATTACATTAACCACTTCAAAACAAAGTTAGGTAATTCCATCAAAAACTAATGTCAAACTTTAAATCACCAGAAAAAGAAACAGAAAGAAATGCACTCACTAGTAATCGCTCAAAACAAATATGAACTAACTTGAAATCTACTTTGTGTCAAAATTCTCGCCACACGCATCATCCATCGCACGAACCGTGAAACACACATTCTCTCTCAAACATACACTGACTTGCCACGCACACATTCAAATAGAAGCTCGGCTTATTCCTCATTCATAATTTCGAATGTTTCCTAAAAGTATTATTAAAAACAAACCAATTTATGAATGAAAAATGCAGTGGAAACAGTGCGTGCTTTCGAGAAAGGGCTACTGGGCTAGCCCCGCCCACTGGCTCACTACTTAACTCTTCTTTTGTTAGTGCTAGAGCGAGCTAGAGACTCGCGGTCGCAGCGGAGAAATATGAAGTTTGACAACGCCGCGCGCTGAATAATGCACGCGAATTTATTATTATTATATTTTGTTAGTGTTTATAGTATGACTGTTTTTTTATTTGTTGTTTTATTTTAAGGCAAGCACAGCTTTTCTGCTTGTATGGGAGGCCCGCCACTGCGTGTTATCATTATAATGTCTAACTCAACAACACGCCCAACGAATACCAACGGGGCCAGAACGGGGTAATATTATTATAATAAGTAGGTATAACAACGTAGCAAGCGGTGGCGCGCTGCGGTCCTACGATGCACGTTATTCAGAGCTAAGGGCGTTCAAAGTTTCTGTAAAAAAAATTAAATTGAAATATCTCGAAAACGGAGCGTCCTAGACAAAAAAGGACCAAAATTTTGACCCCCCCTCTGCCACCCCCGTGATATTTAGGTGAGAATCACATAACACCAAAAAAAAAAAAATTTTTTTACACTGGTCCAACTTTACTTAATAATAACATTAAATAACATTTCATTAGTCTAAAACAGTGTAGTATGATATGAAGGAAAGTTCATTGATAATAATAATTTAAAACAATATAATAGGTAATAATATTCGTTCTTAATATTAATAATATGTTAATTATTTATAGCAGAATTGCACATCACTAGTTATAGTAAGCTAGTTATTTCAATTCGATTCATTGATCACAACAGAATAAAAATATTTAAGAAAAAAAAACAATATCATCAACATTAAAAGGGACAACCCTATGGCTTCAATGGAGCGTAGGTAGTTATCGCATCAACTAGGCTTAGTTTCGGTACTGTCCATATTTATACTGTGCCTCTGCTCCGCTCCGTCATCATCTCTTTTCCCACTTAAAAAAATATTCGTTCACAAACGCACACATAGAAGTGCACTCGCTACGCACGCGGCGACTCGCGCAACACAAACAACCAGTTTGACAGGAACCGTGGCGCGTGGAGGTAGTGTCGCTTTGTTTCGTAAAGTTACATTGATAATATCAATGTTTATAAACAGAATTTGATAAGAAACCGAAACTAAAACATCTATTCGTGAATAAAATTAAAGACTTTTATATATAAACGTGTTAATTCGCGAGTTTACTTGGTTTTTCTGTTGGATTTGTACGTTTTATTCGAGTGTGTAATCTTGTATCTGCGAGAACTCAGCATCGTTGATTTTGTTGGGACGGTGGATGAAAATGTGAAACAAATGTGTGTTGGTGAACTTACCGTGGTGTTGGACTTGGAGTTGGTATTTTGAGACGTTTATGGTGCTCGGAGCCGGCAGGATGAGGTGTCTGCTATTCGTGTTGTTGTTGCCTGCGTGTCTGGCACACCTCAATGTTTACCTGAGTAGCGCCGAAGTGTGGAGGTTATTAGGTAAGTTCAATTGCATTATCGATGAAACAGCTGCACGTAGATTCTATGCAAGTGTTATCGCTGATATCGTCCATAACGATAATCTGTAGTGATAAGCCGGTTTGGTGCTCTATGATAACATGTTTAAAATTGGAAGTATCAAGTCGACGTAATTTGTTGTAGTTAGTGTATGTTATGACAGATCATAAAACTACTTTTAGAACAACATACGATTTAAAATAAACTGGCACACATGATGTAGAGTATGCCAGTTTATTCATCGTTATCGCGTGAAGGTTACCTGGTACCTATCTATCGGTTATAAATTAGCTAAAAGTCACGCTTCACTTGCATTAATGATAACTATCGCATTTCGTCAAAAAAGTGCAATAGTACTTAGTACTTAGATAGCTGAATACCTAACAATCGCGTTCAAGTGCTAAAATACAACCTAAAAATAAATAATAAACACTGATTATAGCAATGCAGGTATTCAGGTTCAAAAAATTATCAAATTAAGCATAAAATAGGCACTTCATGTTAAAAATGCTGACATCCTGAGCTTACCTGGAACACACGTCGTTTTTGCGTTTGGTTACAATGGCGGCCACAAAAACATACAGCCGCTGGCTGCCAGTCATTAATATTTAATTGGATAAAATAAATATAATTATGTTGGTAAATTAGGCAATTTTGTAATGAGAATTGTAAGGCTACCTATTTATCCTTAGGGCGGGGTTGCAGTACTTTCTAAAATTTTTGAACCCATAAAAATCGAACTAAATACGAGTTTTTTAATAAATAAAAATCATTAAGCATGTACATAAAAATTGAACATACTCTCTAGTAAATAGTAAAGATAGAAACGCGATTTAGAATGATCGGTTCGATACTTTTTTTTATCAAACATGACTCTAAATCACAATTTCAAACGTGTACTGCTAAGACATTTCATCATGAATTTATTTAAAAGAAGATAGATCTTTTTATTCTGAAGTCTTGTAAATGTTGAAAACATATTGTATAATTTCATTATAGTTTTTCTCCAAGAAGCAAAAAACAGTCAAAATTTAGGCATTACATCGCTCGCGCGGCAGGGCGGGGTGTGAGGTCGTGCGCGGTGCGTACATAAAAACAAAGTACCTATAATACATCAATGTACCTACTGCAAGTCTGCAACCTCGCCGTAAATAAACAAATCTTATAATTATGCAGGTACGTGTTCATAGGTCATACATGCAATAGGGGATCGGACTGGGTCAAAATAATATGATTCTGTTTAGTCCGTAAGTTAGATTATCGAAAAATATTGAATACGTGTTTTTTGTTTTATCAAATCAATAAAAAATTACGAAGATAAAACGCGTCAAAGATCTTGGAGTGGGGCTTGAAACGTCACTTGTGTCGTCAAAATGTACTATCATATGACGTCACACGAGTTTTCGAAGCACTGTATCGTCTTCATTTTAAGTTTACGTGAAAAAAGAAAAAATACGTGTCCAATAATTTTTGGTAATCTATCTGACGGACTAATTAGTTTTTTTTTTGTCCGATCCCCTATTATTCGTTTCTTTGATTATTTAACTATTATTATCAATTCAGTATTCTAGATGCTTGAAAACTTCAAACAAAACAAATACCTGAAAAAAAAAAACAAATAACGGTAAGCTTGTGGCGGTTATGTAAAAAACACTAAACATCTAGCGGGAACATTGTTTCTAAGAACTTAATCCTCACGATTTTAATTAGACGAATGTCACAACTTAAACCTGTGAGCTTGTCATTTATGTCTTTGAGCCTTTGAGGTAAGCTAGAGTGACATTTTTGAAAGGGCCCGTGCGAGTGAGCAGGTAATGAGCTTAGAGATGTGACGCTCCTTACAATAAGCTAGTTTTTGTCCCCTCCTATTGTACCGACCTGCCTCGGCCATAGAGTGCAATCCATCTTTGTCAACGACCGAACCATCTGCCTTTTGTTCTTGCTTAAAAATTAGAATAATAATAAACAGTATTAAGGACGAAACGGGACCATCGGTCTCCTCACTTGATTAATAGGATAGTTTACATGACGAAAGTTAAAAAACCGCTTTTTGTACAAAATGAGCAGAAAGTAATTATTAACTTATGTGTAAGTATTACTTAATCTTAGAACAAACACAGTCATGTTTGAAACGGCACCGGTCGTTACCTCTGCAGCTCCATGCTTTACGAAAGATAATTTATTTCCAAATTTCCAACGATAATAACATAAAAATTAACATATCACGTATCTGTATGCGTTATCTGGTAAAGCTTCCATGGTGCGAGTCCGGGCGGTGTATCAGGCGGTTCGATCGGCTCTGCGGGTACCTGGCTACATGTCATTTATTTCAGATGACATTTATGGAGATTCTATGGAGCAAAGCCAATAAAACCGACGCCTAAAATGTGTAATCCGACACGATGGGAATGGAACGCATATTTACATCATTTTGATTAAAAACTACAAGATGGCAAAATCTAATTTTATTTGCCTAGTCGCTATATGGATATTGAAGATTTAATCGACGCCCACGTTTGATGTTTCGACACAGACTGTAAATTGATTTAACGCTATCATCATTCTATTTTAGAATATTCATTTAAAAAACTTTTGCGTCTCCAACTCAATTTAAATTAATAACTTTACACCATAACCAAATACCAATATGTATATCAATAACTATAAATTCTACTTTGATTGCAGTATCCATAGAGCAGCTACTTGTTAATCCGCGACGCCCGCGCCCTTGGCGAGCTAAGGCGGTATCAGACGACAGGATAGTTTATGGTTACCTGTTATCGTTCATCTGTATTCTGTAGAACTTACGGACCAACAAACATCCATGATCCAAGTCTTGCGAGTTCAGCGTGTTCAAACTTTTATCTTCTTCACTATTTGGTTTTACGACAGTCAGACATGACATTCGTTTTAAGAACCGAATAAAAATGCAATATAAAGCATAATGGCAGTGGACACACTCGACTAGACAGTCAAAACAAAGAACTTTTTATAAAACGCACCATCGCTACAAATTGTACCATTATTTTGCTTCTGAAGAAAGGTGGCCGTGTGCATTGTTCCTCGAGCAGCCCCCAACCAGGAACGTAGGCGCAAACTTATAATATTTCCTTGCTTGATACAGCCAAGATAACTAACTACAACACGTTACTTATAATGCTCGGTTATTCGAAATTTTGGTTTGAATCCGAGAACAAAAGCAATTTTGCGGTGATAAGCAAAGCAAAATAAAAATAAAATGAAAACAGTTGGACTGATTGCGGCAATCATGCTTTCTGTAACCACAGTATTTTTGCCAGATTACATCACGTAACCAGTATTGTCTAACGGTAATATAAATTAGTTGTTTGTACATTGATTTATTAGAGAAATATTTACGTACTTGGTGTTGAATTCCTGCATCCGATGAAGGTAAAAATATCTTCTACCATCGTCTCGGGTTACATGGCTAGAACTGTGGTGGTCACACAACAAAAAATCTTGCGTAATTCGATACTGTGATGCAGTGTAGGATTCCGTCTAGTCACCGTAACCTCCTTACACGGTTACAGACTTGTTGACATTGGACCAGGACTATGGACTATCTATTTAGAAAGAAACTCAAAAATTTAGCATTTGAAACTTTTTCAATTTGTCAAGCGCTTTTTTTGGTTTCTTCAGATTTCCGGTCTTATGTTACTTTGTTATCTAAAGGACGCTCTTTTCTTAGACCTATACCAATATTATCAGTGTCACGGGCATTAAACTAGCCTACGTGTGAATCGTAGCAGACCAAAGCTTAAGCTTCTCATCCGGGGCCATCATCTTACAGATATTGCTCCTTTACTATTCAGGTATAGAAACGACAATAGAATAAATAAAAACAGTCAGGAATAGACATTGTTATTTTAATAAATACTATTAATGCTGCATTCAGCCCGCGCCATTCGGATCTCGTCCCCCAAAACGAAGACGTCGTTTAGAGAATTAACAATGAAATATTTCAATAAACAGCCAGCGACGGCGCTATATAAATATGGGCTCACGTCCTTCTCGAAACTATTCTTTATGTAAATACAGTTGACACGCAGGATGATGTGGAGTGGGCCCTAAATAAATTTAATTTCATGGACGGTTGGGTAGCAGTTTTTAATCTGTGGGGGTGTGATATGTTTCCCGCGGGCAGGTGCAGGCTTAGGTAAAACACGGTACGCTTACGTGAGCAGAATGAAAGTGGTTAATTAAAAATATAAATTGTGTCCATGTATCAGCACGATTTAATGCTTGCGAGATGATTACAAATATTACAGAAGGTAAATTCAAACTCTGATGTAGCTTTTTACGGTTTACCATACTAGAAAGGTGTACTATAGCTTAGGAGCAGAAGGGAAGGCATAGGCGTGGAATGCTAATCAAGTAATAGCAGCTTACTTCCATGAAATAATTTCAGTGGAGTAGTTTGTTAGTCACTTGCGGAAACCAACCATAAAACTAGACGACTAAATAAATGACTGGATAAATGTTGGTTGTAGAAACTGAGGTTAATTTAAAAGCAATTATGCAACCCCTGTCGACGCAGACTGGATAGCAGAAATAGAATTAGTGCACATGCAGCAAGCCGCGGGCGACAGACGGATTACTTACTACCTATGTGCACTACATGAATATGCATCTCGTTATTTTCAATCACGCTTGACGTCGGCTTAGCTTTAATCGTTTAAGCTCTGCAATCCATTGTCCTCGACACCTCATGCAATTTTAATGATTAGTCATTGTCATAGCTTTATTAAATGCATGTAGTTTTGCCATTCATTATGCTGTTGGGATCTGAAATTCTAATGTAACAGCTTTGTAATGACATGTTGATTTTGCCTTTTAGATTTCGCTTTCTTAATTAACAATGGTAACTGTACATTTTATGGCACGGGAAATAATTAAAGTTTTTAAGTTATTATTTTGTGAATTAAATTGGTTTTATAATATTATACCTTACATAACATATTCATCGATTGTATTGTAAAAACTCTACAAATAACTAGGTATTATTATTTAATACAAAGATTGGTATCTTTACAAGGCAATCACTTACGACGGGTTACCGGGTATGATCGATTCTGTGCAAGAGATCCATCAACTTCGCATAATACCTCTCGCAGTTTTTGCACTATAAGGCAAAAAAAATATGACAATACAATTCTATCACCCTTTGCAACCTTTTCTATTATCTGTTAATGTTGCTGCAGTTGCTGACTATTGTCACATATCGCCGTGTTAAATAATAGCGTGTTATTGAATACAAGTTACCACGGAGTACTCGTTGTCAAGGATACTTGACAAAATTTAAGAAATGCCCAAAAGTTTCACTTTTTATAGATCGGTCCATTTCTTGTGCACGCCACTGTACCTATGGGTCAGAGCCCATTCGTCCCCTAAAATTCGTCCCCCAGCATAAAAGTTGTAGATTCGGCCCCTATATAGGTGCCCATTGGTCTCCTGGTAGGGGACCAATTAATATTTTAATAAAAATATTATTTTTAAGGTACCCATTCGTCCCCTCTAATATATATACAATATAAGTTAAAGATTCGGCACCTATTCAGGTGCCTATTGGTCCCCTGAGATAAAATTAGCTATATTTTACCTAAGAAACGGTTAACATAGTACACTTGTGAACAGTTTATTACCGGAATTAATTTAATAAATCTTAACAGATCATTGAAAAAAGAGCTATGATGAATGATAATCCGTCATGATAATAATATAACCTGTCGATAGGCTTACGATGTAAAACTGTCTCACTAATAAATAAATACGGTCAACTAAAAGTAAATATACAAAAAATACGGTGATTTTAGCCAATTTTTATGTAGGTACCAATTTTTATGTAGGTACTTCTAGTTACAATTTTTTTTTTTAAATTTATTTTACTATTTATGTACACACAATTACTAGACAACAAAGGAAAACAACATAATAATTATAACAGTTTAGTACAAAGGTACTGCTTATTTCACAAGAAATTTCTGCCAGCAGACCTGCAAAAGGAGAAATGAAAACAAGAAATGTAGACTATAGTGTGTGAGAAGCGGAAAATAATTCAGTGTTATGTGTCTTAACTAACTTAATAGAGTAAGATCCCAGGGCCGCCAGACGTCACGTATTTTCTGACGAAGGAAATGTGGACGATTGGGTAGCGCTAGCATGTACTAAGAACGCACGAACACCAGCTAGCTTGCTAAGACGGCCAATTTTCAGGTATCAGGTCATCAAGGCACAAAAAAAAAAAAAAATATTTATTAGATTTAAGTTATTACGATTTTGCATGTAGTTGGTTAATATACAAAAAAAATATATGTTGATTTATCTAGTCTTCAATAATTACTGTGATTTTAGTATTTTTTTTTGTACTGTTATATTTTTTTAGATTTAAGTTATTATGATTTTGCATGCATGTAGTTGGCAAAAAAAAAACACAAAAAAGTGAAAAATAAACTTTAGCAGAAAAATCAGTTTCTGAAGTCGGTGACTTTTGTTTGTTTGATTTCATTTTTTTGCCACCGACTTCAGAAACTGATTTTTCTTCTAAAGTTTATTTTTCACTTTTTTGTGTTTTTTTTGAAGTCGGTTTTATTTTTTGTTTAAAAGTTTTTATTTTTCACTTTTTAGTGGTTCACATATTCATGGGTCAATGTGGACAATGTAGTTTTTTTTGAGTTTTGATGATTTTTCAAAAACCGCTCGTCTGATTTCGATAAAAAAATTATGGGACCATTTCGGAAGTAGGCTTTCCAACAAAAAATATTTTTTCAAATCGGTTAGCAAGTGACGGAGTTATGCCCGAACAAACATAAATAAAAAAAAAAATACAAACATCCGAATTGAGAACCTCCTTCTTTTTTTAGAAGTCGGTTAAAAAACAAAAAAATAAGAAGTGATTAAATTTACTGTTGATATGTGTTCTATTTTTTTTTGCATATTTTATATTTAATGTTCATTTATATGATGGTCAATCAAGGCTGATTTTTGTAAAAGAATTGTACTTTGTTAGTTTCTAGGACATTGTGATTTTGTGTGTTAATCTTATTTGAAATAAACATGATATCTACCGAATTACCATATTTTTTTATTTTAGCCTTTTCTGCGCGACTGTACCAGGACTACCAAGCTGCAGTATACACATATACATGTACTTATATTCGAAGAATGAATAAAAATAAATATTCTTCAGGGGACGAATGGGCCCCTCAAAAGTTCCAGGGGACGAGTGGGCACAGGGTGCGAATCTTAGGGGACGAATGGGCTCTGACCCGTACCTATTATGCAAAAATAATTGTTTCACAAAAATATTCCTTGCTTTTTATTACAAATATTTTTGTGATAAATTTTGTCACTAGTGAAGAAAAACAAAAATATGCCTACCTAAAATTTCTAAAAAATAAAAAAAATGAAAGTTCTTTCGTTCAATCACTCTGAATTTTTTGTTTACACCTTGATGATGGGATCTTGTTACGCCATGCTTGGCTTCGTAACCATCAGTCAAGTCAGTGTGTGGTTTTGCGGTTTACGATCAACACAGAGATACGAGCTTTGTTAGGTAATATAACACTAAAACAATAGACCTTTGCTTCATCAAGATAATGGTAATTTCCCTATCTGTTTTCCACGCATGTTTATTTTTTGACATAAATTCGTACTCTACGCACTCAACCGTATCTAAAGAGCCCAATCACAACATTCACAACACAATACTTGATAGTACTATCAGTACACAAAGCGTTTAATAGACTATTACGCCGTGTCCATTAAACTATGCTAACTAAACAATACAATCGGTGCACGTGCGGTGTAAGTCCCACACTCCGCATTCCCGCCATTACAGCTTGTCTTTATAGAAACTTTATAGGCGTACTTTATACGACCATGCATTCTCGTTCTACACCTAAAGTGTTACAAGTTTTTACTTCAGTTACGAAGCACGCACTTACAAGGTGCAACACATCTCGATAGGCAGTTATGCGTAATATTCGCGTATCTTTTATGATCTCTGATGAAATAGCTTTTTCTGCCATTTTGCACAAGTGCTGGTGGTGAAATATTTTTAGTTTCGCATGATACCAAGTTTAATTGTTTTTCATGTTTAATTATGAATGGACAGCTGTTTGCGTTTAGTTTGTTAATACTACAAAGAATTTTTAAGTAATTGTTATTATCGAGATGTTATATAATTAAAACCTAACGAGCTTAATTTATTTTATCTTTTTATGTTTGACTGGACGGTCAGACCTTTTCAATCAATATCTAATCCCAAAGGTCGAATGAAATACGTCATAAAAGCACAAAAATGTAAATTTTATCCAAACACCAAAAACAGAAAGTAAACCGTGAGACGGGTTGCAGCCAATAATGACAAGTTGGCAATGTATCCAGGTCAGTCGACGGCTGAATAAATAGATCTTTTATAAATAACGCGAAACTCCGGGTAATAAACCGCGAGAAGGCACGGCTAATTTGTACACTGCATCTCTGACTGGCGCTTAGTCAATTGGCTGATTATCTAGTGAGAAATCTCTTGTTTTCAGGCTAAGGTCAAGAACTAAAAAGCTTTTGTACAGAAGTTTTTGATTAAAATAAGAACAAGCACGACTTGTTATTGGTGTTATCTCGAGTCGTCACACAAAACATTAAAATTTGTAAAACTAGCATGTAGGACTTATTGATCGAAGATGTAGGACCATAAAACTGCATTCAAAACCATAATGCATAGAATATTTAAACTAAAACGTGTAGAAAGCTCCAAAGCGTCCATCTGTCGAACTGACAATGAAAAATCTTCTGCTGTACGCTAACATATCACGTGGAAAGATCAACGTTCTAAAATTACTTTTCTCCACGTGATCGATAGTTGAACATATTCAAAATAATGGTTTCGGGCGTCGGCGAGGGTCGACCTCTCAATCACACCTCGGTTCTGTGCCCGTTCGGCAATTTGCCCGAATGGATGGAGATGTCAACGCGACAAAAAGCTTCGATCGATCAACGATGCTGCGTGAGCGCAAGTCGCACGCTGACACTTTTTGTGTGACGTTCTAAGTTTCTAACTGTGTTTAGAAAATAATTGTTCGTTTAGATTTCTTCGCTTTTATGTGATGAGTTGCAAGCATCGAATATACTACTGCAAAAACGATTAAACAGTTTAAAACAATGTTTGAAACTTCCAAAATGGTTTTATTTGACTCAATATTCAGATATAATCCATGTCGATAGTGAAATCACTAGACTACCCATAACAGCAAAACTCCGTAGGGACTTGGGGGGATGGGGTAGCGATCCGAGCGATACCAGACTGGGACAATGGGCATGCGCCTGAAAAACATGTCACAGCGAGAGTGAGACGAGGTGCAACGGCCTCCTGACGAGATGCTTCCGCCACTCGATGACGATAACATCAGGCTAAAACTAGCACAATTACCGCGAGTAATGCACAAAACAGTAGCGCATGTAGCATTGTGCCATAGATAGAGAGGTCAGATGTTGTGCGCGTCCCTCGGATGGTAAGCGAACGTCGACGAGCCGTCACGACGCGTCCATCAACTGCCAGCCTGCCACCGCTGACGAGCCAGCACCGAACCCAGTTTAAGCTCAGTTTAAAACCTGACAGTTCTCCGACCATGATAGATGATATACGGGCGCGTGGAATGTGCCCAAACCAAAATAGCAGCCGCCTCGACATGGACACTCGTTAACGTTTTAGCTAATGACATTACGGCTCATTTTTGTTTTTGTTCGGCTATTAAAGATGAGCTGCGTGTTTGTTTTGGGGCCGAGGATTACCGGCGTTGACCCATAATCCCACGTTCATAGTTAATGACTGCTTTAATAGCCTACGAAGGAAGTATCTCGCAGCGCGTCTATGATGCGACGAGCACAATATTAGAACTCCTGTAGTGTTGCCACACGACTATTTTATATTTCCTTTGTGTTGTGGGAGCTCAAAAATGTGCCATTAGGGATAATGCTGTGACAATTTTGCTGGCTACGCAGCGTAATTGAATAGGCGGCCGGGTGGCGCACGCGACCAGCCTCTGATTCAGGAGTAAATGTGCAAATAAATGTGTCTAATGTAATGCCATATTGTGTTTGTTTACGCACATTAATAAATAAATCAGAGTTGTTATTCTCTTTCTACGGGCATTGCGCCACTAAAAGCTTCGTAATGTTTTGAATATTTGCAAAGCTTCTGTGCCTCGGAGACATTATCTAAATTGTTCAATGCACTCAGAGGCGGTGTGAAGGAAGACACATTAACATGTTAAAATTTCACACTTCATAAACTAAGTATGACTGTTTGCTACCTAATGGGTGAAGGGTTTTATGTTCGACCTGATCGGGAAACAGTAAATAAATACTCTTGTCTTTGGTTATTTATAATATAAAAGTTAGGGACCAGGACCACACACACGGTCCGGTGGGCGCGCGGAGCAAACATGGCTGGCGTCAGCACCGAGCATACCTGCCTCCCCCAGCTTCTGTCTGTGTGTACACTCCCGCTTAGCTAGTGCGTGGTGCTAATCACTTCTAAACACGATACCACAAACTATCATTATGGAACACCATTCTTTTCCTACTTAACAACTCGATAACTCTAAGTACTTTCACGGATCACTAGTATCTACTCATTTTGTTTAACCATCCAATCTCTTCTAACTAGTTTTTCTCCACCACCCAATGTTTTACCTTGAGTGTAGCATGTAAAAAGTCTTGACACGACAAAAGTTTCTAAATGTGCTTTGTTGGCAAAACATATTCCCAATTCACATTGTCGTAATTAAGGACCGTGAAATATGGTCCCACTCAATTGTGTCGTAGTTTTGTGACAATACTGTATTTACGAAGAAGGACCGAAAATAAACAAACATCGCACACAATCGGACGAATAAATATGCTGGCACAATGCACGGGCCAGCACGTCATAATAAGGCAGTGGCTTTTGTACGAGCGGCTGTAAATCATACAGTCCTTTGAAGAGAATGGCACACCATAAATAATGCCCAAAATTCGGCTGCGATGCTCTCCTCCGGGACATTTTTGTAGCCCGTGAAGAGAATTCTAATGGTGAAACAAATTAATCAATGGGGTCGCGACTGTATTTAACTTTTTTGCCACAAGCCCTATTGTGATCGAGTTTATGGGTGTCGATAAAGCCCTAAACGTTTTGGCATTAAAAATAGCTTTAATTTATAGCTCCGATAGTACACCATAACGTGCACTATTTAGAACTGAACAATGAAAATTCTATTCCCTAATGTGGTAATTGTTTCGATTTAATAACGTTCCGCTTAAAATTTAAACCGGAGTCGTAAATATTGAACTGCAGCCACTTTAGATTTTTATGGGTTCGTAAGAAAGCAATTAAAGTTGAGCATTATGATAGTATTGAAGAATTTAACGCGGTCGACGTTGTTACGACTCAACTGAGCTTTAATGGTTCAGTGCACCCCTGAATAAACAAGGCTATTCGGAGTTAAATTTGCTTGCACCGGATATGGCTGCCACTCGAACATATCCATCATGTACCTCTAAATGAAGACTTGGTCAGCGGCGCACTGCCAGTCAGCCACTTGAGACTGTTCAGACTCCTCTAGCACCAACAATGAATAAAGGAATTCTTATTCGTGGGGGAATAGGGATGTGGTCAACTCACCTTATTTTATGATCAGTAAATGTTTCCAGTTATGAGCTCCTAAATAATAACATTTTATAGGCCGCCATCGTAGAATTGACGAATGCGCACTGTTTTATCGCCGATGGGCAACCAAAGTGTCCCTGGATTTATGTTTTACAATGAAAATTCAAGTTTATTGCTAATGCAATAGATGTTTCGTTGAATTTGTGGTCAGGAACTCAGGAAAGACGTTCCTTTGTGTAATTTTATTATTCTCAAAAGATCAGGAGAGGTTGTGACAATTTTTTTGCTTAACCCATAAGTGCTTTATCAAAGGGTCGACCACCCAAAAGTTGTCCTAAAGCACAGCATGGAATAGCATCTAACGTTATCTTTGCATCACAATAAACTGCATCATGTGACGTTTGTTTGGACCTCCAGTTTGTTTAGACAGGACTCCAAGAAACCAAAACTATGACATAGATTGATTTGGGCCCGAGATCTTAACATGTCTCGAAGTGAATTCGTATGTTTCGCAGCATGGCGTAGAGATGGGTCGACCTCGAGTCATGGTGTTTCTGTTGGGCCTGGCCTCCCGCGGCGCAGGGCCCGCTGCGAGACCCCGCATGCCCCAAAATTTACATCCTGACGTCGAATAAGGGTTATTGTACTGCCCTATGAGTTCTTAGCAGTCGACTAGATAACTTCTAGTCACTTTTGAATCAATAATATACACACAAATTTGTCAAAGCGTCCCTGAGGACCAACCCTGGCTTTGTCCTCTAGTTTTGTTTACATTAGGCTCCCAAACTGGTTATTGTGTCCGATGTTTATTTTATTAAGAAAGTAAATAAACATGCAACAGTCGTCCCGAATAGTCCCGATCACCCGACGTGACTTGATATTTTATTTTACATCTGGAATTTATATTATGCTGACTGTAAATTGGGGGAATATTGTTGGAAGAGTAACGCTGGCCATCTAGAGAATATACTTCAGTTTCAAATGTGAAAGCGTGTGTTCGTTCTGTTTGTCACTCGGCAACAATTTTTCCTATGTAAAGATGTCATGTGTAATTTTATAATAATATATATTAAATATTTCACTTCTTTCCAACTGTGTTTATCACTCCACTCCGCAATAACAACAACAGGTTATGGGCTACATGTGTGAAGTGTAAATATTTTGTGAAAATATTATTATTTTACTCGAAATATGGATGAGTATACTAATTCGAAAGTTACGATGGAAAAGCTGAAAGGTACCATCAACTATCGCGATTGGGCATTTCAAATGCAAAATATACTAGTATTCGAGGATTTGTGGCAATGTATTACTGGAAAATACGAAACCTCAGGTGAGAACGCTAACAAATTAGCTCGTAGAGAGGAGAAAGCTCGAGCGAGGCTATGTTTGAGTGTTGAAAAATCGTGCTATTCTCACATTCTGCAGGCGAAAACTGCGAAGGATGTATGGGATGCCTTGCAGAAGGCTTACGATGATACCGGGTTGCAAAGGAGATTGTCGTGTCTGCGAACTTTATGCTCGATTACGCTAGAAAAGTTCGATAGCATGGAGATTTATATCAACGAGATCTTGTCACTTGCTGAACAACTCAGTAGCATGAAGAAACCACTTGATGATGAATTTCTGGCTGCTATTATGCTCCAAGGGTTGCCTCAAGATTATGACCCAATGATAATGGCTCTGGAACATTCTAGTATAAACATAACTACAGATATGGTAAAAACAAAACTACTTCAAGATAAGAGATGGAAAGGGAGCGCCGCTGATAATGGCGATGGCTGCTTATTTACACGGAATCGTAGTAATGAAAAGGCTAGCTCTCGAGGCGAGAAGAAAAATGCCTCAAGTACATCAAAACACGCTAGTACCTCGTCAAGTACGAACAAGTTGTGGTGTTGGAAGTGTCGTTCTAAAGGACATGTCAAGAAGGATTGTCCTCAATTGAACCGTAATGGAGCGATGTCGACTTCCATGGTGTTGTCTGCACTTAACACTGATAGTTCGTGGATTATTGATTCTGGAGCGACAGATAATATGTCAGGACGCCAAGAATGGTTTCAAGCTCTTGATGAGTCGTCGACTAAGGAGGTTTGTGTTGCTAACGGCAAGAAGTTAGATGTGAATGGGAAAGGTGACGTACATTTTACGGTTAACTCTCGTGGACATACGATAGATACTACTTTAAAAGATGTAATGCTTGTACCTGACCTTAATGTTAATTTAATATCTGTGTCTACCCTTGCTGAAAAGGGATTTAAATTTATTTTTGATAAAAATGGATGTAACATACTTAAAAATGGTAAAGTAGTTTTATATGCTAGGAAAGTTGGGAGAGTTTACAGGCTCCATTCTGTGGGTAAAGTCAATCTGACAACGTCATCTACGTCTAAGGATATGATGTTATGGCATCAACGTTTAGCTCATATTAATTTTGACAGCTTGGCATCACTTAGGAAGGTAGCTAATGATATTGACTTTCAGGTTACTACTCAGAAGAAAGTTTGTGATGTGTGTCTTAAGGGTAAGCAATCCCGCGCTCCCTTTGTGACCAATCATAACAAACAGGTGGCCGAGGCGCGGCTAGCGCTCATTCACAGTGACGTCATGGGGCCGATGCTGACTACTTCTCTCGGAGGCAAGCGCTACGTCCTCACGTTTCTAGACGACTACTCCAGGAAGGTGTTCGTCTATCCCATTGCAAAGAAGAGTGAAGTGTGTAAGTACACTAAAGATTTTATTAGACTGGTAGAGAATCAGTGTAGTGCTAAAGTCAAGGTAATGAGAACAGATAATGGCTCTGAGTACGTTAATGCTGAGTTGACGGACTTTCTTAAAAAGAAAGGCATTGTACATCAGCTGACGGTACCCTATTCTAGTCAGCAGAATGGATCCGCGGAGCGCCTGAATCGTTCTTTACTTGACAAGGTCAGATGTCTACTGTATAATGCAAATCTCGATGACAAGATGTGGGCAGAGGCTGTAAACACTGCGGCGTTTCTGATCAACAGATCGCCAAGCTCGAGACTTTCTGGTAGATTACCAGAGGAAGTGTGGAGTGGTAAGAAAGTGAGCCTTAAAAATCTGCGTGTCTTTGGTTGCGAGGCATTTACTCATGTAGATGACTGTAAACGTAAAAAGTTAGACCCCAAAAGTAGAAGGCTAATCTTTTTAGGTTACTGTGATAACGTCAAAGGATATCGTTTGTTCAACCCTGATGACAATAAGATCGTTGTATCACGTGATGTGGTGTTCAACGAATCTGTGTTTCCAGGGAGACATACTAAAATAGGGCCAAAACGTGAGTTTGAACCTATTTATCTTACAGGAGGTGATGATGAGAGGGAGATGCTGGAGACTACGTCGGTTGAGGCGGAGCCAGATACAGTTCCTGCAGAATCACCAAATCATCCTGTTGAGTTGGAGTGTGAACGCGAGGCTAGTAAAGATTCGGTAACGTCGCCTGAATTGGCACCAGAGTCTACTAGTACACGATATGACCTACGTCCACGTATGCCTAAGACAACCTGTAACATAACTAACGTGTGTAATGTGACAGAGCCCATAGAGCCACGTACTGTCAAAGAAGCTTTGAAATGTGAAGACAAAGAGTTATGGCAGAAGGCCATGAAAGAGGAAATCGATTCTTTTGTCTTACACGGAGCTTGGGAGCTTACTGATAAACCGGTTGACAAGAACGTCGTTAAAAATAAGTGGATTTTTACACTTAAACGAGACTCGGATGGGCACATTACACGTTATAAGGCAAGGTTGGTAGCTAAAGGCTTTACTCAAAGATATGGTGAAGATTTCCAAGAGACTTTTTCACCGGTCGTTCGTCATTGTTCTATACGATTGTTGCTATCTCTGGCAGTAGAAATGAAACTTAAGATTGATCATTTAGACGTGCAGACAGCATTCCTGAATGGAGATTTGCAGGAGGAGATCTTTATGCAACAACCGGAAGGTTTCATATGCCCTGGGAGTGAGAACAAAGTCTATAGATTACGAAAGGCTGTTTATGGGTTGAAGCAAGCATCGCGATCCTGGTACCAAAAGGTAAAAGATGTCTTACTTTCTTTGGGATACAGACAGTGTAAACAAGAGGACTGCATCTTCACTAAGAGATCAGGTGAGTCGATTGTTTTTATCGCTCTGTATGTTGACGATTTTTTCGTGTTCTATAATGACAAACGTCTGGCTGAGACGTTAAAAAGTTCTTTGTTAAATGTTTTTAAACTCAAAGACTTAGGCCCGGTACGAAACATGTTAGGTATAAAGGTAGAACGTGATGCAACTTCCATCAAACTAAGTCAGGAAAAGCGGATTGACAATATGTTAGATCGTTTTGGCATGACAGACTGTAAGCCTGTAAAGTCTCCCATGATAACTAATGTTAGTTCGGTCATTGAGAGTTCTAATAATGCTACAAATAACATTGTAATGAAGTTTCCGTATCAAGAGTTGATTGGTAGTCTTATGTATTTATGTGTAACTACGCGACCTGACATTTCGTTTGCCGTGTCATATTTAAGTAAATTTAACAGTTGTTATACGGAATTCCATTGGAATCAAGCTAAGCGTGTACTGCGATACCTTAAAGGTACTAAGCAAAAGGCTTTGGTATTTAAGAAGTCGAATGTAGATCCCGTTCTTGAGGGTTATTCTGATGCGGATTGGGCGGCAGATCCTGATCGTAAGTCGTACACGGGGTATGTGTTTAAATACGGCGGTAATTCGGTATCTTGGGGTAGCTACAAACAGTCCTGCATATCGCTTTCGTCCACCGAGGCGGAGTATTGCAGCTTGAGCGAAGCGAGTAGAGAAGCGGTGTTCCTACAAGCTTTAATTAAGGAATTGCTAATGACGACTTGTTGTAAAATAGTAATGTATTGTGACAATCAATCTGCTATACAGCTTGCTATCAATCACACTCATCACAGACGGAGCAAGCATATAGAAATAAGATTTCATTACGTTAGAGATATGATAGATAGGTTTAACGTAGAAATTGTATACATCCCTACGGATGAGATGTTGGCAGATGTGTTCACTAAGCCCCTGGGCTGTGTCAAGCACGAGGTGTTCACCCGTCAGCTTGGTGTGGCATGAAGCCATCATGATGCCCACGTTATGGGGGGGTGTTGGAAGAGTAACGCTGGCCATCTAGAGAATATACTTCAGTTTCAAATGTGAAAGCGTGTGTTCGTTCTGTTTGTCACTCGGCAACAATTTTTCCTATGTAAAGATGTCATGTGTAATTTTATAATAATATATATTAAATATTTCACTTCTTTCCAACTGTGTTTATCACTCCACTCCGCAATAACAACAACAAATATATTATGTGAATTGTTCTATTGCTAGTTGGAGAAGAAAAAACGAATGCTATTTAATTAAATAAACCGATGCTGTCTTCATGAGAAGTTAATGTTTGCGTTGTGGAGGCAGGTTAGTCAAACATCGTGACACCCTCGCGGGCGTTGAACGGTAGAAGTTGTTGAATAAGAAAATACACTTTTGGGAAGCAGTTGTAGAGAACAAATATTGGTTGAATCCATTCGGAGGTGCGCGTGGACTAATATTTGGTTACTAGAGGTCGTTATTACATGCTGACGGTGGTCATACTATGATTACAATTCTGGTTTTAACCATGTCGTGGGAATGTAACAAAGGACTTCAGAATAAATGTGGCTGAGTCGAAATGTAAGTTCTTTTATGTGTTCCCAGAGTTACAATATTGTGGAATTGATATTCAAGAAAGTCCCAACAAATACAGAATAAATGTTTAGATTAATTTATTGTATTGTACGAGTATTTTATAGCGGAACGTTCGTAAACTCATTTACTTAATTCGTATTGTCGCTCAATACGATTGCGTTCACGTTCGGGTTAAACTTTATTTCTGGCTCAGTTGGTTCGAGGCAATCGTACGTATTAATGGCAGTAATGGGAGACTGCGTTTATTTAACCGCTCGTAACTCGACTCGTTATGGCTGCGTGTGCCCGTGTGGATTTTTAAAGCATGGCTGCAGTAACACCGTACGTCATTTCCTCGCCTCGTCCATCAATTTTGTCGGATTGAGTTTAGACTGTTAGACTGCGATGGTGTTAATAAGCTTAATGAGGTTTCTGGGTAATTGATTTACGTTTATTTGGTAATGAGCGACGCTGCAAGTTTCTTGATGAATGATTGAATCATCATTATCATCTTTCATTTAAACTGCACGAAAGTTTTCAAAACATTGTCAAACGAATGTAAGCTAGGTTAACTACAATACTGGAAGATCCGGTACCCCTAATCCAAAATCCAGTAATACAAGCTTAAACCTAATCTCAAGTCAATCAGCAGTCCTCAAATACCAGTTAGATTTGAAGAACGTTAAAGCTAACGAGGTATTTTGGTTTGCTAGGTTAATTGTGTCTGTCGGGTCTATCGTCGATCTCGTGAGCTGTGCCCACATTACCATGTACGAGTGTTCCACTGTCGTCTGATCGCATCGCGTCGTCGGTCGTGATCGGGGAAATGCTCGCCTCCGCTCTACGGTCACGTTTCTACCTGGAACGAAAAAAAGACATAAAAACCATGCAAATAATGCGCTATAAAAGTCAATATGGATTTACAGTCACAGCTGCATTTCTTACCAACTTTATACCTTATGTATAAATTATGGAAAGGTTCCCTGTGAAGAAAAAATCTGTCGTGTAGCTAGCTGGTCGGCTGGGACGTGTCGTGTGCCTATAAAGCGGAATGCAAGTACGCGAGCTAATGCGAGCGAGGTGTGGGCGCACCAAGTCGCTCTTACTCTTTTTGCAAATGCAAATTCAATTCCTGCTCGGAAATCTTTACGAGAATATTCCAAATGGAAATGTTTACTTTACTCTTTTACTCCATGTTTTTATTTGCCAGCTCGCCAGTGTAGCAGAGTCGTGCGAAGATTAATATTGACTAATATGATAATACTTCTTCCACATTCACCCGTGGGTACTGTAATCAAAATGTGCGGTTTTGTTTAGGTTGTTTGGGTCGGCGGTTACCATTAGGCTCTCTCGTTCGAGTTTAGAACATCAGATAATTCACGGGAGTTCAGACTGCTCCATTCTACATGCTCCCTCATTAACGACTCGACTTAATTCTTTCTTTTGTCCGATTGGTACTACTTTTCCTGATCATTTAAAAATCTACTGCATAGCTTTTTTAATTTTGTACACTGGCGAGACCGCCGCTCATTTGGTTTTTATTTTCGTTTGTAATTCGCTTTTCTTGCTGTTGTTTTTGGAACGCTACTGTTTTAACTGATCGTAGTTCGCAACCTTGCGTGGTCTGTTCGCAAATTTTTTATTTCTTTTGTCCAACGTTTTCGTGACTCGAAGACTTTAAAAATGTTAAGAATAATGTGCCGACGGTTATGTTAGAACCGGTAGCAACTTTAAAAGAGGTCCGTCTAATTGTAATGGGCATCAACCAGGTGGAATATTACTCGGAGTCGCCCGAAGGCTTTGAAAAAAGAAACGAGAGGCGTGGCCGAGATCCTGTTTGTTTTCGAGTCGGCTTTAATCGACGCCGAAAACTAAATCTCCCTTGGTTACGTCCTTAAGAGTTTGTATGATGCTGTTTTGGTGATATTGGGCGATCTAGATCTCGGTATATATATGACCTAAGAATTCAGTATTTGGACACCATTAAACTTGGACTTATAATCTTTAAATCTGTACAAGCGAAAACACGATTGGATGAAAAAACCTCGATAAAAAAAAAATACTAAAACAACTCGTTTTGCACTTATTTAGAGTTGGATCTCTGAAACCTTAAGGAATTTAGTGACGATTTTTACATAATAGATAGGTAACTATATTATCTCAAATCTTGCACATTTTTTTTATTAATTTTCTACGTGGTTTTCTCGTAATTAGCATTCCTGTGATTGGCGCTTACGTTATTTTATTCTAAGCGAGCGCACATTCTTTCTGTCTCACGTTTGGAGCGCGGTAGTAATAGCGCTATCCTTTTCAATTTGTTCAATAGGGACATTCAGTCTGCTGCGGCAGTTGTTGCGAGGCGAACCTATGTTTGGCGACATTACAGACAGCGGACTACTTTCTACGCAATTATTTTGAATTATTTTGTTTAGTTATTTTGTTTTTGTTTGTTTTGTTTTGTTTGTTTTTGTTTTGTTTTATTTGTGTATTAAAAAACAAAGAATATATTCTTTGTTTTTTAATTTTAATGTAGCCTATAACACTCGCGCCATCAAGAAAAGAAACCCGCTCAGAAGCTTACAAAACGTTCATACAAATCAAACGCCGAACATAGTAAGAGTAATTTTAGTAATAAGTACTAAATATTTCTAAAACTATAAAATATAGAAATATCTTACTACCCATGAGTTATCAGTTCGAATACGCTCAGTTTTTTCGAACACTTTTACAACTACTAAAACAGCTTGTTTGGTAGAGGGATGGACTGCCATACAGCAGTGTTCTGGTTCGAACCCCATGTCTAATTTTTATTTTTGTGACATTGTATTTTCTTTTTATTCAAAGTACTGTGATGTAGATAATATTTATCAAATACTTTTTTGAATACTAAATAAAAAGTTACATTATAAATATTCTTACAGGAAAAAGAAAGCTATTTTCAATGCGTAAGTATCGTAGACACCATAACTTGGCTTGTTTAGATTGGGGCAGACTAGTTGGCCGACTACTCGGCACATCCTTATAAAAATGGAAAAAAAATTATGGTAATGATGTTATTTTTTTAGGAGTATCATAGATTCTCGCCTCGAAATGTAATGTTACCATACTACAGCGTAGCAAGGACAGTCCGGATTAGAGTTTCAAATAAAATTACTTGAGAGATGATATTGACATAGTTGTAGCACAGTATAAATATGGACAGTACCGAAACTAAGTATATTTATGAAAATCTTTCGTATGCTCACAAAAATATAAAGCTGTTTAAGAAATATAGTGATATTCACAATATAAATACAAGAAATAGACATAAATACATTGTACCCATAACAAGGCTCAAGAAAATAGGTGGATCTTTCAGATGCCAATGTATTCGCTTTTATAATAAACTACCAAGCCACATTCAAAATTTAAGCCTTAATAAATTCAAATCCTTTATAAAACGTAAACTTTGCCAGAAAGGATTTTATACTGTTAAAGATTATTTAGAGGACAAAAAAGCTTGGGATTGAACTGCTCCAATTTGAATCGAAATTGAATTGACTTTATACCTATTTTTATATTTTTTTACAATTTGACATTTTATGAATTTTCTTTATACACATGACATTGTTTACTTTTTCAAGTATGATATTATTTTTTTTGACCAATATTTACATGTTAAATATTTTATTTTATTTTTTATTTAGTTTTGTGTATATTGACATTTAATAACTTGACATGATTATTTAATACGACAAATATTTTATTATTTTTATATTGTGAATGTGAGGACCATGTGGGTCTTTCTCTAATTTTAACTATTGTCTGGCAGTTTGAGTACTATAAGCGACCCACCCAAATGTCCTTTCTTTGGTATTGTTCGTCGTGACGTTGAGCTCCTTGAGTTATAAGTCGAGCTCCACGATAACTGACAAATGCTTGCACTGACTGGACGGGTCCACTCAAATCTGTGTGGTGCTTTATTCAAAAGACCATCTCAGACACTAATCTGCATGATCTTCATGTATTTTATTATTTTCATATTGTGAACGTGAGGACCGTGTGAGTTTTTATTTAATTTTAACGATTGTTTGGCAGTTTGAGTACTTTAAGCGACCCACCCAAATGTCCTTTCTTTGGTATTGTTCGTCGTGACGTTGATCTCCTTGAGTTATAAGTCGAGCTCCACGATAACTGACAAATGCTTGCACTGACTGGACGGGTCCACTCAAATCTGTGTGGTGCTTTCTTCAAAAGACCATCTCAAACACTAATCTGCATAGTCTTCATGTGTGTATTATACCAAGATTATGTTTGTACCTTGAACATATTGTAAACCCAAACGATTTTAAAAGAGTGTCCATGAAGTTTCTTGCCATTCTTCTCATGAGACCAACGCTTTGGAATTGGCAACTACAGTCTACAGTACACTCACGAGTTATTATGCCTTGTGACTGGGACTGTAGCTTAGTTTATTTAGCTTCAGTAGTTCAGTAGTTTACTGCCGCACTCGGAGAGCTTCAGTGGTTGTTTGGGCCGTCGCTTGGTAAGGGTTTTTGGCAGTTTTGTCATACAAAACTATGTCAGGCCTTTGCTGGGTGGCGGCTTGAGTAATCGTTGGATATCTCTGAGTGCCGCAGTTAGTTTAATTCGACTATTCAAAAGTGCCTGTTACTGGCCTACTTGAAATAAATATTTTTGACTTTGACTTTGACTAAGCCTAGTTGATACGATAACATTGAAGCCATAGGGTTGTCCCTTTCAATGTTGATGATATTGTTTTTTTTTTCTTAAATATTTTTATTCTGTTGTGATCAATGAATCGAATTGAAATTAAATAACTAGCTTACTACAACTAGTAATGTGCATAAATAATTAACATAATTTATTAATATTAAGAACGAATATATTATTAAGTATATTGTTTTAAATTATTATTATCAATGAACTTTCCTTCCTATCTTACTACACAGTTTTAGACTAATTAAATGTTATTTAATGTTATTATTACGTAAAGTTGGACCAGTGTAAGAATTTTTTTTTTTGTGATAAGTTATTCTCACTTAAATATCACGGGGGTGGCAGAGGGGAGTAAAAATTTTGGTCCTTTTTTGTCTAGGATGCTCCGTTTTCGAGATATTTCAATTTTTTTTTTTTTACAGAAACTTTGAACGCCCATAACTCTGAAACGGTGCATCGTAGGACCGCAGCGCGCCACCGCTTGCTACGTTGTTATACGTATTATAATAATATTACCCCGTTCTGGCCCCGTTGGTATTCGTTGGGCGTGTTGTTGAGTTAGACTGCTAGACATTATAATGATAACACGTAGGCAGCGTCGGTATAACAAACAAATAAAAATTCATTATGATCGATCACAAGGACATAATAGGTATTATTCGATACCTATCTATATATCATAATAGGGATTATTCGATACCAACTATAATATAATACATATTTGTAATGTACTCGCCAAGATCTTTTATTTGATACCAAATTTGCTATGATTATCTCAATTTAATATTTTTTGAGGTAAGTTTTTGACATTTAAATTCTGTCATAAAAAGAATTTATAAAATTTATATAGCCTATGTCACCCGGGCTATTCTTACGAATCTATTGACACCTAATTTATTAAAATCCGTTCAGTAGTTTAGGCGCTACGGTGGAACATACATACATACATAGAGTGCCAAAATCATTACCCTTCCTTTTGGCTTCGCCATAGTCGGGTAAAAATAAGACAAGTACACACGGCTACACATCAAGCTATACAAAACCAGTATAATCTGATCGTTCATTGTGCGAAAAGATCTAGTAAAATGAGGCCAAGATTAACTGGTTTTGTATAGCTTGATGTGTAGCCGTGTGTACGTACAGCCTGTCTATAAAGTCATGAAAATAAATGAGGGCGCTGCGGTCGTGCAGACTCGTGCACATAGCAACCCTGTATAGTGTGACTAAAATGGTTTTGATACTGGCACATTATTTTGTACTAGAAGCAAACCTGGTTTTAATTAAAATCTGTTATCTCATTAAAAAAATACCAGCCCACTACTGTCTCACTACTGGGCAAAGACCTCTTCTCAACAGAGAAGGCACGATCACTGATCACCACGCATGCTCAAGACGGGTTGGCGATTTCAGACTTATAATAATTACAAGTCCAGATTTCTTCACGATGTTTTCCTTCCGACCTTCATTGAAATAAAAATGAGTAAATAAAAGAAAAATGTTCGCACATATTTTTTATTAATGTTATGTTTTAACTTTTATACCACTGTATGCCCATTTTCTCTCGCCCGTTTTGCTGCAATATGTTGTTCGATTAGAGCCTTTCTGTTATTTTGACACTTCTTGTAAGAAAATCCAATCGATTTCAAAATTTTACGCAGAACTTCTAGGCTACATTTAAAATCCAGATCTGTTTTAGCGTTTTATGTTGAAGTCATCCATTTCTTTATTAGGACGGCCTGATCTGTGTTTGCCTTCATCTACAATACGCTTCACTGTACTCTCAGATTTTCCTGAAAGAAACATTTAAAAAAAGATGTAAGTAATATCTAACAGAAAATAGATCGCACTATTTTTATTTCAAACATGTTAAAACTTATTCATATTTAAAATCACCGGTAAATTTGATTACCCAAAAGTATCAAAAGTTAACGTCGCACTACATTATGAGCTACTTACATTTGCAATCTAACCTATAAATGCGCAATGTAAACAATGCTTATTTTAGTCTTAAAATCGTATATTTAGTAAATTGGTGACTTCTGGTAGATAAAAAACAAACAATAACACGATTACATACCTGTTATAGCTGCTGTTCGATTATAAATATCATCCAAATTTGATAAAATTTGTCCAGCTTGGTGTTCTAACAAACATCGCTAATATACTTTGAAATAATTTCCTGAGCTCCACTCCTATTTGTTTTCCTAATATTTAACACGTTTCTTCGAAGTTTTGTCGACGTAGATTTGAAAAACATTAAAAAATGCAAAAGATATCAAGATAAATAACAAGTTGATGACAGCCGATGACATTTGATGTACTATGATTTAGTGTTACCCTACTTTTGAATAATCTTAGTTCCTCAAACATTAATTTCATGACTTTATAGACAGACTGTATTTAATATGACGAGTAGGATATATCGTGTTGTTTTTGGTTTTACGTATCCAGAGATAATTTTTTTTGAATTACCTGGAAACTTTGAAAGATAAGACTATAAAATAATAGATATATAGATAGAATACTCTTTATTATGTACACCAAATTACAAAAAAAAACAGTAGTAAAACATTTTACAAGGGGTGACACAATGGTAATTTCACTTACTAGTAGGTAGGCATATAATGTGTGTCTTTTTAATGGATAAGTATTTCTTTATATGTCCCGAAAAAAAACATGGGTTTTTAATTAAATCTATCAATCAAAAAACAACACGCATGTTTATTGAACACTTTCTATTCAATTCACAAAGTATTTTATTTGTTTTAAAAAGTATAATTATTTACGATCACAAAACTAAATGGAAGCACAAAGTAGGCACATGTAATTAAAAATACTGGAGGCGGGCAGCCCTTTCGCATGTTTACGTACCGCGCGGCTGTAGGCATTTATTTCAAGGACACGGCCGAGTCACACTACCTACTGTACGATATTTATACTGTGCTAATGTATGTACCTTAGATCTCCGCATCCAAGGTCAACTTTTTTTTGAAACTCTAATCCGGACTGTCCTTACTACGCTGTAGTATGGTTACATTACATTTCAATACTCACCTCGTCTCTGCATTTTCGAGGCGAGGATCTATGTTATTTGGTATACCTACTCCTAAAAAATAACATCATTTCCATAAAATAAAAGTATTTTATAGGGATGTGCCGAGTAGTCGGCCAACTAGTCTGCCCAAATCTAAACAAGCCAAGTTATGGTGTGTAGATACTTACGCATTGAAAATAGCTTTCTTTTTCCTGTAAAAAATATTTATAATGTAACTTTTTATTTATTATTCAAAAAAGTATTTGATAAATATTATCTACATCACAGTACTTTGAATAAAAAGAAAATACAATGTCACAAAAATAAAAACTAGAGTTAAGATTCGATCCCGGGCCCTGTTGTATGCCGATCCATACCTCTACCAAACACGCTGTTGTAGCAGTTTTAATAGGGTATTTCACCAAAAAAATCTAATTAGTCCGTCAGATGGATTTTCAAAAAATAAAGGACACGTATTTTTTCTTTTTTCACGTAAACAAAAGATGAAGACGATACAGTGCTTCGAAAAGTCGTGTCAAGTCGTGTGACGTCACAAGGTTAGTACTTTTTTACTCACAAAGTGATGTCAAAAGCCCCCACTCATGATCTTTGACACGTTTTATTTCCGTCAATTTTTATTTATTTTAAAAACCAAAAAACACGTATCTAATATTTTTCGATAATCTAACAGACGGACTAATTACATTTTTTGGGTGAAATACCCTATAGTCTTCGAAAAAACTGAGCGTATTCGAACTGACAACCTCATGGGTAGTAAGATGTTTCTCTAATTTATAGTTTTAGAAATAAATACATGTTATTATGAATTATTATTCTTATTTTTTTTACTTACTCGAATCAGCTGATAAGTAGTTTACTTTTTAAGTAGTTTACTTTACCCGCCGCGTGACCGCGAGCAATACTGTGCGAGCGAGATAGAGAGTGAGATGGCGCGGCGTGGGGAAGTGGGGGCGAAATAAGAATTTGAGCTGAGGTACCGTAGGCTCTTAATTCTGATTTATAGACACCGCATGCTGTTATTATAAAGTTATGGTTACATCTCCTGCGACGGGTGGATTCCCCTCGACGTTCCCAAGTCATAATATCAATTAACTCATTCATAATTCTTAATTAGAACTCTTAATTAAAATACTGACTTCAAAAAGTCTTTTGATGTAAAGTTAGAGTTTTAATATTTTTTAAATGGAGCCAAACGTTTTGCAGGAAGTGCAGCTGTGTGCACGAGACGTTCATTGTTGCGTATATCCCTGCAATCTATATGCGGTAAACGTAAATCACTTTGCGTAGCATTGAGATTGAGACACAAGGTAGATCTCACTGCGACGTTATTATTGTTGCCATTTCCAGGAACAAGCTATCCTTGTTAGTAATTCCTTCAAGCAAAATAGAACCGCTGTACAAAGAGGTGACTTGGACAGATTGTCGGCAATTGAAACTCGGTCGGTTATCCGGAGGTGCTTGTTGGGATAATACGGGCAATCCATCTTAGCAGCCGGCACTCGATGATGGATCTGTGATGGAGATCACGACTCGTTTCTTTGTTGTTTTGTTTTGTTGATAAACGCAGCGTCCGCGCCGCTTTTTCCGCCCGGTTAGAACCTTGTTACGTTTGAATAGGCTATTTATGAGGTTAATTGGTTCTCCTCTAGTGGTGATAGTTTGAAATGTAGTTTATTTATCAATACAATCTCTGTACGTGTAGATCGTGCTTATTTCGACATGTTATAGTGGTAAGTTCTCTTTACCATGCTTTGTTTTCAAGTTTCGTTCACTTCCCGCAAAACAATTGCCTGAAGGTTGAAAAGCTCGTAGAATCAGTTTACTACCTACCACGGCTGCTACGGAAATCTGATTATCTCTTTGATAGTCGTCGGGACCCGAGCTTTAGGCGAAAGCTAGAAGGTATTCGATACGGTAAATATTTGTGGTGGTTGCCCAACGGATCATGAAGTTGATGACTATCAAAATGTGTTAATGATTATCGATATATTGGAATCTGAAGTTGTGTCCACTAAAAATGACGGCAAGGTAGGCGATGCGTAGGCTTGAAATGTAAGTGTGAGATAACATCATCTCGTCTTATATCGTAGGGTGTCTCCTGAGCTTTCACCGCTGCACCGGAGCGTCAGCGATGGCCAATGGGCGCGTGTTGTGACAGCCTCCCACGATAAACTCCATGTTTATATGCGCGCGCGCCGCCCGCCATGTTTGTTTTATCTCGATCCACTGCGCGTCCGTGTTAATAAATGTCTCGTATTGGAAAAAAAAACTTATCCTCCTTTTTTTATTCAATATTTTTATGTTACCCGTATGTTTTATTTAGACATCGATTTATTAATAATAATGGATCCTTCAGGGTCGTTAGATCAAAATTTAAGATGTACGTATATGTAGGCGTTTTTTATGTATTGTTTTTTGTTATAGTCAGTTGTGTGGGTCTCGTTTTTATTGGGGTTTGAACAAGGGACGAAAGTACGTGTTGGTGTATTTTATATTCAAAACAGATGTTATCCTGCGGCGATGGCTGGGAAATTAATTGAATTTGTTTTGTTTGTTATTCGATTCGAATCACACGCATATTTAAACATTCTCACATTTGAATTTTAACTAGCTACTTATGTTACATGCCTGGTTAATAGAATCCATCAAGTGGTTATCTAGGTGGTTAATATTCAGGCGCGTTGCTCAGAAGTGGTATAAAACCGATAATTTGTAGTTAGTGTTGATTACCCAATCTTGTTCTGGTCTGTTGGGCATCGAACACGGCTAGTTAGTGAGGGGCGCATCTAATTTGTGATCGGAGCATTCGAAGCGATGAGCATTGTCGCTGTGCCCGGAAACTGTCCCGTGACGGAAGACGTGGAAACCCGTGTAATTAAATAGCTAAATAACCTCATCCTCTACACTTGCTGGCTGCATACCTTGTTATAGAAATTGTGGCTCTATAAACTGACAGATAACGAAGTGGCGTTTTTTGCCGTCGACGGTTTTTGTAGTTTCGTCCAAAAAGTAATAAAAAGTTCGTTTGAAGGGCATGTAGCTCAAATTCCTATGTGGTTAGACGACTGCAGTTAAATTCTCCAGGAAACTTATTTATTAAAATGATGTCTACTACCGCAAGAACTAGAAAAAAAAGTGTTGCAAACGTCTTCACTTCACAAGCGAGTTCGTGAATTCTCCCTGAAGCCGAGAATTCCGCCACAATTCACGCGGTAACCACCCGCTTGGTGCTTTTGATACTTAAATTTTTATTTTATAAGAGCTGAGATGAGAAATAACACGAGTGCGCGGCAGGGCACCACAGGGCAGGCCTCGCTTACACCCACCATTTATAAATTTTGCTCTTTTTGCCCATTGTTTACTTTACGGGCGATGTTTTAAATTTTATGATTTCCATTATGACTGACGGCGGCGGCGGTTAAAATTATATTCTGAACGGTTGCCAACTCGATAATTCCAGGATCGTGTATGCGATTCTTTCGATTGCCTTTAATTTATTTGATGGGGTCCGGTGTTCAATTACGTGTTTTTAATGGTTTTGGATTCGCTGACTTGGCTCGGCGTCCTCAGCGTGAAATATAATTCCGTACTTCAGGTTTACAAGTGTATATGATACGATACGTAGGTGTTCGCCGGATGTAAACAGGGCAGGTTAAGCGCGCTGGCTGGCGTCGACGCTCGTTTGGAGAGCCCTCGGTGAGAGCACTTCACAAACTGCTCTCTTCAAGCCTTCGTTCAACAGACGATTTTTTAAACTGCCCGTCCGTATTGTTTTCATTATTTTCATTTTATTTCGTTCCTACACAAATATGAGACGCACAGTTGGAGTCAGAATGTCAAAAAAGTATTTGCCCGTCTGTGAAATATTTTCGTCGTGGCGAGCGTTATAACCTTTCTAAGTTCCAATGCAAACAGTCGCCGTCGTGCTTCTGTCCCATACTCCCATACAGTCCATACACGGGCTGTGTTGGTACAAATCCACGACATAATACAGTGTGGCGGTCGGATAATATTTGGTGAGCGTTGTTTGACAAGCGTGTTCGTGTGTTTTGTTATTGGACACCTCCACTCCGCACACAGTTTCTATTTGAATTGCCCTGACACAAACTAATAGGAGTTTTCAGGAACGCGGTGGCCTCCCGTCCGGTACAGCTGTTTGTTTGTACATCTGACGATGCGAGTCATTTTCCCAAATAAATGGAAACCAGTAGCCAACGGATATTTGTTCACGTATGTCTTATCAAGCGGTGATAAGTCGAAAATAAATCATATCGGCCGATAAGGCATCGATTTAAACAGCAGCTACCGTGCGATAACCTCTTCGGAAGGATTGTGGTAATCTAATAGATAAGCTCGAGAAATTCGTCGTCGTGTGTACTGTCGTGCACGTGGTCCGACTCAGTAATTGGAAGTTAAACGATACAAGACACAAATTCATGCGGAGGGGTTGGTTATAATCTGGCAACATTTACAAACATGTCACGACGGCGGCGTCGTTCGTGCTCAGTTTTTTTCTAGTTTACGTGGTGCTGTTTGTCACATCGCACTGCCTCGAGCTGCCGAGTGAAATGGGTTACTTTTTTGTACGAGTTTCATGTTTCGTTCAAAGCTGCAGAGACAGGCAATTTAATCTTTCAGCGTCGCTATTAGAGTGTTTCCCGAAGCGATAGCGGTGCTAAGTTCTAGTTGCGGTTTTTGTGGTCCGCGGGCGAACACGAAGCTTGGTCGCGTTATGTGGTCACGACTTCGTGTGGTCTGTGCTTCGCGTAACTAGACTAGGATTAGCTTGATCTTGGTAGGAGCAAATATTCAGACAAACTAGATTGAAATGCGAGACCACTTATCGCCGATCGCTTTCTGTAAACTTTATTGCCTGCCTATGCAGCTTTCAAGCTATATTTCATAGCTATATCTTCGAAGTTCAACCAATTTAGAATTTTCTTTTAGTATTTTCTACATTCGTCACAAAAATATTCGACTAAAGTGTCTCTTGCGTTATTAAAGCTAGCATGTTGTCTATTACACATTTAGGTGAACCAGACTTCAGCTGAAGCAGTAAAGTTATAAATATCTCAGGAGCGGAGCAGCTCATAACTAAGTTGAACTTAATTTCCCCTAAAGTGTAGCACACGTGATTTGACGTGATGTCATAAATTTTCACACTTCTGCCGACGCTAGCTTTTGGCGAATCTTCTAGGGATGGCGAGGTTGGCTATTGTCGAGAGCGAATTATCAAATTTGCTGGATTTCCGAAGAGGTAGTTGAAGGGTTCGAAAAGAAAATTAACGAATATTTGCCTCATAAGACCTAAATTTGTTCTGTGTGTCTCACTAAACCCTCGTCAAATCCTAGGATTTCGGACAGAGTCTCGTACAAACCAATAGCTGTGCCAATAGCTAGATTATTATAACCGTTAGTAATACCAGTACAAATTCGAGTACCTAGCATGTTTTGGTAACCCTATCCTTTCGCCATCTACCTCATCTCTATACAGCATAAACACAAGACAGGCAAGTTTGTTTTGATGTTCCAGTATAACATACTTACGTTAATGTAACGATAATGTTTACGTATTCGCAATAATTCAGCGTCAGGTGCGTTCCGTACTACTACCACTCTTAGATCTGTCCGCAGAACACTGCCCTACTGATCGTAAACACACACTGTTTATTTTATTGCACGAATAATTTATTATATCGTTAACACACGCACGCTTGATAATTGCTGCTCAAAGTACAACATCCAATCTCCCGCATGTAAATATAAAATAACTTATACTTAATTAGACAGAGCTGTAAATAATCGATACTGTTTCCGTAGCTTTTCGAATCGCTGCACATCATTAGGGGCAAAATCTCAATAAACATGTGGTATAGAGGTATTCCACAGACAAAAAAGAATCAGGAAAAGATTCCGACTGTCAAACTAATTCGTCGGGATTACGTCTGAGGGGCACGCGGGCAAAAAGGCGCATCAATCAACGGGCCAATGCGCTGCGGGATATTTTTAAGTTCGAGATCGACTATTTAACCTTACCATTCAAGTATCGCCGGCTGCTTTTGCTAATTTAAACCACGTCCCCAATATTACCAGCAATGTACGCACCTCATCATTCCAGTCGTCGGAACTTGTTTGAGATAAAAGAAAAACCGCGGCTAATTCACTTGATATGGGCGATAGCACGCATATCACACTTATTGGTGATTATACCTCAATTAATTGCTCGTTTTCATTCGAATTAATTCATTACAAATGCCTGTTAAACTTTTTTTTTAAGATTACTCTTTGCGTAATTTTCTGATCGGTAGATAAGATAGTCCTATAGTCTTTGGTTTTATTATTGCAATAAAAAATGCAATTTATTTTAATTAAGTGTTTGAACTGCGAACCGAAGCTTAGTGTTTTTCGTTTCAATTGCTACCGGCTGCTCTGGTTATATTAATTCAATAAAATTTAATGAACGCACGTGTTGTTGCATCACTGTGTAATTAAAAGGGAAGGGGAGGTTGGGGGTAAATGGCACATGTAACTGTGTGGCGGTGAGGGATGGTGGTGATTATTGCACACATTATCTGCTCCGAGATGTTGTCTATAGCTCTCGCGACCCCTCCCAGCTTGCTCCTTGATTTTGGAGCTTTATTGAGGAAAACACACAGCTTACTTTATTATTTCTGTCAAGATAATATTTTAACGAAAAGATGTGCATGTCTTTTGCGGAGTATTTTCAAGTGCCACCTGTTCTTTATTACTTAATCAATATATCGTGAAAATCTGAAAAATAATCACCGAGTAACCTTTACAAGAGTACCTCTAGAGATCCGCTAATACAAGCAAAGCTTTTCTACTCAATTCCAATCGGATTCGTTTCAGTACGTTTTCAGTATTTCTCCAGTGTAAAGTTAGCTCGTAAATTGACTCGGAATCGAACTCGATTTTGTAAGAAAATTGCTTAGCTATAAAAGTACGACCAAAAACACTGCTGCAATAAAGCTACCGAAATCCATTTTTGAAGTCTAAACCCTTTTGTTTTATCCATCAGTCTTTGGCATAACGTGAAAACATCCTAAACAAATTGACAAAACGAGTAAAAACATTTTATTTTCGTATTTATTCCACAATCAAAAGGCTGGCCGAACTTTTTTCGGGGTATCTATAAATATAAAGTGAGTTCTTCGCGCCTCAGGTCTGTTCCTAAAGACTTTAATTTCACAGAGCTTTTGTGTCTCTGATCAGCTTTGATCGCAAGACGTTCGGCTAAATCTTGTTATGGACAAAGCCCAGGCAGGCTGACGGACGAACAATGGTGGATCGCATTACCCCACCTCACTTCCGGCACGGTGACTCCGAAAACCTCAAAGTTTTACACCTGACTACACTTCTGTCTGACGTTTTTTCGACAAATGCTATTACGCAATTATCTACGGTCCAATTGCCATGTAATGTAACGCGATATATTGCCTTTTTAGTATCTCCACTATGCGAGGAATCGTGCGGTCTTCAATTGTCGATAATGTAGTCAATTTATTTTTTTAAAGGGTCTTTGTTAGTTTTTGCACATCCAAAGTGGTCACGAAACCTTTTCGTTTTATCAGTTCTTTCGTCCCACATGTTTTATTTTAACAACTTTTATGTGTGCGTTACATAAGATAAATCGTTATTATTTTATCTTTTCTGCATTAAGGCCATATCGTTTCTGAGAAAATAACAATTTATTGTTGCAGAAACATAAAATTCTTCGTAACTTTTACAATTCATGTCAGAAAGTGTGTAGAACATATTCTCTTTTTACGAACATCGATATAGTATCGATAAATAACCGATTACGACCGTATTTTACGAGCAAATCGACTATCTCGAGCGCATTGCGATCCCATATTTTATAGCTGTTTACAATTAAGGCGACAAATTTGGTTCGTGTCGTGTGCTTGGGTCGCAGATTTATAATCGGCTAATTCTGTCTAGCGCAGCGCGTCTTTGCTCTGACTAATGGAAACTTTAGATTGGATGCAAGGATCATTAAATGCCGCCTGATCGCCTCACAAAAATGTCAATGTCTCTTGTGGACGATTCGTGCTGAGAGGCTCGTGTTTCTATAACCGTTACAGATAGAAACGGTAGCGTTAAAACTAGTTAAAGTTAATACAAGACCTTAGAAAGAAGCTGCCGATAACCATACTCGACACTTCACACCATTATCGTTGGTAACAGCTATGACACTACCGCTGTTGCAACCTGCACCTAAAACGTTTTTAATTTAACGTCTACTATCTATTCTTAGCACATTACTGTGTTTTATGGCATCTATTATCACACGTCGTTATGGGATGTGGTAATGCTGTAAAATGTTAAACAGTTATTTATTTAGCGGTTTTCCGGCCGCTTGTATGTTCCCTCCGTTGTACAAAATGTACTTCATAATGCAAATGTGTGGGAGAAATAATAAACGACGACATTTTTCCCCGCCTATGAAATGTACCCTCTCGGTAACTCGGTAGCCCGCGCCTCGCGACCAACTGAAGTGCATTTTATAAACGCACACGGCACAACTCTATTTTATACCTAGTGATGTGCCGTTCTGTTATATTATCGACTAATTAATTAGGATTACAGCAAACATTAATCATTTATGTATTGAGTGTACAATTAATACGTTATCCGAACGAGTTTGGTTGATTTATAGTTTATGGTTAGTTTGGAAAAGCTCGTTTGCTATTAATTTTATTAACGCTGAGCTCAACTCTTAATTGAAGATTAACATTATGTAGTTTTTAACCGCTTTTTTTGTGTAGTAGTAAATTCTGCCGATAAAGATCTGCCAGTCACCTGATCAAATAAAAATCGTCAGTTATGTTTACCCACACATTCGCGTCCCTATTCTCACCTTTATATTTCCATCGACACCTTTGCACTTTGTTTTATTTTCTTGCACGCCTCGTCCGCATAATTCACAATAAAGCTTCTGTTGTGCCCTAAAATCTTTACATCCATTCCTCGAAGGGGAACTTTCTATACGAAATATCAGCGGCCATTGTGCGTCTTTCTATTTTATTCTTCACAAATGGGTTTTTGTACGATTGTAATGAAGGCTTTATGCGGAGGTGCGAATGTAGAATGCGAGCACGCGTTTCGCGCACCATTTTGTTGGCATTCAACTTATTAAATTTTATTATTAGATTTTCGGCTGGCGAGGCATGTAGGAATCCGCGATAAGAGGCTAAAAGCTCCGTTAGCATGTCGGGTATTAGTTTGAATAAGCAGAAAAAAGCGGGCGCCGGGACACGGGTGCCGGTTATCTCTAGTTATTTGTCGTATCAAGTAGTTCTTTTTGCTTCGCTCCGTCTTCAAAGACGCCGCGCACGGTAGCACTCCCGCTGCTTATTACTATGTGGGAATGTAACAGAACAGCTTTATGTCATACGTATTTATTTTTTATAGCTTCTCGTAAAAGTTGAGATAACTCAGGCCTGTCCTACTCCAAAACTACCACGCCGAACTTCGATTTCGTGGAAACAATCTATTAAAACTGTACTCAGGTATTGGCTTAACTTTGTGAGATATCTCCACGAGATAAGCCAACACCGGTTCTTGAATTTGTTTTAATAAATTAGGTGTTCTATTAGAAAGTTCTTCAACCTTTAAAATGTAGCACGATTCGGTTTTATAATCATTTTGTTAAACTATAAATAATTTATCACCGTATAAATATTATGCATTATTAATACCTGTTATTAAGATCGTACGGATCATCTGTATAATATGAGAAATATTTATGAATTTAAAAGTCAGTTATTTAATATTTACATAAAATATTGTCGCGACATTTGATCTTTATCGTTTTTATAAATGTATCTCTGATTTTATATCACCAGAATACCTAGTCAAATCAATAAATAAAATTCTCAAATTTAAACAGCCAATTAAATAAAAAAATAATGCACAATAAAGTGTAGATAGGTACAGTTGTAAACAACGGCAACGGTGCGATAAAGCTCGGTCGCAGTCGCAAGGCAGCGTACGCGCATGTCGCAGCGATTTGTCGCGGCGCATCGTCGCACGCTGACGCGGTGCGTATGCAAATTATATCGTTCTTTATCGTCACTCGTTAGCGGTTAATCGGCTTTATCGCGCCACGAATAAACAAATACCCATTATAAGCGTTAACATTATTAATATAATCGCATTTGACGCCTGTTTTGGAACCTCATTTGCATGGACCTGTGTACTTATAGGTATGTGTTTAGATAGGGCCTTATTATTAATGATAATAGTGATAATAACGCCGCTGTAGTCATAACCGTTGCAAGGATCCTGGTGCTATGATAGAACCGGTCACAATATTTAAACTTGTTTACGATATTAACACATCCAACAAATGGAATATGTCTCGAGGTTGTTGCTTTTTATTTTTCTTCTTACTTAAGATTAAGTATTCATAATGATTAGCTGGACATAGAATTAAATATTTAATTAGGTATGCGTTGCCATATAAACTAGAGAGACTTATTTTTCATAAGCCTGTGGCCTCGCCCTCATAGCATTGTCGAAAATTATCCCCTGGGATTTTTCTACCTGAATAATAATATATCCCATGAGTGTCAGAAATATATCATAATAATTATATCACATGTCCTCACTCAGGTCTAAATCCGAGGTGACAGACAGGCAGACTTATTTTCGCATTTATAAAGTATGCGTTTCTGTAAAGTGTTAATTCGACTGTAGGTGTTAGTTATTGTGTAGTTAACAATGAACTTCTCTTTTTGGCAACACAGACTGATTCCCATAAAAGAAATTCAATTATCTTTCCGTATCTTCACACCAAAGACGACATTCTCAAGGATATTACGCCAATATTGACATAAACCTTCAGAAGTAACATGATACTAAAAAAATGTACATAAAAATCATAAAGTTAATGATGGTGGAACATGATATGGGCCTTAACGGGGCACGTATAATAACTGCGGGCCTTCGAAGAACTGACTTGGTCGCAGGAAGCTTATATTAGGTGTTGGTTATCTATGGTATGTATGAGTTGTATGACAGGCATTACTCATTAAAATGTCGTGAGGAAAGTTTTGAGCATGAATATGGATGGCTATAAGGGTAGAGGAAGACTGAAGAAGCGATGGATGGACTGTGTGAAGGAGGGTATGGCTAGAAAGGAGCTCAGTGCTGAGATGACGAGTAATATATAAGTCAGGAATAAGAAGATATAGGTACTGCAAATGAAATCGAGATAAGGCCAGGAGCGGCGACATGGTAAAAGTGGCGAGGATATTCTGCTGGATGCGAGACGCAAGGAACCGGTCAATGTGGCGACACTTGGGTGAGGCATATGTCCAACATTGGACATCTTTCGGCTGAAATGATGATGATGAAGGGCAGGAGAACGATGAGCTATTTGTGGAGATAGTAGCTCATCAGTTATTTGAACAGAGGTTTAGTTAAAGCATATTCATCCTTTGTCCTAAAAGCCATCTCGATTTGCTTGAAACGCTGTAAGCCTGTAATTGAAGATTAGCTGGAAAGACAAATAAAAATTCACGCATATTTATAAGCACGGCTGCACTACACGCGATCGTTCACGATTCTTTCTGTGAAACTCTATACTGACTACAACGCACACTTTACAAGAATCGTGACGGCATCGTCTCGGATTGAAATTTACTAGTAAATACATAATCTCCTCCCTTTTAGAAGTCGGTTAACCATGAGCAGAGTGAGGCGATGCTGTGCAGCTTCTGAAAGTGCATTAATTAGTTTGAAACTTAACAGAGGACGAGAAAAGCTTACTCAAACATTTAATTGTTTGGGGAAGTTTCCCTCATCTCTTGTTAATTTTTATTCTCCATTAATTTATAATTGACGTTCGACTATCTACTATCGCCGAATTCGTGAAATGCTTACTTTAGCATGTAAATTTTAATAACTCGAAGCAAATTCACTATAATTATTCGCCACATGCAATCGACGACGTAAGCTTTAAAAGTAAACGAACGCTTTCCCCAATGGGTTAACAATATTACAATATTTACAATCAAGAAAGCCCACTTGTTATTTATAAGTGCCTTCAAGAGTTTCCAATTTGGCCTGTGTGCACTTGAAACTGTGCTTACACCACGAGGAACATAATAAGAGACGAATACTAAAGTGTTTCTACTTTTTATGGAAGATCATTAGATATTTAACGAAGCTTAAATACATTTTCAATCTCTGTTTACCTGTTACCTTCAGTCGCCTGAACGGATTTCGTAGTAATTTGACGTATAGGTAGACCATGTCGACGGGTTAGGAGATAAGATCCTTTTTAGGGGATAATTTTGGATATAATAAGCCGGCAAAAACAACTGGCTAAATCTAGTCTAACATTTTATGGCGGCTTCAAGTTAAAACACAAATTTGCAGACAGAAATCTCCAAGGTTTTATCACGAGCAAGATTGGACTCAACTGCAGAAACTTTCCTTAACTTATTCAAACAAAATTTCGCTCGCAAAAAACCTCTCAGTAGTCAGTAGTCAGTTTTCGGCCATGAACACTTTTTTTTCTCTAAACCAGGTTCCCATGATTTGTGGACAGGTGGCGCGGGCGTCGTTCGCGGCATCTTTGTGGTAGCGCCTTTGATCTCGCCGCCTCATTGTACGGTTGCGTACAAAAGTTTTTGCCTCAAATTCGATATTGACGCGTACTGATTTGTTGTGAACTCTCAATAGATTCGGTAGTGCTTAGAAAAGCTTTGGAAATGGGCAGACTGACTGGCGTCGTATTTCTCGTATTGTGTAATAGTAGGGAAGTCAATAAAAGGAATAACGAACCGTTTTGATAGGTTTTGTTTGAATTTATGAATGGAAATAAAATAGCTGTTCATAATTCATAAAAAGCGTATCCTTTTCCTGGTTACTTATACCACAAACATCATCCGTCTTTGCTCAGCCTTTACTGAACTGCGTTGGGGATGACTTCCAGCCTGAACGGATGTACTACCGATACAGCTACGTCCCTAATAAAATATAAAATGTACAACGGAGATTTGGGGATTCTGGGTTAAATAAAGGAGCCCCTGGTCTCTAAAGGCATCAACCAAAAATGTAGACCGCAATTTACACATCCAAATGGTTTGTGTAATTGCTCCTAGTGACCACTCTTCAACAGCAAAATTTCCCTCAGAATTGTATTTCTGTATCCACAAACCGGTGAAGGAAAACATCTTGAGGAAACCGGCATGTCTTAAAACCAAAATAACTCGAAGACATGTGACATCTATCAATCCGCACTGGGCCAGCGTGGTGAATTATAGCCCATTCCTCTTCTAGAGAGGAGGCCTGAGTCCCTGCAGTGGGAAATTATAGGCTGATGATGATGATCCACTAATAACCTCCTCCTCCATTGTCCCCAGGTCTAACGGCGGAGCTGTTCTACGTACGTGATGGTCAGATCAACGAGTACGCGCTGAACTTCGTGGTGCCTGTGCCCGCCACCATCGCGGACCTGCACTTCACCTGGCAGAGTCTTACTAGGAAACCGGTAATTATACTTATTTGAGATGATCTTGGTGATGATGAGAGAAACACATCGGTGGGAAAGAGACAATGCAGGTATTCATTATTTTTCTGTCTCTAGAGAAGAAGTAGTTTCCGTTGGGTAGGTTACAGAAGGAATTGATAAAACAAACATGAATTATTAAGATTCCGGTGTTTATAAAGTGTTGCGAAAGTATAAATGTTGTTGAAAGCTTGCTGTCCGTGATGTTACTTTTGCATAATAATTATTAGGTAGCTAATTTTTGAGTAGGCCATACTTTTTTAAATAAACTGGTAATGTCATGCTAATCTCAACTTAAATCTAGTTTTATTCGAATTTCTTACAGATTTGTTGGTAAGATATTGATATCCATGAGAATCTCTCAAATCTAACCTGATCCTCAATTCGCGCTAGTTTTTAAAGCAAACAAAATCGTAAAACGGATAGTAACTCTGTTGGTTAGCACAATTACATCGGAATTTAAATAACGGTCAAAAAAATGGCGTACTCAAAAAAGTTTTAAACCAGTCGATAGAAATAGAGCTGTGTGTTGGTTTAACGAACAATCGATTTGATGAAACAATCGCGCTATTATGGTAATGCGTGGCACGGAACGAATGCGAAATTGATCACGATCAACGAGTATCGCACGTTCCAAGTCAACAACTCTTTATTCACACAATTAGCGAATTGTTTTGTTCCAAACTTTTTTACTTTACGTTTGAAACAGCGTCAACAACCTCAGTCAAAGCAATTAACTTTGAGAGGAAAGTTTATTCTTTCAAGTAACCGGACAAGGGTTCCCATGTTTGCTTCGAGCCCCGCAAACGAGCCATTCTTATGGTAATGCAGCAGAGCCCCTACCCGAGTTTAGATAACTTTCTTGTAGTTTCTACATACGAAACATCTGCTACCTTTGATTGATTATACTGTGTTCTCGAATATTCTTTACATTTTCCTCGTTTGGTTCTAATTCAAATTGCATCGCTTTTCATGCTAATGCCGCCGCTGGCTGATCACGACGCAGCACCGCATTATGCACTTCGTACGGCTCTGCATCTCTAACCAAATATTATGTGCATTTATTTATTTTATCCGAAGCCGTCAGCCAGCACACACGGCGACACAGGCTAAAAGAAATCAGTTGAGCCTTGAGCGGCATTGCATTTTGATCGGGAGCGACGCGAAGCCCCGACGTCCACTTTACATATTCAATAGTCAGAAGTCAGCCAACAAAAGTAGCATCCGAAGCACCGAAGTACCCCGCAAACAAGTTCAGCGAACTTGTCAATAAGACATCTGCTTGTTTAGGATGTTATTTGCAAGTCATACGAACGCTCGCCGGATTATGGGACGCTTCATCAATTTGAATGTATTCATGGCGCCGTCTGCGGGATTTGATGGCGTAAGCTATATTAACTCTATGTACCTACAGCGCTTTACACATAAGGAATAACATTCAGATGTTGCCGCTAAACATATAAGCTAAACGCCTCAGGATTTACACGTATGAATAACGCTTAAACTCTTTTGAAATCGGCGACGCTCTTCCTTGCAGCATTTGAAAAATAAACAAAGTGCTGTGTATGGTTCGGTTGCGATCACGCGGTCGAGCCCTTAGCTCCTTATCAGCATCTCGGCGAGCTTTGTGCGCCGCCACTATCAGATCTGCGATTCCCCCTCACTTCACCGCGCTACTCCCTTATTTACATGTCGGCGGCGTCTTTGACTAGGCAGAGCAAATATTTGGGAACCGGTTAACTAGCGCCGATGAGCGCCCGGCACCATTGTCTGTGAGCACCGCATGCCGACTGATAATATTTAATTAGCGGCCGCGGTGTCGCACCTCCGCAGCGCCGCGGTCCGCCACTTACGAGCCGCCGCTGCCTCTGTGATGCATGGCTGATGAGCCGGCCAAAGGGCCCGCGGCGAATGCTGTTTGTTTAACAATTCATGTAACGCCGCCTGATGATTAGTTAGATAATGAGCGCCCCATGATCATAATATTTAATAACCGGCTTCAAAACAAACGCGCCGAGAGACAACAGCTGTGCAGCATGCCTCCCCGCGGCGTGTCACAATACGTTCACGTCATGGAGCACGATAACCAGTGGAGAGCGCGTGCGGGGGCTACCGCGGGCGCCAAACATTCGCTATATCAAGCGTACGCGGCGAAATTTTGCTCAGTCGCAAAAATTGTAGGCTAACGCACGAACGTCACGCGCTCCCGTTTTGAAAGCATTTATTACGAAAAATAATGCCTAGTTGTGCAATTAAATGGTGTGGAAAGTGTACTACAACTTCAAGTTACACAAAAGATGGGATAACATTGCACAGTTATGTGGTTTTCTATTCAATTTGATCAAAACAATGAAAAAAGAATCATATAATTGCTGTCTCTTTCTGGTACACTGATTTGCACTAATGCAGTTGTCTCTTTCTTTCATGATAGTGATGTTCGAGTTCGCAGTATCGCGACGGTTTATGGTATCGATATAATTTAAAATATAAGTTCTTAAAATACCTTTTTATAGTTTCATTATTGCTATATTTTCAAATATGATTATTCACTTGGCTTTACTCGCAAATGTGTATAATACTGGCATAAACTTGTACATAACAGTAAAAAATTTAAGTGTATGATATCTCTGCCTGCCTTTTACACAAAATTTTGACGCGTTGCTTGGAATCTATTTGAATCATTGCAATCCTAGACAATTATGTTTTTTAAAATGTTTTTTTATAGGCCAGTGTAGGTATGGAACAGACGTTATCAATTTTAGTTTTGGAGTAAAGGAGGTCAATACGCGCATCGGCATGTGAACACATTGCTGGCAGTGGCGTGCGTGCAGAAAAACGGAGGCAAAGGCCTATGAAAAAATTCGGTTGGATTGTGTAGCCTACTATGGAACGAGGACTTAATTTTTTTTATTACCAATTTTATTGCAGTATCGGGTTAACCTGCGCCATATACACCATTTAGGGTCCGATAAGCATGGTCCTTCGATGCACCGTTTCCGAGTTATGGGCGTTTTAAATTATTGTACCAAAATAAGTTAAATAAAAATAATATCTTGAAAACGGATCGTCCTAGGCAAAAAATGACCAAAATTTTAACCCCCCTTTGCTACCCCCGTGATATCATGATCTTAACACACAAAATTAATTTGAACTAATTTGAGGTCCTTTTACTTTTTTTTTCACTAATTTGACGTAGAATCGACAAACCATTTAATTGATTTAGCTTCATGTGTAGCAAAAAAATATATTGATACTCAACTGACATTTATTACGAAAAATAATACAAATCCAAAGGATTATATAAGAAAAACATATTCAAAACTAATCCATTTTAAAAACCAGTAAATATATTATATTTTTTTTAAATACAGTTTTCTAAGTTTAATAATTACCTGTTTTATTTCAAAATCGAACCCGTAATCTCTGTATTGCAAACAAATCGTTATAATACTAATAAGTCAAACAATTATCGATATCGATACTTTTTCAATTACTTTTATGGAATCCCTAGAGAATGAGTTGTCATTTGGTTGTCAGTTTGTCAACCAATCACAGAGTCCGAAACGTACCTCTCCCCCCGCAGTATATTAGTGACTTTGATTTAGAACAAAAACGTGCCCATACTTTCTCCACTGGTTATTTTGCTCCATGGTTCACGTCATCCGCATAAGGGAAACATAAACCACATCGAACGGCCGACATCTACATATGCAAATATAGTCGATGGCCAACGGTAACAAAGTATGTCGTTTATTCATCCGATAAAGGAGCGATGTTCGTGCTCTCACGGTGGGTTACTCTCGACATTTGATCTCTTCTGACACGGCTGTGGATGCTCAGATGGACCGTTTAGGGTCACCTTGCGTGCCGAGGTCCGTCAATTGCGTACTGATACAGTTACATTGTGATGTGATTGTACCGTTAGGAATGTGTCTCTACTTTGATATAAGCAAAAGGTTTGGTGAGCTTGAGTCACGAATTATAATATTTTGTTGCAGTTACCTTACACGCTACATGTGGACGTGACGGACCAGCAGAATGCCATGCACCCGCCAACCGTCAACATATCTAACGAGGGCTTCGTACCGACCGAGCCACAAACATGGCGCGTGGACTTGCCTTGTACGCACACCGTCGCGGCTGAAGTGGACATCATTATATTTCTGAACGTGTCGACGGGTCCCTCATCCTCTACGTTGCGATTTAGACGGAGAAAGATATGTCTAAAAGAGGCACCGAGGCCGGCTGTTAGAGTGGATAGTGTACCACATGCGCCGACATCTGCTGATATATTCTACGCGGGAGCTGGTTGCGCTGGTGGAGCGTTGTTGATAGCTGCGGTGGCTGCTGTGGCTTGTAGGGCCCGAGCCAGGAAGCTGCGAAGAACACGAAGCGACGAACAAGACGCTCATGCATTCTTGCCGGACTCGTCTTGCAAGTCTGCCGCCAGCTACACCAGCTACCGCCGACCTACCTCACTACCCGCTGCGGCAGCTGAAGAGAAGGCAAGGGACTTACAACAGAGAATAGCCGAGCTGACGATACAACGATGTCGAGTGAGACTGCGCTCTGTCGCCATGGAAGGAACCTTCGGGCGCGTGTACAGAGGAACCTACGCTGATGAAGATGGCAGGGAACAGGAGGTGCTCGTGAAGACTGTAGCTGAACACGCTTCTCAAGTGCAGGTACTGGTTCTGTATTTTTATAACTTATAATTTCTTCAATACGAATGTTGTTGAATTTTGATATATCATGAAGTTTCTGCCTGACCGAAACCCGTTTTTGGTTGTGATTAAACCTTCGAACTTGCTAACGATAACGTTCTTTCCTAGGTGTCACTGCTACTCCAAGAAGGCTGCATGTTATATGGGCTTCACCACGAGCGAGTCTTATCGGTTCTGGGTGTTAGTATCGAGGATCAAACGGCTCCATTCCTGCTGTACCCTTGGAATTCCACCTGGAGGAACTTGAAGCAGTTCCTGCTAGCTTGTCGAGGGGTGACGGTGGGGGGTGCAGCTGGAGGGGCGCCACCACCACCGCCTTTGACGACGCAACACGTAGTCAGAATGGCACTCCATGCACTAGATGGACTGCTTTACCTCCACTCACAGCATGTCTTACATAAAGATATCGCTGCTAGGAATTGCATGTAAGTATAAATTCTCTTCTGTTCTAAAATGTTGAAAAACAAAACCACTTCTCCTAAGAGAATTTTCCTAACCAATCTTTTTCTCAACAGAGTTGACGAAAATCTCCGAGTGATGATTGCGGACAACGCTCTCTCCCGAGATCTGTTCCCAGCCGACTACCACTGCCTCGGCGACAATGAGAACAGGCCCATCAAGTGGTTGGCGCTGGAAGCTCTCACGAAGAGACAGTTCAACCCAGCGGCTGACGTCTGGGCCTTAGGAGTGTTGCTATGGGAACTGACGACCCTAGCACATCAACCATACGCAGAGGTGGACCCCTTCGAGGTTGCTGCCTACTTGAGGGACGGGTACCGGTTGCAGCAGCCAGCCAATTGCCCTGATGAACTGTAAGTAGTATTGTATTTTAAGATTATTGGTATGATTTATTCGAAACGTAAATTTCTTCTGTCTGGGCCGAAGCCAATTGGAGTAGTATTTTGGTAGTTGAGTGGTGTTTATGTTTGCTAATGTAAAGTTCATTCTCCTGTATTGAAGTACGTGCCAAAGTTAAATATTCGTTCAATATTCTCATGTTTTTGTATCTTTGTCCTAGGTTTGCGGTAATGGCGTACTGTTGGGCAATGTCGCCTGACGATCGGCCGACGTTAACGCAGCTACAGATCTTCCTAAGAGACTTCCACACGCAACTCACGAGATTCGTGTAAAGCATTCCTTTTTAACTCTTAAAGACATCCCAAAGACGACAATAAGTGTTATTTAAAAAGTTAAAAGTCAACTATAGTGAGATATAGAGGGCGAGAGGCCTTACCGTGAGTGAGTGACTAAGTGACTGTGTACAGTGAAAATGTTATAAGAGACTGATTTTTATGCGTTTATTCGATTTGTAAATTATTTTATTGACATAGTAATCACATATTTGGTTTTCATCTTGTAGTGCTGGTTCACTATTGATGTACTGTTTTGACCGCGATTTTTCTGTTTCTTGTTTTTAAACACTTTCTGGTATTCTATGCTGTATTTGGAAAAATATAGCAATTATACTGTGTTCCATAAACACATGGCAAACGAATACGGAGTAGTAAACCAAGTAAGTAGTTTATACTTTATTTAATTATCTTCAAAGTTATGAATTATTGACAAAATCGTAGCCAAAGCAGTATTTCTTTCAAGTTCGTAATAAACTAAGATGAAAACTTTCCGTTTTGATTAGCTATATGGAGTTTCAATGTATTGAATTAAGGAGATTAAGACCTCTTCTACCTAGAAGTCGTACTAGCCTGTTACCAGTGTAACTAGTTACATTTGTAACGTAGTTCTTCAAGAAACACATGTAACATCTCAACACTTGAGTTGGTCTACTGCGAGGGCCGGTTACACTGTTACAACGTTTAAACTAGGTTTATCTACTTAAAGCCCATTTGCACTACTTTATTAACAAATGCATTTACCGGTACTGGTATTAAGAAAAAAAAAACATTTTATATTCGTCATCTTCAAACAAATGACAGAAATAGAACGATAGCACAGAACACATTTAGTGATTTGTGGTGCAAGTGGACTTTATTCTTTCTATCTTTATCAAATCCTAAAATATGTGATTACAATTGATACCAATCGTCAGTTCTCACTACTTCGTAGGAAACTATACATAAGTATTGTTTCGAGTTTAGAAAATTGACACTAAATATATTATTAATTGAACCTCGATACTGCCATATTAGAATAGATAAATTTTGTAAATATTTATAGATAATAGCGACTGTATTATAATACGTAATATTGAATGTGCCTCAGAGTTTATCAAGACGTTTATAAGTGTTTAGAGTATTATAATTATTGATTAAGACTGGACTAGAAATTTTTACCCATAAACAACATATTAATAAAATATTCTGCCTTACAATACCTTGTCTATGATTCTTAATTCGAAAGTAGTTTTAATGTACTAAAATTTTGTCTATAATCTGAGCTGTCATTTTGAATTTTTAAATAAAAAATATCTGTATTTGTTCACTTTAAATAACAAAATTAATAAATTGAAATGTCTTTTCGATTATTATCTATGTGTATCTTGATTAATAACAAGAAAATTAATTAGTTCCCAAATGGGCAAATAATCATTATAATGATTAAATTAATAATTAGGTACTTGTAATAAATTATTGAAACAGTAACTAATGATGGAATCATGTAAAAGTAGAAAAGTACTGATTAAATTAGCTACAACTAAAACAATAGCGATTTGAAGTTATTAATGTTTGAAAAGCTATTTATTTAATTATCTGAATCGACTAAAAACGCATTTGTGAGACTTAACATTTATGTAACTAATACCACATAGCTATTAATAAAAAACCAAACACAATTAGGCCCGTTTTGCACCAAAAGAATTTAAATATGTTAGTACTTAGTAGTTCAACGAATTAAAAAAAAGTTAAGGTTGACTGGTAGAGAATGCCTTGTGGCATTAAGTCCGACGTTTGTGCATGAAGTTTAAATAAATAAAAGTTCAGGTGTCTGGCAACAATTTTAAAATGACAGCAAGACCGAATGATTATTAAACTAAGCTTAGTGTGACGTAATTAGTAATTTGGTGCAAGTGGACCTAAAATTATCTACGGAATTAATTATTTTATCAACTGTGTTATCGGTTTCTAAGAAATAGTAACATTAATGTTAAGTCCATAAACATTAACTATCTAGTTCTATTAGTCAATAATTTTGTTATGAATGTTTTTCAAATAGAGTTGATACCGAGAATGTATATACTTGTACCTGTTATTTGGGACAGCAATACATTTTGTACATGTGTAAATATTGTAAGACTACACGAATGTGAATATACGAGTGATTTAATATTCTAAATGTGTTTTGTTCTGTACTATTTCATAGTCGTAGAATTATTTATTACCCTTATCCCAATTTATTTAGGGTTCACACGGCGTAATATTGTTTACTAGACGACCTTCACTTACTTTTCCTGGTGACGGATTTTTATACAATCAAAACATATTTCACCCACTTGTAGAATTTTCCAAATTCTTGACGAATCCTGGAAGCATAAATTCAGGATATAATTTTGTCCGAACTATCCACTGGTTAGATCTGTACATTAATAGGCACTTTAAAGTCAGTCTGGACATAGGTAGTTAGATTAGTCGTCATCTTATTTAGTATCTCAATACTTTGTTAGCCATTATTATCTCCCACACACTACATTTATCGTTTCTTTGATCTTTAAATATTCGATACAAACAGAACATTCTAAATTCTTCAATATCCTTTTACCCTTCTTATTAATTGCACTTTTTCCTCCTAACTTTGACCTACCATAATTTCTACAAAATCCTCTGGGCTGGGCGTGGGAGAGTGAAACTACGTAATTTTCCGTGGTTCGGGGTACGCTTACTTTAACGACAAGTCGGCCATGACCTAATTACCTACATCCAACATCTTTTGATCAAACGGAATCTTATCTCGTGGCAGCATCATCATAATAATATTTAATATTATGCTCTTTAGGAAAATTCAAACTGCTATAAATCATATTATCTTGAGAAATAAAGACGAGTTACGATAAAGTTTAGGGTCCGTACCTCAAAAGGAAAAAACGGACCCCTTATAGGATCACTCGTCGTGTGTCTGTCTGTGTCATAGCCAATTACCCTTATCTCCGAAACTACTGAGTCTAAAATTTTGTGGAATACAGAAATTTGTTCAACACTTAGGTATGGATGGATTACCTACAGGAAAACCTATAAGAAGTCTATGGTGCTAAACTAACATGGAAATCTCTCAATATCTACTACAATGGTACGGAATACTTCTTTTGCAAGTCCAACTTGCACTGTATGCCTGTGCAAAAAGCTTTTCCTCAAAATTCGAATGTATTCAAGTAGATATTACACCGCACCACAGACAATAAGTATTATTTTTGTACCACACGCACATGAGTCACAAGTCCCACGTCCCACCCTATATCGTATTCAAGAAACAAATTGTAGCATTTTTCAACCGAATGAGCGTGTTTTATTGCCTTCGCTTCTCCTCACATACAAATACACCTCGATATTTACGTTTTACCACCCCTCCACTAAAAAGCTCTAATAGAGTAGTGCTACGGAATTGAGACAATTTTTATTTGAAAAATAGAATTCCCTCCGATTGTAGAGCAGAGAATAGACTGACATAAAAATAATATTTTATTCTATTCTCTTCAGACGAGCAAATACTATTTTACAACGAATGAATGACTATCGTATGGCTAGACCATAGTCATTCTAAAACACTGGAATACCTAGTGCAATGAATAGATCGTCATAGTAAATAAGCATCAATAAATATGTATTAGCAGAACGTTGTTCTCACTTAATTATTGACCTTATTTATATAGGACAAACAATATCGGACGAAACGTCTTATCAATTTCATACTCGACTGGTTATGGACTCTTGTATTGGTCTTTAAGAAAATGCAGAGTAAATAATTAAAAACAAAATTCATCTTGGAATATTTTCGAGAAAGAAACAAAAAGATATGGATCACAAACTCCAGGCCCCGACGAGATTCGAACTCGTGATCTCCTGTTTACTAGACAGGCGCTTTAACCAACTAAGCCACGGCGCCTCATGGCCGCTCGACGAAATTTTGGCACCAATTGTACTAGCCCAATGGGAGATTTACGTAAGCTGATAAAGATGAATTTACAATGAGAGCGCCTGAACCAACAATTTGTATTGTGTTTGAATTATTAAATGGCGATAACAAATTACAGTAGCCAACGGTACTGCTATTATCAATAAAGTGCGAAGATAAATAATTACCTAGTTCCATGTATAACTAATGAATGATATATGAAAATGACAGAAATACTAATTAGTCTTGCTTGATTAATGTTGCTTTAGCAACTGTGTAAACTGTAGGACGAGTGAGCGTACCTAACGACCTACCCCTGCCCGGGTTATTCCTACAATCCTACCCGATTGGGGCAGGGCAGGGCAGGGGTAGCTTGTAGATTGAGGTACTTGACATGACCCGATACGACACGAAGTGGGAGAGTGTTTCTCTTATCGTGAATACTTACCAATATAGTTATGTTTTTCAATAGGCTTTGGCGGCTTTCAGTTATAGAACGCCGCAACCATTACCTTATTTAAAAGCAACGTATCTTCATATATTAGTTTAGTTTAGTTTAACGGGGCTTTTATCCGCACTTAGCCTCTTGATTGGGCCATTGTGCGTGATGTTTTTAAAAATACCTACTCCAACCAACATAGGTCGTCCCAGAATTGGAGCAGCCTTCCCAGACTGCTGCAGGCTTCCGGGAGAGTTAATGGGGATCGTAGAGTTTGTGCCCGGTGATCTGCTACGCTCCTGCACTCTAGGAGTACGTGCCGTGGCGTTTCTTCCGCTTCCATGCATCCTCTGCACAGTGGGCTGTCTGTTACACCTATGTTATGTAGATGTTTGTTTAGGGAACAGTGACCCGTTAAAATTCCTATGATTTTACGGAGTTTGTCCCTTTTAAGTTTGATGAGATTGCGAATAAACTTCATTGATGCCTCCGGAACTGCATCTTTTGTTTGCCTGCATCCTTCACTGTTTCTCCATTCGGTGAGGTGTTTTTCTGTGGTTCTTGAACGCAGCCATGTTTTTATTTGGGCCTGAGGTATGGGCAGTAGTGGTTCCGGTCCAAATACTGTATTGCTTGAGCCTCTCTTGGCCAGCTCATCTGCTGCGTCGTAACCCAGCGAGTTGCTATGTCCTTTTATCCATTGCAGGGTTACACTATTTGTGGTTGCAATGGATTGGAGTGCATTGTGGCATTCCAGTATTAGGACAGAGGTAATTGTGTTGTTTTTTAGGGCTTGAAGCACCGATGCACTAGGCTGTCTGAGATGATCTTTATTTTAAAATCACTGACGTCTCTGGCTGCAACTGCTTGTGCCGCTCTGGTGATACCGATACATTCGGCTTGGAATGTATCGGTATAAAATCTTCATATATTATAGCATGTGTACTCAAATGGAATCGTTCTCGTGCCCTTATCATAATAATTTCGGGTCGGTGCAGCAACTCTTTTTCTTCCAGCTATCTCTATTAATTAAAACTTGTGCATACAAGTTTTAATGTTAAAAAACACAGTATGTAGTACATGTGCCATTTTCTTCCAGTCTTCCTCAGGCTGATGTTTTTTTTTTGAACGGTGTAAATCACCAAATGACTCTTCCTGCTCTGGGCGAGGGAGTGTCAGATTTCTACTGACTAAAAACTACCTATATTCCTTCTTGGCCTTTGTGTCTGGGGCCGCAGAGTATCTCTATCAAACAACCCGCAGACCCGACAGGGTTAGGCTGATGCCTTGTTACGCTACCATAACGAGTCTTGACCAAACTCAACAGTGTGGCCATCAACAACTCTGAACAACACAATGTTTAAAATTACAAATTAATCTACAAGTAAAATAAAACAAACGTTTTAAAGAACAAACAAGTGCAAAATAACTGAAACATACAAAGTAAAGAAAGTTGAAAATAAGAAGATGAAGAAAAACCACCAACAAATTAATGAAAATATTATCTTGTTGTTGGGTTTTCGATCAGGAATTTGTTAGTAGGACTCGTGGGTTGATGACAATACGCTCACGTCACGCTCCCTCCTACATGGGATACCGAATGTGGGAAGGTACCTCATCTCTGCCTAACTCTTCGGGAATTACAGGCGTAATGTTCTGTTATGTTTTGTAACACGAAGTTATATCAACCATCTCTGGATTTACCTATGGGTACAAAAGGGGGGTCCATATTGGCTCACCTAAAGTTCTTTATCCGAAATTGTTCTTCCTAACGATTTGTAATCCGAATGATCACTCTTCCTAAAATTTTTCATCCTAAAGTTTTCATTCATACTATTTGTAGTCCTACCGACGATGTTCATAACACTCATGTTTCCGAAAATTGGAACTCCTACTGTTTTTTATCCTAACGCTTTTATTCCTAAACATAATTACCATAATATTTTCACTCATACAACTGTTTAGAATGATTAAAGGTCGTTTCACTGATTTTTGTCTTGAAATAAAATAAATGAATGAAATTCAGGTCCGAGTGTCGTCTTGGGGGCAATATGAAAAAAATACTTAGAAAAATTTCGCGACCAATTTCGAGGTAGCGCTCGCCGGCCGCTGCCGCGGCACCGCTCGCTACGCTCGCTCGGCTCGCGCGTAGTTGGTCACAGTTCTAACCTAACCTAACCTATGGATATCTTTGCATAGTATATAAGGTCCCATTAAAATAGGTGGACAAATTTTAACACAGCGTTTATTAAGCCTAACTAAAGACATCTAAACAAAAAAAAAAAAACTATTTATAAAGTGATTTTATTTTGACTTAAAATAATAAATTGCCGGCACTCTAGAACAAACTCATCCTATAAAAGTAGGTATTTTATTTCTTATTCTTATATTTTTTTTTGCTATTGTCCTTATTTTAGCGGTCTGAATGATTTCTAAAATTTTGTCCACCTATTTTAATGGGACCTCTTATAATACTGATTATTATGAATAAAAAGTAATATAAACAAAAAAAAAGATATGACTTTGAATAATAGTGTAAAAGATGGTTAGGTTGAGAAAATATAGGAAAACAAATAATAGTGTAATAGATGTTTATTGCTACAGACATTATGAAGTCGAATGCTTCGGAATTAAAACATTAGAGACAGAGAAGTTAGGAATTGCGATTGTTAGGATGAAAAATGTTAGGAAGAACATTTTCGGATTTCCAATTATCGGAGTTGAAATTTTAGGTGAACTTTGGCGCACCCACAAAAGGGACATAGGCGCTGACAGGTTTATTTCCGGAGGGAATGCATCTTCAGCTTCCCGAAAACAGCTTGAATACCACCACGGTTAAGTCAGGTTTCCCTCGTGTCCATTTATACAAGGAGTCATTTTGTCGACTTTTATAGGAAAGCCTATCAATTGAGAAAAAAGAAAATGAAAACAAAAAAACTAAATGTGGCACTCGGAGACTGCCGCCACAGTACAACAGCAAATAATTAATTATTTAATTTGACAACCTCAGTTGACAACCTTGTTATTTTCCGTAACCATAGCAACCTGGTTGAATACTGAATCTTGAATATTTTCGGGAATTTCTGGACTCGCTCTCCACGCTCAAGGCCCGCGATAGAAGCTATGCAATAGCTTAAAAAAAAGAAAGGGGGAAGAGGAGTAGAAAAGTCAAGATTCAGTGAAAAGTCTGATTAGTGCTATATGAGGGGAAGGAGGGGGGGGGGGCAGCACAGCGGTAGTTTACAGTGGTAACTCGTAAAAAAACGTAGGGAAGCCAAAACAGCACAATATTATAAACGAAATAAGCATAAAATAATTATAATGTAATTCAGAGAATTAATTGTTGTTAAGTAAATTATACCTTTACTACCTACCTATCTATCGGTCGATTTGTTTAATATAATAATATATATTTTCGAGTGTGTGTGTGACCTACTATCACTGGTCTTGATTTTGTAGTCTCATTTCGTCATACTATCTTATTCAATAGCAGCGGATGTTTAATTTTGATGTACTCTCAAGTAGCAGCCGTGGCCGAGCGGTTAAGGCGTCTGACTAGAAATCAGATTCCCTCTGGGAGCGTAGGTTCGAATCCTACCGGCTGCGACACTTTTTGTGTTTTATTATGACATTTATTGATACTTTATAACGATTATTGACGTAATTTAGTTTTTATCAGCCCGTTATTGCGATTGTAGATGAAACGATCGTTTTATTGCACGCACTGGTGATATTTTGTGCGGTATTTCATTATGTGGTTATCTGACGGTTGCCGTGTTCCCATAATGTGACCGAAGCAACCCCTTGTATGCTCCTGGGGTCCGTCTGTTTTTTTTTTACGGGAAAATTATGGTGCGATTCGTTGTAATGACGTAAAAAGTTCGCGGGACAGGGTTGCCAGTGTTCTCTTTCGATTAATTAGCTATATTGTGTTTATCTATGGCCACCGAAGCCATTAAATGGCGTTTTATATGTGTTACGAGCATTACGGACATTCCCATGTAGGCTATAAATTAGCGGATGTTAGTCGGTCATAAAAATGGGAACATATTACATATGGTTACATTCACATGGACTTTGAATTATTGAATTGGACTCCCTCGTTTGTCTATTGGTCCCAAGCGGGACTGCTAAGCATGGTAGGTAGGGTTCGATTCCCGCGTCGGGCACTGTTGTTGGGTTTTTCCATCAGGAATTTGTGGCCGGTTGATGGTATTAGGATGGACATGGACCCCTATTATATGGGATTTAATTTAAACATAACTGGCAGAATATGGGTGTACTATTAGGAACACCTCTGTCTAACACTTTTTTTTTTTTTTTTTGGTGGGTGGAAAATCATCGAATAACCCCCCCCCCCGCTCTTGGGCAGAGCGAAGGAGAGTGTCAGACTTCTACTGACTAAAAACCAAACCCATGTTCCTTCTTCGCCCTTGTGTCGGAGCCGCGTTAACCTTTCGACAAACCACAGCCCCGACGGGGTCTCTGTCTAACCCTTCAGGAATTACGGACGTGATTTTATTTATGAATTTGTCGTTTGAATTTTGGCATTATTTTCAACAAATTACTCATATCACCTACACAAAAATAATAGAATTACATATTTAAAAATAGGACACTAAACTTATAATTAATGACGGGAACACAAACCATAGTGCATACAAATAATTTAGAATAGGGATGTTCACTGACTTAAAAAAATATGATTCTAATTTTAGTCCGTCTGTTAGATTATATCGAAAAATATTGGATACGTATTTTTTGTTTCATCAAATCAATAAAAATTGACGAAGATAAAACGCGTCAACGATTTGAGTGGGGTTGTGACTTCACTCACCGGTAATAAATGTCATACTAATGGTCTTAGAATATGACGTCACACGAGTTTTCAAAGCACTGTATCGTCTCTAGTGTTTGTTTTTTGAAAAAAGAAAAAATATGTGTTCAATATTTTTTGGAAATCTATCTGACGGACTAATTAGATTTTTGAAGTGAAAACTTCTTTAGCGGCGCTGAGCACTTTTTTTGTATGAGTAAAAACTTTCAAACTCGCGTCAGGGTCACGTGATGCTGATCGAAAAATCTTACGCTTTTTCGATCAGCATCACGTGACCCTGACGCGAGTTTGAAAGTTAATATTGAAGTTTTCACTTCTGCCGGCACTCCCGGAGTGCTATTTTTTTTGTTAACCTATTGCCTACCTTGGCTAATGATATTATAATATACCTACCTCGCCTCTAGATACACAATTTCTTCCTTGAGAAAAACCCGTCACGTTAAGCTGGATAAGCCACAGGCTTAGCTTCTAAGCCCAGCTTAATTGCACCAGCACGTGTTCCCAATCCTACCATATGGCAAAGACAACCACCACACTGCCTAAGCAAGCCAGGATATATCTTAAGATTAAAAAGGCTTACTTCACAAGAAATTTCTCGTAACTAGCAAGTTGTGTAAGCGTTCATAAATATTAACGAAGCAACTTTTTAGGGTTCCGTACCTCAAAAGGAAAAAACGGAACCCTTATAGGATCACTCCGTGTGTCTGTCTGTCTGTCCAACCCCCCCCCCCCTTTATCTTCGAAACTAATGAGCCTAAAATGTTGAAATAAATACAGAAATTAGTTCAACACTTATAGATTGATTACCTACAGCTACAGGAAAACCTATAAGAAGTCTATGGTGCTAAAATAACATGGGAAATCTCTCAATATCTACTACAATGGTACGAGACCCATTATGTGCAAGTCTGACTGGCACTTGGCCAGTTTTTCTGAATAATTTGCAATTTAAATGTCGAACTTTTATGGAGTGAGAAAAAATCTGTGAAGTGTATGTAATCGTGTTTGCACTATCTTCTCCTTACATGGGGAACAATACATCAAGTGCGGATAACACGACAGATCATTTCAAGATGGTGGGATCTATTATTTTTTTGTTTGATATCTATTTTAGAGCAGGATACACTTGACGGGTTGTCTTAGCCTAGCTTTACATGGAAACTTTTCTTCAAGGAGCCTTTGAAATTGTATAAGTAAGTATACAAAGTACTTATTTAGGTTACATTGCTCTAAAACCATTTGATGTAAACTTAAACAAGACAGAACACTTCGTCAAATACTTTTAAAACCGACTGTTGATGCGTTCTGCCCTTAGAATACGATAAAACACTTCAAACAAATCACCGAACTTAAATTATGATCGCCATCATCACCATTTCAGTCGATAGACGTTCACTACTGGACATCTGAGGACCTAACCAGTCACGTGCATCTCACATCCAGCAGATCACCGAAACCTTCACAAGGTCATCGGTACACCTAGTAGTCGAACTTTTGATAACATGTAAGTTACCAAAACCACACCAAGCCACCACCAGTTTCGTAAAATTGGGGACAGAAGTCTGTTCTTTCTTTATTCATCAAACTTGATTGTAAAAACAGAGTTTTCAACTACATGCTGAAACACACATAGTAATCTCAATTAATAATTCTCATTGGACACCCTCCTGTGCATTTAGATAACAATCAAACAAAAGTAACATCGCCCATTTCATGCATGACTCACCCAACCAATACTTACAGTCCCAGCCACCACTTTCTCCAGTTAATAAGAAATAGCCAATAAAGAGGTTGTATAGCTAAATATTTCACTAGCTCATACCGAATGAGTCCATTACTTGTCTGACGTCGCACATTTTATCGCGATAAGTAAGCGCTTACGTCTCTCAATAGTCGATTGTTGTTAAGAAAATGTGGAAATATTCAGCCTCTCAAAATGCTGAGGCAGGGACGGAGTTGAGGGTGGTGGTCGTAAATTATAATATGAAACAAATAAATATGCTGTTGGTTGCAGATCTGCTCCGAATCAGTAATCTTATTATTTAAGAGATTATTTATTTATTATCATTTGTGTCCCACTGTATGACAAAAGCCTCCCTTCCCTCCTTGCACCTATCCCTATCCAGTGCTTTTATTCGCCAATCATTGTGAAAAGCGTTTTTTTGCCATCTCCTTCTGGGCCTGCCGCATTCCCGTTTGCTGCTGTTTGGGGACCCAATGACCAGACCCAGTCTCAATGAAGAAATGATAATGTTGTATTTACAGTATTTTTTTCAGGTTATCTTTCATAGTTACCAACCGCTTACTAGGATGTTCCAAAAAAACACAATCAACCACAAAAGAATATCTCTTGTGTCCTTGGTACTAACAACATGAGATGCATCTACATGCCTGTTTGTTTCTCGTAAAATAAACATAAGCATTCAAATCCCACCCTGTACATTTGCGGTCGTAATGAAGTTCAAGTTATGTGTCCTTAAACATGGGGGAGTAATTACTGATGGGTCTCTTTGTGTTCAGATAACAGAGTTGGGGTCTGAACGTAATCCTGGCCGGCTGATAGCGGCCGTCGAAACAACAGCGATTGGAAATTACAAGATAGTGTAGTATGTGCCTGAGTTATATTGGTCTCGGGTTCTAAGATAATGGTATGTGTGGGTTTGTGCTGGTTAAGTATTATTTGATTGAGGTATGTGAGAGAATTTTTTTAGGTTTAATCTAAACTTAAATTTATGGAATTAATACGAAAAGAGCATTGAAAATGTTTTCATTATAAAGCTTTTATTTATCCTTCCCCAACAACTTACTAACATTCTCTGGCCAGTCATTCCAGGATCTTTATATTTTCTCTTTATCTTCATTCTACTTTATGTACTGTCGCTGGCACGATAGTATTTATTATAGTTTGTTAGCCCAGAAGTTCGCCCCTTCCACGGAGTCGACGGTGCAGCGGTGGCAGCTCAGAAGTCACTTTGGCTGCATGTAGATAGTGAAGATGCAATCTCGTTAATGGGTAGGTAAGGTTTGATAGCTAGGCACTTCTCGACATTAAATACAACTAAAACATCACCTTATAAACTCACCCATAGTCGGACAACTGGAAAAAAAATAAAGATACAAATTCAACGTGAAATTTTGAACCCAGCCATTGTAAAAAAGTAATTCCGTGAGTTAGAATCCAAAACGAGGGTGCATTTGCCACAATATCGGTGAGTGCACGAGTCTGCTGGTGAAAATCAGTGAAACCCCATGTCCCATGGGATGGGATCTTACCACCCCATAGCAGCTGATGGAGAGAGCAATCAGAACTAGCGATCTTTAATTACAATCTGAGACTAGGAACCCTTAACCGAAATAATGCGTATTTGGAAGTCTATGTAAGTGATGTTGAAGAAGAGTCAGATAACATTTTCATTACTGTTATTGTTTGATGGCTTGTTAATAAAACGCGGCTTTAGCTTTGGAGTGTAACTTTAGCTACGTGGAGTTTGTAAATGATCCTACTGGTTTATGCAACCGAGGTTCAGCAAAAGTAAAGTATAGTGATAAACCTACTAAATATTTAGCCTGGTTGACTATTTATCTAGTACTAGATACAGCACTGTCGGATTTTTTTTAAACGAAAGCATGTCAAAGTGAAACCGTGAAGTGTTAGGTACACTTCACGGTCTCACGTAAGTTAAATGCTCATAAGAGTACCTATGGGTTGACCTATATTTCCCTGAACCACATTACGACGACATGAACGACATATGTAATTATTTGCATATGTTATTCTGTCTACAAGGAAAACAAACTCGTTTGTTTGTTATCCATTACTCTAACACATTTTCGGCACAGACGATATGTCCACGAAATACTTTTTCGTATTATAATTTGTGCCTATTTCTTTAGCCTAATTTATAGTCTAGCCCGTTCCCGACTGAAATAATGAAAGTAATTAGTCGTTTCTTACTGAAGCAATATATTCTGTAGGCTTCTAATTTAAGGGAAAAACGCGACAATTACCCCGCTGTGTCTACAGGTAGGTAGTCTGGAATTTCTCATTTAGAAAGCCTGTGAAAAAATGTTTGCGTATTTAAGCAAGAACAGTCGTGAAATTGGGACAGCTCGGCTTAGCATTTTTTCACGTTTTCTTCTTTTTTTTTGTTAAAATTTTCATGTAGAGCTAAATTAAAACGGCGACTAATAATGCAGAGTTATCTTTTAGTTTATAAAAAGTCTTCTGGCTTCAAGCTTCAACTTTCAAGCCTTTTTCTTGCCTATAGAAAACGTCAAAAACCTGGTATTCAGTAAAACAATTACCTACATCAATGAATGTACTTCTATACCTATAATATACACACATCAAAAGTGTCTAGGGATCAACATATATTTTTGTAATAACTTTTCTCCTGATTGATATTAATTAAAATTTTCTTTAAGGATTCATCAAATAAAGTGTTTTCGTTTGTCACAGTAACGATAAACCAAGTCACCTTTGCATTAATAAAGAAATTTGCCATTTTCCTAATAAAGGGATTTTTTGACATTTGAACCACTAACATTAAAGTTCGAAAAAAAGACTGAAATAACAGTTTTCTTTAAAATTTTATTGGGTAACTTAAACAATTAATAATCCGTGTTTCTACCGCGAACACTAACAACACAAGAACATCGGTTTGGCATACTCAAAATGAGTTCATCCAAATCACGCTGTGGAATGGCCGCCCATGTTCGTTGCAACAACAAAAAAAGGTCTTCTTGCGACTGGATACCCTCCATATTCGGCAGAGCTCTTCTCTGTAGCATATCCCATGCATGCTCAATCGGGTTCAAGTCTGGCGACTGAGCAGGCCAGGGCAGGACATTGATGTTAGCTGCGGCGAGAGTCTGTCTTACAACTCTTGCGGTGTGCGGTCGTGCATTATCATGCATTAACTGAAATAAGGGACCGATTTGCACTTGTAGAGGAACGATGACGTCTGATACAATCGTCTCAGCATAAATTTGAGCGTTGAGGTTGCCTCTGATCCAAATCAACTCAGTTCTTCCGCCGATCCAAATACCCGCCCATACCATGATGGTTCCACCACTATAAGGATGGACTTCCTGGCAAGATTTTAATCGCTGTTGGCGTCCAGGGGTTCTCCAGTGTCGTATACGTCTTGTATCCGGTCTCATACCAAAACGAGACTCATCAGAAAAGCACACGAACCGCCATTGTTCTTCTGCCCAATTTCTGTGTTCAAGAGCCCATTGATATCGAATCCTACGATTGTGCATTGCTATAGGTGGTACCCGTAGCGGTCTTCGGGAATGAAGGTTCACTTCATGCAAGCGGTTTCTGACTGTTTGGTCGCTAATTAAGTTCCCTGAAGAGTGATGAAGCCTCACGGCTAACATCATGGCGGTTATTGTTGGAGCTCTTCGAGTTAAGATTTGAATGTATCGGTCTTGTCTCCGTGTGGTGCAGCGATACCGTCCTCCATGGCGCTCAGCCACGGTACCAGTGCTTCGGTAACGTGTCCAAAGTCGACTGATAACACTCTGACTTGTATTCAGAGCTAAAGCCACAGTACGTTGCCGGGAACCAGCTTCTATCATTCCCACGGCTCTGAGCATTTCTTCCCTACTTAAATGACGTCGCCGCTCCATAATAACGTTGGTTTTAATCAGTAGTAGGGAAACAGTAGCACTAATAATGTCTTCAATGCGTTGTATGTTTTTATAGGGAAAATATTTACAGCTGATTTTCATCTTTTACTCGAATTTGATTCACAGTTCCTGATTCAAATGATGTAATGCACCAAAAAGGATCCATATAAATTTATAAAATCATAAATTTATTACAAAGCCACATCTCAATCTCAAGAAATCCGCATAAAAATGCTTGATCCCTAGACACTTTTGATGTGTGTACACCTACAAAGGTAAGTTGTACTTCAAAGGTAAGTAGTACTTCGAATTATTACTTGACTCAAACTTTATCAAATTAAGTACGCACTTAATTCATATTTTAAATATTTGCCAAGTTAAACGAACTGCGCAAGAAAAACAATAAGGAAAGCGGGGGAGAACGGAACACTGTAATATTTATCTACTCGACATTAAGGTCTGGTACACACGAGCAGTTTCTATTTTGTAAGCGACATGTGGCACTAATGCTGTCAGCTTTCAGAATTTTGGTGACGACTGTAAATTATAAGTTTTCGGATTAGGCAACGCCAGAGCAAGTCTGCAACTTTACATAATATTGCAGCTGCACTCGCAACTGGCTTTTATTTAGCACGTGGGGCTGAAAGAGAATAAACAGCGCTATTAGTATGCGACTATGCGTTGCCTAAATCTCAAGTTTCAAACATTCTGGTGTCCCGAAGCTTATGTATCTATTGTGTGCCAATTTCGGACACCATTCTCTCACAAATGTTTACCCTGTGTTTTAGATTAATTCATTACCCTCCACTGAAACGTTTGTGATAAGAAAATAAACATACTTACCTATTATTTATTAATTCAGTTTCAGTATAATAAACTTGATCGTTTGTATCCAGCCTTAGTGAAGGTATTCTGAAGGAAGGAGGGTAAAAGCGGAATTATTTAATCTGTCCACGGAAACGGTGATTGATGACTATCATCATATACATTTACATGACGCGAAAAAACGTTGTAAAGATGGTCATTAGCGTTGTTTGTGTAATCAAGAGTATCTTCCAATTTATGTAAAGTTAGAGATTTATTCATGAACTTTTCGCTACCACCGAACAGTACTGAATAATTTTGTAGGTTCTCACACATAAAATAACATTACGCATGTGGCCCTCAAAAGGGTTAGGCAGAGGTGTAAACCATTAGCACAGCAGTAATTTAAAGTCCTACGTAATGGGGTGCGAACCTATTGCCATCAAACGAGCACAAACCCAGACTCCATAGCTGCTACTGAGAAATTCCTGATGGGAAAACCTTAAGAGCACTTTCCCCGAGCTGGGAGTCGAACCCAGTACCTCATGCACAGCAGTCGCACTTGTGACCACTAGACCAACGAAATAGGCCAGGCAGTGTAGGCTTTAATTCATATAATAAACGCTTAAATTACAAATTTAATAGTTCATGTTTATTTTAATAATTGGGTATTTGAATATTTTTTTTTACTTGTGATTCGGAAACAGTAAATAAAAAGATAGAAAAAAGTAAAAAAAAAAGTGTGATATCTTAAAAAATGCCTTAGTTTTAACCGATTTTAAAGGATGTGCTAGACAGAGACAGCGTTACATCTATTGTGACGTCATAATAACATACCGCCATAGTTACGTAGTACTAATGGCCGTTTCACGCGACAAGGATAGAAAATGCCCCACCAAAAACTTCTAAAGCAACTTTTTTTACACATCGATTTCTTTTAGTTCTTTAAAATAACAAAAAAAATTCATACATTTTTGATATTTTCAAATACCCAATAGGGGATCGGACAAAAAAAAACTAATTAGTCCGTCAGATAGATTACCAAAAATTATTGGACACGATTTTTTTCTTTTTTCACGTAAACTTAAAATGAAGACGATACAGTGCTTCGAAAACTCGTGTGACGTCATATGATAGTACATTTTGACGACACAAGTGACGTTTCAAGCCCCACTCCAAGATCTTTGACGCGTTTTATCTTCGTCATTTTTTATTGATTTGATAAAACAAAAAAAACGTATTCAATATTTTTCGAAAATCTAACTTACGGACTAAACAGAATCATATTATATTGACCCAGTCCGATCCCCTATTACCTTTTGACAGTAACTTCCATTCCGTGTTTATTTTATTAGTTATACAGTTGGAATAACAAATTAGAATGGGTAAGTAACTTGTGTTTTGTAATACAAATTATGGAAACGACATGTTCTTCATTAATAATGGTTATTAAATGTTTAGTTATGAATACGTTTAAGCAGCGGCAACACTTTTAAATGCGCATGTATTATGTAATATTTATTGAGTGAATTAATGGCCTCGTAAAACAAAAAGGAAACACTTGTATGTATATATTCGAATAAGAAATTTGTTTCACAATGCATACATAACATCACGCCTTTAATCCCAGAAGGGTTAGGCTGAGGTGTACTTAATAGTACATTCACATTTCGCCAGTTATATTTAAGTCCCATGTAATAGGGGGCGAGCCTATTGCCATCAACCGGGAACAAATCTGAGAAAATTCTGATAGAAAATCCCAATAATACTTTGCCCGACACGGGAGTTGAATACATGCTCAATAGTCGCGCTTTCGGCCACTAGATCAACGAGCCAGTCACACTATTTCATGTACACTGTTAAATGCGCATTTATTATGTAATATTTATTTAGTGCATGAATAGCCTCGTAAAGCAAAAACGAAACACTTTTAAGAGACATTCGAATACGTTTTATCCACAATGCATCGATTCCATTAATATTGTGACGTCATTATCGTCATTATGATTACCTGCCGTACCTATTACACTTGTCGATATAATTCAACTCATTATACTATCACGCCATTAATGCTTGCAGCGTAAGCTCGATGACTGTGAGTGACTGACCTGTCGCGATTGTCAGTCGTGATTAGGGTTCTCAGAGCCATAAATCAGTTTTCCGGAGAAAAGTACGGACATTTGAAGGAAATGTGCGTTTGATAATGTGTTTGAATGTGCGGTATTATATAAATTTTATTTTGCAGTTTTTTTTATGCAATGATGTGAATTAGAGAAAAAATGACGCAGTACATTGCCGGGAGTATTCTTTTTTTTTATTTTTTGAAAATTCCAGAACTTTATGAATTCTCCCCACGTTTCGGGCACTGAGTAATAGTTCCGGACATGTCTGAAAATACCTGACGTATGACAACCCTAGTCGTGATTGATCGCGTGTACTGAAATCGCTGCTGTCAGGTGCGAGCGGGACACGCAATCAATCATTCTCATTTTTAATCAATTTACTTGCTCATCTATGAAATTGTGAGATTTATTAATGAATATTCCCTGGTGTCGATGTGTCGTGGGTTCGGTAGCGCGATTAAAAGTTTTCGTAATGAGTTTGATGACGGGGACCGATTTAATTAATTGATGTAAAATATTTTCATAATTATTTTGGTTTTCAACAAGTTGTTATTCTTGTTATGAGGCGAGTAATTATTTTGGTACAAATGTGTCGGTCGTTATTTATATATTAGTCGTTTATAATTGATACTGCTTTTATTTTGTAAAATTGTGTTATAACGTGTTACTCTTTGATATTTTGAATATCAAAGGAGTTAGGCAGGAATAACATCGCCGTATTCTTGGCATATAAGGGTCAAAAATGTGGCAAGCCCATAGACATATAAAATATAATAATTATCCATGGGCAAGCCCAAGGCAAGCAGACTGTTTTATACACTCTAAAATCACGGAGATAGTAGCTTAAGGGCAAGCCAAGCCAAGCTTGTATGAAAGAACCACCGCTATATCGAAGTCCAGCTCTTATTAAAATTCCTCGCTTCATTGACGTGCCTAAAAACGAAACGATATTATTTACACTTCGCTTCCCAAAACTATCCGAACCGATATATTCAAAACAGAACACGAACACATTACGATTTAAAAAAAGCACTACAGCGTCCAATGTGGCGAAAAACATTTCATACATGCGGTTTCGTCAGTCGACCCAACATTCACCGTGCGGCGTGTTACCGGTCACATTCTCCCCTGTTTACCCGCGAAGAGGTGACACTTCATTTTCATTTCATTGGACCAGGGGCTATACCGTAACCTCCTATAGCAGTATTACTTTAACGCCACTTGAGTGTGGGAAAGAGATGAAGTAATACAGGATGTCTGTCTCTTTCCACACTGAAGTTAGATTAAAATATCTGTAGATACTTCGAAAATTACTATAAATTAAAAGAAAACTAAATTCTTATTGGCTGCCTCGTTGATCTAGTGGTCGCAAGCACTGCTGTGCATGAGGTCCTGAGTTCGAAATCCAGATTAGGTTTTCCATCAGGAAATTCTCAGTAGCTGACACGGAGTCTGGATTTGTGTTCGGTTGATGGTAAGGGGCTCGCCCCTATTACATGGGACTTAAATTGTTTTGTTCTTAAATTTTATGGAGGTAAAGTTCGTAAGTTACTAGTATATGTAGGGGTCAATCTTCAGAACAGCTGATCCGATTTTGGAATCGGATCAGCTATTCTAAAGAATTCATTATCTAGTGTGTTCCAATTGGATAATCTTCAACCATCACCTGAGCCAAGAGACGGACAAAAACTAGTACCTACTGCTATCGAAGGTGATGGTAGGCTCCCAGTGTTGTGGAACCCTGCATCCCTTACTTTACATAATGAATTCCCGACGGTCCATAAGTCTCCGAAATATCGTTAAGATTATGAACAGCATCCCGTAGACCCGGTTACCCGGTGCCGCCTCCGGAAAATCAATTTGATTGTTTTCAATCCGGATCTCTCTTAATTTTCGAGATTTAATGCAGATTATGTTTTTCTTTGTTAAGTACCTACTTTTGAATTTGCTTTTAGATGATGGATTTGTTTTATGGAGAAGTTTGAACGGTGGAAAGCTTTTGTTATCTTAATGTTACTGTTACTGTTTTGTTATCTTAAGTTTTAGTACCACACTTATAAAATCAGCATAGAGTAAAGTTACAGCAGCTACTTATTGTAACCTTCAGATCTATACAAATAAAAAGTTTGGCATAACTTTTCCCCACGTTTATTACGATTATTACAGTTATTTGAGAAACAAAACTAGTAAAGTGATCATACGCCATTGAAAAATAAATGTCTCACATACACACCAAGGCAATTTTTAAAAGCTAGCCTGAAAACGGAGCTAATCGCAACTACAAAACAACATTTCAGCTCCGCACATAGTCTTTACATTCCAGGGGGCCAATTCTCGGTTTTAGAGATGGTGTCGAACTCGAAAAAAATTTCTAATGACGTCATTTTTTCGAGAAATTTTAAAAGTTGCTATTCTGGGGATGTCGAATTCGACATTTGTCGAAGGCTAACGTTAGAGTTCATGTCGAGTGCTTCTGAGCAGTAGAGATGTCATGTCGATTATATAGATACGTCATTTCTGAGTGAATTTGTTGAGTTTTGGATTGTACACTGTGTTTTCTTTTCTTTAGTTTTTAAATAAAATACGGCTTGGCATCTCATACTGGAAATTCGATTTAAACTCTTTGATTTGTGCATTGTGTTTTCTTGAAACGACGACCTTCGCGCAGATAACAGACTCTGTAATTTGTGTACCTACGATTGGACTTGAAACCACTGAAAGATGGACGAGTTTATTAGCATTTTTATCTCGGAGTTGTTGGAAAGTGGCGAGCAACTGGCCAATACACGGCGACAACAGCTATCCCGCCGTCGATATTTACGACTTGAGCGAAACAGAAGTCATTAAAAACTTCAGACTAAATAAAGATTTAATAAGGGTTCTTCTAATACTTAGATCTATTGGCTCCTGTAATTCAGGATACCACTAAAATAGACCTGAAAACGAAGGTAAATAATTGTTTGCTTCATAATTTTATTAGTCACTGACAGACAGTCAGCTGTCAAACTGATTATTTTTACACTAAACGTTTCGTTTTACTTTGGCTTTGCACGGGACTTATTCAAATTTAATGTATAAATTATGTCCTAATTTTAAGTGATTCTCATAATTATGTTTACTTGTTTGTTTGTGAAACCAATAAATACTTTTACTTCCTTTCTTTCTTTTTTTTTATACTTAAATAATTAGGTTTAGTCAGCGTTTTAAAACAAAATCATTCATTCACTCATAGCTACCTAAAACGGAACGCGCGATTCTTCATAATGGTAACATTAGCTTCACTCGATTCGACATTTTCGTGACATTTATTTCTATTTTGACTGAGAATACGGAATCCTGCTCAATTCGAAATTTTTTGGTAGAGATAGAGATATTTTTGATAGACATAGACTTACGAACTCGAACTCGAGATAAATGTCGAAAATCGAGAATTGGCCCCCAGTTTCAAAACTCCAAGCATTCTTACTGGAGAAGAATTGGGAAGAATACTTTTTCTCTATTTTGTGACGGGAGAGCTGGTCGGCTGTCGTCACGGTCGTTTTGGGCTAGTCACCTGTCATGGCGGGAACTTGGCTCAGATTGGGCGCATCGGTTTGCAGTTCATTAGGCTAACGGCACTAAACTGTACGTGGATTTGTGTTCGGTGATGGGCATTTGTTTTACTGGAGTTACGTTTATCTATTTTCGTGTTTTTGTCATAATGATAGAGTTGTATTTTCATAAACGGCGAAGGAAAACATCGTGAGGAAACTGGCATGTCCTAGAACGAAAAATTCGAAGACCTGTGACATCTTCTAATTAATCCGCACTAGGAGCGCGTGGTAGATTATAGCCCATTCCCTCTCAAAGAGAGGAGGCCTGTGTGCCAGCAGTGGGAATATTACTGGGCTGATGATGGTGAATCGGTTATCTTAGTTAGCTACTAGTTTCTTTCTTTATTGTGTGGTAATTTACCTCTGACTTGACTTGTTATATCGTCGAGAAAAAATATCTCTCACCAAAGCAAATAATAATTATGCAATATCCACATGTTCCGAAACATCAGAGCTACTTGATAAGTATTAAATTATCAACTGCAAAGAAAATGAACAATTTTAATATACCACAACCATCTCCCGGTCAGACTTTTCGATACCTCCAAAATTATTTTCACAAACCCTCCAAAAGACATCCATAAAATACAAAGAGAAACGCACATGAAACAATATTTTGCCCATGAACGAAGATAACCACAAATTAAACCAAACCTTTTCACCTATTCACGCATAAATCGATTCACGTTGAAATAAAACCCCTGATATGTCTTAAAACCTCCACAGGTTCCCCTGGATGAGTTCCCGCGATCCTTCAAAGGTTTTCTGTAAGCCGACACTTCATTTTCTTCGGCCCTTTTATACGACATGTGTTGCCATGCTCAAATAATACGGGTACTTATGTTGCTATACGTAAGTACAGTCAGCTGAGGAAGTGGTCTTCTGGCGAAATAGAATAAAGAACTCTATGGTAAACTGAGGCCATCTTTTTCATCGAAGTAACAGTAGTTTCATGTAGTTGTTACAAGTATATGTGTTCCTGAAGTTGAATGTTAGAGATGGGCAGACGACATTGTTGTCATTGCGGGAATACCCTGAATGAAGCTGGCACAAGAGTGTGGAGCTTGGGACAACCCAAGAGAGACGTATGCTCATCAGTGGGTTAAGTCGGGCTGTGGATGATGATGATGACGAAGGCTGCGATAAAGCCCACATAGTGGTGGACGGACATGTACCTTAAGGGTTGATTCGAGACTTCACGGGAAAACAGGAAGTACTTGGAATGGCTTGGGAAGGCCTTTACCAAGCCGTAGGCCAGCAACGGCTACATAAAAAATCTTGATTTTTTCAGTTCGAATTAGGTTTCTGACAGGAACTGGCCCTCGAAGCCACCTGTCACTTTGGAAGTGTTGGAAGTCAACACTTTATCTACTGTATAGAGGTCCACCAACACGTATTCACCATCCAATATAATGGTTCATCACAACAGATCTTTTCATCTGTACCAAAAAACCCTCTACTATTTATCAATTTAAATCTTGAGTGGTAGACCGCATTTTTGTGCGACTGTACCTGGCAGTGAATATGAAAATTGCGAGAGATAATACTACAGGTAGGGCAAGGAATTTATTCGACGAATGTGTTTAATGTTCGATGATATTGGAACATTTCCTGTACGTAACGATTTTCGGAGGGTAACGTCGAATTTGAATGACGCACGGTACGATAAAAGCTTCCGAAGCTTAGGTAGCTTCGAGAATATATTTTTTTCATTCAGAACAGCGTTTCTTATACCTTCGAGCTAATTGCTCAGTAAATCAAGTTGTTTCTTTAAATGTCTGCAATTGCTGAGAGAAGTGGAAATTATGTTTTGCTTACTCCTTCGCTATTCTTTTCTCATTAATTTCGTTGCTGGATCCAAGACAGTTAAATTGTTTCTCTGGGACTTAGTCGAGTTTCGTTGTCTCGGCGCTTTTCTGGTGGTCGCTACTTTATTCCAGCTTTCAGGAGTTGGGAATTATGTGACGGGTTGGTCCCATTAAAAAAAATTGCTGAGTTGGTAGCCCTTTTGGTATGAAATGCCTATCACAATGTTGTTGTTTTGTATTTATGTTGTTTTTCTTTCTCTTTTGATAGCCTCTGCTGAGAGAAAATCCGTGTCGACTACATGCGTTCTACTTATTTCTCTTATATGTATCCGCCCAAGTTATTGCGTTTACACAAGTACCTATTATAAATCTCTTGCCTACATTTAAGCGCCTCATAAAAAGCCTTGTAAAAGGATTTTTATTACAATTTCATGCCTATAATTTCCCTCAAGCTTTGGATCTTTGCCATCTTCGCACGACTTAACTTGCGTAGCAGGATCATTCCTTATTCCCTCAGATTTGGCATCGCAAGACTATCAAGGTGTTCACTCAAGCGTTTTTATGTAAACAGAGTAAATATAATTAATCAACGTCAGCTCTTCAGCCCTCCGTCTACATTCATGCGCAATTGCCTAATTTTCGGTAAAACAAACACCCGCAGAAAATTAAAGGAAAATTAACGAAAAGGGGCGCGAATGACTGTGAAATAATAATTAAATTACCTTTGTACTATTTTCTGTTCCTTTCTTCTTTTCTGTATTTAGTGTGTACATAAATTGTTAAATAAATAAATAAATAAATCCCGAGTTCGTTATCAGCGATACAACTTAAGTGTGACGGAGGACAAATTTATCTTTGGAAGTGGCGAAAAACGGAACTACGTTTAGATGTACTAATCTGACGTTTCGATGAATTGGCAGTCAGCGCCGCCATCAACTGCAAAGTTATGTTGGCAGGTTTGTAAAATTGTAATCAGCGCTGAAAACTTTCCTTTTTGCTTACAACTTTCTGCTTTGTTATTAATTTTGCGGGAATTTTGTTCGCAAATGTAATTATTCGGTATTCTAAATGATGATTTACAGTTTGGTGTTAAGTAAATTGTTTGCTGAAGCTGCGGTGAGATTGTTTCGCTTGTTTCGTGTTTGTATGCTTTTGTATTCTCAAAGGATAGATTGAATTGAGTGTGTTACAACTTTGATGATAACCTTTGAAGGGTTAACTTAAATTAATGCATTCAAGTTAACCCTTCAGTGCTACGTTGACTTTTTACGTGTGTGTGTGTGCACCAGATATATATTATAGCGTGGAGAGCTTTTCTTACCAGCAAAAAGAGCATTGTATGAACAGATGCACGAACGTGGAAGATGGCTTAGGAGCATGTGAACATCGTAGTTAGAATACCTTTGCAATTCCCACACAACCCTCCTAAACCCGAGTACACTAATACCTGTACATCGTTGAATAGATTACATCTACCGTGTTGGAACATAAACCAGGCTTCACGCTTGCACTAATCACGTTGTACAATCTAGTGTAGCTACCGTATATTGTGTCCTAATTGTGAGCCCGTGACGTGTTAGTGTGTAATCCTTGCACGTCGGTATCTATGCAGCGTGCCGGGGAGACGTAATAAGAGGAAGACGGCGGAAGCGGCTTATCACGTCGCTTGTAGGTCGCTCGATACACGCCGCGTGACGAGAATTTGTAGTAATATGCATAGCGGAACCCCATGTTTCGCTGCCTGTGGTAATGTTACAGTTTTAAAATGGATTATGCTTAGGTATGAAGCTTTTAGGTTCGCTTTTTTGCCTGTTTTTCCCGCAGGACAGTAGGATGTTACAAATTGTGTTTGTTCTTCTTAGCGTGTCGATGACAATCTAACGGGACCAGGGTTTTGGCGACGAGTTTGGCAGTTTCAGTATAAGCGTCCAACAGGACTCGATAGGTAGGACACAATATCAAGAATCCCATATTCCCATCGTTTGTGAGACAAAACCATGTATACATTTCAGCAGAGTCATCTATGACTTCCCGCCTGAATATGTTTTCCTTGCCTCGGCTATCCTACGTCTGGTTTGTGATACGTACGTACATGACCTGCGGCTTCTGTCCAGATGAGTTGCTCGTACTGTACGTGAGATATGTAACATGAACATCTGAACCAGCCTCTCCGTTGTCCGATAATAGTTGTTTAATTGTAGGTAGTAAGGGAGTGTTATATAGCTGGATGATGGATGGATGGATGGATGGATGTGTTATGTTGTTCTAAGGGTGTGGTATTTATAGCTCTCGTCAGGGCTGCGGGTTGTTCGAAAGAGATACCGCGACCTTGGCACAAGGACTAAGAAGGAACATGGGTGGTTTTTAGTCAGTAGATGTCTGACACTCCCTTCCGCTCTGCCCAGAGCGAAAGATGTAAAGTTATACATGGAAAAGTACGTAAACAAAAAATATAAGAAAGGACCATCACAAGAACTGTGCTAGTCAGAACTACAGTGATAAAACTGTTACCTGTTCGTACAAACTAGCACAACTAACACTTAACTAGCGTGAATAGGCAGCAGTTAGTTCTAAAACTCTATTGTGTCCAACTGAGTCACCACTTGCGGATATATCAGCTTGAATAAGTATCAGGTACTTACGTTTAAGCGCACATAAGTACATCCTGTCGACTTGTGCATCCGTAATCTATTTGCAGGGCGTGCCTAACTGTATTTTAGACGCAGGCAGTAAGGCACAAACGCGACTGCTGACATGAGGTCGTGGGTTCGATTCCGGGGAAAGTGTTGTCGGTTTTTCCATCAAGAATTTGTCAGTGGCAGCCACGGCGCCTAGATTTGTGCTTGGTTCATGGCAATAGGCTCGCCCCCGGGATACGGGACATAAGCATAACTAAAATGCGAAATGTGGATATACTATCTGTGGGCAGTAAGGTCTAACGACCCTACACACCCTAGTGTCAGAGTATCCGCCGCAAGGGCCTCTGACGTGGTTTGACGACCATTTTGGCGGCCAGGACCACCGGCTTATACGTGCCTTCCGAAGCACTATACGAAGCGATATACTATTAGGTACACCTCTGCCTAACTCTTCGGGATTACAGGCGTGATGTTATGTTATGTAAATCCAGATGTACTGCGAAAATCTTCTACCTACTACTTCCCTGAGAATCTTCTACTTAGGCCTTATATAAAATCCTCAAAGTTCAAATATCGTTTACGACACTCCCACGTGGAAACAGCACATCCATTATTTTTTTTGGCGGGTGGGAAATCTTCAAATAACCCCTCCCGCTCTTGGGCAGAGCGAAAGGGAGTGTCTGACTTCTACTGACTAAAAACCAACCATACTTTTATTGACAACCAAGCAAATAGCAATACTGAAAACATCCCACGATCCCAGCAATTATATCAAAAGCCGACACAATACCGAACAGATATATGAGCATTTTTCAGTACAACCAGGAACATTCGTATAGACAAGAGGGATTGCTAACCGAAGTGCGGACAAAGGCAGAATTTTTATTAGAATTTCTTCTATTGTTCTCGCGTAACAAATATCTAGTAATGAGACCTGATTTACCCGTAGAAGCTGGGGGAATACAAAGGGTTGATAAAGTAGGTCTCATTTATTAGTGGGCTTTGATTGGTGGAGATCTCGCAATGTCTTTATGAATGTATACAGATATTTCTGCGTCTTGTCGTGTTGTTTGGTAAGATATAGTGTGTGACAGGTGTGTTCTGGGCGCCCTGTATCTGGTTGTTTTGTTTTAATAATGATTTGGTTATGGTTAAAAATCAAAATATTTTATTTCACATAGGCCTACAAGGGCATTTGTAAAACGTCGACAAAAAGGTGCACGGTTGGTAATTACCAAATAATAGTACTCTGTAATGGATTTAAAATACCTCAAATGAAGACGAAATGCACTTATCCTCCCCGTCATTGCGATATTTTTTTAGTTCAGTAAACTTAGAACATTAAAAATCTGTAGGTTAAAAAAATTTAGAAAAAAATTTCAACTTGTATTCTCAATATTCCATGTTACAACCACTGTGTCTAGAAGCATGATATTTTTCATAAAAGTTCTCTAAGAGTTTATTTATAGCTATTGAGAGCATTATGGACGAAATAGGAAAAGAAAGTATAGAAATTCGGCATATTTTCCGATAGGAAATGCCAGCTGACTCTACGGCTTGTATTACAGTAATTGTGTTTAAACCGAAGAAATTTTGGTCACCGAAATAAAAAATTACGTGTTCTAGTAAAGTAGATTACATAATGACTGCTCAGTAAGTAGCTCATTAAGTAATTAAGTTCACCCGTTAATTACATAGTAACTTACACGCTACGCGTCATCGTCCTAATTTGGGAAATGGGAAATTCATTGGTGTCAGTTGTACTAATACAGTTTAATTATTAATTTGACCTCGACAACTAGAATCATGTTGAGATCGTGGCTAAATAATAATAAATAATAAAAGCCAAAAGGGTTGTTCTACTAAATTTAGCAACGCTTGCCGAGGTTTATATGAGGATCGGTGACCATGGCTGATCCATTGTTAATCGAGGTTCCTCCGTGTCTTAGAAATTTTGCTATGTCTTGGATCATTCGTAGATCTTTGACAGTCTTAACTGTAACCCAAAGGTCTGATGAATATCATACATAACAATACGCCTGTAATCTTTGAATGGTTAGATTGTGTAATTTTTTTCATCACCACTGCTCTCTAAACCTTTGAAAGAACTTAACAGGATGTATTGGAACCAAAAATTCGAAGACATGTGTGACATCTACTAACCCGCGCTGGGCCCACGTGGTGGATTACAACCCATTCCCTGTCATAGAGAGGAGGCCTAGGTATCCCAGCTGTGGGAACTTTATAGGCTGATTCTTATACTATGCGTTGACGTAACGTAGCCAGGATTCTTTAGAAATATTTTAGGATTGTAGGTAAAGTCTAGTTATATTTGGAAATGGAATGCAAGGCTGCTGTTAGACCCGCTTAAGCGTCCGTATTTGGCTAGATTAGCCTAATAGGTTTTAAAATATTTAAAGAACAGTCAGGTAACATTCCTTTGTGTACGTGTCTTTAATTTTATGATCCTAAATGAGGCGATTAGTTGCAACATGACTATGTTTGAGTTGTTAAGCTATTTAACCCTTTTGGCTTATTTAGGCAATGATGATTATTATGACATGATGACACCAATGCAGCCTATTTCATGTTTGTTGACTGTTTTGATTACAAGTAAGGTGTCGAATCGAGCAGACCAGATTGAGGACTGGCTACGGACACCGGACTTCGACAGATGTTTTGTTTTAATCTGTAAAACTGACTGCCTCGTTGGTCTATTAATCGCTAGCTCGATTGCTGAGTATGAGGTCCTGGTTTCGATTCCTGGGTCAAGCAAACTGCTATTGGAATTTGTCAAAAGCAGCCACGGAGTCTGGATTTGTGCCCGGTTGATCGCATTAGGCCTGCCCCCCATTGACATGGGAATGGGACTTTAATAAAACTTTAAGTACACCCGTATTTTTTTTGTTTTTATAAAAAAAAACGTTGCCCCACACTAGGAATTTCTCCTGTATCGTGGCTGCGTTCACAAACATTTAAACTCACATGCACAAATACCCAGACCCGGAACAACTATCTGTATAGGTCATACAAATATTTGTTCCGTGCGGGGATCGAACCCGCGACACGCAGCGCTGCAGTCCATTGCTTGAGCCACTGCGCCAACCGTGCCGTCGTCGTATTACGTACACCTCTGCCTAGCCCTTCGGGTATTACAGGCAACAAGGTTTTACTACTCTGTTAAGGTATGTTTCTGCCAAATTCCTTTGTTTGAAATCCAGCACGCTCTGTTTGATACACGCAAGGTATTAAATTTTTAGTTGGTGGTTGGTGAAATGAATCCTCCCGCTCTGGGAGGAACGGGAGGGAGTGTCAGACTTCTACTGACTAAAAACCACCCATGTTCCTTCTTAGCCCTTTGTGTCCGAGGCCGCGGTATCTCTTTAGAACAACCCTTAGCCCCGACAGGGCAACCCACATATTTTTTCAGCACATTAGTAAAATACCTGGTAACGTCAGAATATCTACGTAGTAAGAAAGCTCTGCTTATTTATTAAAGACTAGCTTTTGCCAGCGGCTTCGCCCGCGTGAAAATGACGAATTTCCATACAAACTTTCATCACCTATTTAAATCCCTTAGGGGTTTAATTTCCTTAAACCTTGTCTACACTATAAAGGGAACCTCTGTGCAAAATTTCAGCTTTCTAGGTCCAAGAGTTTGGGCTGGGCGTTGATGAGTCAGTCAGTCAGTCAGTCAGTCAGGACTTTTCTTTTTATTTATATCTAATCTAATATATAAAATTCTCGTGTCACAGTTTTCGTTGCCATACTCCTCCGAAACGGCTTGACCGATTTTGATGAAATTTTTTGTGCTTATCCGGTATCTACGAGAATCGGCCAACATCTATTTTTCATCCCCCTAAATGTTAGGGGTAGTCCACCCCTAAATTTTTTTTGGCAAAACAACGTTTGCCGGGTCAGCTAGTAGGTATATATATATAGATAGATAGAAGTCAAGCTCCTGTTGTCTAGATCTTGCGAAAAGGTATCTTGTATTCGTGAAAAGGAAAGCACGAAGCTGGCAAAGCCTAACATTTTCGTCAACTTGGCACGGGTTATGTGAATGTCTTCTTAGCGTGTCGATGGCAAATTTTCACTAAATAAATTAAATATATTTGGCCCAATATTCAGCTATGCGAACTCCACTCGCTGATGCAGTCATTAGATCGTCAAGTGTGCAGGTGTCAAGGCATGCAGCGCAAGATGGAGTCATGACGGGCCATGCGAGCAAGTAAGAAGGTTATAATAACTTATGTACGTTATGTGAGGAAGGTAGACAAGAGTTTCGGTATGGTTACTTAGGAGTAGATAAATTAGTAGTGTTTTCGTTATTTTTTTGAATGTTCAATTTTAGGGTTCCGTATCCAAAGGGTAAAAACGGGACCCTATTACTAAGACTTCGCTGTCCGTCTGTCTATTCGTCCGACTGTCTGTCACCAGGCTGTAACTCAAGAACCTTTCTGTTGCCGCTATAACAAACAAATACTAAAAACAAAATAAAATGAATAAATATATATAATAAATAATAAAAATGAAGGGGGCGCTCCCATACAACAAACGTAATTTTTCGTTTTGTTACGGAACCCTTCATGTGCGAGTACGACTCGCACTTAGCCAGTTTTTTTTACAAATATACCTTCTCGTGGTGCGAAGTAGACAAATACCGTTGTGTTATTACCAACCAACACCGTTGCGTGCCACACACGGAGGACGGTGTTGGTCGAATATAAATATATGTTAGAGCGTAATCGTAATCAATAAGTAAGGAATTGCAATAGCATTTATTTACATGTGACAGTCTTTGGTTTTGTTCTAAGCTAATAAATAATAGAGTTTAAGTAAATTAGGAATATTATTAAAATATAATAAAATAAAAATAAAATCTTTTTATTTCAGTCTTCAAAGAATCCTTAGAATGTTAGTACAGTAAAACTTATTATTATTATCAATATAAATTATCTGTTGTCCGAGACAATGTTTATTTGTTAAAGATATATATCGTGCTCTTGTTGCCAAGATCTTGGTAAAAGAGAATTTGAATTCAGGACAGTTCAAGTTGAAAATAATACCTAAAGCACTGAGGCTTAAGAAAAGCAAGTTTTTACAAATACTAAGAGGAACCTCAACGATGGCTTAATCATTAAAACACTGCTGAAATTCAAACTCGTCAAGGGTAAAAATTCAACTGCTGTGTTTTATTTAGGCATTATGTAAGGTGTTACTTAGTTTAAGTAAAAACGGGTATGGCCTTTGAACCTTTCCCTCAACAGAAACACATAAAACATTCTAAAGATAATATCGCTTTAAAGCGACAAATTATACTTCAAAACGAAACAATAGCATAAGGCCAGGTCATACGAGCAAGTAAGAGGGCTCTAATAACTTATGTGTACATGTGAGGAGGGTAGACAAGAGGATCGGCTCGGCACTAATAGTTCTTTCAGAGTCGGGACAATAGTGGACGTGGGAGGAGGGAATATGAGGAGGGAACGAGAGGAAAACGATATGGTAAAGTAAGTGTTGGTTGGTTTTGTGGATGTGGTTGGTTGTTATTTTAGGATTGTAGGATGTAAATTAATACTTCGAAACCATTTCTGGTTAAATCTTGTCTATCAAGATGATATGGATATATCAAATCTACATTAACCACCACCGTGTTATCTACTGACTGATCGAACTTCTTCGGGTTTCAATTGCTGCTATTCACTAAAACAAAATATAAAAATATTTATTTATCTTAACGATTTTGTACTGCTCAGCATTCATTTATTGGGTGTGTGTGTTAAATTCAATTGTCTTTAAAAATAAAAAAATAGGAGAAAATTGAAATAGACAGTCACTCTGTGTAAAATACTCGCATTCAGCTGCATGATGTATTCGGTTAGACTGGAAGCCGTTCCTAACATGGCTGGAAAAAAGCTAGGCAGATAATGGTGACGTAAGTTAAATTGGATTTACTGGAAACATGACCATTCCACTCATTCAACACCTACTGTCTACCTGTCTATCAAGAATCTTCCGAATTCAAACCACAAATCTCGTCAGCCACAATAGGCCACGTCTCAGTATCATCTAGGCACTGGCAGCAACAGACGTGCCAGGTGATTAAAGTAATTGCCTGCTCATTGCTCACTTAGCGAGTACTTAGCATAGGTCAGTGACCCCGACACGTGGTCTCTCATACCTGTGGACTGTCATTGTGGGGCTTAATGGTTAACAGTGGGAAGTAAAAGGTTTTGTGGGAAGGATGTAAAGGGTTTGGGAGGTCGTTTTGGGGTCACAGAGTTTTAGGGAACTTTTGGTGCTTGGACGGCGGTTCGCCGACAAGGGGTTGGTGAACTGTTGAAAAGCAAGATAGCTTCAATTGTTCCGATTTTGGCCCACAAAAAAATTGCACCTATACAAGGTGTATTAAAACAAACTGATAACATCATGACATCACGCCTGTAATCCCGGAAGGATTAAGCAGAAGTACACCTAATAGTATACACCCACATTACGCTAGTTACTTTGAAGTCCAATTTATTAGGGGGCGAGACTATTGCCATCAACAGGGCACATATCCAGACTCCATGGATCCTACCGAGAAATTTCTGATGGAAAAACCTAATTTAATGGCACTTTTCCCGACGCGGGACTCGAACCCAGCACCACACAGAAACACTCAGCAGTTGTACTTGCGACTACTAACAACGAGGTAGTCCATATTTTTATCAATACTTTAATAAACATATTGAAATAAACATAGCACCCATGGAATCTATCCTACGGGGAGGAATAAATACACTGTAATTAAAATCCCTCCATCAGGCGTTAATAGCTTCAAACATATAATCGTATACAGCGTAAAACATTCGCACTTTCCACACAAGGCTTCGATTCACCCCTAATTATTATAAAACACGCTGCCGTACGTAGTACACAAATCGGATTTGGTCGTACGTTAGGCGGTATCGAATGTCGCAATATTAATTAATGTACGCAAACCTTGTTATCCACTCATTTATATTCAAATTGAAACGGGAAGCGCACACCATTTGATTAAATTTTAATCAATATATATGAAACGCTGGATTGTGTACAGTCATGAGCATAAATATGTATGCAGCAACGCCAATATGCAACACTTTTAATGTGGTGATTAAAAGGTGAAGTTGTATCTCGAAGTTAGCTGATTTATTTATTGCAAGAGGAAAACGTTTGAAGTTTTATAAGTTAGTGTAGTGAAAAATAGAAGGAGTTTGCCTATAATAGGGGATCGGACTGGGTCAAAATAATATGATTCTGTTTAGTCCGTAAGTTAGATTATCGAAAAATATTGAATACCTATTTTTTGTTTAAATCAATAAATAATGACGAAGATAAAACGCGTCAAAAATCATGGAGTGGGGCTTGAAACGTCACTTGTGGGTACAAAATGTACTATCATTATGACGTCACACGAGTTTTCGAAACACTGTATCGTCTTCATTTTTTGTTTACGTGAAAAAAGAAAAAATACGTGTCCAATAATTTTTGGAAATATATCTGACGGACTAATTAGTTTTTTTATGTCCGATCCCCTATTGAGACATTTCAGGCTGACAAAAAAAGGCGGTACTACCGTGTCTTAACTATAAATAGCTAAAAACTATCAAGGTGACCGCGAAAGCAACAAAAATCATCCAAATCGGTCAACTAATTTAGGAGGTGAAGAATTACGAACACATACTTAGGTACACACAGGAATTTTAGAAAATAACACAATAATGCTTCTGAAAGTAGACTTGTACCTACTGTAAATAACAAAATTTTCACATTGTGTACGTTCAAGGGATGAACTAAGGTATTGTTTAGCGGAAAATAGGCTTATTTCCGTTCATGGCTTAATCCGATTTTGGCAAAGTTCCAAATACGATATAATTGAACTAATTTTGAACTCTCTGCTGGAAGTTAGTATAGGAACAGGAAATGAGATTTAATTTTAAAGTTAAATAAACTTATTATGGAGTGCAGGCCGGTGTTTCGTGTGTGTGTGCCATGGCTAGAAAACACACAAAACAGAGGTTTAGAGTAAGAAAGGGGTGGCCTTTGCTCAGCAGTGGGACACAATACTTGCTTTAAAAAAAACTTTATATTTAGCCGTTATATTCACCTCTATAACATTACTGGGTTGTGGATGGCAGACAGGCAATTTTGAGCAAAACCGAGCGTCTTTGTTATTGCTGAACTTGTATAATCATTTTCTGTATCGTAGATAGACTACTCCTTATTATGTAGGTACTTACAGGTCTAAAGCATGCAAGTTACAGTACCAATAAACTGTATGGGGTAATTCTAACTAGAATAGAATCCCTCTTTGTTCGAGTATCCATTACTTAAAAACTGTTAGTAAAATCGACTATGTTAGTAAGCACTGATAAAAACAAAAATGGTGGATCACTGCTGCGACCACCCATGAGTGATTGTACAACAGCCACCCACATAGACACAGTCTAGTCACAGGCGACATGCAATCATGCTAAGGACACTGTTGGTGCTGCCCCACACATTGCGCACCAGGGAGGCGCACCTTTTACATTGTTGCGTAGAAACTATCCACATGCACATGCACATTGCACAACCCCGACGCACTACCCCCAACACAGCATCCTAAACACGTTATATTACTGAACGCGAAGTGTAGTGAAATGTATGATCAAGGAATAAAACAATTGTTTCCGATTCCTGACTAACAAAACATTAAAAAAAAGTAAAACTCTATTCCCGACCCTATTTAAAAAAAAAACCGCGCTCCATAATTACTCTATCCAAAGGTAGATTGTACTCATTTCTGCGTAAAACGCCGAGCACGTTGGACGTGGGCGCGGTACAATAAAATAAACTAAATATTTTCAGTCACGATAACAACCGCCATTGTTACTCCGCTGCTCGCCCGTAAATCTGGACTAAGGTGGTGTAACGAGCGCTATTGTCGAACAACTGTAGCATACGTCCATTGTCGCAGCGTTATTTTACAATAACTCGTTTGAGCTAGGTTTTTTGCTGGGTACTATACTTGTTGGTCTTTTTCTGCAACAAATTTTAGTCATTCGACGGACAGAAGTCTTTCTACGGGGGTACAAGCAGGAATCAGTACGAACGGTCACAATCTTGAGCACTTGACTGCATCAATTGCGTAAAATTGCGTTACAACATTTTCTATCACTATTCGAAGGGTTTTGAAGTAATTTAGTAATTGTAATGGATTGAAAACCAAAAAAAAACGATGGATGGATTGAGTGAAGGACTATGTGTACAAAGGAGGTGACTGCTGAGGTGACGAGTAACATAAAAGTATGGCAGCAGAAAACACGCTGCGCCGACCACAAATAAATTGGTAAATGAGCAGGAAAATTATGAATGGATTAATATTTATGTTTGAAAAATCGTCTGCTCGTCAAAGACGTAAGCTACCGATTATTGTAGAATTGTCACAATCAATGCAATTGGTAAGTAGTTTAATGAACCAGATGCTTAAGGCATCAAATACCAATGTACAGTGACATATTGATTTTATCTGAATCATTATAATATTTGAATATTGCATCGATTTTAAAATCAGATTACTCCTCCTACAGCGCTGTTGCTAATCCATTTTAGTCGTTGCCTCTCAGTGTCAGGCGTATTTATGCCCCGATTTAATTAATGCCTGTTTGGAGACACCGTATAGCTTGTCGTCTCATGGCCAAATTAAATTATGAAACAAAATAACTTGTGAACAGTAATTTACGACGATAAACCATAGGAAATTTTATACGTTATTAAATTAACCGCTAGATTGTAAGATAAACTCGAACACCTGATGGACTATATCTTAGATTACCACAAACATAAGACTGATATTATTTTTATGGGTGAAGTGAATAATGAGTACTGAGTTATGTGGCGTTCTTCAGATTTAGTCAATATCATTATCAAAAGATATATCAGATATTTTAGTTCATAGCATTCTCCTGCCCTCATTTATTTGGGGTGGCGCAGCATGTCTTCTTCTTCTTCCATACTTCTTTCTCTATTATTCGTCCTCTTAGCAATCATCTCCTATTCAGTCACCTCATTCGTCACACAGGCCATCCATCGTTTCTTTGATTTCTCTAGCCTTATACTCAACATTTTTGTTATCTAATAATTGAGTCAGAATTTAACACAATAATTACAATGTCCTATTTAATCTAAAGGTTGACTGGTAAAGAATTCCTTGTGGCATTAGGTTCGCATTAGGTGAATTAGGTAACATTCATATACAGTAAGTGCCTAGTTAGGCACTTACTGTATATGAATTTTAAATAAATATTGCTATTTTACGTCCTATTAAATAAGTTTGTCGTGAGTCAATGGAGCCGCCCCAACATTCACGGGTGCTGTTTCCCGATAAGCCGAAGCCGGCGCGTGCTCCCGGCCCAGCCCACTGCATTGGCCACGCAGCTCCCAACGTCAGCAGAACGGGACAGCCTATTTAGACCATCTATTAAGATCTATTAAGGCAAACAAATAGAACTTACTGCGAGGGAAATGGAGGAACGGGTGTGATATTTTGAGAGAGAAGTTGGATTAAGATTCAACAAAGTAAAACTTGGTGGTCAAGACTTCTGAGTTACGTATGACTGACGCCTGTGATTCCCAAGGTTACGATAGAACAACGAGGTGACTTATCGTTATTTTTGTATTTGACAATGCTGTCCCACAGCCGGGATCGTCCTATCGCCATCTTGTATGAGTGTCATAACAGTTTATTTACCGTTATTCTGTTGGCTACACTGGGGTTTCTTTAAAAAAAAGTTGCCACATATACTTCACCACGATTTAAAACAACAAACTAAGTTACATTTCGGAACATCCCAATTGAATAATGTAGATCCAAATTCCCAATACAGCAACCAGCATCAATTTGTTCAGCAACAAGAGGCAAATAATTTCGTTTTAACTCAATCAATTGTGCTCCTAACTAGAAATAGTCCGTCTTTGTTTGTTAATGTAATTCGCGCCCATCCAATGCCGATTTGTAATGATTTTAATGCACGAATGATGCCCTTACAACTGTTCCACGTCTAGCATAACTTGAGCCGTAGGCGAAATCTGGAACTATTTTTTGTGCTGCGAAATGACATTTCCCTGACATTTGCCGTACCAAGCAACGCCACTACGAAATGTCAAGTTATGCTGGTGACCCTGGCACATGCGATGTATTGTTCACGCCCCCTCAGGACCCGACTATTGTACTCAAGTGTATTATAATTGCCGGTTATTTATTGTGGCGCGCCGGGAGACAATTCTGCTACATAAAATTCGCTTCAACTTAAATAAATTAAGCTCTTGTTAAAATGAGAAATTGTTTTTCAGTTTCATTACGGAATATTTTAATACGACGCCATTCCAGAGCTGTTGTTAATCGTATACTACATTTATTTAAAAGAGCTGCCACTTTCCGCTTGTTTAATAATTTCCACATGTCAATTACTTTACCCCGATGTTCTTCCAATTCAAAGGGATTTGTATCTTCAGCTTCATTTACATCACCCATTTTATCATGATAATAATGGGTACGCTTTCAATTATTTATGACTTGTACCCGTCACATAAACACCTTTATTTTCCTTCACGTCTTTTCACTAGGTACGAGAAATCTTTTGGCAGCATTCTCACAATTTTTTGAAAACGTTGGAACTCTGCCAGATTTTGCCGTTTATTTCGCGTGCCCCGTCCAATACACACAAGCCGTCCATCAATTAGTTACAAATAGTTTGTGTATTATGCGTACAACGTATATGCGTACATATGCGATGCCCCTTGTAATCCAGCGTCAAATTCAATCGGGTAACAAAGTTTAGCCGACGGTTAATCCGACACGCTTTGTCACCAACCTCGCCATATGGCGTCTTACAATTTTTTGTCACCAAGCGACACAATGGCAGATTTAGATGTATTTGATGACGTTTGAGATTTCACGGGGCCGCTAAATATCAATACAATTGGTGTGAAATTACAACAAAAAATAATGAGCGTTTTAATCGATGAATTGTTAAGCTGTATTGTGTGAATTGTATCAATAGTTTCGTTATTATGTGCTGAGAAATCGGGCGTGAAATTATGGTCGGTAAACGTTTTCTCTGTGTAATATTGAGACGTTTTTAATAAGAGCGGATTTATTATGGACTAAATATTGTCGGAGATAATCTTAATCTTATTATGCACACACTGCTCTAATGTAAAGCAGGTTTCCAATAGAATTTTCAGCGCAACCATCTTTTTAATATGATTTAGCTGCTCGTATAAGCTTTTCTTAGGAACACGACAGGCATTAGAGGTGATTCAAATTCAGCTATTGTTGTGCAAATCTCCGCCAGGGGGCTCCTGCTACGGCCTTTGATTACGGAAACTGTACAGAATTTCAGATTATTCGGAAGAATGGCGAGAAACGGGAAGGGTGTTCGAATTTAGAATGACAAAGATGGCGGGTGAGTGAAGTTCATTGTAACGAAAAGTGAAAATCGGATTGTAATGAATATTGTTAGCATACAATTAATATTTCCTATCCGCATTTGGACTAGAACTTATCTAAGCACCTACTTACTTATTTTTCTTTTATTTTTTCTTACTTTCCACTTTAGTCTTGTTTTCACAGGGAGATTGGTGGCTTTTATAGGACTCTCTTTTGAATTTTGCTATCTTAGTAAGCAGGAAAATTTTAATGGTAATATTTATTCAATTATTCTTATCTAAAAAATATAATAATCAAACAAATTAACAATCCAATTAACTAGTAACAAAGAGTTAATTGTACTCAAACCTCCTTACAAATAACAAAAAACTAAAATTGTGCATTTTTGCAATTTCAAATACTGGCTGATGATGCCAGTATTTGAAACTATTCCACAATTTGAATGCAGAATACTTCGTGATGACGTGGCAAGCTGGTTTGATGCAAATATCGGGAGACAGCCGGACGGCGTACATCACCGTGTTTTATGGCGAGTATGGCAACCCTACGTGTCTGTTTACAATCCATAGATCTGCTGGATAGCTAGCACCTTGTGTACGCATTGGAGATTATATGAGCCAATATATTGTTGTTGTATTTTACAGGAATTGGGTGTATAGAATGTAAGGATTAATAGCTTTGTATGTTGAAGACATACCGTCTGTGTCAGCACACCAAGCTTTCCGAAAATGTCAAATTTTTCCAATCATCCTTGAATGTAATGCTGCAGCGATAAAGTTAAAAATCTGTTAAAGTTTGACAGATTGTAGAAACTTGATGTACTGGCGTCTGTACAATGACATCATAGAGACACTCTCCCTGTGAGTAAGTAGGTAGGTACTACACACCTGACCATTGTAGCCTGACATGACCTATTAAAAACATGAAAGAAAAACACAATTAAGGAACTTGATGGTCAGAAAGCTGGAAATAACAAAATTAAAACTTCAACAAGGAATCAAAGTACGTCATCATCATTGTCCTGTCTATTCTAATTTATTTGGCGCAGCAAGTTTTATGCTTCCTTATCTCATCAGACAGTTCCAAATTATTTAATTAACCTAATCAGTACTAAATATAAAAAAACAATTTCCGGAAAATAAATTCAAATTTTTCAACTTCCTCGACCAAGGAAGACCCTAAAATAATAAAATGTCCGCCAACCTCATAAGAATAATGTGTCCCGTCCCTATAGGACCCATGACTATCACTCATCCGCAGATCTTTTCTAATTTCACGATTTATTCTCTGGTACTGAAGACAGAGGAGCCCTCTGGTGGTGGGTTGGTTATAAATCACGTTTGTGTAGCGCCCCTGAACCCAACCTCACGAACCTCACGCGATCCTTGCCCCAAAGAGGAGAAGATTTTAATTGTGAATTTGGTACTTGAGAGATAGTTAATGCAGTAGTTAAATTAAGAAATAGCGTCGTGCCTAGGGATTGCAAATATTCGATAATATTAGTATTCGAATATTCGAATAAATTTTCAGCTTTATTCGAATTATTCGAATAATATTCGAATATTTCAGAAAAATAAAGAATTTATATAATTTCGCGCATTTTTGCCTTAGAAACTATGTACTAGTACCATATTTTTATGTAAGTAGGTCTTTTTTTTTCGGTTGTATGGAAAATCATCAAATGATCGAATAATATTCGAATATTTCAGCAAAATAAAGAATTTAATATGTAATTTCTCACATTTTTATTGCCTTCATCATCATCATCATTTCAGTCAAAAGACGTCCACTGCTGGACATAGGCCTCCCCCAGGCGTCGCCACATTGACCGGTCCCGTGCGTCTCTCATCCAGCGGGTTCCTGCAACCTTGACCAGGTCATCGGTCCACCTAGTGGGAGGCCTTCCAACGCAACGTCTTCCGGTTCGCGGTCGCCATTCCAGAACTTTTCGGCCCCATCGGCCATCCGTTCTGCGAGCAATGTGCCCTGCCCATTGCCATTTAAGTCTGGCGATTCTTCGGGCTACGTCGGTAACCTTGGTTCTCATGCGGATGTCCTCATTTCTGATTCGATCACGCAAGGAAACTCCGAGCATAGCCCTCTCCATTGCCCTTTGGGTGACTTTGAGCTTTCTGATAAGGCCCATTGTGAGCGACCACGTTTCGGTCCCGTATGAAATCACTGGCAACACACACTGGTCATAGACTTTCGTCTTGAGACACTGGGGTAAGTTGGACGAGAAGATACTGCGCAGCTTCCCGAACGCTGCCCAGCCGAGTCGGATTCGCGGATTGACCTCTTTCTCGAAGTTAGATCTACCCAACTGAACCGTTTGTCCCAGGTGGACATAATCGTCCACAACTTCGAGCGTAGAGTCTCCGATCTTGATAGGAGTGGGTGTTACATGAACATTCGACATAACCTTGGTTTTGTCCATGTTCATTTTAAGACCCACTCTTTCGGAAGCTCTGCTGAGGTCATCGAGCATTTTACTGAGGTCTTCCATGGTCTCAACCATGACCACTATATCGTTGGCAAACCGAAGGTGAGTGATGTACTCGCCGTTGACATTGATGCCAAGTCCTTTCCAATCCAGAACCTTGAAGACATCCTCCAATGCAGCGGTGAACAGTTTCGGAGATATGACGTCTCCCTGTCTCACACCGCGCTGCAGAAGGATAGGTTCCGTGGTCTGGTCCTGAAGTCGGACTGACATGGTGGCGTTTTTGTACAAACACTTCAACACCTCGATGTACCGGTAGTCGATTTGGCACTTGTTGGAGAGACTGCAGCACAGCCCAAGTCTCGATCGAATCGGCTTTCTCGTAGTCCACAAACGCTAAACAGAGAGGCAGGTTATACTCTTCGGTCTTCTGTATAACCTGCCGCAGCGTATGTATGTGGTCTACGGTACTAAAACCTTTTCGGAATCTGGCTTGTTCGGGAGGCTGGAAATCGTCAAACCTGCACGCGAGACGATTCGTAATGACTCTTGAAAACAACTTATAGAAATGGCTTAGAAGTGAGATGGGCCTATAGTTCTTCAACCGGGAATTATCACCTTTTTGAAAAAGAGCACCACCACGCCCCTGCACCAAGCCTGCGTTTTCCCCCCGAGTATGACGGAATTAAACAACTTCTGAAGGGCCTTATGGACCGGTTTGCCCCTTCAGAAGTTCGGCCGTAATTCCGTCACCACCCGGTGCCTTGTTGTTTTTAAGCTGTTTCAGAGCCGTAATCTAGTACAGGCTGAGATCCGGGATGTCCTCGGTGTAGTGTCGGGTCAGTCTAGCTCTGGGCCTGCAGTCTCTACACTAATAACAGCGCTACGAATGTCTCTACGTCGTATCGATGTCAAATTTCTTTAATAGATTTCCAACCTTAATTCAACAGCATAAGATTGAAAACCTATTAAAGAAATTTTACAATTTTACGACTTAGCGACATTCGTAGCGCTGTTATTAGTGTAGAGACTGCAGGCCCTGGGGTCTTTCACTAGATTTTCAACGGGTTGTCTAGTTGACGTTTACAGCTGCCCATAAAAAATCTCGATCACTCTCAGAATTTCCGGTTTAGCGGATACGATCCTGCCATCATCGGTCTCCAGTTTCGTGAGCTGGCTCTGCCCAATAGCTAGATCTCTTGCAAATACCTTGGAGCCTTTGTTCCGTTCAATTGCGTCTTTAATACGCTCTGTATTAAAGCGGCGGAGGTCGCTCTTCAAGGATTTGGAGATCTGTCTGATGAGCTGCCGGTATTTCCACGCCTCGTCTGGAGACTGCAGGATTATCTCTCGCCGCTCCTTCATGAGCTTGAGAGTGTGATCTGAGAGTATTTTCGTCTTATTTGCACGACGTATCTTAAAGAATTTAGACCCAGTCATAATAATATGGACAGTTTCCACAAACCCGTCGTTGTAATCGTCCACTGAGCTTCCTAGGCATTCGAAGTGATTCTGGAGTTCTAGCTGAAAGCTCTCGGGGTTTATTTGGATCTGTACTGGACGGAGCGTTGACTTCATCATGTTGAACATTTGCTTGTTGGTAGACATGATGAAGTCAATCTCATTTTTAGTCGCACCATCGGAGCTCTATGTATTGTAGACCTGTATGACCTTCAGTGAATATCTTGCAGATATTATGAGTACAAGGTACGCCATCCTGTTCGACACATTCTCGATCTCCACCACGTTATTCACAAGGGACTTGTGGACGATAAACCCAACACCACCCTGTGACCGCCCGGTCGTCCTTTCAGAAGTAGAGCAGGTCGTCAATCCGACCAGTGCCGATTTATTCAGAAATTTGACGACCACGCTTTAGATGTCGCGTTCGAAATCAACAAAATAATGCTGTTACCTTAATTGCTGTGGTAAACTGGTAATATTCGAATATTCGAATAGTTTATAATTCACTATTCGAATATGAATTTCAAATGTATATTCGAATAATTCGAATATTCGAATATTCGATTGCAATCCCTAGTCGTGCCTATTAGCGTTCCCTTGTGAAAAATATACGACAAAGACGTTGAACATTGGACCTTATATTGAGGAAAATAAGTATACCTAACTAGTACTTAAGAAGTGATTTATCATCATCATCGTCAGCCCACCATCCTTCATCGGTTTTCCATTCCTGGAAATAGGACTCTCTATAAGCATTAAAATAGTAAGACTGCAGCCCTTTAATATAAAATCAGTGGGCAGATTAGACTTTATATTAATTTCAAAAAGACATGTTTTTGAATGAGGAATCGTTTTTTTGAGTCGCTTCCGTATCTATCATAAAATTGCAATTTTCTTAGAAAAACGATCTATTTTATGATTTCCCTTTCCTAACAAGATTGGGGTCGGCTTCCAGGTATGGTTGCAGCAGAATTCTAGTTAACTGACCTGCATAACCCAGTTACGTACTGGGGTCAGTGGGTTGCTATTTTAATCATCGCAATTATTTATTTTTTAATTTTATGGGAATGAGTCTTTGGCAGAATGAACGTAATATTATTTTGGGACTCAACTGCATGGACGCCGTCCCTAACATAGTTGATGAAACCAACCACACGAAGTAAATATTAGAACTACACACGATACTACATATTTGCATGCATCCATTCATCAGATCACCAACCCCTGTTCAGTTCATGATCCTTAAAAATGAGTATATTTTGCACCCTAAAGGATGGCTATGAAGTTGACTGAATGCACGCCACATCTCGAATATTGCTAGTAATATGTCAGCGAATTTGCGTGGCCAACCCATCTTCCCAGAAATATTATAATAAAGATGCGACGATTTGTATGTACCCTTTGAAATATTTGAGTGTATTTCGAATCTATTGTTGGGTGCATCTAACAACTTCATTTCTATCGGTTAAGTTATCTAGGACTGGATCTTGTACTAGAGATATTCAATAATACAGTGCGATCAAATTATCTTGGCAGCTCTGAACATAGGCTTTGCGAAATTTTACGCATGTAAACTTGTGAATAAAACTGTTATTGTCAGATAAACCAATACTTAAACGATCAGAAAATATCTAATTTAAACAGTGAGAAATACAAATAAAATAAATATCATAACACTTTTATACATTCGTTGTAACAAAATGACCTGCACGAAGTTCGGAGCTGCCAAGATAATTTGATCGCACTGTACTAAGATTGATGTTACTCATTTTGGAGATTAGCCGGAACAATATAGGACAAACAGGTGGACAAAAATTTAAAAATGTGTTCTTGTACTTTAACTCTGTGAGTTTTGAATTTTACCTAGATTCGCGTTTGCTCGCGTAAGTTCCAGATCATGATTTCCCTGTCACCGAATTTCTGCAACATTCACTATTTAAGCCCTATTGAAAGGAATATCTCAATTTACCATCCGACAAATCTTTATAAGTGTTTTATGTGTAGTTTCGGGCGGGAATTAATTCTGATCATAGCCATCCATCAGACCCTTCTCTGTTTAGCATACGTATAGCATCGCTCAGCACCATTCGCATACTCCCACACACTCGGCGGCAAATGGGCCATTATACGAGTACTTATTGCTATTGCTAAAGGGAAATATTTTATGCATACTTTAGCTGAAAGAGCTTCTAATGTGGCTGTGGAGTTTCCTTTGATATTATTTGAGTTTATGTTGGTACTTATGTTAGTAAGAAAAGACGAACATTATAGCTATAAGTACAACATAATATGGACCTGTATCATGTGTCTGAAATAAATAATTTCATTTCATTCATTGAAGAGCTCTATTCTATATCTCCGAAGATCAGCATTAGATCAAACAAACAGATAAAAGACCAAATCAGACCAAAAATGTGACCATCGAGGAACAACATTCTTCCAAATACACACATCAAAAGTGTCTAGGGATCAACACATATTTTTGCAATAACTTTTCTCCTGATTGATATTAATTAAAATTTTCTTTAAGGATTCATCAAATAAAGTGTTTTCGTTTGTCACAGTAACGATAAACCAAGTCACCTTTGCATTAATAAAGAAATTTGCCATTTTCCTAATAAAGGGATTTTTGACATTTGAACCACTAACATTAAAGTTCGAAAAAAAGACTGAAATAACAGTTTTCTTTAAAATTTTATTGGATAACCTAAACAATTAATAATCCGTGTTTCTACCGCGAACACTAACAACACAAGAACATCGGTTTGGCATACTCAAAATGAGTTCATCCAAATCACGCTGTGGAATGGCCGCCCATGTTCGTTGCAACAACAAAAAAAGGTCTTCTTGCGACTGGATACCCTCCATATTCGGCAGAGCTCTTCTCTGTAGCATATCCCATGCATGCTCAATCGGGTTCAAGTCTGGCGACTGAGCAGGCCAGGGCAGGACATTGATGTTAGCTGCGGCGAGAGTCTGTCTTACAACTCTTGCGGTGTGCGGTCGTGCATTATCATGCATTAACTGAAATAAGGGACCGATTTGCACTTGTAGAGGAACGATGACGTCTGATACAATCGTCTCAGCATAAATTTGAGCGTTGAGGTTGCCTCTGATCCAAATCAACTCAGTTCTTCCGCCGATCCAAATACCCGCCCATACCATGATGGTTCCACCACTATAAGGATGGACTTCCTGGCAGGATTTTAATCGCTGTTGGCGTCCAGGGGTTCTCCAGTGTCGTATACGTCTTGTATCCGGTCTCATACCAAAACGAGACTCATCAGAAAAGCACACGAAACGCCATTGTTCTTCTGCCCAATTTCTGTGTTCAAGAGCCCATTGATATCGAATCCTACGATTGTGCATTGCTATAGGTGGTACCCGTAGCGGTCTTCGGGAATGAAGGTTCACTTCATGCAAGCGGTTTCTGACTGTTTGGTCGCTAATTAAGTTCCCTGAAGAGTGATGAAGCCTCACGGCTAACATCATGGCGGTTATTGTTGGAGCTCTTCGAGTTAAGATTTGAATGTATCGGTCTTGTCTCCGTGTGGTGCAGCGATACCGTCCTCCATGGCGCTCAGCTACGGTACCAGTGCTTCGGTAACGTGTCCAAAGTCGACTGATAACACTCTGACTTGTATTCAGAGCTAAAGCCACAGTACGTTGCCGGGAACCAGCTTCTATCATTCCCACGGCTCTGAGCATTTCTTCCCTGCTTAAATGACGTCGCCGCTCCATAATAACGTTGGTTTTAATCAGTAGTAGGGAAACAATAGCACTAATAATGTCTTCAATGCGTTGTATGTTTTTATAGGGAAAATATTGACAGCTGATTTTCATCTTTTACTCGAATTTGATTCACAGTTCCTGATTCAAATTATGAAATGCACCAAAAAGGATCCATATAAATTTATAAAATCATAAATTTATTACAAAGCCACATCTCAATCTCAAGAAATCCGCATAAAAATGCTTGATCCCTAGACACTTTTGATGTGTGTAAAAATCAATAGCTCTTGTCATAAGTAGTAATGAGTAGGTAGGCTATTTATTTAGGGAAAATAATGAGGGCGCTGTGCAAAAAAATAAAACCCTTTTTTTTCGGTGGGTGTGAAAATGACGATGACTCCAGAATGACGGAGCGAAAGGGAGTGTAAGACATGGACTGACTAAAAACAAACCATGTTCCTTCTAAGCCCTCTGCGTCCGGGGCCACGGTATCTCTTTCGAACAACCCGCAACCCCGGCAGGAAATCCCTTGAAATGGTTCATAAAAAATCAGGTTCCAATGCGGAAGTAATATTTTTAACCGACTTCGAAAAAGGAGGAGGTTATATGTTCGTGTGTATGTATTTTTTTTTTCACACCAAAAAGAGAAAAATAAACTTACTTAAGAAGAAAAATCAGCTTCTGAAGTCGGTGGCAAAAACATGAAGTCAAACAAACAAAAGTCACCGACTTCAGAAGCAGATTTTTCTTCTTAAGTAAGTTTATTTTTCTCTTTTTGGTGTTTTTGAAGTCGGTTGTTTTTTTTGCAAAAAAGTTTTTTAAAACAAACATTTCACTCAGACAATGACCGCGGTCAACAGCTATTCCATCATATATTTCAACCGAAGACACAGAGGTCCTGTACACATAAACTCGAAGCCCAAGGAGCGGGGGCCATTCCTCTTGTACGCGCATGATTTACGTCCGAAGCGTGCAACGCGCGCCGTCAGCAACTCGCGTCTACACTGCGAGATGTGCTGCATTCCTAATTGTTTTAATATTACTTGTCTAGAAGAAGAATCGCCGTTTGTACTGGGTGGGAATTATTTTACTTTTCATAGGATGTTTTAGTAATTCATTTTTATATGAGTGGAGATTTTGATATTGCATTCGAGGTGGAATTCACACCTGAGCCGCAAGTGAGGTTGTTAAGGAGCTGATAACTGCAGTATCAAATGCCCACGTGTTTATATCGACGTTTTTCTCTCTGAAACTTTCTTAGCGTTATACTGTGGTATGTGTGTGGGTGTTTTGATAAATAACGTATTCACTACTGGTGTCCCCTTGATACTTAGACAAATTTCAAAGAATTTTGTTTCTCAGAAAATGTTTCATATAATATTTGGTCCGTGTATTTTTATTTCGAATATTATTGTTTCAAATACTATTTAATTTACTGAAATTAAACATATCTTACAGAAATACAATTCAACGAATTTCATAATCACATTTTTTTATTTCATATTCTTATAAAACAGCAGCTTGACATATTTATTACTATTTCCACTATCTACTTTATCCTAACTTGATGCATCCTTTTCCTTTCCGTTGGTTGATTCGCGCAAGACGGGAAATGGGAAATCGTTCAGTCGTTATTAATTAAGCTCATAACCATAACACGATTTAACGCACCTATTATGTTACAGCATTTTCTCCATACCCAATGAATAAAAAAATAAATTCTTGCATATTGCTTAGAAGAATTCAGAAGAGGTTTATTGATACGATGACCTGCATAAAGAAAACTTGATGATTAGAAAACGTATTTCGTTGTTGAAGTTCTAACATCACCACGTAAGTCAAAAATAAAAAAAAAATAGCACTCCGGGAGTGCCGGCAGAAGTGAAAACTTCAATATTAACTTTCAAACTCGCGTCAGGGTCACGTGATGCTGATCGAAAAATCGTAAGATTTTTCGATCAGCATCACGTGACCCTGACGCGAGTTTGAAAGTTTTTACCCATACAAAAAAAGTGCTCAGCGCCGCTAAAGAAGTTTTCACTTCAAAAACTTTAAAAGAGAGTCAAAAGCCTCCATATTTATATTTATTTATATATACTTTATTGTACACCACAAAAATACATAACAGAAGAAAACATAATATACACTACAAAACATACAATGGGCGGCCTTATCGCTTTCCGCGATCTCTTCCAGGCAACCTTACCTCCATAATTATTCTAAGGTAATTTTATAATTTGTATTCACTTTAAATAAGATAGAGACATTGCTTGTTTCTGTCATTTGCTACAACAATGCGTGTTCCGATACTCAAGCAAATGGCATCAAAAATCACAACATTATCATAACCGCCAAAAATTTACTTACATGGTGTTGGAACTTTAACAACGATTTGTCGCTTTCTGTATACCTTTCCTTTAAAAACTGGATAACCGTACAAGTAAATAAATTAGGTAGTCCCCTAATGTGAACGTGGCAGTGAATCTACGGCACGAAGCTTCCTAATTTCGTTATTTATCGCTTTAAGGAGAGACGCAAAAATGTCCGGCGCGCGACCCCTTAAATCATACGCAGTCCTTTTAATTGAGAAAAATAATAATCACTCACACTAAATTGGTTTGGAATGACTTAAGAATTTTCCCTGGTCTGAATATTAAATGTTTTTAAAGAAAAGTCTTCCATTAATTTAGAAGTGGACGTAAATAAGAGAAATGCTGTAAATTCTCACGCCGGCCATTTTATAAAAAGTTGAATAAAGTAGGGCAGTCTGGTGGAATTTATGCGAATAATCACGGTAATGTTATGATGAAGTGAGTTAAGTTTTTTGTGTGCAGGAAAAGTTCATATTTTACTGAGTTTTTCTAAAGGAACATTGAACCAACTTTTTCAAACTATGTTTTTTGGTGAAAACAAGTGAAACATTTTGACTACCATATAGACAGGCAACTTTTTGTTCCAGATTTTCAATTGTTAACTATGGTTTAAACTGTAGATAGATACTCTACTCGAGCTTATATAGAATAATGTTAATAAATAATACATACAAGTAAAGAAGACGAAACACACTATATTCAAAATACAGCAAAAACCAAAACAAGAAATCCATTAGCCAAACAAAACATTTTCCATCAGCTCCAATCATAGAAACATTAATATTCTGTCATTTATTCTTCACAAAAGCCAGATAAGAGCACAAAAACAATAGCCAGTTATCACTCCATACAAACGCAGACAAGATTTACAAGCCGTTACTCATAAAAGATATGGTTACTTACTCGACGCTGGCGCATACCATATCTCGGTTAATTTATCATCTACGGCAAGAAATTGATATATGTACCATTCCACCCAGCTCGCGCTTACCGTCAGATCGGCTACATACGTTCTGGACTTGTTACACGAACTTAACCTTGAAGAACATCAAGAAACAACAATGGAAAATACACTTGAGAAGAGTGAAAGTAGAACTCAATTTTGATTGGGAGTTTCAATCTTGAGGAACACGAAGAAACAACACAGGATAATCCACTATAGAAGCGTGAAAGTAGAACTCAATTTTGATTGGGAAGTTTCGAGGATCAGATGGTGTAAGGGCCCCGTGTGGTGCCAAAGCCCAACGGGTGGTAAACTTCTTATTTGCATACGCGTTTGTTTTATAATAACAAATCAAAAATGATCGTACGCTTATTAGTGAGCGGATGTCTGCCATGTTAATTTTATTTGAACAAGCTCTTTTTGACTTCTATGGGAATATTTATGGGTAGTTTGATGTTTATCGTGGAGTAAAGCGCAGCGTGATAAGTGATGCAAGAGTTTTTTTTAACTTTGAGAAAGTTTGAAATAAAGTTATTGAAATTCTATAATAGGAATATTTTGTCATCCATGACTTTCGGTTTTGACTCTACAAGAAAAACCACAATTTGAACAAAAAAAAAGGTTTTGATTAATTGAAAGTTTAAAGAAACTGATCAAATTCAAATAAAGCTTTCATGCTTTTATCGTGTGGTTATTGCCTAACATAGTGTAAGATTTTCTATACCGCCCATGGGACTTGGCCTGCTAGAAATATCTCTGAGGTATGCTGGAATCCTCACGATATTTTCCTTCACCGAAGCAAGTGAAAATTATACAACACGCATAATATCAATCCCAAAATTCAGATGTGCGTGTCTTTTTTTTATGGTGGGTGGAAAATCATCAAATAACCCGAGGCCCCGCTCTTGGGCAGAGCGGAAGGGAGTGTCAGACTTCTACTGACTAAAAACCACCCATGTTCCTTCTTCGCCCTTGTGCCGAGGCATCTCTTTCGACAATCCGCAGCCCCGACGGGAGATGTGCGTGTCTTGGGTTCGAACTTGAGATCTGACCTATGACTTTACATTTAGCATAAAGCAAGCATTTAATACAAAATCAACAATCAAGTTTAGAACAATAACCAGAGATCCTGATACTGGGCGTCCTATAAACCTTTTCTTATTAGGGCTCACAATAATAACTCTTTTAGTAAATAGAAGAGGAAAGGACCCCATCCCCCTATAAACCATAGGCACGCACCTACTGACGGGTCACGCGCATGCACCCAGAAACCTGGGCGTTCGTAAAGAGAGCGTTTATTACTATGAGTCGGCAACCGGTGTTATTTATGAGAGGCTCGTGAATTCATCCGGGTGTGTTCTCATTGTAGCACAAACTGTAAGGAATACGGGTAATAGGGCACGGTGGATAATTATTAAGGCTTTGGTTTTGGTGGGTGGAAAAAGTGTGACGAACCTATCTGGGCTGGTAAATGAGGATCCTAAGACAAGACAGGATAGATTAGGTGTTCTCTATTTTCACGGTTATTCGTAGGCTTAGTAAATTCTTTTTCGGATTTTTTTTCGAACATACCCATTTCTTAAAGTCCTTTTTATGTACAGGGTGAAATCCCAACACCGATCATCATCGGTATTATAAAAATAAACTGCTGTTCCATACATTTTGATCGCATAGCAGTTTTGGAGGAAGCTGTTTTTTTCCACTGCCTGGCAAAGGTCTCCCATTCCCTTTCAACGCCAGTTTTTCTAGGGTCTCCTCGGTGACAAAGGTCTTCTTCGGGCACTCACTGTAAAACGACTTTTTTTTTAAATTACCGTTTATTAAAATCAACCATTTCAGTGTCAGTGTCCTTTTCACCATGAATACTTCCACTCTGGCTTTTGCATCTGTCATCTTGTACGTTAAGGACCAAGATAAATAACATGATACCATCTTTGTCCTGTAGTATCATACTCATAATATAAAGCCATAAAGTTTTTCATACTTTATTCTATAAAGCAGGCTTCATATCACTAGAAAACTTGCTTTAACGAGGTAAAAACAGCACATCTATTTAAGGAGGAAAGACTAAGAAAAAAATGTTTGCTAAAGAATATCTGAAGCCTGATCGTATACTATAAATTCAATTAAGTACATGTTATAACATTGTTGTGATCATAAAGTTAGTGTAGCGAGGGCCATAATGTTCTCTATTTAATTGTCCGTAAAGACGAGAATAGCATGTACATTGTAGGTTAGGAAGGTTCAGTAACTGGTGGTTCGGAGTTGCGGTTTTCCGTATCCTAGATAATTTATTAGATTATCAACGGCTCGCGCACTGCAGTGCATTCGCCGATGATTAATAGGAGCGGAGAGTTTCCAACGAGCTTTAGTTTTGAAAGTTGTGGGGAATTTTACATGAGATCAAACAAGAACGTTGGGAAAAGTATGCAGTAACTTCTTTAAAATCTTTAGCAAGTTAATATTATGGTGGTAGTTGGGAGTTTATAAACTCTTGGGAAAAGTTCGTAAGAGTAATTACTCATACCAACTTTTGAGAAATTTCGCACATCATCTGTTACTTTTGTTCCTATATAACAACAACATAACATCACGTCTGTAGCACCCCGAGCAGTAAGGTTAGGTGTATCCAAAATTACATCCACATTTCGCCACTTATGTTTAAGCCCTACCTATGTAATAGGGGCGAGCCTTTGCCGTCATCCGGGCACAAATGCAGACTTCGTGGCTGCTACTGCGATTCCATGATGGAAAAACCCAGTAACACTATGCCTGATGCGGACCTAAACACTAGACCAAAGAGACATCTCTGGCTCATCAACTGGCATCTACTGGCTTTCGGTAAGTATTTATTTTACTTTGATCGTACCCAGGGCATAGTATATTGTGTCAATGTAAACCAGTCTTTTTACCCATAAAACATGATCAACCAACCATTCCACATAAACACAAAATTAGCAGCAGTAGATTAGACATTCAATTTGTCCTGTCATATCAACAGAAGACACTCATCCGCTACAGAGACGCATGAATCAGCATCACTCAGTTGAACCGCAGCACTGTTGTAAGCTCAACGACCCGAGTACCCGACAGGCGACAAGTCGCAACTGTCGCAAGTCGCAACCTTTCTATCACCATGTCACTTGAGAGCAATAAGCCTGATATGTTACTGAGCCAATCAAGGCTATTTGTTTTAATTTATTGGCTCAATTTGTCTAATATGAAGTTGCAGAAGTTGTAAGTAACATGACATCATTAATTAATTTATTGTTGTTTGTGGTTGTGAGATTTGTGATTCTATGTTGTAATGTTAGGAGAAGTACCTAAGTGTGAAATGAAACTGTTAAATAATGGCAAGTGTTGGGATTATATTTCTTCCTATTGCAACACAGTTCTTTTTTAATTCATTTGGATGCGGGATTCAGGTTAATTAGTTATATTGCTTCTTTGTGACTTTGTTGAGCTTCATTCTTTGCCTCGGCGCTTTTCTGGCCGTCACCACTGTTGATCCAGAATCAACAGTGGTGACGGCCAGAAAAGCTTTCAGGGTTTGCCGTGGTTTGGGAACAGTGTGTCGAGATCGTCCTAAAATAAGTGTTGGGATTTGACTATTAAAGTTGGTAATCGACTTGTTTTACTAATCCGTGACTTGACCTCAGTATAAGCCAGTGTTCATGTTGAAAAATAGCATACCCTTCCTTTCTCATGGATTTTGATTTAGACAATCATTTCCACCATCAATATTTGCGCTCAAGGACAATAATTTAAATCCATAGACATTACATTTTGTTGTGAAAGCCAGAAGCAACAATGGCGATGAAAGTTATGAATTTCCTCCATCGCAGTCAAGGAGTCTAAAAATGTGTCTAGAAATGAGTACAGCAGGAAGCCTACCTTAGAAACCGACAAAGTTGCTTCAGCAACATTAGGCGTCTAAGTAAAGTGTTTATTACGCCGTATGAGGTCCTAATTGTCACAACTTTGGCACCAGTTTACTTTCATAGAACAAGATAAAACATAATATGCAGAAGGCAAGTAACTAGAAAAGATAGAAGCCAAATGCAAATAAACTGTAAACGGAATGATTTTACATCACTGCCAAAATCACTATTCGGTTGCAGTCTAAGATAAAATACCTGTGAAAGAACCTTAGTAGACTTCATAACAGAACAAGCATAGGCATAACATAAAATGATTTCGAAGTCACAACCATTCTTTGCGAAACTAGGGCAACGAAATAAACCATAACTTTTTATGCCTTTCTAGGGAATTCGCAAAGGTTACTTTGAATGTTAGGTATTTGTATTTCGCTGTCGACTTTTGTACGCCACTTCACTATGTCTGTTTATGATGCACAGTGGATCCCTAGTTGGGTGTTTAATCATATTGGATGTGAAACGGTACCAGTCGCAGATCTTAGAAAAAGTTTCAAGGTTCAACCGGAAGACGTTGCATTGGAAGGCCTCCCATTACGTGAACAGATGACCTGGTGAAGATTGTGGGGACCCGCTGGATGCAAGAGGTCCATGTGGGGACACTGGGTGGAGGTCTATGTCCAGCAGTAGACATCTTTCGGCTGAAATGATGATGATGAAGTATTGTTTTTAGGTTGATGCCTACTTGCAAAAAGATTGCTTTCATTGGTTCACAGTACGGACAAGACGGGCTCGATCAGTACCAATCAATACGGGTAAAATAGTCCCTACTTTTTCTATGCGATAAATGTATAAGAAAATGTTGCATAAACACAGCGAAAAAGATACAATCGGGACCGCAAAGATGTTATAAATTAGGCGAACTAAAAAATCAGAACACAGATTGATTCATCGCGATTTTTTTTCAAGTGGTTTGAAGTTCTTGTCACAAAAAGCGGGTCTTCTGCACCTTCTTATTTCGCGCTCCCAGCGCATGCGTTGTCGTCAGTCGATCTGTCTGTCAGCATGCGCGCGCGCAGCCCGGCGACCACTAAATACGTCTGCGCGAACGTTACTGTTTCCGATACTATTTCCATTTGTTGTTGTTTCCTCGATTCCTTACTACACGTGATAGAGGAAGCTTTATGTCTATTGGGATATTTATTTGGCTGTAATTATGTGCGGTAGGTATTAGTAGTGACTTCAAAACGTTGAGAAATATGTTAGAAGAAACTTTGATCTGTATTGGATTTGGTGTTGTTTTTTTCTAATCTATGGTAAAAGTTTTGGTTGTTTTATGTTGGTTTATTTACGCCTGTTTTCAGTGGGGATAGGTAGAAACTATAGAATGCCACCAGGTACGATCCTTACATAGTTCTTTAGCTTCGTCCACGTTCTTAAATCTGGTCAAACACACACGTCGGTTATTTAAGATTTATGTAAAAGCTTATGCATAAGAAAATCAATTCTTTGGTGATATTGTTGGCACAACACACGCTCTCCTAAACAAGCATTTATTTAAACTCCCGTTCCATAAATTTCTCGTACACCCATATCTGTTTGTGTTTATTCTATCAACATATTTATCTAATTAATTAATCTAAAAGCTCCACAGCACTCCAGATTAGATTACAAAGTAACACGACATACCTAATTTGATTTCTATTCATCCAAACATTGTTTCCGCCATTCCCGGCTGGAATTAGGTTACTGAGTCAACGGTGCCTCCCTATCTGTTCCTCAAATCGGACAAACGAGGTTTATGGGGCATTTCTATACGACTTTATGGACTTTTCGTTGTTCAGTGTAGGAGAAGAGGGTAGTAACCATAACTTTTAGAGTCGTTAAAATTTATTTCACTTTTCCGTACATGTCTTGCGAATCTGCAAGATTTATGATATGTGTGAACCCTGTATGGAATGTGAATGCCATTTGGCAGTTTGCATGTTTAAATTTAAATGCAGGTAAAATATAAATGGGTATTAAAAAAGTAATATCCTCATTGTTTATCGTAAGCTTCGTAGTTATAAAAGTCGCATCAGACGTATAGTTTCCTGATTTATATTACGCAAATATACGGAAATGGAAAAATGATTATTAAATCTTATTTTATCTTGCTTGAGTTCTTGTCTGAATCCTTCCTCTGCGTCTGCATGTTCTATTTTTTATTCTCGTTTATTGATATTATGTACATTCATGAGTGTGTCTATTGTTTCATTATTTTTGTTCTGTTTTGGGGCTGTGCTGCAAACTATGGGTCCATATTGGCTCACCTAAAGTTCTTTATCCGAAATTGTTCTTCCTAACGATTTGTAATCCGAATGATCACTCTTCCTAAAATTTTTCATCCTAAAGTTTTCATTCATACTATTTGTAGTCCTACCGACGATGTTCATAACACTCATGTTTCCGAAAATTTGAATTCATAATATCATTAGTGTAAATATATTTAAACTCCTACTGTTTTTTATCCTAACGCTTTTATTCCTAAACATAATTACCATAATATTTACTGATTTTTGTCTTGAAATAAAATAAATGAATGAAATTCAGGTCAGAGTGTCGTCTTGGGGGCACTATGAAAAAAATACTTAGAAAAATTTCGCGACCAATTTCGAGGTAGCGCTCGCCGGCCGCTGCCGCGGCACCGCTCGCTTCGCTCGCTCGGCTCGCGCGTAGTTGGTCACAGTTCTAACCTAACCTAACCTATGGATATCTTTGCATAGTATATAAGGTCCCATTAAAATAGGTGGACAAATTTTAACACAGCGTTTAGTAAGCCTAACTAAAGACATCTAAACAAAAAAAAAACACTATATAAAGTGATTTTATTTTGACTTAAAATAATAAATTGCCGGCACTCTAGAACAAACTCATCCTATAAAAGTAGGTATTTCATTTCTTATTCTTATATTTTTTTTGCTATTGTCCTTATTTTAGCGGTCTGAATGATTTCTAAAATTTTGTCCACCTATTTTAATGGGACCTTTTATAATACTGATTATTATGAATAAAAAGTAATATAAACAAAAAAAAAGATATGACTTTGAATAATAGTGTAAAAGATGGTTATGTTGAGAAAATATAGGAAAACAAATAATAGTGTAATAGATGTTTATTGCTACAGACATTAGGAAGTCGAATGCTTCGGAATTAAAACATTAGAGACAGAGAAGTTAGGAATTGCGATTGTTAGGATGAAAAATGTTAGGAAGAACATTTTCGGATTTCCAATTATCGGAGTTGAAATTTTAGGTGAACTTTGGCGCACCCGCAAACTATGCTTCACCTTTTCGCCCTTTGTGACCAAAAACATTCCACTAAAGTGACCTCTGTCACCGACGATGCCGTGGAAATGGCAGAGTTTTCAGATCAACTTTAAAATAATACCGTGCTAGCTACAAGACAAAGAATCGACTAACTTGTATAAGAAAAATCTTTACTCTGTTATTGTTAGCTGCCTTAGAACAAGCTTGATTATTGTTTTAGCTGCAACTTGTGGACTTTCCTTACAATAAACAGTGCTGTAAGGGACTCCTTATCTATGTGTCACAACACTGAGTAAATTATTGCTATTCTTTGTTTATTTGTTTTTCAAAAGTGTCGAGTAACAGACTACGCAGACGCATTTAGTTTGTGTTTCATAGAGTTTTTTGTTTTGGATACAAACAATTTTGTTTGTGTTTTGTTTTTCTTCAGTTTGTCACTTGTTACTTATTCATTTTTGATTTTTCTGGTAAATAAACAGCAGCGTTGCCCTCCAAGTGTCACTTATGTCTTAACAGCTCCAAAGATAAGGTATCAATTGTCGAAATCAAATGGAGAAAGCCTATCTGATTTCCAATAAACAGCTAAATCGCAAAGGATTAGATCTATTTTACGTCGCAAAAGACCGTTAGATGCTAGTTCAGAACCAATTCATTTACGTTCAGCGATTCAGTGAAAGATTCAACTAACGATAAAGAAACATAATATAGGAAGTACATAAATTCGCCGCCTACAGTTCCAACTAGTAGTTTGCGAGTTCCGAAGCGAAGTAGTAAAATGGCGATTTTACTACCTGCAGAGACTTCGCGACGAGATAAGTATATCTCGTCGCGAAGTCGTAAGTATCCAGGGAGAGAAATAGGCTGAAATAGCACATGTTTTCTCAGCTACCAATATGTTATAGCACATGTTTTCTCAGTTAATATGTTGGTATGTGTTGGTACACTATTTCTATCTACAAGATCGTTACGTTCCTCGGAATGGGTCTAACGAGGAACGAATATCCTCTAATCGATCAGAATGAACTGTGTGAAATGTTCAATAAATCTGTGTTCGTGTGTGTTTGTATGAACATTATGTTGAGAGTTTGTTGATTTCTTGTATTTGTGAATAACCATTTATTCACCAACGGATTTCACTGATGGAAGAAAGTTTTATATTCTTAGGATACTTGAAGGAGCGTGTGACAGCCACTAGGGTCAATCTTTAGGTTAAATCGCGCTTGCCTAGGCTGGCCCGTGGATGGGTGGACCACCTGTTTCATATCGAGTTTCGTCCGTGTCTCGGCCCAGTACGTACTGCGTTGTGGACGTCAGTTAGGCAGCTCGATGTAAAATACTGGTATTCAGCTAAATCCGGTAAGACTGGAAGCAGACCCCGACAAAATTGGGAAAAGGCTAGGCAGATAATGAGGTGGTTCAAAGGATTTAAGTATTTAAAAAAATTCTTAGCTTACTGCTTTACCTTTTCTTCATTTAAAACTTTTTGCTGGATTTTGTGTCGGTTCAGTGGATCTTTACTGGAACTTTTCTTTCTATCTGCTAACGTTGTTAGTTTTCGTTTGTTCATTAGTGCTCGTCTAGATCTTTTATTTTTTGTGCTCAGAAAAAGGCTGACTAAACCTTTCGTTCGTAGATTAAATAATCTTCTTTTATTCTTTTGACGAAGGAAGTGACTTACTTAATCAACAAAGGATGGTCCTAAATGGAACAATTTATTTTTTATTTTACTGGCTGGTTGGTTGAGTGGTCGCAAGCGCAACAATTGAGCATGAGGTGCTGGGATCGATTCCTTGGTCGGTCAAAGTGCTATTGGGTTTTTCATCAGGAAATTCTCAGTAGTAACCACGGCACTTGGATTTGTGGCCGGTTGGTGGCACTAGGCCCACGCCCTATTACAATATGGGACTTGAACATAGCTGGCAAATTGTGGGTGCACTTTTAGGTACACCTCTGCCTTAAGCTTCGGGGATTACAGGTGTTATGTTTCTTATAAGGGTTCCATTGTTAATATTCTATTCGATTATAAAAGCTAACCATTTCACCCCTTTTCCAAATATATCCCTAAAAATATCTTCCCAGTATCTATTATCAGAACAAATAGCCCCATTTCATATCTTCACATTATAACTGTAACCTTCTTTAAGGATTCCCTAACCGTATCGTCGTTGCAACGGCCTAGTTTAGCATAATCCCGCTATTTGTCGGGACAAGCCCGCGGCTGATAGACCTGACCCTCATATTTCCCAGATTATCCCACTTCTGCTGAGAGATCAATTCACTTTTCCCGTAAATCCAAGCCTCATTTGAATGTGGGTCTGTGGGATAAAGGATTTCATTGATTATTTTCTTGCAGAGATAGCATTAAGTGCAGCTAGTATGATAATCTTAAAATTTTATTGAATCCTATGGCTATGTTTTACTATATTTAGGTACACATAGTTCAAACAATTCAGAATTGTGTTGGAGAAGAAATTGATCTTCGGAAATAATAAGTACTTACTAGGTACGAAAGTAAGGCAAAGTTTGAATAAACCAGAGAGAGAGAACGATAGTTTTATACTATATAGTGTCCCAGAAAGGTGTTAACGGTGAGGTCATATTTTAAGGTGTCGGAATCGTGAAAATAATATCAGATGTTCCGTACAAATCTTTAATTACATCGACCCAAATTCAGCGTGCCATAGAATGTGCTTTTCATACGGGTGAAGTTGCGGGTAGAATTTAGTACCCAATGTTTCCATGAATGTATAGCTGTAAATTAGTTTAACAACTGTTAATGGTTTGGTATGACCATTAATTACTAACATAATTAAAATTACCCGTTGACATAACCATAAAGCACACACCGTACGGGAAACTCCAATATGCCACAAAATTTCATAGAGCAATAAAATAACTACAACAATAAATAAAGTTGTTTACCCCTAACTGACGGCCATTGCAACAAACACATAAATCCAGGGTTCCGTCCATTTCCCGTGCCCTATCGGACGGTTCCGCTTCCGGTTTGACACCGTTGTAATTGTCGTGGGAGACGCCATCTTGATTGTTACTGTTGTTTGAATTATTTGTGTTGTTGTCTCGCTCTAATTTGTACTTTTGAAAGAGATGGGAATATGTTTAAATAGAGAATTACTGTTAAATGAACAGATGATAGAGTTCGTCGCTGTTGTAAGTTAAAGTTTTGGATGTGGTATTTTTATGGTCCAACCCAATCGAAATCTGATCATTCACATAGGTAGTCATCATTTCATTATTGCAATTCTTTCGAAGTGCTCTTTTCCTGAGCCACCTCGAACCAGCCCTCGCGGTGCGCGTCCAGACTCCAGATCGTCTCGCCACCTCTTTGTGGGCCAGTCTCGGCGGCACCGTCCGTCTTCCGGCAACCACCGTGTTGAGGCTTTTGCCCAGCGGTCATCGGAGATCCGCATATTCCATAGAAATGGGAGAATTTTCAGACTTGCTGCCATTATTCTCTGTTCTGTGCGTCCCACCTGTTTCCCGCGATTTGGGCGACATCACTAACCCAACGAGCTTTAGGGTGGCCCTAGTATCTTGGGCACAAAGCCATTATTCGATTAAAACCTTACTCCATCCTTATATTTCGTACAAGCAGAACACAGAATTCTAAATCAACAATAAATTCTAATTAGTACCTAGTAGATACCACCTCTAAAAAAATTCTTCGATTTCTTCGTACCCATAAAACTATTAGATTGACGGACAGATTAGATGATTAACGATAATTTACAACATCAGTAGCCGCGCGGCCATCCATCGCTCATTGGAGCTTTTATACCCGTTCACCGTTCCTAATGGCATTCTCTATGGTCACGCACGCTGCAACGTTACAAGTGTATAAATTGGCAGATTTTGTGGCACAGGTGATTATTTTTATCTTAATTATAGATGGTTTGTTACCATTGATAATTGAAATACAATTAATTGTCTTTTTTTAATGTTTGCAGGCGTTGGCGTTGATACTTTTCAATGTATGTGAGATAATTGTTAATAAGTACGGTATATTCTTCTAGCTGCATGATATACCTATGTCAAGAAAGGAGGTGTCTGATTAGATGACAAGTAAAAAAGAGATGAATGGAAGAAAAAGATATGCCAAAGGAATTGGGATAGATGAGAATGATGATAATTTCTTCGAGCTGCTTAAAATGTGTTTGTTATTGTAGTTGAATAATAATTATAATATGAATGAACTGCTTGAAACTGATAAAGCTTATGAGCTTGAATAAGTAGAAGTTATATTTTTTGAAGTTATTTTCAAAATTACTGGTTTTCTTGATCCAGCTGCGTTTTAAGGAATTTATTTATTATTTTACTGAAAGCGTTAAACATTTCAAACGCTGTAGGTTATCCTAGATAGTTATCTAAATTAAGGAGGCTAAATAATTCTAAAAAGGTTAATTTAATTACTTATTCAAATAGGTTATAACTAATGCAATAGCCACAAAAAGGTAAATCTATTATATAAAAATGAATCGCAAAATGTGTTGGTAAGCGCATAACTCAACAACTCCTGGATCGATTTGGCTAATTTTGGTCTTGAATTATTTGTGGAAGTCCAGAGAAGGTTTATACGGTGAGAAAGTGGTTGGTAGGTAGGTAGGTAGGGTAGTAAGTAGGTAGGGTAGTAGGAAAGTAGGTAGGTAGGGTTATAGGTAGGTAGGGTAGTAGGTAGGTAGGGTAGTAAGTAGGTAGGGTAGTAGGTAGGTAGGGTTGTAGGGTAGTAGGTAGGTAGGGTAGTAGGTAGGTAGGGTAGTAGGTAGGTAGGGTAGTAGGTAGGTAGGGTAGTAGGTAGGTAGGGTAGTAGGTAGGTAGGGTAGTTGGTAGGTAGGGTAGTTGGTAGGTAGGGTAGTAGGTAGGTAGGGTAGTAGGCAGGTAGGGTAGTAGGTAGGTAGAGTAGTTGGTAGGGTAGTAGGTAGGTTAGTAGGTAGGGTAGTAGGAAGGTTAGTAGGCAGATAGGTAGGGAAAAAAGCATTGCAACGCATGCGCGGGTTCAGCTAGTATACTAATATATTCGACAGGTGCACATTCTTTAAATAAACTGAATTCTTTATAAATTTATTGTGTAACTTTGACACGAGTATACATAAATGTTCACGTTTGTTTATGTTGTTTATAATTAATTAATAACGTCTTCCAATTATCATTTAAATAAAGAAGTCGAAGACTAGCGTAGTTTCCGGTTGGAGGGGCTAGAATACTGATAATATACGACACGGTTAGCGCAGTGGCTCAAGCAATGGACTGCCGCGCTGCGTGTCGCGGGTTCGATCCCCGCACGGAACATATATTTGTAAGACCTACAGATAGTTGTTCCGGGTCTGGGTATTTGTGTATGTGAGTTTAAATGTTTGTGAACGCACCCACGATACAGGAGAAATTCCTAGTGTGGGGCAACGTTTCAAAAAAAAATAAAAAATATGTAGCAAAATATCTTGCATTGGAAAACATATTTTAATATTAAAAAATGCAATAAAAAGGCTTACAAATACTCCATGATCAAACATATTTTTCAATTATATTCTACACATTTTTGCTATCTATATCTACCGAAGTACCGACAGACACACTATTAAATCATTGGTCTAGTTAGAAGCATGGAATTTTGCACAAAACTTATTTTTATAACGGAGGTGTGCCCTAAGGGATAGCTTGACGGAAGTTCGAAAACTGGTGCACACGTCGAATTTATTAGAATTTTTCGATCATTAACAAAGCCTATCCAGAGAAATAAAATATAAAAAAACGTTGTATTTTACTAGGTACACTTCTCTGGTCATACACGCATGATCAGATGTATGAATGTGGACGAGGATCGTAGCAAGTGGTGTTCTGTGGTTTCTGCATTACCCCATGGGAAAAGGGCGTGAGTTTATGTGTGTATATATATTTTATTTTCCATTTTCATAGCTACCACCATACTAGTGAACAATAACTGTCATATCAGATCACTATCAGCAAAGGGCTCCCACACACTAGACTATTAAACTCAATTTAAAAATTAAATAGTGTTATGTCGTGTCAATAAATACTTCACTGCAATTATACGCACTCCGCAGCAATTACTTAGGGTGTCTTTATTATGTTGTAGTTAGGGTTGCCACAACAAATATATAAAAAGTTTATGGTCGGTATTTCAATCGTCATAATAACTTTCGAAATGGTGACAGTGGTTACAGGTAGTCAGAGGTCCCAAGGGGTATCGTATATTCCAGTAATAACTGGGTTGTGGTGGTCAGAGAGGCAGTCACTCCATAAAAAATACTGATATGCAGCTGCATCCGGTTAAACTGGAAGTTATCCCCAACATAGTTGGGAAAGGGAAAATGCTAAGTAGATGAGGATAGCTTTCAAGTTTGAAATAAAAAACAAACACCTACTCATGCCTTTTTCCCATCGTGGCTTAGTTTCTGCCTAACAAACTACAGAACGCCACTCGCAAAGATATACTTATCTGGTCATACACGTGGAACAACTACAAAGATAAAGTGGTTTGACAGCTTTTTCATAGGAAATAGTTATGTAAAATTTTTTGATTCATGACTACGTTGACGTGGGATTGAAAAATAATTGTCTATCATATTTAACGCCGACGACCTTTGCTACTTTGACATATTGACCCCAAATTCTAGTAATTATGTTGTTGAATTTTATTTCGGACGTCGATTGAATTCCAGGAATGCTTGAAACGTATTTTAATGCAGGTTTAATATACATATTAAATAATTAATCATGTTAATTTACAGTTTCTGTTTTCCTCAAATAAATGAATAAGACCCATGGTTTCGATAAGACTGAATAAAGTCTTCTATTGACCTTTCGCAAAATGTTTAAAAGCTGGTGGACCTAGTCACAAGACTCACTAAACCATGCAACTTATTAGAAATCTTTATCCCTTTATCATTCAATCATGGTAAAGTTTACCATGATCGCCTAGTTTACCATGATTGGATATCATGGTAAACTAGGCGGTGAAGCGTATTCTGTCTGGCCTGGGTACTGGGGTTGGTAGGTTGGTGAGCCTGTGATATTAATTATAGTTAGTAAACTGTGATGTGTGTTATCAACCTATAGCTCTGCTAAAGTGGGTGCAACATCGTCAAACTGAGTACATTCTTGTTTTAGAATAGAGGATCGGACAAAAAAAAAACTAATTAGTCCGTCAGATAGATTTCCAAAAAATATTGACCACATAAATATTTTTTTCTTTTTTCACGTAAACAAAAAATGAAGACGATACAGTGCTTCGAAAACTCGTGTGACGTCATATGATAGTACATTTTGTACCTTCAAGTGACGTTTCAAGCCCCACTCCATGATCTTTGACGCGCTTTATCTTCGTCAATTTTTATTGATTTGATAAAACAAAAAACACGTATCCAATATTTTTCGATAATCTAACTGACGGACTTAAACAGAATTCTATTTTTTTGAGTCAGTCCGATCCCCTATTCGATTAAAAAGGAGCCAAATCGAGGACATTAACAGTACAGTACCACAGTACCAACCCTATTCTCCGTAATAGGGTTATTTCACACAACACGTCATGCGAAACGCAAGGTTTTTACGTAGAATAGTGTCGAGCTTTATCACAAGTTATTAATTGGTGGTGGACACAGCTTATGTCTAATTAACACGTGAGCGGTCACCGGGGACGGTTAATTAGTTTAGTGGAATAATGTCTTATACCAATGTTTGGTTCCAGAGGGACTATATGGGATAGCGTAATAGTTTGTGAGGTGGGTAGGTTTTTTTTTGTGTGAACTAGAGTAGAGGAAGGTGTGAAGGCGTTAATAATTGGCTAAGTAGGTACCTTCCTATTTATCATCAAGATTGGTAAAAATTGATTTAAAAAAATGAATTTTTTTTCCCTGATAAACCAAGACTAGAGACGTTGGACATATAGATAAATATATTTTCAACACACTTGCTCGTAAAGTGAGCCTTATTACATCGTTCTCAGGGCCATAAACCGAACTATAACTCACACGTGCATAATAATATTATACACTAGTGCATTATAGAATTATCACTACAAAGTTAAGTTAGTACCTTACTGCAAATTATATGCGAGTAAACAGAACATTTTCAATTTAACCGGGTAATACCGTTTTTTTTTTAATTTATTGGTTGAGTTGCTATGTTCTTAAAAAAGTTTCGATACAAAAAAGATCGTGTTCAATAGTAAAAATAAATTAATGTACCTAGTGCTTGCTCATTTCATGCAACTTTGAATTTAAATAGATAACTTTAACTTGTACGTTTTTAATAAATGAAACTTTCACTCAAATAATATAACTTTTGTAATATTAATAATAATATACTTTTATTTTCAGACCATGTTTGTCCATCCATAATTGTTAGTAACAAATTTCTTAAAACTACGTTAGTATACTTATTAAATATCAATTACAATTTAATAATAATTCAATCTCTGGGGCAACAACAAAATACAAAATATATTATTAATACACTATTACAAAATGTAACTTTTTTTTAAATAAATAAATTTCATTCTTTTAGTCTATGGTCGATCGCCATTGTTACAGTATGACCATTTTAAGGTTGATGTTCCAGGGTAGCCCGCGAAATTCAAATTTTCTTAAGTTTTTTGCAATTTGCAGGCAAGTGATAGGTTGTATGTTGATGAACATTTGATTCGCGGCTGTAAGACGTATGTAGTTACAGAATTATAATCACCAAAATCATTAATACAACCCTCCGAGCTCATAAAGGTTCCGGAATGGCTTTGACCTTGTAAAAAGTCATTTTTACACCTTTGAATTTCATGGTGGCGCCACTGGTCAAGAAAAATGCATCGCTACGTCAAACTTAGTACATTTATTTTAGTTCCGTGTTTTCCCGCCTGCACAAGTTGGTCGAACTGTAGATGCGCGCGCATAGGAAAACCGATAATTTTTTCCCGCTATTGTGAAAAAAAATTCAGAACTCGCTAAACTGTTGAAGATGACTTTTTAGTATTATTTTCTTCACAAGTGTGTTGAAAAACGTCGTATGATACACGTGTGTATTGATGATTACCGTCCTCGGCTATCTTAAGACCCTCACCTGACGGCTCGGGTCTCAATGGCGCCTCGGCGGTAATCACCAACATTACACACTTGTACCATAATGTACTATTGTCTAACTGCCACTCGTAAATTTGGTGGCTAATCTACCTGCTCCTGAACGAGGTACCTGCGACATTGTGGAGACTATGCGCTGCTGGGCTTGTTCAAATGGCTATAAATCTTGAAAAAATGAATGTAGAGTCAATATTTTGATTTCATTTTGTAGGTTGACTCAAATACTTCGGTTTTCCTAGATATAAAAACATAATTATGCAACACCAGATGTTAATTTTGCTCTATTGTAGAAAAGTAACAAATAATTAAGTACTCGTAGCTGCTGTGTATAAAAATTTCGTGTTTTCTTATTTTTTTGGGCACCTTGCAAATTATTCAAGCAAAAACCATTTTCATGTTTCCAGGTATTTTAGATTCAAAGCCATTTAGCATTTCATTGAATATAGATCAGCCTAATGAAAAAACAAGATGGCTAAAATTCACGGGGTGTGGGGTTAGGAGTAATTAGAAACGTGTCTTTGTCTATAGAAATGAGTAAAAGTATCGGTAGCCGTTAACCAAACCCCTGTTGTATATGTTTAAATATAACTTTTTAGCGTTATCTTATACAATTTCCACATTTCTCAGTATGCTGAGTTGACTATAAAATTCACAGTTACATCTAAACAGCAACAAAAATGCGTACAAAAGCTGCAACAGTTCCGAGTTCCGTTGATCTTTTAAAAGAAAAGAATGTAAAGTATTTAGTACTTCTACGAACCGTGAATTCGTTTGATATTCGGAATAGATATAACGTTTTTACTTTTTTACGACGAATCAGCCGAGATTTATTGTTATTGCACTGTTAATGCCCCTTGGCTTTGCCTCACTAATTTTATACTAAGATTATGGTACTTTATCTATTCGTCAACAGCTTCAACCTTGTTATTTGAATTGGTGTCGTTATATTAATAATATTACCTGTGTTATGTAGTGTTAATAATATGCGTATAAATTATTCATTGATGTGATTGGAACATTCTTTTGAGATGTTTGTGAACCTACTTTGATTATTATTATGACAATGGTTTCGCCATTTAAGTAGGTAGGTTTTTTTTTTATTAATTTGGCAAAACTAATACTTTTATTAACCAGTCTTACCAAGGGGTATCATATTAACCAATACTAATTGGGGTGTGGAGGTCAGATAGGCAGTCACTCTATGTAAAATTCTTGTATACGGCGGTTGCATCCGGTTAGACTGGAAGTCGACTACAAAAAAAGTTGGGAAAAGATTGGGCGGATGATGACGAATAGGTATTTATAACACAAAAACATTGCCTCCTTTTTTGCTTACCTTTGGTATCAAAGTCAAAAACATGATTGCAAAAATGAATAAAAAAGTGAAAACCAAGTAGTGAGTGTTTAAACCGGGTGCACTTGATTTCAAAGAACTTTGGTTCATAAATAAGGCCCCGAGGAAGTTCTCAAGATAAAGCTATAGGATTACTTACTTCGCTGCACCCGCGACCACTGGCGCTGAAAAATGCTGAAACGGAATGGAAAATGTTCAAAGTCAAATAGAAGATGGGATACACAAAGTCAAAGTCATTTATTTCAGTAATTTACTTACAACTTCTGCTATGAATAGAATAGTAAACTGTAGTCACAATTCGCTAGTTTTGTTTTGTTTGTGTGTATTGACATCAACCGGGCACCAGTCTAGACTCCAGGTTGCCATTGAAAACATCCAGATGTACAAAATAAACAATATTTTGTCTTGTCCAACCTGTGACTCGAATGCAGGTCTTCATGTTCATCAGTAGCTCTTGCTCCTACTAGACTATCGATGTTTTTCCTGGAATTTTATTGAAAATCGTAGTTATTATCCAATATAGGTACTTTTAAAGTCATACGTAGATTATATTCCCATAATATTCCAAATTAACACTCAACTTTATTACGATAACAAAATCCATTCATCATCATGTACTTATCCCGTGTTACGAACAAATTCGTCGCTCCAAAAAAGCAATAAATTACGAAATTAAAAACATCTGTAACTAACACGGACCTGCTAAATGGCTCGTATGCGGGATTAAAAAGATTTCCCGGCTCACTTCGGGTCATAAAAGCTCTTAAATTTAAGGCGATCTGTCGGGAGCAAACGCTACACATTCGCACTTTTATAGATGTTTTAATCCTGTTCTTGAAATATGTATGTTCAGGGGTTACCCGCCTCGAGGGAGCCGGGGCATATCGTCCAATTCACTGACAAGCATCTAGTCGTAGCGTAGATTAACGGATGTCTTCTCTTTTTTAGGGTAGGCCTAAATGATTATGGATATAGAGCGGTTTGCGCAATTTGTCTATGTATGATTTGACATATAATATCTCATAGACTAAGGTGTGGTTTTTAATTTGAGAGAGTAAATTGACACTTGGAAATGTCAAACTTCCATACAATGTTGTTGTAATTATATGGAAGTTTGACATTTCCAAGTGTCAATAGGGTATTTCACCAAAAAAATCTAATTAGTCCGTCTGTTAGATTATCGAAAAATATTGGATACGTGTTTTTTGTTTTATCAATATAATAAAAATTGACGAAAATAATATGTGTCAAAGATCAAGAGTGGGGGTTTTTGGCGTCACTTAGTGGGTAAAAAAGTACTATCCTTATGACGTCACACGACTTGACACGACTTTTCGAAGCACTGTATCGTCTTCATATTTTGTTTACGTGAAAAAAGAAAAAATACGTGTCCATTATTTATTGAAAATCTATCTGACGGACTAATTAGATTTTTTTGGTGAAATACCCTATTTACTCTCTCAAATTAAAAACCACACCTTAGAGAATAATAAAGTGTCTTACTGACCTGCAGTAGCTACACCAATAGATTATAGATATAATCAGTCCACAGTCTCCGCTGTTTTTGAGAAGTATTCGTCGTAAGTCGTGATTCACCACGCGAGCCCAGTGTAGACTATGGTGAATGCATAGTCATGCAATGCATGCAATGCAATGCATAGTTTAGACGTTATATAAAATTATTCTTCTTTTTCCAGAAATAAATATCATTATTGTCTAATTTATTGTTGTTTGACCTAGCTGATCTTAAGACTCAATGTGACTAATAATGTTAAGATTTCTGTTCAAATAAAAACTTTAGGTAAAGTAAATACCGCATCTATAAAACTTTTAACAAACGACTCTGTTCTCAGAAGTAGCATATCTTGGTACAAATCGCTCTTGAACAAGGTTACTAAATTAATCAGAATACTCGGAACAGAACAACTTCAAGTGAACTGTATAAGATCTTTTTAATGAGACTTATGTAACACTAATAAGTACATATTTTGTACTTAATTGTAGTTAAAAGCTTTACTTTTATTTTGATAATAATAATGGTTATCAAAAAAATTCTTACAACAAATTGTCACACTAAAATGATAGTCAAACACACTCGCTTCTAACTCTGTTGCACTGAAACAATATAGCGACGTGTCAAGTCCCCATAGGGCAGGGTTACGAAAATTAGACCCCGGGGAGCAAACTGCATCCGACCTGCATCTGTGCATAGCACGGTTTATGCAATATAAGACAAGGTTGAGATTTTGTGACAAGATTTGGCGAATATCAGATTTAGCTACTTCGTGTTAGGTTACGAAATGCCTTGTAGATAGTAATTTCGTGTCAAGTAACATTTTAGGACTTACTGTAGCAGTCACACTTACGGAACGTCCGTATCCTAAAGATGAGTGAGATTATTTATTTTTAGTCTAAAAGTACTTGTTTGTACATAGTAATCACCACAGGTTTTTGAATACCTTGAGGAAACAGGCTGACATATGCACATAACTTAACTTTTAGCAAGAAAAAGATACAGCAATAAAAAAATTAAGCTCAAAAATCTAAAACCCGACTACTAACAAAATCGCGGTCTTAAAAGTAGAAAACAAGAAAATTGTTCTTGTCTGATATTCTTCGTAGTCGCATGCCACTGATACCTGATGCTCCTTCATGGCGTTCTCATTGATACAGAAGTCAGCTGCTAATTGCCATTAGCAAGGTACGGCGGTAGGTAAGGCTTATTTTTTTATTTGAATTTTATTTTTGTGTGTACTTAAACTATAATATAATACATATTTGTAATGTGCTCGCCAAGACCTTTCATTTGATACCAAACTTGCTATGATTATCTCAATTTAATATTTTTTGAGGTAAGTTTTTGACATTTAAATTCCATCATATAAAGAATTTATAAAATTTATATAACCTATGTCACCCGGGCTATTCTTACGAATCTATTGACACCTAATTTATTAAAATCCGTTCAGTAGTTTAGGCGCTGCGGTGGAACATACATACATACATACATAGACTGCCAAAATCATTACCCTTCCTTTTGGCTTCGCCGTAGTCGGGTAAAAACGACAGGCGCCAAACTAGTTACCTACCAACTTTCAAACAGAGACATCAACACAAAACAAAAGAAGATTCAATTAAAAACTAGACCATCTCACAGAACAAACTGCTAACAAAATAAAAACTGCAAATCATGTTCCATTCTTGTTGAACAACGTCCCGCGTTCACCGTGCGCATTCCCAATGAAGTTATCAAGAAATACAGGGGTCCACACAACAGGGGGTCACTGACGCAGTCCGTACAAAAAAGCTAACATGTCGCACAGAAATTGCGTTACTTCTATCAAGGGGAGCTCACGAAGTAGTGAATAATGTAGGTTTCCATTCATACAGTTAAAAGTTTAAACACCCTCTATTGACTGAACAATGGCTGGGTGTGAAATGATAAATGTAAAGTCTGCTCGAGTTTGTTTGCTATTGAACGGTATAAATGATTGTATTCTATCGATTTGTGAATGGCGTAGCGGTTCTTTTGCAGTTGTGGCGACGTAAGGGTCTTTGTAACGGAGAATCGTTGCATCATGTGGTTTATCATAAACTGAACATTTGTTTATCGAAAAATCAATGACAACATCTTGATTATTTTTTGTGCATTACAGTCTTTGGTCTTATTACTCAGTCATCATTCTCTAGCTTTTATATCAATTCATTTGGGGTCGGAGCATCATGTCTTCTTCTTCCATAATTCTCTTTTACTCGCCATTTTATGAGACACCTCTTCTTCTCTTCTTCCCATTTCGTCACATCCACGGCAAACTTACGAATCTGCAGAAAATGAATTTTACAGGGGAGCGTTTTGAAAGTAAACATCAATGATAACTTTTTTCTAGTAACAGGTATAATAGGTACTGTGTTCCATTTGGTTTTCAAAGTGGTAGTTTTTTAAGATATTATCAACGGATTGTCGATATTTTACAAGGATCAGAAATAAATGCACATTCGTAACTTGACATCATCATACAAAGAACTTAATAGATATTTATACATACCCTGGCAAACTTACTAAAGTGGTACTTTCGTTACTAACATTATAAAAACATCAAATTGAAACTTCGCTGAACTTACGAAAGTACCATTTTCGGAAGTTTGCCAGAGGTTAAAAACTATATAATTATTACAGGTAAGTAATAAATAAATGCTACGACAACATCATCAGCCTATAATATTTCCACTGCAGGGACTCAGGCCTCCTCTCTAGGAAAGGGATGGGCTATGATCCACCACGCGGGGCCTCTGCGGATTGGTATATGTCACATGTCTTCGAATTTTTTGGTTCTAAGACATCCGGTTTCCTCACGATGTTTTCCTTCCTGGGAGCAGTGGTCATGAAATTAATAACACAAAGTAATGCGCCTGACTGGGTTCGAACCCACAACTCACTGTTTGTAAGTCGTGGGCGCTACCACTGAGCCACCACTGCTCTCCCGAAGACAACTTCAGACAATATTTCAGTTTTCAGTAGTCTCATCATCATCATCATTCATCATCATTTCAGCCAAAAGACGTCCACTGCTGGACATAGGCCTCCCCCAGGCATTTTTGGGGGGGTTTGCCATAATCGCCACGCTTGGCAGGCGGGTTGGCGATCGCAGTATGGTTGTTACAAAGACACAGAGAACGCTGCTGCCCATTCTCTGGTAAGTCCCTTAGTCGCCTCTTACGACACCCACGGGAAGATATGGGATGGTGCTATTCTTTACGTCCGACACCACACGGAACAGTAGTCTCATATCTAAGTAATCCACAAATTATCCCACAAAGTTTCTCCAAAGTGACCACTATAAAAATCAAAAACAAAATATTTCATTCTAGTCCTCCATTATGCTTGCTATCCTTCACGCGTCCCCGAAGCCTCGTTCACCCAAGGAACCTTAGAACAAAACATCCATCTACTTACATTTCTACCATTCCCATATCAACCATTTTTATTTTATAAAGCGCTCATGTATACTTGTCCTTTTTAATAAAAACTATTCCCAAGAGCGTTCATAAAAGTTGGAGGAGGAAGAATGAAAACTAATTCTTATTCAAGTTGAGTGCGAACACTTATAACTTTCAACTGGTGGATAAAGTTACTAGTTTGTATGTATGTATAGCTTTATTCTTATGATGACATTACTTTTGTTGTTATTTTGGATATGATGATACAGGCTGATTTTTCATTGGTGTGTGGCGTCTTTCGGGATAATTTTATCATTATTTGTATGACTGCCTCGTTAATCTCTACTAGATTAATCTAGTAGAAACTAGAAAGCACGACTGTTGTGTATGAGGTCCTTTTTTTTTGTTGTTGGTGGAAAATCATCAAATGACCCCCCTCGCTCTTGGGCAGAGCGAAGGGGAGTGTCAGACTTCTACTGACTAAAAACCGAACCCATGTTCCTTCTTTGCCCTTGTGCCGAGGGCCCGAGGCCACGTCATCTCTTTCGATAATCCGCAGCCCCGACGGGATCCGCAGCTCCGACGGGATCCGCAGCCCCGACGGGATCTGCAGCCCCGACGGGATCCGCAGCTCCGACGGGATCCGCAGCCCCGACGGGATCTGCAGCCCCGACGGGATCCGCAGCCACGACGGGATCCGCAGCCCCGACGGGATCCGCAGCCCCGACGGGATCCGCAGCCCCGACGGGATCCGCAGCCCCGACGGGATCCGCAGCCCCGACGGGATCTGCAGCCCCGACGGGATCCGCAGCCCCGACGGGATCCGCAGCCCCGACGGGATCCGCAGCCCCGACGGGATCCGCAGCCCCGACGGGATCCGCAGCCCCGACGGGATCCGCAGCCCCGACGGGATCCGCAGCCCCGACGGGGTGCATGAGGTCCTTGGTTTGATTTCCAGGTCTGGCAAAGTTTTATTGGGTTTTTGAATCAAGAATTTCTCAGTAGCAGCCACGAGGACTGGATTTGTGTCCGTTTGATGGCAATATGCTCGCCCCTTTAATAAGGGCGCATGATTACATGGGACTTAAACATAACTGGTGAAATGTGGGTGTGCTAATTTGTACACCTCTGCCTACCCCTTCGGGGACTACAGGCGTGATGTAATGTTAGTTGAATGGACGTAGACAAGGGAAAAGAAGTATGTCGGTTATGAGTTTCCATTTACGTCAAATTGGAAAACCCAAACTCTCTGCTAAAGAACTAATTCAAATGAAATAATTGTAAAACTAGATATACCAATGCTATCAATAAACTTAACAGTTAGGCTTATAAAATTACAAAAGATGCAGGTCATGGTTGCGTTGTTCGTTTAATCTCAACTCATCGATAAAATGGATAAGATAAGAGAACTATCATAGTTGTTAAGATAGGCAAAATTATGGTATAAGGAAACAATGAAAATGTTACATTCATATCGTTCAGTGAGACTTATAAAATCTGCTTCTAGCACTCCATTATTTGTGACTAGCTTTTGCCAGCGGCTTCGCCCGCGTGAAAATGACGATTTTCCATACTAACTTTCATCACCTATTTCACTCCCTTAGGGGTTGAATTTCAAAAAATCCTTCCTTATTCCTTGTCTACATTATAAAGGGAACCTCTGTGCAAAATTTCAGCTTTCCAGGTCCAAGGGTTTGGGCTGGGCGTTGATGAGTCAGTCAGTCAATCAGTCAGTCAGTCAGTCAGTCAGTCAGGACTTCTCTCTTTATTTATATAGATAGATAGATAGATAGTCTAGTGGTGTGAGCGTCGGACTGCCAAGTTATAGGTCTCGAGTACGAACCTAAGATACGCACTTTTGTACTAGATGACGTGGCCTCGGCGCAAGGGCAAAGAAGGAACATGGGTTCGGTTTTTAGTCAGTAGAAGTCCGACACTCCCCTTCGCTCTGCCCAAGAGCGGGGGGGGGGGGGGGGGGGGTCATTTGATGATTTTCCACCCACCAAAAAAAGATACGCACTTCTGATTTTCGAATTAATGTGCGTTTTGTATAATTATCACTCTAGCTTCGGTGAAGGAAAACATTGTTAAAAAACCAGCATGCTGGAGAGATATTTCTCGACCGCTTGTAAAGCCAAGTCCGAGGTATATGAGCGGCATAAACTCTGCTGACCACACGATATAGAAGAAGCACTTCATTCAACAAACTAACTATCTCACTTTAAAACCTTTCCAACCACTTTAATAAAATCTCAGACATCTGCGTTCTCAGCATCTACTCGGTCATCGAAGAGCGTCGTACAATTTCCAATTGTTCAGTGGGCTCCGAAGAAAAAGTTCCTTGCTATGAACAAAGGTCTAGCAATGGCAGGCGATGGACCGTGGCATTTACACTCGGGTTTAATCAATGAAGTTCTGAAGCGATAGCACTCACCACAAAGGAAATTATTGAGTCGGGAAATGGTTGAGACGGGATGAAGATGGTGGCGCAAGTTAGGAACGGTCGAAAGATTTTTGATATTTGGGGAACAATATTTCGAACAATAGCTTCATACTTAAAGAATACATTATATAATAACTGCCCCAGAAGTCGATCTTCAAGGTTAAACCACGCTCGCCAAGGACGATCTGTGGGACTGGTTACCATCACTACACACAGAGTTTTCTTAATTTATGGTCCTGTCTGTCATTTGTAAATATTTGTCAGTTTTTGCAGGTAGTCAGTGGCTCTAAAGTCTGACAAGTAGTCTTGACCACTGGGTTCCGTGTTATGTAATACTAACTGGGGTCAGATAGGCAGCTCCATGTAAAATACTGGTATTCAGCTACAACCGGTAAGACTGGAAGCCGACTCCCATAAATTTAAAAAAATATTAGGCAGATTATGAAAGAGGTATCTTTCAATTTAATATTCAAATTCAAAACATTACACCATTATAATCATTTTATTATCTGACAATATTGAAGCCAACTTATTTTTAGCAACCATAAATAACAGCTATAAAGTGGAAAGAAATGATTAGTTATAACTTTAAAATCATAAAAACAGTAGTAAAATTTGATTTACAACAAAACCCTATTGGTTCTGAAAAGATTCTCAAAGCTATCATTGATAAAGTTTATGGGGTAATAAAATTGAAGAAAGGTAAGAATAGAAATGATACAATAGATTCACCTATAGCTCTTTGAAATAAAACCAAGGAAAAAGTAAACTGGGCTACATACAAAAAGTTTTAGACGCATGAGAGAGGATTTATCACAGTTATAAATTAGTTTTTGCTTCTTAAAAAAAACACGTGATGGCCGGAACGCCAATAGTCAGTAAACACAAATTCTGTTATCAAAATGGATGGAAATTTGGTGTGTGCCCATGTCATCCTTTATCGTTGACATGAGCAAATAATCCGATATACGTTTCCCGATTTGTGCCTGTTTATCGGTGTTTTGGTCCTTAGAAGACACCGGTGCCTTGGGTAGTTTTGAAGTGTGAGGAAGATAGGGTGTAGGGGTTCTAGCTGTTACGGTTGCATATGATGTTTATTTAATATAAGGATGATTAGAATCTTAACGGTGATTATTAATGGTGTCATGTACTTTTTGCTTAGCATGGAAGGTATTTATTTGTACTAAGTACGTCTCTGTCTAACTTTTCTGGAATTTAAACAGATGTGATGTTATGTTTCATAAGTGTTTCAATTCAATTTCAATGTAACAAAAGCTATTGTATAAGAAAGCAAAGATAGTGTTTAACATACCTCTGAGTTTGTTTCAGATGTTATGTTGTAGCCAGGTACGACACACCTGCCCCAACCAGTTTGTAAAAACCTATTTGCAAAATAAACATCATTTATCATAAAGATGATCATCATTTTTCAAATACTCCGAGATCAAAATTGATATTACCTCGAAGCTGATAACAGAAGCCACAGTCGGAAATCTCCGCTGTTGTCTTGGACCGGAATGCTGGAGATGCATTCGGATTGTCAGAGTCGTTATTGAATTGTGGCAGTCCTGAAACAGCTTCCTACTTGTATGATAGCTCTCATTCAATAGGCGAATGGTAGAAAAATTGCTTTTCGCAACAAAGAAACATATTGTCTCTTAGAATATTTTGCTTCGAATACAATGTGATATTGCTACTTGTGGATTCCTACAGATGCTGATATTAAATTGAATCGTCTTGGGAAGTGTATTGTATAAAGTGGTCCGACGATATTCTCTGATTCTTTTTGCCATCGTTTCAACCTGCTTGAATAAACTCATTTGAAAATAAAAGCCCGTGTAGTTTCTTTAAATATTAAATTGCTTCTTTGAATGTCTCGTGATCTACAAAAATATCAGTAACAGCAAAAATAAAATGCAAAGTACGTAAGTAAGTTAGTAAGTACGCCAAACAATGTCAAAGAACGATAATAAACGAGAGACAATTTGCACGAAATAACGGAAAACATTTCGAATGTTTCACTCATAAAACTTCATAAAATAAAAAATGTCGGAGTGTCATCAGGGGGAACGATCTTGGCGAGTTGTTCGGCCAAGTTGAATTACTTCCAAGTCTTGGCGTTCATAAACGTGATCGTAATATTTCTTCCTCAAACCACTTTGTTTTCGAAAAGTTTTATTTTGTAATTTACTTGAAAGTAAGCCTCGTTCTCAAACGAGATAAAAATGACAAAGCTGTAAATATAGCGGCCAACGAAGATTGCTAATAAAATGAAAGATTCGAGCAGGAGCGAGGAATATGAATTAATTTCCATTTCAAAATGAACAAAGGAGAACTATAGAGAGCTGTAAGTGTCATTCTGGGCGCTCTACAAAAGAAGCAATTGAGCGGAATTGTCATTGTGCTTGTAACCCATAACTATTGCCCTTTGAGTAACGTTTTGATCGCTCATGTCCTCCCATGGGCGTCGTAAAAAGAGATTATAGGATTGCGTTTGAATAGGCCAAGCTACATAAAATACTATATCCTACCAGTATTTGCTGATGGTATTTTAAGAGCCACGGAGTTTCTTTAAAACTAACTTATAACACTAAACAGATTTTCTGATCCATATATCATTATTATCTTGTAACTAAATCATCTGTGCTGTCTTCTTCGGTTCTCCTTTCTAATGATTTTTTACATTTTCTTTAAATTCAGAGTTTCTGCTAGAAAATTGATCTCTCCAACTTTATTAGACTAGTGTATTCAAAGTCAATCATTTTATTTGATTAGTCGCTTGAGCAGTCACAACGTCAACGACGTGCTCGTTAATTCTATCAGTTCCACTGAGCATGGAAACGTCTAAAATGTCGTCTTGACAACTTTTCTTACTACTTATCGGATATCATATTCATGGCTTGTTTATGCACGGTTTTAATTTGGTCAAGCTAACCACGATTGACAAAACTGGGCCACACCATGGTCAAACACAATTTGTGTCAGACATGTTGTTGACATGTTAGTCGGAACATATTAGTCGGAAGTAGAATGATGTTCTGTCTTTCTTGGTTCACTTGTATCATTTACACATATTTCACTTTTAATTGTAGTTTTTGTATGTCTAGCATTTTCCTTGAAAGACCCATCCTTTCTATCCATGTCATCTTTTACACAAACCTTTCTATGGTTTTCTTTGTTACATAAGGTTAAGTTCATTAAGAAAGCACATAATAATCTATAATGTTTGTACTTCTGGAACACAGACCACCTCTTTGCGAGAGAACCGTAACCCTTTTCTAATAGTCTTAGAATTTTCCGTAATATTTTCCTTCAGCATTACTACAAAAATGATGACACATATCTGAGTCCTAAACTTCACAAACCAAATACCGTATCGAACAAAGGCCTCTAGTTTAGGAAGTCCACTCACAAACCCCTCACTAATGCTGATATAAAACCTCATTATAAATCCCCTTTGGATTTCACTGGGTGTCGGGGAGCGGTGTGGAATTAGGGATGCGTGGTCACGTCTCGGGTATGAAAATAACAAGGCGATAGATGAATGGACGTACTGCGAAAATTTATTGGAAAGAAGTTATATGCTGCTGCCCGTAACGTTTGGACGCAAGAGTCTTTTTGAATATTATGGCTTGTGAATAGGAATATGTGAGAAAATATTCCAAGATGATTCACAGTGTTTACCTAGGTAAACTACAAAATGTTATGGGAAAAGATTAGACTACTCAGTATGTTTTTTTATACGTTTCTATTCAGAAGGATTTCCTTCTCATGCTTTTTTGCAATATTATTGTATGGTTTTACTAAAAGCCTATTGCACCTATGTTTTTAGATGTCTATCTTGAATAACCTACAATGAGGCATTTGATACTGTACGTTTTTTTAAGAATCCGACCAAAGGAAAAAACAAACTTTTAAAATCATCCTTCAAAGGGTATTAGGTACCGAGATTTATGCAAAATAGGAATTTCAGTTTTGTCATAATGTTGAGTCTTCATGGCGCGTACATGGCTAGTCAGTCATAGATCAACCATTATTTCGTTCGTAACTACATACATACAAAATAATACAGCGGTCACCATTTTCGTATTTCTTTTTTCTCCAGCAGCTGCGTCATTTTAGCGGCCTTCACCACCGCTCGACAAGGGTAAGCACGGGGGCGGATTAGCGCCCCTGACCCGGTGACTGCGACGGCTCAATCGGACCGGCTCATTTCCACGCCCTGTATTGACGCCCGATAAGTATCCTATATTATTATAATTTGTTTCGGGGATCACTGTTGAGGGATTTGGACAGCTTGTTAGCGAGACTTTGGTTATATTTAGAGAGCTTCCAGTTTATATGGATTTAGTTTGGGAAACAGTTCAGTAGTTTCAATAAGTTCATGACCAGACGAACTTTGCAAAGTAGGAGTTTCGAGTTTAAAAAGCTTATTTTTTAGCTTCTAAAGTCTAGTTAGTTAGTAGTTCTAAAGAATATAAAGAAGGAGATTTGTGGTCGGCCCCAGAACTTGTTATTTCCTTTAAAAATACCGGTCCGTTAGGGATCGGTCAAGTTATCCACTATAAATGTCAAGACCTTATGCTATACTGTAGCCACGCCAGCATTTAACGAAATAAATAATATGAGTTCTCATGTAAAGGCAAAAAATCTGGCTAAGTCAACAAAACAAAATCAAAAAGCAGGGAAACCATTGTAACTCACAACAACCAATACAAAACCGAACATATTCCCGAAATTGCTACAGATCGATATTTCAATAAAAGTAATAATGTTCCAGATCACAATGATTAGGGTGACACCCATTAACGGCACGTGATGCAGCATGCGTGATTTGATTCTGAACGACTTACATTAAATGAGCATGGTCAGAAGAACCAGTTGGGCTGGAATGCCTTGCAGATTAATGAAGTTGTAACGGGCTGAACGCATTAGCAATGACGGGACACGGAAACCGTGAAAAACCAGTTTTGAGGACTTACTGGAAATTGCTGTCATGCTAAGAACAAAATCAATTTATTACAATTATTATTGATGAAGATCCATCACCAGAATAATGTTGTAGGAAACGGTGAATTTGTAAATCAGAAAATACTGCCGCATCGTCACTAAGAAAGTTTCCAAAAGTCTGTTGATTAACTGAGCCACTAGTTACAGCCTGAGTTATATTTGCACTGGGGCACTCACTCTGAAAGCTCGTTGGGTTGACAATTGTCAAAGTAGCAGGAAACACCTGGATAAGGGACGCATAGAGCCGGAAATTGTGGCGAAAAAAATGGGAGGCTTATCACTCAGCAGTGGATGATTCTGGGCTGATAGATGATGGTGATGATGAATATAGTGTACCTTCTGAATCAATTGTTATTGTGATCCGACTATAAATAAAGTTGGTTCTGATTGCGTTCGGTGCATAGAATTGCAAATATTTGTTCTATGGCCACTGATGGTGCGTGTGGCGTAAGTTATTTACAATTCAATATTGCTTTGTCCGAAGCTGTTGATTTGCAGATGACCGTTGATTGTATTCTTTTTTCAATTGCATTCTTGAAATGTATGTTGTTGTCATGTAATTTGTTATTAATAGTAGATTAGTAGCCAAGGGCTGTAAGGCATCAATTGGTCACCTACAAGCCCCATTTGGGGGTAATAAGGACCTACTTACCGAATATGAGAGATGTAAATGTGCTTTTGTGTGTTCTGCTATGTATTTTGTGTGCACTAAATAAATGGCTTATAGATGTATCTTTTTTTACTATACAATTACAAACTGCGCCACCAGCGCCACAAAGCCCCATCCTCTGCTTCCCTGCCTGCTTTAGTCTGTCGCAGCCATCTTTTTCACATCTGCTTTGTTGTGAGTCTCCCACCTTTTTAATGTGAATTTTCAAAAATTGTAGAGCCTAAATCTAATACCTTTTGCATAGTCTGTGGTCGGTTTAATCATGATAAAATTATTTTCAAAACCAGGAGCAAGAAAACCGAACATATTACCTACGCCATTAGCACCACATAATTACATGTCGACAAACACTAAATTATCATCAACCTTTCACTAAGAGCTTTCTTTTGTTCCTCTGCACTCCACTTGTCAATAATTAATCTCTATCAGGCAAAAGCATGCGACGTTCAGCCGCGGTCTATGAAAATGAGTTCCGAACTATTTTGTTTACAAACTATTCAATTAAGAGGGGCTATGGAGTGCCATACCGCTCCTGTAAGCTAAAGAGTGGTAACTCCATAAATTAATGTTTCGAGGAAATAGGAAATAATGTAAATGGATTTCTTTTTTGTTTATTATATTATTTCCGGTGGAGGAATGTTCGTAATTCGTTTCCTTCTTAACAGCTTGAACAATTTTGATGACATTATTATTTTATACTCGTGACTGTCGCTTGGATGGTTTTTATTAAACTATAGCTAGACCATCATGGTATGTGGCAGTTTGGCGTCATCCAGAAAGTAGAGTGGAGTGGAGTAAAAATGGGGTGTACACATTTTGCGGTTTTAAAGATCGAGTTAATTTAATAATTCATTTGATGCAAGATGTTTCAAACTATCAGGTACAAACAACAACTTTTCGTTATTTTTGACATACTGCTTTTTGTCTTGCGAGGAGACCATAGACTGCCATAAAGTTTTGTTGTTGATTATCCCGCGATTAGGAACAAGTGACACGCGATCAGGAGCGGAAACTATTATTACTTTTGATAGTGTGCTTATTAGTGTGATAACAGGAAAAATGTTCCTGATAACAAATTCTTAGTGGAAGTTTGGTAAAGTTTGGGGAAATTGAAAAAGTTTTTGGGATTATCATCTTGGAAAGGAATAAGTGATCAGGAAATTGAATAAAAAGTCACGCCTGGTATGATGATGCAATTTGAAAGCTGCTTTCATTTGAAAATGGTCTTTCATGCGGGAAAGTCGCTGTTCATGATGGAAACTTGAAGGACATGATTGTTTCAGATGGAACCTGTTCCTAAATGGATTTCTGGCGAAAAACCAGACGGCATCTCTATCTTGCTACTAACTAGGATCAAGAAACAGAATTCTTATAACAGATGAAGCTGATTTTCCTCTCTATCCTCTATCCCTTGTCCCAATCCCAATTCATTTGAGGTCGGCGCATCATGTCTTCTTCCATAGGTACTTCTCTATTATTTTAAAGTACCTCATCATCAACATTTCAGCCAAAAGACGTTCACTTCTGGACATAATTGCCTCCTCCAGGTTTCGCCACATTGACCGGTCATGTATTATGTAATTCTAGATTTATGGCAGGTTTTCCCTACAAAAACGAGAGATGTCTATATCTATATTATTCCTTAACAAATGAGGCCAGCGTTATTTTAAACCTTTATTACTGCAAAAAAGCCACCACAAACTCCACTGACACGACAATTCCTTAACGTTTTACTGTCTGTACATTCGCATACCTTGGGTGATTGTTTCATGTTTCTCTCATTGTGCGTCGTGGCGGGTGTAAGTTACGACGTCACATTTGTCGCGCCGGCGCCGCTCGCGGTGCGCATGCGTGTCGCTAACGAGATCCTTGCCGGCGGCGCGGGCGCACGGCTACTAAATAGGGTGTTCAGACTTTAATGAAGTTATTTTACATAAACTTCTGTTTATGGCATTAAGGAATTGGTCCTACGGCGTGCACAGCTACGAGTAGTTTAAGATTGGACGAAAATAATTAAATAATTTGTAAACTTGACGTAATATTTTTGCTTGTATATTTTGAGCCTGTTTAAGTTGTTGTTTTACCACCTGAGCGAAATTATAACTTGTATTTTTTCCGAGCATTATCTACTCTACTCTACTAGCGACAAAACCATCTTGTTAGTTCAGTATTTCTGCTCAGCTACGAAGCTCAAATTAATTCCAGACCATAAGACACGCTCAAAATCAAAAACCAACACCCTGAAAGACCCGCGTGCGCCCGCGGTCGCGTGCACACAGCCCCGCGCCCGCGCAACCTATGCAAATAGTTGATTTACTCGCCCACTCCTTCGAGTTTACACTGCGCGCGCAGTTGTTACCCCTTGTCAGTGTACCTCGGATAAATAATAATGTCTCGCGCAAGACGTATGGGTCTGCAAGCAGCCAGCGACTCAGGCGCAATGAAATGAGTAATTGTGATCGAGAATAAATCTCAAACACACCATTCCAATTTAAACTCTGAAAAGAGAACGGCAAGGTTCAAAATGTGTTGTCACATATTTGTTTTCATAACTCACTGTATCGTTAACAATATAATTAATATCGAACTGCAGTGAGAATAATGCTGTGAGATTTAAATGGATTCCCATAAGTTTTGCAATTTAAATACGAAGCTGAATTAAAATAACAGATGTATCGGTTACAATGCAGGAGTGAGGGGTAAGAAAAGCAAAGAGACGTGGAATGTAAATCATCTTGATTTAATAATGGTTAAGCTTGCTAGCTTTTCTACTATGTAAATTTAAATTAGGATTGGTAGATAAAATAGTACGTGATACAATTTTGTTTCTTCATCTTAGTTAGTGCCTAGATAGAGTTGCTGACTGGCTTTTTGCCAGAAATCCTGGCCTTATTAACCCGAGTTACACGGACTTGTGGGACAGAAACATGGGTCTCTTGAATTAATCTATACCTATGCAGAATCTGCTCCCCAGGGTGTGGTAGGTGTCACAAGTGTCTTAAAGCACTTCCGACCATTGGGCCGCTCTCGCTACCAGGGTATTTGCCAAGCCATAGAATAAGCCAGCAGGATGAAAAACAGTATGGTTGCAAGGAAACATAAATAATATATTTCACCAGTTACTTATGTTTAAGTCCCACGTAATCGGGTGAACCTATTGCCATTAACCAGTCACACATCCAAACTCCGTGGCGGCTACAGAGAAATTCTTGATAGAAAATAAACAATAACACTTTACTTAACCTGGGAATCGCATCCAAGACCGTGCTCAGCAGTGCGCGGTTACTACCACTGCTGATCACTACCACTGCTGATCAACAAGGCATAATGCAACCAAAAATAAATCTAAACAAAACCGCACGTCATTTCTAATTACGTACATTTACAAGCCAGATGCGGTACCTACAGAGTCAAGTGCGGGACAATTTACAATGCGCTGAACATTTTAATTGTGGACCGTTTAAAACGCATTACATCAGAACGTGCAGGCATTTATCAAAATGTCCTGATGCGGGGCTATAATAGGAGTAATGAATGAACTTGGAGACAACTTCACTTTTATTGCACTCGTAAATCAAATAGTTTTTATTGTTTCTAAACTTTGTTATGTGCCTAAGGTCTGTTTAACGATTTTTTAGTGGGAATTATGGTCTAAATGGTGGTAGGGTTTTATGTGTCTGTTTCGTATCCAATGATGGATGGTTATTTCTCACGTAGGGTGACTATCGACTGCATGTCTACACTTTCCAGTGTATGCTGTACTCCATTCGAACACTGTTTTGTATCACAAACCTTGTCTTTATCTTCTATAAAAAAAAAAGATTTCTTGGAGAGAGCTTATATAACAGGCTATTACAATCACTTGCCTACTATTTTGATTATAATTTGATACTACCAAAAATATGACAAAAAAATCGAATATCCTCCTTTATCTGCTATTTTGTAAACCCTGAAATCAATACTTCAGGATAAAACAAAATATTCACAATTTTTTACTAAAATATCTATAAAAACTGTTCCCAACAAATCCTTCTAAAATAACACCTTTCGAAATTCCCTAACTTATGTAAATCCTGTAAGAATCCCACGTATCCCTGACAGCAAGATTGTTAGTTTCACATTAGTATGCTCGACTTGAGCCAGCTCTGGCTCAGGTCTTTGTAACCCTGCTTCTATTACCGTCTAAGTTATAGCTGACTTCGTACCCGGCTGAGCTGTCTCACCTGCATAATTTTGTAAAGTTCATAAAATAAAATAGGAATAATAAGTTCTGAGTAGAAATGGAAGAATTTTATGTAAAATCTTCAATACTTGTAGGTTCCATGTGGGACAGGCTGTTTTTCTTTTTTTAACTGAAAATGTTCGAGGTTTTTATTGAATTCAGCAAGAAAATGCACAACTACCTTTGCAGACTTCAAGTGGCTGGAAAAATATACAAAGCTGCTTTTAAAACATATTAGTTCTGTAAACAACCGATATGCTCTTAAACATAATCTTTCTGAGCCTTTACATATAATTTTACTGCTATTAAAACACCCGGAAATCCCAAACAAATTCCTAATCCTTTAGCTAAATAGACACATAAAACTCCTGAATAAAACGCATTAGGAAACGACCTACTTCCAGAGCTGTAGGGGTCACCGAACGCGCGCTTCCCATAAATCATAGCGATACAAAACGCATGCCATCATAATTGTCATGCAAGGAGGAGTGCAGGACTCTTCCACGTTTATGACACGCTCGTAATTTTTCAGTATTTTGTTACATGACAATGAGGTATAGCAGTTTTGTAAGCGGAGCGAGGAGCGGGCAATAAATACTTAGGTAATTAAGTTTGGGAAAGGATGTATTTGGATTAACATCATAATCAGTCCGACTTAAACCATATCTTGTGAAAGCATAGGCACCTCTCTGATCTTGTCTATCCTCTTATTTTCTTGCTCTTACAAGACCTATTCATATTCTATTTAGACTACCTCTACCTCCAGTAATAAGGAAGTTGTAATCACTTATCATGAAATTAATCAGTAGCGGTCCATGTGTCTTTACCACTTTTATAACCTTATCATTTGCATAAAACTATTTTATCACCGATGTAATCTTCAGATCTTTCCGGTCTTCAAAATTAACGATGAATTGCATGAAATTAATTAACCAATTCACGTTCAAACATCATCATCAAATTAATTTTAAGTATCAATTCTGCGGTAGCAATCAGAATTCGTGTCTATTAAAATGGCCGATTAAGTTTCACGCGGTTCTAAAGTGGTTGGTTTAACCGCTTTTTGGTGTTCTGTGGTCGTAGCCTGACCATACATCACGCCAGACCACGTGCGGTTAGATCCACAGATAAGCAAGGAATGGAGGGCCAAATAATTCACGAGTCCTGTCATAAATTTGTATCTGTCTATCGCGTATTGGGATCGGGTAACTTGAGAACTGAAGGGTTAGGGGATGATGGACGATCGGTTATTTTAATGGTAGTCGGATATCTGATGAATGAGGGTTAATTAGTTAACGTTTTGACGTCTGGAAGTACCTGCCGTGTACCTTTTTAATGTGTTGTTTGCATGGTGTACAGTATTCCAGATGTAAAAAAGATAGGAATTAAAATAGTCAATTATATCGAAAGTGAGCTGGATCCAAATCTTTCTGTTTTTAAAATAATATAAGTCTTTCCTGTGATGAATTACTTTCAAAAAATGATTGAATTTTTTAATTGAAGCAACTCCCTGAATAAATCAAAAATCCCTCATGTTGAGGTACTCAACATTTACAAAGTTGCTGTCATCCCTGCCTGCACTTCAACTTCAACCCTAATGGTCGTAACGCCTTCCCAATAACATTACAGTTCAGCTAGAAGCCGTACAAGCAAATTGATCGATCACGTCAGACGTCACCCCAGAACAGAGCACAGGGGTGACATAGTGAAAAATGTAGCTATTTGTTGCAATTAGGGAACATCTTGGTGATTTTGGGTGTTCTTCGTAAAAAATTGGGGGTGACATCATGGAGCTTGATCGAACAATTTTATAGAGTCGTGTTTATAAAAATCGTTACTTAAATGGGGTAGTGAACGGAATCTGCGAAATTGTGTTGGATGTTTATTTATTTATTTAAACTTCATGCACAATAGTGGTACATAGGCGGACTTAATGCCACAAGGCTGTTCTTATGGAGACTATTTTTAATCCTTTACTATAGATAAACTAGAACGTGTAACAGTCGTTACGGGTAGTCAGATGTCCGAAAGTTCGACTACCAGTCTTACTAAGGGTGTATTATGTTACGTCATGTAGGTAGTTGCTTTGTGGTAAATACATGCTGGTGTTGAGGTATTCAGCTGCATGTGGTTATATAAACTCTAAGCCGAGTTGGAATTAGCTAGGCAGATGATGATAAATATTGAACGAGTGTAAATCTGATGAGTTAGAAGATAACTTTTCAAGCTAACCTAACCTAACTAGTCAAGCTGGTGGGTCTGAATTAAAATCATGAACCTCCAGTTTACTTAAAGAAATTGGACACTTAACACAAACAACTTAAAGACCTCACAATTCAATACTTGGTTTATTTCCTCCTCCAAGGTAACACTAGCCTTTCCAAACCAACTTTATTCCCTCTCAAAACCATAAATCGGTAGAGTTGATAGTAAAATATGAGGAGGTGTCGGGAGTGCGCGGGTGGCAAGAGAGGAGGGGAGGGGGGGGGCTGCGCGGGCGCATTGTATGGAGATGTGCCCGAGATGTGTTGTGTGCAATAAAACAATGATGGTAAACAAACAAGCCTTCGGAGCCGACGCACAGTCATCGTTGTAATTTGTTTTTTGTTTTTAATTATTGGGATGGTTGAAATGGTGTGGAGCTGTTTATTAACTTAAGTTTAGATATTTTATTTGTAGAACGTAAACCAAAGAACAGATGTACTTATATAGTCTGTGGTTTTGCCTTTGGTTGTTACTTGTTACGTTCGAAGAACAGTTATATCAGTTTGGTTATTGATATGCACAGAGGTTAGGTTCTTCATCAATTCCCAAAAAACTTCCTGAATAATATTGACGAGAAGAGAATAAAATATTATCTACATTGAAATATAGGAAAAGTAACTAAACAAATCCATTTAAAAAATCTGGAGAAAAATTTCGGTGGTTCCTGTTTCCAGTTCCTATCAGTTTGCGGAGGGCTGTCTCTTACACCCTGTAGGTATATTCATAACTTTTCCCTCGAAATTTTTCACTAACCTAACATATTTAAACGCGGAATATTAACTACTCCACACATGTCTTGTTTTCCGTTTCAATAAGTAACATTTACGCGTCGTCATGGTCCGTCCGTCTGTCACATCGTTAATACTTTAACAGTCTAATTGTACCTTAATGTGAACTAAAAAAAGCAATTAAAGAACAATTTGTGTGATTACAGGCCGTCGAGATTTTGTTCTGTACATACAAATAGAATTTGATGGTGTTACAGATAGATTTTATCTTGAATAGCAATTAAATTCTGTTTCAAAACGAGGTGCTGGTGTATTTTTAATTAAGGCCTGTACTTGCTTAAGTAAAATGGTGTCGTAAATGAGTTATTTAAATAAAACGGTTTAAACAAACGTCTAAGTAGGTACATCATCATTTTCATTGGCGGTTCTAGTGTTCCAGTTGGTTCTAGTGTTCCAGTTGGTTCTAGTGTTTCAGTTGGTTCTAGTGTTCCAGTTGGTTCTAGTGTTCCAGTTGGTTCTAGTGTTCCAGTTGGTTCTAGTGTTCCAGTTGGTTCTAGTGTTCCAGTTGGTTCTAGTGTTCCAGTTGGTTCTAGTGTTCCAGTTGGTTCTAGTTTTCAGTATTTCTTATTGGTTGATCATTCTTAGGGTTCCTTACTTCCCGTCGGGGCTGCGTGTTGTTCGAAAGAGATACCGCGGCCTTGATACAAAGGATTAAGAAGGAACATGGGTGGTTTCTAGTCAGTAGAAGTCTGACACTCCCTACCGCTCTGCCCAGAGTGGGAGGAATTGATGATTTCCCACCGCCAAAAAAAAGACAGGGTTACTTACTTGAAGGGTAACCAACGGAACCCTATTACTAGTGCAGTTACAAACTGCGAAATTACTGAATGAAAATGTTCGATCACTATTTCTCCCTCATCATTTGCATTTCACGGAATGTGCCTGAATTGCTGGTAGCCGAATTTCAATAGATGGGTAAATTTGCATGATGTTATTCCCCGTATTAATAATATGATGAACAACTATGAAAACTGAATTTGTGGGAATTCCTGAAAAAGTTTTTGTCGACTATTTATTCAATGGAAACTGTGGAATGCTCTCTGAATTAAATTATTAGTAATAAAGACGGTAATGTGTGTTGGAAAATTAGATAAGCTACTAAACTTAAAAACTTGAACTACGAACAGTAATCCTGATGATAAAGAAAAGAATAACCCAGAAAACCACAAGAAACAAGCTAAACAAACCAACATCACATCGATCAAAGCAACCAAGCTGACAGAAACACGTAAAGCAAAATATTCTTCTAACGAAGTGCGTAGGCGACATTACGTCAGTCATGCAAGGGCTCGGAGGAAGTGACTCATACATAATGTATGAAAAACGCAGGATAATCGTCCGATACTGTTTGTTAGTCAAATAAGCCATTGTGAATGTTAACATCTGATATGGGAATTGGATAGACTTTGGGAGAACGAGATACGTTATTAGTCGGTATTGGGTTTGTGTGACCGGAATATGTTACGACGATTTTTTGTCGACGAACATTGGAATATAGAGGGGAATTTTATGCAAGAATTGGTCTTTATGACTGCTGTAGTTGGCATTTGAATCGTTACATTCCAGACAATGGACAAAATGAAGGAACAAGATGTCATAAAAGTTTGAGCCACAATATCCACTTGTGTTCGTTAGGCACCTCATTTTCATTTCTTTCCACGTCTGATGTTATGCTTGTCAATTTGCAGTTGAGATCTGCGAATCCAAACATATTATATTGAATTTTGATGACTAGCTTCTGCCAGTGACTTCGTGCACGGCAAGGAAACATATCATAATATGAGACCCTGTTCAGATGTTTGCAGAAGTGATAGAATTATTGCAAAAAAAAAACAATTTTCTTGTGATGTGTTATTCATTGGTATAACTCCCTAGTACATTCATACATTGAAATTTACAACCTTACTCTTTACCTTTCTGTCTGACAGAACAAAATGAACTATGTAATTCCGCTGCCAACACATTGCATCCGTTGCTTTAAAATCAATTAAAGAACATTAATTAAATATGAATGTGTTCTGTTATCTTCGTCTTGTACTAGTTGTACTACATGCATTAACTACCGACTTCCTGTACGAAGTCGATCTACAGCGTTAAAATATCTTGTACAAACTATTTTATTGCCTTCACGCAACGTATTCAATCAAATGTTAGTGCTGTGCGTGTGCCTTTGGTCTGTTATTCTGTGACTGTGATTCTTGTTACTGATACTTGGAACAGTTTTTGAGTAATAACAGTGTTACACTACAATTTCTTAGGACGTTTTGTGAATTCAATCTTGTCATTAATTGAAGCTGCTTACTTTAGTTAGATTACAGTTTTTTAACTTTCTACGAATTTGCTTTTACAAAATGTTCGGCATCAACATCATATGTTTTTTTTTTATGACTTTCAGAAGTGGGAAGTTTTCAACAGTTACACTCATTTTTTTGTTCAGTTTTTTATTTCACAGACAAGAGTAAAAAACCACTGCTCCAATGTACTCGTATCAACCTGTTATTTATCATCCCTGTACCTGTTCCCATCCCTACGTCTAACGTGTAGAATATTAATCGTTTTTATACGACGTCCGGATGCGTCCACGCTTGTGAATCCACAAACTAATGTTTATTAACACCGATTACATTTTATTTGTATAAAACCTTGTTTATTTTATTACGATTTGAGGTTCATGTGTTGCATTACGATTTTCTTTCTTGTATATTTTTCTGGCAGATTTAGACGTTGTGTGGTAATCGGATTTCGTGGTGTTGACATGACGTGATGCCGAGGAATGAGGAAGATGTAGATTCTACATTATAGAATATGAATGTAGATGGCAATAACCCCCGTATTTATAGCCAAGTCAAAGTAATTACTTGGACTTAAGTAATTACTTATGCAAAGATTTTTATGCAATGGGCAAGAATTTAAACGAAGTTAGAACCGTCAATGAAAGCAAAATTAAGAATTCTAACGTTTGATAGTTCTAACATTTAGGGAATTACTAAACTACAGAGAAAAAATCGTATCTTAAACAATGATATTTACTCAAGTAATAGTAATTACTTGTTTCTATATACGGGTGTTAGAGTAGAGGAAGACCAAAGAAACGATGGATGGGCTGTGTGAAAGATGATAATAATATGGCTAGAAAGGAGATGATTGCTGAGATGACGGGTAATAGAGAAGTATAGAAGCCAAATGAAATGGGTTAAGGGCAGGAGAATGATGATTTAGACTTGGTGGTATCGGCGGTATAGGATAACAGATTTTGGAGTAAATCTTTATCAAAAGTTGACGTTTCACGAAAAAAATAAGTACGTGTCCTTATTGCAGTTTTTATTCCAACGATAGTTTTCATCCATGGGGCGATCCTGTTTGTTTAACTTTAGATTAAAGATCTAATCTACATACGGTACTTCAGTAAAGCCGCTAGCTTTTAAGTTGGTTTTAGCGAATTAATAGGTCCTTCGCTAATCTATTATCACGGCCCCTCACCCGTTTCCATAGTCATTATGCCGGACACTAACTACTAACTGCCTTCATCCGTACTTAATTCAACTCCAAAGAAAACTAGTAATTTATGCCTTACACATTACCCCAATTGCCAAATATACCTTATTCTAGTGACTTTAGCTATTCGACTTTAAACTTTAACTTTTACCTATAAGGTTGAAACTCCCTTGGCGAAATAATTTGTTATTTTAATACCTCAGCCATTCTAGCCCAGTGTCCCCTTACGGTCCGGTGAACAACGGACGGGGGCACTTAATTACGTGATAGTGGTAGTCCGTTTTAGTAACACTCCCTCTTCAAGTGTTTTGCACGTGTGCCCACTATTAAAGCCACAGACTAAACATGAGCGATGAAAACTTTGTAGTGCAACTCGCAGTAGAGTAAAACCATAGAGGGAGTTTTATTACTCTGTGGAAATTGTCGTTGACAGTGGTCAGAGGAGCTATTTTGGGAGCATGTGTCGGTTTGACAATACAATTTAAGGGTATAGGGTGTGTCTTAGATTCGGGGCTATCGTCTGTTTGATTAATACTGCCATAATGGTCTACCGGAATTTGTAATTCGGAAGTTTTGGCAGTAATGTTCTTAGTTAAATTAATGTTCGCTTAATTTGTATGAAATTATTTGTTGGAGTTTGGGACTACATAATGTGTGCTTTGGGTACCTACAAGATTGAACGAGTTAATATTGAAGAAATTAATAGCATTACGAAACCCGTACAATTTTAATGCTGTTTAATCTGTCCGAAATATTGTATTTTATTTTTAGCCAAATTCTTGATTAGGCTGAATGAAAAACGATGTTTTTCACGGGTGAGTTTCACCAAAACACCGAACGAGCTTTTACACAAAACTATGTCAAGCGATAGAACGTTCTAAATTCAAACTTCGCAAAGGAAACAAACCGATGCTCGTTTGAGTTCGGACGACAAACGGTCGTAGAGGATTTGAAAATGGAACGAGGCGCAATCACGAAGGATTGAGGATTGTGCCCGAATCCTATTCTACTCACATATCTATGGACGACCAATCGGATAAGAGCTTTAGTAAACTACACGTCTTCCCCTTTGTCGCCTGAATTAAGTAGGGAAGAACGAGATGGGGTAGGTCTCGTATGTTTGGTGTTCGAAAGCGTGAAGGGGTCGCGTGAATGACATTTGCGTAAGCGGCTGCCCGCCCTCAAGATTAGCTCTGCGATGATTCCCGTCTGCCTAGACTTGAGAACAGTGGAATGTGTTGGAGACTTCTTTTATCTATAATATTATTTTCATTTTGCAATCGAAGTCCCAAAGTCTTTTATCTAAGTACCGATATTGAAATAATTTTATACAAAAAGCTCTAGAGATGTGTTAGGTTTGCCGATTGCATTAAACTATTTCTTGGACAGTTAAATCGTTGCCACTTGACACTTATGGCTTAATTTGTTAATTACGACAACTATGTTGGTTCAGATAATTTACATTTTTTTATATTTACTAACTCGGCATTAATGCTTACATAAGAGAAACATTAACTCGCTCATTTTCCACTTGGGGATAGGCTATAACTATATAGACCCTTACCTACTTTTGCCTTAATTTACATCAGCTCTATTCTTCCTAAAATTGAGTCAAGAAGGGTCTACTCTACAGTTTCCTCTGTGCAATCAATGGAAAGGCTCGAGCGTACCTATCCCTAATTTAACTGTATCGGCGGCATGTTGCGAGCGAAGTTGTAATGGTCGCCATCAACCCTCGCCTACCCACCACTCGAACCTTACTAGATATATGTACATACTTTATTTATTGTATGGTTCAGAGATTCTTTACTTTCTAGCTCTATCTCTATCTTCTATTCTAGTATAAGTTCATGGATAGAATAATTAATCGATTATGTTAAAAATATAGAAACACGGCTGGATTGCTAGTAACGATGCGTCCATATTAGTAGGTTAAGCCACTATCAATGACTTATAGGACCCTTTCCTTTATGTCATTGATATATGGTAGATTTCTTTAACAACGTAGTGTGATGTACTGAACACGTGGTGATGGTTTGTTCATCGGTGTCTCTTCCAACCTGTATTATACAGTAAAATTTAAGTGGTGGTAGCTTTATTCTCTGGACTGTATTCCAAATGACGAGAACTGCTTTTTCAACCCAAAGACTTTATTGCGCCACACAAACTTTTCACTTAAGCATTTACAGTGTTTCAGCTCAGTTGGTCCCCTGAAATTAATTTCCCTCTGAAAAACATTTAAAATGACTTCTGCCGGCAGTTGGCTAACTTTCCCGGCGCTTTTGTACGACAAACACCACTTTTAACTACCTCACTTTAGTTTTAATTATAGTTTTAACGTTTCTCTAGTCGCTGTAGAGGTCCGTAGTTAAAAGTTGATGTTTTGTTTATTTATTAAAATGTTTTTGATGCAAATGTTTCAATTTATAAAGTACTCCAAACCCCGACTGTAGTTGAAGAACCTGTACAGGTCTAGTACTGCAATATACATTGTATTGTTTCATTTCTTTAAGAGGGCACAGGGTGGGTGTAAAGAAACTATTGTCGTTGCGCTGCGTCAAACCTGCTGCATTTTAGGGACACTTTTGACGAGATCGACGTTTCGTATTTTCCAATTTTCTTCTCGAAAACTGAGCCGATTCAATTATTTTGACATAATTTTTATAAGAAAGAGTATGTGTAGGTTCCTATCAATATTATTTTTGTTAAATTTGTCCGATACGTAGTCTACGACTTTGACTGATATGCATCGACACACTATCTGTCAAAGTCCATTCCGCAATATTTCCAAACGGGCTTGATCGAACCTTCAGTAGAAAGTAGAAACATTATTTGGTTTCTATTCCCCTTTCCTTTTACAAATAAGCGGTACCAAACTGTACAGAACACATAATATCACGCCTGTAATCGCCAAAGGGTTAGACAGAGGTGAACCTAATAGTATTACTCCTGTATTTCAGTTATGTTTAATAGTATTTATTATTAATAATTATTGACATTTTAAAATTTATTTATATTTTTTTTTTGACATTTTCAATTAATCTGACTTAGATTTTTTTAAATTTTTTGACATTTGTAATTAAATAATTCCTCCTTGATATCCGACATTTTTAAATAATATTATGTAATTGTTATAATTTATTTTCAAATTTTAATTATGCATGATTTTCAAACAACCTTAAATGTAAATTGGTAATATTTGAGCTAGATGCACACCATAATTTGTACGCCTTCTGGCATAACATAGCGCTCTGTTCATCAAATAAAAGTGATTTGATTTGTTTAATTCCCATGTGATAGGAGACGCATATTACCATCAATTGAGTACAAATCCGAACTCCGTAGCTGCTACTGAGAGTCTGAGAAGTTCCTGATTGAAAGACTCAACAACAATTTCCCCGATCTGGGACCAGAACCCAGGATTTCATGCTCTGTAGTCGCACTTACGACCAATAGACCAACGAGTCAGGCATCAAAGTACAGTCATACAGAAATACTTAAGTAATGAAAATCATGGCGAATTAGTGGGGTCGCCCTAAAGGCCACCCAAAGTGGCTCCGTGCGAGTCGTAAAATGCATACCGGGTTTTACGACGTGTGTTTCAGCAGCGTTTAATTCACGAAACGACGAAATCAACACTCAAAAGACTAAGTAGTGGGCTGTAAAGAAGATAATATTTTGCTGACCTTCAAACATTACATTTGCTTTAGGTGAAAACGCCAGGGTAACCAGAAAATCAAATCTTACGTTTTTTGGAATTTGCAGGTAAGTGCCAGGCTGTAAGTTTAACAAAATATTATTCAAGACCGTAACGCATACTTATGTAGGCACAGAATTATTGACATTATAAATACAACCCGTATGTTCATTTAATCCCAATGAATCATATACTTTTAAAGCTTAATTATAAAGACATTTGTTTCATGAATCAACATGACAACCTGACTCCCCCTGACCTTCAAATTGCAAACAGACGTAAGAAAATTTGAATTTAGCGGACTCGGTCACTTTCACCTTAAGCCCGTTTTAGAACAAAAAAAAAACTAAAACGCAACCAATTTAAATAAAACAAACAACATTATCCCGTTAGCTTTCGGTTTTCGGTTCCTTTCTCCTACAAAGAGGACCAAAGATCTTCACCGCTTGATCTTTAACTAAAACCGATTCATATTGTATGCAAATGACTCTTGTATAATACATAATTTCGTCAATTCTATTGAAATGTCATTAGGATAGTTCTGAAAGGACATTGTCGCCGTCTGACACGGGACACGGGTCTCAGTTAATTTCCGCCGGGATTCGGAAACTCCCGGACTTGTAATAGACTTGATTTTGTAAACCAAGTTTGAATATTCGAGCTTTGGCTTATACAAGTGGCAATTTGCTTCAAAAGATTTCGTATTTCAACAGGATTGACATAATTTGGTAGCGTATTGTAAATCTTAATATCAATCAATGGTATGGCCATTGATATAATAAAACCCCATACAAATCATAATGTAAATACATGGTTATAAACAACCAATTACTTATAAACCAATTACAGTGCAGAAATATCGAGAACTTGGTAATCATGTCAGTCTAAAATCTGATACAATTTCTCCATCATTTTTGTCACTGAATTATTATAGGGTCACGTAGAAGAAGAACACGTAACAAGAAGAAGAAGAAGTCACTGAATTATTATAGGGTCACGTAGATTACAATGGTCTAGCAACATAATCAAATGTAGGACAGGTAAAGTGACAGAACAAGTGAATAAATGACTGTACTATGGCATTTGTTATAGGGATCAAAGTTCCTTGTCACCTTACGTAACATCTCAACTTTTGACACTTTTTCTTTGTCGGAAACATTTAAACAAATGAAGTTCGTCTCTTTCTTTTAGGAAAGCTCGTAGCTTGAATATTTGTGACTGAAAACAAATGAAATTCGGTTCTTTTTACAAACCATTGAGTTTGTGCAACGTCATCGTTGTAAGTGTTGGGGTAAAGGATTGAAAATAACGCTTTGTGTGATAACTATACCACAAAATACAATAGCTTTTGTGTAAAAAAATTGCAGAAAACTGATTCATTTTGAGTCAACGACGGCAAGCCATTATGGCTGTAGCTTCTACAAGAAGAGATATTTTTCTTTTAAACAAGATATTTCTTGAAGTTTCAAAGTCGAGATGAAAATGTTAAGATAATATTAACATTTATTCCTCCAAGTCTGTCGTCTCAAATAACATCGAGCGACTGCTAGTGAGAATTACTCCAAGAAAACTTCGTTAACCAAAAATGTTTACAGCTGAGTGCTGTCCTACTTTTAAAATTAATTCAGTTAGGAGTTTCCCGTCCCTATAATTTGTAGGTTCACATCGAATGAGATAACTTTTCTGTTTTTGCAATCCGTGAGACACCCATATTTTTGAAACTCGAAGCAAATTGTCAGGATTGAGGAAACAGCATTTTCCTCCATTAAAAGTTTTATGTAATTACGTTTTCTCTGCGATAAACTGAAAGGCTACTGTGTAGGTGTGCTACCACTTAAGTTAACGACGCTTTAATAATTTATCGCTTACAAATTGCAGGTTTTCCACTAACCTATTTTCCTTTCCTTTTCTGTGGGAAAATGAATGGCTGGTAAAACTGCACCTGAATTTTCCCTTGATGAGCTTACGTACCTACCAAAGCTATCATATTGCAGAAATTTTATCTATCTATCTATAATTTAAAAATGAATCGCAAAATGTGTTGGTAAGCGCATAACTCAACAACGCCTGGATCGATTTGGCTAATTTTGGTCTTGAATTATTTGTGGAAGTCCAGAGAAGGTTTTAACAGAGAAAGTGGTTGGTAGGTAGGCAGGGTAGTAGGTAGGTAGGGTAGTAAGTAGGTAGGTTAGTAAGTAGGGTAGTAGGTAGGGTAGTAGGAAAGTAGGTAGGTAGAGTAGTAGGTAGGGTAGTAGGTGGGGTAGTAGTAAGGGTAGTAGGTAGGGTAGTAGGTAGGGTAGTAGGTAGGGTAGTAGGTAGGGTAGTAGGTAGGGTAGTAGGTAGGGTAGTAGGTAGGGTAGTAGGTAGGGTAGTAGGTAGGGTAGTAGGTAGGGTAGTAGGTAGGGTAGTAGGTAGGGTAGTAGGTAGGGTAGTAGAGGTAGGGTAGTAGGTTGGTAGGTAGGAAAAAAAGCATTGCAACGCATGCGCGGGTTCAGCTAGTAATATATAAAAATGTCTGAGTGTTCAATCCTTCTTCACATACTAATAACACGACCATAACCACTAAATTCGCTCCCACGTTATTGAATCCGTCGGGGACGTGCCGCAACAAAACAAATACACAAAATAAATTATCCGTTTCCAATAAAACAACATCCTTGCTACGCTTCGTGGAGCACTAAGTGCGGGGTAAAGTTGTACATAACACTTTATTTTGGATTGTATTTTGCTGACGGTAGAGTTGAATTTGGGTTATGTAGATGAGAGTTTCGTGGCACGCGACGCATATCTTTCGTTCGTTCGTCGATTTTTCAAAAACCCATCCTCAGCGCTTAATCGAGCGGATGTAAACATACCATTTTTCGCCTCTCGCGGAAAAATATCGATATCTCGCATTGTAGTGGAACGAGACAGCGGAATAGAGGGGCTCCCACGAATGAATATGTTTTCGAAGTCTGCAATCATTAATCATACATTGAGTGGTGGCACAATGCGTCGCGTAATGGAGGGTTTTGTCGCAAAATAGCGGGTGTATAATGCACGTAGCGAGGATCGTGAACAATGCGAATGAAAAGCTTTGTTTCAGTAAAGATAATTCATCTTGCCTACGATGTTCAGTTGACGGAGCGCGGCTTAGTGGATTAAACTATGGCATGAAGTGGCTCCGGGGTAAGCCGGCTGTGCGTGCTAGAGCAGTCTGGAGGGCTAAGCAGACGGTGTTGTTTGAAACAATACTAATTTACTTGCAACTTTACCGAGTTAAGGTTCAGTAAAGCAAATGAGAGTAGGAATTTTCTCGTAATCTTTATCACGGCATTCAAGAATCTCAAGACATAGTTCCTGAAGTAGATACGTACCTAAATAAAGGAAGAACGCGGAATTTTAAATTTTGGTTCTTACGAAAAAAAGTGGACGGCTTCTTTTTTCTAGAAACACGCAAAGGACAGGACATGTTATTTGACAGCGGAACTCATATTCAACACAAATAAGCACATCACTTATTCAAATTATAAACCATCAAGAACTCTTCTTGCATACTCAAAAGCAACCTTCGTTGTTGATGTTAAAGTTTAATTTCGGCTGTACCGTGAAGGTGTTTATGGCTATGTAAATGGTTTACAGGGGATGATTAAAAATGGTCCGAAGCTATCCATCAAGCGACAAGTCGCCTGCGATACGCAGCGCGTCTTATTTGAATATTGCCCTTGGGATAGCGAATGGCGTGGAGTGGCGCATATTTGTATTTTGTTATTGAGTTTGTTGATAAATAACTTCGCTTGTTTAATTATTAAGTTAAAGCTATTAAATACTTTTGAGGGTAGGGTATTTTGTGGCAATAAATTCTGACGAGCCGACAATACAGTTTTCAGCTTTGGATTTAGTCTCTCTCAATAACTTACTTTAGCATTCTTCTTCTTCTAGGGAAGAAGAACTTTATGATGTATTTCATCGCAATGTTTCGGTATGATAGCGCTTAAGTTGGTGCTTCTAATTTTGTTTACAATTAAGAATACATTTAACAACACAATATTTTTTTACTCGCTGTAAAAATAAAGCGACTATACTTCGGTATGTACGTTAAAACTTCTTTGATTTTCTGTCAAATAAAAATGATTTTAAGTAGAGTTAATCGAACCTAAACAAAACCAACGTCATATCCTACCACTCCATAAAGAATCCACATTCAATTATCAAACCAAATTAATTTATCAACGAAATCCACTCCACGCCACTCCAGCACACGTACAGGGTGTGTTCAATCCGGTAGATTGATCGTTCCGTATCGGCAGCGCACAAATTGCGGCTCATTTTAATATTAGATCCGGATAACTAGTCTAACAAGTGCATGTATAAGTTAGCCAGACGGATTACCTGATAGATATGATCAGGGGAAACGTCGGGAACTGGAAAATCAATGAGGATGTTTTGCAGGGGTTTTTGGATTTTATGAATGGTTTTGATCTTATTTGTTTCTTTATCGTCTGGTTAGTGAATCTGTCGACAGAGTTTTTATGCCACCAATGGGCCCATAGGCGGCATAAAAACCTCTGACTTGGCCTTATGCCGTTGAGAAATATTTCTGCGACATGCTGGTTTCCTCAGTCCTCGCGCACATTGTATGAATCCGAAAAAACAGAGATCCTAAGAAACAGATTTGATTATTGATTTTAGTGTACGATTCAGGATACAGTCGCAGGGACAAGAAGGACATGTCTGGAAGATAAAAAAAAAACGTGTGGCACTCGGAGACTGCCGCGGTAAAGCTATTGCATAGCATTTTTTATCAACAGCAAATAATTAATTATTTAATTTGACAACCTCAGTTGGCAACCTTGTTATTTTCCGTAACCATAGCAACCTGGTTGAATACTGAATCTTGAATATTTTCGTTAGGGAATTTCTGGATTCGCTCTCCACGCTCAAGGCCCGCGATAGAAGCTATGCAATAGCTTAATAAATAAATAAAATAATTAATTATTTAATTTGACAACCTCAGTTGACCACCTTGTTATTTTCCGTAACCATAGCAACCTGGTTGAAAATATTTTCGTTACGGAATTTCTGGATTCGCTCTCCACGCTCAAGGCCCGCGATAGAAGCTATGCAATAGCTTAAAAATATTAGGATGTTAGCGCGGTTTTATTCCATGTTTTGCGTAATAGTATTTTGATGAGTGACTGCAACTGCCTCGTTGGCGTTAGTCTATGGTCGCGTATGTCTGTCTTAGGTCCGAGTCCGAGTCATTGTGTTTTTCCATCAACAATTTCTCAGCGGCAGCCATAGAGTCTGTACCCCGTTGATGGCACTGGGTCTCCCTCTAATTGCATCAAAAATTGTGATCTTAAGCTATGTTCACGAGTGATTTTAGTACAAGGCTGCATGATACAGTCCACCGGACACGGGTGTTTCGGGAGGTACCTGTACCGAATCAGGCGGGAGGAAACGCCCGGATGCTTCCACTGCGAGGATCGACCGGAGGACACGGTGGAACACACTGTGGAGGTGTGCCCTGCTTGGGCAGAACCCCGCCGTGTTCTCGTAGCGGCGATCGGCGGCGGCGACCTCTCGCGTCCGGCCCTGGTGCAAGCCATGGTCCGGGGCGAAGAGGAATGGGACGCCTTCGCCTCCTTCTGCGAAGCAGTGATGCTAGCGAAGGAGGTGGCGGAACGTGAGAGGGAGAGAACCTCTCAACGTCCCAGCCGCCGCGGAAGGCGCTCCGGGCGTCGGGGGTCACGCGATGACCACCGGCCACCGTAGACGCGGGCCTGTGGACGGTGAGTAACGGGCTAGCTCGCCGTCCGGCCGTCGTCATGACGGCAACAGACCGTGTCGGCGGTGCGTACGTGTTCCACGCGCGCCTCAAAGAGATGTCAGCAATAGGTATGGAAGGGGCCCGCAAGGGCCGACGCCCGTCGGGACTGTGGATTGTCGAAAGGTTAACGCGGCTCCGACACAAGGGCGAAGAAGGAACATGGGTTTGGTTTTTAGTCAGTAGAAGTCTGACAGTCCCCTTCGCTCTGCCCAAACAGTCACAGACGTACGCTAGCTGTGATTACCTATGTCGACTGTCTGGGATCTGAAAAATCAATGAATAGCGGCTTTGTTTTGTTCTGTTTTGCTAAAAACCTAACCGGTGCTCTCCTAAGCACAGAGGAAACTCAGTATGTAATGGGTGATCAGTGGTTACCCATTGGCGGACCAACCTAGGCCATCATGGCTTAACCTAAAGACCAACTCGAGCGGCTGTTAATATTAAGCCACGAGCTCCACCAACACAAATACAACAAAATCTACCAAAACAATAAAGTCCTCACAAAATAAGGACTCAATATCAAAGCACTCATTCAAATTTCGATTAACCCTCAAATGATGGATGGCCCCAATAATAAGTATCCAATGGACTTATAATCATTATCCTAATGTTTGTTTACGGCCCGTATCTGTGGGCACAGGCAGCTCCCCATACAGCCAGGCGCCTAATTGATCGCTCCATACTGTTTACAGAACTAACAGAAACTACAGTCCTGTCACAGTTAAGTTTCTTCTAAAATAAACCTTATCTTAACTACAATAAGGGCCACTGTAAAATTAGACGTAAAAATAAATGAAAGGACTGTACATAGCCGTCTTGTGGGTTTATAAAAGGTTTGTTTTAGATCAAGTTTCGCCACTAAGTTACCTTGCTTTTGTATGTTATGAAGATCAAGTTATAGTAAGACTTTCTGCAGTTATATTTTGTGACGTTGTCCTTTGCTAATGTATTTAAAAGTCTCTGCAATATCGTGTATCAGACATTTATTAGAAACATCACATGCTTTCCTGTAATATGAAGATTTTGACAGAAGTAATGTACGTAGACCCCAGCACATCCAGCTGCTACTAGTGCTACTACCACCTGTCAAATATCTTTAATATGGTTTTCAACTTTATTGCTAAAGCCTTAGATTCAAGGTTGGTTGGGAAATTGTGAAGTCCACCTTTGTACGCTTTTGCATAGACAAAACATAGTAGGATACCACCTGAGCTTTCTATATTTTAATTAGGGTTTTTTTTTATAAGGTCATTCATTATTCATTAATTACATGAGCTTAGAAATCATAAAACCGATTTCAATAAACACTTTGTCCAGAATAACCCATGTTCGATTATAAGGGTCAATTTGTTCGATTTGAGTGGACAGGCCGGTTCCAAACATATCTTTGGCTTGTTTATTTTTCGACCCCTGTTTGTACGGTAGCCCTAACCACGTCTTATCTATTTACTTTCCTTTAGTCCTGCTCTATTTGTAAGTAAAATGGTTACAAAATCATTGTTGGTTAAAACATTTTGATGTCGTGACTCTACTTAGTAATTCAGCTATCGGTTTTAAAGGTTCTTAAAGTTAAATAATAATAAGTCTCTCTCTCTCTCTCTCTCTTCTTAGTCGATACACTCTTGTCAGAGTGGTCGTGGTAATAATAAGTAGGTTTAGGATTATCCTTTTGTTAGAGACATAGGTAAGCAGATATACCAATATTTCAGCATTGAACACGGCACTAGAATCACAATAGGGGATCGGACTGACTCAAAAAAATTTGATTCTGTTTAGTCCGTCAGTTAGATTATCGAAAAATATTGGATTTTTGTTTTTTGTTTTATCAAAACAATAAAAATTGACGAAGATAATGCGCGTCAAAGATCATGGAGTGGGGCTTGAAACGTCAATTGAAGGTACAAAATGTACTATCATATGACGTCACACGAGTTTTCGAAGCACTGTATCGTCTTCGTTTTTTGTTTACGTGAAAAAAGAAAAAATACGTGGTTAATATTTTTTGGAAATCTATCTGACGGACTAATTAGTTTTTTTTTGTCCGATCCCATTCTCTTGCCTTTATCCCAATTAATGTAAGCCTTCTTCTTTCATACTTCTCTATTATTCGTCATCTCATCAGATACATCCTCTTTTCTTGCCATTGTGGCGACAGCGACATCTATCGCAACACCTGCGAACTAGCGACAGAAATTCCTACATCGCGCTATCAACATTATCCGCGACTTAAGCCTTTATAGGAGTTCCCGACTTACATAATATATGTTGGGCAGTTAGCCCACCGGACACAACACCCGTCCGGTCGGAGGATCCTCCCTTTTCTATGGGGGATGAGGGTCTTTACACCCTGTTCCTCATTCCCCTCAAACTGGTGACCCCTGGTATCCTTTACACCGCTCATCCATCGTTTCTTTGGATTACCTCTACTCTTATACATTTATAAAATAATATTATTTAAACTTTCTTCACGACTTTTGAAACTAGAATAATATTTAAAAAAACCTGGAAAAAAAAAACGAAATTCTTTCCCAAAATGTGTATCAGGCCATCTACACTTTAATTACATAAGTGAAACATGACAAACGCGTTCTTAATTTAAAAATTCTACGCACGAACACCTCCGAATTGCTTCGCGTAGCTTCGTTATCTAACATCAACCAGAACTAAACTTAGGGTAAACAGGGTCGATTTTTTTGTCGCAAAAACTGTCACGTCATTTGGGGAGCTGCGACAGTTTAGTCGCATGATGTCAAAAGATTTGTATGATGTGCTGTGTCACTGCAGAAGGTAGAAACTCATGTTTTTTTTGTACACATGTGACAGTTTTGATGCGATTATGCAGAAATGGTCGTGTCATTATTTTTTATGATGTTTTTAAGGGTAGGGCTCGTTTACAATGCTCAATGTAAGTCATAGAAAGTGAATTTATATTGCATGATGTTATTTTTTTCAATCATTTGATCAAAATTGCCCGCATCATTTATTAAAAAAACATAGCAAATATTTTTTTAACAGGCTGAAATGTCTCCCTGGTCCCTTTCACTTTTCTCGGTGTTGTGCCTCTTATCGCAAATTAACGAGAAAGCCATGCCATCCAAGGCCCCTGTCATCTTCTCCTCGGTCTGCCGCACCCCGTCTAGATTTCTTAGGGCTCCAGTTTTACCAAATCAATTACTTTGTGATAGAAAAAATAAAAACATTTCACACATAAATCTGCCTATCAAATAATATTGATACTCTAACCAATTCACAGATAGGGCTGCTCCAAACTACCATTTATTTAATAACGTCATTCCCAGAGATCACCCTAGGCGCCTGTCATTCCCACGCACAACGCCTCCATACAATACGCAAGTTATTTTTTATTTAAACCAATGTTTATTTTATTTATCTCTCTGGCTATTTTATTGGGGATGCACAACAATAGTTTTTGCGACAACCCTAAGGCGACACGCGACGTAAATGAGTCGTAATTTTGTAGATGGCAATATTTATGATGAAATAAATTATTAATAACTAGGTACTTAGGTTATTTCATATTTGTATGGGGTTTTGTTAGTTAAGTCTATCTACTATACGTACTAGTATAATAGTGACAGGAAATGCTATTTGTGGAACAATATTATTGCTAGGCCGTACTGGCCTTTAAGTGTTCATCTTGTGCCTCTCTCCTGATTATACATAACTAGCTGATGCCCGCGGCTTCACCTGCGTGGATGTCGTTCAAATTATATACTAAATCCTTCCTCTTGAATCACTCTATCTATTAAAAAAAACCGCATCAAAGTCCGTTGCGTAGTTTTAAAGATTTAAGCATACAGACAAACAGACAAAAATAGCGACTTTGTTTTATACTATGTAAGGATAAGGATACTCTGTAAAAAACATGATAAATAAATGATATCCTTCATTTTTTTCGAAAAATAAACAAATCTATGGTGAAAAATCATAAGTTAGAATAAGTGTAATTGAAGATTCGTAAACATTTTTATCACGAGACGATTCGTAGTCGTCTGTAATTCTCTTCTCTCTTCTTCTTTTTGGCCACTTGCCAATGAATGAGTCAGCTGAGTGCAGGTCTCCTTTCAAATATCTATACACTTCTGACACTTTTGTGACCGTCTGTCCACCTAGTTGGTTGTCTTCCCGCATTCCTCCGTTCCATCCGTGGTTTCTACTCCAGAACTTTTCTTTCTCCATCTTTAATCCAGTCCGCTACGGCATATATGGCCCGCCCACTTACACTTATTTTTTGCTTTCGCTTCTGATATGGACATATAATAATTATGTCCTTTACCTATGTCCTTTTTGTTCGCGTCCGTTTTTTCGTCCGTAATTGCTCGTAAGCAATATCGTTGAGAGACTGTAAAGTTAGTTATCATAATAAATATGAACCAGCAACATAATTATTGAATAATGAAAAAAACGGAAACGGATAGTACAATTTCCAATACATTTAATTAATTAATAATACCTCAATCTTCAATAAGCATAATTAAAACTCTGGAACACACACGCGAAATGATATAACCATCTTATTTACTTACAACGGGCAACGACGATAATTTGCTTGAAAAAATAATAAGACAATTCCAACTAAATTGGTATGTTAACCAAACATTATCATAATTGCAGGGCAGGGTAAGGTAATCAATAAGCCGTCTGCCTGGTTATTTGCCCAAGTATTGATGGGTAAAACAAACATGGCCTGCTCTGAAATGACTTCTTGTAAAAAATCGTGGGTAATTTTCCGATGTGTGTGTTTTTGTGCCGGTAGGCATTATTGGCTTATTGCTTGTGCCTACCTTCATTACAGAGGTACTTGCATGGAGAACAAGATACCTGTTGTACCGACCTAATTATTATGTCATTTGTGTAGGCTACTCAAGTTCAACTACCGCGGCTAGAAATTTTTGTGAACGTTATTCAAATAATCTCTTAAAGTTATCAATTAAACACTAGGTACATAAAAAAATAGTACCTATCTAAGTTATTTGAGATGCAGGCAATTTCGTTTCATGGAAAAATGTTGATTCGTCTTTAACAGCAATTATGAGCCAAAACGGAGAGTCGGAGATCCGTGGTGGTGGCACAACTTAGAGCAGTAAGACTTATGTTTGAACCCAAGCAGGCACATTATTTTGTGACATTTATTTCATCACCACTGCTCTCAAAACGGTAAACAACACAGCATAAGGAAAACCTTGAAACGGTTTATGCCGTAGAACCAAAAAGTGTCCCAGCAGTGGGAACATTGTAGGTTAATTATGATTATCCTTCGAGCCAAGATGGGCCGAGTACACACTTCCTTGTGGCATTCCTACAAAACATCTGAAAATCGATTCATTTTCGAATGCGAAAATAGTAAAGTCCAGACAATAACGCACTCGACTCCCAAAATTAAAATAAACAACTTTTAAATGAAGGGGATCGTTAGCCTGAACGTGTTTTCAAGTAAGAAGGAATGCAATTTGCAATTTTGTCGGATCAATATCGAGTAACGAGTGAACGGAGAGATTTTAAATTGCAGACTCCGCAACTCGTCCGGCGAGATGTAATGAGGTGAAGATAGAGTATTTGTTTGTCGAAGTTATGAGGCGATAACTTGTGGGTGAAATTATTTAAGGATTCAATATTAAAAGTTGTGTCCTTTTTCTAACATTTACTTCATAAACACAACTTTTATTTACAACTTTTATTTTTTTCCAATAAGACAGGGCAGTTTTAAGGTAACGTAAGATCTTACGTTACCTTAAAACTGCCCTGTCTTATTATATTTAAGGCAAAAAATATCATCTGCCTAGTCTTTTCCCAATTATGATGGGGCCGGGTGCAGCTGAATACCAGTATTTTACACGAAGCAACAGCCTATCTGACAACCACAACCAAGTGGGCACTGAGTAATACCATACCTCTTTGGTAAGACTAAATACTATATTTCTCTATCTCTATGGGTAAGACTGTTTGTCAGATTTTTGGGTCATTAACTACCTGTACGACTACCAAAGATTTGGTGATCTAATTGCTCCGCAGGCGTGATGAGAATTGGTATCTAAACATAACAATAATACACCTATTTGTCAATCCCTATATGCCATTTAAATTAAATAAAGGATCCGCAACTTATTACATCAGGCAGAAGATTCACGTTTATAAAATTATCAAGCTTGACAATTATCCTGACAAAGAAAAGGGTCGTGCTGCATAAACCGCAAGCCAAATAAACCTTACACAAGCTTTCGACACCTTAAAACGGACACACGCGAGGTCTCTAGATACCGCAATTATAAAAGTTCAAAAGGGAGCATCACCTGCCTCGCCTTTTCTGAACTATGTACGGGTCGGCTTCCAGTATAACCGAATGCAGCAGTGTATCAGTATTTTACTTAGAGTGACTATCTATCTGATGTCCACAAACCAATCTGCACTGAGTAAGATACCTCTTTCTTGGTAAGACTGGTTGTCAGACTTTCAGGCCCCTGATTACCTGTAACGACTGGACAACCAAGACCAATGCTCTTTCCATTCTTTCCGAGGCACGCAGGAAACTCGGAATGTTTTGTGTGGTCACTGGTCCAAGGTCCAACCAAAGTAAGCAAGGCTTAACTTTAAGATCGCCCCGAGTGGCTGTTACTATTAAGGCACGAGCAAAATATTTAACAGAAGGCGTATAGAAAAAAACACTCAGATCCCGTGAAAAAAATTAGCAGCATCTTGTTTTATAAATGACTCGGTTCCCGGACCGACATAATGCATAACAAAATTTTTCTTTAGTTACCTTCTCGCCCTCTTTGCTAACCAAAGCAGTCGGCTCTCAACCTCCCTATAGCTCCTTATTATGTCGTATTTCTTCATCGCCCTCCCTAAATTATGATTAAAATTTACGATAACCGCAATTTTCCTATCTTGCAACCGAAGTTTGTTTGCACAGGCGAGTTTTAGGTGATTCTATGCAAATTTTACTTTGATTATGGGCAAATTTTGCACTAATAAAAGCAGTAAGAGGGTTAATAATGCTAAATGTATAATTTGATGCTTTTGGTTTATTAACTTAGTGTAATCTTAGGTAAATGTTTAACAGCAATTAAAAATAATGTTTGTCATAAAATAGTATCTGGCTGAAGTCCACGGTTACACGGCACTACAGGGTAAGAAGGGTTTGGTTTCTCATAATCCAAGTTCGTCTATTTCACAGATTGATAAATAATGAAAGTGTGCATAAGTGATGCCAGTATCTACAGTTGCTTTTGCATAATTTAAACTAGTATCTAAGCTGAACGTGACAGCTGGGAAGAGTACTATAGAAGAATAGAAGAAGAAGACATCTTTCGTCGAAGAGCTAGTCGACAGGCGTGTCACTATCCCAGTGACACTCCTGTCATTCATTAATATAGCTAAGCTTTGAAATAAAATGAATCTGTCAGCTCATGTACGCTTGGACGTTCATTTCTGAAATCCCCTCTTTATTTTTGAAGGCTTTCTCAGCGACTGGCTAGCCTCAGTAAAAGTTAATACCTTATAACTAGCCCCAGGTGTCCTCCCCTTTATTATCTACTAGATGACTGGTTGTAAACTGTACTACACCATAACACTTCACGGCTAACGTTGCATCAAGTAAACAGCATGGACTTCTACAAACTTAGTGACCAACTTTGATACATCCTTCAACAATAGCAAAATCTTGTAATATTCAACCGTATTGCCTGGTTCTTAAGGTCTATGAGGAAGTTAATATAGGAGTAGCCAAATTGCAACATCCTTTACGTGCTATATTGAACCTTGAAGCCTATTGAATAAGGTATGTTTATTGTTTTGTGGAAGTTAATTCAGGACAGAAGCACAGAAGTGCATTTGTCGCAGGTGGCTGTCCCCATCGTCTTATGTTACGAGATTCAAATAAATGGTTGTTTCCTTGACATTATTTAATTATTCATAATATAACTTCCTTTGTTTTGTGATGGCTGAGTATATTCGTTTTCAGAAGATACTGAAACACTTGCTACCATGCTAGATTATTTTAAAATAATTAGTAGATTAGATTTTGTTTTGTAGGTTTCTTACAAAAAATAATGACCGATTTTAACATGATTTTTGTGTTTCTCTATCAAATTCCTAACTAGAGTTGAACGAGTCGCTACGATGTTTTTTCAATACAATTTCCACGGACAATTTTATATTTTTATTTACAAACAGCAACAGTAGTGCACTATAAATCTATGTTCTATTTTTAAGCATAGCCACAAACAACTTTATTTTAACATAGCAATTAGTCGATCAATAAACGAACATCTTATTTATTTTTGTTAAGCTTTGTCATTACTGTCAAAGCACAGCTTAAAAAAAGCAAAAACCGAAACTTAACAGTCACTAAATCGTAAGTGCTTAAACACTTAATAATTTAAATAAAGTATAATAAGTATTTTGGACGTCGCTCGCTCATACGTCATGTCATGACGAAACTCGTAACTCGATTTTGAAGTGAAGAGTACTGTGACCATGCGTAATTTTGAAAGGGACTTTCAGAAAATAGTGAAAATACTTGCACCGACTGAACAGGTACATTCAAATGACCATTTTTGTGATTCTTTCTTCAAACGACCATCTGCATTCTCCTTAAATTAAACTATTAGCAGAATAAACATAATTTTTGGATTATTATTTATGAATTAATACAAAACAAAACTTAGAACATAGTTTATCTTTATTCATGAAAATTTTGGGTTGAGTTTTTCATAAAATATGCTGCCCAAAGTTTTTGAGTGAAGTTTTTTTTTCAGACTTTAAAAGCAGCTCTTTTAAAAAAACCCCTTATGTATAAATTATTCCTGTCTCTTGATCGAAAATATTGTAACCATGTAATGTAACCATAATTCAGAGCACTGTACTATCCGTGTTTGGTCACCCTACTCCTCATTCGTCTGACATGAGGTGATTACGGGCCTTGTTTATTTTGTTATTATTGTTTCTTTTTCTCTTTATATCTAAACACGATCGTGATTATCGAATGTGAGTGGATGGCCAGACTTGTGAGTGATTTCTTTTATTTATAATATTTTTATTTAACCTTTGGGATTGTCCGTCGTAGCCACTTGTGAAGTTGGTGACCTTACACAGCGGTGCTTTTATTGAACTTAATTGAATATTTCACGGTGAGTGGTTCTTTTATTTGATTATTCGGTTTACTTATGTTATTATAACGCAATATGTAAAAGTTTGGTTTGTTTGTTAATTGTGTTCAACGGTAATTAATCGGATTCATCACGAGGCACTTTTAGAAGAATTGATTGTGCAGAACCTAATCAGCTATTTAACCTAACGATAGAAATTAGACTAAGCCCTGCAATAATAACGAACTGTGTGCTAAGCCTAGACCCGAATAAAGTGACTCCACTTTATTCGGTTCTAGGCATACACCCACATTTAACATTGGGTGGATCCGGGTTAAAAAGTGGGCATATATTAATATCAAAACATTTCTCAAGCTTGAAAACCTGCGCTAGTTATCCACTCAGAAAAAACATAATTGAATTAATTTATAACGTGTCGAGCGTTCAATATTTGCTCATAAATATCGGGTTGTAACAATGTAGCTGATACTTATCTTGTATTATGAATATAGGTGGGTGCTTAGTCTTGTTTTTATACTTACTTTCAAAGAGGTTGCCGCCAATGATCAAAGCACTGAGGTATCCTAAAGTCCAAGATTACTTGAACGGTGTTGAACTTTTTTCATGGCTGGTTGGTCTGGTTTGGTACTCTACTACCAACATATTTTAAACTTCTAATTTGTGCTTTCGCATAATTATACTAATTGATCTCTAATCTCTTTCTAGAGTGTCTTTTACTAAATATATTTGGCCCAGAAGGAGATGGCGGGATGAGCTGGACTCTTTCTCAAAGGACTGGTATACAATCGCACTAGATCGCGAAGTGTGGTAGGAGGGAAGACAGGCTTTTGCCCTGCAGTGGGACATTATAACAGACTACAATATTTAATAATATTAGCCCCAAAATTCAGCTATGCGAACTCCCCTCGCTGATGCAGTCATAAGATCGGTAAGTGCGCAAATTTCAGGGCACATAGCGCATACCACCCCCGTATTACATCAAACTTAAACAACTGGCGAATGTGGGTAACAAAACAACATTAGTTAACCTAGCTGATTCCTATGTGAATTAGAGATTTAATGTTATGTTATGTATTTTTCAGGATTTAGACATTAGGAGGTGGTTCTCCTCATTGGTGGCAACTAGAAATACCTGGTAGGTACAACTAGAGCCCTAGACATTTTTTAAATTTTTATTTATAGCCATAATTGAACAATCTGTCATTAGTTTTACTTCATCTATTCGGTTATATTTAATTCCACACCGGTAACTCAAAATTGTCTTGCTTTCCAGCATTACCCTAGAATTTTCCACCGTATTCAAGTTATGCGCTTGTCTCATCCAAGTAGTAGCCCAAGATATACTGGGCACTAAATAAATTCAGTCAGACTTGAAACTTACTTTTCAACTTGACAGATAACTTGTTTTAAGTGAATAACATTTGACCCGCCTTCTTCGCGAGTAGGGTGCACATGAATGTTCGCCATGCGGGACCGGATTAGTCATTGGTTCTGACTCATTGGTTTTTAAAGAGCACTTCAGGTCGGGTTTGCGATGGTTAGATTGGTTTTACAATTGGAAAGGTTTGAAGTTTAATATTTGTGCCTCAGATAGTATAGCTACTTTACTCGTGCTGTCCTACAAGATTTTGATATGAAATCTTATGTCTATGTTAACTATGTTTCGGTCAGCTTCCAAATCTTATGAGTACCAATCATAAGATTTGTAATTGCATTTTACATAGTAATTTTTTTATACATATTTCATGCAAAACTGACGTCTTTAGTCCAACAGTGTAGTCAGAACCCCAGAACAAAGTATCTAACAATGCTTGAGATATTTTATAAATGCAGACAAAGTAGAATAAGTTTGTGAGGATTGAATTCTTTGAATATCTTCTATCTACCTTGTTATTATTTCTTCCTCAAACCTAACAACATAGAAACACAAGGAAATGACAAGTCATTCACTAGGAAGAGGAACCATACCCCATTCCATTACTCACATGACATTTCGTGTTGAGAAAATTGAATTTCCAGCGAAGAATAATGTAATGCATAGAGGAAAAACATTGAGTTTCTTTGCGAAAAGAAATACAACACAATATAGTGAAGTTTACTATGGTTTTTTTTTGCCAAATAAGCATTGCAAATAATTACAGACCAAGGAGACTTGTAACAAGCAAAATACTATTGTAAAAATTGAATTGGTATATTTTGATTATTGCTAAACTGCTTAGTGGTGCACGGCGGTATAGGTATTATTGGTCCCTTAGGCACGCCATTGACTGCTACAAATTTTGGAACAATAGGGGATCGGACTGAGTCAAAAACATATGATTCTGTTTAGTCCGTCAGTTAGATTATCGAAAAATATTGGATACGTGTTTTTTGTTTTATCAAATCAATAAAAATTGACGAAGATAAAGCGCGTCAAAGTTCATGGAGTGGGGCTAGAAACGTCACTTGAATGAAGGTACAAAATGTACTAACATATGACGTCACACGAGTTTTCAAAGCACTGTATCGTTTTCATTTTTTGTTTACGTGAAAAAAGAAAAAATATGTGGTCAATATTTTTTGGAAATCTATCTGACGGACTAATTAGTTTTTTTTTGTCCGATCCCCTATTGAGTGCTTTTGTCTGTTCCAACGCTCTCGTGTATAGACTAGTGCTTATCATTGTCATTTGTTGACGACAACAGTCTCCAATCCTTTATAAGCTACATATTGAAACAATACTAAGGCTGTTTTTCCTCATCAGTCTGGTAAGATGATATTTGTGCACAACCCGGGTGTCGTAGCTAAGGAATTATATTAAAGTGATGGGTAACATAGCCACCTGTGAACTAATAATTATTTACTACGTAATATCACCCTGCCTTCCCTACGCTGTGGTTTAGGCTGTACCCCTCCTGTCATATTTCAATTAATGGCGGAAGCCTTATTACCGGCAGCTTCAAGTTTCAACATTAAGCGAATAAGCAAATTGATTTCTGTATTGTTTTAATCATTTTGAACGATTTTTCTTGAGTAATTCGACGCCGTAAAAGCTTCGCTTTAGTTTAAACAATATTTACATTTTTAGGCCCTGACGACGGCGACGCCACAAAGGGTATGATGAAAAAGGAGAATAAGTAATCTTAAACTTATAACACTCCCTTTAGTATAAGTTTAACGATTCTTCTCCTCCTTCTTTTCTGTGTGATCAGTGTAGCCACTGATCACACAGAAACCAAACTTTGGGTGGCATAAAAATTCTGACACCAGGTTAGCACCTGGTGTCAGAATTTTTATGCCACCCAAAGGCGTTGACTGTACATGCCGTCGACGAATAACTCTAAGATAAGTATGGTTAGTATCCTCACGATGTTTTCCCTCACCGAATTTAGTGATAATTAAACAATACCCAATAGAAACGATTGTATCTGTACATCAGTCTGTGGCATCGTACCTACCTTCTAATTGGATGAACCATAGTGTCCAACCTTCCACCTAAAGTAATCTATAGTCAGGTCATTTTGGATCCTATCTAACTCCCAAACCATGGTCCCTGCTGTTGCTCTCAGAAGTAGCCGCCAGTTTATCTTCTATTGAATTTACATTGTGTCCGTTTTTTTGTTCCAATCGTGACTGGCTGATAACAAGGTAGGTACCTATACATAAGTACCTACATACCTACACATCAGTTATTTTGCATGTTATAAATTCCATCAACGCTTTATGTATGCCGATATTTTTTGCCTTGTTAGGGAGGTATGAAAAGTGATTAATAAATAAAATAACGAGCACTGATCAGCCTGTCAAAACTTTTAATAGTTTGCTGTGTGTTATAAATTGGAAACTATTTGTTATGAAGGTTCCATTCTTGAGTAGTTGCGGTTGGAGTTTTTTTGACTTTGTTTGTTCTTATAATTATTATCCTTTTGCTACCTAAAGAGATTGTAAGTTTTAAATAGTAACACTACAGGTAAAACTTTGTAGAAGATTGAGGAGGAGGTTGTGGAGGAGGTTGATTTTTTGATTTTTTTTGGAGATTTGTTCTGTGTCTGGGTGTAATTTATCTATAATATGTATGTATTTAGAAATATATAAGTATGTTTATCAGTTGTCTAGTACCCATAACACAAGCTCTGCTTAGCTTGGGACTAGATGGCGTTGTGTGATAGTTGTGGAATATTATTATTATTATTATTACACTGTAACTACAACAACCCTACTATAAATCTGATAGAGGGCGAGCCTATAGCCAACAACCTTACACAAATTCTCCGTAGAAAAAAATACTCCGTAGCTGCTACTGAGAAAGTCCTGATGGAGAAACCCAAAACCACTTAGGCCAAACCAGAAATTGAACCAGTGACCTAATGCTCAACAGTCGACCACTCGACCAACGAGTCGAGTTTACAATGAAGGCCTTACTAAATGCCCGTCGGGGCTGCGGGTTGTTCGAAAGAGATACCGCGACCTCGACACAAAGGGCTAAGAAGGAACATAGGTGGTTTTAGTCAGTAGAAGTCTGACACTCCCTACCGGTCTCCCAGAGTGGGAGGAGTCATTTGATAATTTCTCAACCCCCAAAAAAAAGGTCTTACTAATTTCTATATTCAAATAAATTGAGGTCGGATTACTCGGAAAGCGAAACCTTTACAACTAACTATCCTTCAAGCATTAGCTAATTGAACACGTAATGGCTATCAATAGCATTTGCCTGGAATCTTATTCGACCGGTACCTACTTTAATGGAAAGTAGCCCATACGCAGGTAAAGTGTTTCCCTGAAAAACTTTGCATAACTATGTGCAATACCACGACTAGGTGTGAATTCTATTTTGGTCAAGTGGTTACGCTCTCTCTACTGGTCATGCGTTCTTGGGACTGTTGGGTTCGATTCTCAGGTCGTGCTACATACAAGGTGTTTTTTTTATGTCCCATAACTATAGGGCAGAAATGAGAGCATATTATATTAAATTAACAAATTACCAAGATGCTGTTTTAGTTTCGTATAGTACACGCGTACAAAATATTTAAATGCCAGTCATTTAACTTAACCAAATTCAAAAAAGGAGGAGGTTCCTTCTCAACTCTCCTGTATATTTTTACTGTCTTGGCCTTTTTGGTGACATAATGTCCTTAATAACTTCTAGTCACAATGTAATAGTACATTATGGTACAAGTGTGTAACGTTGGTGATTACCGCCGAGGCGCCATTGAGACCCGAGCCGTCAGGTGAGGGTCTTAAGAAAGCCGAGGACGGTAATCATCAATACACACGTGTATCATTACGACGTTTTTCAACACACTTGTGAAGAAAATAATACTAAAAAGTCATCTTCAACAGTTAAAACGAGTTCTGATTTTTTTTCACAATAGCGGGGAAAATTAATCGGTTTTCCTATGCGCGCGCATCTACAGTTCTACTAACTTATCTGTGCATGCGGGAAAACACGGAACTAAAATAAATGTACTAAGTTTGACGTAGCGATGCATTTTTTCTTGACCAGTGGCGCCACCATGAAATTCACACAAAATGGTCATACAGTAACAATGGCTATCGATCATAGACTAAATGAATGAGCGCGATAGAGTTTTAGCCACGTATAAAATGAGGAAAAAGTTTTCTTTATTACAGAAAAAATAAAAGTTATATTATTTGAGTGAAAGTTTAATTTAGTAAAAACGTACAAGTTGAAATTATCTATTTAAATTTAAATTTGCATGAAATGAGCAAGCACTAAGTACATTAATTTATTTTTACTATTGAACACGATCTTTTTTGTATCGAAACTTTTTTATGAACGTAGCAACTCAACCAATAAAATTTAAAAAAAAACCTTATAACTCACTAGTGAATAATAACAATGAAAAAGTCACAGTTTGATTATAGGTGTCATTATGTGCCTAATTGCGGTGAAATTATAGCCACTCTATGAGCAAGTGTGTTATAAAATTAATTTATGACGACAAGACTTCCTAAAAATCGATTTCCAAGAAACACTAAAATAACTTAATTTCGAAAGTCGGTGGCAAAAAAGTCAATGAAACAAATAAAGTCACCGACTTCCGAAAGAAAATTTATTTTCGACTTGTGTTATTTTGAAAGTTGGTTCTTTTTCAATTTTCTTTTTTTATTTTCATTCTCATACAAAATAATTCGACGGTCACGTACTTACATTAATAAGGTCGGTGCCAACAGTATGCAAAGTAAGTTGTATGTAAGTGTAGGAGTGTTAGAAAGGTAAAGGTAAGTTGTGACGGTGTGGCCTGTGGCACAGATTACAGATACTACACTCCATGTACTTACGCGCGCTAACTACCTACCGGGCGCCGGTCTATCGTAGCCCAATTGGCAGTGGGTTGTCAACAGCCGCGCGGCGCGTATACGCATAATTATTATAATATTTCGGTCGACTTGAGTTTTCAAATCTTAAGAAATGGCTACTTCTGGTGCATTGTGTGCAGTGGATGGATGTAGATCCAGCAAGAGAAGAGATAAAAATTTATCTTTTTTCGGTTTTCCTCGTGATACAGAAATGTAAGTTTTATTTTGTTACTAGTGACCCGCCCCGGCTTTGCACGGGTGCAAAAATGGTATTAAAACCTTCCTCTTGAATCACTCTATCTATTAAAAAAACCCGAATCATAATCCGTTGCGTAGTTTTAAAGATTTAAGCATACAAAGGGACATAGGGACAGAGAAAGCGACTTTGTTTTATACTATGTAGTGATAGTGATGAAAAAATGTACTTAGGTACCTACAATTGTTTAATTAAATGATATGTTGTTTATTTTATAAATAGGTTTAAATTACAAACACTTTTACAAGTCACTAAAAATTCGGTCGTTTATAAAATAGTTGTAGGTAGGTACTTACATTTTTTCATCGACGATGTTTCGTTTCGAATTCGATGTTTTTAAATATACCCACGAAACAGGAGAAATTCCTAGCGTAGGACAATGTTTTAAAAAAGACAATATTTTCTTTCTTTTTACAAGATTATATTAAATTTCACTTGTTCCGTTGTCTGTCTGTAGTAAAATCTTGCTAATTTTTAACTGCCCGGCTTCCGATTGAGCGAATGCAATCGTAAGAGTAGGTATATGAATATCGCGTGACAATGCATTATTATGATGACATGGAGCTCATCTAATGATGGTCATAGGAACAGTATGCTGTTAGAATAAAGTTCTAATCAGCTTGCACTACAAAGCGGTTGTTACGTCTTTCTCTGCGGCCGAATAGTGCGAAATTAGTGGTATTTTGCGATTACAAAAAAACTATTGATTAGACTAAAAAAGTAAAACATTATGATTTTAGTATGCTGCTTGTAGAATTAATTGACAAAAAAAAAACAGAACGTTGACATGTTTTTTAGTATGGTTTTTACACGTTAAAAGATTTTTTTAGAGGTATCTTCGTGTTTTTTTTCTATCGAGCAAAGTTAGTTGTATTATGTTTTCACATCACAATGTTACTAGCATATATCCTGAAGAATATCATATATTTTTCTGATTTTGTTTACTGCAGTGAATCATATACTTTTACGCATTATAAAACTTGCGTTTTAATTACGTCTGTTAGCCGCTTAACAGAATTGCAATTCGTTTTTATTTATATCGATTTCGTTTTACACTTATTTTTTAAACCAATTATAAATTCTGATACATTAAAAAACTTGTTTTATTTCATAAAGTATACTACAAATTCCTACTGACATCTTTGTCGACAGAGGCAGCCCTGGCAATTCACAATATCCACGCGGCGGCGCGCATCTACAAAGCAAAACTCACTTTAAGTTTGTAAGGTTAGGTGCATTTTCGTTCGCAGCGTCTATCGACTTGAAAGTGTAGGCTATTATAGCGGTAGGCATTGAACATTTTGTATTCAGAGTAGTATCTGGTAATCTGTGCCTGTGGGCCCACTTCGCTGATTGCGAGCGCGCCATTTGCATCAGCCGTATTGGTGTACTGTGAACGACGTTTGTACACTCGAACGAACTGATGTGTGAGCTGTCGAACGAATGTTCTTAGGTTGCAAGTTAGAATGTGGTAGGTACTATAAATACATTGTTTTTTTTATTTTAAGGTATCAAAAATAACCCTTTGAACCTCCACTACACAACTACTAGGCTTATGTAACAAGATTTTAGGACCCTGATCATGTATGACGGCTCGATTGGCGCAGTGGCTGAGCGATTTACTGCTGCGCTGCGTGTGGCGGGTTTGATCCCCGCACGGAACAAATATTTGTATTACCCACAGGTAAAAGGTAAGTTGTGACGGTGTGGGCCCACTCTGCTGATTGCGAGCGCGCCATTTGCATCAGCCGTATTGGTGTACTGTGAACGACGTTTGTACACTCGAACGAACTGATGTGTGAGCTGTCGAACGAATGTTCTTTGGTTGCAAGTTAGAATGCGGTGCTAAATAAATGATTTGTGGGCCTTTTTTTGGTTTTATGGTACCTACTGAAAATAATCTTTTCAAACCTTCACTGCACAACGACTGGGCTTATGTAACAAGGTTTTAGGACCTTGATCATGTATGACGGCTGGATTGGAGCAGTGGCTGAGCGATTTAATGCTGCGCTGCGTGTGGCGGGTTTGGTCCCCGCACGGAACAAATATTTGTATTACCCACAGGTAAAGGTTAGTTGTGACGGTGTGGGCCCACTTCGCTGATTGCGAGCGCGCCATTTGCATCAGCCGTATTGGTGTACTGTGAACGACGATTGCACACTCGGAAAAACTGATGTAGCTCACACATCAGTTTTTCTCTCTCTCGGTAGAACTGATATGTGAGCAGAGGTACGAATGTTCTTTGATTGCAAGTTATAATGAGGCGTAAAATAAAATGCTGTTTTGTTTTATGGCACCGAAAATAACCCTACGAATCACCACTACCCACCTACTGGGCCTATGGAACAAGATTGTAAGGTCCTGAGTTGTTAGACTAATTTCATTACGAATTTTAAACATGGGTAGCTACTGAGTATTTAAATCATATTCAGTTTGTAAATTCACGTTCTTACTATTGCTTAAGCTTATATTCAAAATAGTCTTGAAAGTCCCTCACATTTACATTTTGTTGCTCTTTATTTCTTTTTAGGGACCCTTGCACAAATGTACATACCAGTTCCAAGGTCCGTTTAAGGCATAGTTGTTTAAGCTATCAGCAGTTCAGGAGTAGACAAAATATGATAAAACATCGAAAATATTTATCTCAAGCTCTTTAAGGCCACATTGCTCAAATCCCAAAAACACATTCTGTTTAAAGTTCACAACCATTTCCATGTAAAAATATATGTTATTTATAGTCATCGTATTGTTTAAAATTTTAATAAAAACCTCGTAGTAAATAGGGCCTTTATGTAGATCCTCTCTTGCTTAGACATACTCACTCAAAATCCGTGGGTAGGTAGCCACCACATTTCCTCGCCGACTGTACCTGTGTACTGTACGAAACTAGCACAGCATCTTGGTAATTTGAAAGCGTCACCCGCTCCCCGCCACCCCTGCTTACCATAAGAAAAACACAACTTTTCTTGTGGTTTCACTTTCCATAATCATACCACATACCTGACGAACCCTCGGAAGGTATAGTGTAGAAAGTATGGGTATTTTTATAAGGGTTCTCTTTTCTACTTTCCATGTTTTTCGATTTCGTTCGGGGTCTTGAGAGCTTCATTTTTCGGGTGATGAAGCATAGTGAGCTCCTATGCAATTCACTATTTATTTAACAGTTTTGTTTAGTAGGAAGACAAGAATAGAAAATGCCATGATATTAGTAAGTATTTCAAATAAGTAGGTAAGAATTCATTCATTCAGGAATTTTTCAGTCAGCCACAGTTTTGTCAGTTTGTCAGTCTTGTTTTTGGAAATTTTGGTATACTAATGGGTACACTTCTGCCTAACCATTCCATGTCCATCCAGTTAAGTAAGTATGAGCTCATACGCCTTATTATAGACACAACTAAAAAGCCATTGTTATAAATCTCCTGGAGATTTATTAGTGGACGGGAGGTTAAGATACGTGTACAAATACTGGAAAATGTATTTTAGCCGGAATATCAGACTTTCAGACGCAATATGCAGATAACAATTTTTGTAACCAAAATTAAATAGGTACTCTTTCTAAAAGTAATTTACTAATAAATAATTATTATGAAAGTTATGTCGAAATGTTTTTACCGCGACTCAGAATCAGAAATTCAGAATATTTCTCAATCGAGAAAGAAGAATGTAATCAGCACAATCGCTCAACCTTTAACGATCACACAACCATCAACGAACTCAAATAAGGTCCGTTTGACGTTTCAAGTTACCCTATTCCTATATCTATCTCAAATACTGGCTGCAATCCCCCTAGGAGGTAACTCAGCTTTGAGCTTTGAGCGCGCAATATCCACGGGCAAACATCTGTCCCGTAAGCGTAAAAGGGGTAACTCAAAAAGTCTATGTTTCGAGCGCACAGGGAACATGTACAACTTATGTTTTATTCAGTAATAAAAAGTAAGACTTGCATATTAATACCTTGCAGTTTTTTTTTTCAAGTTACGGTTTTATTAATAGTTCTTGATGTTTCAAAATGTCAAATGTAGAAAAAGTTAAACTTTGAGTTACGTCTTTTTGCCTAAGAGGGCAAACATGCTCCTATCTGCCCGGAAGAGAGTTAGTTCTTTGTGAGTCTCTTTGCTTGCGAAGATATTATGACTTCTGAAACTTGGAGGAATGGTTAGTGTTTACTGCGACGGCTATTCTAAAGGGAATTACTTTATTAGTAGTAGTTGTATGTACAGGTGTAATTGGGATTTGGATATTTAAACCTACAAGCCCGCCCTGCCCTAAAAGCTAAGTACCTACTTAGGTACTACCTACCACAGTTGTAATCTTATGTGTGATTCAAGATTTAAAATTCTTTATATTATGGTCATAATAAAAGCTTTTAAAAATATAAATCATTTGGTGAATATGACTGTGCCAGAAAAAAAACTTTAATTTTAATTTTGGATAACGTACAGCTAAGTAAACGCAATAGTTTGGTTGATAAAACAATATGGCCAATTACAGGTTTTCTATCATTTTGAGCATTACACGACCACACACGTTTTATTTTCAGATCTGATAAGTCTGGATTTGTCCCCGCGCGGTTGATGGCAATAGTAGGTATTTAATTACCTATCTCATATTACATGGGACTTAACATAAGTGTCCAATGGTTACACCTCTGTCTTACCCTTTGGGGATTACAGGCGTGATGTTATATCATGACTCCTCCAATTTCGAGAATAATCCCATCAAACAAACAAACAATAAAACAACAAAAAAAAAACAATTTACGTATTTATATTTGATATCCTTCAGAGAGTACTGAGTAATTTCAATACTCATCTCACAGCCCGGCTAGCTCAGTCGGTAGAGCATGAGACTCTTAATCTCAGGGTCGTGGGTTCGAGCCCCACGTTGGGCGCAATCTTTTTGCATGTACTTGAATTTAGATAGACCCTTTTTGAAAGCTTTTATTTTTTGAATTTATGTTATTTCCCATACTTGAATTTAGATAGACCCTTTTTGAAAGCTTTTATTTTTTGAATTTATGTTATTTCCCTTAATTTAGAAGTCATGAAAATATATCAACTGCAAAGAATACCATTACAAAATGCGCGTTGATTTTGTTTCATCGTCAGGTGATTTTAACTTTTGTATTCTAGTCAGCGCCATCTACCAAAAATGTTAGAAGCTTCAACATCGATGTGTTGTTACGGGAACTAATAGTTCATGCGTAAGCTCACAGAGGGCACTGTTTTCAATATGTTCAAACTTTATGCTCTTTCACAGCGGTTCTATTTTTGTCCTGTTACTTTTTTGCTTGGTAATTCTACCTAGATATTAATTACTGACGTTATAATTGGTTATCGATTAATCAAGTTAACTATAATTATAACACATTTATTTTTAGTAGTATGAACATGAACATGTTTTCTAGCGTAACATTCGTCAACGTCCATACTACGTTGAAAACACCGGTTCTCGTGCGATCACCGAAGTTAAGCAACATCGGGCGTGGTCAGTACTTGGATGGGTGACCGCCTGGGAACACCACGTGACGTTGACTTTTTGATAATTTTAGTTGAATTGGAGTTTAAATAAAACGATTGGTTTGATAATACAATTTATATTATGTAGACGCAATGTAGTAAAGATACGAACTTTTTAACTTTTATCGTGAGCTAAGTACCTTCCATAAGATAACATCACGACTGTAATCCGCGAAGGGTTAGGCAGAGGTCAGCCATGGTTTAGTATAAATCTGTAAGTAGCATTAACATGTAAATCTTGTTATAAATAACTGTCTGCTGGTTAGAAGTTAAATTAGCATACAAACGATTCGTTCACGTATGTGACTAAGTACATAGAATCCGGCCCTATCTTATGTTTGAGATCTACTTGAGGATTTAATTCCCTTAGCGGCTCATCTTATAATCTTACTAGCTGATGCCCGCGGTTTCGTTCGCGTGGATGTCGGTTATCGCGACCAAAAGTAATCTTTTCATCCCCCCCCTTATACCCCTTACAACCCTTTTTTCGCATTTAAAAGTAACCTATATCCTTTTTCAGGCTTTAGAAGTTTAGACTGTCTATATACCTGCCACATTTCGTTTAAATCGATTCAGTAGTTCACGACTACAATCAAGCTATAAAAATCCAGTTTATGCGGATCAACCGGGCAGTTCCTGATTGCAGAAAGTACCGGCTAAGCCACGCCACTGCACTGTGATGCATTAACATGACAAATAACATCACATCTATGTAATCCCTCATGGGTTAGGCAGACCCTAAATAACAGTGCAATAGTAATAACTAGTAGTATTTCGCCAGTTATATTGTAATAGGGGTCGAGCCAATTGTCATCAACTGGTCACACATCCAGCCTGTGGCTGTTACTGGGAAATTCCAGATGGAAACACCCAATATCACTTGGCCCGACCTGGGAATCGAACCCAGAGATTCATGCTCAGCAGTCACGCTTACAAACCCCAGACCAAAGAGTCAGAACGTTATGTATTTAAGCTTTATAAATTGTTCTATAGCATATATTTTATAGCTTTATATTCTACGATTACTGCATCAAACCAGCCAGGGGTCAAGCTTTTTACACCTTACCATGTGACTAGCACAAAACATATCTGCGTGCGTTTAAAGCATGACAAATCATTACCCAGTCAGTACCCAACATTACCTGAACCCTTATCTCACACCACTGGCCCTTATACGAGGGGCAGATAATACTGGTCACATACTGTACCTACCATCATTACAGTAAGGTGTCTTACGTTTCTTGTATCTCTGGGAGGTAATTGAGCAGCTTCCTTTGCGACATCATTTAGAGTAATTTTGTATAGTTTATATAAAACGGAGGTAGCACGCGAAGGATGTCATATTGTTTGTGTACGAAGTGACAACATGACAGGGTTATTGTTTTTCTGCTTCAGTGTTTGTGGTAAGGAATTGATGATTTTACTTATCAGATAAGTTATATTTTATAGGGTTGGTTCGATTCCCATGTCAGGTAATGTGTTATTCGGCATTTATCAATAGGAGCTCGTAATTTGGAACTCGGAAGTTAAAGGTTGCTTTCTTGATACCTATTGCACCTGATTTCTCCGGCCGTGTCCGATTGCCATCACATCGGACTATGAAAGTGTATGAAGGGAGACAGCATCTGTGTTTAAGCATTTTTTTTGTTTAGTTTATTTTAATACCTTTTAATTTTACTCTCGAAGCGACTAGATATCTTAGATTGTTCACCATGGTCAAAAGTGGTCTGGTCTATATTATCAACACCATTGTTATTTTCAGAGTGTTCGGTGAACTATGTTCCTCTTCATTGCCGATCCCAAATCCCTTTTACGTTCACTAACGCCCAAATACTCAAACGTCACTCAATTATAAGTTGCACTTAAATCTCGTGCTGTCTTTGTTACTTTAACGCAGAGTGACAGAGATAGCAGGAGTTTTGAGGGTTACTTATAATTGAGTGACGTTTGAGTATTTGGGCGTAAATTGGTTTGATCTTTGGCGGATTATATCGCAAGCCAATGTTGCGTGCACACTGATAAAACATGGCAAGGCATAGGTTCAACTAAACCGTCGTCACCTGTTGTTAATGTGAGATAAATTTTATCTTTTTCCATACATCTCTCTCTGTCATCATCTCAGTGAGCGATCCCTGCCTGGCCACATTATGATGATTCACGTTTAATTTTTCTTTGTATTGTTATTTATTTATTTATTTTTATTTATTTATTTATTGGATCTCCAACAGAAACTACACAATAACATGCAAGTATACGAGGGACAAATACAAGTGTGCGCTTCCAATTATAGGAGACCACATCATTCACTTATAATCTAGGTTTCCCGCTATTAATCAGATTAATGTGTTAGGGCTCAATGTGCAACTTTACAATAATCATCATGATTGACCATTGGTCGTGGATAATATCACGATATGTTTTATTTCAAAAATAAGAAAAAAATACAATCAACTGCGATTTGATAATTATGTTCATTGTTCATCAATCAATTGGTCAGACATCGTTCATAAATTACTCAGTCTTTTTAGAAAAATAAACCTGTTATAGTCGCTCCACAGGACAAAGGTTTTTCTCATACGGACTTTAAAAGAAAGAATCAATACAATACTCATGCAATAAATAAACCAGGAAAGAAGAACTACTAAACTCTGAAAGATTATTAGATATTTATTTAAAGAGTTTTAGATTCACATAAACACAAATACCCAAATACCTATTAAGTCCAAAAAATAGATTACTATTAGTGAAAGCAAACGTTGAAAATCAAATAGGTACAGACAAAAGCCCAAGGATGATCCATTCTGTGTCCCTGGTACCACTGACATTGACATATTGGAAACGGAAAGCCTTGGGACGAAATTATACTTAGCCAATGACAATGAAGACCAATTTCCTAAGGAGAAAGAGCAAGGCCAAGACCAATGTCTGCTTGACTTTGATAAATAGACAATTTTGATTTGGAAATATGATTTCCGTATGTTTTGTGAATCTTTCAATAGAAAATTCAGCGTATAATAAGGCGATATGATTAATTTGAGGTGATTTAATTTAAGGGAAGCATATTTTCACAGTTTAGCATTTAAGTATGGAGTAGTTAATAATAAAAAGTAATAATAGAATTAATTTCCACGCTTGCGTTTAATAACTGAGTTTTCAGAATTCTTATCACACTAGCAAAAACCACTTGGTTATGATGATTTTCAATATGAACTTCCATATTGAAAAACATAATTAAATAAGCGATATTACCGTTGATAAGTATTTGTATCTTTCAATTAATTAAATTCAATTCAACAGCCGCAATACAGAAAAATGAGCTGAATAAACGGTCAAGTAATACAGTGCTGCTTATCTTAATACTGAAATGCTTTAAGGGATGACTGAAAATGAATCATTGTCAAGCAAGGAAAATTTACCTTATCACTCAGACATAAACAAGATTTTTATTTACAGCCCTTACTGGTTGGAGTAATGCTGTCTCAACAAAAATGGACTTTGGCGGAGATGAAGTTCTAACAACAGTCAACAATTCTACTAAACTAGAAGACGAAGATGTTGAAGTGCAACATACTATTGTGCTGTCAACCAAACTGAAAAACAATAACAGAAGAGGACTACATAGCTCCAATGACGGTAAAACTGGCACATCTTACTGATCTTTCTTTAGTTAGTTCTGAGTAAACTTACTCAGAACTAAAGACTTTTAGTAGGTCCTTCCAAACTTAATTTGATATAATGGAAAATTAAAGATTTTTACGATACTCGAGGTAAATGCGGTGCTCCCGCCATGAATATAATAAATAATATAATAATAATTTATTTATTCAAATTAGACAACAGTGATTTTGATCCATATTAATATAGTCCACTTGCTGGAGTGTCCATGTCCAAAGCAAAATACACCTCAAGGACATAAAGGCTACCTTCACTTAATTGACAATATGTATCATCGATACGAAAGAACTAGAAGTCAGTCTTAACTTTGTTTGTCTGTCTGTCTGGCAAAGAAGCAATAAAATCTGTCGGTACTTACCGTAGTTTTGATTTGGTTCCACTCATCTCTAAATATAGAATATATGAGCACATTTTTAAAGAATATGTAGAACCTCTTGCGTTTGAGTGGGGCAATGGACGCAGGGTAATTTTCCGGCCGGCTGACCCCAGCGAACTTACAGATGGTCTTTAAGATAATGAGATAATTAAAATTCAACATACTGACACAAACTGTTGAACGAATGTTTGGATTAAGATTGTTGATATTGATCGAAAAACAAGCGTAGGATAACAAACATTGATATCAGAATTTGCACAAGGTCGGTGCTACTGACCTGATTGTAATGACTTAGTTATCTACTGACATTTAGGTACGGGTTTAGGTGCAGAGAGTACTAGATAATGTCTGTATATTTACCTAAATATTACTGGCTCTTACGTGTACGTTCATAGAATGAATCGCAACTCATCACGCTATGTGTCATTTATTACTATTTTTCTTTGACAGGGCCTTTCAAAATTTCTATGATTTCCAGCCAAAAGATTCACTGCCGCACATGGATCTTTACCATGCGTCGCTATATCGACCGATCGTAAACTCATATTTTTCGTTTTATCCAACACTTTCAGGTAACACAGGAACTCTATCATATAACGTTGGTCACAGAGAAGCAAAGGAAGATAGTGGCGAAGTTCCCATAATAAACGGTTACAAATCAGTTGAAACCACACAAATAAGAACACCAGACACAAGGACTAGAAGTCAGTTCTATCCTGACTCAACCTTTATCAATAGGAACATACGAGAAAGAGACGAACTCGATATCTACCCTAACTACGTAATAAATCCTACACAATGGAAACCTTCAAGCTTGTACAATAATATTAACTGGATGAATCAAGAAGTTCCAATAGCAGATTTTAACACAGGCTGGAAAGTAAGCAGACCAGCTTATCAGACTCCTGGAAAGTTTCACAGGAGAATATCAGATGATGGCGTGAAAGAGTTTTATTGCAAGAAGTGTAGGGAGTTGAACGGCATGAGAGGTTGTAACCAACAAGAGCCACAAGGCCCAATACAAAGGCGAAATTCTTGGATATACGAGACAACAACTCCTAAGCTAAAGTTAGACGGTAAATTGGCGAAATTAAACTAATTTGTTTGCGGTCATTGTTTTTGTTCATCCCGTATCCGTAAGTGTGCAGAAAAAACTTGAAGATGTTATCTCAGCGACCTTGAGACGTAGCTCAGAGGTTGAAAGGCATGGAATAATGAGACGCTCATAATTGTGCGCACGTTTCCGAGTATTCGCTTATGCCCAATGTTTTCGAGAGATGTTATTAACTTCATAATCTTCTTCTTCATCGATGGGCGAGCAGGCTTCATTATTAATTAATGCATTAGGAGAATTGTGTTTAATTATTGCTTCAGTCTGCGATGGAGACGAACCTTTTTTGTTACTTTTGTAAAAACTAGACGAGCGCTGATATTATCAAGTAAATTGTGTAAAAATGTTGTTTTATATTTCAGTTAGAGATTTAAATTCACAATCTGTTTTTTAGCCTTCTTACTTTTATCATTATATTAAGTAGATAGGTACTCTTCTACACTAAGACGTAGCGATGAACTTTGCTAGGGAAAATCCCTAATGAAGAAAAAAATTGTGGGTGACCAAAATATGACGTAAATCATGATCTAACCATAATTTAAATATCAATATCACTACTCACAATTTGTCTAGATGAGTAAGTAATGCAAAAACTTCAACTAACACTCTCGATTGATATATCAAGAGATATTGTTCAGTGTTTTTATAATCGTTTTTCCTGTACCTGTAAATGAGCAGCCATGAACTGTATAATCAGTTTATTGATACATCAACTATAAATTATATTTTTTTAATAGTTCCTCTAATCATAACAATCATATAATTTTCTGTTCGCCTCTACACTACGAAATACTAGATTTATAATTTGGGTAATTTAATAACAATAGTTTTTCATTCTTTTGCGTCGATAATATTTATATCATCATGAGATCTATGTTTTGAAATAAATTTAACATGAGTAGGGGCGTTTAAAACATCATTTATTCCAGTTTAGGAGGTAGGACTTTGTACTTTATAATGGGTGACTTTTCCGTTATCGTTGACATAAGTTTCAGCTCCTCTTTGGTTCGATTCCTTGCCATTGACGTTGGAGGAGGACGAATACGAGTTGCTGGAGACTGAGTAGAACTTTCCATCACCGCTTGGTGCTGCTGTGTCAGCAAAACGGTTCACGTTGGGGCTGCCCTGAAATTTTGTGTGTTGTTAGATTCATGGTTTAGACATTTAGGCATTTTCTCGAGTTTTTCTTGTTTATAATAATAATGTTAATGTCCATAGTGATTGGTTACTAATTGAGATTTATTAAAGCATATATTTATGTTTAGTACATTTTGAAAGTTACTGTCTCGAGGTACTTTAAAATATATCGTAATTTATGAAAAATCGATAGAAACCAAAACAACAAACAATTCAAACCAAAGTTTTAAGATTATTGAAAGTAAATATTTCTGATCACTCTTCTTCTTAGCGTGTCGATGGCAAACCGTCACTAAATAAATTATATTAATTTGGCCCAATATTCAGCTATCTATGCGAACTCCGCTCGCTGATGCAGTCATTAGATCATGAAGTGTGCAGGTGTCAGGGCATGCAGCGCAGGATGGAAGGTGGGCCATTGTCTGTGGAGATACGCCGCATACACACTTGAGATCCGTACCGTCTATGAACCCCCATCTGAAGAGATTGTTTTTGCTACGGCCGACTTAGGTTCGGAGTCTATTTAGAGATTTCCAAGTCGGCCACGGCAAATCATGACCGGGTGGAAGGCTTTCAGATGGCTCGATGAAGTCGTCAGGGGGCTTGAACAGGTCCCGCCAGAGCTCTCGTCTTGCTATGGCGGCATTGCTAATAGCTGGACCAGTATTGTTAATGCACCCAAAAAAGCTTTTACGACTTTTCAGTCTCTGGGGCACTGCAACGTGATTGTGCATTGGGTGGCGTGGGTCAGCGTGTAGCTTCGACCTCTCAGTGCAGCTGGCTATGGTCCTCCGAACCTTTGGGGCCTTTCTAATCACTTATGTATTGAGTGCAACTGTGACTATAAACTCTTTGCTTTTTTAGTAAATTAGAAGGTACATCGAACACAATAATAACCGTACAGATACTGAAACCCATTGAAATTATACCTTTGTGCAGTTTAGTCACGACCGATAAGGCCACATCAGTACATAGCTATGTTAACATCGACCTAAACCCAGTTTTTAAATAAATACTTAATGTAAATGACAAACAATAAAAATACCCAATTGGGAAAAACTTTTACGTGCTTAGATTGCCGAAGAGATACATCGTAAATCTTTAAATGATATTGATCAAATGAACAATTATATAATTAATTATCTAACGATGAAAAATAAACCACAACGATGAAGTTCACAGGTCACAGGCTTCTTGGTTTAAAAATAACAATAAGGAAAAAACCTGCACACAAAAACAGGCAGGATTTGCAGGTAGGTACTAAAGGTAAAATTCGTGATCAAATAATTAAAAACAACAAACACGTACATGATTTTCTCACAGATAAGTAAATGAAAAATCTTACTGGATTGGTTGGGTATATGGACGCAACATGGTGTTGGTATCCTGGTCCTGCAGCTGCGCTGGCGAAAGCGCTGTTTCCGTAATTCGAGAATGGTGGAGGCCCTCCGAACCCAGAAGGCATATTCGGGAACACTGGGAACCTGGAGGCAATGATTGGATCTGGATTGTAACCACCAGAGTAGCCACCAGGATAGCCTCCGGCGTAGCCACCAGAATAGCCACCAGAGTAGCCACCGGGATAGCCTCCGGCGTAACCACCAGCCTGATTCGACGTTAAGTCGAAGGCTTTTCTAGCAGCGTCGAACGCTAGCCTCTGGTTATCTAAATTCTTATGGAACACCCTGTAAGCACAAAATTGTTAATCAATCACACTGAATGGTGTATGTAATGTTAGAGGCAGCTGATGGAAGCGCTAGAGAAGATTAAGCGGTTTTAGTCTGATTGGAACACAGGAAAGTTATGGCGATTATAAAGGCACTCCACGCACATGTAGTGTAAAAGTTTACCTTTTTACCCGGGCTCCGTGTGGGCTACTATAAAATGCAAGTTATTGATTAAAAGTATGTCACTGACAAAAGTACGGGTAGGGTTTTCTCTGCCCCTACTTTCGTCAAGCAGTTTTGATTCTACGTATTGTTTCAAGATATAAACAAAAAAAAATATTTATACTGCTCGAAAAACTCTGATTCAATAAGTCTGTTTGTATTTTGATTAACGCACACGGCTTAATACTTATACTAATTTTCTTAGCTTAGAGAGAATTTTATAAACTAATTTTAGGTGCTCCCCTACTGGAAAATTAAATCTTTTTCTGATATTAAAAAAGAAGTTACAAGAAAGAATAAACTAAGTCCATTCTAAAGTCCCCCTTCACCACCCGAAACACGGCTTTTCCTCCACCGGAAGCGTGCAGCTTCAGACACGTCTTAGGTCTTACTCTTGGAGCAAATTCTCGAGGTTGGAGAAATAGTTCTGGCCGAAGTCGTCTTCACCACCTTGGTACACGGTATCGGCGAAGGGCTGTGGGAACGGTATGTTATCGGCGAAGTGTTGAGGGATCTCGTCACCAGTACGGCTGACGACCCTTCCGTCCTTAAGGCCGTATGTACCTCCGTACCTATGGCCTGATGAGTCCACGAATGCGAATGCTCCTCCTCCTTCTGAATTTGCTGCTCCTGGTAACAGAGAAGGGAAATATTTAGTTATTGACGATGTTAGAAACTGTCTAGACAATAACTTAAAGACTCAGCCGTCTTTCATTCATGGTCGTGTCAAGTGGAAAGACTATCAAAATCAATCAAGGTCCTGTCACTTGTTTGAACATTTCAGAAAGCCGTTTTGAATATTTTTAACTATAACCGTTTAGGTATGTATAAATTTGTGGTGCAAGTGGACCCAGATCAAGTAAGAGTGTCTAATTTTATTTAGATTTTGCAGATAAATGTGGGACATGACATAACGCAGTTCTGCATAGTATCTTTCTGTATATGAAGTTCAATATAGACGTGATGGTAAATAATGATGTAGACACAGAGTCACGCGTGGGCATTATACTATTAACAAGTGAAAAGGATTCATCAAGACATACAATAACAAAGAACTCCCGATATGGATAGATACACCTACGACGATAATCATAGTAATTGAATTGACGTCATTTGTAGGTTTTAGTAGAACGGACTCACTGAGTCAATCAATTTTGAACCCATTAATTTTAAGTATCGAGGCAATGATCGAGGCTATGAAATATTCATTAGCATGATTAATAAAATTGCTTATGTGCATTTTTACGAGAATAAAGAAAGAAGGACAGTTTAGTAGCTCAATGCTTCCTTGATTAGGCTTCACCAAATTATTATGAGTAGTTTGAACCTAGTTTATATTGATAAAGAAACAGGTTTTGTTAATTTGTGATATGAATTCATTTGTAACCACTAGTACCATTGTTACTTAATCTTCTAAAAAGAAGTCGCTAAACAAAATGGGGAAAACCCACCAAACATGAATCACAGACAAAAACAATACATCGATATTTGAAACGCTAATTTGGTCGGTCATCCACTTTAAAAATTAGTACACACATCACGTGTTTGTGCACATGTAAAAGCTGTATCACATGTAAAGATATACCTTCAATTATAGATAGATAACTAAACGTGTCAAAGTGTTTAACGTCTAATAAGACTGTGGTTAGAATAAAAACTCATGCGCATCTGACTGAGATCATTATTTAATCGACGGGAATCCCGGAAATTAATAGGTTGTTATGGACTTGGTAATTAAGAATTTAATTAGTTTGCGAATAGCTACAGTCATAACACTCGCAATTGTAAATAATGATTATTATGAAGCAAAGAGATTCTTTTATTATAAAATAAACATGAGACGATGACTGGTGCAGAAATATGGACTAAATTATTATAAATATGATTGTGTATATTGTTAGATCAAAATCCGGTCAAAATTAGGATTTTGTTGGTTTCAAAAATTGAATTACAGACTTCATAAAATATTAAAATTTAAATTGAAGAGAAAACTGAATTTAGCATTAATAAAAAAAGTATAAAAGAAAACGTCTAACCTTAGGTTGTCAACGTCTAAGCAGCGAGACATATACTAAAATCAGTAAAACTACTAGAAACGGGTGTGAAGTAAGCAATAGAACCAAATGCAACTAATAAAGTAATCGCGAAGGCTGCTTGAACACGTCAAATATCGTGATCCATGAATAGAAAAGAAAGGCGTAGAAAATCGTTCTAGAACATTTTATGAGCTAAGTTGATTACAACTTGTTAGAGAGCCGTAAAACTACGGTTGGTTTTTCACATACGTTTAATAATATTGGCTTTCGTTAATGAGAAAAAATAAATATTTTACATAAAATATCAATTTCTATGGTTCAAGTTGCAGTGAATTTCATCATCTATCATTAGTAAGGTAACAGTTTACCTGACTAGCAACTAAATGATGTAATATCAATATTGTCATCATCATCTATTGTTTTACATTGAAAGGAGATGTTGATGATAATGATGGTGTAGATAAATTAATGAAAAATGAATCAGCAATTATTACAATATTTTTTTATTTAAACGGAGCGTGTGTATTGTGTAACAGTAGTTAATGAAGAACATAAGGAGCATACTTTTTATTGATGACAGGATGCAGCTCAATTTATTCTTAACAGTACTCTTTTTATCACAACAAAATACTAATTATAGAATAAAGAGAATTTACTACAAATCACCGGAAGTTAACTGTTCCGGATAACAATCAAATCTTTATAATAAGAGCTAAGAGCGAGATTCAGTATGTAACTACTACCTACATACTGGAGGCGGCGATCAAAATCTAGATAGACGAATATAAATTAAACATGTAATTAAAGGAATGTTTTTGCTTTGTTAAAAAGTAGCCGTCTAGAATGTTAACGAATTTGGTTTAGATTTTGAAGATAACTAAAATTCGAGTCTGCATTTCTATGGTGTGAAATGTTTTAGAGATTTTGGGAGCGAATTGAGGAATTGGGTCAGTTAACGGTTGTGGTAGCTTATCTATCATCTTTTTTTGTAGACGATAGAAATATATCCGAAGGTAAAAGGTAATTTATAGTCATATCCATAGATAGTTGTCATTTTATTTTCAAACTTGTTTATCATCTGCATTGTAATTCTGGTATTGTATAATTTTATTATTTCGTTACTAACGAAAAAAGAATTTCACCCAAGACAGACGGATCTGCTGTGAAGTATTTTATAATCCTCTTCAAAACGAGAGAACTCTTCATCACAATAATAGAGTGAAGCGGCAACTGTCAACGCTTCATCCATCATTTTAATGTCCTGTTGCGTGAGACAGAAATGGTCATTAGCACCTTATTCATTACGAACTAGAGTCATTGTGGAAAATTTATTTTGCAAGAAAAATGTGTTTGGATTGATGAATCATTCAATGTTATGATCACTGCTGTTAATTCATTATTGTTTCTTGCGGTTTCAAAGGTGACTAGTTATGTGGTTATTGTCTGTGTATTACAGGTGATTTAGATTATTTGCTCTTCCTCGTTGTAAAAACAAATTACTATCCGTCCTTCTTAACTTTATTTCTTTATTCTTTGCTTCTAGTTTTTACATCATTCATGAAAAATAAGATCATGCGGAACTGTGTCTAAACTTTTATTGAAATTTTAAGGATCTATATCAAGATGCAAACAAATTATCATCATCATTATCACCGTATCAACAGAAACGCGTCCAGTATTGGACAAAGACCTTCAAGGGTCGCCACTTCGACCAATCTTATTGTATTCACATCCAGCGAATTCCTGTGGCCTTCACTGGGTTATTGGTCCACCTTTTAGGAGTCTTTACAACGTAACCGTATTTTAGAAGATATAACACCGAGCAACATAATATTGCCATCAGCCCTCAGTGTCCTCACTCAACAGTTTTCACATATGTCAAGAATTAAGCCTGTTGATAGATCTTGTCCAGTGTCATTAAGAATTCCTAAATCAACCAACCTCTCTTAAGTTATTGTGATTTAGTGAGGTATTTCCTCGGTCACTGTGTTCACAATCCGGGTTATATTTACTGCTATTGTGATGAATTCACAATGATATGAGTGACAGGTAAATTCGCTTTGTGAATACTAAAACAGGCATTAATGTAGCCCATTCAGTTGCATACTGCATAATGTAGGTTTGTGGTAATTCGTCATGATTTAAAAATATATACTGTAAACTAAGGAACTTTGTGGGGCATTTCCAATTATTTTGACGGTAGCGTGGTTTATGTTGGAGTACAAAATTTAACTGGTTGGGTGGGCTATCCAGCGAATTTTCCAGCACTGTGCTGAACTGGATCTCCATAATTCCAGTAATTGCAACAATGCGTACCAGCAGAAAACGACAACGCTTGTTTATTGCTATTTGGCGCATTTTTTTATTTTGTTTTTTTATTTTGTATATTGTGTGCACTTATGGTAAATAGTAGTGTAGCTTTTAACTGGTGTGCCAAATAAATGTTTATTCGTTCTTTTTTCTTTACAAAAATTTTGGTAAATATATAATACATTTAATATGATGGAAACATGTATCATACAATTAAACAAAAAATTCGCCCAAGTTTTTGGGCCCCTATGTGAAATATAATACTAACTTAATATAACAGGTATTTGGCAGTTAAATAACGATAAAGTTCGATAGCTTTATAACAAATCCCTTTTAAGATGGGTAGTGTATCAATAAAACATTTGTATATTATAATAGAAATGTTAAATTGTTAAATTATGCAAAGGACAACAATAAATCTGGACATTAACGTTACTTTGGGTTTCTTTACCGAGTTCCGCATCAAGAAACTTAGGTTTACATTGCCTTTCTTAAAATTAATAATAAATCACCAACATTTTGTGAGTAAAAGGTAATGTTGTGAATGAATAGAAATATTTTATTGTCTCCATATAAGTCCATTCATACTAATAAAGCCTGAAAACGATAAAGTTAGGTTAGACGTCACCTTAATCAATTCAGCCAAATAACGTCAAATGCTGAACATAGACCGTCCCCCAAGTATCGCCACCATGACCGGTCCCGTGCGTCTCGCATCCAGTGGATCCTCGCAATCATTAGCAAATCATCGGTTAACCATACCATCCAAAGTTATACATCTTGTACAAAAGCACTGGCACTCTGAAAGGACTGAAAGCCAGCCGTAACAAAGTTGGGACAAGTCTAGGTCGCGATGACCAGGTTCGTAGAGCTTGAAGATTCAAAAAATGCAATCTCTGATTTCCAGCCAGGCCAATGACCTCTAACCAGGATGGACGATATCAACAGAAATTACTTAACAGTCTCCAATGGAACGATTCCGTCATCTCACTTGTACCTAGATATATATTTTTTGTGAATATTAGATGTGTACTGCGAATTCTAAGCAGATTGTGTACATTGGCACTTAGCATTTTGCACCTACGAGGACTTAGTTCGAAAAAATCGTGTTGATTTTGTACAATGCCATGTAGTTATTTTCCTTGTCAGGGACTTTACTTAGTCTCTTTAAGGTTTTGACACGTGAAAGCCGATATTCGTTTATCGATATTCTCTTATCGCACATGTTTCAATGTTCATAATTTTATATTCGTTGTATTCGACGTCTACCCATCTCATATTGGACCAAATAGTTACCCAATTATGTAAAATAAAAAAAACCTTTATTACATATTACTGAAGACCCGTAACTATAATGAGACAAAGTAATTACTTACTTGAGTAAAAGAGTGTCTAAGATACAATTTTTATACTGTAGTTTCGTAGTTGCTTAAAGCACAAACTGTCATAACACTTTCCTTGCAGTCGGGTTAAAAAAAAGAATTGTAAGCTTTGTTCGTGTGTAATTGTTCACGGTTCTTATAGGACTTATCAACCCAGAAAGCTGTTCCTACTGCCATGGAAAAACCTGCAATTAAGTTGGCAACAAGGAAACTTTCATAAAAAATGTCAGACCTACGTGTTAGGTCAAAGATTACAAGTTCTTCTAGAAATTCCTCATCAGCTGACATCAGATACGCATGAATTGTGAGGTTACTCACTTTCACAATATTTTAAACAAAGCTCTTGTGTTTTTGAGCACAGTAGGTGAAACATGTTAATATTATAGATTTTCACGATAGGTCTATTATAGTGTTTTCTTCAGTTTAACGAAGAGCTTCAACAACGCATTCTATACATTAAAAACTAAGTAACTCTACGCAAAAGTGACTGCTGGGAAGAGGCTTTTATTTGAGGTGCAAAGACACATTTTACGATTGGACTCAATGTAACGTACTGAAAACACTGTGCTGATGGGTACTTTAAATAGTAAGGGGGTCGTGAAGGTATTAAAAGTTAAGTTATAACATTAAAAGCTATTTGATAAAATGTTTATTCTAAATATTTATAAAAAAGTTGGAACTTTTACCCACAATATCTCACTAGAAGGTTCCCAAATATGGTCTAGCTTGAACAAATAAATGATCGCAATGAAGAAGAGAATAAATGGCTTTTAGTTTCGCAACATACGTCCTATTAGTACGTATGTTAGAAGGTAGAGCCTACATTTAAATGAGTCAAGTAGCTTTATTTTTAAATTAAATTATTTTACTAAAACTCTGCCTACATCATTTTATTACTATAAGTAAATATTTTCATGTCAACAACAAGCATACTTTCTTATATTTATGTAAATCTTAAGGCATTCTCTGAGGTACAAGCATTATGATGTGATGAAACAAGTTTATTAAAGAAGTCAGACATTCCTTTGTTTTGTTAATTGCTTGGAACTTGATTTCTTTTATTTTATTTTTAATGTAAAGCGCGGTTGACAAGATGAGCTTCTCCATTTGGTGGTTTAAATATATACTTTTTTCAATTAGCGTGTTGATATACGTAAAACTTTTTTTTTTACTTATTTAAACTACTATCTAAATTCAAAACGAGCAATTCAAACAGCTTTTAAGACTCAAACGATAACTCTAGGACCATAATATAATTCGAAATATTCCATTTCTTAATATATACTTTTTTTTTTTTAATTGAAGAGATAAAACACCTGGTTGTTTTCCTTCTCTTTTAAATAAATTTATAAAAAAGTAAAACAATGTCAATGAATTTTACTTAGGAACTAGCAGACTGACAGTATCTAAGAAATTATAAAATTATGCAGTAATAAATTATCTGATTACTTATTGCAGTACCTAAGCAATTCGTCTCCTTCTAAAATATAAGTTTATATTTTTTAAAGTTAGTTAAACTGTAACCACCGCACATAAGAAACGTCAAAGAACAGAATTTCACATAATTAACCGACTGCGAATTATTTAGAATGAATCTTGCATGCGTGGGAGTTTATTTTTAATAGATTTTAAATGTACCGTAAAAACTTAAGTCTTCAGTCATAAACAACGTATTTTTAAACTAAATCCTTTGAATTATGAAAGTGTTCCGAACGGACAAAGATCGTTATTCATCAGTAAAATAGAAAAAATCCCAAGAAATTATTCTAGAACAGCAATTAGTGAACTAAGCTTGCCTGCAGGCGTTTCTTTTATCGCTTTAGAATTGTTTAAAATAACTTATTGCTAATAAGAAAGACATCGTTCGATGATGTATTTGCTTATTTAAAAAGTTTTTTCTGTGAAAGTTTAATAAATCTGTCAACAAATTCTGAATAATGAGCTCATCTTTATTAATTTTTAAGCAGTTAATTTGTGCTTTTTTATCACCCGTTGTCGCCCGCAGGGGTTTGGTATCGAATGAAAATATTGCAACAAAAAATAACTAAAAGGATGTAATTTTTTTTTTTTTTTTTTTTAAAAACGTCATTAAAAGCAATTTGACATTCTTATGATTTATACGGTTAAAAAATGCAATAATAATTATTCAAATGCTAAATGTTGTTGTTTTTAAACTATTTAAAATTGTAAAGTCTATCAAACATTTTATCCATACTTTAAATAGGTTAATTGCTAATGATTGCGAAAATCGATATGATTAGGACCTGCAGTAAAATCGATCATTTACGTCTTATATATAATTATTTTTGTATAAAAGACGTAAAGCATCGATTTCACCAAAATTATTCCAGCGTGACCAAAGAATTTCTATAATCAAAATAAACGTCACACTAAAGCAAATTAAGTACCTTTGGCTATTCAAAGTACTGATAAATATATTAAACCGATAAAATCTTGGTTTCATGCTTTAACATTTTTTTACACTCGTATGGGTGCTGACTTCGAAAACTGATAAGAGCTGAGAAGACTTGAAAGCAGTGATGTCACTGCGCTTTAGAACGCAGTTCAAAATTAGTTCTAAGCATGTTCTAAGTATAATATTTATGCTTGAGAGTTTATTTGATCCTTGAAATATGTATTGTTGTTGTTTAATCAGCTCAAAGTATCGTCACAATCACGGAGAATTCTTAAAATAAATGATATTCATTACGAGAATCAATCATTCTTCTGCAATGCAATTTATTCTAATTTATTTGAGGTCGACGCAGTATGTTTCATCTTCCATACTTCTGTATTATTACTAGTCATCTCGGCAGTCACATAATTTTTAGGCAAATCATCCTTCACACAGTCCACCCACCGTTTCTTCGGTGTTTCTAATATCAAATCTAATTTTCTACAATATAGGTAAATCTTCTATATATAAAGGAATATTGAAGGTCAGTAAAGTAAGTTTATATCCTTCACTTCGAACTCACTGAACTTTCGCTCTCATCGTATATCAAAGGGCTTCTTTCTTTACCGTGTCGTTAGTGTCTAGCTTGGTGTCAGAGTTTTTTATAATGCCATCCATGGACCTCTGACTTGGCTTTCCATGTCGGCGAGAAATATCTCGCATCCATTTCTCTGGATGTTTTCCATCACTGAAGCAAGTGATACAATACGCACATGAGGAAAATCAGATGTGCGAGTCTTGGGTTTGAAATTTATTTATTTATTATTTATTAATATAATATAATAATACCTATGACTTGCCAGTCCGACGGTCACACCACTATACAATCACTGTTATTATCAAAGGGCTTATTATTGGTTATGGTTCTGTCAAAATGTTACCTTCGAGCCAATTTAGTCAATCGACTTAGTATGAGTTTAATAGATTCAAGGGTAAAATTCTTAAAACAACTTATTGTGTCATGGGCAATTTGATTAATGAGCCTGAGAACTATTCAAATAGTTTCTGGTAAGAGTATTGAGTATAGGATGGTAGGTTTTCTCAATATTGTACTAGACACTGTCCCAGTGATATTTACGTGAGTTTGTCCTCGGTGTGAAAATTAATTAACGTGTCAGTCAATTTAATACACTTTTAAAACTTACACCAAAGTTACGCAGGTTGGTCTAACATATGTTTGATTTATATTAAACAAATACGACTGCCTAGGTGATCTAGTGGGGACAAGCGCGACTGCGCTAAGCACGAGGAGGACCTCACATAACACTTCGGCCGAGCTGAGGATCGTAACCAGGAGGTTACGATCCTCAGCTCGGCCGAAGTGTTATTGGTATTTTCCATTAGGAATTGCTCACTTACAACCACGGAGTCTACATTTGTGCCCGGTTGATAGGTTCAACCCCTAGTAGATGGGACCTAAAAACGTAACTGGCGTTTTGGAGATACCTATAGGTACAGTAAGTACCTCTGTCTAGCCCTTCGGGGATTACAGGTTTGATGTTACGTTGTAAAATTCCACCATTTTATCATAACTTTCATGGCATTGTAAATTGAGTGAAGGTTAGTTGAGGAGAAAATCAATAAAAGCGTCGAGTGCATCGAACGCTTATCATATCACACTGACAGTGTGCGCTTATTTAATAAAAGTATATCAGCTACAGCTTAAACTTTTGTCCATAACTAAATATATGAAATAGAAGCTCTTGCTCGCGACTTCGTGTTTGTTATTTTGCAAAGTTTTGCATCGTGTATTGAAGCATAAGACACTCGAGTATAATGGAACTTCTCGTTACTAAATGTATTTTGAGAATCGGAACAGTGGTTCCGGATATTACCCCATTAGATCCAAATTTTACTTCTATTATAATATTAATATTATAGCCAGAAAGAGGAAGACTAAAGAAAGGAGGCTCCAAATAATAAGACTGGTTGACTTGGTAAGACTGGTTGACTTGGTAAGACTGGTTGACTTGGTAAGACTGGTTGACTTGGTAAGACTGGTTGAATTGGTAAGACTGGTTGACTTGGTAAGACTGGTAGACTTGGTAAGACTGGTTGATTTGGTAAGACTGGTTGACTTGGTAAGACTGTTTGACTTGGTAAGACTGGTTGACTTGGTACGACTGGTTGACTTGGTAAGACTGGTTGACTTGGTAAGACTGGTTTACTTGGTAAGACTGGTTGATTTGGTAAGACTGGTTGACTTCGTAAGACTGGTTGACTTGGTAAGACTGGTTGACTTGGTAAGACTGGTTGTGGACGTGAGTGGCTTTGGAGTTATTGACTACCTGTTAATACTGTCGAAGATCTTAGACAGCTGGCTATTTGTGTTTTACATGGTGAGTTCCAACACTCTCACGATACAGGAGAAATTCTTAGATGCAACGTTTTTGTTATAAAATAAGAAAGAGAAATCTTATATTTTGGTGTATCAAGATTTTTTCGTAGCCATAAATTTTACAAAGTACTTCTGTTTTCTTGTCTCTAGAATGTCTAATTTCCCAAAATCTCTATTTAAATGCAAAATGTTACTTAATAACTTTGGATTTGTATTCATGGACTTTACTCTTGACTTAAGTAAATTATAAATTAGTCCAGTAATTTTAGGCCAAATTAGGTACAAATCTCGGAAAATTGAGATACCCAGTATATTACCACATAAAAACTTGTATTTTGGCATCCTAAAAGTTGTCTCAAAATTCACATATGGTAGGGTGACCGCGTCTATTAAAAATCTAAGGTCAAAGGTCACAAAAATCGTTTTCTATGGGTTTTCTAGGTCAACCCCTATAATGACTGGACTAAATAGGCTACTTACTTTAAGTTGGATTTAAGTTACTGCTGTCAAGTCCCGTTGAGTACTTAATCTTCATGTAATTGCTATTAAATAAACATTTTATGACATAACTAAGTACAACGTGTTTTTTTTCAACTTAGTTTGTGTCTTTTTAGGGTTCCGTACCCAAAAGGTAAAAACGGGACTCTATTACTAAGACTTCACTGTCTGTCCGCCCGTCTGTCCGATACCGTGATAGCTAGACAATGGAAATTCACAGACGATGTATTTCTGTTGCCAAACAACAAATGCTTAAAATAGAATATTATAATAAATATTTAAGTGGGGTTTCGCACAACAGACGATTTTTTTCCGTTTGGTACGGAATCCTTCTTAAGCGATTCTGACTCGCACTCGGCCATTTTTTTTTCTTATAGCTGTGTTAGGTATAATTGTAGACTACAATACATAATAACAACCTTTTTGATTAAATTAGTAACTAAGACGTGATTTTTGCGCTTCTAGATTTAATCAACTTAAATTGGTCATGTTAATAACGTTTTGCTCGTTCTTATTGACTAGTTTTCATAAATACATTTCATTTTCTTTTTAAATTTAAATGATCATAAAAATACAGACAAAAAAAAATTAACATTGAAAACGGTATATTTACCATGTTTTAAATTCCTGATAAAAAGGCAAAGTTACTGTTTTACTTACCTATACAGTAGAATGTTGTAAAAACGGTAATGTAAAATTTATAGTCTTTTTTATTTTTTTTTGGTGGGTGGAAAATCATCGAATAACCCCCCCTGCTCTTGGGCAGAGCGAAGGGGAGTGTCAGACTTCTACTGACTAAAAACCAAACCCATGTTCCTTCTTCGCCCTTGTGTCGAAGCCGCGTTATCCTTTCGATAATCCACAGCCCCGACGGGCGTCGGCCCTTGCTGATCCGATCTTAGTGCTATCTTACTTTGTTAATTTTTAACCCTCGACCAGAAATGTTTAATGGGTTTGAAGTGTCTATTTCGGCCTGTGGTATCATAGCTCCTAAACGGATGAATTGATTTTGTCTAATTTTATATTTCTGGAAATGTTGCGAGGAAGCCGGCATATCCTAGAACTTAAAGGAAGAATTTGACATACAGACCTACGTGGTAGATTGTAGCCCACTTTCTTGCAAACAGGAGATGGGCGGGTATTTTTTCTCGCAGAGATAATTGCATCATTTACCAATTAGTCTTCAAGAGTTACCGATGGCAATGTTTAAAAAATAAGTTACTATGTAAAAGATAGATACTACCTAAAGGACTACTAAAAAGACACGCTAATAGAATCTATAATTTGTAAGTGAGATTAATTGACTTCTCTCTTATTGTGAAGACATTTTGTGAACACAAAATGTTGTGAAAACATCTTATGTACCATACTTTAGTAAATGAATATTTTATTTTTTGATCGAGAAGTCTCAATCATTTAATAAATATTCTAACAGCGGCAGCGGAGTCGTTAGCGCACATCAGTTTGATAATATTTTATTTTTTCTTCAAAGAATTTAGTAATGATTGGGTTTCTATATGCAACTTAAAGAACCGTATTTCTACCTCAATGTTATTTGTTTTATCGGCCATGTGTGGCTCTTCAATTTTTTTTCAGTTACATTTTAATTTGGGTTTTGTAGTACAATTACTGTGTAAAATTGGCTCAGCACGTTAGGGTTCTATGTACAGTCAGCATCATAAGCAGATTAGCACTACCTTATGTTGGACAAACAAACATAATTTTTATACACACATCAAAAGTGTCTAGGGATCAACATATATTTTTGCAATAACTTTTCTCCTGATTGATATTAATTAAAATTTTCTTTAAGGATTCATCAAATAAAGTGTTTTCGTTTGTCACAGTAACGATAAACCAAGTCACCTTTGCATTAATAAAGAAATTTGCCATTTTCCTAATAAAGGGATTTTTGACATTTGAACCACTAACATTAAAGTTCGAGAAAAAGACTGAAATAACAGTTTTCTTTAAAATTTTATTGGGTAACTTAAACAATTAATAATCCGTGTTTCTACCGCGAACACTAACAACACAAGAACATCGGTTTGGCATACTCAAAATGAGTTCATCCAAATCACGCTGTGGAATGGCCGCCCATGTTCGTTGCAACAACAAAAAAAGGTCTTCTTGCGACTGGATACCCTCCATATTCGGCAGAGCTCTTCTCTGTAGCATATCCCATGCATGCTCAATCGGGTTCAAGTCTGGCGACTGAGCAGGCCAGGGCAGGACATTGATGTTAGCTGCGGCGAGAGTCTGTCTTACAACTCTTGCGGTGTGCGGTCGTGCACTATCATGCATTAACTGAAATAAGGGACCGATTTGCACTTGTAGAGGAACGATGACGTCTGATACAATCGTCTCAGCATACATTTGAGCGTTGAGGTTGCCTCTGATCCGAATCAACTCAGTTCTTCCGCCGATCCAAATATCCGCCCATACCATGATGGTTCCACCACTATAAGGATGGACTTCCTGGCAGGATTTTAATCGCTGTTGGCGTCCAGGGGTTCTCCAGTGTCGTATACGTCTTGTATCCGGTCTCATACCAAAACGAGACTCATCAGAAAAGCACACGAAACGCCATTGTTCTTCTGCCCAATTTCTGTGTTCAAGAGCCCATTGATATCGAATCCTACGATTGTGCATTGCTATAGGTGGTACCCGTAGCGGTCTTCGGGAATGAAGGTTCACTTCATGCAAGCGGTTTCTGACTGTTTGGTCGCTAATTAAGTTCCCTGAAGAGTGATGAAGCCTCACGGCTAACATCATGGCGGTTATTGTTGGAGCTCTTCGAGTTAAGATTTGAATGTATCGGTCTTGTCTCCGTGTGGTGCAGCGATACCGTCCTCCATGGCGCTCAGCCACGTACCAGTGCTTCGGTAACGTGTCCAAAGTCGACTGATAACACTCTGACTTGTATTCAGAGCTAAAGCCAGCCGGGAACCAGCTTCTATCATTCCCACGGCTCTGAGCATTTCTTCCCTGCTTAAATGACGTCGCCGCTCCATAATAACGTTGGTTTTAATCAGTAGTAGGGAAACAGTAGCACTAATAATGTCTTCAATGCGTTGTATGTTTTTATAGGGAAAATATTGACAGCTGATTTTCATCTTTTACTCGAATTTGATTCACAGTTCCTGATTCAAATTATGAAATGCACCAAAAGGATCCATATAAATTTATAAAATCATAAATTTATTACAAAGCCACATCTCAATCTCAAGAAATCCGCATAAAAATGCTTGATCCCTAGACACTTTTGATGTGTGTATAAGTACCTACATAGTTTCTCCACAAAGTACATGAAGGAAGATCTTGATATACTTTAGAATATGGCTCTAAGCATGCACAAACATGGTGCCACCTTTTATATCCCTGACGTAATGCATCTTGACCTGACGCAATGTTTACATGCACGAATGTTATTTAAAGCTAGTCTTTGTTATTATTAAATTATACATTTCTTATATTTAAGTGCAGACTAACTTTTGGGTGATGCAGAGATAGACAGTGAATTACTTGTCGCCATAGTATGAATTGAAAGAAAGAAAAACTATTTTAAAGACGCAAGAAAAAACAAAAATTGTTTTTTTTTAATATTATTTGAGGAGTTACCGGTAGCAAATCTTTGACATAGGTATTAATTTTTCTAAATCATAATAAAATTAGTATTAAGGTCGGTTTACATGAAGGGGAAATATATACATATTACAATTCTGTTGGTGTTACGCTCAAAGTTTGAAACAAAATGTCCACGGACGCTTACATGGTACACACGGCTACACATCAAGCTATAATTTCCAGTATAAGCTGGTCTCGCATTGTATACGATTTCCGTAAAGTGCGAGATCAGCGTAAACTGGAATTGTATAGCTTGATGTGTAGCCGTGTGTACTTAGGTACTGGCCATCAAATAGTGGGAGCACTTGCCCACATTTCATGTTTTTCCCGCCCTTAAAAATGTTTGAGAGAAGTGGAAAACAGTGAAGACCAGGCAACTGTGTTGAAAACGTATAAAGCGCAAATCCCATGTCATGGACAACATTTCCGCACGGATGAAAACTTTCCTTATCAAAACATAACAATTGAGCATGACCGCGTATGACAAACACGTTTACATAGAAACCATCATAAACTAAAGAACACAAATAAAACTTGTTCCATCGTTAACGAACCGCTTTGTTAACTACAAATTTTACTAAATACTTTTTAATTATAATTTTTACTTAATGACCGGATTTTTCCTAGGAATTAAAACAACTGTCCATGGAATTAAAAAAAGAAAAAAATAATACGTACCATAACTCCAAGCTAAGGGTAGCAACACTACGAATATTATTTTCATCGTATTGACACGTTCACTGAAGATTCTATTTTCAAATTCAAATACGGAACGGAACACCTCTAATGGAACACAATTAGAGTATCGATACACGAGTACGTCGGTCGGATGGTCGGCGTGTTGTGATCGCAGTCGGCACGCGCATTATATTAAATATTTTTCACAGTGCTTATCACATCACTAGATTCGTTTTTCACGGTTTACATTAAATAATAATATATATTTATTCGTGCATGAGCTTGAAGAGTGGAGAGATTTCTTTGTATATTTAGATTGTTTAAATAATAATATCACATAACAACGTAACATCACACCTGTAATCCCCGAAGGGTTACGCAGAGTTGTACCTAATAGTACACCTACATTTCGCCAGTTGTATTTACGTTCCATGTAATAGGGGGCGAGCCTATTGCAAAAACAAATAACGACTTCAAAACTGACTTTTGTTTGTTTGATTTCGTTTTTTTGCAGACTTCAGAAGTTGATTCTTCTTCTAAAGTTTATTTTACTAATTTTTTGTGTTTTGAAGTCGGTTGTATATTATACAACCGACTTCAAAACACAAAAAATTAATATATAAATATACAATGTATAAGGATCTGATGATGGGATCTCAAGGAAATCGCGGGCAATCCTCAAATTTTATAGGCACGTACTTATTACGCGATTCGTGCTTTTTCTAAAGCTATTTAAGTATTCACATTATCAGTCATCACTTCATGTTGATGAGCTGTTGATGGAAGGTATAACTCCTACACGGTTAGGAGTTGGATGATGATTCTTTAATAAAATATTATGGGCACGTATAAACAGTATGTAATTTTAAACGAGGGACATATTGAAACCCGCAATAGGGCTATGCTTACATGATAGTAATAAAAATATATAAACAAAAAAGAAACACTGATAAATAACAGACATAACCATACCAAATATTTCGGAAAAGTCTCGCCACCCTTGCGTTTATCACAGAAAATGTGCAGGGATCAATGACTTTTAGGCAAAACCCATTTTCCCTTCATATATTTAAACTGGCGTAGGACAATGGCGAAAATCAAACGTCTAATAAATTGAGATCTGTAGAGTGTGCCCGGCCATGGGACAATTACGTCACAAATTATGGTCATAGTTTTTTAACATATTTGGGACGAGAATCGAATACTGAATACCATCCTTCAATAATTATGTCCCTCGTTTAACCTAACACCCTGTATGATTGTATCCTTTGAGGTTACCTATGTAAGCTGATTATGGAAGGTCCTACTCCTCAACGGTAAGGGTTGAAAGCAATAATAAGGGAATCTTGAAGATTTGGGTTAGGTTTTTTGGTTGAATGTAAAATGCAAACTAAATATTTGTACAGGATATTACTACTAAAAATTGAAAAATAGAGAGATCCTGATATGGTGACAGACCACCTTGGGAGTATACACTTTCAAATTAAAAAAATATATTTGATAATCAGTCTACAATTGACTGAGACATCGGTTAAATATACATTAAAAAAAATACATACACACGAATAATGAACCTCCTCCTTTTCGGAAGTCGGTTAAAACTAATACCAATGCTAATTGTAGTAATATCGTAATCAACATAAATAAACTTTAATTGATTAGTGATTTTCTTAATTTTAACGGTAACGGTTAACGGTAAATATCTAAACACACAATAATAATATTTTTTCAAGCGACATGACATTACCTAATATCGTCTGATAACTTCGTCGTTCATAATAATTAAAATAATAACATTGAAATAATAATTTTATCAGTTTACGAAGTCATTAGGTTCATAATAATCTATACTAATATTATAAAGCTGAAGAGTTTGTTTGTTTGTTTGTTTGTTTGTTTGAACGCGGTAAACTCAGGAACTGCTGGTTGGAATTTTAAAATTCTTTTTGTGTTGGATAGTCCATTTATCGAGGAAGGCTATAGGCTATATAACATCACGCTACGGCTATTAGGAGCGGAGCATAATTGAAAAATGTTACAAAAACGGGAAAAGGTATTTCATTTTTGAGAGCTTCCGCTGCGTGCGCTGCGAAAACGGTTTAAGTTACGCAAATATCATGTATGAAGGAATTGTTCCTCTTTAAAATTTCTAAAAAAAAGTCAGCGACAGCATATATCTATCTTTTAAGATTGACTCACTGTAACCTTTTTTTACTATTAAACTGTTAGGTTAAAAATAATTATTTTTTGTGAAGCTTATTTAACCCATATAGTATTAATCTATATCTAAATAAATGTGTTTGTTAGAAGGAAAATTTAATTTAGAATATTTGTGCCCTTTACTCTAAACAGTTTAAACAAATATCTTAGAAGATATCGCAATGTAAAAATATCCGCGCGGCAAAATAATTCGCGAGTCGCAATGTAGGGAGATTCTTTCCGGGAAATTCAAAATATTTACTGCATCATAATGTTTACAAGTAAAGAGTGTTATCGTATATGTATTTAACAGTAAGAGATACTTAAAGTAATTCACACTTTAATATAATTTAAGCTATTCTAAACCATCTAAACTATTATAATAAAGAAGAAAGATAAGATTTTTTGTTTGTTACGATTTAGCTTAATTTATGTCGGATAGTCGATTTATCGAGAAAGGTTATAAGCTCTATTTATGTGACGCAGACGAAGTTGCGTGGGTCAGCTAGTTATAAATATTTACGATTTTATCAATTTATTGTAAAAAGATAGGTATATAATAAAGAACAGCTTAAAATAATTATGAATATTATGATTCCTTAAGCATATAGTTAAGGCTACAATTTAAATGCTCACCAAAAAAGATTTTTATACCCTAGATACGAAACTACGGTTTCGTAGACGGCCGAAGCCGACTAAAGTACAGTAAAGTACCAAATAAAATATTTTAACTTCAAATAAAATAAACCCACTCAATACCGAAATGCCTAAAGAACAACGTTTTAAGTTCCAAAATAATTAGACACTCATCAGAATAATTGTACGTGTTGTATTTTATTCTTTTCGCCTACCAAAATGGATAAATAAATGCTCACCAAATCTTGTTTCTCTGAAGTAGTAACATTAATACCCAAAATGACAGTTCTAAATAGTTTTAGTGTAATCGTATTGTCGTAGTGTATGCGAACCCGCTTCTACGAAAACTTGGATGCAAGAGCGAGCGAAGTTAGCTCGGGACTTGGGCATCCTCACTCGTTATTTTTTTTTAAACCACCCAGAAGTATGAGCCCCGCAAAGCCTCCGTCGACTATGTTATATTCAAAAAGATTATACGATCGACCGTTAGCTTTTTGCCTCAGTAAAACTGACTAAATTGAAAGTCGTGAAATACAATATTGGTGACAAATCTATTTAGCGATAATATAAAATATTTGGTCTGAAGTTAACTTTAAAGGCGTTCATAAATCTTTATTGTATATAATAAAAAGGAAAATAAGTTCATATTGTTCAGATTGAAGTCAAGAGCAAGCCCATTTATAATAAAAAAAGATACACAATTTGGTGAGCATTAATCCATTTTGGCAGGCATTTCAAATTTTTTTGGTAGTAAAATAGGCCCTTTTCTGGTAGGCGTTTAAACACAAGCCTATAGTTAATAGGGCCGCTGCCTGCATGCGTATGAGTCACTAACCTGTTTGCAGCGTATAAAATTATACGATACACGATAAAAAACGGATTATACTGTTAGTCCAGTAAGGTGTGCCCATGCCCTTGAATAAAATAAAACTTTTATTATGTTTATATTTAAATTTGAAACCATAATAAAATGTATCATTTCGCGAAGTGTGAGCGAAAGTAGTAACAGATTTCTTTTTTAAATATACCTATTTTACTAGTTTTTGCCCGCGGCTTTGCTTGCATTTTGGTCAGGCATTATCCCAAGGAAATGGTGACATTCAACGATAATGCAGCTTTCCATAACTGGAAGAAATTTTGGAATCGGATCAGTAGTTCCGGAGTTTACCTCTATCCTACATACAAACTTACAAACAAATACCTACCTCTTTTAATAATAATAAATTATAAGTTAGATGTCGGTCTTTACGTATCTAAATAAAATCTACGTAGTTATGAGATCATTTTAAGTTTTCCGCGATAAAGTTTAGTAAACAATACTTATAGTTTTTTAACAACTTTTTTTCTGTGTGTTTAAAAAAAGTCATCGATAAAGTTTTAATCTTTGAATTTTCTAACTTTTTTAATGGGTTTTGTGCAGTCTTGTATTAGGATTTCATTCTTAAACCTATGATTCTATTTATCTTCGGGGACGCCGGCAGACACCAGGCAGGCGATCAGTCCTTTTGTTGTGGATTATTTCGCCCAGTTCCCCATTTTGGTGGATCCCCTTGATGGGTTACTGGTGGTCGGCATCGCGAATCTTCCAGTTGTCTTGCAGAAGCTCACCAGTTGTTCGGTAGAGATTTCTGCAAGCTTCTCTTCATTAATCTCATCTGTTCCTAGGATTTCCCATCTGAGTAGCTCATATATTGTGCATTCAGCCACAAGGTGGAAACTTGTTTCTTCTGCTTCTCCACATGTTGGACATATGGAGTCTTCCTTTACTTTCATAATCGTCAGCTGTCTATTGAGTCCACAGTGTCCTGTTGAGATCCCTACTACTAGTCTTATCTTATGTTTTCCCTGCTCATTTTGAGTATAGTTTGTAAACCTATGATGGTAGATATCAATTTCAGTTTCTTCATCGCCAAGCAAGAAGTTCAGATTTTCAGGGATTCTGTACCTAGTAGTAAGTTCATCATCTGATTAACCTTTTCCCAACAGAGTTCGCGTTGTTTTCCAGTCTAAGCGAATGTTGCTGAATACCAGTATTTTGCAAAGAGCATTTCATTCACAAGCTGTCTCGTAGGATTTTTTTTTTAATAACATGTAGTTAGCATTATGCTTTATTTTTTTTTTAAATTATGCTTTTCTTCGTCATAAACATATTTCTAGATTTTGAAGTCGTCAACATAGAGTTCAAGGTTTTCTATTTATAGCTTGTTAGAGGTTTACCCAATTTTTTATATTTTTATTATGACAATAACATATTCACGAACGCTTGGTAAAAAGGCCATCATTACTCAATTAACTATTTGTTGTCTTCTTTTGATCGTTTAGACATTTCGCGGAAGCGTAATTAAAGATGATTCGTCGGTACTTAGTTCATTGTAATTTTCTGTCGTTTTCGTTTGGTAGTGGCTCCTGTGGTTTGTGATGAGGTATTGGCTTGGCACCTGCAATGGCTTCACAGTCAAGACGCACTTTAAATTGATTGCATGGCCAAGAACTACAAAAGAATGACGTGCGTGTAATCAAATCGTATGGTTTCTGTGTTATTTTTGTATTATATTGTTAGTTTGTGTATGTACATTGTAGGTAAGGTATCTACAGTGCGTTGCGTGACAAGTAAAGGATCAATGTTTGAACTTTTAAAAATAGTTTCTTCCTAACTTCGACTCGTATTACGCACTGTCTAGGCATAAGGCAGAAGATATCCATGTCCTCAAAAAAACTGTCATAACAAAAATATGTATATGACTTTAAGATACCTACTACTCCACTTCAATTAAACTTGTTCTATAATTAAACAAAAAAATCCACCACACGTGTAAAAACCCCCGAACGGCACGAGCGAAAGTTTTTTTCGCAACAACAACTCTGAGGTACGGGAGTGCACTAATTTACCTCCAAACAATTAAATTTTGTAAAATCAATCTTGTAAAGGGGATAGAACCGATGTGGCATATCAACCCGGCCGCCATTTTGTTTTTTTTTCGAAATCGCGGCCCACAATGAAAGTGTTATGTATGGATAGAGGACATATAGACGAACAAAAAATGTCAGAGAACTTGGTACCTAAAGTGTCACGTTACCGAGATATTTGAAGGTAAAGATCGACAATTGATTACAACGACAATCATTAAAAATAGACTTATTACGTTTATAGGCGTTAAATTGTATCCAAATAATAGTTCCCAGGTTGATTATTATTTTATGCACGAGAAAATCGCTTCGCATCGCAATAAACGGTATGCTATGTCCAAGAATAGTTTTCTCGTGTTCCTAGTAGTATGTAATGTGTGTACTCTCTTTCAATAAACTGTAATAATAATCAACCCCTATAGACTCGTAAATGGTCTATTTTTGATGTGGTCATTGTACTCAAATGTCGATCTTTACCTTCAAATATCTCGATTACGTGACACTTTAGGTACCAAGTTTTATGACATTTTTTGTTCGTCTAAATGTCCTCTATTAATACATACCACTTTCATCGTGGGCCGCGATTTCGAAAAAAAATCAAAATGGCGGTGGGTCGATATGCCAGCTCCCATACAAAAAAGTTCAAACCCCTTTGCTAGAAACATTAGTATGTAGTTACTAGTTAGTATATAAGTATCATCATTATTCATAATAATTATTTCATTTAGTTTTAAGTAAAATTCATAATTGTGTAATTTATTGTATTATTTTATTATTAAGTTTTTTTTTTTTATATATTTTGTTAAGATTTTTTTTTATATTTTGTTGTCATTATGGTGAATGCTGTGTATACCTATTATGGGCTTACATACCAGCACTTTTGTATTATAATATTTTATTTTTAACTTTTTAGTATGTATTGCTGTTGGTGTACCTAATAAATAAATAAATAAAACAACAATAGTAGTTTATGCGACTGTGCATAATGAAGGGCATTACAATACAAGTTTCGGCTCGGTTCTCTTAATAGCATCACACGAGTGTTGTAATGCCTAATTATGTATAGTTGCATACACTACTTTATCTACCCAAATATCATAAGGGGTCTATGATGGGTTCAGGAACCATAGGGAAATGACCAGCATTGTTACCAGTGTAATGCAATAAAAAATATCGAACAAATGACAGCTCGAAATGGCGGCGTTTCGGATATCTGTCATTTAAATCATACAAGCAAACGAACGAAGTCACTATTCTTGTGTCACTCGAGATCAAAATGTCGTGCGATTTATAATTAAAATCATACTGAATTGGGGTTTCGTATCGATAGGTATCTGTTTTAATGTAGATACTAGAATAGCACACTCACTTGAATTTGACACCTGTTCCAAATTTAAACTCATAACCTACTGTTTTCAGTAGGTTATGAGTTCATTACAGTTCTGTTTATTTCTGTTGGTTGGTAATGCTGGTCATTGCCTATGGTTTTTGAACGCATTAGAGAGGGTTTATGATATTTGGGTAGATAAAAAACTTTAAATGCATAAGTACCTATGTCAAAATTGATATGTTTTTGTGTTATGGCAGATTTTTAGAGGATGTGACACATCTTTTGCCGAGATAGTGCTTTGTACCCCCAACCGTGATGTATGTTAAACAGGTGGTTGAAAACATCCGGGGGCAATGTCATTGATGTTGCAAGGAGCAGTTCTTTCTAGGGCTCCTCATAAATAAGACACAGCTCTTCAATAAGGATGTATCGGTATATTTACATTTCAATAGACATTCTATTTAAATTTCTAGATTTGTATGTCTATGTACTGTTTGAAGAACAATGATTCTACAACGAGTATTAGGGCAGGCACGCGATTGATTTATAATAAATTAATAATACGAGTACATAAGTGATTCATCGTAATCGAGTTTCAGAATAGTATTTTGTTTTAGAAAAACTCATAAGATTGGTAAAACTAATTAAATACAAACATAGGTACGAGAATAACAAATAAAATTAAAAAGTTTATTTAAATATAAACTTATATTAACTTATGTGCCTGTGCTACCTACGTGACTCCACTCTTACTTCCACCCAACAGGAAGTGTAAGTACTTATACAAAATTAACAGTTTTAGTTTTCGTACATATATTTTCCAATTCAAAGTCATACACCTCAACCCCGACTAAATTGAACCAGAGCAGTACCTATGCTTATTTTCTAATTTATTATTCCGACTACTAATGAATGTCCTTAAGGTTTCAGGTAACTAGAAATTCTTATAGTAGAGTTTCTAATGTTTATCAAAGTAGGTCTAGGAAGACAGGCAGCCCTACCAAGATATTTTATCTAAGTAAACAAACCAGATCTACACGTGGCAACAGCATACCTAATACTATTAAAGCAAACAATATACTTATAAACTGCATCACAAACCTTATACGTTCAGGTATGTGACGAATATTATAGCGGTTTTTAAAATATAATAACTTCAACTTAAATAATCACACTTTATGGCAACGATAAACGCCAGCGACCTTGAGCGCAGCGCCACGCACATTTACTTATTTCTTTTACTCTAAAATCACATCAAATTTGAAAAATCCAAAACACTACGATGCTAGTAAATAACCTGTAGTATTTTTAAAATAACTTTTCATGATACTAGACTTGATAAATTAACGCCCAAATACTCGAACGTCACTCAATTTTAAGTTGCACTTAAATCTCGTGCTGTCTTTGTTACTTTAACGCAGAGTGACAGGGATAGCAGGAGTTTTGAGGGTTACTGATAATTGAGTGACGTTCGAGTATTTGGGCGTAAGAGACTTACTAATTAAGGCCACTTTTATCTTTTATCAGTAACGTGATCTGTGTATTTAACACCTAAAACTACTGATCCGAATAGATATTTTTTCAAAAAGTATGTCCAATTTCAGTGATATTTTAAAATTGTTTAATAAATGACGTGATGCCTCAACTACATTTTGAATATAAGTTTATCGATAAAAATATATGATTCATTCACTCAAATTGAAGGTTGAATAAAAACTTCTTAGTAAGAAACCAAAACAGAATAAATTGATATAAGTAACGTAAGTAAATAAATATTTAAACAAGTGTTCAGTATTGCGCATTTACTTGCTTTATATTGTTATTAGTAGCACACATATCCTGACTGTATTTCGTTACTCCGAAGTTCGAAATACCGAAGTACGGTATACAGAAAGTTTATGAGTCCGAATTACGTTAGTCAGAATATGTACGCTATGACGAAGTACGATATTCAGAATGTTCGTTACTCCGATGTACGTTACTCCGAAAGTTTGCTACTACGAAGTACTGCAGTACTCAGAATGTTCGTCACTCCGATGTACGTTACTCATTATTATAATTATTAATTATTATTAATTATTACTAGCTACGATAATTTTATTTTAGGCAGTCTTTCATTTATTTTTTAAAAGTACAGTCAACCGACCGTTAGTTGAACTATGAAACGGAAACAGACAAATCCAAACTGTTGAACCGTCGCGTCGCGTCGCCGCGTCGGCGTCGGCGTCGGCGGCGCTGTGGTTATGTAGTTGAATTAATTTATTCACAAAATTAATAATAGTAAACTACTATTCAATAGGTACACATACCTGTTTCTCTTACTAACTTTTTCATATTATATTAATGTTGCAAAAATGCCAAATGGCCTAAAGATGCCGTTTCTGACCTTTTTTGTATTTTTGCTCACCTCCAACAGGGTAAAAGCGTGATGTTAACCTTTCTTCCTTCCTATGTTAAAATGGTTTCTCTAATACCAAAAGATTAATTTTCAAATCCGGCTGATCCAGAAATTAACACGATCAAACAAACTGTTCAGGTTTATTATTTATCATATTATAGAAATACTTATAATGATGATAAAGTCCATTTACTTGGTATTATAACAAGATAATATTGAATTAATTAAAGTGATAATTATCACGTAAATGCATACCATTGGATATCTTTGGTCAAGGTTAGACGGTGTTATCTGAAGAGGTCGCATCTAATAATTATATTATTATGAGTTATGAACATAGCAATTAAGTGTCTGTCTAATTATATTTGACATAGTAGTGCATAACTGACAAGTTATTTTTCAAATACAATAAACATTCTATTAATGATCCTTTTTCACTTTAAAGGTACCTATACATTTTTACTTGAATATATATTTTAACTACAAACACTACCTACTAGGGGCTTAAAATGGTCAATCAGTCGTCAGGTCAGGGATATGTCTGAACTTCAAGGACATATTAATAAGTCCTCTGCCTATCCTTTTTCCAACTATATTGGGATCGACCTAATCTATTTAAGTCGCGAGTAAACAGGCTTCTACTGGGTTAGCTCGTTCCATCGTCGACATCATCTCTGCCCTTTTTTTTTTGGTTGGTGGAAAATCATCGAATGACCCCCCCCCCCCGCTCTTGGGCAGAGCGAAGGGGAGTGTCAGACTTCTACTGACTAAAAACCGAACCCATGTTCCTTTTTGCCCTTGCGCCGAGGCCACGTCATCTAGTACAAAAATCCGCGGCCCCGACGCTGCCCTTAGGGCAAGATTGAAGTCAAGAGCAAGCCCATTTATAATAAAAAAAAAGGCCTCCAGGCTTTTACATAATTATAGTGGCTGCTTATCAGTCCTCCACAACTCACTTACTAGGTAATAAAAGACAATCCTGAAAAACAGACAAAACATACGCTGAAATGGATGTAGATATATTAATAGTACATTGTTACCTTAGGGGTGAAAGGAACTTATTTAGTCCCCGAGACGGGGTTTGGCGCCTGAGCGCAGCGAGGGCGCTAATAGTTCGAGGGACTAAATAAGTCTTTAACCCGAGGTAAACACTGTGCTTTTCATTACGAATACAAGGAAAGTTGATGGGAATAGGCTTGCCCCCAATTACCTGAATCGGTAAATAGACTTTGCTCTTAATTACATCGGTTGATGGCAATAGACTTGCTCCTAATTAGATTAATTGATGACAATAGGCTATTAGATTAGTTGATGGCAATAGGCTTGTTTCTAATTACATCAGTTGATGGCAATAGGCTTGCTCCTAATTACATTGGTTGATGGCAATAGGCTTGCTCCTAATTACCCAAATCGGTGGATGACAATAGGCTTGCACTTAATTACATCGGTTGATGGCAATAGGCTTGCTCCTAATTAGATTGGTTGATGGCAATAGGCTTGCCCCCAATTACATCAGTTGATGGCAATAGGTTAGCTCCTAATTACATCGGTCGATGGCAATAGGCTTGCCCCCAATTACATCATTTGATGGCAATAGGCTTGCTCCTAATTACATTGTTTGATGGCAATAGGCTTGGTCCCAATTACATCAGTTGATGGCAATAGGCTTGCTCCTAATTACATTTGTTGATGGTAATAGGATTGCTCCTAATCACATCGGTTGGTGGCAATAAAAGGCTTGCTCCTAATTACATTGGTTGATGGCAATAGGTTTGCTCCCAATTACAACAATTAATTTGACAGCTGTCAGTAGAAAGCGATTCTCCCTAGGGCTGAAAAGTAGTACTTTCAACCCGCTCCGCAGGCATGTTCTGACCTACTTTCAGAGTATGAGTAATGAAAAGTCCATATAAAGTCCAGTCCTTGGAAGTTTGTTATGAAATAAAACTGTTGTAAGGTGATTATGCAAATTCAAACTTTTAATTATTACCTCAAAACAAAATCAAACGTTCGGAAAAATACTCCATGATGCTTAGAGAATAGCAATACTGCGCAGTGAAAAATAACGATTAAAAATGACGCAGGCACCTCATTAATGGAAATCGGTGCCATCCTGTCCGAACAGCCTTTATAAATAAATAGTGGCAACGAGATCATTTAATAATTATATCACAGTAGTAGCTGTAACCCGCGACTATGCTATTTAATAAACAAAATCGAAGTTTCTAGAATCTTAAAGAGAAATGTCTGGTTTTTCTTGCGTGTTTTATTAGATCCTTTTTTCAGAAGATTTCGTGTCTGTTAGTCGTTCACGGAACTGTTTTATGCAGGTAGTATATACAGAATATATATATAAGCGTAAATAAGTATATGTGCAGGAGTATAATTAATGGTAATCGTGCCTCACGACCCACTTGTATGGCTCGCACAGTGGGTACCATGACGCCACTGAGGGCCGGATGTGTGTGTGCACTATCAAAACTACAAGTTTTTTATAGTTCTAGAAATAAATAAGAAAAACTACTGGTTTACCAAGGTAAACAACAAATAATAGCCAGTTCAACGCATAAGGGAAAAGATGCAATCAGCTTGGATTTATATTTTACTTAGTATCATCGACCATCCTTTTAAGTATAATATTTTGATTTTATTAGATAATTTTTATTTTTTTAAGCTATTGCATAGCTTCTATCGCGGGCCTTGAGCGTGGAGAGCGAATCCAGAAATTCCGTAACGAAAATATTCAAGTTTCAGGTTTCAGGTTGCTAATGGTTACGGAAAATAACAAGGTTGTTAACTGAGGTTGTCAAATTAAATAATTAATTATTTGCTGTTGATAAAAAAAAAAATAAGTTCCAAAATCTAAAACCCGACTACTAACAAAATCGCGGTCTTAAAAGTAGAAAACAAGAAAATAATTCTTGTCTGATATTCTTCGTAGTGGCATGCCACTGATACCTGATGCTCCTTCATGGCGTTCTCATTGATACAGAAGTCAGCTGCTAATTGCCATTAGCAAGGTGGCATGCGACTACGAAGAATATCAGACAAGAATTATTTTCTTGTTTTCTACTTTTAAGACCGCGATTTTGTTAGTAGTCGGGTTTTAGATTTTGGATTATATTTTTTTATTTGAATTTTATTTTTGTGTGTACTTAAACTATAATATAATACATATTTGTAATGTGCTCGCCAAGACCTTTCATTTGATACCAAACTTGCTATGATTATCTCAATTTAATATTTTTTGAGACATATAAATTCCGTCATAAAAAGAATGTATAAAATTTATATAGCCTATGTCACCCGGGCTATTCTTACGAATCTATTGACACCTAATTTATTGAAATCCGTTCAGTAGTTTAGGCGCTGCGGTGGAACATACATACATACATAGACTGGCAAAATCATTACCCTTCCTTTTGGCTTCGCCGTAGTCGGGTAAAAATGCTATGCAATAGCTTTACCGCGGCAGTCTCCGAGTGCCACATTTAGTTTTTTTTTAACTCGGTTATTATTGATTTAAAGAAATCGATCTATTAAGGTAATTAACCATATCTATTCAAAAATTCATCGAGTTTCCGATGCACCGCTTCCAGATCATCACTTTTGATTCAACAAAATAGTCAATCTTTAAAGAAACACCTCAAAGAAACTGAAGAGAAAAGGACCATCGACGAAATGATACCAGGTATAAAATAATAATTGTTATATTACAACACATAATAAAACAATATAAAGTGTTACTAATTTATTTATTTACAATACATAGGTAGGTATAATAATTACGATCACAGAATATCAACGACTTAATAATCTCATATTAGTTAAATGAACTAACAACAGTGGTAAATATAATTTGGAATTTTGAATTCTACAATCATAGGCAAGTTTTTACATCCGTATCTATAGTCAAGTTAAAGTAATTACTTGAACTTAAGTAATTTATTTTTCTTTTTGTGCTATTTTATTAAAATAATAATTTATTCATTTATAGAAATAACATTTACAAATTTTTTTAATAACTTAAGTAATTATATATGCATACATTTTTATGCAATGAACAAAAGTTTAAGCGAAGTTAGAACCGTCAATCAAAGCAAACCTAAGAATTCTAACGTTTGATAGTTCTAACATCAAGGAATAACTAAACTACAGAGAAAAAATTTTTACTCAAGTAATCACTATGATTTCTATATAGTTACCGGTGTTATACTCCTAGCATTGTCTATCACAATCTAAGTAACGGAACTAATTTATCTTCAGACGGCTTAAATGTCTAAAAGATAATAATCATTTTCATTTTAGCCACAAAATAAATAGCAGTTATGTTTAATTACATTATTATGGCAACAATTTAAACAGTCGACTTGTCTTTATCAAAGAAATACAGACAAAGACAACCACTCGAACTAAACAAGCGTTAAAATATTTAAAAAAGATTTTTCATCTGAGGACATGTTGTTCGTTCCCTGAGATGAACCACTTAAAACTAAGTTTATGACTCAAAAGATATAAATATTAGTTATTATAAGAATAATTAACAACAGGTGACTTGTTAGGTACTGGTGTAAGGTCGAACTCTTGGACTTGGCCATTATCGTTGATAACTTTGTGGCCACCAGCGTCTTCTGATACTTTGCCGTCGACGTTGGAAGACGTGTGGTACTGGAATTGCGCCTCACCGAAGACCTGGCCGCCTTGTGGTGGTTTCAAATCCTTGATTTGGGTGAACGTAAGGGGCTAAAAATGTAGAAAAAAAAATGTTTATCAGTTTATTAATTCAACAACATTCATTATGTGGTCGAAAAGACAATTCTTTCAAATATATGAAGCAATAGGTTTCGAGTTATAATCAAAATTCTTCGGATCGTGAGAGATAAGTGTGTTACGCAATGGAATGCTGGTTTATGCAAAGGATATTATGGCCCCGTCGGGGTCGCGGATTTTTGTACTAGATAACGTGGCCTCGGCGCAAGGGCAAAGAAGGAACATGGGTTCAGTTTTTAGTTAGTAGAAGTCTGACACTCCCCCCTTCGCTCTGCCCAAGAGCGGGGGGGGGGTCATTTGATGATTTTCCACACACCAAAAAAAAAAAGGGATATTATGGCCTTTTTTTTTGGGGGGTGGGAAATCGTCAAATGACTCCTCCAGATCCGGGCAGAGTGGTAGGGAGTGTCAGACTTCTACTGACTAAAAACCACCCATGTTCCTTCTTAGCCCTTGTGCCGAGGCCACGGTATTATGGGATATTATGGCCTTCCCGGAGCTTAGACAAGCAAACATTTATACAGATACTGGGATAAAAATACTACAAATTAAAGATATCATGATCACACACGCAGCGGATGGGCTATGAGCCGAAAAGTTCTGGAGTGGCGTCCGCGAACTGAAGGCGAAAGGTCTCCCACTGGGTGGACCGATGACCTGGAGAAGGTTGCGGGAATGCACGAGACGCACGGGACCGGTCAATGAGTCGACACTTGAGGGGAGGTGTATGACCAGCAGTGGAAGTTCGGCTGAAATGATGATGATGAGGAGACGCAGAGAGTTTAGCTGTTGGCTATTTAATAATCATACAACTATTTGGCAGCCGGTTTGTTGCCTGCGATGTCAAAGACTTGCTCTGCCTTATTACAAAAGGTAGTTAAACCTGGTTTAACTTAGACTTGGTTTATCTCGCATGCTGTCACTTTCTTTTGAATATTATTGAAGTGAGACGTCATGCGAGATAAACCAAGTCTAAGTTAAACCAGGTTTAACTACGTTTTGTATTAAGGCGGGCTAAGTTTAACATCATCTTCATCATCATCTTTCTGCCCTTAGCCCATTCTATTTGGGGTCTTCCCTGTTAGACGTCATGGTGGCATTTACTCCATTCTCATTCATATCATTCTTCGCACAATTCATAATGACTTAATATTTCAAAATAACTTACGGAAATTGGCTTGCCATCTTTGAACAAGCTGGCGTCTACCGGCTGGCCGTTAATATAGTGCTGTGTATGTGACCAGGAGTACTGGTGGTTGTATGAAGTGTGGTGGGCCTGTCCTCCTTGGATCGGCTGTCCTCCCTGGTTCAGTTGTCCTCCCAGGTTACCCAGGCCTCCCTGGTTTAGTGGTACTCCCTGGTTTAGCTGTGCTCCCAAGTTTCCCAAGCCTCCCTGGTTTAGTGGTGCTCCCTGGTTTAGCGGTAAAGCCTGGTTTAGCGGTAATGCCTGGTTTAGCTGTCCTCCTTGATTTAGCGGAAATCCCTGGCTTAGCTGCTGTCCGCCCTGATTTAGCTGTAATCCCTGGTTTAGCTGTCCTCCCTGGCTCGGTATATTGCCGAAATATTGGTTCTGAAATAAATACAGTCACATTATGGAAATTTTACTACAAATACACTTCTTAGTAGGTCGCAAATGGTTCAGGCACAGTTTATGGCCCCATTTACATTGGTAAAATGTGTAGCGAAGTAGACAAGTAAAGTGAGTATCGACAGTGGTGTAAAGCGATTGGACAGTAGTGAGTAAACAGTCTTGGTACTTGCCACTCGTCACTATCCTTGAACAGTGTAAATTAAACGGACTTTAGGGCTGATCATGATATCCGATCTAATATGGCATTTTCTCCTTCGTTTGGTCATTTAATAATGGGTTTTTTGTTCCACCATCCATCCATTGCCATCCCACGTGTCTTGATAAAGATCGAGTTAAAAGGTTAGGTGCGATGCGATTTAAGAAGCTTGGAGTTAAAAATTACGATGATCCAAACTGGTCCAAAAAAATTAAGTTTAAAAATCTAAAACCCTAGGTAGTCGGGTTTTAGATTTTTAAACTTAATTTTTAACAAAATCGCGGTCTTAAAAGTAGAAAACAAGAAAATAATTCTTGTCTGATATTCTTCGTAGTCGCATGCCACTGATACCTGATGCTCCTTCATGGCGTTCTCATTGATACAGAAGTCAGCTGCTAATTGCTGCATTAGCAAGGTGGCATGCGACTACGAAGAATATCAGACAATAATTATTTTCTTGTTACCCGACTACGGCAAAGCCAAAGGAGGGTTATTACCCGACTACGGCAAAGCCAAAGGAGGGTTATGATTTTGACTGGCTATGTATGTATGTTTGTATGTATGTATGTATGTGTGTATCTTCATCTGTTCCCTCATAGCTTCTAATCTACTTATCGGAACTCGACATATGAGGTATCGTTAGAACCGTCTTCATTTTCCGCTGAACATAGGCTACGTGACGTGTCACAAAAAGTGATTTGGCGCCCTCTAGCGGTCAAAAAGTAAGGCTTAAAAAATAAAAATGGAGATAAACACGCCGTGTTTGGTATCATTTAAAAGGGCCTCACTTGTACATTTCCAAAATATTGCTCAAATTTAAAATCACGCCCTCTAGCGGACAAAAAGTCAAGAGTCAAAAAAAATATTTAACACCAAAATTGTTTAAATAAAAAAAAGTAAAAAACTAAAACCCGACTACGACAAAAAAAACGACGCTGAAATAGTATTAAACGAGATTTTCAGGATAGAACAAAAAGAAAAGCCGTAGTCACACGTTATAGGTACCAACCTAAACACTTTAATACCGTGTGACTACGGCTTTTCTTTTTGTTCTATCCTGAAAATCTTGTTTAATACTTTTTCAGCGTCGTTTTTTTGTCGTAGTCGGGTTTTATTTTCTACTTTTAAGACTGCGATTTTGTTAGTAGTAGGGTTTTAGATTTTTGAACTTAATTTTTTTATTTGAATTTTATTTTTGTGTGTACTTAAACTATAATATAATACATATTTGTAATGTGCTTGCCAAGACCTTTCATTTGATACCAAACTTGCGATGATTATCTCAATTTAATATTTTTTGAGGTAAGTTTTTGACATTTAAATTCCGTCATAAAAAGAATTTATAAAATTTATATAGCCTATGTCACCCGGGCTATTTTTACGAATCTATTGACACCTAATTTATTAAATTCCGTTCAGTAGTTTAGGCGCTACGGTGGAACATACATACATACATACATACATACATACCTACATACATAGACTGCCAAAAAAGTAAAAAACTAAAACCCAACTACGACAAAAAATACGACGCTGAAAAAGTATGAAACAAGATTTAACAAAAGGATAGAACAAAAAGAAAAGCCGTAGTCACACGGTATTAAAGTGTTTAAGTTGGTACCTAAGTATAACGTGTGACTACGGCTTTTCTTTTTGTTCTATCCTGAAAATCTTGTTTCATACTTTTTCAGCGTCGTATTTTTTGTCGTAGTTGGGTTTTAGTTTTTTACTTTTTTTATTTAAACAATTTTGGTGTTATTTTTTTTTTTACTCTTGACTTTTTGTCCGCTAGAGGGCGTGATTTTAAATTTGAGCAATATTTTGGAAATGTACAAGTGAGGCCCTTTCAAATGATACCAAACACGGCGTATTTATCTCCATTTTTATTTTTTAAACCTTACTTTTTGTCCACTAGAGGGCGCCAAATCGTTTTTTGTGACACGTCACGTAGCCTATGTTCAGCGGAAAATTAAGACGGTTCTAACGATACCTCATATGTCGAGTTCCGATAAGTAAATTAGAAGCTATGAGGGAACAGATGAAGATACACACATACATACATACATACATACATACAAACATACATACATACATACATAGCCAGTCAAAATCATAACCCTCCTTTGGCTTTGCCGTAGTCGGGTAAAAATCATTACCCTCCCAAGGTATTGGCGCGTTCATAGCTCTAGAGAGAGCAGCCTCTACCGCTCACTAAATAAAGTCCTAAATCCAGTTGCATAAGGAGAGCCTGGTCAAAGTTCTTACCAAGAAGGCTCTCAAACAAGAGTTTGGTATGTGGTTTTGCAAATTGAAAGTATACATTATGTACTTACATTAGCGGGTACATTTGGTGGGAATGCAGGTTGTTTATTGACGTCCACGGCTTGTTCGCCTGTAGCAGGAGCGAATTGGAAGGAGTTGTCCGAGGCACTGTAGTCATTGCCAAACTGAAGTTTGGCGGGTTTGTACGAGGGAAGCTGAAAAAGAATATTAAGTTTTTGTTTAGAACCGTAATTAGTAGGTCAAATAAATGCCTAGCCTTTTCTCAATGATTTTGATATAAACTGTTGGGAAGACTCCAATCTACTGGAATCCATTCCAGTAATAGGGGATCGAACTGGGTCAAAATAATATAATTCTGTTTAGTCCGTAAGTTAGTTTATCGAAAAATATTGAATACGTGTTTTTTATTTTATCAAATCAATAAAAAATGACGAGGATAAAACGCGTCAAAGATCTTGGAGTGGGGCTTGAAACGTCACTTGTGTCGTCAAAATGTACTATCATATGACGTCACACGAGTTTTCGAAGCACTGTATCGTCTTCATTTTAAGTTTACGTGAAAAAAGAAAAAATACGTGTCCAATAATTCTTGGAAATCTACCTGACGGACTAATTAGTTTTTTTTTGTCCGATCCCCTATTTGCATGGAGTGAGGACTTATCTGAGCGCCACAGATAAAAACACCGTGAAACGGTGATTTTAGAAAGTACTGTACATCGTATCTTGACCGAAACTTCGGTCTTGATATAGCTGCACCCAAAACGGCTGCCGCAATTTCTCAAAATCGGATGAAATGGGGCCTGAAGGCTTCTGGACATTTTGGATTACATAAGTACCTGTAATTTATATGGTGAATACAACAAAGAATATGCTATCGTTTTTATCAACGTAATAAAATTAGTGATTTTGATTTTAAAAGTGACGCAAAACAGAGGTGAAATTACTTCATTATCTTTATAGTCATCAGTTTTTTATTGTTATAACAAAATAGTAGCATCATAAATATCAAAATCACCGATTGAATACGTAACACCACAATGCGCTCCAAAACAGTCATCGCCAAAGTTGGCGATAAGTCTGCGAGGTTAAAATGGGACTGGGTGGGTCACATTTCCAGGATGGGTCGAGATAGATGGGCTAGAATTGTCACACGGTGAGTGCCTGAAGAAGGTCGTCGTCGCCGAGGCAGGCCCAAGAAACGCTAGCGTGAGTATTGAACTCGTTTCTGTCTGATCGGCTAGAGAAGGCACAACACCGGGAGAGTTGGTAAGGAATCGGGGAGGCCTTTGGCCAGTAGTGGGACATTTAAAAAAAAGAAAGTACTTACAACAGGTGGTTGAGCAGTTTTGGGTGTGAAATCAAACTCCTTGACTTTTCCATCGCTGTTGATAACTTTATGCCCCGCATGGTCTTCAGTGGTCTTGCCACCGACGTTAGAGGCAGAGTGGAAGGAGTACTCAGCTTCGCCATAGACATGACCACCGTCCACTGGCTTCAGATTCCGTACACCGTCGAACACTGCAGGCTGACCCTGAAACGAACAAATTAAAGAACGTTAGTATCGAAAGAAATGTGTCCTCAACGGTTTTACAACGTAGCGTGTCATGCACGGGGCGTATCATCATCATCCTGCCCTTATCCTATGTTATTTGGGGTCGGCGCAACACGTTATTTCTTCCATTCTATATCAGTCGTCACGCAATCATTTATTACTTTTTCCTGCATATCATTCCCCATACCCTACATCCACCTTTTCTTTGGTCTTACTCTCCCTCTCCATCCATCTAGATTTATATTCACGAAGCGTATCAACACCGGCAAAATATTCTCGACGAAAATTGACGTGAAGCTTGGTAACGTAACGGTCTAATGGGCATAGACCCATACTTCCCAGCGCATCCTATAGATATACGTTCAGAACGTAACGTAGAAGGCGTTCCCTTCTGGTACTTTGACTGTTGTGCTACAGTTACAGGAATTTAATAACGCTTAGCCAAAGTATGTTTGTATGTTTCATTTGATGCCTTATTGGCTGAATTATTTCTCGAGTACCGTGTATCAATATGTGCACATATCTATCTATCTTCTTCTATACTTATAATAAATCTGTAGAGAGGTCAATTCTGTACATGATATATATTTTCAAAATAACTATCAGGGGGTAATTAGTGATCGATACTGATGCCAAAAATGCAATCAGTAAAATTTTTGTCTGTCTGTCTGTCTGTCTGTCTGTCTGTCTGTATGTTCCTTATAGAAACAAAAACTACTCGACGGATTTTAACGAAACTTGGTACAATTATTCTTCATACTCCTGGGGAGGTTATAGTATACTTTTCATCACGCTACAATCAATAGGAGCAGAGCAGTGAAGGGAAATGTTGGGAAAACGGGAGAAGTTGCTAAATTTTTTAAGCTTCCGTCGCGTGTGTAGCCTTAATGGTTAAAGCTACATAGAAATCATTTATGACGGAAATGTTCTACATAAAATTATCTAAAAAATATCCCACAACAGCATATGTCTATCTTTTATGGTTGACTCACAATAACACGTATAACTCCCGATAGCTTAGCAGTTCGGAGCTTTCTGAATATATTTGTTTACTCTTACGTTTATAATACTCTCACTCATCCCTAATTATAAGAAGTTAATATTATTACCTATTCAATAAAAAAAGAATCATAGTAATCGGTACAGAAACATCAAACTGAACCAAATAATTATGAAATACGCTAATTAGCTGCGCGTGAATACTGAATCATGCCTTACGGATTATTTTTGTGTAACGGGAGCGAGCTTCATTCACTATTTGGCTGTTGATGCGTTCAGCGTTCGACCTTATTGACAGACAATAATTGATATTAACAAATCAGCGCGACTTTTAGTCTTTAAATAGTTTATTTGAATTTCTTTTGTTGTTATTTTATAAAATAGGTATTAAGTAGTTATTTTGGTAGTGTTTAATTATTCGTTCAAATTACAAATTATTAATAGTTCGCATTTTATTTCTTTTTAGGGGAAGTAGTAGTACGCATAGATTTTTAGATACCGATAGGTAAGTTTTGGCTAATTTATGATCAATTTTATTTTTGTAATAAGTAGGTAAAAGCGTAGATACTTTTATTAATTATAGTAGTTATAGGTATTTATTTTAAGTGAAGTAGGTAAATTAATAGGGCTCAAGGGCAGAATTTTCGTGTTGCTGGAGTAGATCTCGGTGTCAGTTGTTTCTCGCATGGTCAGTTAAATGTCGCTCTTTCCCGGGTTAGCAGTTCTAGAAATCTTTATGTTCACGTGCCGGACGGGTCAACTTTCAACATAGTTTACCCGGAAGCTTTGGGCTGAAGTTTTACCTATAGAACGCTATAGGTACCTACATAAGCCTCATGTGAAAGTGATCTAAACAATATTACCAATAGGTACATTAACTTAATAACATACAAGGAGTTACACGCTGACGGAGTCGCGGGCACAGCTATTAATAATAATATTCTGCGGTTCCTTTTTGCGATATTTTTCAACAGTATTGTGGATTGACTTAGTGTATTTCCCTACTAAAATCTGTATGTTACATCAAAACCACTGAACCGTGAGGAAGGACATAATGGTACTTTTTTACGAAAAACGACGGAAACGCGGACGAAGTCGCGGGCAAAGCTAGTGTTATAATAAAATGAGATAATTACTCTTTGAATGTCGCGTACGCATGATCATTCAACATTCATTTTATGACCAATTACAAATCGATTCAATTATATTGATTACAACCTATTATGATTGTTGTGCCGCTAGCTACAGAGCGATCACACATTCATATTCTGAACATGTCATGACGTATCATCTGTACTTCTATACTAATATTATCTATACTTCTATACTAATACTTAATCCTTACATAGTATAAAACAAAGTCGCTATTTTTGTCTGTTTGTTTGTCTGTATGCTTAAATCTTTAAAACTACGCAACGGATTTTGATGCGGTTTTTTTTAATAGATAGAGTGATTCAAGAATTTTAGTATATAATTTGAACGACATCCACGCGGGTGAAGCCGCGGGCATCAGCTAGTACTATAATATAATACTTAATACTAATATTATATAGAGGTAAAGTTTGTGTATTTGTTAAATTGTAAGGGGTAATCTCGGGATCTACTGAACCGATTTTAAAAATTCTTTCACCAATAGAAAGCCACATTATTGCATTATTTTACTTTTTATCCCTTTATTCCCACTAAGTTCGAACCCAGGTCCTCATACTCAGCAATCGTGTTTGCAACCACTAGACCAATGAGGCAGTCACGGTCTGATAAATGCAACACAGTCTAACTCAGAACACAGTTCTTATGTGTATTGAGATGTAAATCTATTTGAAGGTCTATGCAGAAGCAGTTATGGGCGAGACTTGAGACCATTGCCAACAGGAAAAGTCTTCCGTATGACATATTATTATTATTAAGGGTTTTCCAGCAACTTGTGAAACAACTTGACAATAATTATGAGACTCTTAACAATAATTATTATTTTTATATCTTTTTAAACCGCATCGCGCATTATGAATTCATAAACATAAATTACCTTAAAGTCAGCATTCTTGGCGAAATTGTTGCGTAACCTGAAAATAATTAACAAGCATTATTCGTGAATTATTAGTTAAAAATCGTAAAGCTAACGCAGAATCTATTCAATATTTCTCTTTCACTGGAGTGGCTGATTTAATGGACATAATTATGTAGTTTGTTTATGTTTAATTTTGTGTAATTGTTAAATAAATAATAAATAATATGGTTTTGTTGTTCGTTTAGTATACAAAAGCGATATTTTGATCCTTTGTTATTTCAGGGTCAATAGACGACTGCTGTTACATATTGTTATAAGTTAACTCAGGGACATAAATCATTTAACAAAATGACAATGACATCTAACTTTAATCGCCCATTTAAATAACAAATACATCAAATTGATGAAGAATCAATTGAATTTCCTTCTATTTTATATTTTTTAGAGACAGAAGGGTAAGGCAGAGACCAACAGACCAATCACCATTGCTCATGTTATGTTTAAGTAGGGGGCAAGCCTATTGCCATCAAGCGGGCACAAATCCAAACTGTGGCTGCTACTGAGAAACTCCAGATTGAACCGAATCGAGCTCAGAACCTCCTACGCCAGTAGAGTCACTAGGCAAAAACTGCTTCGTGTGCTTAATAAGTGTGCGTAATTGTGTATACAAACGAATTGTTTCCTTTTTCCTTGTCATCAATGAAACAATGGACAGTACCAATATCTTACACAATATAGTTCGAATGATTACAACGATTACAGCATCATCTTCGTAGCGAGTAAACGAAGGACGATGACCATCAATTGTGTAGCTCGTTGTTTTTGTTAATCACTAGTTTGATATACCTTCATATTGTGTTGGTTACAAGTTATTTTTGAGAAGGGGGCAGTTTTATTATGTTACGGTATTGGTCTTAAGGTTCTGTTTTATAAAGTGTTTGGTATCTGGAGGAATCACTGCGACAGTAGGTTTTAAAAGATTTTTTTCGACAAATTACTTTTTTTGGATTTATTGACAAGCAACGTTCAGATTAAATTAAAAAAAAATATATATATTGATCCCCTAAAAGGATTAGATAGGACCCAACCTTTTTATGGAGGCTCATAATTTTTGCCGATGAGAAATTTCACCAGGCACACAACTTGTATTCGATATAGGTTTTAAGTACTCCAGAGACATTAATGTCATTACGTCATTTAGGAATTAACTCTGGCACGTTGTAAAGAATAAGCATACAAACAATAAGGTTCAAATTAAAATAATAAAAGAAGGGAGAGCTTAGGCGGGCTGCGGGTTGTTCAAAAGAGATACCGTGGTCTCGACACAAAGGGCTAAGAAGGAACATGGGTAGTTTTTAGTAAGTAGAAGTCTGACACTCCCTACCACTCTACCCAAAGCGTGAGAAAATCATTTGATGAATTCCCAGACCCCAAAAAAAAAAGTGTAATATGTAATTTTCTTTTAAATAATTATTTCTATTCACACAAAGCACAAAACACTGAAACCACATACAGCCTACAACCAATCCCGAGAAACATCAGGTTATTCTATTAATAAAACTCGCTACGAAAAAGTATAGAATATCACCTCGAGATCTAGTAGACTAGTACATACCTAAGCACGCATATGACCGTCTTATGTATATATATGTAATTGAGGATTTCCCCAGTTGAGTCTAACAAGCCATTTGGAAGCAAACCACTCGGCAGTAGGCGATTACAGCTCTAATCTTAACGATCCATGACCTGTAGCTGCCTCAGGAACAGTCAAAGGATAACAATGTTGTTTTCGAGGATTTGTTTAAGTTTTTTTTTGTTACTCAGTAGCTCATTATCTCAGATGAGGACCGTCTTAGGTACCTGCGATTGCAAAAAACGGGAGGGAATACATTAATTTAAAAAAAGATTAAATAAATTGGAATAACTAAACCAACAACAAACTTAATAAGAGCAACAAAAGGAAAAGTTCCTCCACAACGATGTGAGCTAGTAAAATGCCAAAAAGACTGGCGGCGTTGCCACGTTGAATGGCAATACTTAGGCCGGCCGGGACTCCACCAAAGCGGAGATGAGCGGAGCGGAGAGGAGATGTGCGGACATCTTGTGCTAAAATTACTAATTGGTGTTGCCTTGTCAAGTTTATGCCCTGACAATAGTATCCTAGTTTCCTTAAGTAACAGTAGTTCCTAGTGTACCTACAATTAAAAATCGACAATAAATTAATGACTGCCATAGTCACTGTTTCATCAAAAACAAATCGTTGTGTTTTAAATAAAATATCGTGCATCTTCGTTTTAATTATCATTTATTACATGCCTTTAATTTTGTACCAAATTTATCGATATTACCACAGGGTATTACGAGTATAACACGAAATAGAATGTTCGATATAGATTGAACACTTCCATATCTAGATATCTGGATTGTAGATATTAATGTTTAATCTACGATAATAATACTTACAGTTGTTGAACCTGGTCCCATTGGTTTTCCTTGGCCGCGACAAGGATTTCATCATACGTAGGTGGAAGTGCTGAAACAGAAACGTTACATTTACTTTAGTATCGGTCTATTATAGCTGTCCCACTGTTGGTAAAGAATACTGGGAAGAACCTTCTAAATAGCCTTTCCTATCTCTCCATGCGAATGTTGAGACGGAATATCACGTTCAGCCACTGGGTCCACTCCTCAAAGAGGGACAGTCAGTGGCCTGACATTCCGATACTGAGTCTTACCAAAGGGTATCGTATTACCCAGTACCTACTAATTGGGTTGTAGAGGTCAGATAGGCAGTCACTTTAGCTACATTCGGTTAGACCCCAACATTGTCTTGGGAGAAGGTTGGGCAGATGATAGATTCGCCTATGAAGAAAAAACCATTGGAATTCGTGTAAAAGTTTGGTTTAGTGGACGTTCGACCAGCCAGACGACAGACTAAACATATATTTACTTATTATTTAAAAGCCTTTTTGATGACGTCTTTTTGTTGTATCAATGTTTTTTATTTTCATACATTATTTAGATTTATTCCATTAGAAACCCGTTGATAATAATACGAATAAATACGGAACTGGCTCTTTGGTAAAGATTATTCTTTGTATCACTATTAATTCACACTTTTTTTAGCAGACTTACATTGTTCAAAATATTTGCACAAGCATTTGTTGCGGGTTCGAGTTAGTGAGCGGTACTAAGTGACAAATACGAGTAGGTACATACATAATAGTACAGATTTCAGACCCGGGGCTAGATGGACTTACCTACCATGTCATCAATGATTGCACTGATAATAAATGAATAAATAAGATATGGAATCAGGCATTGTTATGGATAATATTTAGTGTTAATTCCACGAAAAAATCCAGGCTTGGTTGCAGAATATGATATGCACGCAATTATCATTCCGTGCACACCAATTCTTAGGCTCAATATATTTAGTGTACATAACTCAAAATATTTGCATAACACTTTCAGATGATGGAGCGCGACTGCGGAGCATATTGTGGTCAGGTTCGATTCCCAGGTCATGCAAAGTGTTGGTGGGCTTTCCATCAGGAATTTCTCAGAAGCAGTCACTGAGCCCGGAATTCGAATTTGTGCCCGGTTGATGGCAATACGCCCGCCCCTATTACACTGGTTATAATATATCATTTTCCTATAACATATCAAAGATAAAGAAGAGAGAAGAGACAATGAAATTACCAAAATATACGAATTCCTAAACATACACATCAGATAAGTATGTATTTCCTTAAAGTATTTTTGTTTTCGAATTTTAGCTAATTAGTTTCCTCAAATGCTTGTTACGAGGCCCCCGAAAAGGAAAAATTAAGTCGTTTCTTACTAGCACGATTTTTTTAACGTTGCTTTTGGTGATTCGATTTTGGGTACATATAAAAAAGTAGATGCCCCATCTTCTTAAAGGAAAGCTGACTTATTAATAGGTTTTTTATCCTCAAAACATATTGATTTGTGATCAATATTTTTAATTATATTACTCTGTATATTCATTGTCTACACTGTGGTCTCCTGTAAGTGAAGGAGTATAACCTATGTAATACTTTTGTTTTTCATTATTTATTTCCTTTGATCTGTGCACATTCTTTGTTAGAGATCCTAAATAAATAATTACCCATTCCTCAGGAATTCTGACTTCCACTAAAAAAACTTACGAATTTAGGATGTATACAGGGTGTAAACGGACTCTTCACGAATGCTTGGTTGACACCAAGCATTCTGTATATCAAACTATGTAAAAATTATCGCACTTTTTTTGTAGGGTGTGAAATAGCGTTCATCCATCAGAAGCGGACGTATTTAAAGCAAAGTTATTACATAAATACTGGCATTTTTTTAACCTTGTGAAAATGAAGGAATCTTTACCCCCTCATCTTCGCAACTAGAAAGTTTCTAGGCATGGTTAAGAACAAAACAAATATCACAATAACGGGGATAAAGAACAAGTGCCTTTCGGCTTGGTTTAGGGTACTTTAACAACTATTATATCAACATATATGACATATATGTTGATACAATAGGCCTCCGCCTTCCTTGATCACACTTTTACATTGTATTAGTGTGATCAAGGAAGGCGGAGGCAAGGTGGAGTCAAAGTGACCTTGGTGGCTATGGCTACGGATATCGCAAATATTTTTGGAAAATCAATCGTCACACGTACACACGGCTACACATCAAGCTATACAAAACCAGTATAATCTGATCGTTCATTGTGCGAAAAGATCTAGTAAAGTGAGGCCAAGATTAACTGGTTTTGTATAGCTTGATGTGTAGCCGTGTGTACAACGAAAGTATCTTTATAACAAAATTATCATCTGCCTAGCCTAGTCCAAACTATTCACTTTTGAGGTCAGCTTCTTGTCTGACCGGATGCACATGAATATCAAACAGTGTGTTAAAACAAAACGCGTTGATAGAAAACAATCTTCTAGAATACCAAATAAATCTTTTGCTACAATTTCTTCTACCGATTTTTCAAGAGTTTTTCTTTTTAGTTGTTAGCATTAGAAACAATGGGTTATTGTGTTCATGATGGTGTTACGTTACTGTACATTGTTCCTGTTTTACAACAAGAAAATAACAAGTAACAACTAGCATATGAGTTATTAAGCTATTGCATAGCTTCTATCGCGGGCCTTGAGCGTGGAGAGCGAATCCAGAAATTCCGTAACGAAAATCATCATTTCAACCAGGTTGCTATGGTTACGGAAAATAACAAGGTTGTCAACTGAGGTTGTCAAATTAAATAATTGTTAAAAAATGCTATGCACAATAGCTTTACCGCGGCAGTCTCCGAGTGCCACACGTTTTTTATAATGCTCTATTGTTTAGTGAAGTTAGTTTATGAAATTGATAAGAGGCTCGAATTACTATTTATTTTTGCGAGCCTGTAATCTATTTACTATTGTTGTATATACGTAACTATTTCTTATCATCAAAGTCAAAGTCAATTTTATTTGTCATCATCATCATCATCTTCCTGCCCTTATCCCATTATATTTGGGGTCGACGCAACACGTTTTCTTCTTCTATTCTTCCCTGTTAGACGTCACGGTAGCATTTACTCTTTTTATAATCATATCATTCCTCACGCAATCCATCCATCTTTTCTTTGACCTTCCTCTCCCTCTCCATCCATAAACATTTATATCCATCATTTTATTTAGTCACATGCGTTTCACCCCTCCTCATTACATGACCATACCGAGTTAAACGACTACCTTTCAATTTTTCTGTAACAGATGCGTGACACTTTCAAACTTTCTTTAATATAGGTACTCACTCCTTACCTTTTCCGTTCTTGTCACTCGGGACATTTAACTCAACATTCTCATACTATTTAACTATAACTAATTCTTATATTCATTATTATAATTTATATTATTGTCTACTTTCGCTGCTCTCAAAACGGTGAAGGAAATCATCGTGAGGAAACCGGCATGTCTTAGAACCAAAAAATTCGAAGACATGTGACATTTACCAACCCGCACTGGGCTCGCGTGGTGGATTACATATAGCCCATCCCTTTCTTGAGAGGAGGCCTGAGTCCCTGCAGTGGGAAAATTATAGGCCAATGATGATGTCTACTTTAAAGTTACGAAGAAAGGAGACTCAAAATATATTACATACTTATTTTTTCGAAACTGGTTGGTTTATTATGATTAAATTGGTTGGAATTTAAATTTCGGTCTTTACTAATATGGAGATCTTTTTGGTTTGCCAACCAAATTACTACATTGATCAGTGGGATCGGCTTCGAGTTTAGTCAGTTGTGGTTTTGGACACTAGCAAACACTCATCTATGTGCAATTTATGTCATCACCATGACATGTTTATGGCTTAACCGATTAAGAAAAAAATTCGGAAGAATCCGTTATTCCGAAACCACAAAATACCTAACTTAAAAGTAGTTTTTTGGGAGAAGCCCGCCAGCTATTCCCAAACCACTGCAACTATCAGAGTCAACAGTGGCGGCCACCTGAAAAGCGCCGAGAGAATGAAGCTGGAGTCTGGACGAAGTCCCAGAAAAATAATTTTACTGGGTTGGAGGCAGAATTTAAATGAAAGGAACATCCACCAACTTTCTCCCAAACCCGCTCACCAGGAAGCGGCTTTTGCCCAGAGGTGGGAACGTTAGGGGCTGATAATGATCGACCAAACGCTCGGTTACGGCCAAAAAATTTAGTTTCGGCCAATCAATATTCGTGAGTTGTCGTGGTTCGTACATTTCTCGTAATCGTTCGATCGTTGACAAATGCAGGCTCTAAGTTTCGGTATCGGCTGAAAATGTTGTTTCGTTCGGACACTATAATAGATTATGATTTAAAGGTATTCAGTAAACGTATAGTAAGTCGTGACGACTTTACTCGTCGGTATTTAATTAATTCAATGTTATTGAACTTGTCATTTTGTTGCTGACCGTGAAAAAACCTGCGTCTATGTATGAAAATGTGCAATATTTGTCGTCCACAATATTTGAACTCCAAAATTAAAGCTAAATTATTACCTACCTTCTTACCTGGTATTTCAAGACGAGGATATTTCATTAAATTACCTTGTATTTTGCTAGTTTCAATATTAGGAATTTCGACATGCTAATTATAATAATATATTAAAGAGCTTTTTCCTTGTATGACTGAAACGTCATCTTCAAAATACCCGTTTTTGAAAACAAGTATGCAAATATAACGTCTACTTCCCGATGAGCAAAAATGCAAAATCAAACTTTTAAAATTGACTGAAAATTAATGGCTCAGAATGGGCACGATTGGAATGAGTGATTGTTGTTTAGACCTTCAGTTTAAGATAGGTTAGAAAGTGCTACAACACTGGGCCCAGGGTTTATTTAAATTGCACCTCCTTATTTTGATTTGAAAAATATATAAACGATCATGATCTGCCTAGCCTTTTTACTATGTTATGGTCGGCTTCCAGTCTAACCGGGTGCAGCTGAATACCAGTATTTTACATGGAGCGACTGTCTATCTGACCTCCACAACGATACCCTTTGGTAAGACTGGTTGTCAGTATTCAGGACACTGACTACCTGTAACGCTGCCGGGACCAATAGTTTAACGTGCATTCCGAAGTACGGAGGAAACTCCGTGCCTTGGAAAGGAAATCCGTGCCTGTTGGTCCCAGCTGCCAAATAAAGATCTTTCTGATCTCTCATTTCGTCTTACCAAAGGGTATCGTTGTGGACGTTAGATAGGATAGGAGATAAATATGGGTGTACTAATGGGTACACCTCTGCTTAAACCTTCTGGGATTACAGGCGTGATGTCATGTTATGTTTTGACTTTTACAGTTTACGGAAATGTCTTACTGAATTAAAATACTTTTACACCTACTTTGAAAGAAACACATAACATGAAAAAATAGTTATTTAGTTAACAGTTTGGATTATAATCGAAGTCAACAAAGTTTTCTTTTCAAGGTCTTGATAATGATTCTTTTGGTGTCTTGTCCAACCGTAAGAAAACTAAATCTAACATCATTTTCACCAAATAAGATTTCAATAAGTCAATCAAACGGAAATTCGGAAAAATCGAGAAAAGCTTTAGTTGATTCCTGTTTCGAGTTCAAATAATAAGTTTTTTTGCGGTGCAATGTTTAAACATGTTTAGATGACATTTAATGATATTATTTCTAAGCAAAAAACACTTTTTTAAGTACAAAATTTTATACAAAAACAAGCTAATTAATTAGTTTGAAAAGATCATTATTTTAGAATTATTATTTTTTTTATTTTTCCTCGTTTATACACTTAAAGATGACAAGATGTGGCTTACCTTGAACAGTGATAATAACACCCACTAATATTAATATTGAGGCGAATTTTGCCATTTCGTATGAATATGTAACTGACAAGTTACTCGAGAACACGCGCGGTCTGTGTGGATTGTCGCGTCTAAATGCCGCTACCAAAACCAGCCAAGTCTTATAAATGAGAATATTTTGCACGCACTGTACGTACATAGTAGGATAACTATAAGGCCTGGACTCCACCAAAGCGGAGAGGAGCGGAGCGGAGAAGAGATGTGCAGAAATCGACCATTGGTTAAAATTCACATCTGGTCTTTCGCCCTTACTGTGATTGATCGAATTTGGCACATCTCTCCGCTTTGTTCGTCTCCGCTTTGGTGAAGCCCCGGCCTAGGCTACTTTTCCACCAGAGATGTGCTATGCGGCTATGCTGCTAGGATGTTAAGCTGTGAAACTATTTGAGCGTTTTGGTTCTCTTTCCATCCTTCCATATAAAAAAAACTTTTTAACACTTTTGACCGACTTTTGTTTGTTTGATTTAATTTTTTTGCCACCGACTTCAGAAACAGATTTTTCTTCTAAAGTTTATTTTTCACTTTTATGTATTTTTTTTGAAGTCGGTATCATTTTTTGTTAAAAAGTTTGTATTATTCACTTTTTAGTGGTTCACATTCACATGTTCATGGGTCAAAATGTGGACAATGTAGTATTTTTGAGTTTTGTTGATTTTACAAAAACCGCTGGTCCGATTTCGATAAAAAAAATATGGGACCATTTGGGAAGAATACCCTTTCCTACAAAAAAAGAATTTTTCAAATCGGTTAGCAAGTGACGGAGTTATGCCCGAACAAACATAAAAAATATATATAAACATCCGAATTGAGAACCTCCTTCTTTTTTTTGAAGTCGGTTAAAAACATATCTTAGTTGAATCGTTTCCACCAGTGCTAAGCTATGTGCACCAATGAATATGATTGGTGGATATCAAACGCGTCCATAGCAACGTACAGTGCGATCAAATTATCTTGGCAGCTCTGAACATAGGCTTTGCGAAATTTTACGCATGTAAACTTGGGAATAAAACTGTTATTGCCAGATAAACCAATACTTAAACGATCAGAAAATATCTAATTTAAACAGTGAGAAATACAAATAAAATAAAATATCATAACACTTTTATACATTCGTTGTAACAAAATGACCCGCACGAAGTTCGGAGCTGCCAAGATAATTTGATCGCACTGTAGCATAGCACATATCTGGTGGAAAAGCACCTTTAAAGGGTCGCATCCTCGCGCATCTCGCATTTATTTTTCATCCATATTTTAGGTTCCATTTAGCAATCGTTCTTTTTTCTAAATTCCTCATTCTTTGTTTTGTTGAGAATCCGTTTTGCGTTTTATGATCGGATATTAGCAGATGTTTTTTTATGTGTGTGTATTTTTGTTAGATTTTAAAATTATCAAATGCTTATTATGTATTAGTTTCGTAGTTAAATCACCTGCTATGTGATTATTGCTATGGTTTATGACAGCACGTGTCTTTTAATAACATAATTTGTATGTACAGCGTTTTGTTTAGTAGGTAGACAGTTAAACATAGGTAATGTTAGTTATACATGTAATAATTCATAATTATGCCAGTTGATTTTTGATATGATCTCATTCATACCCTAGCTAGGGTTTTGAGACCTTGTAGAGGTGCAACCAGACTACCTAAAAGTAAAAAAACAAAACATTTTGTAATGTATTCACGCTGGTTTTGATCCTTTATGTGGGGCCAACGTTCCTCTTACGGATATCAATGCGGTTTAAAATGGACAAATAAAAATACGAGCACATAAGAACTTATATATAACTAGCAGACCCACGCAACTTCGTCTGCGTCACAATATATAGCTTATAACGTTCCTTGATAAATCGACTATCCAACATAGAAATATTTTTTTAATTCGCGCGTTCAACCAAACAATCAAACAAACTCTTCAGCATTAAAATATTCGTCCGCGCTCCGCGCGTATTTTGAAAATATAATATAGCCTATGTCACTCGGTACCTAAAGGTGTAGCTTTCTATTAATGTTGAAAGAATTTTCAAATTCGGCAGAGTCATTTTTGAGTTATATCGTAACAAACAAAAAATCTAATCGCGTCTCTCTATAATATTAGTATAGATATCATTGTTTACGACAATGCTATTGAACTCAAAGGGCCATCCGCAATTCCTAGCTAGTTTACCAATGATAGCTAGTGATCTCAGCATCTAGTTTATAGCAAGGATGACAGGCTAAGGTTCCTACTAGACCTTGTGTAACTGGCTTGACCACTGCAAGGGTCGGCTCTGGTATCAATGAACGAGTAAGAATGATGATGATGACTTATATTATGTTCCTAGGAGCATTAACAACCTTTTTTGTTTACTTATTTTTCTCACTTGGTACAAAAATACAAGCTACGACAATCTGCCTTTCTTAAACAGATTTTAAACTTTATCGCTGAAGGTTGAAGGTTGTTTGAGAACATTTGAAGTTCTAGATACCTGGATGCGCTGGCGTCATACTTGTTTAAAAGTTGTTGAGGACTAACTGTTGAACGCGATATTATTTTAATGGAATTTGATGATTAAAATCATGGGGTTTAGGTACCAGTAAAAGCCACTTCCGAGTAACATGGAACTAGGAAAACTGACAAACCAACTGAAAAATTTCTTGAAGGAGTATTCAAATCCTAATCTAATATTATGGTTGAATATAGAGGCGCACAATGAATAAACACTAGTGGTTGAGCGATTGTCTCCTGCGCTGCGTGTCGTGGCTTTGGTCCTGGACGGGACAAATATTTATATGGTCTACAGGTAGTCAGGGGCGTATTTACCCTAGGGGATCAGATAATTACTATTAATAGTCAGATGACTATAGTAATTCTCTGTTCAGATGGACGACGTTGTGAAAGTAAGGACAACCAAGCAGGTGCGTATTTTTCTCGCCGCCACCCTGGGGCGGTTTTTCGAATCAGCCTTACATATATTCCATATCCATGCCATATGCCGCCCCAAAAATCAAGTGAAGAAGCACTACATCCTTCTAATCTACCGCCCACCGCTTGCTTATTCTCGCTAAAATTTTCTAGCTCGCTACGCTCGCGAGCCACCGCCGGCCGTTTTCTTCATTGTCCAATTCAATCCCTCTATGCATTCGTTGTAAAAGTAAGTTAAATATATTTTTTGAACGTCAAAAAGAAAATCAGTTACTTTTCCGTGGCAGGGGAGAAACGATTTCGAGCTCCCTCAAGTCTGAATCAAGCGTAACAAAAAAAAAAACGATCTGTATGAATTGCTGAAACAAAATGTTATTTAACCCATGTGTCAAAATTGTTTGAGCTCGTTCGCTGTTTTTGTTAATTTTCGGAACGGCAAACCCTAACACACTATTTGCAATGTTGGCAATCAAAAAATATAAAAAAGTTGATTTGACTTTTAAAAATAAACCCGAAGTGTAACATTTTCAAATAATAATAAAAAGTATTTTGACTTTTAACTAGTTTTCTTGACTAATAATGAAATTAGAAGGGGCGGCGAAGTTAGGGTGGACCCCCGGCGGCAAAAACGCACGCCACGAAACTGGGGTCGACAGAGACGTTGAGGTTGTTTCCAAGCTCTACGACTCATTGATTAGCTACTTACTCGAAACTGCTTTAGAAAAAAAGAAAGCATAAAAAAGTTATGGTATTTTTCTTGACTTCTGGGGCGGCAAAAGTTATTGGCCCGGGGCGCCAAATTTCAAAATACGCCCCTACAGGTAGTAGTTCTGGGTCTGGCTGTTTGTGTGTTAGGATGTTCAATGTTTGCAAACGCACCCAAGATACAGAAAAAACCCAGTGTTTAAAACGTTTTTTTTTTAAAGAAGATTCAAGCTCTTACACATTCACTGAGTATTATTAATCCCACCACACACAATATGACATATGCAAGTCCCAGTTTTGAGTTTTGTAGCTCTAAGTAAAATAACAATAACTTATTATCCAATCCGAGTCACGCAAAATAATCGAATTTTATTGATCTACGAGGAGATCTTCAATGAAAACTTGTCGTAACTCGTATGTATCCGAGTGAGGAATACTGAAAGTAGAAATAACCCTCCTTTTGGGCTTCGCCGCAGTCGGGTAAAAAGCAGATGCATTGATTTGGTGGATGCATTAAGTAGGCTATCTTTGGAGGGTGGGAAAGCTCTTTGTGTACAGGCCCACGTTACCTCTTTCGAAAAATCCGCAGCCCCGGAATTAAGTAGGCTTAAATGCTCACGAGACGATTATTTCTCATTTAATTTTTCAAAAATAAACTTATTTTTTAAACGGAGGTAATTAAAAAATAACTTAATTTTTTTAATTACCTACGTTTAAAATATAAACGCTACGATGCGGATACAATAACAGGAAATGCTGTTATTTTGGCTTTTTAGCTATGTTACCTTTTTTTGGAGTGTGGGAAATCATTAAATGAATCCTCTCTGGGTGGGAGTGTCAGACTTGTACTGACTAAAAATACCATGTTCCTTTTTATGGGCCTACCACACGCTCAAGCTTCACCGCACTTTTGCCTACGCGATTACACCGTGCACACAGTACATCGCACGTGTGGTTGGTAATGGTAATACCTACTTTAATCAACCACACGCGTGATGTACTGTGTGCACCGTGTAATCGCGCAGGCAAGACTGTGGTGAAGCCTGTGCGAGTGGTAGGCACATTAGCACGTTGTGTCCGGGGCCGCAGTATCTCTATCGAAAAACCCGCAGACAGATCCTCATCCGTCTGGCGTCTTGCCTGCCCGCCTAGCATGGCGAATCTATCTCCACTAGGACATAGCTCTTCCAATACAACTCGACAAGAAATTTTTCTACAATCTGTCATTTTGTCGATTTTTCCGCAGACAAAACCGTTTCTAGTGTGGTCATGCGACGCGTGCTGGTGTGTCCTCAATCTCGCATCGGTTTCCAAGTCAACCTGACTGCTATTCGTCGCCGACGGAAAACCTCGGGAATGCATTTTTTTATTACGTTTCTAGGAAAAAAGCCTCGCATCGCAAACCCTGATCTGACTAATTTCTTCATTCGATATATATATTCCATATTCATTAATAAAAAAAACATAAAAGACGCCGTACAACAATTGGAAAATGCGCGCAGATTTTTCTTCCTCCTGAACAGTTAATTACATCTTTTACACTTACGAGGTTTTCACTCTAAGGCATAGTTTTGGTGTTTTTCTTACAGTCAGGACCAACCTAGAGGGTATGGAAGGAAAAACGTGTTGCATCGACCTCAATTAACATAGGACAAGGGCAGGAGAATGGGGATTTAGGTATCTGTTACTATAATCGTAGACCAGGTACAGTCAGACCGATCTGACGCAGGGTCGTCTATTCAGTTTAATTGTTCCATATCTGCCCCTAAATATACAATAACTTATTTCTTTAGAAAATAGGTTTCTAGGAAACCTTATCAATATGACGTATTCAGACGTAAAGGGCTTTGTTTCGGTTTTCGACTAAATAGAGTACCTGCCTACAGACGGGACAGAAATAGTTTACATAGTATAGGCACTGCCTAATACTCGTACAATAGCTGGGGGTGGAACTAGAAGGGTATCTTCTTGATTTCTATAAGGCCAAAATAGAAAACAAAACGCTAATGACGTCAGTTGGTATTTCATGCGTAATATGGTAATATTATTCTGTGGCGACTAGCGACATCTATCGCAACACCTGCGTACTAACAACGATCGACAGAAAATCCTACATCGCGCTATGAACATTATCCGCGACATAAGCTTAAATAGGAGTTCCCGACTTACAACTGTCGGGCAGTTAGCCCACCGGACACAACACCCGTCCGGTCGGAAGATCCTCCCTTTTCAATGGGGGATGAGGAGCTTTACACCCTGTTCCTCATACCCCCAAACTGGTGACCCCGAGCATAAACGTCAGCGCAGCCTTCGTGCAACTACTTCAGACGTCGTCACCACTTCCCCTTCGCCTTCGAGCAGCGAGTCATACCGTCAGCCAGCAGCCACGGCTTCATTGGGTATCCTGACCACCATCATGCAGCGGAAGCGCATTCCTGGTCATCACCCCCAGCCTCATCAGCGACTTTGGCACAGCACACTGCACTTCGGCCGGTCAGCAAGCAGAGACGCCCTTCTCTCCTGGTCGACGCAGCAGCCAGCCACTACGCAGCACTGCACACTCCGACTCACTGGAGCATACGCAGCATCACTCCGACTCACTGGGGCATCACGGCAAGCACTGCATCACTCCGACTCACTGGAGCTAATATGCAGCATCACCCCGACTCACTGGGGCATCCACCGCAGACAGTTCCGACTCACCGTGAACTATGCGGCATCCGGTTCCGACTCACTGGAACCTTCCACTGGCTGACAAGCGCCAAGACTTAACCTGCTTTCGACCTCCGGTCTCGGAGGAGTCGGAGGGGAGTGATGTGGCGACTAGCGACATCATTTACAACGATCGACAGAAAATCCTACATCGCGCTATGAACATTATCCGCGACATAAGCCTATAAAGGAGTTCCCGACTTACAACTGTCGGGCAGTTAGCCCGCCGGACACAACACCCGTCCGGTCGGAGGATCCTCCCTTTTCTATGGGGGATGAGTAACTTTACACCCTGTTCCTCATTACCCCCAAAACCATAGAAATTCCTCAGTAGCAGCTGCTGAGTCTGGATTTATACACGGTTGATGGAAATAGGCTCGTCCCCTACTACATGGGTAATGGGACATAAACCTAACTAACGTGAACTGGGTGTGCCATTAGGCACACCTCTGCCTATCCATTTGATGATTACAGGTGTGAAGTTATGCTATGCTTCGGCCGTCAAACATCGTCAAGACTTTTATATTTCTGACGTTACAGGTTTGTCAATTACTTATTGGTCTAGCGGTTGCAATCGCTTCTGCTGAGCAAGACGTCCTGGGTTCGATCACGAGGGCGGGTAAAGTCTTATTGGGTTCTTCTTTTAGTAATTTCACAGTAGCAGCCTAAATTTGAGTCCAGTTGATGGCAATTGGCTCGCTCGCTGTACTATGCGACGTAAACATACCTCTACCGGACCCTTCTGGAATTCAAAGCTGAAAAGGTTACAATACATATAAAAATGACAAAATGTCGGTTAGAGTCCGACATCCACTGGCCCCTGACGGAGGGTATCCATGAGAATTTTCTCAATAAAAAAGGTAAAACATGTCATTGTCCTGAACCAGTGCAGTGAGCTGAATACCTGATAAGTTTGAGATCACGTGCAACCAAATAAACTCATAAATGTAATTTAGTGTGACATTTTAGGTACCTGAATTTTAATGAAATGTTTATCGTGATAATATAATATAAGTGACCAAAATATAGAAAACCCTTATGTTGGCCAAGTGATGTAAGTGACCGAAATAGAAAACCCTAATGTTGGCCAATAAGGCACCCAAATTGTACTTTTATATATTTTATTCAGATTTTTTTCTGAGATACTTTAATAATCGTCTTCCCGTCCGTGTCCCATATTACTAAAGGTCGACTTATGATGGTTTTTTCTCCCATTCTTCGCTGTCAACCGTCGCGCCATCGTTTACCTACTCCTTTTCTTCCATATTCTTGTGTGAGACCATAAATTGTTTTTCTCGGATTCTTTCTAAATAAAGGTCCCATTAAAATAGGTGGACACAATTATTTCAGAAATCAAGGCCTCCAAACTAAGGACGATGGTAAAAATAATAATATGAAAAACGCATTTAAGTACCTACTCATAAAGGATAAGTTTGTTCTAGAGCGCCAGCAATACATATATTATTTTAAGTAAAAAAAATCACTTTATTTAATGTTTTTTTTGTTTAGATATCTTTGGTTAGACCTACTGAACGCTGTGTTACAATTAGTCCACATATTGTAATGGGACCTTATATATGACGAAACCTATTATTTCCTTTCTAGTGCTGGCAGGCTAGGTAGATGATATTTGTATCAAGAACGTCTTCCAGTCTAACTGGATTATGCTAAATAGGTACCAGTATTTTACATGGGGCGTCTGCCTATCTGACCTCCACAACCTAGTTAGTACTGGATACTACAATTCCATTTGGTAGTCAGACTTTTGGGCCACTAACAACCAGTAATGAATATCAAAAATCTACAAATGACAGCCCTGACCTCCATATAATCTAAATAAATAAAACTCAAAGGTGACTGACTGACATAGTGATCTATCAACGCACAGCCCAAACCACTGGACGGATCGGGCTGAAAGCCATGCAGGTAGATGTTATGACGTAAACATCCGCTGGGAAAGGATTTTTCGAAATTCAACCCCAAAGGGAGTTAAATAGGGGATGAAAGTTTGTATGAAAAATCGTTATTTTTGATATTTACTGACATCAACGCGGGCGAAGCCGCTTGCAAAAGCTAGTCTTTTATATATTATCTGGGATTTCCATCCATGGACCAATCTAAAGATTGAACCAAACGGTTGTTGTTATTTAGCCAGAAGCTCCTTCTTGTTATAAATATGACAGCTCTAAAATTATCATATGAATTTGGATTTTTGTTATGTCACCTACTTAGCACGAGTTGTTCCGGTCTGATCCCCCAAACCGATCCACTGCCAATATTTTTCTTTTGTTTATTCCTTTCTGATCCCCTGTAATTTATCATTCCGTTCTGATCCCCTTTTTGACACAAATACAAGTGAAGTACAGTCAACCGAAAAACAGTTGTAATCAGTTTTTATTTCTATAACTTACAATTTTATTGTACGATCATCCCACAAACTACCAGGAGAACAAAAGTAGGAAGGAGGTATTGGAATCTTTAAATCAAATCTATATTATTTCTTTCTAAGACCATGCACTTTTTTTTGTTGGAGATAGGAAACCAGGACAGTTAAGTCCCACAAACTACCAGGAGGCCAGAATGGTGAATTATTAAGTGTCACCATTGCATATAAGACACACATAAGTGTCATATATTTTTGTAATCTCCTTAAAACCTTATTATAGATTTGATTTGAAGATTCCCATTTCCAATACCTCCTTCCTACTTCTGTTCTCCTGGTAGTTTGTGGGACTTTACTTTAAAGGCATAATATAGATTTGATTTGAAGATTCCAATTTCCAATACCTCCTTCCTACTTCTGTTCTCCTGGTAGTTTGTGGGACTTTATTTATTTATTTATTAAAACTATATGTACAACAAAGTCGTACAAAAGCGGACTTAATGACTTTACTACCTATTCTTTTTTTTAATCTAATAGAACCTGTACAAATATTTTGTTGCTGACTGTCTTAAAAATGTGTCAGGGTATCCGATTCTTTTACGGGGGATCAGACCGGAATAGAAAATAATTTATAATAAAACAGATCCCTGGGGTATCAGTTTTAGGGGATCAGACCGGAATAACTCCTTAGCACAACATTGTGTATTTAGGATTGATAAATAAAACAATCAGGTTTTGTATAAATCTAGTTTATTGGCATAATTTTAATAAATTTCCATGAAATTTTTTGTTAACAATAAGCAAAGTCGACTAAATTTTAATGTAACAATAGTAATAAAAAAACAGGTTTTTAAATGAAGTTTTGATAAATTTTAATGTCATTGTACTTTATGATCCAGTTTTAATAATATCTTAATTTTTATAAAACACAAAAAGCGCTGATTCTGGTAGCAAAATAAGTAAGTTGTGCATGATGTGCTTTTCTGTAAGAGGTAACACAGACCTGTAGAGGTGGACACGTGTCTGTGACTTTTATGTATGTGTCTCTTTTCTTTGTGCTGTGTATTCAATTGTTGGTGAGCCAAATAAATAAAATAAAATTGTAATTTAAATTATTTTTTTATTATTGCAGAATGGACCTGCTCTTGACCTCGATCAGGCCTGATTGAAAGCGATGGATGAGGTCTATGATGGAACGAGCGGGTCCATAAGTGTTATTTCTCTTTCTTTGAAAACATCTCTAACATAACGATCTTATTGCCTGCTTAGCCTTTTCCCAACTATCAAAAAATATACATTATTTTACTTCATGTCGGATTCCAGTGTTACTGGATGCAGCTGAATACCAGTATTTTGCATGCACCGACGTAACGATCTAACACACATAAAAACAAATTTTCAGTATATTTTACACATTTTCCCTAATGAGTGTTTCGTTTTAAATGTAAATAGAGCCTGTCGCTCTTTTCCTGTACAGTCAGTACAAAGTACAGTCTTGATTTAGATCTGTGCAAGATCATTGTTAGTCTTTGGTCAACTGGACCCACGAGTTAAGTCGAACAAATCACATTTTAAATTGTTTTTTTTTTGTCATAGTTGTATTGTGGGTCCAGTTGCAAGTGGGTCCAGTTGATCAAAGACTCAAAATCAGCAGTAACAAAACCAGCTTAGGTATGTATTATGTACCTGCCTTTATTATTTAAAAACTAAATTAAAAACTACATTTCTTTCTTAAATGTTACATAAACTAGTCTATACGTATTATTTAGGATTATAATCTAGTTCTAGTGTATTTAGTGGACATACGTAAATCCATCTTTCTTTCCGTTGTCGTTAGTTTCCAAGGTAGTGACCACTTTCCCGTCTTTAGAAATCTGGGAAACGTAACTTGAATGAACATTTCTGCCCTGCCCCGGCTTTATGTTGCTAATACGAGATATGAAGTCTTTGGGATCCGGAACTTGAAAGTTGAGTTTCTGTACAAACAAAAATAGCGGTTAAAAGGTACTATGATGTCTTAATATAGTCCTAACTTAATCTTTTTTCAGTTTGGAAACGTGATAGAACTATACAGGATGTCTATTGCCATCTATTTCCCACACGGGATTAAGAATAAGTTAGGACTGTTTTAAGACGTCATGGTAGGCCTATAGGCATAATATATTATTAGAACATTGATGATTGTCACATATATAGAAGGCAGTCAGCGTGAAGTGTTTTATGATTCCCAATATTCAATAGCTTTTTAGCAAAACATTTTAAATCTCTTTAAACAGTTCCAGTTCATCATTTCAGCAAGGAATCATACACTACTGGGTAATGGGTATAGTAAAGGCCTCTCCATTCTACCTCTCCACTCATCCAAATGATTCCCACGAATTTAACGATATGTGTTGCTACAAAAGCGCGTTGGATTGCTAACGTGATTTTAACAGGAAATTCTCAACAAACAAAAACCGTCACACGTAAGAAATATGTCCCATTTTCGTGTTATTTAAGTAAGTATCTGACTTGAGTTCTGATAAAATACTTTACTTGACTGCATTAAAAAGCCGTTTTAGTATAGAACAAGCAATACTCTCGATGGAATTTACCATCAGAAAAAATACCTAAGAATTGATCACTTTATAATGTGTTTGACTATTTCATGAAATGGTGTTGTTTCATGATTTAGCCCACTACCCACATCATGATGTGGGAAAGTGGTGCAAGGTCATGAATACTTAGCGTTTGATGATTTGAACAGTTAAACAATTTCATGCTTAACCCTTCGTATGCCGAACGTAGATCTACACGAGATACAATGGCTTTTTAATTGTGTCTAATTACACGGCATACGAGAGGATAAAGTGCAATACTTATACTGGGCCGGCTGTAAAAAGCAAGAAGGATGTGTCTTTTCATTGTATTTTCCGTTTTAAATAGATTAAACGCGTATAATCTATTTAAAACCGAAAATCATAATTTTATTTTACTCAAAAATCACTGTCGCGTTGTTGCCGCTTTACCACCTACACGAACGAGACAAATAGTGCGTTGCATGTATGAGTGACAGAGAGAACGAGAAAATGGCGCGCGGTGTTGTCAGTTCGAACGATGCTAGAGGCAACGTCACGTTGGCTGTTGTTGACAATTGCCACGTGAACAATATGTTTATCTCTTTTTGACATTAAGGTCCTATATAACTCTGTCATCTTCTAACGTACTCAATGATAGAAATGAATTGGCTTAGGTTCTTGTAGGTAGTTACTAAAATATCGCCATGTTTTTATTTCTTTACAATGAGTATGACGTCTCTATTGGTAAAACCTCATTGGTGCAAACAATGTTTTTACTTCCATACCTAGTTTATTTCATCAAAAGGTTATGGGCCCAGTCACTAAATTTGCCATCAAGAACCTTTGCGGCCTAGATGACTACTCTACGTGGAAATTCGCAATAAAAATGATTCTCATACGAGAAAGCATCAAACTACCCGGATTCCAAAGACTCCACCGCCATCGAGAAGGACCAAGACGCACTAGCTTTGATTTGTCTACATGTGGAACCTACACTTTATGCGTATGTACAAGATTCAAATCATGCCCAAGATGCTTGGGATAGTTTAGCGAAAGCATTTGAGTACAAAGGCGTAAATCGCAGGATCACGCTCATGAATGCGTTGATGAATTGGAAGCTAGAGAGGCACTCGTCGATGCATGAATATGTTGCTGCAGTAATGTCTCTTTTTCAAAAGTTGAAGGATATTGCCACCGGATTCGACGATGATCTTGTAGTTGTCGTGTTACTAAGAGGACTACCTGAAGAGTACAGGCCTATGCGAATGGCACTGGAACACTCTGGTATGAAGTTGACTTCAGAGAACGTACGGCAGAAGTTACTGCAGGAGGATTCACGTCAAGGTTGTAGTACATTGCCTTCAGCGGATTCGGCATTGGCTGTGAGTAAGAAGCGGAATGGGAACAAAGATTTGAATATGACCAAAGTTAAATTCTTCAAATGTGGAAAGAGTGGACATATGAAGCCAGACTGTCCTGAAGGAAAGAAAACGGGTTCGACCTCCAAACTGAGTGACGTCGCGGTCGTGAGCCTGTATTCATTCAGCGCCCCCCGGACTCCTTTATTCCGACGGAGTGGTACATCGACAGCGGGGCATCTTCACATATGTCTTACCAGAAACATTGGTTTAAAGATTTGGTTATAAATGTTGGTATGAGTAATGTGTCATGTGCGAATAATGATAAGATTGAATGCAAGGGTAAGGGTGATATTATGGTGAGTTTGTAAGGACGAATGCTTGCTGTGAGGGATGTCATGTATGTACCCGGTTTTCGTGTTAATCTGTTATCAGTGTCTAAATTAGTAGAGAAAGGATGGAAGGTGAGTTTTGACAGAGATGGGTGCAAGCTAATTCACCATTTAGTTCCAGGTCATTTCAAGGGAAAGCTTCTGGCTACCGCAAGTGAAGTCTCAGGGATCTACAAGCTTGAAGGTTGTCAAGCGGTTGTAGATGGGACTGCGTTGGCGTCAGTGAAAGCAGGTAATCCTTTGATGTTGCGGCACGGCGGCTTGGACACGTTAATGAGCGAGATTTACGTAAGCTTCCGGGTATGGATTTTGGAAAGAGCGTAATGGAGCCTTGTGTCGCCTGCATTAAGGGGAAGGCACATCGTTTACCTTTTCCAGTTGGTGAGGCTGAGAGCCCTCGAGAGACTGCAACTGGTTCACGCAGATATCTGTGGTCCAATGTCTGAACCCACGTACGGTGGATCTCGGTATATGCTAGTTATTTTAGATGATTTTACACGCAAATCTTTTGTATTTTTCCTTAAATCAAAAGATCATGTTTTAGATCATTTTAAAGTTTTTCTAGCTAGTGTAGAGGTTAAAACCGGGTTGAAGGTAAAGTGCATACGCACGGACAATGGAACAGAATTTGTGAACAGGAAGTTTGATGGTTTTCTACACCAAAAGGGTATAAAACATCAGTTGACTGTTCCCTACACTCCAGAACAGAATGGCGTAGTGGAACGAGCAAACCGCACTATTGTGGAGATGGCTCGTGCTATGTTGGCAGAAAAGGGTCTGAGTGCGAGACTGTGGGCAGAGGCATGTTATACGGCTGTTTATACGAAGAACAGGCTACCTCACAGTGGCAATAATGGTAAGATTCCTGAGGAGTTGTGGACAGGGAAGGCTCAGTCGTTCGATCATTTCAGAGTTTTTGGAACGAAGGCATTTGTGCACGTGCCCAAGGATACTCGGAAGAAATGGAGCCCTAAAGCAGTAGAACATATCTTTGTTGGTTACTGTGAAGAAACCAAGGGATATCGTTTCATAAATCCCAGTAATCCTCGCGTCATTGTGAGAGCAAGGGATGTAATTTTCTTGGATGACTCTACAGCAGCAGTTTCAGAGGATCCTAGTCAGCTCGTAGGTAGCAGTGACAAGAATGCTGAAGTAATCTGGGAACTTGCAAAGGTAGAAGGCCAGTCAGGTTCGTCACCTGGTAGTGCAGAAGCTTCTCAAGGGCCGAGTTCCACAGATGAAGCTGAAGTATATGAAGACGCGGAAGTTGAGATGGGAGAAACGAGTGATAGCGGAGCAGAAAATGTCGTGGTGGAAAACGTTGAAGTTGAAGAGACTATAAATAGAGGAGAGTCAAACGAAGGTGAATGTCGTTATCCTCTACGTAATAGAATCCGAGAAAGAAATCTTCATGGACGTGCATGCTGTAAAGAAGGACAGGAGCCTTTGACAGTAAAGGAAGCCTTAAGTCGGGAAGATAAGGATAACTGGAAGGAAGCCATGAAGAAAGAGATGGATTCGGTGTACGAGAACAAGGTCTGGAAGCTCATCAACAAGCCACCTGGGGCTAAAGTCGTGGGAAACAAGTGGATCTTTAAGTACAAGTTCGATGCAGATGGTAACAAGACCTATAAAGCTCGACTTGTGGCGAAGGGTTTTACTCAGTCCTACGGGGTCGATTACTTTGAAACTTATTCACCGGTCGTGAGAAGATCGACAGTTAGATTGCTGCTATCGTTGGCTGTTGAAAAGGATTTGTTCATCAGTCACTTTGATGTGAACACCGCCTTTCTGAACGGTGATTTGCATGAAAGAGTTTATATGCGACAGCCGGAGGGTTGCATAGACGAAAACTCAAAGGAAAAAGTTTGCTTACTAGAAAAAGCGATATACGGCCTCAAACAAGCTTCACGGTCTTGGAATGAAAAAGTAAATGAAGTGTTATTGCGTTATTGTCTTTGAACTTCAAACGCTGTGATTTTGATAGCTGTCTCTACAAAAATAATATTTTTTTTATCGCTCTCTAAGTTGACGATTTTTTATTATTTTACAAAGACAAACAGCAGAAGGAAGTTTTATTAGACAATCTTTGTAAACATTTCAAGATAAAGGATTTAGGGGAAGCGAGACAAGTTTTGGGTATGCTTTTGTTTAAGACGGACACCGGAATATATTTGAATCAAGAGAGGCATATTTCGAAGATCTTGGATGAATATGGTATGTCTGACTGCAAACCAGTAAAAACTCCGACGGAAATGAATTTCCATAAAGTCTTGGCGGAAGGGGAAGGAGGTAAGCTCTTATCCTGTCATGACACTCGTAGTTATCAGGCGCTCATAGGATCGCTGAACTATTTGGCCTGTAACACACGCCCGGATATTGCGGCTGCGGTCAATTTTTTGACACAGTATAACTCATGTTGTGAGGAACGCCATTGGAAAGCTGCTAAGCATATCTTGAGATACCTTAAGGGTACAAGGGATCTATGTTTGATATTTCCCAAGTCGCCGGTGCGGTACATCACGGGATTCGTAGATGCTGACTGGGGCGGGAACATCAAAGATAGGAAATCTTATTCTGGGTTTATTTTTAGATGCGGAAACTCGTTGATTAACTGGGAATGCCGGAAACAAGCTTGTGTAGCACTGTCGTCAACCGAAGCCGAGTATATTGCACTTTCGGAGGCAACCAAGGAGGCAGTTCACTTGCGGCAGTTGAATGCATTTATAAGAGGTGAATATCTTGGGTCTATTTGCATTTTCGTAGATAATCAGAGTGCTATTAAACTTGCGTACAATCCTGTAGCGCATAGAAGGACGAAACATATATAGACATAAGGGCGCACTATGTCAGAGATTGCATTACTAAGAATGTTGTACGTCTGAACTATGTGTGTACGGAAGATAACCCAGCAGATGTGCTGATAAAACCATTAGGTCGTGTGGCATTTAATAAATGTGTGCGCGAGCTGTGTTTGGGTATGTCTGGTGTGGTGTGAAGTGAGGATATCTGATGATGGATGTTGTTTGAGGGGAAGTGTGAAACTTTTTAGTGGACAACAACATTTCAAATTGATATTCGAACATGTGTGTTTTTATAATGACTTGTGTCATTCCTGTCATTCACTTGAAATTTTTTTTTTTCTGTGCAAACGTTTTTACTTCCATACCTAGTTTATTTCATCAAAATAAAATCCAGGAAAATATCGTTACGACACCACGCTATGTATATTTTCATAAAAGTCAATATAAAAATATGATGTGGCCAAATGTTGATTGACATTCATTGAGGTTTAAATGATATGGCCAGTTTTAGCGGGTTAAACGAGGATTTTTTGCCGGTAACCATTTCATGAAATAATCAGACACATCATGAAGTGATCAATTTTAAGATCTAACCTTATCATTTAAAGTTTCATCACATATTTTACTCCCATAAGGGATGCACGGTCTATCTTTAGTGCTCACCCTTTTTTTTTTTTTGGTGGGTGGAAAATCATTGAAACACCCCCCCCGCCCGCTCTTGGGCAGAGTGAAGGGGAGTGTCAGACTTCTACTGACTAAAAACCAAACCCATGTTCCTTCTTCGCCCTTGTGTCGGAGCCGCGTTAACCTTTCGATAATCCACAGCCACGACGGGCGTCGGCCCTTGCGGGCCCCTTCCATATTGCTGACATCTCTTTGAGGCGCGCGTGGAACACGTACGCGCCGCCGACACGATCTGTTGCCGTCATGACGACGGCCGGACGGCGAGCTAGCCCGTTACTCACCGTCCACAAGCCCGCGTCTACGGTGGCCGGAGGTCATCGCGTGACCCCCGACGCCCGGAGCGCCTTTCGCGGCGGCTGGGACGTTGAGAGGTTCTCTCCCTCTCTCGTTCCGCCACCTCCTTCGCTAGCATCACTGCTTCGCAGAAGGATGCGACGGCGTCCCATTCCTCTTAGTGCTCACCCTCGATATAGGTATGTATACTAAACAAGAATGTTTTGTGAAAAGTTTCGTGCTTCTAGCAAGATTATTTTGGAGATCCTTAGGTTTAGTAAAGAAGATAAAACACTCACCTTAAATAAGGGGTTGTTATCAAAAATACCGCCCATCCTGCAAGTAAAATAATAAAGTAAGTAATGTAAAAAATGCAAACTATCTATACTCTGTAGGGATTACCTGCTCAATTTGTCCTTGAATTTAAGGTACGCTTGCCCTCGAATTTTCTACCGTTTAATTTAGGGTTTTACTGTTTAGGCAAAGTCATATTATGTCAGAATCATAATCTGCCTACTTATGCCTAGCCTTATCCAAACTTTGTTGTGGTCAGTCTAATCGTATGCAGCCTAATATAATTGTTTTTCATGGAGCTACAGCCTTTCTGACTTCACATTGCAGTAACTGGGTAATTCGATACCTCTTGGTAAGACTTGTGGTTGTCAGACTTTCGTGCTTTTGCCCGAACGTCTTTAAACCATACGAGTCTACGGTGAACGGCTGTCGAAGATCTACAAAATTAGATGACAGACAGACAAACGACCATGATTATAATTTTTTATTCATAATTATACAGAGTGTAGGAGATAACTATGGCAAACTGTTAGGGTGCATTCATTACTTATTTTGAATCATATTCCAACGGACTTTTTAGGGTTCCGTAGTCAACTAGGAACCCTTATAGTTTCGCCATGTCTGTCTGTCCGTCCGTCCGTCCTCGCTTAATCTCTGTGACCGTTAGCACTAGAAAGCTGAAATTTGGTACCAATATGTGTATCAATCACGCCGACAAAGTGGTAAAATAAAAATTGGAAAAAAATGTTTTATTAGGATAGCCCCCCTATATGTAAAGTGGAAAGTGATTTTTTTTTTAATTTCAACCCTAACGTGTGATACATTGTTTGAAAGGTATTTAAAAATGAATAGGGGTTTACTACAATAATTTTTTGATAATGTCAATAATTTCGGAAATAATCGCTCCAAAAGTAAAAAACAATGCGTCCCCCCCCCTCTAACTTTTGAACCATAAGTTTAGAAAATATGAAAAAAATCTGAAAAGTAGAACTTTATAAGGACTTTCTAGGAAAATCATTTTGAACTTGGATGGAAACAACAGATGGAAACAGCAGTTAACCAATATAACTTGGTCCCTGAATCGTATGAGCGCCTATACAATCTGGAGGTCAAGTTTCATTGGCCCATAGAAGAAATTGTATAAATTATTATAGCATACCGTTTTGGTACGGAACCCTTCATGTGCGAGTCCGACTCGCACTTGGCCAGTTTTTTTATTTTAAAAGCGATCTGTAAGCACACCTATTAAACGGCGCTCCATTGCCCGCTGATTTAACAATACTTACCATTATTAAATTTAAAAAAAAGTTGTGATAAAAAATTGTAAATTATGAAATTGTAAATAAAATGCTAAATACTTACATCCCTCCTTGATTCAGGAAATCGGATTGGGCTGAAAATAAACAAAAGGAAATCAGTTGAAAAATAAGTTATTATGAAGCTACCTTGCATGAATAAATAAATAAGTAAATAAATAAATAAATAAATAAATAAAAAACTTAAATAAAAAAAAAATAAATAAAAAAAAAAAAAAAAAAAAATTACAATATTTCAGGCGGGAAACAATAAAGTGGCTTTTCAGCTGCTAATAAGACAATATAGACTGCAAATAAGACTTTATAATAGTTGGTTTAGTTGACCTTGTTATTGCTTTATTACTTTTGACGATATGTTCACTAATTCCAATTGATACCTACTTACTAAGGTTGCAGTCTAACTAGGGGGTACTGTCTCACCGGTAGGGGTTACCTGGATTATAAAGGTCAGGTAAGCAGTTGCTCCATCTATCTATATAAATAAAAAGAGAAGTCCTGACTGACTGACTGACTCATCAACGCCCAGCCCAAACTCTTGGACCTAGAAAGCTGAAATTTTGCACAGAGGTTCCCTTTATAGTGTAGACAAGGAATAAGGAAGAATTTCAAATGAAAGTTTGTATGGAAAATCGTCATTTTCACGCGGGCGAAGCCGCTGGCAAAAGCTAGTTTTAAATATGATATTCAGCTGAATCCGGTAAGACTGGAAGCCGACCCAAAAATAGATGGGAAAACTGCTAGGCAGATGATGACGGTACTAAGATTGAAACTGGCTAACATAACACTTGCATAAACAAATATAACACACTAGTATTCTTAGTGACTGACTCAGTTTACTTCAAGCTCGTCACTCTTTCAGCACCACCTCATTAGTCACACAAACGGTATTTGATTATAAATTGACATGAAAAACAAAGTCCTCGCTCATATTTAACATTTTCGACAATTGTTCAACTAAGAAAGCATTCGATACAATGAAATATAAAAATAATAATACAACTTAAAAAAAATAAACATGTTTTTAGCAGGATACAACTAAAGGTTTGCTAAGTATGGCTTGTTTAGGAGGCAACGTACATCTGCTGATGAGGTAACAACTTATTCGAAGAACCACCAATTGCAGCTAAGAAAAACCGGCCAAGAACGTGTCGGGCCACGCTCAGTGTAGGGTTCCGTAGTAATAATTATTTTTTTGTTTGAAAAAAGATACGTTCAGGATAATAAAATACATATGTAAACGAAGTTAAAAAAATGCTTGCATATACGATTATACTACAAACTTAGTCCAGAAATTATTTTGTACAACTTTTTGTCTTTTTTGTACAAAAACTGTTTCCATCCAAGTTCAAAATGTTTTCCTAGAAAGTCCTTAAAAAGTTCAACTTTTGAGATATTTTTCATATTTTCTAAACTTATGGTTCAAAAGTTAGAGGGGTGGGTGTGTCCAATGTGTCCCCACATTGTTTTTTACTTTTGGAGCGATTATTTCCAAAATTATTGACATTATCAAAAAATGATTTTTGTAAACCCCTATTCATTTTTAAATACCTTTCCAACAATATATCACACGTTAGGGTTGAAATTAAAAAAAAATCACTTCCCAATTTACATTAGGGGGGGGGGGGCTACCCTAATAAAACATTTTTTTCCAATTTTTATTTTACCACTTTGTCGGCGTGATTAATACACATATTGGTACCAAATTTCAGCTATCTCGGACAGACGGACAGACAGAGATGGCGAAACTATAAGGGTTCCTAGTTGACTACGGAACCCTAAAAATTGATTTTGAATCGTTTTCATGACGACTGAGTCTTGCTGAGCTGATCAATTGATTTAAGATAGGTCTTGGAACATTAGTGATAGACCTGGTGGTTTAATGGCCTGGAAGCTTGCAAGTGTCATTCAACTTTATACTGGTGACAAATTCGACTATAATACTAATAAACATATGTAAAATAGCGTGAAGATGTTTTGTTTTTTCCTCAATGACACAAAAATCTGACACCACAATAACCGAAAACAGTGTCTCTGGATACATATTGGAATTTCAACTGTAAAGATTGAGGCATTCATTTAAGTATTAGTTATCTGTTGTTAGTCATAATAGTCATACATATAACGCATGAATGTACAGCTTGAAACAATCTAGAAACAAAGACATTCTAATTTATTTCTGAAAAAGATTTAATTATGTTTACACAAGTGTTATACACCATTAACGCATACGAGAAATGAACACACAAAAATACTGCGAATATTAATATAGTTTTATTGCTTTCCACTTTTGACCTGTTTATTTGGTTTTCAAATCTAAATAAATAAATATAACTAAATCATCATTTCAGCCAAAAGACGTCCACTGCTGGACATAATAATAATAATAATAAATAATAATTTATTTTTATTTCGGACACAAAAAGATATGTGCGTGTGAACTGAGGGACCAAAAATAAATCCGCAAAATGAATATCCTAGGATTTAGTAGTACACTTAAAACAATTGTAGAAGGAATCTGGGAATTTGTAAACAAATATATCGAAAACTACGACCCATAAAGTGTGGTCCCTCAGTTCTCACAGACGATTAACCAGATCTCGGAAAGTATCTTAAAGAACAAGATTTTGTGAATACAGACATTTAGTAGAGAATTTGAAAAGATATTTACAAAATAACAGACCACAAAGCATTAAAGATAAAAGAAATATAACGACTGAACTGTGGTCCCTCAGTCCACATAACAAAGATAAACATTTTAGCGAATCTTACTGAATAAAACCGTTCTTTATCTACATACAGTTTTAGTAGAAGTCTTAAAACATATTGTAAAAAAAAATGGAGCTTAAATATCGAAGCATTTTGAAGATAGCAATGATTAATACTGGTCCCTCAATCCTCACATCCACTGACATATGTGCGTGTCCTAGCTGCTTGACGAGAGGAATATCAGAAAGTCTAGTGTACTTAACTTTTAGTAGTAAGTTTCTTCTAAATAATAGGTATCTAAAATTGTGTATTTCTTACTTCTTAACCGAGATAATACTATTTTTTTAATCCTATGAAAATGTATAGAGAAGTGTGACCACACAATTAAACAAAATGTAGACAGTACTATTATACTTTATTTAACACTAGCTTTTGCCAGCGGCTTCGCCCGCGTGAAAATGACGATTTTCCATACAAACTTTCATCCCCTATTTAACTCCCTTAGGGGTTGAATTTCGAAAAATCCTTCCTTATTCCTAGTCTACATTACAGGGAATCTCTGCAAAATTTCAGCTTTCTAGGTCCAAGGGTTTGGGTTGGGCGTTGATGAATCAGTCAGTCAGTCAGTCAGTCAGGACTTGTCTTTTTATTTATATAGATAGAAGACAGATAAATATAATTTTTTAGACGAAACGAAAACAAGGTTGTATGGTTCCTGTCGGGGCTGCGGGTTGTTCGAAAGAGATACCGCAGTCTCGGCACAAAGCGCTAAGAATGAACATGGGTGGTTTTTAGTCAGTAGAAGTCTGACACGGCCTATACCGCTCGATGATGATTGATGCTTATGCTTATTGTTTTTAACGTACTCAGAGTGTTTTTGATGATAAATAAGACAGGAAACTGAAAATAGGTGGGATTACACTTTAAAACAACAATAAAAAACAAACATTACAGTTTGTGATATTAGTGTCATAAATCAGTTGTCAATGTTAGTCATTTCTCTGTTGAAAATAACGTGAGATAAATAATACATATTAATTATATATCTTGTTCAGCACAGGTACTTATATCATTTTCTTAAATTATAATAGGTTGATTTTCACGGAGATTAAAGGTTCTTATTTCTTTTAAGGGTTCCTTACCTCAAAAGGAAGAAATGGTGCCCTTATAGGATCACTCGTGTGTCGGTCTGTCTGACCGTCTGTCACAGCCAATTTGCTTCGAGTCTAATGAACCGATTAAGTTGAAAGGGGTTTGAACTTTTTTGTATGGGAGCTGGCATAGGGACCCACCGCCATTTTGATTTTTTTTCAAATCAAAATGCATCCCGCTCTTGGGCAGAGCGAAAGGGAGTGTCAGAAGATTTCTACCAGACTAAAAACCACCTATGTTCCTTCTTAGCCCTTTATGTCGAGGCCACGGTATCTCTTGCGAACAAACCGAGCCCCGACAGGATGTATCTATTAAGATTTGTAGTTTTATCGTAATTCTTATTAGTAACTAATAAAACACTATTTGTTCCATATTGTTTTTCACAAAATCTCTTTTTGTGAACAAATGGGGAACACAAAAGGGTCAGAATATTCGTATCAAATACACCTAAAATTGAAGTGTAGAACGTGTACATTACATTAGTTTTTGTTTTACTTCGATACATGCAGTATTTCCGAAGTTATAACGCCGAGAAGTTAAAGTAATTTTTTGAATTTCCGAGATTACGCGCGCTCGTACTAATACGTCACAACCCTGTTCAGCCCGCGACCGCGTCACTGCGCGGCACTTAGTCCGGTGCGTTGACCATAATAAATTAGGCGCGTCTCGTTTAATTTTGTTTCAATCGTCTTCGTTTTCCTATTATGTACTTATACATACATAAACTCACGCCCTTTTCCCATGGGGATAGGCAGAAACCACAGATCGCCACTTGCTTCGATCCTTACCTAATACATAGGTACTCCTTTTGCCTCGTCGTTGTCGTCGTACTTATAGTGTCCTTGTATTTCAAAGTAATAATAATATTATCCTTTATCCGATTACACTAAAGTGAAACGTGTATTGTTTAGAATGGAAGGTTTTCTAATATGTCAATCGAACAATCTGCCAAGAGTGGATAGTTTGATGGTGACTTGGTGACACAATATGTCATGAAAAATCAGGATTTTATGGCTGCTGAAAATCGTGGAATAACGATGAAAAGGTATATAGGAATGTTCTAAGTAAGCATTACCTACTCCTGGGTAGGTATTTGTTCAAACTTAAACCTAACTGAAAGTGTGTCTTTCATACCTATAGGTAGGTACTCGCAATCAACATCTCGAATCTCGAGGTTGTCGATGATTATTTTATGTATTTTATTAGTAGGTATAAACTAAAAGAAAAATACACTATTTACCCATATACAGAATGTAGTAAGTCTTAGTAGGTATTTACGTAGTTACCAGTTTTGTAAGTAGGCAAATACCTACCATTATTAAAGTTCTATAGGTACTAAACCAGATATTTTTGATTAATTTTATTTTTAAATGAAAAGAAAATAAAATCGAAATGGTCTTCACAGCAGTGCGCTTTAGTTTTAGGACCTATTGAATCAACTCTTTTTACGGGTGTCATCCACTTTTTCTTCATTTTTTGGGTCCTCAAGCACATAAAAAAAGAGTGTTGAATTGAAGGTGATTGAAGCACCGAGGCACAATACAGTATTTTTTTTCCATTTTTACCACAGAGAACTTTATAATTTTGATTTTTACTGCGCACGGGCGTGCAAACGAGAGCGTGGTTGTGGGAGTTGTGACGTCATCGGGTAGTGAGCGCCCGCCCGCGTTTTTAAAAACCTTCGGGCGGAAATACGCACTTTGATCGTAAATATCTCAGTCATTTTTTAAGATATGAAAAAAGTAAAAACACAGTTCTTCTTGTAATTTTTTGTAGATTTATTTGTTGAGTAAAGTAAAAAACGTTTGTCAGACCCATTGTGCATTTTTGTTGTTGTTTTTGTTTGGTTTTTATTTTGTAATATACTTATACATTAAATTAACCGTACAACCTGTTTTTTTTTGGGCATGGGAAACCATCAATCATCATCGAGCGGTATAGGCCGTGTCAGACTTCTACTGACTAAAAACCACCCATGTTCATTCTTAGCGCTTTGTGCCGTGACTGCGGTATCTCTTTCGAACAACCCGCAGCCCCTACGGGAACCATACAACCTTGTTTTCGTTTCGTCTAAAAAATTATATCTATCTGTCTTCTATCTATATAAATAAAAAGACAAGTCCTGACTGACTGACTGATTCATCAACGCCCAACCCAAACCCTTGGAACTAGAAAGCTGAAATTTTGCAGAGATTCCCTGTAATGTACACAAGGAATAAGGAAGGATTTTTCGAAATTCAACTCTTAAGGGAGATAAATAGGAGATGAAAGTTTGTATGGAAAATCGTCATTTTCACGCAGGCAAAGCCGCTAGCAAAAGCTAGTTTCAAATAAAGTATAATAGTACTGTCTACATTTTGTTTAATTGTGTGGTCACACTTCTCTATACATTTTCATAGGATTCAAAAAATAGTATTATCTCGGTTAAGAAGTAAGAAATACACAATTTTAGATACCTATTATTTAGAAGAAACTTACTACTAAAAGTTAAGTACACTAGACTTTCTGATATTCCTCTCGTCAAGCAGCTAGGACACGCACATATGTCAGTGGATGTGAGGATTGAGGGACCAGTATTAATCATTGCTATCTTCAAAATGCTTCGATATTTAAGCTCCATTTTTTTTTACAATATGTTTTAAGACTTCTACTAAAACTGTATGTAGAAAAAGAACGGTTTTATTTAATATAAATAATAAAAATTCGCTAAAATGTTTATCTTTGTTATGTGGACTGAGGGACCACAGTTCAGTCGTTATATTTCTTTTATCTTTAATGCTTTGTGGTCTGTTATTTTGTAAATATCTTTTCAAATTCTCTACTAAATGTCTGTATTCACAAAATCTTGTTCTTTAAGATACTTTCCGAGATCTGGTTAATCATCTGTGAGAACTGAGGGACCACACTTTATGGGTCGTAGTTTTCGATATATTTGTTTACAAATTCCCAGATTCCTTCTACAATTGTTTTAAGTATACTACTAAATCCTAGAATATTCATTTTGCGGATTTATTTTTGGTCCCTCAGTTCACACGCACATAAAAAGATCCATAGAGTGTTAGTAAAATATTAATTAACTTATTATCTAGTGTTAGTACCAATTGACCTCTGCACAAGAAAAATTACGATTGGAGAGCTATAGCTCTCCGCTACAGTTCTCAGGATGCTGTTGCGACTGTCTCTCACTCTCCTGAGTAGCGAGGCACTTTTTTTACGAATGATCGCGTGAAATCCGTCGGTACGAGCTTGCGCAAACATCCCCGACGCACTGCAGTAGCGAGGAAGTCTCAACAACATCCTGAAGGCATTATTATATTGGACGCGCAGGACATCTAGCGACCTTTTATACATAGGACATAGGCCTCCCCCAGGCATTTTTGAGGGGGGTTTGCCATAATCGCCACGCTTGGCAGGCGGGTTGGCGATCGCAGTATGGTTGTTACAAAGACACAGAGAACGCTGCTGCCCATTCTCTGGTAAGTCCCTTAGTCGCCTCTTACGACACCCACGGGAAGATATGGGATGGTGCTATTCTTTACGTCCGACACCACACGGAATAAAACTAAATAAATCCAGTATGTTATTTTGCTTTAATAATTAAGACTAAGGTACCACGAAATGTACTAAAAAATCGAAAGGGGTTGGAAGTTTTCGTATGAAGCTTGCCTTGTTTGAAAAAGGTGGTTACTCATATAATCGATATATCATAATTCGATAGCTGGTAATAATGCAAACGAGTTTAGTTTGAGACAAAATGTCCTACGGTCACGTTTCCGAGAAATGAGCAATCAAATCAAAGTTGTGCTAAAGATGCAACAAAGAATTGATTTTACTCTTTGTTGCATCTTTAGCACAACTTTGATTTGATTACTCACGCACAAAACCTGTATCACTATTGTACATGAAGTTTAAATAAATACAAACACTTCTCATGCAAACTTGTTTGTTTTGATACCAACTATCGATTAATATAGGTTTCTTAAAGGCCGTAACATAAAAAAATGGCGGATGTTTGGTAGGCCTTATAATTCAAAACTCGGTAATGGTTTGATATAAGCTACCGGCAAGCTTCCGTCTTGTGAAAGTCATTGTAGCATAATATGAAGGCTCTGAAAACAATTTCCACTTATCTGTGTCTTCAGGTTTTTCTACATGAAGTTTACTCTAAGCGATGCACGATGCCGCGAGTTAATGATTGCCATGATAACAGAAAGTAAGTATCTACTTTCTACCTACCTACATCATCATCTTCCTAGCCTTTTCCCAATTATAGGGGTTGGCTTCCAGCCTTAGGTACAGGATTCAGCTGAATACCAGTATTTTATAATTATGGAGTAACTAACTATCTGACCTGTAAACCGATTTTATACTACAAAGGTGATGCCATACCCCAATGGGTACCATGGATACCATGGGTGGCCACTGACTCTAATGCATACAAAAATAATAACAAAGAGTTTAAATACTTACCATTGACACACGCCAACGCTAAGATCGTGACAAAAATGACGATTTTCACCATGTTTTAGTTTTTATTGTTTTTTTTTTCAAAGAAACGTGTGTTCGCACCGACACTCACAATGTTATGGAAACGTATGAAAATCATAACGTATTTATATGTAACACATAAGGTAGCCTTGGGACTGTCAATAGTTTCCATAACTTACCTAAAGGGGAGAATCGGGTAGAATGGATGTTTTATTAATGGGTAGGCCCGAATTTTCCCTCGTGACAGGAGGCGATCATCACCATTTCAGCAGAAAGACGTCTACGGCTGGACATAGGCATCTCCAAGTGTCGCCTCATCGACAGGTCCCGTGTGTCTCGCATCCAGTGGATCCCCGCAACCTTTACCAGGTCATCGGTCCACCTAGTGGGAGGCCTTTCAACACAATGTATTCCGGTATTGACATCAACAGAGCATAAAGTCAAACTTCGGCTACCAGGTACTGAGAAATTCTACCTACTTAATGGAAAAACCTATTAAAAAGTTCCCAACCTGGGATTTGAAGCCCATATTTTATATTGGTTCTTGGTCATTCTGACAGAGAAATATTCAATGGCAAATGAAAGGTTTGGGTAAAAGTTCGAGTAATTAATTAAGCTTTGACTTCGCTTTCGCTATCCAGGCTATTATGGTAGCTATATACTCTTGCCGAGACCTTCCGAGACAGGGCGAGTGCGTGAGTGCAATAATATAGTAGTCCTCGTCTAGGACGTCTATCCCTTGTGTCGCTCGCCGTCCCAAGTCGGTATTTTGCGAAACGTCTCGGCAGAGACATAGAGATATCTCTCGGTCAAGCGGGTGGGTGGGTACTATTAATTATTTTTCCGTTAGATTAAATTAACTTACATTAAAATATGCACCTGATGCATGCCAGTTAAACTTACCCTTTCATGCACAAAACCATTTGTCAAAATTCGTGAATGCGTATACTTTTAATAATACATTTAAACGACACTATTATAATTTCTAAAGAAAAATCATTGTGCCCACCAATTTATTTTTAATGTCAGACGATTTTCTTTTGTTTAAGTTATTCTCCGAATTTAAAACAATGGTTGTTGTTGCCAGAAATATAAGGAACGTTTTAGAACATGTGTTCTACGCAAATACGCATACATGACTTGTCCAGTATATATTGGTATTCCAAAGTAACGAGATCATATGCAAACACTAATCAATATAATTTAGCTAGATGGATTACAAGAATCGTAAAAGAACGATGAATGGACGGACTTAATGACTAACTTTTCTTTGAAACTAAAACAATGTCTCTTTGTATTTCCCATGTAGGGTAAACCCGGGATAGTTGCCCCACTTTTTGAAAAGGCCTCATAATTTTCAAACTGTACGTTTTTGATGAAGAATTTCCATGAATGTAATATCTAACAATAACTGATTCTGCATAAATTGAGTTTTTGCAAAACCATTTTTTTGAGGATAGTTGCCCACATATATGGATAGATGCCTCACCATGAAAATGCTAAGGAGGATAGATGCCTGTGATGTAGGATAGAAGCCCTATAGATTTAAATAAGTACAATACATAGTTTTTAAATGTTTTATTTGTAATCTTTATGTAATATTGTTATCATGGTATCCTCAAAAATAATTCAACATAAGTAAGGCAGGCAAAATACTAATATTTAAAAGTTTAAAAATCAACCACATAATTAAATTTTGTCCTTAATTTAGGTCGAATTGGAAAGTGCTTTCAGTTTGCCGCAACTCTCTAGTCCAACTAACTACTCGAGGTCGTACTCCTTCCTTTCTTTTATAAATTCGTGGCATGGTTCACCTGTGATTAGTAGAAACAAATTAAAATTCGCATTCAATAAACAACATAATAAATACTTCATAGTACATTGTTACCTTAGGGGTGAAAGGAACTTATCTAGTCCCGAGTCGGGGTTTGGTGCCTGAGCGCAGCGAGGGCGCTAATAGTTCGAGGGACTAAATAAGTCTTTAACCCGAGGTAAACACTGTGCTTCTCATTACGAATACAAGGAAAGTTGATGGGAATAGTCTTGCCCCCAATTACCTAAATCGGTGAATAGGCTTTGCTCCTAATTACATCGGTTGATAATTAGATTAGTTGATGGCAATAGGCTTGATCCTTATTACATCGGTTGGGGGCTATTAGGCTTGCTCCTAATTACATCGGTTGATGGCAATAGGATTGCTCCTAATTAGATTGGTTGATGGCAATAGTCTTGCTCCTAATTACATCGGTTGGGGGCAATAGGCTTGCTCCTAATTAGATTGGTTGATGGCAATAGGCTTGCTCCTAATTAAATTTAATCGATTTTAAGTGTTTCTCTTATGTTTACTTTTTATTTATTTTTGTCAATTTGTTTTTTCTTTCTTCTTTCTTTCGATTTAGGTAATTGGGCGCAAGCCTATTCCCATCAACTTTCCTTGTATTCGTAATGAAAAGCACAGTGTTTACCTCGGGTTAAAGACTTATTTAGTCCCTCGAGCTATTAGCGCCCTCGCTGCGCTCAGGCGCCAAACCCCGTCTCGGGGACTAAATAAGTTACTTTCACCCCTAAGGTAACAATGTTTCAACACTGGCGGTATAGCCCCGAAGAACGTTGCAAACCATCAGTAAAAATCTAGTGGAGAACGCAATAAGAATTATATCAAAATGAAAATAATAATGTTCAAAATATACTGACATCATTATGTGTTCGGGATAGGGTATAGATGCCCTAAGGGCACCTATACTGCAAAAAATCGGGGCGACTATCCTTTTCGCATAGATGCCCTTTACCAATCCGCATTGGGCCCGCGTGGTGGATTATAGCCCATCCTTCTCTTAGAGAGGAGGCCTGAGTCCCTGCAGTGGGAACATTATAGGCTGATGATGATGATGATGAGATGCCCTTTTATTTTGTAACTTAACTAAATACAAAAGGGCAATTATTTATACGTAGATATCTAGTTAATTAACCAATGCATGGATATAATCAAAATAGAACAGAATTAAGTACTACTTAGAAAGATATTTTGCAGTAAATACTTACGCTTGAAACTTTGAAACGTTCGTCGTGTTCGTCGCGGAGATTATCGCACGCACAAGCTAAACACGTCAATCCTGTGCGATGGTCTGCGGGGCATTTAGGTGTGGGGCACACTCGGTCTATTTTTTACCCGACTACGGCGAAGCCAAAAGGAAGGGTAATGATTTTGGCAGTCTATGTATGTATGGATGTATGTATGTATGTAGGTATGTATGTTCCACCGTAGCGCCTAAACTACTGAACTTATTTTAATAAATTAGGTGTCAATAGATTCGTAAGAATAGCCCGGGTGACATAGGCTATATAAATTTTATAAATTCTTTTTATGACGGAATTTAAATGTCAAAAACTTACCTAAAAAAATATTAAATTGAGATAATCATAGCAATTTTTTTATCAAATGAAAGGTCTTGGCGAGCACATTACAAATATGTATTATATTATAGTTTAAGTACACACAAAAATAAAATTCAAATAAAAAAAATAAGTTCAAAAATCTAAAACCCGACTACTAACAAAATCGCGGTCTTAAAAGTAGAAAACAAGAAAATAATTCGTGTCTGATATTCTTCGTAGTCGCATGCCACCTTGCTAATGGCAATTAGCAGCAGACTTCTGTATCAATGAGAACGCCATGAAGGAGCATCAGGTATCAGTGGCATGCATTTTTAGAGAACAGACAGAGACACGCGGTGGAGGGCTTTGTTTTATATTATAACTAGCAGTTGCCCGCGACTTCGTTCGCGTAGAAATTTTGACTCTCTTGTCTGGACTGCCTGTGGATGGTACTATGTCAAATCGAATGCCAAATGCCAATCGAAGCGATTATATTCCCTTAAACCAGCCCTGTGGTAAAATCTATTCCTACCTGAAATGTCTTAACTATATTCTATCTCTCTGCCAATTTTCTGGTACAAAAAGCCAAGGATTTCATATGGACTTACGGGAGCCCTTAGTCCAGGTCTTCCTTACAAACTTAGCTTAGATCTCCTACTCCTAAACTCTAGACTTGTTAAATTTCAGGTTGTTAGTACAAAAAAAAAAACAGTACATTTTTACAAACATGTGAAAGCCCTCAGACCTCCTTATTCTGGCCATGTTGCTAAACTCGCTAAATCCGTTCTTAGTCAACGTCTACTAACTATAAATTACCTTCCTGCCAAAATTGTAGCACAAAAAAGGAAGGACTGTCATACAAACTCGCGTGAGCCCTTAGACCTCCCTAGTCCGGCCCTGTCGCAAAATCGGTTCTTAGCAAACTTCTACTCACCTACTACGTCCCTGCCAAAATTCAAGTTAGTAGCACACAAAATGATGGACTTTTAAACAAACTTGCGAGCGCCCTTAAACCTCTCTAATCCGGCCCTGCCACAAAACCTGTACTTAGCAGAGTTCTTCTAACTATAAACTACGTGCCTGCCAAAAATCAAGTTTGTAGCACAAAAAATTAAGGATTTTCTTACGAACTTGCAAGAACCCTTAGACCTCCCTAATCCGGCCCTGTCACAAAATCTGTTCTTACCAGACGTCTACTAACTATAAACTACGTCCGTCTCAAAAATCAACTTTGTAGCTCAAAAAATGAAGGACTTTCATACAAACTGGCGAGAGCCCTTAGACCTCCCTAATCCGGCCCTGTCTCAAAATCTGTTCTAAGCAGACGTCTACTAACTTTAAACTACGTCCCTGCCAAAAATGAAGATTGTGGCACAAAAAATGAAAGACTTTCATACAAACTGGCGAGAGCCCTTAGACCTCCCTAATCCGGCCCTGTCACAAAATCGGTTCTAAGCAGACGTCTACTGCCTATTAACTACGTCTCTGCCAAAAATCAAGATTGTAGCACAAAAAATGAAGGACTTTCAAACAAACTTGCGAGGGCCCTTAGACCACCCTAATCCGGCCCTGTCGCAAAACTAATTTATAGCGGATGCCTACTGACTATAAACTACGTCCCTGCCAAAAATCAATATTGTAGCACGAAAAATTAAAGACTTTCATACAAACTTGCGAGGGCCCTTAGACCACCCTAATCCGGCCTTGTCGCAAAACTAATTCATAGCAGACGCCTACTGACTATAAACTACGTCTCTACCAAAAATCTAGATTGTAGCACGAAAAATGAAGGACTTTCATACAAACTTGTGAGGGCCCTTAGACCACCCTAATCCGGCCCTGTAGCAAAATCCGTTCTTAGCGGACGTCTACTAACCATAAACTACCTCCCTGCCAAAAATCATCTTTGTACGTCCAGCGGTTTTCGAGATTTCGTGATGAATCAGTGAGTGAGTGAGTGAATGAGTGACCTTTCGCTTTTATAGCTATAGAAGAAAGATATGTAATAATAATACTCTTTTACCATGAAATGTTAAAATGTAAATGAATTCTTACCAAGAAGTATTGTATTTCGCAGTACTAACTGGGTTTGGAGGGCCTGATAGGCAGCTCCATTTAAAATACTAGTACTCAGCTACATCCAGTTAGACTGGAAGCCGACCGGACCCCAATAATATGTAGTTGGCCTCTAAGGCAAATGATGACACTGGTACGGGTTAATCTGGGTTAGTTGGATCTTGGTACAATGCTGGTTTTCTGACGACGCTTTCTTTGCAGTTTTAAGTGCAGTGATTGTGAAATAAATTGCATAAAGTAATACCTACTTGGTTTCGAACCAACGAACTGCAAGTTTAAACTTGGGTTGGGGCCGATAGTCCAATACCATTGCTCTATTTCACATAATCATATGCCAACCAACAGATCCAGATCCACTTCATATCGGAAAGAATGACGTAGGAATGCCTCCAACTTGTTTAGAGCAAATGTAGTAAAAATGCTTCGAGGTATGACATAAGCATCAGGAGCTTATTAATTTCAGTTTTAATAAAATAAACATACATCCACAGTTTTTCAAATAAGCAATGGCTTACAAACAATAAAAAAAATAAGTTTTAAGATCTAAAACCCGACTTCTATCAAAATCGCGGTCTTAAAAGTAGAAAACAAGAAAATAATTCTTGTCTGATATTCTTCGTAGTCGCATGCCACTGATACCTGAATAAATGCTCCTTCATGGCGTTCTCATTGATACATAAGTCAGCTGCTAATTGCCATAAGCAAGGTGGCATGCGGCTACGAAGAATATCAGACAAGAATTATTTTCTTGTTTTCTACTTTTATGACCGCGATTTTGTTAGTAGTCGGGTTTTAGATTTGTGAACAATTTTTTTTTATTTAAATGTTATTTTTGTGTGTACTTAAACTATAATATAATACATATTTGTAATGTGCTCGCCAAGACCTTTCATTTAATACTAAACTTGCTATGATTATCTCAATTTAATATTTTTTGAGGTAAGTTTTCGACATTTAAATTCCGTCATAAAAATAATTCATAAAATTTATATAGCCTATGATACCCGGGTTATTTTTATGAATCTATTGACACCTAATTTATTAAAATCCGTTCAGTAGTTTAGGCGCTACGGTGGAACATACGTACATACATACATAGACTGCCAAAATCATTACCCTTCCTCTTGGCTTCGCCGTAGTAGGGTAAAAATATGTAACGAAAACGAATTAATTAATAATTTTTATTCGCAACAAGTAGGTATGTAGTGTTTTTTCTTGTAATAGAAACGAGTAATTTAATTATTGTAATATTAAAATAAAAAAATTAAGTTCAAAAATCTAAAACCCGACTACTAACAAAATCGCGGTCTTAAAAGTAGAAAACAAGAAAATAATTCTTGTCTGATATTCTTCGTAGTCGCATGCCACTGATACCTGATGCTCCTTCATGGCGTTCTCATTGATACAGAAGTCAGCTGCTAATTGCTGCATTAGCAAGGTGGCATGCGACTACGAAGAATATCAGACAAGAATTATTTTCTTGTTTTCTACTTTTAAGACCGCGATTTTGTTAGTAGTCGGGTTTTAGATTTTTGAACTTAATTTTTTTATTTAATTTTAAACTTTATTTTTGTGTGTACTTAAACTATAATATAATACATATTTGTAATGTGCTCGCCAAGACCTTTCATTTGATACCAAACTTGCGATGATTATCTCAATTTAATATTTTTTGAGGTAAGTTTTTGACATTTAAATTCCGTCATTTAAAGAATTTATAAAATTTATATAGCCTATGTCACCCAAGCTATTTTTACGAATCTATTGACACCTAATTTATTAAAATCCGTTCAGTAGTTTAGGCGCTACGGTGGAACATACATACATACATAGACTGCCAAAATCATTACCCTTCCTTTTGGCTTCGCCGTAGTCGGGTAATAATAACAGTTTCCATGTAACTATCCACCTATAATATTATTGAAGCTAACAATCGGTTAATTTATCGGTCTCAAATTGAATAACATTTGTTGCTGCAATTTTAGAATGAATTCATCTAACAAAGTCTACGCGATTTCGGTCAATTTCTACTGACGCTGTTTTTCAGTTGCTGCCCACGAGTGCCATACGCTCGAAAATATAAACATGTTTGTTGCAAGCTAATGCTTAAATGCATAAATTTAATTACGCCATTCACATACATAACATAACATCACACCTGTAATCCGCGAAGTGTACGGCAGAGGTTTTACACCCACACTCCAACAGTTATGTTCAGGTCCCACAAATAGGGGGCAAGCCTCCTTGGTCCAGACTCCTTAGCTGCTACTGAGAAATTCCAGATGAAAAAACTCAACAACACTTTGCCCGAGCCGAGAATCCAACAATGGCTTTTCTGGCACATTTGATATTTCTAGGTAGAAACCTTCTTTTCGATTAAGCTCAACCTATGGGTAAGCCAATTTTTACCCGACTACGGCGAAGCCAAAAGGAAGGGTAATGATTTTGGCAGTCTATGTATGTATGTATGTATGTTCCACCGTAGCGCCTAAACTACAGAACGGATGTTAATAAATGAGGTGTCAATAGATTCGTAAGAATAGCCCGGGTGGCGAATTTACAAAAGCTATACCTACCATTAGAGTCAAAGTGCAAACTGAACTGGCTTAGCTTTTGTATGACAAAAACTTGACCAAACCCTAATCTATTCTAGTATACAGGTGGTACATACTGTGTTCTCTGGCATTACTACTAAGAATATCAGACAAGAATTATTTTCTAGTTTTCTACTTTTAAGACCGCGATTTTGTTAGTAGTCGGGTTTTAGATTTTTGAACTAATTTTTTTTGGCAATTAGTTTTAATTATTTTGAATTTGTTTTGTTAATTTTTAAGGTATTTTTGCCAAATAAACTCGATTTTCTTTCTTTTCAATAATTTGCGTACTGCAAAATTGCAAAATTTCGCAGCATGGAATATCGTTGCTATGTGTAATTTAGTAGGTACACTGCGTCCTCATTTTGTAGTTTATAGCTTTTTCTCAAACATGCTTGGAAATTTGAGCATTATTTTGACAACCTTCTTCGAGATAAATCGAAATTGCTGTACTGGCCAGATACATGCGACCAGCGGCCGGCAAAAGTTGTATGAAAATCCATATCTGTCGTGTTTAGCGGCCAAATAAATTACATACTAAACTCTTATCTGTCGTGTTATTTAAAAATGGAACGATCTTTTACTCTGAACCATAGCAACCAAGGAGGTGACTTATTAAAGGTTTTATTTAAATTTCGAATTGGCTGAACTCTTCAACGCGTGAAAAATTATTGTTGTATGCTGTATGTGATTTTGAAAAGTAAATTGTATTTAATTTCCTCGCATTATTTGAGAAAAGTACTATACAAGCCTTGGCCACAACTAGGCATTGATGGACTTACGTATGTGTGCCTCGGCTTCGCCTCGGCCCACATTTACACGTTCGTCCATCAATGCCTCTGTTGCTGGCCGCTGCAGTAATGTACTATTTATACGGCCAACGCCATTCATGATCGAGTGGTTGGAAGCACAAAAAATAAATAAATAGACATAAGCAACAGAATTGCGGTCCAGACCTAAATTAATATCACTTTACATTAGTGGTTCAACACTTTCATAATGTACAGACAGAATTGCGCAATAATTTGGCGGCCGGTCAATATTGCGATCGGATGGTCTGAGACTGATTTGTAGACATGGTATATTATATACGAACAAACATTAAAAATATAGGATCACGCCAGTAATCGCCGAAGGGTAAGGCAGAGGTGTACCCATTAGTATACCCACATTTCGCCAGTTATGTTTAGTCCCATGTAATAGGGGGCGAGCCTTTAGCCTATTTCTAATCAGACCTATCTTAATTTTACCCGGATAAACCGATCAACATGCATAGTGCATACCTCTATTTTTATCAATTACAAATTCAATTTTATCATCAAGTGGTAAAACAGCACATCTGTTATCCATGATTAGATAGATAAGTACGATTTTTTGTCGCAGTGACATCATAATTGCTAACGTTTTTGTAGTTTTGTTATTGTTTTTTTTTTTCATACAATCCTAAGACTTAAAATAACTATGGTTATGCTCTCATAAGATTTGAGGCGCAAGACAAACGATAAATAATGAATGTTTGATTGTCTAAATTGAAATAGTTGTTTGAATTGTTTGTAAGCTATTAGTTAACCGTTATTGTTTCACGTTGATTTAGAGGAGAAATAGACAATTTTTTCCTAACCCTAAGGAATTGAGTGGCTGAGAGAGATCATCATCACAAGCTGGTGGTCACATTTTTTTTTTTTTTTAACTTAGTTCACACCTATAGGATAAGTATGTTTGAGTACCGATACTTCTTGAATATTTATTTTGTTCTAAAAATAAATGTCATGACACATAATGTCATGACTGGCCTGTTGGTCTAGTGGTTAGTGACCCTAACTGCTATGCCGGAGGTCGTGGGTTCGATTCCCACCCAGGACAAATGTTTGTGTGATGAGCACGATCATTGTTCTGTGTCTGGGTGTAATTTATCTATAATATGTATGTATTTAGAAATATATAAGTATGTTTATCAGTTGTCTAGTACCCATAACACAAGCTCTGCTTAGCTTGGGACTAGATGGCGTTGTGTGATAGTTGTGGAATATTATTATTATTATATTATTATTATTAATGTTGCTATCTCTGTTTATTTTGGTACGTTTTCCTCCTTGTCTGGTTCAACAAAATACCGATGCCAACGGTTGGAAGCTTCACATATACAGCTCGGTGAATGAGTCGACTGCTTTATCGTAGCGCGCCACTAAGTCGACACCTATATTGATTGCATGAAGTGGGCATGCCAATCGTTTCAATATACTGAGCAAATGAAATGAGCGCTAAAGAAACACGACTTCTCTAATCGAAAATACGTTTGGTTTGATAAAATATTGGCTTCTCTGAATGTATTCTGGGGCATACATTTGCAGTTAAACCTGCCAAATGTTGTAAATATTATGAGGGACCACGAAAAATTTAAAAACAACATTTCTATTTATTTCATGTAACAATTACCATAGTGTAAAACTATTACCCTGAACGGTGGATCACTTGGCTCGCGGGTCGATGAAGAACGCAGTTAACTGCGCGACATAGTGTGAACTGTCACATATGAACATCGACGTTTCGAACGCACATTGCGGTCCGTGGAAACACATCCAGGACCACTCCTGTCTGAGGGCCGGCTGTATATAAACACAACCACATTGCGCTCTCTAGACGTGTATGATCGTCTCCACCTGAATCTAACTGGGTGTGATGATGGCCGAACACGCTTAAGTGCAAATGACGGTTCTTTGACGAGGATGTGAATGAAAAACGTCCTTGTTTTAGTCCGTTTAAAAATATATCAAAGTACATATAATAGCGCTTAGCCATACAATGTGACGTATGCAAAAGTGGTATGCGTGCAGAGCGACCTGCGATGCGTATCGTCGTCAAACACGACGGCGAGGACACGCGTTGTTCTTTGCTTAGCACACGTATGCTGGACTCTTTGTTTGGTTTTAGTAAAACTAATCCGAGGGTAGCGTATAACATACCCTTTTTGTTGTGCGTCATTTGCAGTAGTTCTGTACGGCTGCATGAAAGTGTCTATTTTTGTATGTAACTAGTCAGAAGATTGGACGTATGAGTCTGATTCTCTAACATTATATTGTTGGCCTCAGATCAGGGGGGATCACCCGCCGAATTTAAGCATATTAGTAAGCGGAGGAAAAGAAACTAACAAGGATTTCCTTAGTAGCGGCGAGCGAACAGGAATGAAGTCCAGCACTGAATCCCGCCGTTATTCAGGCGGTGGGAGATGTGGTGTTCGGGAGGTTCCGCTTTCTCGTCGCGATCACTCCTGTCCAAGTTCGTCTTGAACGGGGCCGTTTTTCCGTAGAGGGTGCCAGGCCCGTAGTGGCGGATGATCGTGGCGAGAGGGACTCTCCTTAGAGTCGGGTTGCTTGAGAGTGCAGCCCTAAGTGGGTGGTAAACTCCATCTAAGGCTAAATATCACCGCGAGACCGATAGCGAACAAGTACCGTGAGGGAAAGTTGAAAAGAACTTTGAAGAGAGAGTTCAAGAGTACGTGAAACCGTTCAGGGGTAAACCTGCGAAACTCGAATGAACGAACGGAGAGATTCAGTGTCATTCCATGGCACACGGATGCACGCCTGATGCTGCTGACTACAGTAGGCACAGGTTGCGTCCGTTGTGTCTGTGGATGGCGTGCACTTCTCACTTAGTAAATACATCGCGACCCGTTTGATGTCAGTCTAGGCGCTGTTCGGCTCCTCGCCCCATTGCCTTGAGGTATTGGGACCGTGACGGTGGCTGACTGGCCGTCAGACGGTAGATTAGAGGAATCGCGCACGCGTTTTCGACGCGTCCGGCCCGACGCAAGGCAACGTTGCATTCACGTCTACGCTTTTGTGCGGATGTTGGTGCAGGTTGTCTGTTGTTGCTGCCGTGTTGTCTCGGACTGTGCGCGTCTCTGTCTGCGATGGTTCAGGTTTGGGCACTCGCAGGACCCGTCTTGAAACACGGACCAAGGAGTCTAGCATGTATGCGAGTCATTGAGATGATAAAACTGAAAGGCGCAACGAAAGTGAAGGCGCGCGCTAGTCGCACGCTGAGGGAAGATGGAGCGTCGATCTAGGTCGATCTCTCGCACTCCCGAGGCGTCTCGTTTCCAATCCGTGAATGTAGACGCGCTCTGAGCATAAATGCTGGGACCCGAAAGATGGTGAACTATGCCTGGTCAGGTCGAAGTTAGGGTTTAACCCTGATGGAGGACCGTAG